>CM073741.1:2326814-3699093 GCA_037127355.1 Schoenoplectus tabernaemontani
TTTAAACAAATTGTTTGCGTTGTTCAAAATCTTTGGCCGCATAAGGACACATAATTTCATGAAAATTAATATAATTACTCCCAATTATGCCTAATATAAGATTGTCCGATTAACACTTCGATATGAATATTCTACGACACTAATTTTTCATAAAACATAAGTGAGATATATAAGAAACAACTGTTTAAACAAGTTGTTTAAGATTTTTAACATTCTTCGACTCAAATCTACGCATAATTTCGTGAAAATTAATATAATAACTCCTAATTATACCTATTATAAGATCATTCAATTAACACTTCGATATGAACATCGTACGACACAAATTTTGCACAAAACATAAATAAGATGCATTGAAAACAGTTCTTTAAACAAGTTGTTTGAGTTTTTAAACATTATTGGCCGCACAACTACATATAATTTTATGAAAATTAAAATAATTACTATTAATTATGCCTACTATACGATTGTCCATTTAAAACTTAGATATGAATATTCTATGACGCTAATTTTGCATAAAATATAAGTATGATGCACTAGAAGCTGTTGTTGTTTAATATTTTTGACATTTTTTTGCATCAAAACATCGCGTAATTTCGTGAGAATTAATATAATTACCCCTAACTATGTCTACTATAAAATTGTGAAATTAACACCTCGATATGAATATGATAGGACACTAATTTTTCGTAAGACATAAGTAAGATACATTAGAAAGTGCTGTTTAAACAAGTTTTTTAAGATTTTTAACATTCATTGCCTCATAACGACACATAATTTCATGAAAATTAATACAATTACTGCTAATTATGCCTATTATAAGATTATTCAATTTAAAATCCGATATGAATATTCTGCGACACTAACTTTTCACAAAATTCAAATAAGATGCATTAAAAACAGCTGTTTAAACAAGTTAATATAGTTTTTCAAAAATTATGGCAGCATAACTACACAGAATTTCTTATAAATTAATATAATTACTCCTAAATATGCCCATGGTGAGATTTTCTGATTAAAACACCGATATGAATATTCTACAGCACTATTTTTGCTTAAAACATAAGTAAGATGCATTAAAAACTGCAGTTTAAACAAGTTGTTTGATCAGTCCAAATTGTTTGGCCGCATAACTGCACATAATTTCGTATAAATTAATATAATTACCCCTAACTATGTTTTTTATAAGATTTTTCAATTAATACTGTGATATGAATATTCTACGATACTAATTTTTGACAAAACATAAGAAAGATGCATTAGAAACTGCTATTTAAAAGAGTTATTTGATTTCTCAACAGTTTTGCCCTCATAACTACACATAATTTCGTGAAAATTAATATGACTATACCTAATTATGACTATTATAAAGTTTTCCAATTAAAACTTTGATATGAGTACTCTATAACGCTAATGTTGCACAAAACATAAGTATGATGCATTAAAAAGTGCTGTTTTAACAAGTTGTTTGGCTTTATGAAAATTTTTGCCCGCGTAGCTGCACATTATTCCGTACAAATTAAAATAATTACTGCTGATTACGCCTATTATAAGATTGTCCTCTTAAAACTTCGATATGAATATTCTACGATCCTAATTCCGCGCAAAACATTAGTAAGATGCATTAAAAACTGCTGTTTAAACAAGTTCTTTGAGATTTTCATAATTTTTGGCCGCATCACTACATATAATTTCGTGCAAATTAATATAATTACTCCTAATTACACATATTATAAAGTTCCCCAGTTAAAACATTGATACGAATATTCTATGACGCTAATATTGCACAAAACATAAGTAAGATGCGTTAAAAACTGCTGGTTAAACAAGTGGTTTGGCTTTACGAAAATTTTTGGCCGCATAACAACACATAATTTCGTGAAAATTAATATAATACCTCCTAATTATGTATATTATAAGATTGTTCAATTAACACTTCAAAATGAATATTTTATGGCACTATTTTTCCCCAAAACAAAAGTAAGATGTATTATAAACTGCTAATTAAAAAAGTCAAGTTTTTCAACATTTTTGGCCTCATAGCTACATATAATTTCGTAAAATTTAATATAATTACTCCTAATTATACCTATTAGAATATTAGCCAATTGAAACATCGATATGAACATTCTACGATACTAATTTTGCACAAGACATAAGTACGATGCATTAAAAATAGTTGTTTAAACAAATTGTTTGCGTTGTTCAAAATCTTTGGCCGCATAAGGACACATAATTTCATGAAAATTAATATAATTACTCCCAATTATGCCTAATATAAGATTGTCCGATTAACACTTCGATATGAATATTCTACGACACTAATTTTTCATAAAACATAAGTGAGATATATAAGAAACAACTGTTTAAACAAGTTGTTTAAGATTTTTAACATTCTTCGACTCAAATCTACGCATAATTTCGTGAAAATTAATATAATAACTCCTAATTATACCTATTATAAGATCATTCAATTAACACTTCGATATGAACATCGTACGACACAAATTTTGCACAAAACATAAATAAGATGCATTGAAAACAGTTCTTTAAACAAGTTGTTTGAGTTTTTAAACATTATTGGCCGCACAACTACATATAATTTTATGAAAATTAAAATAATTACTATTAATTATGCCTACTATACGATTGTCCATTTAAAACTTAGATATGAATATTCTATGACGCTAATTTTGCATAAAATATAAGTATGATGCACTAGAAGCTGTTGTTTAATATTTTTGACATTTTTTTGCATCAAAACATCGCGTAATTTCGTGAGAATTAATATAATTACCCCTAACTATGTCTACTATAAAATTGTGAAATTAACACCTCGATATGAATATGATAGGACACTAATTTTTCGTAAGACATAAGTAAGATACATTAGAAAGTGCTGTTTAAACAAGTTTTTTAAGATTTTTAACATTCATTGCCTCATAACGACACATAATTTCATGAAAATTAATACAATTACTGCTAATTATGCCTATTATAAGATTATTCAATTTAAAATCCGATATGAATATTCTACGACACTAACTTTTCACAAAATTCAAATAAGATGCATTAAAAACAGCTGTTTAAACAAGTTAATATAGTTTTTCAAAAATTATGGCAGCATAACTACACAGAATTTCTTATAAATTAATATAATTACTCCTAAATATGCCCATGGTGAGATTTTCTGATTAAAACACCGATATGAATATTCTACAGCACTATTTTGCTTAAAACATAAGTAAGATGCATTAAAAACTGCAGTTTAAACAAGTTGTTTGATCAGTCCAAATTGTTTGGCCGCATAACTGCACATAATTTCGTATAAATTAATATAATTACCCCTAACTATGTTTTTTATAAGATTTTTCAATTAATACTGTGATATGAATATTCTACGATACTAATTTTTGACAAAACATAAGAAAGATGCATTAGAAACTGCTATTTAAAAGAGTTATTTGATTTCTCAACAGTTTTGCCCTCATAACTACACATAATTTCGTGAAAATTAATATGACTATACCTAATTATGACTATTATAAAGTTTTCCAATTAAAACTTTGATATGAGTACTCTATAACGCTAATGTTGCACAAAACATAAGTATGATGCATTAAAAAGTGCTGTTTTAACAAGTTGTTTGGCTTTATGAAAATTTTTGCCCGCGTAGCTGCACATTATTCCGTACAAATTAAAATAATTACTGCTGATTACGCCTATTATAAGATTGTCCTCTTAAAACTTCGATATGAATATTCTACGATCCTAATTCCGCGCAAAACATTAGTAAGATGCATTAAAAACTGCTGTTTAAACAAGTTCTTTGAGATTTTCATAATTTTTGGCCGCATCACTACATATAATTTCGTGCAAATTAATATAATTACTCCTAATTACACATATTATAAAGTTCCCCAGTTAAAACATTGATACGAATATTCTATGACGCTAATATTGCACAAAACATAAGTAAGATGCGTTAAAAACTGCTGGTTAAACAAGTGGTTTGGCTTTACGAAAATTTTTGGCCGCATAACAACACATAATTTCGTGAAAATTAATATAATACCTCCTAATTATGTATATTATAAGATTGTTCAATTAACACTTCAAAATGAATATTTTATGGCACTATTTTTCCCCAAAACAAAAGTAAGATGTATTATAAACTGCTAATTAAAAAAGTCAAGTTTTTCAACATTTTTGGCCTCATAGCTACATATAATTTCGTAAAATTTAATATAATTACTCCTAATTATACCTATTAGAATATTAGCCAATTGAAACATCGATATGAACATTCTACGATACTAATTTTGCACAAGACATAAGTACGATGCATTAAAAATAGTTGTTTAAACAAATTGTTTGCGTTGTTCAAAATCTTTGGCCGCATAAGGACACATAATTTCATGAAAATTAATATAATTACTCCCAATTATGCCTAATATAAGATTGTCCGATTAACACTTCGATATGAATATTCTACGACACTAATTTTTCATAAAACATAAGTGAGATATATAAGAAACAACTGTTTAAACAAGTTGTTTAAGATTTTTAACATTCTTCGACTCAAATCTACGCATAATTTCGTGAAAATTAATATAATAACTCCTAATTATACCTATTATAAGATCATTCAATTAACACTTCGATATGAACATCGTACGACACAAATTTTGCACAAAACATAAATAAGATGCATTGAAAACAGTTCTTTAAACAAGTTGTTTGAGTTTTTAAACATTATTGGCCGCACAACTACATATAATTTTATGAAAATTAAAATAATTACTATTAATTATGCCTACTATACGATTGTCCATTTAAAACTTAGATATGAATATTCTATGACGCTAATTTTGCATAAAATATAAGTATGATGCACTAGAAGCTGTTGTTGTTTAATATTTTTGACATTTTTTTGCATCAAAACATCGCGTAATTTCGTGAGAATTAATATAATTACCCCTAACTATGTCTACTATAAAATTGTGAAATTAACACCTCGATATGAATATGATAGGACACTAATTTTTCGTAAGACATAAGTAAGATACATTAGAAAGTGCTGTTTAAACAAGTTTTTTAAGATTTTTAACATTCATTGCCTCATAACGACACATAATTTCATGAAAATTAATACAATTACTGCTAATTATGCCTATTATAAGATTATTCAATTTAAAATCCGATATGAATATTCTACGACACTAACTTTTCACAAAATTCAAATAAGATGCATTAAAAACAGCTGTTTAAACAAGTTAATATAGTTTTTCAAAAATTATGGCAGCATAACTACACAGAATTTCTTATAAATTAATATAATTACTCCTAAATATGCCCATGGTGAGATTTTCTGATTAAAACACCGATATGAATATTCTACAGCACTATTTTTGCTTAAAACATAAGTAAGATGCATTAAAAACTGCAGTTTAAACAAGTTGTTTGATCAGTCCAAATTGTTTGGCCGCATAACTGCACATAATTTCGTATAAATTAATATAATTACCCCTAACTATGTTTTTTATAAGATTTTTCAATTAATACTGTGATATGAATATTCTACGATACTAATTTTTGACAAAACATAAGAAAGATGCATTAGAAACTGCTATTTAAAAGAGTTATTTGATTTCTCAACAGTTTTGCCCTCATAACTACACATAATTTCGTGAAAATTAATATGACTATACCTAATTATGACTATTATAAAGTTTTCCAATTAAAACTTTGATATGAGTACTCTATAACGCTAATGTTGCACAAAACATAAGTATGATGCATTAAAAAGTGCTGTTTTAACAAGTTGTTTGGCTTTATGAAAATTTTTGCCCGCGTAGCTGCACATTATTCCGTACAAATTAAAATAATTACTGCTGATTACGCCTATTATAAGATTGTCCTCTTAAAACTTCGATATGAATATTCTACGATCCTAATTCCGCGCAAAACATTAGTAAGATGCATTAAAAACTGCTGTTTAAACAAGTTCTTTGAGATTTTCATAATTTTTGGCCGCATCACTACATATAATTTCGTGCAAATTAATATAATTACTCCTAATTACACATATTATAAAGTTCCCCAGTTAAAACATTGATACGAATATTCTATGACGCTAATATTGCACAAAACATAAGTAAGATGCGTTAAAAACTGCTGGTTAAACAAGTGGTTTGGCTTTACGAAAATTTTCGGCCGCATAACAACACATAATTTTGTGAAAATTAATATAATACCTCCTAATTATGTATATTATAAGATTGTTCAATTAACACTTCAAAATGAATATTTTATGGCACTATTTTTCCCCAAAACAAAAGTAAGATGTATTATAAACTGCTAATTAAAAAAGTCAAGTTTTTTCAACATTTTTGGCCTCATAGCTACATATAATTTCGTAAAATTTAATATAATTACTCCTAATTATACCTATTAGAATATTAGCCAATTGAAACATCGATATGAACATTCTACGATACTAATTTTGCACAAGACATAAGTACGATGCATTAAAAATAGTTGTTTAAACAAATTGTTTGCGTTGTTCAAAATCTTTGGCCGCATAAGGACACATAATTTCATGAAAATTAATATAATTACTCCCAATTATGCCTAATATAAGATTGTCCGATTAACACTTCGATATGAATATTCTACGACACTAATTTTTCATAAAACATAAGTGAGATATATAAGAAACAACTGTTTAAACAAGTTGTTTAAGATTTTTAACATTCTTCGACTCAAATCTACGCATAATTTCGTGAAAATTAATATAATAACTCCTAATTATACCTATTATAAGATCATTCAATTAACACTTCGATATGAACATCGTACGACACAAATTTTGCACAAAACATAAATAAGATGCATTGAAAACAGTTCTTTAAACAAGTTGTTTGAGTTTTTAAACATTATTGGCCGCACAACTACATATAATTTTATGAAAATTAAAATAATTACTATTAATTATGCCTACTATACGATTGTCCATTTAAAACTTAGATATGAATATTCTATGACGCTAATTTTGCATAAAATATAAGTATGATGCACTAGAAGCTGTTGTTTAATATTTTTGACATTTTTTTGCATCAAAACATCGCGTAATTTCGTGAGAATTAATATAATTACCCCTAACTATGTCTACTATAAAATTGTGAAATTAACACCTCGATATGAATATGATAGGACACTAATTTTTCGTAAGACATAAGTAAGATACATTAGAAAGTGCTGTTTAAACAAGTTTTTTAAGATTTTTAACATTCATTGCCTCATAACGACACATAATTTCATGAAAATTAATACAATTACTGCTAATTATGCCTATTATAAGATTATTCAATTTAAAATCCGATATGAATATTCTGCGACACTAACTTTTCACAAAATTCAAATAAGATGCATTAAAAACAGCTGTTTAAACAAGTTAATATAGTTTTTCAAAAATTATGGCAGCATAACTACACAGAATTTCTTATAAATTAATATAATTACTCCTAAATATGCCCATGGTGAGATTTTCTGATTAAAACACCGATATGAATATTCTACAGCACTATTTTTGCTTAAAACATAAGTAAGATGCATTAAAAACTGCAGTTTAAACAAGTTGTTTGATCAGTCCAAATTGTTTGGCCGCATAACTGCACATAATTTCGTATAAATTAATATAATTACCCCTAACTATGTTTTTTATAAGATTTTTCAATTAATACTGTGATATGAATATTCTACGATACTAATTTTTGACAAAACATAAGAAAGATGCATTAGAAACTGCTATTTAAAAGAGTTATTTGATTTCTCAACAGTTTTGCCCTCATAACTACACATAATTTCGTGAAAATTAATATGACTATACCTAATTATGACTATTATAAAGTTTTCCAATTAAAACTTTGATATGAGTACTCTATAACGCTAATGTTGCACAAAACATAAGTATGATGCATTAAAAAGTGCTGTTTTAACAAGTTGTTTGGCTTTATGAAAATTTTTGCCCGCGTAGCTGCACATTATTCCGTACAAATTAAAATAATTACTGCTGATTACGCCTATTATAAGATTGTCCTCTTAAAACTTCGATATGAATATTCTACGATCCTAATTCCGCGCAAAACATTAGTAAGATGCATTAAAAACTGCTGTTTAAACAAGTTCTTTGAGATTTTCATAATTTTTGGCCGCATCACTACATATAATTTCGTGCAAATTAATATAATTACTCCTAATTACACATATTATAAAGTTCCCCAGTTAAAACATTGATACGAATATTCTATGACGCTAATATTGCACAAAACATAAGTAAGATGCGTTAAAAACTGCTGGTTAAACAAGTGGTTTGGCTTTACGAAAATTTTTGGCCGCATAACAACACATAATTTTGTGAAAATTAATATAATACCTCCTAATTATGTATATTATAAGATTGTTCAATTAACACTTCAAAATGAATATTTTATGGCACTATTTTTCCCCAAAACAAAAGTAAGATGTATTATAAACTGCTAATTAAAAAAGTCAAGTTTTTTCAACATTTTTGGCCTCATAGCTACATATAATTTCGTAAAATTTAATATAATTACTCCTAATTATACCTATTAGAATATTAGCCAATTGAAACATCGATATGAACATTCTACGATACTAATTTTGCACAAGACATAAGTACGATGCATTAAAAATAGTTGTTTAAACAAATTGTTTGCGTTGTTCAAAATCTTTGGCCGCATAAGGACACATAATTTCATGAAAATTAATATAATTACTCCCAATTATGCCTAATATAAGATTGTCCGATTAACACTTCGATATGAATATTCTACGACACTAATTTTTCATAAAACATAAGTGAGATATATAAGAAACAACTGTTTAAACAAGTTGTTTAAGATTTTTAACATTCTTCGACTCAAATCTACGCATAATTTCGTGAAAATTAATATAATAACTCCTAATTATACCTATTATAAGATCATTCAATTAACACTTCGATATGAACATCGTACGACACAAATTTTGCACAAAACATAAATAAGATGCATTGAAAACAGTTCTTTAAACAAGTTGTTTGAGTTTTTAAACATTATTGGCCGCACAACTACATATAATTTTATGAAAATTAAAATAATTACTATTAATTATGCCTACTATACGATTGTCCATTTAAAACTTAGATATGAATATTCTATGACGCTAATTTTGCATAAAATATAAGTATGATGCACTAGAAGTTGTTGTTGTTTAATATTTTTGACATTTTTTTGCATCAAAACATCGCGTAATTTCGTGAGAATTAATATAATTACCCCTAACTATGTCTACTATAAAATTGTGAAATTAACACCTCGATATGAATATGATAGGACACTAATTTTTCGTAAGACATAAGTAAGATACATTAGAAACTGCTGTTTAAACAAGTTTTTTAAGATTTTTAACATTCATTGCCTCATAACGACACATAATTTCATGAAAATTAATACAATTACTGCTAATTATGCCTATTATAAGATTATTCAATTTAAAATCCGATATGAATATTCTGCGACACTAACTTTTCACAAAATTCAAATAAGATGCATTAAAAACAGCTGTTTAAACAATTTAATATAGTTTTTCAAAAATTATGGCAGCATAACTACACAGAATTTCTTATAAATTAATATAATTACTCCTAAATATGCCCATGGTGAGATTTTCTGATTAAAACACCGATATGAATATTCTACAGCACTATTTTTGCTTAAAACATAAGTAAGATGCATTAAAAACTGCAGTTTAAACAAGTTGTTTGATCAGTCCAAATTGTTTGGCCGCATAACGCACATAATTTCGTATAAATTAATATAATTACCCCTAACTATGTTTTTTATAAGATTTTTCAATTAATACTGTGATATGAATATTCTACGATACTAATTTTTGACAAAACATAAGAAAGATGCATTAGAAACTGCTATTTAAAAGAGTTATTTGATTTCTCAACAGTTTTGCCCTCATAACTACACATAATTTCGTGAAAATTAATATGACTATACCTAATTATGACTATTATAAAGTTTTCCAATTAAAACTTTGATATGAGTACTCTATAACGCTAATGTTGCACAAAACATAAGTATGATGCATTAAAAAGTGCTGTTTTAACAAGTTGTTTGGCTTTATGAAAATTTTTGCCCGCGTAGCTGCACATTATTCCGTACAAATTAAAATAATTACTGCTGATTACGCCTATTATAAGATTGTCCTCTTAAAACTTCGATATGAATATTCTACGATCCTAATTCCGCGCAAAACATTAGTAAGATGCATTAAAAACTGCTTGTTTAAACAAGTTCTTTGAGATTTTCATAATTTTTGGCCGCATCACTACATATAATTTCGTGCAAATTAATATAATTACTCCTAATTACACATATTATAAAGTTCCCCAGTTAAAACATTGATACGAATATTCTATGACGCTAATATTGCACAAAACATAAGTAAGATGCGTTAAAAACTGCTGGTTAAACAAGTGGTTTGGCTTTACGAAAATTTTTGGCCGCATAACAACACATAATTTCGTGAAAATTAATATAATACCTCCTAATTATGTATATTATAAGATTGTTCAATTAACACTTCAAAATGAATATTTTATGGCACTATTTTTCCCCAAAACAAAAGTAAGATGTATTATAAACTGCTAATTAAAAAAGTCAAGTTTTTCAACATTTTTGGCCTCATAGCTACATATAATTTCGTAAAATTTAATATAATTACTCCTAATTATACCTATTAGAATATTAGCCAATTGAAACATCGATATGAACATTCTACGATACTAATTTTGCACAAGACATAAGTACGATGCATTAAAAATAGTTGTTTAAACAAATTGTTTGCGTTGTTCAAAATCTTTGGCCGCATAAGGACACATAATTTCATGAAAATTAATATAATTACTCCCAATTATGCCTAATATAAGATTGTCCGATTAACACTTCGATATGAATATTCTACGACACTAATTTTTCATAAAACATAAGTGAGATATATAAGAAACAACTGTTTAAACAAGTTGTTTAAGATTTTTAACATTCTTCGACTCAAATCTACGCATAATTTCGTGAAAATTAATATAATAACTCCTAATTATACCTATTATAAGATCATTCAATTAACACTTCGATATGAACATCGTACGACACAAATTTTGCACAAAACATAAATAAGATGCATTGAAAATAGTTCTTTAAACAAGTTGTTTGAGTTTTTAAACATTATTGGCCGCACAACTACATATAATTTTATGAAAATTAAAATAATTACTATTAATTATGCCTACTATACGATTGTCCATTTAAAACTTAGATATGAATATTCTATGACGCTAATTTTGCATAAAATATAAGTATGATGCACTAGAAGTTGTTGTTGAAACAGGTTGTTTAATATTTTTGACATTTTTTTGCATCAAAACATCGCGTAATTTCGTGAGAATTAATATAATTACCCCTAACTATGTCTACTATAAAATTGTTAAATTAACACCTCGATATGAATATGATAGGACACTAATTTTTCGTAAGACATAAGTAAGATACATTAGAAAGTCTTTTTAAACAAGTTTTTTAAGATTTTTAACATTTATTGCCTCATAACGACACATAATTTCATGAAAATTAATACAATTACTGCTAATTATGCCTATTATAAGATTATTCAATTTAAAATCCGATATGAATATTCTATGACACTAATTTTCACAAAATTCAAATAAGATGCATTAAAAACAATTGTTTAAACAAGTTAATATAGTTTTTCAAAAATTATGGCAAAGATAACTACACAGAATTTCTTATAAATTAATATAATTACTCCTAAATATGCCCATGGTGAGATTTTCTGATTAAAACACCGATATGAATATTCTACAAAGCACTAATTTTGCTTAAAACATAAGTAAGATGCATTAAAAACTGCAGTTTAAACTAGTTGTTTGATTTGTCCAAATTGTTTGGCCGCATAACTGCACATAATTTCGTATAACTTAATATAATTACTCCTAACTTTGTTTTTTATAAGATTTTTCAATTAATACTGTGATATGAATATTCTATGATACTAATTTTTCACAAAACATAAGAAAAATGCATTAGAAACTGCTATTTAAAAAAAATTATTTGATTTCTCAACATTTTTCCCTCATAACTACATATAATTTCGTGAAAATTAATATAACTAAACCTAATTATGACTATTATAAAGTTTTCCTATTAAAACTTTGATAGGAGTATTCTATAACGCTAATATTATATAAAACGTAAGTAAGATGCGTTAAAAACTACTAGTTAAACAAGTTGTTTGGTTTTACGAAAATTTTCCGCATAACAACACATAATTTGGTGAAAATTAATATAATTAGTCCTAATTTTATATATTATAAGATTTTTTAATTAACACTTCAAAATGATTATTTTAGGGCACTATTTTTCCCCGAAATATAATTAAGATGTATTATAAACTGCTATTTAGAAAAGTTAAGTTTTTCAACATTTTTGACCTCATAACTACATATAATTTCGTAAAAGTTAATATAATTACTCCTAATTATACCTATTAGAATATTAGCCAATTGAAACATCGATATGAACATTCTACGATACTAATTTTGCACAAGACATAAGTACGATGCATTAAAAATAGTTGTTTAAACAAATTGTTTGTGTTGTTCAAAATTTTTGGCCGCATAAGGACACATAATTTCATTAAAATTAATATAATTACTCCCAATTATGCCTTATATAAGATTGTCCGATTAACACTTCGATATGAATATTCTACGATACTAATTTTTCATAAAACATATGTGAGATATATATAAAAACTACTGTTGAAACAAGTTGTTTAAGATTTTTAACATTCTTCGATAAATCTATGAAATTTCAAAATTAATATAATAACTCATATTATACCTATTATTAGAATTTAATTAACATCATACGACACACAAATTTTGCACAAAACATAAATAAGATACATTGAAAATAGTTCTTTAAACAAGTTGTTTGAGTTTTTAAACATTATTGACCACACAACTACATATAATTTTATGAAAATTAATATAATTACTATTAATTATGCATATGACTCCTAAGGAAGGTTAGGTTGCCGGCCCTATCCTCTCCTTCAACCTCTACTGTCTTGTGTGATATCTCTTCTATTTTGAAATATAAGTTGGGGTGTCACTGGGTCGGGTCGGATCGGGTCAGGTTCGGATCAATCACATTATTTTATTATTTTTTTTGGCCCGACTTGATTAAATTCGGGTCAAAAAATTTTGATCCATACCTGACTCGACCGGTCACGGGTCGACCCGATCTAACCCGTGTAAAATAATTAATTATTTAATTATTTTTATATAATTTTAAGTAATTAAATATTAATTAATCTTAATTTGTTATATTTAAGTTTTAATTAGTACTAAATCATAAAATTACTTCAAAAACCATAATTAATCGGGTCGGGTTGAATTGACCCGAACCCGATCCGATTCAGATTAAAAAAATTAAATTTATATCTAATCCATTTATTTTTAGATCATATCAAATTAGATCGGATCAATAATTGACACACGTAATGTAAACATACATATGGGTTTCTTCTTTTGCATTCCACGTACCTCGAGTAACGGATCACATCTTTGCTCCAATTCGTGTCTGACAACACTTCAATATGAATACTCTTTGCACTCCTTATAAAAATAAGATTATACTATATTTATAATCCCCCCCCCCCCTAATTTCTGGTTCCGCCCCAATCGCTTCCTTCGAACGATGGTTTTTCATTTACCTTCTTCCTTTTTTTTTCTTTTTTCTTTTGTGGTTCTGAGCATAAGAAATTGGCAGAGAGTTTCATGTCTTTTGAAGTTGATGAAGTTGGCGGTGAGCATTCTTTTTGTGCACTTGTCCGATGGATATCGGATTGTAACATGGAGAAGACTAAGTGTGTGTTTGGCGTTGATACTGTGTGCGTAAGAAAAAAAATTCAGTATGAGTGATTTTTTTCCCGCGCATACAGTAAAAAATAATTCAATTCACTGGAATTTTCCCACACGTGAGGAGGAAACAAACACGCCCTAATTGAATTTGTCATCTCAAAAAGCGAGCGCAGAATCTAGCAAGTGTGTGATTCATCAACGGTCAGAATAGTCGAATCTGAACCGACCTCAATTTTTGGATTTTATTTTATTTTTGATATGATTATGGTTGTATTTTATTTATTTTCTTTCTTTCTTTTCTCTACTTATATAAATTCTTTTTATTGGTTAAATAGATGATTAAAGTAGGCATTTTATCTACTTCCAAAAGAAAGAGTTAAATATAGAGTATTCTAATATTCAAAATTTAAAGATGAATGGTTAAATAAGTTCCCATTTTTATTAGAAAAAAGATTATTTTAGTCAGTTGACATCATTATATAAATTGGAAAGAAATAAAAACTACATTATATGTGATACAGCTACATTAATTTTTTTATGCCGATAACTAAATGGGATAAAAGCTACATTTCTGAATGATACTTGCCTTGTAATTAATCTTCTTAAATAAATCAACTACTATGTGGCCTAATATATATTTTTCTTAATGTAATTAAAATTACTTAAAATCCATAATTTTTTAACTTCCTGAAAAAAATATTATCAAACATGAACCTGTCAAAAAAAGTATTGATTAATTCTACAAAAAAAATTAAAAATTTGAATTAATTATGATCAAATAAGCTAGAGCCTGTACAAGTGAGTAGTGACTGAAGCTATCTAATATGGGCTACATATTTTTTTTTGGGAAAAAGAAATTCATTTATGGGTTTAGTAAAAATTCTTATAAATGAATGAACATATATAAATTATATCGCAAAAACGTCAACATTCATGTAAAAAAAATGAAAAAAATGAAAATTTGACATTTGATTAATTAGGCATGATAGTTGTGTTAGTTTGTAATAATCTAGAAGTCAATAATATAATAAATTTATTATAAAACTTTGTTCATGAATTAAATATTTAAATTATATTTTATTTCCTTGAGTATTATTGAATTTATGAATCATTCCGAGTTCATGATTGAAATTGTAAAACTTCATAATATAGATATACTCTTAAAAATCACTAATCGAGATAATTAACAGGAACACTAATTAACCGCTATCATGTTAGTATGTGAATTAAATGATGGTCAAGTTTTTACAGACCATAGACAAAGAGTTGTCATTTTAATCACATAGATAGATATTCTAAGGATATCATATTTGATAGACTCCGAATGAAATATTAAATGGAATTATGTTTGTGTCATTAATGATTTCATTCAGTGTTAACTTCTAAAGTATAAAATATTCATCTTTCCTACATAAGATATGTATATGTGTGATTTCTACCAAACATTATCCGTAAAAGGTGGCTATAAAGGTAGTTCTTTGATATACATAACTTATGCGGAGGAAGAGATGGTTTGCCAAAAATACTATTATCCCTCATTTTTCTATACGAGTTATAGCATCACTGGGCCCCTTGATAGAGTAAGATTATCTACTAGAGATATAATTACAAGAGTAATTATATTTGATAATTTACTCAGGATAAAAAAAAGATTAAGTTTACAAACATGGCACACACCTACCTTGAAATTGATCTGATAGCTATGAGATGAAAGAATTAACACAAATAAATAGTTTACTAGATCTTGATATTATATAGTACAACATCATCTGTGTAATTGGATGGTCATAGAGATGATAAGAAACAAAAACCAGATTAAATTTATAATGTGTTTGACACGTCGTATAAATTTACCGAAACAAGAATCGAGAGAAATATAATTGTACATGATAATTATATATATATATTATTTGGATTTTAAATGTAATTATGGATTTGAATTTTGGGTTAAAATCTCATTAATAATTAAAGTCTTAATTAATAATTAAAAGCCCAAAATAAAAAAATGCCCAAAATAGTCCAATGACAAACTTGTAAATTCGGCCAACTTATATTCTTGTCGACCAAGTAGGGCTATTTTGGTAATTTGGTCAAACCATAATGGGATTTTGTTAAATTAGATGAACTTTAATGATATTTTGGTAATTTTGACAAATTTTTGAAATGCTATAAATAGAGGGGTGTGATGAAAGAGAAACTCACCAATTCAGTTTGTATCATATCACGACTGATCGATTTGAGTTTTTATTCTCTCTTTTTGGTTTACGGTTGTTTCAGAATTTACGGGATCGGTTAAAAGTGTTTTTACGAAAGTTACGGTATTTTTGCACATTTGTGAAACATAATAACTATGGGTTGTTTATAGTACTATTTTGCTTTTTCTCGGTGAATAGTATTTTTATGAGAAACCGCTGTTTGTGATATTTTTGGCAAAAAAAATAAACTGCTTTCTGATTAGTCCTGATGGATAACCTACAAAGGTATCACACATGTGATACTTCGAGGCAAGCTAATTTGTATTTCAATTGAAATTTGGAAATATGGTATAAAATCTTATATTAATCTATTTAATTGTTAAATAGATTAAAGTTTTAGAAATCAATCATGGAGTAGATCTGTAAAAGATTAAAGATGTATGTATCTCTCGGTAAATCATTCGGTATACCGCTTTAACCCTTCACTTAAGTTAGAAGTAAAATAATATTTTATGGTCTTTTGTAAAGGATTAAAATGTATGTAACTTTCGGTAGTTCATCCGACATACTTTAATCTCTAGCTTAAGTAAAAGTAAATTTTTTATTTTACGGTCTTTCCACAGTTTAAGTCTTAATGGTATTTGGTTGGACCAAAACCCAACAAGTTGTATATTAGATAAGTCGTAAATGATATATGTACTGTACGTAAGCATCATTCTATCATCATTAGTAGAGGAGGACAATTATTATTTTAATTATCATAATAGAATTTATAAATACATTTATAAATATGTAGACAACATAATATCGAATTTATATAATTTAGATATTATTTGATGATGCATTAAGTATCATGTTTTTAGAATTTAATTTATGTTTAAATCTAAATTATGTTCATGTATCACGCTTTTATAATTTATTGGTGCACTTGAACTAATAATATAATGATAATATATGATTATTTTTTATCATTAATATTTAACTTTTCGAACCAATGGATTTATCAAAAAAAGCATGCAATTATTTTTTAATGGTATATATGTATAATATTGTATCTAATATCGAAAATTATATTTGTATATGTATGCATAATTTCGTGTTAGTCTGGTACACTATTCTTACCTAGTATTCATTTAATGTGGATTGTTTTACCCTTTTTAAATTGAAAGCGGATATAGCGATACCAAAATTGTTACTATACATTTTTTTGATTTTTTTACACGTTTTTTTTTGTGTTCTCAGCAATAATGCATTTAAGTTGAATATATAACAAAAGAGATAAAATAAATAATAAATGACTTAACATGAATAATACTATGAAACTTTTATACAATTCATTCTCTATCTATCTCCCCCTCTTCTCCGGTTATTAGTGACATCTAAACTTATTTATTTTATTGATCTGTGAGATTTTTTTAAATATATATTTTTCATTAATCCACAATAATTAAAACATGAAACAATATTTGTCAACATTGAGTGCATTTAAATTTTCTTGTTATTTGGGATCTTTATAGACCGCCATAGTACTATTTTATTGATCAACTGCACCGCATGAAGTATAACAAAATTAAAAAAGAAAAAATAGACATGTATTACTAAATTTGAATAATAAGGTCGATAAGTTGAATAACAACGTCAATAAATTGAATAAGAAGACATAAATATATTATCATCAATAATAAAAAATTTAACATGAATAACAAAGTAAAAAATTTGAATAATTATTCAAACAAGAAGAATGTCGAAATCAGAGTTTTTAGTACTTGATACAGAGGACTAATAAACACACGATATATTATTAACTTGAATAATAAAACATACAAAATAAACTATAAACGATCTAATATGAATATTTTTATATGAATAATAAACGATGTAAGGACTTGATACAAAGTTATTAGTGGTATCTAAATTTTATTTATCCATCTATGAGATTTTTTTCAAATACATATCTTTTATTTGTTCAAAAATAGTCAAAATATAAAAAACTATTTACAAACATCGAGTGGGTCTTTCATCTGTCTCTCATAGTGTTATGTTATGTTCCTGGTTGATGTTTATTATTACCAATCGTGTTTCTTTTGTAAAATTTCGTTGAACTAGCAAGAAGCCCTTCCGTTGTCCAGGCATATGTAAATCATGAAAGTATTTTTTTTTGTGTTTAAATATTGAGATCTGAGTTATTTAGGTGAGTGAATATAATGTAGATATTTTTATTATCTTATTGAAATGCTACTATACTTTTTTATTAACTAATTAATAATATAATGCTTCAATTAATCATCTTATTTTCTATGAGTTTCTAAATTATATATGTATCAAATTTTCAAATAATCAATCAGACTTCTTTCCCTTTACCTACAGGTCGTATTTCCTTTTTGCGTATATTATTATGTACATTTTGATTAAAAAAATCTCTAAAGGAAGACCAAGGAACGCATGAAGAATTGATTTTATTTTCTTCATCTTGTAATTAATTGGTTATAATAAAAATGAATCTCTCTTATCAAAGATGTGATTTAACTTTTACATTATCTGTGATTGAAAAAGTAATAAAGTAAAGCTCATTTATTAATTTAAGATAAGAAGATGATGCATGTGTCACTACAAACCTGACAAATTCTTTTAGAGAGGTTGCCTCATCCGTGTATAAAGCTGGCACATGCTGGCCCTTTTCGTTCTATGGTGAGATTATTCACCGAGCAATTATTTTTCCCTGTTCATTTATAAGGCGATTAGGCTTATTTTAATTACACAATATGCAATTAAATAATCAGGTTTACTTTTTTTTCTCATTGATTAGCCTGAAGAATGCAGAAAGCAAATACACAAATGGGTTGAACAAATGACTGATGCCACACCAGTGGTTTTAGGCAATGCAATTCACTTCAAGGGTTCATGGCCATGGGATGCAAAATTTGACCCAGGGGATACCAGAACTGACAGGTTCCACTCAATTGAGGGAACCTTGACTGAAACCCTTTTCATGGCCAGCAGAAAGATGCAATTTGTATCAGCCTATGATGGTTTCAAGGTTCTAAGGTTACCATATGAACAAGGACAAGACTGGAGGCAGTTCTCTTTCTATATTTTCCTCCCTGATACATTCAATGGGTTGCCTGACCTATCAACGAAGTTGAGTAGGGAATCTGATTTCATAAACCGTCACATACCAACGACAAAGGTTCCTGTCAGGAATTTTAGAATCCCAAGTTCAAGATCTCCATGGAAATCAACTTGAACCAAATTCTAAAAAATCTAGGCCTCGTACTGCCCTTCCGGAAAACGGGTGACTTCTCGGCAATGGTCGACTCACCCGAGGTTGGAAATTATTATGTGTCATATGTTGGACATAAATGCTTTGTAGAAGTCAATGAAGAAGGAACCGAGGCAGCAGCTGCATCTGGTTTCGTGATAGAACGACAATGTGCAGCACCAATTAAAGAACCAATAGATTTTGTGGCCGATCACCCGTTTCTGTTCATGATTCGGGAGGATAGGAGTGGTGTTGTGCTTTTTGTGGGAGACTTGCTCAACCCAATGTTGTCTGAATAAATTTTTCCATGAAATCACATTATGTGCTGTTCAGGTAGTATCCGAGTGTGCTGCCTCTCATGCATGTTATGTGCCTGATTACCTAAATATTTTTTTTGTTTAGATTACCAAAATCTGAGAGTGCTAATTTCTGTTTGTCATGCTTATTTAAAGTTGTACCTATATGTTTCAATATTAATATTACTTAATCTTACTTTTGCTTCTCAAATCCACGATGGAGTAGAAATGAATTTTGATGCTTCTGGCTGCTAGTACCAGTTCGATACCTGGCCTAGTAAGCTACTGGTACGAGTTCGAAGTGATAAAAAATCTAGAGGGCAAATTGAAACTTTCGTATTTTGGCCGTCTGGGGAAGTAAATTGTAAGACTGGAAACTTAACACTATTTTCATCATTTCATGCGTGTACTATATAATACATAAACCGTTCCTTTTCTTCCAAGTGAGTTGTAAGGCATATATCACGGTGGAGCCAGACTTTGGAGCGGGGCAAAAATAAATTTTGGGATCTAATATAAAATTAACTCTTGGTAAAAAATAGTAAATTTGAAACTCCATATCTTAATTTTAAAAATATTTATATTTAATATTAATTTTATTATAAAGAAATGATATTTTACTTACATATATATATTTTTTAAATCAATTGCAAATACTATTAAATTTTAAATAAAAGATAATGTATAAAATATAATATTTTTTTAGTATGGTAGTACAATGTGGTTTCCTTTTTTTTATAATAAAACTTAATAATAGTTGATGTTTATTTTTTGATATATAATTTTTTAGATATTTTATAAATATATGGTAAAAAAATAGCAAACATAATGGAGAGAAAAAATGAGTTTGACTGAAATCTGAATCGTCGCTTTTATAAAATCAATCAATCTCAATCATAAATTGTAATATGAGTATTTCGATCATTACACATATTTGATAACATTAATGAATAAATTCAGTTCGTACGCTCTTTATAATATAGTACAATATAATATGATATAATATGATATAATATAATATAAATTATCTTAAAATATAATATAATATAATATAACATAACATAATATAATATAATATAATAATAATATAATATAACATAACATAATATAATATAATATAATATAATATAATATAACATAATATAATATAATATAATATAAATATAATTAATAAAATATAATAATTTTTATTTTTAAGTAAAGTTGCAGGGTTGATAGTTTTTTTTTAAAATAAAAATAAATTATGGCTAATTTATTTAATAGAGAATTTTTTTAGACCTCTTATTAATACATGATAAAATTAGCAAAAGAAATATAAAAAAAATAATATGATCAAAATCTGTTAATTTTTAAAAATATTAATATGCGTGGTTGGAATGGGGACATTTTTGTTGGTTAAATACTAACATAGATTAATGATAGCTATTGGATAAAGATTTTCTCTACAAACGTTTTCTCTGAATGTATGTTAACTGCCAGAATTCTCCTACATGCGATTCTTGACATTCGTTTACTTTCAATTCTCATAGTAAGATCTGGTTTACTATGATGTTAGCAGAAACTAGTATATTTCGATATTCATCAGTTGATGAAAATCAATGTAAAAACTCAGACCACATAGAAGTTTGGTCAATACTCCATATGTTATCTCATGACAAATTGACAAGTGATCTAAGATACTCGGATTGTGTATAAAAAACTGCCATGCAGTCACAATATTCGATCCATATAACCACTCTAATAAATCTAATAACACGTCAACTATTAGGACCCGCAGGGCCTTGCATGTTATTCACGACCGTCCGATCTAAAATATAAGGAGGGAAAATTGGTTATTTGCCATTGCAAAGTTCTAAAATTAAAAATTTGCTATTACAAATCTCATTTAGTCTCAAATTTACCACTATGCCTATTTAATCAGAATTAAAAAAATTATAATTTAAAAAATATCAATTATACTTTTCTCTTTTCTATACAGACTCGATCAAATAGATATGCAGGCTCAATCAGAATCGATACTTCTCTAAATTAGAAATTGATTTCTTATGCAGGCTCAATCAAATTGATATTTAAAAATGACAAATAATCAATTTCCCCTATAAGAAATCACATTCAATCGCTATCACTATCCAATATCCAATATCCATTAGGAAAAGATCCTCTCTTCCATTAATAGACGAAATCAGCGTTTGGAGCCGTATTTGATCCGAACCCGCACTTGACCTTAGAGCTGTCCGAGACGGCGCGCGCGTATAAGCAATCCTTAAACGGCTGAACCGCCCATTTGCCCATTCATTTGTCGTGTCGTCTAAATTCAGACCTCTATCACCGTTCTCTCAACCATGGCTTCTTCACTCTGCCATTTCCCATGTTACAACCTCGCTCCCCACTCCTTCTCCAAGGTTCTCTCGCCCCTCTCACGCCTCAACTGCGCTCCTAACTCCCTCTCCAGTTCCAGTTTTGCAAGAGCCACTTCTCATGTTTCGAAGCTCTCTGCTTCCTCTTCGGTTGCTGTCCAGTCGAAGGATTTGGGGTCGAATTCACTTGGGGATATCACCAGACCGGATTTCCCTATCCTAGTTCAGGTATCTTTTTAATTGAATTTCTTTATTTGAATTCACAATGGTCGAGTTGAATTTGTTATCAGTCGAATTTAAGTTTAATCCTAGGATTTGAGCTATAAAGTTTCTTCTTTTGTACCATTCCTTCATTATTATTCACAAATTTTGTTAAAATTTTGGATCAAATTTGGAAAACTTTTCTGATTTGGCGCTTAATGGTACTGTTTGTAATCATATGAATGTTGACATATCAATCAAAATTGTATTTTTGATGTATGCAGGAAATAAAAGGGGTTAAATTAGTCTACTTAGACAATGGTGCAACATCTCAGAAGCCTTCCTGTGTAATAAAAGCCTTAGATGACTACTATCAATTGTATAATTCCAATGTTCATCGTGGTATACATTATTTAAGGTAAAAAAATCTTATACTTTATTCTTATGCATATGTATATTTTTTTGTTCTTGTTTATCTGTTTCTCATTTTGTTCATTTTTATATATTTCTGAGAAAAGTTTGAAGGCAACGGATTTGTATGAAGGTGCAAGGAGTAAGGTTGCAGCTTTCATAAATGCAGCTGAAAGTAGAGAGATTGTATTTACACGAAACGCAACAGAAGCAATTAACCTGGTAGCTTACACGTGGGGCTTTTCCAACCTAAATGCTGGTGATGAAGTGGGTTTTTTTTTTATTTTAGTCCTTTTTTGAAGTATACTTTTTGCGATGCAGTAGAATGCATAAATGATCGGTACAACAACAACAACAAACCTTTAATCCCAAATAAATTGGTAAATTGGGGTAAGCTAGAAATGATCAGTACCTGTTGCAAATTTACCCTGATTGTTGCATAGGAGAATAGTCATAAAAATATATTTACTGATTGTTATTGGTTATGGTAATTAGTTTTTGCTACATTTTGTTATCTTTTGTGAAATTTGGCATTTTTTTCTTCCTTACAGGTACTATTGACAGTGGCAGAGCACCATAGTAATATTGTACCTTGGCAAATTATAGGTCAGAGGACAGGTGCAAAATTGAAGTATGTTGGTCTAACAAAAGATGAGGTACCGGATATGGAAGAATTTAAAAATTAAAATCTAACCTATTCAAACATAAAATAAATCTAACAAATCTAATTACTTAACATTCAATAAATCTACCATAAACTAAATTTACTCTACAAAAAAATTTAATATAACATGAAATAAATATAACCTTTAAATCTCGCGGAAAAATCTTGCGGGAGACGCCGAACTTCGTAATTTCAATACCTTTCGTAATTCCATGATCGTATTTTTATACTATATTTTTTGAAACAATAAATTTAAAAATTGAGAATAATATTATATTGAGAGAATAAAAGATTGAGAGATTGAGAGAAGGTGAAAATGTTGAGAGGAGGAGGGGTGTATTTATAGAGTTTTGATTGGAGGGAATAAAATTTAAAATTTATTAAAAAAAAAAAATCCAGCGGGTTCACGGGTCGGCGGGTACAACGGGTACAGCGGGTTCGGAGGATACGAGTAATGGGTACGGGTATGGGTATTGATTTGATGTGAACCGGGGGAAAATTTTGAAATTTGAATTTCACGAGTCGGCGGTATGGGGTACAAGCGGCGGGTACACGAGTACGGGTACGCGGGCGGCGGGTAAACGGATACGAGTACAACGGATTTTTTCCAAAAAAAGATGACCGATCATTCTCAAATCCGTACCCGTGTATCTATTTACCCGTCTATACCGGGCACAGATACACGGATACGATGCGGGTTTTAGCAAACCACTACCCCATCCTGTTCAGTGTAACAACAAGTGCCCAAGTCAAGTGCAAGTGCGTGTCAATTTGTAATATTTTTCTTCTTCAAAGGTCGGTCACTCATCTACCTTTCTCCCCATTTCGCCCCCTTTCTCCAGTCCACCTCTTTCTCACTTTCTTTTCTCATCAGATATGTCCTCGTGGATTCGAAACGCCCTCAGCAAGGCGGTGGAGGCGGGAGGTAAGGTCAAGACCTACGCCGACACCGTCGCCTCTCAAGCCGGGAATGCTGTTTCTGGAGGCGCCAAGCTTCTTTTCCAAGATCACCTCGTAATTCTGCCTTTTCCCTCGATCCCCTCTTTCTCTCTAGGTGACGATCCATCAAATTAGCAACTTTCTTCTGTTTTCCAGCTCTAATTTTATCAATTGTAAGTTATGGAGGTGATTAGTTTGGAAAGTGCGAGATAGTATCTACAATTATTATAAATTAGGATATGATTTCTTCATTTGTTCTAAAGCAAATTTCTTTTGAAGCATAATATAATAGACGGGTGGATATAATTGTTAAGTGATACAGTTTCATACTTTTTACACAATATAAAATTATACATTTTGCTTTATCTGTGAGGATATCTTTGCACGAAAGAAATACACAGTATAGACATATTGTCTTGTGTGAGTGGAAGCAATTGTTAGGTGATATCGTTTTATTATACATCTGAAACTATGTAAAAATATATATTTTACTTAGTTCCATAAGGATGTGTTTACTTTAGACCAAAGAAATAGGCACTGTAAACAACAATATTTATACCAAACTATAACTCTGATTAATATGATGCCAAATATTTTTCTAGGGCATGAGAAACTATAGAAGTTTCAAACAAACTGTGAAAAGGTTACATTGAGATCTTTTGCCTTCTATTTATGCGAGGGGGTGAGAAAAATTGTTTGTCGTAACCAATTAGTTATTTATTAACACAGATATTGGAGGCCCCCACAGAGGAAGAGGTATCCCTTCTTTTAGACATCTTTAGGTAGTTTCATCAACCTTATCTTTCCATTTGTTTTCCTTCTGTGCAACCATAGTTTATTTATTCTGGGAAGAGTTGCAACATGAACGCTAAAAGAAAGAGACCTTGACATTTTTATAGTTTCATGAAGGTCAGTATCACAGAAAATTCAAATATGCAAATATTAGGTCTTAATTATGGAATGGTGAAATTGAAACAAATAATATAATAATATATTAAAAAAGCATCATCATGTTTACATGGAAGCTTGTATGAGCTTATGCTCGCCAAAGGTGTTTGTGAGCTGAATCTCAACAATTATCAGATCAACTTCACATGATGAATTTAAGCCATTCAACTTGATGTACCTGACAAACCAAACATTTATGATCCCGGGTTTTCATTTTGTGAGTTTGCTTTGTGTAATATCAAGAAATCCAAAATTATTGACGGGTTTTGAATTCATTTTTGAGAGTCAACTCGATAGATTTTTGTACCGTTTCTGTGAGGTTAAGCTCATTCTATCTTTACTCCTATCCGTGACTAGCGTTAGAGCCTAATGAACATCAATAGTCGTCAAATTTTAGCTTATCAAATAAGATATGATGTTTTACGAGGGTTTTTTGCACCTCTTTTATAGTTTAAAGATACTCTTGCAAATCCTTTTTTCAAGTTGTCTCACTTTTTTTTTTGTGTGTTACAAGCATCTGTCTGACAGGAGGGAAAGAAGTACACAATGCAGTAATAAGTAGCATACAAGATCTGGCCAAAGTTTTTTCTAACTACAAAGAAGAAGTCTTGGTATCGTTCTCTTTCATTTCATTTGCTTTGGTCTTCTGAAAATTTTTGTGTTCACTTGTTCAAGCCTCTGTAAATTCTGTTTCAATCCCAATTCCATTTCCATTTCCAGGTAAAGGGTGAAGAACTACTACAGTTTGCTCAAAGTGCCATTTCTGGTTTAAAATTGAGTGCTGATGTGGCCAGGTTGGTAATTGTTTAATAGTACTCATAAGCCATCTTGCTGTTCTTTTCAATTTTCTTTTGCTTCTGGTGGCTTCTAGTGAATTAAAAGTATAGTACTAGCAAAGGAACAGAAAATAAAAGAATCTTGTTAGTATTGGCACAGAGCCGGTTTTTTTAATGTGCCAATGCAGTTATATCTTGATGTATCATCGATCTCTTACAGCCACCAACTTTTATGTGGATATTCACCATTGCTTTACATACTGCATAACATACAAATGGAACATGAACCTGAGAGAAAACACACCTGGCCAAAACTGGGGACCAAATAAATGTGCTCTCAATTCAGGTTGGATGCTGAGGCATAAAAAATTGAAGTAAAGATCAAGGAACTGGAAACAAAGCGAACAAAGTCTACAACAAATGATGATAAGACATCTGAGAAGACAGCTCTAGCAACTGTGGAGGTATTTCTAGCATTCATAATTCCAAAGTGTGATTGGTCCTCTTTTAACATTTTGAATCAAACCACTATTGTATGATTGTATCTATATGCGTATGCATGCACAAATTTTAAGCCAAACTCTTCTATCTCTATATGTAATCTTGCCCTGGTATGCATTTTTGCTAGAAAAAAAAATAGTCATATGCTACATTTATTTAAGGGTGCGCATGATATACTTATCTATGTGATGTAAATCCATTTATGCAATGATCATGTGTGTATGTTGTACTTGTGTATGTGTTGTGAATTCATTTCTGCATAGATGTATATGTTTTACAAACTTCTGTTTTAAAAATTGTTGGTGTAGATTTTCTCATTTGAAAATTTCCTTAATCAGTTAATATTCATGCTTTTATTTTTGGGTGAACAGGCACTCAGAAATGCACTTGCTGAAGCACGGTTGTGCTCCAAAATGGAATCAATTGCACTTAAGAAGAAAACAATTTCCACTGGAGACTCGTCAGAAGTGCATTCTCAGAAGGTATCTATTTCTCTATCTATAGCTATCTTTCTTGATAGGGGTAATGTCACTTGTGTTCTGCAAAATGTCAAAATATAATTCATTTTTTTTGTCATACCCCAGTGAAATGAAACATCATAAATATCCCTTCAAAGCATGACAGTACCAAGCATACGAGTACGAAACATGACAAAATGTCTGTATAGCCCTCCCCTTGCTTAGAAAAATCACCTTCAAGGAGCAGCATCCTTGTTGTTTATTTGTATTTGATTGTTTCCATGCAAATAAGGGAGGAGAAGACAATTTGATCAGATTGAAAGAAATAAGGAGATGTCTTTTTGATATATCTAGTTGATGGAGATGTCTTTTGATATATCTAGTTGATAGTTGATACACAATAGTTTTTCCTGCTTGTAGGGGCACACATAATTATTTAGTAGATAGTTGATGCACACTATTTTTCTGCTTGCAATGGTACTGTATGGATGCATTTGATTTTGAATTTACTTTATTTATTAGGTTGACAAGTTGAAGGTGTTAGCACAATCTCTTGCCAATTCATCCTCTAAGGCTGAAAAGCGTATTTTAGATCACAGGTCACCCCCCCCCTCTCTTGCCAAAAAAATAAAAAGCAAAAGGTTTCTAATTTATTTGAATTTCTAAATTAGGCGTCAGAAAGAGGAGGCGCTCAACTTCCGTGCAAAAAAGGCCAATGAAGTTGGTGTAGTTGAACAGGTAATGTGCATCCTGTTAGTTCAGTTTGGTTTGGTGATATACTGATACTGGTTGGAATTTCAACCAATATGCAATGTCCAGATACTGTTCTAGTTCCTAACCTATCTTCTTTTTTTCTTTCTTTCTTTTTTTCCAAAAAGGAGCTGGTATCCGAGATTACTGAGCTTGAAAAGGAAAGAAATGAATTGGAAGCTAAATTAAAGAAGGTAAATGGATAATCGAAGGTAAGTATACTTCTGTACTCTAATAAGAAAGTGCTAATTTGAACATACTTCTGCTAAATTTAGGTCAATATATCCTTAAATGCGGCAAACTCACGCCTGAAGAAAACAATGGAAGAAAGAGATCAGTTCGATGAAGCTAGCAACCAAATTGTTGTACACCTTAAAGCCAAGGTTCTTATTTTGTTCGTTATGTTATTGGAATTCTGTACGTTCACCCTTTCACCTTCCCATCTTAGCATCCAAACTGTCAATTTGCATTTTCTATATGTAAATTTGCCAGTTAGCATCACTCCTTTTAAAATCCTGTTTTTTTGGTGTTGGTGGATCTAAAAGAGTTTCCACGGGTCAATTACAAAAATGAGAATTTTGTACACAAAATCAAAGATATTCACCTACTTTTGCAGTTTTAAACATTCCTTGAGGAAATTTAATTTTAATTACAGTTGTTTTTTTTGTAATTTTGACATGCTGAATATTAGCTATACTTGTGCGAATTGTCTGATATCTTGCTAATTCTTGCCCTCTAATTTATAATTTTGTGTTGGATATTCATCTCCAGAAAGGCAGAAGTTAATCTTTTTTTTATTAAATCACTTCTTTGATTTAGTCGTTATGCATCTCAGTAGTTCCCAGCGGTCTGTAAAATAGTCACAATTTTTAGGGGTATGTTGCAAATTGAAATCTCTCAATGGCAAACTGAAATAAATGAAACTCTTCGGACCATCTGTACATGATATGTAGGAGGATGAGCTGGCTCGGTCAATAGCATCGTGCAAAGTAGAATCAGAGATCGTGAATACTTGGATTAACTTCTTAGAGGACACCTGGCACCTCAAATCATCTCATACTGAAACAAAGGAGAAGCTAACCAGGTAAAGTTATCTTTTGTACATTAATAGATCATATTTCTTTTTGGTGGCATTGTACTTTCTACATAGGTTATATACACCCACTCAGAGCCACACAGAAATGAGAAATGCATGGATCAAAAATAGGGAAGTTATAATAGCGGAAGAAACTTTCATTTTTGTTGGGGAAACTATTTCAATCCTAACCTTCATCAGTAAGTCGGTATGGAAGACTGCAAATTAATGCTAAAATCTGTTTATGCATGAGTTAGTGATACAGTTTTAACTATATTTATTGCTTTTGCATGTTTTATCTGTTTTCTAATTACATTTCACCTTTCTTGTCTGAAGTGAGGAACTGGAGAAGAGTAAGAATCGCTTTGTGGAGGTCACAAAACACCATCTTGTTGAATTTAAGGTTCTTTCCCCTTATAAACCCTTCTAAGTTCTAAATTTTGCTTTTCTAAATTTTTTCTAAAAATTTGGACTGAGCCCACCATTCCCACTGGGTTTTATGATAAAGTTCAAGGGGATACCTTGAATTTCATTGATGTATACAGTGTGTCTGTAACACCATGTTTGGATAACGCAAAGTGAAGGAAAATGGAGGTAAAAGATAGAATGGGAGCGAATAGAGCAGCAATATTTTACATTCTCTTGTTTGGTTCATGTTATTAACCTCCATTATACTCCAATTTGGGGATTAACAAAATATAAGCTTTAAGAAGTTGAGGTTAAATAAGTAACTTCCATTAACCTTAACCTCCTATTGAATTTCCATCCAAACAAAAATAATAATAGAAACTTCTTTCCTTTGCCTCCCTTTCTCTACTCCTATTGATTTCTTTTTGGTGGCATTGTACTTTCTACATAGGTTAGGAGAGAATTATTCTTTTCTTTATTATTTATTATGACTGTGCATTGTTGCACAGGATATGCTGGTCCCTGCTATTGACCACATCAGAACGTTTGTGGATAATTTGCATACTTTTAGTGAGAGGTTACTTTTAACTCTGCATGTTTACCTTCTATTGTTTGACAATTTAGCTGTACTTTTGTTCAGAACTAAAAGAAATGCATTTATTAATAATGTTGTGCAGGTCCGACTTGAAGATGAGTCAAATCCCAAGAAGTACCTAGAGGAGGAATACTTGGAAACTGAGAAAAAGGTAGTCTAGTTAGAATTAAGAATCATTTGTCCATTGCAGTGTTATTTACTTAATAAGTATGTTGGACCACTGCAAGGTAACAAGAATGAAATAGAATAAACCTGACAGTAGAAAGGGAATAAAAATCCATTACAGTAACTAAGTGCGAACCATATGAACTGTTGGGAAATAGAAACCAGATGTACTAGCACTGTAGCACAAGAAGATGAACTTAAAAAGATAGAAATTCAACCACACTCTGTTCTTGTGTTCCCTTCCATGTTGACACCATTGTATTTTGATTTCCCAGATTGTGACTCTATTTGGTGTGGTTGATCGCATGAAGGATCTATTTTATGCCGAGCAAGGGGACACCTCTAGGTAAAAAAGCGATGCAATTTTCATTGCTATCAGAAATGAACACAAAATTCTGAGCTTCAAATCATTAAATTTTGACACATCTTATTGGAAATATTGCATGTGTACTTTTTTTTTTATGGTCACTCTTGTGTAGCTTATGATTATTATTTTTATTACAGGAAAGAAGATCCCAGCATACAGGTGCTTTTTGTTGAGATTTGAGAAATTACACGATGAGTTTGATTCAATTGCAAGGCCAAAATTAGAAATTGAATCTCGAAAAGGAAAAAAAAAAGTTGAGGATATGTCACAAGCAAGTGCATCTGCCGAGAGCAAGGTTCCAAATTCCCCCAAACTGGGTAAAATTGACTCGCCAAGATCACCTGTTCCGGTCAAACAGGAATTTGACCCTGATTCTGATCTTGCGAAATTTGAATTGGAATTTGGAAAAGAAGGGAATTATTATTCAGCTGATGAAATTAGTGGTTGGGAGTTTGATGAGCTTGAGGAGGAACTAAAGTCTGAATCAAAGTAATTTTAAATAACTTTAATTGGTACATGTAAACAATAACATTATTCTGTTTTAGAGAATGCCATCGACACAAATTTTAATTGTTGAAGACATGTTGGGTAGAGTTGTAAAATACCAAATTGTGGACTAGGGACTTGTATATAATTTGTTTGTTCTTATACTATAGAAACAAAGATAAATTTCGTTGTATGTCATCTTATATATTTCTTTTCCAGTTTCTTTTGTCTTCTTTATTTCTCGTTAGCTGTACCTTATGTACGGTGCCCTTAATTTGTTTCATGGTTTCAAATTAACCTATTGAACTTTAAACTAAGCATACTTGTGTAACAGTAATTTCTATGAGCAATTACGATCTACTTGGCTTGACGGCAGAGGAAAATCAGAAAAAAAAGAAAAGAAAAAAGTTTCTCATATAGTCATATGAATATTAAGTTCAATCAACAACTGAGTGGCATTTGGTAATGGAAAATACACAATCAAAAGCCCACTCCCATATCACTGGTAGAAAGCCAGAATTCACACTATTTTGCACATGAAACGCAAAGAAATAAAGCGAGCGATCACAACTCAAAAGCAAAATCTAGTACGCAAGAAAAACTGAAAATTGCAACACGGTCTCGATGCCATCAGTCGCCATTGAGATTGATACTAATGGCCTCAGATTATCAAAATCATCACAGGCTGTCATAGATTGTACATAGCAACGGCTAGTATTGTGCATATTTAGAATTAGGCTATAATTAAGGAATTAGAATGTAATCAGGATATAATTAGAATCCATGTAAATTTAGCAACTAGTATTGTGCAATTTAGAATTAGGCGGCTAGCTTGTCGATATATATAGATGTAAAAATCTCCTCTATAGATGTAAAAATCTCCTCTGTAAAAGATATACAAAAATCCATTTTCTTCTTTCAATTCAATGTCTCAATTTCCACATGGTATCAGAGCAAGTTAACTGGAATCGGGCAGCTCTCAGACCAAGCACAAAGGTGCAAATAGTAAGCGCGCTTCAAGCCACAAAGTGACGAGCACAGCTTTTGTAAAGTCTGTCTTCATCGAGCTCAAAGGAATCGAGGAAGGCAACAAGAAGGAACAAGATTTAAAAATCAACAAGCACTGCACTGCATTACCAGTATATCTAAACCTGTCATTTTCTTTTTCTTTTTCTCTGGACTACTGTTCTGGCAACAACAACTGAAACTTACCAGTAAAATCAACAACTGTTTCTAACCAGCATCTCAAATCATGGTGACAATAGCAAACTTACTTCTTACATTCTCACTTGGTTCCAATAATTATGTACCATGGGCACGATCGGTAGAGATAGGATTAGGGGTAAGGGAAAATTGCATTTCATTAATGGATCCAAAGAGAAACCGAAACCAAAGGATCCGATCGATCCCACAACCGATGAAAAGACCACCATAGAAAATTGGGAAACCTCGATCAACGATTATGTCTTGGCTTTTAAGCACATGGACACAAAAATATCAAGTGCCCTAATGTATTGCAAAGCGCCGAGAGAAATGCGGACAAAGGCCAAAACTCGATATGGCCAAGGAAAGAATTTTGCACATATCTTTGCATTAAAACAAGAAGCATCCATATCAAACAAGGGAATCTCACCAACTCGGATTTAGTAACAGAATTGTTGATAAAATGGGAAGAATTGCAGATGTATCTCCCAGAAACAGAAAATCCAGAGGAAATTCACAAAAGAAATGAACATGAGTTGATTTATACTTATCTTGGGGCATTAGATTCAAGTTTCGAGCCCATTAGGGCTCAGATCCTCTCATCGGCAGAAATGCCAACGTTTGATGATGTAGTACTCAGGGTTGAACAGGAAGATACGAGGCGACGGCTCATGAATCCGTCATTCGCAACAAACACAGAGAATCAGGCTTTTCGGGCAACATACACGAAAGACAGAGGAAAGGAAACCTATGGTGTGATCACTTGCACAAGCGATCGAGTCACAACGAGGGAGAGTTCTTTGGGTTCTGCAACCCCATCTCAAGCCACGACGAACAACCGAGGCGGCGGAGGCGCCAACACGGCGGATGGCGCGAGAGAGCACACTCATGCCATAGGAGAAATCACCGGCGGCGGGACGAACGCGAAGGAAAAAGGTGCGGGTGAAATCAACCCTAATACCGCTCTTTACGGGCCGCCTCTGTTTAATCCGTCTGGGCCCGCTTCTTTGGTTGCGCTTTGTGTTTTACTGGCCGCCTCTGTTTAATCCTTTGGGTCTTACAGGCGATTGGATCATCTGGGCCGCCTGGGCCTTCTGGTCAAGCAGGGCCGCCTGGCTCATCTGGGCCGACATCAGATCAATTGACACAATTGGTCAATCAACTGAACCAGCTACTCCAGCCGAGACAAAATTATTCAGGTTTATCTAAACTTAAGCTTTCAAATAATTCAATGTATTTAAATAAAAACCAGCATGATTCAAATTGGATTATCGATTCAGGAGCAACGCACCACATGTCTTGTAATCCAAACAAATTTTTAAATCTGGTAACCTCAAGTAAACCACAATTTGTCACAACAGCTAATGGTGGTCAAACCAAAATTTTTGGTACAGGAACTATTTCTGTTCTCAACCAACCAGCCAATGAGGTTTTATATTTACCAGACTTTCATTCTAATTTATTATCTGTTAATAAGATCGTCAAAGATCTCAATTGTGCTGTAATATTCTTACCAGAAAAAGTGATTTTTCAGGACAGAATCTCAGGGAATATGATTGGTGAAGGAATTCTTAGGAATGGCTTATATTATCTTGAAGAAAATAATAAGTGTTTTGCATCAAGTAAAAATAATGATCGTGGATATTTATTGCATTTAAGATTTGGTCATCCATCTGATCAAGTTTTGAATAGACTTTTTCATTATAATTATGATTCTTCTAGTTGTGATACTTGTAGATTTGCAAAGCAAACTCGTTTACCTTTTCCTACTTCCATAACTAAAGTAGAAAAATGTTTTGATTTAATTCATTCTGATGTTTGGGGACCTTCTCCCGTAGAATCATACAATCATTATAAATATTATGTTACATTCATTGATGATTTTTCAAAAACTACTTGGGTATATCTTTTAAAAACCAAAAATGAAGTTTTTTCATGCTTTCAAGAATTTTTTAATTTTATTACAAACCAATATAATGCTCAAGTCAAAGTTTTTCGATCGACAATGATAGTGCTTGAATATATGAATAAGGATTTCACCATTTTTTTCAAACAACATGGTATTCTTCATCAAACAACATGTATTCATACACCCCACAAAATGGAGTTTACGAAAGAAAAAATAGACATCTTCTTGAAAAAACAAGAGCTTTACTACTTCGAATAATGTTCCAAAGAAATTAAGTCGGATGCAATTCTAACTGCTACTTATCTCATAAATAGATTACCAAGCCCAAATCTCAATAATTTAAGTCCTCTTGAAATTCTCAAAGGAAGAAAAATTGACTTAGATCATATTAGAGTATTTGGATGCACCTGCTTTGTATATATCAAACGAAAGGACAAACTAGATAAAAACTCTGTGAAAACTATTTTTCTTGGCTACTCGTCAACCCAAAAGGGATACAAGTGCTTTGATCCCGAACAAAATAAACTGTATATTTCCAGGGATATAGTTTTCAGAGAACATGAACCATTCTTCACGCCTGCACATGACACCACCGCTGCAACACCAAGCACTCTGCAATTCCTCTCTCCTTCCTTTGACAATGAAGAAAATCCTTCCGCATCTTCTTCAGGGGGAGATTATGCGGATGAACGGAACAATACAGAAGACAGACAAGAAGAAGAAGAAGAAGATGCAATCAGACGACGCTCAACACGAACACGGCAACCTTCAACAAGGTTAAGGGATTTTGTATCCCATCAGGTTTTGTATCCTATCCAAGATTTTATTAATTACAACAAGGTATCACCAACCTACCAGACTTATTTAAGCAAACTTGACGGTAACAATGAACCAAATTCGTATGACGAGGCCAAACAACAGACCATATGGATTCAAGCCATGAATGAAGAATTAAAGGCCTTAGAACAAAACAACACATGGGACATGGTAGAACTACCCAAAGGTAAGAAACCAGTAGGATGCAAATGGGTCTATAGGATAAAATATAACAGTGATGGCACAGTTGAAAGGTATAAAGCCAGATTAGTTGCCAAAGGTTTCACCCAAACATACGGCATTGACTATCAAGAAACATTTGCCCCTGTAGCAAAAATGAACACCTTTAGGATCTTAATGTCAATAGCAACCAATCATGGGTGGGACCTGTTCCAAATGGATGTAAAAAATGCTTTCTTACAAGGCGATCTTGAGGAGGAAGTCTACATGACACCCCCACCGGGATATTGTGGAACCTCCAAGGTATGCAAACTTCGAAAGGCTATTTATGGCCTTAAACGATCTCAGAGAGCATGGTATGCCAAACTTAGTACTTTTCTCATAGAGCATAACTTTAAAAAGCACTTTGCGGTTGCTCTGTATTTATAGAAAAGAATGATAACTCAAGTACTATTATCCTAGTGTATGTTGATGATATTATCATTACAGGTAACAACAATCAAAGAATAAAAGAAGTCAAAGAAATCTTTGAAAGAAAATTTGACATAAAGGATCTAGGCAAACTCTCGTACTTTCTAGGAATAGAGATAGCTCACTCAACCAAAGGATTGTTTTTATCTCAGAGAAAGTATACATTAGACTTGCTAAAGGAAACTGGTAAGCTAGGAACCAAACCAGCCACTAGTCCAATGGAAACCAATATTAAACTAAATACTGAGGATGGAAAACCATTATCAGACATAAGCCAATACCAAAGAATAGTTGGAAAGTTAATTTACTTAACTGTTACCAGACCTGATATCACATTTGCAGTTAGCACGGTAAGTCAATTTATGCATGCACCTCGAACTTGTCACATGGAAGCCATTAATCGAATACTAAGATATCTTAAAGGTACTCCTGGACAAGGAATATTGATGAAACAAAATGCAACTGACACTGTGGTTGGTTTCTCTGATGCAGATTGGGCCGGAAGCTGTGACAGAAAATCAACCACCGGTTTCTGTACCTTCGTAGGTGGCAATCTAGTAACATGGAGAAGCAAGAAACAGAACGTAGTAGCTCGCTCAAGTGCGGAAGCAGAATACAGAGCAATGGCATCAACCGCAAGCGAACTCATTTGGATCAAGCATCTGCTACATGACATGCTAATTGAAAGTCCAGAACCCATACAAATGTTCTGTGACAATCAGGCAGCACGTCACATTGCTTCAAATCCAGTATTCCATGAGAGAACAAAACACATAGAAGTAGATTGTCATTTCATTCGAGACAAAGTGCAGTCAAAGGAAATCGCAATTCCTTTTATCGAAGCCAGGAACAGCTAGCAGATATCTTCACTAAAGCTTTGGACAAGAAAACGTCTCAACAAATTCTCAACAAGTTAGGCTCTTACAACTTGTACGAACCAAACTTGAGGGGGAGTATTGAGATTGATACTAATGGCCTCAGATTATCAAAATCATCACAGGCTGTCATAGATTGTACATAGCAACGGCTAGTATTGTGCATATTTAGAATTAGGCTATAATTAAGGAATTAGAATGTAATCAGGATATAATTAGAATCCATGTAAATTTAGCAACTAGCAACGGCTAGCTTGTCCAGTATATAGATGTAAAAATCTCCTCTGTAAAAGATATACAAAAATCCATTTTCTTCTTTCAATTCAATGTCTCAATTTCCACATTGGTTGATCCCCAGATTGTGGCAGGCCGGCTGATGCCAAAGGTGTGAAGGCTGGTGAGGGTGCTGATGTGGCAGCTGGGTCAGAGATCAAGATGCGACTAGAATGTGCGGTTGCGGTTAATAGGAACAGTGTAAACACAGAGAAGGAAAGGGATGGAGGTTGTTTTTGCATTTTGAGAGGTTTTCAGAAATTGTTTAAGATGGTTGGAGAGGGAAAGTATGCTTTGAATATGTTGCCAGCCAGCTTCTCTCGTCTGCATTTATAGATTGGAAAAGGTTTGTCAAATAATTGATCAATGACTGACTCCATGGAGTGGGTTTAGTGTATTGGTTGATTCCAAAAAATGTTGGTTGAATACCAGCAAAAACACTTCCAATGCAATTAGAAAGGTAGGTGCCTAGTATTACTAGATATTTGACAAAATTCCGTCATCAAAAGGCCGCATAGCGCAGTGGATTAGCGCGTCTGACTTCGGATCAGACGCGCTGTGGGTTCGACTCCCCATCATTAGCGCGACCACAGTGGGTTCGACTCCCACTGTGGTCGCATTTATTTATTTTGCCGCTTTCAGTTTAAGACGAACCATAAAAATTGGGAGAATTGAGATCATAAACTGGTGGTGCAGGTGCAGGTGCAGGTGCAGGCCCAGGCCATGATGGGGACTGGTTTTGCTCTGACCCTAAGTCTCTCTTCCCCTCTCAATGTAATATTTCATCTATGTGCATCTTATGCTAGCACTGTGTTTTCCTCTTTATTTAAAGAGTTGTTGAATTTGTATTTTAATTTTTTATGATACTTCAAATTTTATAAGAAAATAAAAATTATTTTTTTTTAAAAAATATTAGATCATCCCACTGTAATGTAACGCGTGAGCACTGAACTAGTTGATAATCAAATGTGAAAACAAATTTGCTTAATAGTTTTCGAGACTTCCTGCGGTTATGTTTCTATATTTTTCTTTACGAATTAACTCTTTTTGATCCCCATCCGCTTCTTTTTAGAAGTATAATTATCTACGTAATATCCAATCAAGTCCTTAACTTACGATTTCTACCTATAAAATTATTCGGAAAAAAGTGATAAACCCTCAATATGATATATGATATATGATAGATATTAACACTTATAAGTTTCGATTTATATAAACTTATAGATATCGAGTATAGAAATTTCTCGTGATGCAAATAAAAAATTTCTCCTTTTCTTTTCCTTCCCCAACTCCAATATAATACTGTCCGATATTTTTATTAATAATGTAAAAAAAATTTAAAAACATGAAAATAATATTTGGGGAGCTGAAATCACGAAAATAATAAATCCGCACTTAATAAACGCGGACTGGGGTCCGCGTTTGCTAAAAGCGGTCTCGAGTCCACACTTATTAAGTGCAGACTCAAATTTTTTTTTCAGATCCGAATTTTAGAGTTGAATTGGATATGAATATGGATATGGATATAAATATGGATATGAATATGGATATGGATATGAATATGGATATGGATATAAATATAAATATGGATATGGATGTGAATGTGAATATGAATATGAATAATTCGTGTATTAAGAGTTGAATTGTATTAATTTTAATTAATGTATATAACTCAAATCATCTTATAATGTACTAATGGACTCAGGTTCGCTTTTAAGAAATGTGGACTCAGATCCACTTTTAAGAAATACGGACCCAGATTCGCTTTTAAGAAATATGAATTTAGACCCATTATAAACCCGCAGCTCTTTCAAATTCATACTTCCGACTCTCTCCGAACATAATAAAGGTTAGTAAAAATTTTAATTTATTTTATATTAATAAAGTTAAAAGCATATTTAAGATATTAACTAATAATATTTTAATAATTTGGCAGAATGATTCTGATTTTGGTTTATGCGGGTGGCAATATCATCACAGGGTCAAACAGGTATTGATTATGATAATCCTCCTAGATTTTTTTTTGGAAATGAAGATACGTGTTTTGACGAGGTCAGAACTGCGATATATAAACAGCTCGAATTACTAGAGAATCAATATTTTTTGAGTATCAGGGCTCGGTATAATACATGAGGTACTAGTGCTTATCATTTTTGTTTAATTCCTATTCGAGATGAGGTTGAGTGGCGAATGATATTTCAAATGGCAACAATAGAAATGAATTGAAGAATGATTGAGTTGTATGTGGAAATACCGTCAATTGGTAATGCAGGGGATTCTTTGAATAACCTACCCGAAAACAGTAATAGAACCAAGAATATTATACCTTTCACAATAAATCTAGCACATCAAATACACGAATCAAATTCGCAAAGATTCGTTTATCCGACATCTGTTGGTCCAAATGTAACAGATGAATGGGAGCAAAATGATGAGGGTGATGATGTTCGTAATGAAGATAATAATGTGTTAGAGAAAGATGAGCGAAATGATGATGATTTTGTTCCCATTTCAACAGATAGATGGGAGATTGAAGAAGATTATTGGGATTCGACTGATGAAGATGATGACCTAGATTATGATCTTCATGAACATATAGAGCGACGATTGATTGTGAAAAATAGGTCAGAAAAGCATCATCCAGTACGTGACTTTAGTGATATTTCTGAGATGAATGAAATAAATGCTCCATCAGTGCAAAGATAAAAGGTTATTGTTGGGGAATTATGATAAATAATGGGTCAGAATCACTAAATCGTGTATTCAAAATATATCGATGTTTGCCGGTTGTAGCAATAGTTGAAGGTACTTGATACAAATGCGTTAATTGGTTCGACGAGCAAAGAAATACATCTATGGTATTAATAAATGGAGGGAAAGTATGGCAACAAAGGTTACCGAAAAGCTAAATAAAAGAGCTGAAAAATCACGCCCACACATGGTTGACCCTTATGGCTCTGATCGGGGGGACTACGAGATTATTCAACACGGTGAAACATTACCTAATGGTGATTTCAAAAATTTTAAATACACTGTCCACATTGAAGAAGGCATGATATCGAAATATACGTGTTTGAAACTGAACCTAACTGGTATACCATGCTCTCATATTTTGATGGTAATAAGAGTCAGAAAATTCGAGTTAAATCAGTTTATATGTCCTTTTATAGTGCTCAAACCATTCTTAATACCTGGTCTGGATGTTTTTATCCATACCCAAATCAAATTGATTGGCCAGAAAGCAACGGTCCAAGAATCTTTCCTGAGCGATGATTGATCTGAAGGGGTCGTAGAAAACATATTCGTTTACCAATGATTATTGATGAAATGGAAGAACGATGGGTGAAATGAGGATCAAAACTTGCATCAAATAATAATAACTCTGGTAATATTTTAGTATCCAAATAAAATGAATATAATCGTGCATTATACATTTTCATATATAATCGTGCATTATACATTTTCATACAACAGAAAATTTAAATACTCAATAAGTAAGTCAATCGGCCCGTCACTCGATCACTGTTCCACCATCGAGAAGTAACATAAGCAATACTACTTTTGATTCTGTACGACATTCAATTAGCGGTGTCTCTCCTGCTATATCTTTGAATGTACATCATAAATAAATAAATAAAGTTGTTAAAGTAAAAAATCTCTTTCAGGGCGGCGCTTCGAAATAAGAGGCGATATGTAGCAATCTAAATCGTGAATCAGATGAGAGGGCGGCGCTTCGAAATAAGAGGCGATATGTAGCAATCTAAATCGTGAATCAGATGAGAGGGCGGCGCTTCGAAATAAGAGGCGATATGTAGCAATCTAAATCGTGAATCAGATGAGAGATCGGACGGTATGTATGCTATGGTATGGGATGGTATGGTAATTGCCTCATTGGTATGGTATGGGATGGTATGGGATGGTATGGTAATTGTCTCGTTGGTAGGTTCGAGTTCGACCTCCCTTTTCTTAAACCCTCGCTAAGTCGCTAGTCGCTAGTCGCCGCCGCTCTCTCTCCCCCTCGGCACTCGCCTCTCGCGTTCTCTTCCTGCGGCGCCTCTCCGGTACGACTCCTCACTCTTCTATAATAGTATCAGCGAGATTTATATAGTCCCTAGACAGGAATTAGTACATATGACTAGTTCAATCGCGAGAAGTAACATAAGCAATACTATTTTTTATTCTGCACGACATTCAATTAGCGGTGTCTCTCCTAACATCATAAATAAATAAATAAAGTTGTTAAAGTAAAAAATCTCTTTCAGGGCGGCGCTTCGAAATAAGAGGCGATATGTAGCAATCTAAATCGTGAATCAGATGAGAGGGCGGCGCTTCGAAATAAGAGGCGATATGTAGCAATCTAAATCGTGAATCAGATGAGAGATCGGACGGTATGTATGCTATGGTATGAGATGGTATGGTAATTGCCTCATTAGTATGGTTAGGGCTGCAAACGAATCGAACACGAACAAACTGACTTGTGTTCGAGTTTGATTTGAAATCTATTTCGAACTAGTTTGATTCGAAATAGATAGACAGTTTCGAACTCAAACAATTGTTTAAAATTCGATTCGTTAAATATTCAAACCGTTTGATTTGATTCGTAAATAGTTTGAAATAGAATTATTAGGTGAACAAATTCCACAATTCATATCAAAATAACAGAATCAAATATAAAAAATATCAATTTAATATAAATTCATATAAAACTAAAAGTTCATTCAACAAAAATTAATAAATTTTATATAAATTCATACTACTCAAAGTCTCAAACAATCAAATAATTAATACAAATTCAAACAAAAATAGTTCGCGAACACATTTCGAACGAACTCACCATGGTTTGAGTTTGATTCGATATAATTTCGAATCGAATCAGTTTGATTTGAAATTAATTTCGAACTAGAATCGAACGAACTTTTTTCAAACTTTTTTCGAATCAAATACGAACAAACTATGAACTTCGAATATTTCTTGCAGCCCTAGGTATGGTATGGAATGGTACAAGATGTATGGTAATTGCTCATTGTTCATTGTTAGGTTCGAGTCCTTTTCTTAAACCCTCGCTGCTAAGTCGCTAGTCGTAGTCGCCGCCGCTCTCGCCCCTCGCCCCTCGCCCCTCGCCCTTCGCGGCGCCTCTCCGGTGATTAGTACATACAACTAGTTCGATCGTGAGTCATCCGGACAGGGATTATTGACTCCCTCCAAATGAATCGTTATTCCTCGAATTGCAGATAAATTGAATTCATTATTTACAACCTTTGCTTTGAATTTGTTGATGCCCTGTAGGATTTTCAAAATGGGCAAAAGGAAGAATGTTATTCTGCCTCCAGCTCTCCCACCTGAAATGCCAGATGAAGAATTTCAAATATCAGATGAGGACATGGAGTTCTTCACAGAGAATCCCAAATTCACCCACTTTTTGACCCGTATTGATAAAAAGCAGATTGACAGGTAGCTTGTTATTTATTTCATTTTTACATTTTTAGGAACATCTTTTGTCTGCATACCCCTGAGATGTCACATAGTGTGTGCTTTTGTTTCTGTTGGGACTGACAGCATTTTTAGTTTCACATTAAATTACCAGTTCTTCCAAATTTTGTTGGAACAATCTCAATAAAAAAGGATTCCACACACTTTTTAGCACTTCACTCAGCCACTCAGACTATACCTTACTACCTTCTTTTTATTTTGTGTCACATTTTAGAATGTAGTTCTTCAATCACGACTTCATTAGACCTCCCAAGTTTAAAAGGACCTTTACATGCATAACACTGTACAAGCAGTACATAATAGTTGATGTCAATATTGTTTTTGTCCTGCACTTCCTCTTATTTAATTCTGTGTGACTGAATCCGAAAGAAAATTTGGTCTTGAAGGCATGTAACGCGAGTAGCAGACAAGTCTGAAGATGAGATAGAGAAGCTTTATGAAAGGAAAAATAAAAATGCTGCTCCATTGGAACCACTGGGAAATGACTTCCAAGTTGATCCTGTTGATGCGCTGCCTATCAAGACATTGGATGGGAAGCTACAGTACAGGACGGGTATGTAACCCTTTTGCAGATTTTGCCGATGTGATTTTTGTTCATTGTTTATCATTGACAGTATACCATGTTATTTTTACCTCATCATTCATTTCATCATCATCATTCTTGTACATTATTTTATTTGTTGTCCAGGCCTTCTGTTTCATGATAGGAAGTACAAGCATGTATCTATGACATAATTGGTAGCATATGAGTAACATCTGTTTCATACTTCTATGTATCCATTTTTATTTGCTATTTTTTGTTCACTTCATTTTAGCCAAGAAGGTAAGTTCTAAGGAGGAGAAATCAAGTACAGAATCAGCTGTAGAAGAGGATGATGCAAACAAAGGCACAAACTTAATTCGGCTCACAAAAGCTGAGAGGCGGCAAAAGTTCAAGAAGGAGAAAAAGGAGGCTAAGAAGCTAAATAAAGATGAAGATATGGCACCAAACTCACCAAAAGAAAAATTACACTCAGAAGTTCTGGTAAATTGCTTATCTGAATTTGTGTACTGTCATCACTCATCAATATTGTTGCTATTATTACAATTTATCATCATCTATTTTGATCTTTGTGACTTCAGATTGGGCTTCATTTCTAGCGTACCCAATTTATTTCAGATTAAAGGCCTATGTTGTTGTTGTTGTTGTTTTGTTGTCATTTTTAATTTGTTATTAATGAGGGTTTTGCGATAAAGTTTGTTTTAACATATAAAAAGAGTCCAGGTGCATAATATTCATATTTGACAAATTTAGAATAGGTGGTGCTGGTAAATAATACTGGAGAAAATTACATATTCATTTTATTTAATTTATGTAAACATTACTGTTGAAATTGAGCACGTCATTTTGCCTTACCTGTATAGGTTCTGGTATGAGGATTGTGATTTCATGTCTGCATATGCATCCTGCAAGCTGTGTTACTTGGAAAATCCTTTCTTTTAGGAAGCTTGTACATACTCTTACAAGGCTATATGGATATTTTATGATTTTTTCGCATATATACAATAATTTTCTTATTATATGCACAGAAAGAAGTAGAAGAAGAAATTTCTGCTGAAAAATCATTTGAAAAGAAAAAGATAAAATTGGCTGAACTAGGGATGGCCTTGCTTGAGGACCCGGAGGCTAATATCAGATCTTTGAGGGACCTTTTGGAAATTTGCGAAGACAGAGATCCTGAAGTTGTAAAGCTTGGTCTTATGTCAATGCTAGCAGTTTTTAAAGATATAATACCTAGGTAAGGTGCGCCATGTTTTGTTATAGTTGTTCTGGATGGAATCTGGAATAGGTTTTTGTTGGTATTGTCTAATTGAAAAGTTTTCATAGCAAAAAGGATAAATATATATCTTGCTAACAGTTCACACTTAAAAACCAAGATGATATGAACTATTCTTTGGTTCTAATGAGTTGAGTTTTCTGTGCGCTACTTTTTTCAGTTATCGAATAAGGGAACTTACTGAAAAGGAGTTAGCAATGCAAGTCTCAGAAGCTGTTCGAAAGGAGCGCTACTATGAATATACCCTTTTGCGCTCTTACAAGGTTTCTTTCTCATCACAAAATTGATTGTTAGCTTGAATGTGCTTAAAAAGAGCATGCCTAATATTTTCATGGAATGTTACTCAGGCCTATCTACAAAAGCTAGTAGCATTACAAAAGAAGACCTTTTTCAAGCAAGTCACAGTACGGTGCATTTGCACTTTATTAGAAGTAGCCCCACACTTCAATTTTTGTGAGACTTTATTGGCCAGTACAGTCAGGAACATTAGCTCTTCAGATGATGTCATCAGGTGAAAATGAAAATTTGGAAATGAGCACACAAAGTTTTCTATGAGTTTCTAATCTACATTTGTTTATAAATAATGAAGTAAATTTGTTTAGTTAACTTTTTTATTTGATATAGGAAGTTGTGCTGTGAAGCAATAAAGTCCTTGTTTAAGAATGAAGGAAAACATGGAGGTGAAGGAACTGTGCGCGTTGTGCGACTCATTGCGCAGCTAGTCAAGTCACGTGATTGTCAGTTACATCCTGATAGCATATATGTCTGTGATCTCAATCTCTGTTTATTTTAGTTCAATTTTAAACTCTTTTATGGGTGCAAAAACAGATTTATATGGATTCATTTTCCTTTTAACCAGCATTTTATTGTTACATATTGTATAGGTTCTTCTTTCTCTGAGATTTGATGAAGATCTTGGTAAGCCTGAAAACAAAATTGAAGAAAAAAACAAATTCAAGAAAAATAAGAAAGGAATTAAACAGGAGGAGCCAATGAAACAGTTGCAACCTAGTGAGAGGAAGAAGAGAAAACAGGAGTTGATTGCTAAGACTAGAGAAGAAGTAAAATTTTCTCCACAGAATTCTTGCACCTGATACTCATACTTCACTGGTCAGACCTGGCATTGATATATCACTGTAAAAAGGCACTGGTTTGATATAACTATTGATATGTTACTTTGATATGATGGTTATACTGCCAACTCTGTGTCAGATTCATGTATAACATGATATGCATGTGAATACATGTTCAATAATGTATGAGATATGCCATCTGACCTATCTTTTATAATTGACATTTACTTCTATGTGGATACAAGTACACATGTCGATGCACTCATGGTCTTTCTCAGTAGCCTTATGTGGATTCAGGCTACTGGACCATGATGCTCTAGGTAACCCATCATTTTATAAGGGAATGTAGGAGGCTGTGTTGAGAAGTGCCCTCATGGAATTATCTTGTTGGTCCTGTATCTGTAATTCTGTACATATGCAATGGTCCTGGCCATTAAGTTATTCCTTGGCATGGACTTGATAGGTAACATTTGCTGGCCTGTGTTATTATTTATTTTACCCATAATGATTGCTGATCATGATAGCATGTGGTGATAATGTCGAGTCCAGTGAAATTGATCATTGTTTTTTTTTTATTAGGTCTATGCAGATTACAAAGCAGTTTCTTTTGCACCTGGCACAAAGGAGAGACAGAGGATGCAATCTGACACACTTTCAGCTGTTTTTGAGACTTATTTCCGAATTTTAAAGCATGCTGTTGATTCTTCTTATCCTAGGTTTGGATTCGATTACTTCATGTATTGTTTTTTCATTAAAGTTATTTCTTTTTCCTTGTATAATGCTATCCTTCTTAGGTAACTTCACTTCCTTCAAATTATGTACAAATTAACAATCAAAGTAACTATTAGTTTCATGGCAGCCCCATACAAAATCATATCAGTATCAATGACTGCAAAACATGAGATATCTTATTATTTTGCATCCAGAAGCATGGTGTGTGCCTTTTAAGTGATCACGTATCATGCACCTCCTGCAAAATAAATATCTTATATAACCTCAATCAGTGTACGTAAATATCACACATCTTATTTTTTTTTCTGTTCTAGATCTGCTCTTTTCTGTACTTGCAAGAGCAAAGCAGGTCTTAGGTTTCTTGCAAATGGGGAAGAGAGGTTTTAGTTGACGTGTTCTTCAATATTTTGCATAAGAATCCTTGATATATCCAATATTTTTTACTGGCATGGTGAATTTTGTAATCTATACTCTATAGGTGTGTTTGTGATGTTGTGATAGTTTGTATTGGTAGAATTGGAATTACTGCGATAATTACAATTATTGTACTAGATAATAAGAAATACAAAATTGGCATCATAGTCTGCTACTGTAACATCAATTGCCTGTTTTCTAATTGTTGATTTTTTATCAAAAATTCCAGGTCTATGACAGAGACAAGTAGGTCCAGTGCACATCCGCTCCTTGCACCGTGTCTAGATGGTCTTGGGAAATTCTCTCACTTAATTGACCTTGACTTCATGGCTGACCTCATGTCATGCCTCAAGCAGCTCTCTGGTTTTAGTGGGAATCACCTTCAGGCAAAAACTATTAATGTCAACGATTTTGATAGAAGTAACAATGGATTGACTGTGTCCGAGAGATTGCAGTGCTGTATAGTTGCATTTAAAATTATGAAGAGCAATTTGGATGCATTAAATGTTGATTTGCAAGATTTCTTCGTGCAACTATACAACCTTTTACTTGAGTATAGGCCCCACAGGTTTTTCTCTATGCTTCTCTCTCCTCTCCCAACTCTTTTTTTTTTCTTTTTTGAAAAAAGGCATAATATGCCAATTTTGTTGCTGCAACCATATTTTTTACATACAAAAGAACAATCAAAATAAAGATAAAATCTACCCGACTTCCTAAGTAAATCCTCTGGAGATGAACTCAGCAATTCACTCTTACTTATTGAGCATCCAACTCCTTACTGAACAGCCCATGGGTTTCCATGGTTATCAGTTCGGTATCCAGGGGAAAACAACCACAAACTTCACCCCACTTTTTTCCTTCATTATGTTTGTCTGTGTTGCTGAATTGTTGTTTTTGTTGGGGAATTCTGGCATAAATATATAGTCGTTTTCTTTATCCCGTTGTGTTATATGAAGTCCCTTTGCTAATTGGATTTTAGGCCTAGAGTTGATTTTAAAAGGTCTTGATACAGAAATTATGCAAAAGAACACTCAAAACTGACAAGGCTTTAGTTATTTGTGATATTGAGTCCAGTTTTCTGTTGTGGAACTACCTGTACTGGCATCCAATGTTTTCTTTGTTAAGAGTTACAATTGCATTATTCAGTTGAAACATATATAATGTTCTTGTATCGTGTGAACAAAACAATGGGTTAACTTAAAAAATTTGCTTTTTTGTCAAGAAAGAAATCATGATTATTGTGAGACTGATTTAACCATCGAAATGTGCGAAAAAATTAGGGATAGAGGAGAGGTTCTGGCAGAGGCATTAAAGACGATGCTATGGGATGGTAGGCAACATGACATGCAACGTGCAGCTGCTTTTATAAAACGTCTAGCTACCTTTTCTCTCTCATTTGGTACAGCCGAAGCGATGTCAGGTACTCTCTTTAGATGGCAGTTCCTATCAGGAGTTAACTTGTTATATCACCAGTTCATCAACCACAAACTCCAGCCGCAAAATTGTTCTATATCTGCATGAATTATGTTGAACTTGCCGGTCGACCTATTTTAATAATATATTGAATGAAAAACAGTGGCCTAATTGTAGCATGGCCTTCTATAGTGATAAACATTTTGACTTAATTGTCTAAATGGATAAGGTCATGACCTGCTGACCATATCGCTAGTAGGTTAAGAATTGAGATCCTTTAGCATGGATTGAACAGGTCACTGTACAGTGCCACCAGTGAATAGTTCTCTGTAGTTTAATTATGCTGTGTCAAATTGCTTGACAGATGACTAATCTATCTACATATTGGCACAATTTTGATATGCAACCTATCTAAAATATATACACCATATATTTTATGAGAAGTGCTTGTCACGGTAGTTATCTAGTTATTTAGTTTATTGGTAATGAATATCTATGCTAAGGGTGCGTTCTCTATTATAATTTTGGCTGGCATCAGCCAAACTTCAGCTGTGGCTTGCGTGATTCAGAATGGAGCAAGCCACCAGCGAAAATTCCAGCCCGAGTAGATTTTTCTAAAACCTGGTTTTGAGCTTAATTTCTATTGTGAACTTATCTACAGCCATGGTTAAAACTGTACAAAACCGAATTTCTCATCAGCTCACCGAACACTCAAAAGTCTAATAAAGTTACAGCCATGGTTTGCGTGAAGCAAACCACCAAATCGAACGGGCCCTAATTATCTTTTGTTTTTGTTTATTTTCAGCCCTGACCACACTGAAGCAACTTCTACAAAAGAACACCAAATGCCGAAGTTTGTTGGAGAATGACGCTGGTGGCGGGTCCATTGCTGGTTTAATTATGGTAAACCACCTTTTCTTAGCAAAAGATTGGAATGTCAACTTCTGGTCCACTACCAACTTATCCAGGTATCACATACTATGAGAGCTTGTGACCAGAACCATCTCTGAACTAGGAGTTACCTTCTTTTTATTCAAAATGTTCAAGGCCCAGTTATATATGATTAGTCTTGTGTATCATCTGATGGTATGCATCTCATTAGTTGGTTATTGAAGGTTTTGCCCCTTTTTGAGTACCATCTCTCATTTAATTTACGTAACATTGGCAGGCTTCAATGCAACGCCAATTAAGTACACTGATTACATAGTCTATCAATTCTCTTATGTTTGTTTTTGTGTGGTTTTTAGAAATACCAACCAGAGGCCATAGATCTCTACCTCAGTGGTGCGCTATCTTCAGTTTTATGGGAACTAAGCCTTCTATCAAAGCACTACAACCCTAGAGTTTCGCAGATGGCCTCAAATATTTTAAGCATGGCAAATATAAAACCAACCCAAAGTATTGTCAATCCCTCTTTGATTGCCTTGAATCCAATTCAAGCATTTTGGGAATCCACAATTGAGAAGGAATTATCTAAACCAATGAACACAAAAGTTCCCCCTTCTTTGAAACGTAAACGGAGAAGGGAAGACAGTGAATATTTTGCATTGGACACGGAAAAGATTAGAAATGTGGAGAGTGAAGTTATTGGGGAGGAAGAAGCTAAGATAAGGTTTGAAGAGCACTTCAAGGTCCTTAGGGACATTTCAGAGAATGAGAGGTTGAAGGGGGAATTGAACCGTACCTTGGCATCTATTAGTTTATTTGATGAATTCAAGAGAGGGAGAAAAAAAACTGTGGGATTGAAAAGTGGAAAAAAGAAGGCCAAAGATTTAGTCAAAAGTTCCAGTTGATAAATTATTAGTTTACATCTTTTTAGCAAAGTCTAGGATTATTCTCAAAATGGATGTTTGTTGATACAGCATTTGCAATTTTGGGTTGTAATGTTAGGATGCTCTACCATTTTGTTCAGGCTTTGGAAAATTTTGTAAAATTACATTTAATTATTTGATGTTGTACTTGACTGCTTGCGCTCATTTAATTCACTTATTATAGTGAGGTGCACTGAGGACTTTAGGTAAATGCAAGAATATCTCAAATGCTAATCCAGAGAATAATTATTTAGCAAAATCTTGGGTATTGAGCACATTTGGTTCACTTGGATTGAAAAGTGCTCTTTCCCTGAAAGTAGGTTTGTTCATCAATAAGAGTGTTTAAGAGAAGATTTTGTTCTTCATTTGTACCTATTATAGCTTCATTCGTAAGCAAAAATGCTTATTCTTTGGAATCAAGCGCTGGAGAAGAATAAACATAGAAAATGAAAAATTTCTCCAGAGTCCACACTAATAATATGAAATCGCATTTGTCCTTCCACATTCACGCTACGCTCCGATAATAGAAATTAGAGAGGGGAAGCGGAGATGTTGTAAGATCATACATTGTTATATTACATCCTTTGCTTTGCTTCTCAAGTAGTTAATGCTCAGCAGTTGCCGCTACCTCTTCCAGAGTCCCAAATCCCCATCAGGTCGCCGCCACCTCTGCTCTCCTCTCCTCTCCTCTCCTCTCCTCTCCTCTCCTATATCCAAAGCATAATAACAAATTTGGGATTCGGCAATTATTTCGCGAGGTCAAAAATTTATGATTCGGTATGAACACATATTTTTAACAAGTATGAACACCATGAATATATGAAAACATGTCATTTGAGAGGCAATGAATTTTCTAGATGATATATGAGATCTAAAGGGCATCTGCCTAATGATGATATATTAGTTCGCCTTCTAATCCCTATATATTAAATATATGAGCTGTATATTTATTATAGATATTAAGTTTGTGGGCTTGAAACTTTGAATTAATTTTAAGACTATTTAGCTCAATTTAGAAATGCACTTGACCAATTAGATTATGAGGCATTCATTTTCTCTTTTCTGATTTCGTCCTACGCATTGAGATGATTCATTTTCTTTATCTGACAATTTTAACGTACCATTTGCTCATTTTAAATTTTCATTATGGTTGTATTCCACCGCTTCTACTAATTTCTTCTCTAATATAACTCCATTGTCACAATACGACATATCTTCTCTAATAAATTGATCTGATTACTTCTGCTTTTTACAAGACGTTAAGGTATATGTTATTTTTTCTTCTTTTATTTTCAGTGAACAAGATACTTATTCTTAGTATAGATAATAAATTGAACAATAATTAATTATGATTTTGAGTCGCCACAATAAGTCAATCAAAGAGAGTCATCATTGAACAAACCATCTCAAGTAATTAGAATTGTAATTAATGAAAGTCCGAAAATTTTCATTTTCTTTTTAGTTTAGTTATGACTTACTGATTATCATATTTAAATTGATTGCTAAAGAATTTTTTTACTAGCAAATGATATTCACAATAAAAAGTTGTGGCTTTGGTTATATCACATTTCTTTGTTTTGTCATTTCTTGCTTTTAATTTTGGTAAACCATATACTGAATTTTTACACGTGATTTACCATATGATCAATTTTTTTTTTTGTGTGTTTACAGTTGTTCTTTCGTCCCTGACAACTAGGCCCCTCAAGTTTAAATTCTAATTCCACTTAACCAGACTTCCTTCGTAGACACTAATTCCAAGAGAAGAAAATCCCACGAACAAAACCATTTTCTCCATCAATATTCTAAAATAAAGTGTAAGTTTCTAAGTTCATCAACAGCTCAACCAACCAACCAACCAAACAAACAAATAATAATAAAAAAAGAGCAAATAAAAGAGAAGTTACAATATAAAACAAATGTCATGAGCTTCCTTTCTCCAATGCAGCTCTCACCAGCATGAATTGCTCAAATGGAGTATTATTAATTTCATGATGCATCAATAAACATCAAATTTCAAATGTTGGAAATTCGAGTCACTTGATAAGCTTTAAAAATATGTTACGCTTATCAACAATGTTGTTTTAGACCTTGATTCCTAACAACGGAAAAAATGTTAAATAAATAGTCGTCAATAGATCCATCTTCCTTAGGGTCTTAGGTCCCTGATATGTGATTTTCGAAAACAGGATGTGTATCCCGGATACACAGTAAAATGTAAGGTCTAGAATGAAGAATACTTAATTGGTAAAAACAAAAAGAAAAGACAAATAAACTTTGGCCTTCCATGACCATGAGCAAACTTACGGTTTATAACTTGTATTTTACAAAATGCGATATGACCTCACTTCTTCAAAGTAAACATACATAATTACGCAAATTTGGAATTATGCAAGGGTACACATGCAAAAGCTGGATGCTGAAAGCAGGGGCAGATTCACACTTTCGTCCAGAGGAGAGCAAAAATTAATTTTTTTTTCAAAGGGATAAAAACATAGTTTCTAATTTTTTTTTCTGAAAAAATATATAAAAATAAAGCTATTAGTACAAAAAAAATTTCGCTCCATCTGTGCCCAGCTGAAAGGGTTTGAGTCCAAATTTGCTGTCATAATAGCTGTGGCAAGATCCTGCCATGAGATAAAGGACTACGGCTCAATTTAATTTAAACAGTTCAGATTTGAAGTATGTCTCGATCAGAATCTACGTGTGCAGATTTGATGTGCTCAAATTTAAATTTATAGGTTCAAATGTTATAAAATTAGTAAAAGATAAACTAATCGGGAAGAATGTTATATATTTGAAGGTCCATTCGAACAAGACTCAGAAGTATTGGATAAAATAGATAATAAACGGTGGATATAACAAGAGTTCGAAATTTGTGGATGCCTCATTTTTGAATTCCAATTAAATTGAAACTTTCACCATCTTCATTATCTGCACACGTCACATCGACCCTACTTTGTCAAAGCTTCAACTACAATCCTGAGATTCACTCAATTATCATCCACCACTAAAATTCTTTTGCTCTAAAGTAGACTTGCTAGAAATAAGTTTTCCATGACTATGTTTCAGTAATTTTCTCTATGCCTAATCTAAACAAGAATCGTTGCAACGACACTTGCAACATGCTATTTTAAAAAAAATCTGGGTGGGTCAAATCTGACCCGTCAAACCCGTGTTCGCGCCCCGATCCGAGACAAAATCCATGTTAATCCGTGTCCTGGGTAATCTATGATCCTACCATGTGTTGCGGACATTTTTTTTTCTAAAAAGACCCATCTAAAACTCACCTCAAAAAATCCTGCACCCGCCCCGCCCTCCCTAACTCGTTAAAACTCATTGATCCAACCCGTTGAAACCCGTTAAATTTGAACAAAACCTGCCATTTATCCGTTTAACTTTACCTGCTCCAAACCCATCCATTACTCGGGAACCCGTGCCCTTTTACCTAATCTAAACCCGGCAACCCATGAAATTCATGCTCCTTTACCCGTACCTGTGCTCTTTTACCCATACTCACCGCCCCCTTTACTCAGAAAAAAAAACCCAAAATTCGGTTTTCTTAATAGTTTGTAGAGCAAATTAGTTTTTTTTTTCAATTGTTACATTCATTTTTCATTATTAGTTTTTATTTTTTAATTAGAAAAAAATGTAGTTTATTTTTATTTTGTTGATATATTCGGTTTTTTCATTAGTTGTACAATAAAATGTAGTTTATTTTTTACATTTCTTTTTTTGTTATATTCGGTTTTCTCAAGTAGTTTGTAGAATTAATTTAGGTTATATTTTGTACATTCTTTAATTTCTTTTATGTTATATTTTTTTGTTAATTGTTTAGTTCTTCATTTTTTTATAATATTTTCAATGTTATATTTTCTTTAACAATATCAAATCACATCTTCCAATCGGTCTTATGCTGAAGAAATAGCGCAGCGGTCTCAACCATTGTATAAAAAATTCCATCATAATAAAATGCTATCAGAGTTAAAAAATAGTATATCAAACGAAAAATAAATTACTAGCCATATTTGCAGTTGCAACAAATAAAATATCAATTACATCTGATATATGGTTCGTCGATAAACATGATCTTAGTTATAATTATGTTACTGCTCATTATATTGATCATAATTAGATTTTTACAAAAAAAGATCAATTTTTTTCGAACCATGGATGATGCGCACACCGCACAAATTATTTATCAATTTATTATAAATATATTGCATAGATATAATTTGAAAAAAAAGGCTTAAAATATTTTCTTTTTATTTTGATAATACATATTATTAATTATTTATTTTGAGATAAGGTTGGGCGTGGTGTAAGTGCGATCTTCTCGAACCATAGTCCATAGGCCCTTAAAAAAGCTCTTCCTTACCCCGTCATCTGTGTCCAAGGGAACTTCCAAGGATTATTTATCGTAGTGTTGAGTGTTCACAAGGCTAAAGCTCTTATTAATAAAGATGAGACCAGTAATCATGAAACCAAACAACGTAGCATTGAACCAAGTACTACAAGATCAATAAAATTTCTCAAACAAACGAGTTCTTCACCCAAAATAAAAAAAAAATGTAAATCAGATAGAGGCTGCCTTACACAACAAAATCTCTACCGGAACAGAAACAACACGACTTTCAGGTCTCTCACCTCTACTAAATATCTCAAAACGTCTAAATTTGCAGTAAAACATATTATTTTATTCAGTAGAAAAATCCAAGAACTTTTCCACCAGCATTCTTTCTCCTGGCCTCCTCATGGTCCATGATGCCCGCAGATGTCGTGAGCACAATGTACCCAAACTGCATTAAAAAAATCCAAACAAAAAGAAATTAAAATCTTCTATAAAAAAATAGCTCTTTTACCCAAGACTGAAATTGCAAGGATTTACCCTTTTTCATTTATCTTTGACCATAGATAGCATTAGGCAAAATGTAGATAGGTTCAATCTTTTTACTTTTCCATCAGTTACAAAATATATAATTGCTCCATTCTTATTTTTGTGTTGTCTATATTTGCAGTTGATTACCAAATAGTTATATTCTTTTGTTGTGCCAGGTGCTTTGATAATAATAGGTGTGCTGACAGCTGATCTGATAAGCTTCATGCAAGGGAACTCAAACCTTAGCCAAAAGCTGATGCGGGCTTGTGTTGTTGTTCAAGGTAAAAGGCGAAACAAGTCCTGACCACTTTTGTTCAGAGCTAACTGAATCTGAATTGTGCCGCCTGTGTTACCTCTTTTAACCATCATGCTGATATATTTTTCTGCACTATGAATTCTGTTTATACATCCTGTCAGTAAATTTGATTTTTGGATGATAAGAATAGTTAAATAAGGGTGGCTTGCCAAAATTAATGCAATACCTTATTTTTTTGTCTCAATTATATGACAAAATATTTCTTCTCAGTTGCTGATTAATTCATGATTGTTTTAGGTGAGTCTAAGTGCATTTGCATTTTTTCTTTCAGAACATGTTCAGTACAATCAGACACAGGTTGACGATTGCAAATGATATGGTTTATAAGCATATTGGGGCCCAATTGGCATACTTTGCTTCTGCATTTGCATCTTAAGCCTCATGTTGTAATGGTTTGCATTTTTCCATCTCACTGCTCATGTTGATGTCATTTACCATAAGCCTTTGTGCTTCATAGACTTGAATACTGTTGTTCCTTTTATGTGAAAAATAATAAATTAATAAATAAATAAAATAAAAATAAAGCGTTGTGTTAATTTATGACAGTAAAAATCAGAGCCTATAAAATCACTCATGGTATCCTATAAAAGTAAAACTACTAAATCAAACGACCAGAAATATACTCAAATGCTATTTTGTACCCGACTCTATATTCTTAATTAAAATAATTGTGGTTTAGCACTCTATATAAATAACAAATTTCTCAGGTACACTCTGTTCATTATGAACATAGTCAAGTTTGGCGCCTGATGTCAAGGCTTTTGACCTTTTCCAGTGAACAAACAAAAGACAATGTTGAAATTCTATTCACTCAAGTTCTATGGTTTTCATATTTTCATTATGAGCCCATTATCTGATAAATGTTCAGATGTTAGATATGTTATTTCAAAATAAGGTTGCGCATACAACTACCAAATTATCCTCATTTATAAGGCTTTTTTGTTAGTACCCTCTTTCCATGTTTTTCTCTCTTTTCAGATGATGACATAAATTATTTTTTCTTATTTGAGAAAAGGAGTTGACATGGGTCTTATTGATGCTTTAGAAATAAATGTTTTTCTTTTTATTTCAGTTTGCATAATATTTATTATCTTTCAGGGGCATTCAAGAGAATTTTACTATTTTTGTTTAGTGAACAAGATACTGATAAATATTCATGTTATGTAGAATGATAGAGGATGCTAAGGAGAAGGGTCTAATTAAACCTGGTGTGCCAACATTGGTTGAGCCCACAAGTGGTAATTTTGGAATTGGGATTATTCTTGTGGTCATACAAAAGTGTTATTATTCATTGCAGTAATGCCCGCTCAATACTTGATGAACAGATTCTGTTGTGACTGGGAGATGATTAGGCATGGGAGAGCGGAGGAGGATATTTTAGTCGTTATTTAAATTTATTGTATTTTCATAATTTTTTAATTAAATATATAAATGAAGTGCATAGTCGTAACAATTTGCTAAATATAATTAATTTGGGGGTGACAATTTCTTATTTTAAGATTTTGAGGTGGCAGTTTCTTAAATTCTAAATTTTGGAGCGGCGAAAAAAAACTTCCCCTATTTTTAAGAAGGCGTGATTCAATAATTTTGAGAAAATGGATCTTATTCCTTCCAATTTTCTCCTTATTTTAAAGATTAAACTGATAGTAGGAATTCTGACAAGGCAATACCAACAATATATTGAGCGTCTTCCCCAACTTAGCAGATTGTTTGTCCATCTCTCACGAAATAAGAGCATTATACATGTATTCTTTTCATATGTCATTGTTTATTTCTTTCAACGTTTATTGCTTCATTTGGGATCTCTATTTAAAATTCACCATCGTTTCTGTAACTAAAAAGTACAGTATTTAAAATTTTGATATAAAAAATCTAATAAAATCATTCCCGTTACATCTATAATTCTATGGTTCCAAGAAAAAAATTACTGGACTAATATGGATAATAAAAGTTATAAATTAATAAATTTTAGTTTATTTTAGTATAAAATCACCCGTAGCAATGCACGGATAATATTTTAGTATTCATATAATCGAAGAAATAAATGTTTTATAGTAGTGCCAAAATAAGCAAAAAAAAAAAAGCTTAATAGATAATGTATTTATATCCATTAGCTAAAAGGGAAGGATCACTTGATACTGGTTATCTTGACTATCTTGACAATGGATCTTCAAATAAATATGAAAAAAATCTTAATAGATATATTTTTCAACTTATAGATTGATGGTGGTTCAAATTTTATGTAATTTCATTATCATTTGTTAGTCCATCAAATACCGTTAAATTAAAACCGTTGCAAAGCGCATAACACTTTGATGTTTAAATTAAAATTTATGGAATGATTACCAAATTATGTTTTTAAAATTGAACTACATAAATGAACAATTAAAAATAGATATTTGTACAAATTGTAGTTATAAATCGAAATTAGCTCAATTTAGAAATATCAATTTTTTTATCCAATCCAATTTGTCGACTCAACCTAACCCGAAAATGATTCGAAAAAAGTTAATCGTTTATGAGTCTAGATTTTTGGACCTGTCTAACTCGGAGATTCGAGTTGAATTAAAGTTTATTTATACATTAAATTAGTTAAAAATAAATAAATAATTATATTTGGTCCGATTGGGTCAAATTCTTTTAACCTGAATTAAATCATATTGGATCAAATGAAGATAAAAATGATGAAATAATAATTAACCCGATCAAACCTGAACTACTTGACTCATGGCACCTATATGAAGAAATGATAAACCGAAAAATATTTTGAAAACTTAAAACTTAGGAACATATTTCGTATTAAAAATTGAAGGGAAAATTTTCTGTTTACTAGTGTGTTAATGAGCAATTCACATCCCTTTCTTGAGTTTCTCTTTTATGAGAAACTAGAATCTCTGCCAACAGCGATTCAAGAGTTTCTCTTTTATGAGAAACTAAAATTAGGATTTCCTCTTTTTCTTTCTTTCATTCGGCTTGATGATCTTTTGCTGGGCTTAGACAGAACCACATTATTTATTTTCTTTTCATTTTGATCATTGTTATTATATTTGTTGTTATGCCTTACTTTTTTCTTATTGGGTCGGGCTTTTATTTCCTTGAATTGGGCCGAGCTTGTTGTATTTCTGGTTTTTCTGTTCAAGGCCAGATTTCTCTTGCATTTATTGTCTAGTGGCCCTAGTATTGAATAGGGGGGCATGTTCAGTTCGATCACAGTGTAGGATCGATGCCGTGTCGTCTGCAAATTTAAGTCTGAATATTTTTTATGGTATCCATGTGGTTTAGAGAAAGTGCACATTAGACTTGCTATATATTAAAATAAATATTGGATCTAATTCATAAAAAAATATTAATGATCGAAGATAAAATAAAAGGCAACACATTATTTATTAATTTTAAAAGAAATTTAATTTGTGATATCGGAAGTAGCACCGGTACATATAAAAACATTTACAGTCTGATTCAACTTAAGAAATTCAAGTAATAAGAAATTAGGTAAACCTTTAATATCTGGAAGATAAAATAATTTTCATTTTATTTCTGAAGAGGCAAGTGCATAGGAAATAATAAAACCAACTTCAGTTAACGAAAATATTATGATTTAGAAGGAAGGAAATGTACAGCGTTAAAGCTCATTAATTAATGAAATATAGATGCCACATGTTTGTTTGAGATTTGTTGGATTTCATAGTGGTTGGGCAAATCCTGCCCATAAGTGGGCAGGAGATCCGACTCGGTGAGAGAGACACAGAAAGAGAAATAAAAAAGAAAGAATAAAGAGATAAAAATAAAAATAAAAATTCGACAATCTCAACTTCAAACGGTCATAACTTTTGATAGAAAATTTCGATTGAGACGTGCTACGTGGTCACGAAAGTTTATGATGTGATCATTAACTCCTTATGCTATTATCGTATTTTTCAGGGCCAAAAAATATCGTTTTCAATCTCAAAAACGCATTTGAAGTTTTAATTTTAATTTTTTCATTTCTTTCTTTAGATTTTTTTCTTGGAAAATGTATATTTTTTATATTATTACATGAATGTAAGTATTATTGAATAAATATTTTTTTATTATTGAATGCATAATTATATTTTTTTATATTAGTTATTGAATGAGTGAATAATATACAATAATATTTGTTCTTATCTAATCAATTTGTGTCTATTCATTGTTGACTCCATATATCAATCTGACTTCATAAAGAATGTTATAGCTATTTTTTTTTAAATAAAAATTATCTTTAACAACGGTTATTAATTAAAAACCGTTGCTATATTAAAAAATAATCTAAATTAAAAAAATTAAAAATAATAAATAAACTAAATAAACTATTAAAATCTATTAAAAATAATAAATAAACTAAATAAACTATTAAAATCTATTAAAAATAATAAATAAACAAACTAAAAAAAGCTCCGAGTAAAACTGCATCTAAAACTAAAAACAACACAATCTTACTAGTTCTATATATTTAATTATTTTATTTACTACTACAAAAAGAAAAGTTTGTAGCAGAGAGGACGCTGACAAGTTGCGATATGTCCCAGTAGTCAACATATATATATTAAAATGATAATAGATCAATGAAACAACACAAAGCCATATTAGTCAAAAGCATCCAAAATTCAAAATTAATACCACGAAAATATGCAATATCTCGAAATGTCAATATATGAACACAGCAGATCTAATATCCCTATTATTACTTGCAGTCCCAGGGCCAGGAGTCTTCTCAGTTCTCCTTCGGTTCGGTGGGTGCTCTTTTTCACCTCGTCAATGTCACCACCTCCACTGAGGCCTCTTTCCCCTCTCTCCGATCACGAAATTGTGCGTAGGCTGCTTTCCATCCTCCAATCCTCACCATCCAAGTGGCATCTCCGCCTCCCCTCGATTGCCCCTCTTCTATCCTCGCACCACGTCGACCGGCTTCTGCTCTCAATTACCCTCCCAGTTTCCCCCCTTTACCCCCGCGCCCCGTCATTGCCATCCCCTACCCTTCCTTTTCGCTTCATTACGCTTCTCTCACCTTCACTCCCTTTCCCTCTTTCGCCTCTCGCATTCTCACTTCTCTCCTTTACCCTCCCCTCCACTTCGCCTCACCACCTATCTCTATCTCTATTTCACACTTTTCTCTCTTCTCACTCAACTCTCTGTCCCACTGCCATCTTCAACCTTCTACTAAAAACCCAAGTTCACCTTCATTCTCCCTACTTCCCGTTGCCCCTTGATTGCCTCGTGCATGCTTACCTCTCTTCTCGCCACTCCGAGAATGCTTACCTCATTGCCATGTTATCCATCGATCATTCAATTTTACTAAACATGAGAACTTTCAGCGAGGTCATGTTCTCTTTACTAAGAATCAGGCGTTTTTCTCTTGTAGCTAACTTGTTTGATAAATTGCTTGAAAGAGTAAATTTGGAATTTCGTCTGGATGAGTATATTTACACTGCTGGTATAAGAGCTTTTTGTGAACTAAAGGATTTGGCACATGCTCAGAATGTGATATGTACAATGGAAGAAAGAAATATAAATGCTACTGCGGTACCATACAACACAATGATATATGGGTTTTGCAAGAATGGGAGAGTTAAAGAGGCAATTGAGATGAAGGAGGGGCTGAAAGACAAAGGTATATCCCCAGATGAGGTTACTTACAGAACATTGTTATATGGGCTGTGTAAATATGCTTTATATGATGAAGGTTTGACTTTGATTGATGAGATGATTAAATCAGGGTTTTTACCATGGGAGAATAGTTGTGCTTTGTTAATTGATGGACTTAGGGAAAAAGGAAAATTTGAGGAGGCTTTTGAACTTGTGACCAAGTTGCGGGAACTGGGTTTGATCCCTAATATATTTGCATTGAATGCGTTGATGAATTCTTTGTGTAAAAGTGGGAAGTTTGATGAAGCTGAGTTGCTTTTTCAGAAATTGAGTGGTAAAGGGTTGGAGCCTAATGAGGTCAGTTATTCAATTTTGATACATTCCTTGTGTAAGACAGGTGATGTGGAAAAAGCACATAAGCTGTTTGATGAAATGCTGGATGAAGGTATTCGTGTTGAAACCGCTTACCCTTATAATTCTTTGATTTATGGTTATTGCAAAGAGGGTAATTTAAATAAAGCTATGGAGTTATTGAGAGAATTGATTGGAAATGGGATTAAACCTCATTGTTCAACATATACCACCTTGATGAGGGGCTTTGCTAAAGAAGGAAACATAACTATGGTTTTGGAGCTTCACAATGAAATACCCACAGTTGGTTTGAAATGGAATGTTTATACTTTCACTGCACTAATGTATAGCTTTTGCAATGTTGGTAAAATGAAAGAAGCCTCTAAGGTTTTTGATGAGATGATAAAGCTAAATATTGCCCCAAACGAGGTGACATATAATGTTTTAATTGAAGGCCATTGCTCAATTGGGGAGACCAGACGGGCATTTGAGTTGTTTGATTGTATGTTGGAGAGGGAACTTAAGCCTGATAATTACACTTACCGGGCGTTAATTGGTGGCTTATGCTTAACTGATTCCGCATCGAAAGCCAATGAATTTATACTTGACCTTGAGAAAAATAATTACGCGATAAATCACATTAGTTTTACTGAGCTCTTGCATGGGTTCTGCAGAGAAGGGCGAATAAAAGAGGCCTTGGGTATCTGGTATGAGATGGAAAGTAGAGGTCTGATTCTGGATAATATGAGCTTCACCATTTTAGTTAGTGGGCTCTTGAAAGGGCCAAACAAGGAAAATTTGCACCCAATAGTGAAAAAGATGGCTATGCAAGAACTTAAGCCCGATGATGTATTATATACAAGCATAATGCATGCCTATTTCAATGAAGGGAGCTTCACCAAGGCATTACCTATTTTGAGTAAGATATTCACTGAGGGTCTTTTCAGTAATGAGGTCACAAGCTCAGTTTTGGTAAATGTGTTCTGTAAAGCAGGTTTGTTAGAAAAAGCAGAGTGGATACGGGATAATTGTGTTGCTAATGAGGTAATATATGGTACATTTCTGGACCATTTTGTAAAAGAAGGTGAATTGGATAAGGCAGTGAATCTGCACATGATAATGCTCAGAATGTCTTTAGCCAGCATGTGTTCTTTCAACACGTTGATAAATGGATTCTGCAAGGCTGGTGAGATCCAAAATGCTATTCTTACATTAACACATATGGATGCACTGGGTTTTGCACCTGATTGTATTACCTATACCACAATTATTCATGAGCTTTGCAAGAGGGGCGAAGTGAAAAGAGCAATAGATCTGTGGGACGAGATGATAAACAAGGGGACTAAACTGGACCTAGTTGCATATAATCTTCTGATACATGGTTGTAGTGCTCATGGAGAGGTTACAAAGGCATTTGAATTGTACAATAATTTAATCAGACGTGGTTTAAGTCCGAATTTGGGCACCTACAGAGCTCTTTTTCATGGTAAATTTCTTTTCAATTCTTTTAAGGGAGAGAAGTTACTTCTAAATGAGTGATTTTGTGGAAGTTGGTGGTATTTGATTTTGTAAGAAATTATATATTTTTTGTATTTAGTATAATTGTTTCAAGGAAGATTTGCCATAATGCATCCAGTTTCTCTTAATTATTGTGTTTAAATCAAACTTCCTTTCTTTCCATTATTTGGCCCTTAAATTTATCCATCCTTAGTTTTGGAAGTGATTCCTGCTGGTAGGATCAGTTTGTAAATTGCAATGATGATTAAAAGAGTTCTTTTTGCACCTCACTTTAAAAACATAGCGGAATCCAAATCAAACATTCATGCAGATAGCGAAGGTGAAACATAATAGACATCTCATATTAGTGCTATAATTAATTTGCTAGAAGTCACACTTATAATCGAACATAATTCCCCAGTTCCGGCAGATTCAAACCACAACTGATTATTTAATGACAATATTTTCTTCTAATACTTTTGGTATTTATTGAGCTGATCGAACAAGCTTCTCACTGAACTGCCACAAATTCTTGGCCAATTTCTCATCACCGGCCAAAACGTTGGGTTTCTCTTCATTGCAATCTGAAAAGTACTTTGCTGTGGCACCTTTTAGGCTGGGGTGTGTTGCTACAAAGCATGTCGTGGCTGCACCCTATAAAAAGGTTTTGAAATAATTTTTTTTTTAAAAAAAATGTTGTAGTAAAAAAATACCAATAAAAAGTTTCACTCTGTTCCTTTTACAGGAATTGTACGCCTCTGTACCAAGTTGTGACGACTGGTACATTAAAGTTTGTTAATAAATAATACATAAGTAACTCAAGAATGTTGGATTTAGCAAATAATTTGACTAAATACAAACCTGGGGAACACTTTTCCAGCACATGTAGGTGAATACTTTGATCATCTCTACAGAAGAATCAAATAAAAAATTGAGGCTAACCAATATATATTTCCAAATTAGGATAGAAAACGTTGGGTAATTCAGATACATACTCATGACAAATAAGGAGTGCCTCATAAGGTTTGTCATGATCAGACCAGGATGCACCGAGTTCACCGTAACATTCGCACCTTCTTCCTGTTTTAAAATAAGATCCAGAGAAGTAATTACTATCATCTTTTTTCAATATTAAAACATGTTGAAAAATAAGAGGAGTACAGAATAAAAGACTGATTACTTTTAAGCGCCTAGAGAGCTCTTTTGCATGAAGTATATTGGCAAGTTTAGATTGCCCATATGCTTTCTTATCAGAATATCTACAAGAAAGTTTACATCAGAAAGACAAAGTGAAACAATTCTTGGAAAATATTTGGTTACCAGAACTGGAAACGTCCAGTTACTGTGGTAAATTGAGAAGTAGCATACACTGTTGGGTCATTCAGTTGATAAAAGATAATTCCTTCCTCATATGTATGGTGATGAGCAATGGATGACAAATTTACGATCCTGCCCTCAATTGCTGTGCTTTCTGCAGTGCTCTTCATTTTCTCGAGAAGCAAGTTAGTCAGTAAGAAATGACCTGTTTGAGTAGAAATAATCCGCAAGGGTTAGTACTCCTATATATATTCAACTCTCTTATTAGTCTGGTTTATATTGGCTCGCTTTTCCGACGAGTCCCGATTTTGTCCCTAAGGAAATGGACGGTTGTGATTGGTGCGTGGTGGTTTTATATTGTTTTGTAATTTTATTTCCCTTCTAAATACATTATTTCTATATCTATTCATATTTTCCTTGATTCTGGTGTGCTTTGATTATAACTGAAAATGTACCTATACCTAGGTGATTGGTGGCGAACTGCAATTCAATTCCATCTTTGGAGAGTTGAAAGGGACAGAACATAACTCCTGCATTGTTTCTGTACCAATACCAAAGATGAAAAATGGAAACATGAAGTTCAGTTCAGTTCAGTTCAAACACATAAAGAACAAACAAGAGGAAATTAATTCAAGTGCAATTGGTATTATATATGTGACAGAATTTGCACTCAAGTTTCCTTACATTAGTATGTTGAGAGGTAAATTCATGGAGAGAAACTCATCAGCGAATGCACGCACGGATTTCAGAGAGCCAAGATCAAGCTTTATGTTATCAACACGAGCCTTTGGGTTGTTCTCTAATATCATTGCCTTTGCATTTGATGCAGCCTCCATGTTTCTTGCTGCAATTATCACATGGGCCCCTCTCAGCGCGAGTACCCTCGCCGTCTCTAGGCCTATCCCACTAGCACCACCTGTTTCAAATTTCAAATTAAAGAAAATTGAATGTAATAGAGTTAATTACACTTATAACTTAAAATTCTCGCTTAGCCTATAAAAGGAGAGGTATTTCATCTCATTTGAAGTAAGAGAGAAGCAAGAAACAAAGAGAAGGGATCACTTGACAATCTTGACAATGAATTTTTAAATAAATATAAAAAAATCTTAAAAATATAAAAAATATAAATTGTTTGTTCTACTTATAAATTGATGGTGATTCAAATTTCATACAATTTCATTATCGTTTGATAGACCATCGAAGACCGTCAAATTATAATCGATACAAATTGTATAAAATTTTGATGGTCTTTGATGAAATAGCAAATGATAATGAAATTATATAAAATTTGAATCGCCATCAATTTATAAGTAGAAAAATATATTCATAAGTTTTTTTTCTTCTATTTTTAAGCTTTTTTAATATTTATTTAAAAATTCATTGTTAAAATTGTCAAAATAATCCATTGTGAAGTGATCCCCACCCTATCAATTTTGTAGTCAGTTAAGCAGTTGGATCGATATGTAGCAGTATATATACAATTTCACATGCACAGTGCAAGAATCCAATAGTGATGGAAAAGTACGATATTGAATGTTAACGACTAAGGTATGGTACGAAAAACTAATCATAGTCTGGAATCTAGATGTTTTTATACGAAAAACATAGTCACAGTCTGGAATCTAGATGTTGTCATTAAATGCAAAGAGAAGTCCTTAAAATTTAACAAATTCAGTAGCCTGAAGACTCATAAATGAGATCTTAAGTTCACAACCAATAACACAGTATGCAAATTTGACATCCATATTCGTGAACAGTGATACAAAATTTGACGTACGTATAATTTTACATTCTTTTATTTTTATTTTTCCCTTTGAATTTATTGAAGACTATGTATTCTTTTTTTAATTAAAAATAAAAGGGTTATGATTTCATTTTCTTTCCATGAAAACAAAACTCGTAATTAACCTGTTAGGCCCTCTATTTTTTTTTCTGATAAAATCCTGCTACTCCGTGATTTATATTTTTATATAAAAAAAATATAGGTATAAATATATAGTTGGCTACCAAAATATATACTTCCATATATCATAATATGTTCAAATTTATCTACGGGAAACGAACTGCTGAAATTACATGACAATCCACGTAAAATACATTTAACACCGTGCTCCAGACAAAGGTACGTAGAGGAGGGGAGGAAAGGGAAAAGACATGCATCTGACCGAGTTAATATTTTACTGATTCAAATAAATTTACTTACTCCACAACACATTATTTTGAAGGAGAGAGAAGGTAAAGTATTATATAAACTCTATAAAAATTTTATCTCAAAAATAAAATATAAAATTCTACTCCTCCCCTCTCACTCACTCATTTTACTTTTCCTTCTTTTCCTCTCCCTCCTCTTATGTGGAGCATAGTGTGATAGATGGTCAGTGCTTTTCTCTATAATAAATGCTACAGGGGATTTGATATACGCTGAATAATATAATAAATGCTACAGGGGATTTGATATACGCTGAATATATAAGGTGAGCATGTGAGGAGGTATATAATTAATTGAAGGTTCTAGCTGGTACCCTAATGAATGAAATTTTAATTTGTTACAAAATATTGCTCCGAAATTTTTGCTGGGTGTTCAAGGAAATTTTTTAACAACAGACATCAATATCTATTAATTTTCCGGGTGGAAAGGAAAATTTGCAAAACAATCTAAACCAATATTTATTTTCTTCCATTGAAGTAAAAATGAAATTCATATGTGCTTGTTAATTAAAATCTGTACTGTCAATTCTCTCCATGTTATTAAGAACAAAAATGGAAGTGAAGTGCACTGTATGTTGAGATGCAAGAATTTCAAGAAATACAAATAATAAATAAATAAATAAATAATACGTATCGAGGCAAATAGATAGAAGAATCAGCAATCTTGTTATAGTGCCCATTAAATAGCAAAAATAGAACTATAATGAAATGCAACATGATGATGCAATATTATGGAAGAAGAGAAATTTAACCCTAATTAATAAAATAAGAAATGTGTTTGTTAAAATAGGTTTTAAGACTTTTTCAAAAACAAAAACAAAAAAAAGGTTTCAAGTTCCCATGTTACTTGAAAAAAATCTCAACATACGGATACTACATATAAAGCATCTTAAGAAATGATGTAAACTACAAATCTACAATGACATAAAGAAAGAACGAACTGGGAAAGAATGTTCACCTACAGAAAGGCAAGAGAATCCTTAAATACACATAAAAAGAAGTGATTTTACAAACCAGTTACAATTGCAGTGAGTTTACTAGCATCGATTCCCTCGGTGACTTGCTCAGCTGTAGAAGCGGATCCAAACCCGCTTGGACCTGCCCACCCGGTTACAAGAGAGAAGATACCCATTTTCTTTGTGAAATTAGTGCTTGGTTGGTTTCGTTCTTTGTTAGCAGGGGAAGGAGGAGAGAATGAGAGAGAGAGAAGAGATGTGAAAGCTGAAAAAGAATTGTTTTGGTTGAGGTCTGGACCGTGTGGTTGTAGTTTGGTGGTGGGTATAAAGAGGGAGAGGCGGTCATTTAAACTACAATTTTAGACATATTTCTTAATTTATCACTTTATACTTCATTTGTACTCGTCGATTTTAATTAGTTTGCTAATTAGAAGAAAGAGCCATGCATTCCAGTAAGTAAAGCTACAAATTAGAAATAGGGGGTTCTTTGTTACTGGTTAATTTCTGTCTTCTAGATTAACCAAACTAATTGAACATCTTTTTTGTTCTGGAGTAATTAACCAAAAATAAAATGGAAGCGGAGTGTGTTGATTAGTGTTAATTCATCAATTTTGATGTAACTCATTTTCAATATCACATTTTATTCTAATCTCAATGCTGATCTGACAAATGAAATAAGACTTGAAACCAATTTTAATCCCAATCCTTGGGACACCACCCGATTCCAAATAAAATATTTTTTTTTCTTTCCACTAGAAAAAATCCATCTATTTCACGAAACCCTCTTACTTATATGTAGCGCTAACTTTATATATTTTACTTAGATATAATCTATATCTAAATTAATTACAAAGACTTTTAAATTTTTAAATAAAAGTAATTCATTATTTAATAGAAGACTATCTATAAGATATAATATTTTTTTTAGTAAGTCTGTACAATGGATAGCTTATTTTTTGCAATAAAAAAATTAATAATGACTAATATTTAATTTATTTGATGTACATTTTTTAGACCTCTTATTAGTGCAGTGCAAAAAAAATATCAAATATAATGGAGAGTAAAAGTAACTTCGATCAAAATCTAAACCGTCATTTTTATAAAATCAAACAATCTCAATTATAAATTGAGATATAAATATTTCGATCATTATAAAAAATATCACAGGGAGTCAGTACATAGTACATATGAACATTTAAATTCGATGATTTAGACCCCCCCCCCCCTCCATTTTTATCTAAAAAATTGATGAGGCGTCCATTTTTATCTAAAAAGCCTCCATTTTTTAATCTAAAAATGAAATTTTGTTAGATTAATCAATAATGTTAAAAATCTAAGAACAAGAGTTGTAAAAAATTACATAATTTTTTATAAATTTTATACATAAAAAATAAGAGGGAGGAATCACTTGACAATGAGTTATAAATTTGATAATCTTAAACTCTAAATAAATGAAAAAAGTTTTAAAAATAAAAAAAGTTATAGATATATTCTTCAATTTATAGATTGATAGTTTTTTTTTTAAATTTCATGCAATTTAGTTCTTATTTACTAGTTCATCAAAGACCATCAAAATTTTATGTAATTTATAGCATTTATAATTTAACTATCTTTAATGGGACTATTAGATGATAATTAAATTATATGAAATTTGAAAAACTATCGATCTATAAATTAAAGAATAAATCTACAGACTTTTTTTTTCTATTTTTTCTATTTTTTTAATTGATTAGATTTCCATTGTCAAAATAACCCATTTTCAAGTGATCATTCCCCAAAAAATAATGATGGACTCATATATATTTTCTATATATTTTATGTTAGTTTTATGTAGGGGTGTCAAAATTTGATCCGACCACATGGGTTAGCTTGACTAGACCCGATCCGACTTGAAATGATCTGAAAATAAATGGGTCGGGTATGAGCCAGATTTTTTAACCCCATCACAGGACGGATCGAGTATGGGTCGACCTGATTCGACCCATTTAATTATATTTTTTTAAAGTAATTTTATGATTTAATATTAATTAAAACTTAAATATATACTAATTAAAATTAATTATAAATTAATTAATATTTAATTACTTAAAATTATATAAATATAATTAATTAATACTTAATTATTTTACATGGGTCGGGTTGGGTATGGGTTAATTTTTTTGGATCCGAATTTAAACGGGTTGGATCGGATCGGTCCAAAAAATAAAATAAAATAATGATGACCCGAACCGAACCCAAATCCGACCCAACCCAACCCAACCTATTGACATCTCTAGTTTTATGTTAATTAAATTATTCAAAATTATAAAAATACATACCAAACAGAATTTGATGGACTGAAATGACTTTTACATTACATGATATATATATAAGAAAACAACATCTCTACCATCTTTGAAAACTTTTGTATCATCATTTTATAATTATTTCCAAAATTGTTAAAATAAGATGTTGGCAAATGATTCTCACCTTTTTATTAAGAAAGAAAATCTGAGAATTTTTTTGGTCTAAATTTATCAGTAAAATTGTAGTTTAATTGTACATTTTTAACAAAATATTACCCGAGGTAATTTTTGAAGCATTCATTGCTTAGAAAATGGTCAAATGACTCTTCAATAGGGCATGCAAACAAAAAAGAAAATCGTACGGTTTGAACTGTTTTTGTTGTTACTAAGAACACTGAAGGTGGCGTATTAAGACAGATGTTCCAACAGTTAACATTTGTTTGTCCTCATCAGTTGAAAGATTTTTTTCCCCCAACTCTTTTTCTTCAAGCATAATGTATGCACATGTATTGCACGCAAATAAGACAAGTTACATTAATGAAAAGTTAATTTTCTGGCTTGATATAACTAATTAAGATGACTAATAAGATGTTGACAGATGTTAGTAACAATTTAATGGATGGCAGCAGGTTGATAATGGCTACATTCGAAAAAGAGCGTACCAGATTGAATTACGGTTTGTAACCTGATTTGTGTTTTTCTTTTTCTTCAAATGTTCATACGTAAAGAATCTTCCATTTGTGTTTTCAATATGTGATTTTTTTTTCTGAGTAACGGATTGTCAACTTGCTTTCTGGATATTGTATAATTGTATTTCATTTAATTGAGTTCATATTCCCAAATTTTGATGTGAAAGGGAAAAGTAAAACACATAATGTTATAAAAAAAACAAAATATGTAATTAATTTTGGATTTGCAAGTAGCCACCAGAATACAATACTAGACAGTAAAACCGGCCGCCTGCAATAATTTTGTTTTAAACTCCGTGAACTGAATTTTGGAGGCTGCTGGTTGGTTGATATTGACTTCAGGTGTTAATTTGTTTTTTGTTCTGTTAATTTATACTTTGATTTAGTCAACTTGTAGTTTGTAGCTTCTCCGTTTTCGTTTGTTTTTATTATTTTATGGAAGGAACCGTCTCGTGTCTTTATTTTTAATTAATTGCGAGTCAGAGAAGAATTGGTATCTAGGTAACCATCAGTTCTTTTAAATATAATTTATATCCAAATCACTTATAAAGTATTTTAATTTTTTAAATAAAATTAATTCATTATTTAATAAAACATGATGCATAAAATATAATAATTCTTTTTTTTCTAAATATAATTATACAATGCATAGTTTTTTTTATAATAAAATTTAATAATAGTTGATATTTAATTTATTTAAATATAATTTTCTTTACAAAATAATTATATTTAGCATTATTTTATTTAAACATATGATATAATTTACTTGGATATAATTCATATTTAAATCAATTACAAAGTTTATTATTATTTTTAAATAAAAGTAATTCATATATACTATACTATAAAGAGTGTACGTATTGGAGACATTCATTTGTTCAGTATCTAATATATGTGAAATGTCATCCCTTATAAAAATAAAAAGTGTAATAACCAAGATATCTTTTATTTTTATTTTTGAAGTTCTAGTTGTGTGCATATGAGAAAGGTAAATAACAAACCTTCTCAGAAACTACAAATGGACAAATGTATTGGATGTGAAGTCATTTTTCACACGACATTTATGTTTCTTTTCCTGCATAAAATAAAATTAATTAAGCAACAAAAATCATGAATAATTAATAAGGCAAAAGATACAAATATACTAGCTAATTGTATAATATTTATCATGTGAAGAATTAAGATGGTTCCCCGTGAATGAACAAGTTCTTTGCTAGCTATTTAATAAAAAGACAATGTACAAGATATAGCAATTTTTTTTGTATAAGGTTGCACAATGCATAGTTTTTTTTATAATAAACTTAATAGTTGAATTTAATTTATTTGATACACAACTCTTATAAATACATGATAAAAACTAGCAAATGAAATGTAGGAAATAAATGAGTTTGACTAAAATTTGAACCGTTATTTTTGTAAAATAAATAATCTCAATTGTAAATTAAAATATTAATATTTGGGTCATTGTTCATTACATATTATCTGATAATATTAATGAATAAATTCAATTAATATACTCTTTATAATATATTATAGATATAAATTAATACCGAGTCAAAAAATTATATATATGATTGATTTTGAGTCTACATTAGTGTATTAAAATCGGGACGGGTCGGGTCGGGTCGGGACGGGTTATGGCGGGTCGGCGGGTTTTGACGGGACGGGTCGGGACGGTCAACGGGTTACGGCGGGCGGGTTAGCACGGGTCCAATTCGGGGGTTTGGCGCAACCGTCCTAGACCCGTCGGGTTGGACGGGTCGGCGGGTCGGGACGGGCGGGTCCAACGCGGGGCGGAGTCGGGACGGGTGGGACGGGTCGGCGGGTCAAAAAAAAAATTTTTTTTTTTTAAATTCTGAAAAATCCAAATAAATTCTAAAAAAAATCCGAAAAAATCAAAAATAAACACTAAAAATATTAAAAAAAATAAAACTTATATTCTTGACCAATAAATTTTATTTTATTTATTTTGTCTTTTTTTTTCAAAATTCAAAAATAATCAAATAAATTATAAAAAATTATAAAAACCGAAAATAATTATTGAAAAATTAAATGATATGACTTAAAATAAATTGAAATAAAATTTTAAATGATATAAATAAATTATTTTATTTTGTTGTCATTTTTTTTCAAAGTTTGAAAATAATCAACAAAAATTAAAATAAATTATAAAAAATCGAAAATAATTATTGAAAAATTAAATAAAATCTTAAATGATATGACTTAAAATAATTGAAATAAAATTTTAAATGATATAATAAAATTATTTTATTTTTTTGTCATTTTTTTTCAAAGTTCAAAAATAATCAAATAAAATTAAATAAATTAAAGAAAATCGAAAATAATTATAAATAAAGTTACCCTCCTCCTTTATTCCGGGCTTGGGACCGGCTATGTAATACATAGGCGGAGTTCTAACTTTTTATTCGTTAGTAAAGTTTATTGAAAAAAATCAAATAAGGATTGTAAATGCTAGAAAAAATTTAAAAATAGGGAAAAAATATAAAATATAAGTGTTTAAAAATACCATCTAAATATTCGAGTTCATATACCATAGCTCATTTTCGGGCATACCATACGAGTCTCCATCCGCTACATCATAAATTCACCGGATGATTGTTCTACGGGTGCATGTTGATTACGTTGTTCGCATCAAACCAATCTTTCAAGCATACGAGTCGTTCGAATGTCTTTGCACCCAATCTGCTGCGTTTATCTGTTAGTATCCTGTTTGCTTGAACTAAAACGAGGATTCGGAAGGACGGTTGACACGGGCACGGCAAATATATCACGTGCCATCATGGCGAGAGTTGGATATGCATTTTCATTCCTCTTCCAATAGCAGGGATGTCAATACGTCATGTTCCATACTTCCTAAACAATAGCTAACTAATTCATTCATATTAGTTTGCATTTGTGAGTCGTCATCTTCCTCCAAGTCTCGCAATAATGCGGACCGAGCTATTGCTCCTAACATATTTAAAAAAAATATTAGTCTCACAATATTATAATAATATAATGAATTTGAATATTGTAAATATGTTAGAATTTAGTACCTAATATTACGAGGATTCGAAGAAGATGGATGATTCGTTTGGTTTGAATGAAGTTGGGTGTTGTATAGTTGAAACATTTCTTCCAATGCGGATGTCACACGTTGTTCCTCCCCGATATGTGGTAAATTTAAATTCTTCTTATACCGTTCAAGCAATCTTATAGTATACTTCTTCTTGAATGAAGGATGGAGACGGTTTGCAAGAATTGTAACGAGAGGAACTTCATCCCAATATTTTAGGAATTTCTCTCTCATGTCTTCTATAATTGGTGACGAGAGGTGAGTCACCGTGCACGTCATCCGCGATTCGACGAAGATCTATATTCTCAAAATCATGGTACACCTTGAAAAAAATAAAATAAATTAGTAATGAAATAACTTAAAATTTGTAACGAAATAAATACAAGACGAAAAAAACAAACCTTGGATATCAAATAGAGATGTTGAAGCAATTGATGAGCGGATGGTATGTACGAGCATGATAGTTGAACGGTTGCGTTGAAAAAAACTTCTAAAAATGTGTGAAGTTGTTCGAGTTGATCCCATTCTTCCATGGAGCATAATAAGGGTAATCCCTCGGGTGAATTACGTAGGATCTCACTTATAGCATGTTTGTATGGAAGGACACGGTGTATCATTCTATATGTTGAATTCCAACGTGTATCTATGTCCCACGGTACTCTTAACTTGCTCAAATTTAATCGTCCACACAAGGCATGAAAATCTTGTTTTCTTATATTGTTAGAATAAATATGATGAAGACCATCTTTAAATTTACAAATTAAATTATTGACGGAAGTTGTCTTCAAACCCGCCTTAACGGTTAAACTAAGAATATGACATGCACATTTTTGGTGAAACATTCTACCATCCAAAATTGGGTTTAGTGCACGTGTAAAATAATCAATAGATTTAATATTGTTGCTTGCATTATCAAAAGAAATTGAAAATATTTTGTTCTCTAAATCTCTTTTCAAATTATACTCATGCAATACATTTATAATGGATTGATAAATAATTTGTGCGGTGTGCGGATAATTCATGGTTCGAAAACTTAATACTCTTTTTTGTAAAATCCAATCATGATCAATATAATGGGCGGTAACACAACTATAACTAAGACCATGTTTACCGGCGGTCCATATATCAGATGTAATTGATATTTTATTTGTTGCAACTTGCAAATATGGCCAATAATTCACTTTTTCGTTCAACATATTGTTTTTTTAACTCAGATACCATTTTGTTATGATGAAACCTTTTGTATAATGGTTGACCACAACCTCTAATTACCAATCGAGCAAAATCGGTACAATATGCCATACTTATTGGTTGTTCTTTTTTTGCTATGTATCGAGCAAACTCATTTAACATTTTTTTTTCGTCATATTTGACAAGAGTTCTAGTACCGTCCGAGTTCAAACAACTTTGTACCATACGGGTATCGGGTCTTTCTTGGGGTTCTTCATTTTTTGCTATATGTTTATCGGCATGTTTTTTAAATTGACTTAAACCATTTTTTATTACATAATTGTACGAAGTTTTGCAATTACTTACCTTACATCGTGCATTGATTAGAACACCGTCGGGACCTAAAGTTTGTTCATAATAGCGCCCCCCAAGGTGCATCATAAGTTGGGGGAGCTCTCTTCCTTCTCTTGTCGGCTCGGATTCGATCGGGGATTCGGGACACTTGAGTCGGGTGTTGGTGTGGAACATCCCGCACTCGTTGGATGTAACGGTGGAAGTCCACCACTAATTGTTGCATCGGTATTATATTGGGAACTTGGCGGATATTGATTAGAACTTGACGGATATTGAGAACTTGACGGAAATGAGGTCGAACCTTGTCCGGCACTAAAGGAAGTGATTTGCGGGTTGTAATTAGGATCAACATGTGGTTGTGATGGATAATATTGTTGTGATGGAATTTGTTGATAATAAGGATGCGGAGGGTTAGGATTTTGTTGATAGTATGGGTTCGGAGGGTTAGAACGTGGCATTTCTTCACCAAAAATTTCAACGCTCAATCGATGTGCCATTTCTTCGGCTTGAGAGGGATTGAGAGATGCCATTTGATATTGCTAAAAAAATATTAAAAAAAATATAATGAATGCTAAATTGACAAAAAAAAATGATAAAAAACAATGTAACAAAAAAAAGAATATATAATAGAAAAACAATGATAAATAAATAATGTAACAAAAAATAAAGAATATAACAAAAAAAACTAATTAAAATAAACTAATGATAAAAAAATTAAAGAATGTAAATATTTATTTAAAAAACTTAATCATTAAATAATATTTTATAAAAAATAACTAATTATTATAAATTAAAAATATAAGTAATTACAAAAAAATAAAGAATGTAATAAAAACGAATTAAAAGAAACGAATGACAAAAAAAGAGTGCAAATATTTATTTAAAAAACTAATTACTAAAAAATATAAACTAATTATAAATTACTAATTATAAAATATAATATATACTAATAAGTAATAACTAACCTTTTTTTTGTCGGAATCGAAAGATTGTCGAAAGCCCGAAACTTTAAGACGAATTAACGATAAATAATATAACGAATTGCTAAATTGACAATAATAACTAAATAACACTAATATAAATATTTTTAATTTTTTTCTGGATAATGTAACAAAATTACTATAATAATATAATTAGAGAATTGCTAATATCAAAAGATTAACGAATTAACGAGAGAGAGTTTGGTTTGGAGAATTGAGAAGAGAGATAGAGTGAAGTTGTTTGTGTGAGGATATGAGATGAAATGGGGTGGTATTTATAGGAAAAAAATTTGAATTATGATTTTTTATTTTTTTCTGATTTTTTCCGATTTTTTTTGAATTTTTTTGAATTTTTTGAATTTTTTTGAATTACAGCGGGTTTAACGGGTCGGACGGGTCGGGTTGGACGGGTAAAGTGGGTCGGGTCGGACGGGTTTTATTCCCGGGTTTCCCGGGTTTTATTCCCGGGTTTCCCGGGTCGGGTCGGGGCGGGTCGGGCACGGGTTATCCCGGGTTTGGCGGGTCGGGTCGGGTCGGGACGGGTCTAAAACGGGTCGGGTCTAAGACGGGTTTTTTTCAAATTTTTTTGCCCGCGCCCGTGCTAGACCCGTCGGTTCTAACGGGTCACGGGTCCGACGGGTTTGAGCACGGGACGGGTCGGGGCGGGTCGCGGCCACGGGTCGGACGGGTCGGGTCTGACCCGGTCGGGTATTTTTAATACACTAGTCTACATGCATCTCCCAAAAGCAGGGAGGTTTATTAATTCCAAGACAAAGAAAAAGTCGATAACTTTCCAAGTCCGACACGAGAGTGAGTGACGGCTCATATTTACTGATTTACACCTCTCAGACTCAGATTGCTGAGGCCTGAGGCCTGAGGGGCATCGAGCGCTCGTAGAGTCTGAAAAGGCTGGCCAGCTACTATCTAGGTAGGTATCTAAGCTAGACATATCATTTGTAAATGCCAAGTACAGATGATTGATTGGTATTATTTGTTCCAACTCCCAACCAAAAAAACGGTCCATGACCATTATTAGCCTTCTCGTTTAGAAGATAGGGTCGTTGTAATGTCGTCTCATTAAGAATAGATACTCACGGAAGCAAATCACCATTTAGAGAAGTTTTTGAAATTAAGTAGAACGTACTTCTTCATATGAGTAGACTGTACAGCTATTATTAATTTTCTTGGCAATCACAGATAACTTCAAAGAATAAATCTTTTAATCCACAAAACACTTTATCTCCAAGTTCGTCTCATAATTATTTTTTCTTTCAACTTTTCATTTTCAACAATATATCTATTTGTGACAAGTTTTTATATTTTACAATCAGTTATGAACATCTTAGTGACTATATATGAACATCTCTATAAATAAATATGAATACTCATGTATAGAGGTGTCAATTATCGATTCGACCCGACCCCAATCCGACATGACTTGAAGATAAATATTAAAAAACTGAGGGATTTTTTTAGAAGATTTTTATAGGGATAGTTTAGCACGCCCCAACTTTAAAACTTGTGCTTTTGAAATCCAAACAAATGTTTATTTTATATTATATCATATGAACATGAAGTTTATTGTTAATGTTTATTAAATGCCATGAAAATATGTAACGTTTTGTATTTGACAACATTTAATGAAACTACGTCGATATTGGACTATGAACTGAAATTTGAAACACAACCAATATGTAAGAAAAATAACATATAAATTATTTTTTATTTTTAAAATTTTTAATTTATATTTTAATTTTTAATTTATATGTTTTCATGAGAAAAAAATGTTGTAGCTAGTTAATATTTGATTAGCAAGAGAATTCAATTCATGTTTCAACTTTTTTTCCTTAAATTTTATTCAAAACATAGTAAACTATTCTGCTAATAAGTATTTAAGAAAAGACAAAATTTGGGTATATACCCCTCAACTAGGGGTGTCAATGGGTGGAGTCGGGTTCGGGTTCGGGTCGGATCACATTATTTTATTATTTTTCTTGACCCGACCCGAATCCGACCCGATTAAATTCGGATCAAAAAATCTTGACCTATACCCGACCCGACGGGTCAATCCGACTCGATCCGTTTAAAATAATTAAATATTTATTAATTATTTTTATATAATTTTAAGCAATAAAATATTAATTAATTTATAATTAATATTAATTTGTGTATATTTAAGCTTTAATTAATACTAAATCACAAAATTACTTCAAAAAATATAATTAATCGGGTCGGGTCAGGTTGACCCAAACCCGACCCGACCCGATTCGGGTCAAAAAAATTAAACCCATACCTGACCCATTTATCTTCGGGTCATATCGGGTCGGGTTTGGATCGGGTCAGGTCAATAATTGACACCCCTACCCTCAACACATCTCAATTTGGATATTTACCTCTTTAAATTCGAAAATTAGATATTTATCTTTGAAAATATCAAAACATTGGATATTTATCCATAACTAGTATTATCCTCATAAAAATCAAATTAATCATTAATTAAATTTATAATAGGATAAAAATACTCCTCTGAAAATTCAACATATTTTCATTTTTATATAAATCTTCTTACTAATTTTATTACTTAAGTGATGCACAAAATTATCATAAAATTATAATTATAAAATTATTTTTTATCGTTATCAATATTAATCTCAATGGTAGGCACTAGTTACTGTCAGACTTGGTTTGTACCAATTTTGTATTGTGCATGTTCTAGTTCGTAGAAATCTATTACTTTATTTGAAATTGCACCTATGCATAGTTAGAGTTCAGGGAGAGAGCAAGAGTAAATATCAATATAGCAGCGACACAATGTGCATAGCAAAATAAAGTAATTCAATGCATCATCGTTAGTTTTGTTGCGGTGCAACCTGTATGGATGATGAAAAAATATAAAAGTATATTTTTGTCTTATTATAATTTTAATTTATTGTTGATTTGATTTTTATGAGGATAATACTAGTTAAGGGTAAATATCTAAAGTTTAGAAATTTTTAAAAATAAATATTCAAATTTCAAATTTGTAGAGATAAATATCTAAATTGGGATGTGTTGAAGGGCATATGCCCCATATTACCTGAAGAAAAATGCATATATCTTTATTTTATCTGGTCTAAACGTCGGTTGTCACTGCTATAAAATAAATTGAATATGATATATACTCCCTCACATTATTATGATAATAATTATTTGGTCATCTTATTAGGCCGTTGAATTATTGGCAATTCTGAATTTCCATACATTGCTGCATCATTCGTCAATTATACATGGTGACACTGACCACAACTTTTCTGCATATAATGGGGGCCAAACTGTTAATCAATGCGCACTTAGGAATAAAGACGTACCAGTAAATTTTTTTGATTTTGGGCGATGGTTTCTTATAGGCTCTCATAAATTCAGCCTTGTAAAGCCTAGAAAGCACGAAATACTAATGAAGGTAATTCGGGTTGGTGTACAGCAAATAAAGCAAACTTGATAATTGTATCTTGTTAGATGAGAATTGTAGTTGGGGCCAGTCACGGTACAGACCAAAGAAAAAGTTGTCCACCTACCGCTGTTCAGTTTGTTGTAGTAATTAGTAACGTTAATTAAATGTCAAGGATGACCAGGTAAATGTTGGGAATGAATATCCAATTGGTAAATGGATAAATAGATTTTGTTAGAAAATAATAACTAGTGATAAAACAAAATAATAAATAATGATAGTCTTATGTTGCTCGTCTCTTTATTAAAATATAATGGTGGTGTTCGGAGTTTTTTTATCCATAGTTACTTAGTTGGAAAAAAAATGGAATTGGGAAATTCTCATAATTAGAACTAACATACATTTTGGAGTGAGATTATTGTACTTCACGAAAAACACTGACTAGTGTATTTCAGACTCAAATATGATGGATCTGATTTATGATGTCTTTTCCGCTAAACTAATATTTACTCTAATTATATCTAAATGCGGTCGCAAGCGCACGACCTAATTAATTAGTAACTATGAGTATCAAACCATAAAGACAAATGAGAATTATCAGTTCTCGCTAGTTTCATTAATTTACACAATCAAAAGAGGGTTTTAACTAAAACTAAAATTCACTAAAAACAGAAAATTATCAAATAGAAGAATCTATGGGTTTTCGGCTAACTCTTATGTTCATTTTACTCGTATTTAATTTTTCAAGATGTTCTAATATTTGTTGGAGATTCAGTTGTAAATTATACTATTAAATTATGCTTTCATGATTTAATATCGTATCTAGATAATTCTGGTTTATCCTCTCTATGCTTCACATTACGAGTCTAAATCCATCGAGATCACAAATCACTTTGGTATAACATAAATTATGCACTTCTCCTTTCGGTACTTGATATAAATTCTAGGGTTTTCTCAATATTTCCTTAGGTTATATGTTTTACGTTTCAATGCTTGGCCTAAAACCTAAATTATTATTTTTGGTCAGAATCTACGGTTCCCTTTGTCAGTTTTAACCTTCAATTCTAAAATAATATGCAATGATTAAAATAACACATTCAATTCAATCAAAATAATAATCATAAACATCAAGAACTGAAAAGATCAAATAACGAGTACAATTAAATAATTTGTGTTATCAAGTTAACATTTAGACCTGTAGAACGGTGTCTACTCATAAATCATGTTAGAAATTATAAAAGAATTAATGTCTAAATCACAACATAACATGACAAAGAGAAAAAAGAGAGAGTACACTAAGAAGTTATTCAATTTCTTGCTCAGTTCTCGATATCTCTTCCAAGATCACCTCTCTAATGGAGTTCTTCCTTCAAACCTTGACACATGGGCCATCCTGCCATGTATCTCACGGTAGCCAACCTTGCTCCCCCAATGTCCCCTCAACCACAAACACCACAATCCACCCGGCACACACCTCAAACTTCCCGACAAGGCGAGGTCACAAACCAAATGTTCTATGAGCAAATAGTTCAAATGAACTCTAATTTCACCGCCTTTACCACTCAAGTCACCCAACACATGCACAACATGTACGGATGGATGAGTGACATTGACCGCCGGGTGCATGACGTGTGGCATCTCACCGAACATATCAACAATTGGCACATCAACCGTGGAGACTATCATCAGCCCACCTTCCCTCTATACACAGTAGATTAGTGGTGATTCATACAAGCGCCCCAGGTACTACATGAGGGGGATGAGCCCCCGCCTAGCAATTGAGACACCATCTTAACCCCGCCGCCTCAATTGTCTTCTTCCATTATAAGTTCTTTGTACCTTTCTTTTTTTCTTTCTTCTTGCTATATCATGCATTGGGGACAATACTTGATTAAAGTTTGTGGGGGGGGGGGGGGTATTCGGAACTTACTTATATCTATATGACATTTAGTTGTTGTTATTGATTGTTGCGATTTTTTTTAGAAATTCAAATTTTAGTGGATGAATTTTATAAAAACTTTTGAAAAACCCTAAGAAATTTTTTGGCAAAGGAGTAGTCTTGTTAGAAATTTAGGAAATTGATACGGGAATATACAACTTTTACTAAAATAATGTATGGTGAATGAAAAAGGTTTTTGGTTCTGAAAAATTAGAAAAGAATATGCCCTAGAAAGTTTATAGAATGATGAATATTTAAGAATTGACGTCCTCCTAATTTTTTTATCAAACTTTAAAAATCCAATTTGTTTGCTTATTTTTAAATGGGAAATTTAATTAAGAAAGAGTGCTTGTGGCAAGTGTCGACCGAAACTTCTGAAAATAAAATAAAAATAAAAAGACTTGAAAATCAACATTCAAATCATTAGAAGGTTCACATTATTGAAGCACCACGGTTAAGAGTACACATGTCATGACATTCACAAACAAATAAAAAGAATTTTTTTGCTTCAAACAAGGTCATATTAAGCCTCAAATGTGCTAGGGCGGCACTATGAAACTCCCTAAACCCCCAACGTGGCACAAGACAGCCTCATGTGCGCAATTAGAGTTTCTTAATAAAGCTTTTAGCTACGTAAAAATAACTTGCATGAGGTTCATGATTAACATTGTAATTTTTTCTTTTTATGAATTTTCTTGATTTCATTTCATAGTTGAGGGGAAGAAAAAACTTTAGTATTCATCATTTTTGAAAAGATTTTAGGGCATTACATTATAAGTAGGAGTCCGAGGTAAATTTTCTCGAGTAAAACACCGCGCGTGAAGTAGGAAATAATGAATAATTCCTAAAACTTTTCCCAAAACTCCAATTAATGACTGAACAAATTTGAAATAATTTATCTTAGGGTTAGTCATTTTTTTTCAAACAACCTACGACCTTTTGTATATAGGTTAGATCTTCTTAGGATTTGGTTTAGTTTAGAGATGTACTCTAGGTATCCAACTGAATCTTGCTTAGGGACAAGTAAGGTTTAAGTTTGGGAGAATTTGATAAGCATCAATTATATATCATGTGCAACTAGGGTTTTATCTCAAAAACTATGCATTTCGTGGTGATTGTTAAGAATTTACTTAGTTTTTGTGTCGAGTTCGAGATACTGTTGCATTTCTTGTTGATTTACAAGTTATGGAGTGTAAACAAGGATGTCAACGTGAGAAATGAGGCTTGGAACGAAATGGATCAAATCTACATGAAAATCAAGTGAGAAACACTTTCTGGACAGAATTACGGACCGTAATTATCAAAATTGTGGACCGCAAAACTAAGGTTTACTCTCTGGAATCGCGCTGTTAAGAAAACATAGGAATTATGGACCACAATTCTCAAAATTACGGACCGCAATTATTGAGGCTGGAAGCGCGAACTTGCGATTTGAAAATGGTTACTCATTGGAATTAAGAGGGGATTGCACCCCTTCGTCCCAGATCTCTCTCAACACTCTGAAAAACTGATCCCAAGCAAGAAAAAAAGGAAGAACACCATTGGAGAAAAATTTGAAGAAGGAGAACTAAAAAACCGGACGAGAAATCATAAATCTTCTGGGTGTATTCTTTTCTTTACTCTTTTCTCATGTTGTGTTGTTGTTTAAACATGAATCTTTGTGTAATCTCTAACATGATTTGTGGCTAGACGCCCTTCTAGGGGTCTAGGTGTAAACTCGATAACTCGGATGGTTTAATTGTACTTGTATGTTGATATTTTAGTTCTTATTGTTTGTGCTTGCTGTTTTTTCTAAATTGAATGCTTAGTTTTAATCAACTGCATGTTACCCTAGAAGTGAAAGCGGAAATCGAAAGGTGAAACTGAATCTTCTAATCCAAAACAGTAATTTAGCTCATAGGCCAAGTACTTAATCGTGAAACTACCTAAGGGAAAACCGAGGAAAACCCTAAAAATTATGTGAGGTACCGAAAGACGAAGTACAAAATCTAGACTATGCCAAAGTGATTCACTGATCTTAATGGGCTTAAACTTATAAGGTGAGGTACTTAATCGTGAAACCCGAATTATTTAGGTACGGTATTAATCCACGAAAGTATAAATTTGATACTAAAGTCTGAAATTGAATCCCCGACAAACACTAGAATATATTAAAAGATCAAATAGAGTGAATTAACCAAGCGAGTGAGAGTGGAGCCGAAAACCCCTAGAATCCTCTATTTGATAAAATTTTCAGTCATTATTGTTAGATTTCTACACTTTTAATTTAATTCAAAATACCCATTTGATTGTCTAAATTAGTGAACCTTGTGAGAACCGGTAGTTCACCCTTATCATTGTGGTTCGACATCCCGACTACTACTTGACTAAGTCGTACGCTTACGGCTGAAATTGAGTATAAATTAAGGTATTTATTAGCTTAGCAAAATACACATCACCCATCACCTGTACTAAATAATACTGAAAATAAAGTACTATGTACTCTTTACATATAAATTTTCACATTTCAGTTGAATTTATTATTGCTCATGTAAATCAGATGTGCCTAAGTTTTTTACTTTCTTTAAAGCTTGAGTTGAGAATTTGCTATCTCACAAAATCAAAACGGTACAATATGATGGTTGTACCGAGATTAAATTTAATATGCATTAGTACCCTGAGATAACATTTTAAGTCTCTTGTCCATATACTCCAGAACAAAATGGTTTGGTAGAACGTAAACTTCACTATGTTGTAGAATTGAGTCTTGCAACCATGTTCAATGCTTCAATTTCTCTTATTTATTGGAACCAGATTTTTGAGATTGTAGTATTTGTTATCAATAAGCTTTCAAGCTTGTCAGGCTCCAAAATTTCACCGTTTGAAATATTATTTCATCATTCATCTGATTATCAATTTCTCAAAGTGATTGGGTTGTTTTCTCTTTTGTGCCCTTATATCAGTCATAAACTTCAACCCAGATCTACCTCTTGTGTATTCATGGGTTATTCCTCAACTTATAAAGGGTAATGTTGCTATCACATTGCCTCAAATAAAATCTATATATCTCGACATGTGATATTCAATGAAATAGTATTTCCTTTCGCATCGTTATCTTCCTCAGCTTCTTCTTCTTCTCGACATGGGTTAACTATCTTCTCAATTACCATAAACTGTTTTATGGTGTGATAACCTTGATGTCATATTTTTAGCTGTAAATCTTGTATTTTATGCACGTATAAAATATATTGAGCTTGATTTTCATTTTGTTCGTGATAAACTAGCTGCAAAGCAACTAGCCGTTAGCTTTTTGTGTTCTGCTGATCAGATCGCAGATATTTTTATTAAAAGTCTTGCCAAAACTTATTTCCATATACTTACTAATAAGCTCACCGTTTCTGAGAAGTTATTGTACTTGAGGGGACTCTAAAGGATGATAAACTAAATAATTCCGGTATTGAAGAAACTGGACAGAGTTAGCACACGTGATGTAACTAACTAGCTTCAGTTAGTTAGGATATAGTTAGAAACTGTTTTCAGATAGTTAATTATGTATAGAACTATTTATCGGTGATCCATGAGATCATTTTTCTTCAAAAAAAATGTATAGAACCATTTAGAAAGTGTAATCAAAACTCCTCTATATAAAGGAGCATCTCACATTGTAAAGAATTAAGATGGATGGATAATAAAGAGAAAAAAACTCTTGTTTGTCAGAATTGTATTAGGATTTTTTTTCCGGTTGTTGATTTTAACTATCATTTTTCTAAATTACTTTTTGGTGGAATTCATTTGCTCCGTTGAGTAGTTGGAAGCAAGGACAAACATGTGCATATATACTTTTAATAATGAAGAGGTGACTGAGGAAACGAGATGCACACCTGTACCAATGTACCATTACAGTGAAGACTGATTCAGTGGACATGAAAAGTGGCTAGATTAAATGAATAAATGATTAATTCAGTATATATACGTGAAAAAGCTTTGATTAATTTGATGGCATTGCATAATCAAAATAATGAGGCTCCTGATGTCAAAAGAGTAATGATTAACTGAGGGATTGCTAAGAGATGCCCTCATATTCAGGAGAGATTTTCACTGTTAGAAGTGTTCAGCTTTGTTTTTCTCGAATTTACTTTACCAGAATCTCTCTCAAAGAAAGAAAAAAAAAACAAATTGCAAGAAGTCTTCTACTGAGAGTGAGAGTGAAGAAGTACAATGAAAACCAGAGAACAACGAAAATGAATGCTTTTCTGGCAGAGAACAAGGTTACCCTCGCTGAAAAGATGAAGCCATCACCATTTTACAATGAATGTGGCCATGGCGTCATCTCTCCTGCGAAGGCTACCTCTCTCTACCCTTCCCCTTCTCTCTGTTTCTCTTGTAACCCAGCGGTACCCTCTGCTTTGTTGAGTTGAAGTCTTGAAGATGCTTTAAATTCTACCATGTTCCAACCAATTATTATAGGATCAATCATCAAAGAATAAGAATATTAGATGCACAACCATACATCTGTTGGAAGAAACCATTGAGATTCCCTGAGGTATACAGCCTATATGTAAAAATGAGAACGTGCATGGCCATAGATTCTAAATTTAAAAAATAGTTCGTTGTTTGAATTAAAAAAACAGTTATAGTTAAAAATAATTTTGCAAATTTTCATATGAATTGTTGAAAAGTTCAAAACAATTCGTAGAAAAATTGTTATCATGTTTGTTCATTATTTATCTTATTCTAATAGGCTATTCAAGGTGATTAAATAAATTAGTCCCTATTGTTGAAGTATTTTTCGTTGATCATATATAACTAGAAAAAGAATAATCATCTGTAATCTTTCGAGCTTCCACATGACATATTCAGCTGAAAGATTTTTATATATTGAGTATTTAAGGGCCGTGACCCCACACAATCCCCACCCCCACACACACCTCAGTTTGCACGTAATGAGCCAAGTATTTTTTTAGATATGAAAAATGACCTAACTGCCGCAATATTTTTTTTAGAATTATTTATTTATTTTTTGGTAGTTAACCACACGAAGCGAAGATTTTAAAATGTGGACTTCTACCAATCTACTGACCAATATAATTGTGTAAATAAAAATAAATAAAAAGCGATGCATTAGATATATATATATATAGAGAGAGGGGCTATGGTGCTTCATGATGCACAAAATTTCTCATGTTTCGCGTCCGTATTTTAAATTTGAAAGTCTTAACTGCTGATCCAAACCATTAAGTATGATCTTCATATTGAAATATTTTTGCTGGACCATCAAAAACTAATGACTTTGTACCTTTCTAAAAAATAGCAAAATTTTTTAAAAAAAAAAAAAAACTTTGATTTTCAAAGATATTTTAATAAGAAGATCATGATCAACGGTTTGGATAAGTCATAATATATTAGACTTTTATTAGGCCGCACTCTCTCCAAGCTGCAAAGTTTAGGTTTAATCGGTAATAGTTTTGTGGACCTATTGGAATTGCAAGCTCAAAGCCCAAACAATTGCTTTTGCGGTCTATTTTGCATTGTCAAGACATAATCGAAATTAGGTGGGCTGTTTTATGCTTAATCTGTTAGGACCTAAATACAACTTTGAGTGTGGGCTAAGGTTCAAAATTGCGTTCCAACAAAATCGGACTAGAAAGTTTTAACAAAACATAAATTTCATCAAATCCTTTGGGCCCCGACCTAAGTACTGGGCCGACATCTTAAAAAGACAGAAGATGAGAACTCTGCCAACTTTTACCTTACTAGCAGCATATCCGTACGTTGCAGCGGATAATTTTATCGGTTCTTTAATTTAATAAGTTAAAAATATTGGCTTTTAACTCATTAAGTTAGCCAGCAAGTCAAATTTGTTAACAGTTCATTTAATATTTAATAATATTATATATATTATCTAAAAATTAAAAAGTAACAAGAATCAATTATAACAAAATTTTATTTATATTTCATCAATAAATTATGAGTAGCGATCCCAAGACTCTCATGGGAAAGGATGAGAGACATGAGATCGGTGAAGGAGAAGGGCTCAGAGAAAATGTTATGCAATATGCAACGGTTCCAACTTGATGGTTTTTGACGTACTATTAAACGATAATGAAATTTGAATCACCATCAATTTATATGTAGAAGAACATATTTATAAGGTTTTTTTATTTTTAAATTTTTTTATTTATTTGAAGATCCATTGTCATGTATCCCTTCCCTTAAATTATAACTTATAATAGAAGAAAAATTCATATTAGAATAATAAAAATAAAAATATTTTAATAGTTTAATGAGTCTAATGAGCCGAATCAGACCTACCTTAAGCTCGACTTATTAACTTAATAAGTTTAATGAGCGAGCCAAATTTGAATCGATTATGAGCGAGTTGTGAGCTGATAGGTACTCATTTTATATAATATTCACACAAGATTTAATCCAATAATTTACCTAATTTGTTTGAATCATGTTGATTTTAGTCTTTGTTTTACTTTTAGAATTTGTTACTGCCGTATTTTTATGATTTATCAATTTTCAGACTTTTCTGGAGAAGTTGAAAAATAAGAAGCAAAATTTGATTATGTCAAGACTCTCAGCAGCAAGCAAACACAGACTACGAATTTAGCAAGGAATTTGCTGCATATATGAAGGAAAATTTGTTATTTCCAAATAGAGATTTCATCCCTGATTTGTTGGCAAATAAATACAGCAATGAAAGAGTTAAAATTGATGCAAGATTTATTTGTTACGTCAAAGTCAAAATGGGTATTTTTTTCCTTGTTGTGTAAGCTAGTATTCTTTTCAGATAAGAGAATTAAGTACCATTATGTGCTTTAATGATAATTTATTGAGCATGATGAACAGAAAGAATTAGTTTATGGATTTCTAAATAGTGTCTATTGGCTTATTCTATGTTATGTTGTCTTCAAAAGAGAACATAGTATTTATTATATGAACTAAACATATCTCAGATGTGTGGCCCCACAGGCATTGGCTTTCTCTATGGCAAGTTTGGCATTTTGAACTCCATGTCCCCATTTTTAGGTAACAGTGACATTATTCTTTAAACCTTAAACCCATTGATAGAACTTATTATATAATCATAAGAATGTGTATTTATCACTAGGTGGTGGTGAGATGATTAGCGAGGTGCTTAAAGATTACTCAACCTATGCTGAACCTCCTTCAAGGTGAGATCGATCTATGCGCCATGATGCATTGATATGTATGCCAGCTGATACTTTGTGCCATGAAAATTGACTTTTCTGTATGGCAGATTCGAGGCAGGAACTCCAGCAATTGGGGAAGCTGTAGGTCTTGGAGCAGCAGTTGATTATTTATCTCAAATTGGCATGCACAAAATCCATGAATATGAGGTTATTATAACGAATTTTTTTATATCTTATTTATTAACTTCTTGGATAGAACAAACTGTTAAAATCCTACATCCATAGTTATCCCAATGAGATTATTAAAATAGAATATTCCAGACTTTTGTTTAATATCATTGAAGTGGGAACAGAGGTCATCCAACACCCATCAGAACAAATTTGGGTCCAATGGATTATGGGTGGAATAACCATCAGATTTATCTGATATTTTCACGATTGAAGCAAGGGAGTGATTTTTACAGCTCTTGATGCGATCAATTGGTCATACCACCCATCGGACCAAACTGGAACTCTCCCGCTCCAGAATGAAAAAGCCTCAACACTAACATGATGACTATTTGGTCTTTTTTGTACTATATAAGGGGATAATGGAAGTTCATATCTGTTCATGTTAAACGTCATGGTATAATTTATATACTTAGGCTGACAAGTTCCAAGGATACCCCACAAACACAGCAATATCATGTATGTCCCTAAAGACGCAAAAAAATTAGTGCCCTTGTTCTTCCTTTCTTTAAAAGATGCCCAATTATGTATATCTCTGCATAGTATGAAGTGAGAGAGGGTAGTGCTTGTACTTTCTAATATTTCAGGGGGATAGGGTTTATACCCTTTTTCGTGACATTTCCCATAATGCATGGTATCTGTGATATATTTATCATCTTGTTAGTTATATATGACATTTTCAATAGGACTCTTTATTGCCCCATCTGTGGCTGGTCACCTATCTATATGAAAGCCTACTGACAGTTAATGTTCATTTAATGTTGAAGGTGTTCATCCAACAGATATTGCTACCCTTATTGATGACCAGGTAAATTTGTTAACATTTTTAAATAGAAATAAATTGAGATAATAATGTATTTCCCTTCAAGATGAGAAATGTCATGCCCTATGAAATTTAAGTGGTTTTATCTCATCTCTACAAAACATGAAAAGTATATTACAAACTCATTCCTTGTGCACTTTTTTTTAAAAGAGTGGTTTCCCACCTGTTTCATTACTAAACAATATTCGGTTGATACCACAACCCGGTATCATAGGTATTTAAAACTATGAAGTTTAGTTATCTTTTACATTCCAACATGATATCCAATTGTCCACAAAATATTCTAACTAACATCACAAAATACTAAAATTACAACATCCATATTAAGGTCACAAATTCTTCATCCTTCTTTTCAAACCCAATCGGCATAGTCTTGTGACTGCAAAAGCATATATTCCTGCTGTATAAAGAAAACAGTGCAATGCCGTGTTCCTTGTATACTTGAAAGATTTATGTCCATGCTTTTTTGTTTATATGTTTCAATGTAAATTAAGAATAAAGCATGAGTTATTTGGATATTTGTAAATAAATTATGTGCTATAGCCTATATGTTCTGGAGTGTGCACATGCATCTCAATTTTTCAAGATTATAAATGTTACTTCTCTATCCTTCTTGGAGACAATATTCGAAGATATATCCCTAATAAATCCATTCCGAGTGACCTTGCATTTTATTAGTGCTGCTTTTTTAATATTTACATTTTTTTTAATGTTAGCATGGAGTGGCTATAAGATCAGGGCATCATTGCGCACAGATATTGCATCGTGAACTGGGTGTGAGTTCTAGTGCAAGAGCAAGCCTTTATTTTTACAACACCAAAGAGGAAATTGACTTTTTCATCCATGCATTGAAAGATACTGTAAGCTTCTTCAAGTCCTTTGCATGAGGCTAGGCTGTCTCTCTTTTAGAAGTATTTGGAGTAGCTGCCAAGGTTCTCTCTCTCTTACGACCAGGGCCTCTATGTCTTGTTGTTGATGTAATGTAGCTAGCAACCCTTTTTTTAGTTATTTCATTTGCAAATTTTAAAATTTTCAATAATTTTGTATATCAACTATGAACTATAATGTTAACACATCACATTTGCATCGCGGATAAGCAACATGGCTCGTACCCTAACAAACTTGAACCTGGCACATGAAAGAGGGAAGCAAAGACGTCAGAGGATACATATATATTACAGTTATTTTGTATTCACATAAAATTTGAAAGTACACTGCTTGATTTTTGTTGCGACTCGGTATTATTGTAATAACAGCAGCTAGTTGTCGTGTTGTTGCTTAAAAAAAAGGGATATTGCTATATGTAAAAGATGATGATCAAATGAAACAACTAATAACAGTTAAGCGCATTAGTAATGTAAGTATTACTGAGCCTCTCAAGTTTATTAATATTTCATATGTATAGGGGCGGAGAGGGGGTTTTACAAACAATAATCTATTTAATTATATTAGGTAATAAAAATTAAAATTTTAATATTTTTCTCCCTTGAGTTATTGAAAATTATTTAATAATAGAATAATTCATTTAGAAAAAAAAAAAAAACTCATGCGTGAGAAACTAATAATAAGGATAATGATTTACCGTAATATTTTTCATTTCTTATTATTTTCTACAAAAGAGTTATCATGAAAAATAAATATTTTATTAAATGATTGATGAGAATAATATTTGACGTAATAAAAGAAAATTGTGTATGTCACCTCCCTAACATAGTGACCTCTCTCATAATATTTCATTTCAATTATACATTGATATTTACTATTGTAAATTAGCACTTTTTTGTTCCTGTTGTACGCATGGTTGTAGAGATCCTCTAGTGGCGTAGGGGCAGTCTCTTCCACCATTACTCCTTTACCCTTGTCTTGAAATTAGGGTTTTCTCTAGAGGTGTTGGGACTTGGGTGATATTTGGATTTCGGAAATAAATAATATACTTCAAAGATTAATTTTAAGGAACCGGATAGGTTTAAAGACCTTTGAACCAAAACATTACCCATTAATTTTGCATCGAGATTCGTAAAGAAATTAAAGAAAAACTTTGAATAAATAAAAAGTACGAATCTCAATGCAAAATCAATAGATGGCATGAGCTTTAAACCAATTTTTTGATTCAAAACCCTTTAAAATTACCCCAGTTCCTTAATTTTAAGAATTTAACATAATTAAACAGTGCTAGTTCTAAAGTAGTGAATGTTACAAAGAAATTCGCCCCTCATTTCTGCATATATATATATATATTCAATACAAGTAAGCGAATATGCTACTTTCATAATGTGAGAACGAGAAATTTTGTTCAACTGATGCATAAGAAAACACGATACACTTAATAATCGCATTAGTATTGCATGACATTTCCAGGAGAGGATGAATGGAATTGAATCAGAACAGCTTTGTAGTGTACTGCCAGGGCAACAACTCAGATATTTCCAGCTTGCGACGTTCTCCGACTAAGGAAGCAATTTGTTCGGTTTTATGATACAAACCAAGAAATCCACCAGTGTGCATAAAGAGAATTATGATACAAACCAAGAAAGCCACCAGTGTGTATAAACTAAAGAGATCTTGCGCCCTCGCCATTTTGCTGAGCTGCTGGCCATGTCCTTTAACATGCCATATGCAGCTTTTCCACCAGACAAAGCACCCAAGAATAAACGAGACTTACGATTTGTATTACTGCTACAGTATTAGAATCAGCTGCCAATTGCAAAACCTGATAGTCTGATACCAGGCTCAAGCTGCAGCATTTTGACAACAAATGTTTTTCATTTGTGTGTGTTACTTTATTACATGCTTTAATGCATTATAGAGGCTGATATTTCATACATTTCCGAAAACAGATTCATTACCAGTTGATTGGATCAATTGGTGGGAAGAACTACAGCAATCAATAGAGCGCAAATATAATTTGACAAGGGCTTTGCAGAACACAACAGGATAACTAAAAGTAAGAAACTCCATAAAAAAAAAATGTTCTGCTTTACTGCAATTGCCAGAATTTCAACAACCCCACCCTTCCCCCATTCCTTTCTTCAGAACACCATGCACCATCAATCTCTCATTTCTTCAGAACATTATGCACAATCAATCTATCCTTTACCCAAGCATCCAACAGAGCACTTGAAGTGAAGCATCCTGAAACGGCATGAGATGTAGTAAGCTAAGCTCTTCAGTATTAAAAACTCATTAATTGTCAACTTTGGAAGCATTGCATCTATGGTCAGTACAAGAAATGATGAATTGTTTAACTAGAGATGGCAAAGCTGCAATTTGGAAACATCTTGTGCCAACAGATACTGAATAGTTTGGTACAAATGCCTGAACAAGTACTCCGGCATCTGTCCAATGGACAATGTGAGAACATGTCTACTGGAGTTGTCCACTCAGCAACTCACTAAAGACGCACTGTGTTCTCTTCATTATCAAAGATGAACCTGCATATCGTTGTTTATATTTAACGCAAGGGACCCGCTTGGGGATGCAAAGCTATCAAAAGATGTGAATGCTACTGTACAGAACTGGTTCGAGATCAAAACATTTTTCAAAATGCTCAGTTTATCAGTATTTTCTTCTTTTTCTCCACTACTGAATTTGTCACTTATTTGCAAACCTATTATGTTACAACACTGCTCAATGCAAGCAACTCCAAGCCAATTTCCTGATTACACTCAAAATCTTACACTTTTTCCCCTTTTCTTCTCGATGTAGTTAAAAAAACAACAAAATGTATACCTTTCTTGCCAGTATTGAGCAACAACAGGTCTCTCTATCCCTGCAACAACTTCAGCCTCTGCAAACATGTGTCCATTGCCTCACAAGCGTACTCACATACCAGAACAAATGGGCACACAACAGCAGCAGCCCTACCATCAGTCGGCAGTCTTGAAAACACCCCAAAATAGATTTGCAGCCTATTCTGGGTTAAGCTGATCCTGCAGCTGCATCCATATGACTCATCACACTCACTCATTAAACGACAGCTCGCCCAGACCCCTTGTCTGTCCCTTTTTCTAATTTATTTTTTGATGGTACCTGGCAAGAACACAGCTGTACACCACAACCCTCAGTCTGTTTTGTTCTCAGGTTGTTCCAGTCCAAGAAGCAAATTGTATTTAAACACATTACAAGCTGACCATGTTTTCCACAGTATTTTTGGGTTTGTTCCTTTGTTTTCCACCTTAAAAACTGACCCTGCCAGGTGATGTGATGGATGTACCAATTGTGTCAGCATGAGAACTAAGACTGGGGGGAAGGGGACAAATAAGATAGTGTTGTGAAATCTCATTTTATGAGATGTCTAAAAAGTACTAATACTTCAAAGTCTAAAAGATAAAAAAAAAAAACAAATTTTCAATTTACAAGGGGAGCCTGGTCACTCTTTTGCCCCTTTTGCTGGCACCTCTGATTGTGTTAGGCAAAAATCTGCTGAGTCTTGCGCGGTCGACCTCTACGCTTCTTAACCCCTCCAGTCGAGACAGGAGGGGTTTCCACTTGAACAGGAGAGATAAGCTCACTCTTGCGCGGTCGACCTCTGCGCTTCTTGACCCCTCCAGTCGATACAGGGGGGCTTTGCATCTGAACAGGTGTTGGGTTGAAGACAGTTTTTTTCATCTTGGGGGTTTTCAGGACTTGAGGTGTAGGTACACCAGATGCACCCATTAAGAACATGGGTGGCGGCATTTGTCCCGGTGTAAAACCCGGTGGGTTGCTCCCGGACTCGGCATTTGGTGCACCAAAGGGGGTGACACACATAAGGCTGGGGTTGTTTGGAGGAGTGGCTGTGTGAAATCCCTAGCGGGGCAGGAAACATCGGAGCTAGGGTTCGAATTGGTTTTACATCTAGCACTGTTGTGTTGTCATGCGCAGCTTCAACTGACTTTCTAGGCCTTCCCATGTCTAATCCCTTTAAAAGATCAGATCTTTGATAACCTAAGACAGAAACGGAAAATAGTTGATATAAAACTCGATTGATACAGTAAAAAAATGAGCAAAGTAGCGATCGAGTAAATCTGAATAAAAAGGAAGGAAATTTTGAAACGAAGCAAAAAAATAACTCCAAATTTAAACAGATCTAAGAAAATGATTTTACCCGAGAGGAAGATAATGCGGCGCAGGAGAGGTAGAATTCTGAAGAGATCCGGGGTTCACACTAATAGGTCTAGGGTTTTGGATTTTGAGAACAAAAAGCATCAATTTTTAGCAAAGAGTTTTGTGCAAATTTAGCTGATTATTATATTTTTAATGAAGTAATTCGCACACTAGTCACTAGAGCGTACTACTGTCTGGTCCCCTCTCCACGGCAGATCTTATAAATTACCATGGACATGGATCACAGGTTACTACAAGCACCTGAACAGGACAAATGTTCAATTGGTCTTTAGTCGCATAATTCACATATTCACATTCGTTGTCTTTCTTGAATCTTGAATCTTGAATCTTGCCGAAATGCAATCGAATCATTTAAATTGCAATTTTGAGTTCACGTACACCTGGCATAACAAAAAAAAATCTCAAGTAGCGAGGATTGAACAGTAAATTATGTTTAAAGTAATTGAGCTTGTATAAATTTAAGTGTATATTATTTTTGAAAATTAAATCTGCATCAGTCTGAAAAGAAATGAGAGCTATTACCATTTACATTGGGTCAGCTGTTCTTGCCTACTAAAATTTAATTAAAACAAAAAAGATTTGTACATTTGTACAGAGAATAAATCATAAAATTAACTCTATCATATTCAAATTTAATTAAAAGAAAAAGTTTGTACATCTGTACAGTGAATAAATCATAAAATTAACTCTACTAAAATATAGGAAGTAATACGTCCACAGGCCGGATGCCGAACTTTTTTAATAATATTATTATAATATATAATTAAATATTTAGAGAAAAAAATTCGAATTTGTTAAGTCCATGCCCAGATTTGTTTTCCCAAAAAAAAAAAATAGCCGCGGGGTTGGCAACCCCGCATCTAGTGTCTAGACACGTCCCAAGTAAGCATGTGTCTTCGGTCTAGATGCGGTCCTACCAGTCACATGGCTAAGATCTGGGAGCGCTATTGTCAAGCCCGTGGCTATGATCTATTTCAACGCACAACCAATCATTTGCGCAGTTCAACAACGCTCACTCAACAGCATCAATCAAAGGTATATTTTTAATTTATATTATATAAATTTATGTAATAAAATATTTTAGTGATATATTAACAGGTAATTTTAGAAATATAATTAGTTTGAATGTGTAGTTCAAATTATATTTTATGTACGTTTTTTTGCAGGTTAATGACTTTATTTCTAATTAGTGTTTATTTTTGAAGCGAGATAACATTTACCTCACAAAGTGGTGCATATTACACATTGGATTCAAGACTTATACTCTCAGGTAATGAAAATATCACTTTCGAAGAGGTTAAATATGAAATATTTTAAGGTTTAGGGTTCGAACAATCTTAATACTAGATTCATATCCAATGTCGAGTAAACATTGCACCGATGGGTTATATTTACTTCAATTTGATAAGAATATATGATGAGAATTCTTGAAAAATAACTAGTCAAATGGCTATTTCAAAAATGGAAATTATTCGGTTGTATTTCATAATGAATCCTGTACAAAATAATTGGCACAATGAGGTTATAATGGGTAGTCAATCCAGAGAAAGTAATGCACCTGCGTTGACATCTCAACAATCAAACATTGATAACTCTTTTAATATAACCAGTCAATAATATCCTCGATTGTGCTCAGCCTAGAGGATCAAACTATCTTCCAATATCATCATATTCATTTGATCATCCCGCCTTTCTGCTTGAGCAAATGTTTAAAAATTTCCTATTGACTCATTTATTCAATTTTGCTACCCGTTGTCGCATTTGATGAGGCCAGCGCCTCTCTACTCTCATTTGTCTTTGCTTTGACAGTTGTGTCTAAAGAGGAAGTTCCTTTGACTAAGAATAAGAAGAAGAAGATGATTATGATGATTATAATGTAGAGTCGGAATATAGTGAGAAATTTTCGGAGGATTTATGTGGAGTTAGAGGACTATGATGGTGATGATATTATAGATCATGCAGTTAGTCGTATGGACCGATATAATCTATTTATAGGTCGAGTAGAAATTCATCCGGCTAGGAGCCAGCCGGACTTAGCTCAAGCTCGACTCATGAAAGTTCAAGTGGAGTCAAGTTCGTGAAACGTTTCGAGCTAAAAAATCTAACTCAAGCTCGGCTTGTTACTATTCGAGCTAGCTCATGAGTCAATGCATGTACGTTGACTCAGTTTGATAGTATATTTAATATATCTACAAACTATAAATTTGATATATTTATAAAAATGATACAAAAATTAGTACAAAATTGATATATGAACAAGCTATATTTTCAATAAAATCATTGTTGCACTAATTTTAAAGGATTTGCCAGCAAAAAAACTATTGAGTCGGATATATGAGCTGAGTCATGAGAGAGTACGAGAAGTTGTTAAGCCACCGAGATTGTGAGATGACGATAGATAATGAGAGATAGATTATCGGATTAGAATTTAACAGAAAAAATGTATAAACTATTATTATTTGAGCCGAGTTAGTTATCGAGCCAGATTAACTATCGAGCCAGATTAGCTCGAGCCAAATTAACTCGAGCCAAATTAGCTCGAGCAAGATTAGCTCGAGCCCGAGTTGAGCCACGAGCCCGAGCTTTTTTGTGCAGCCCTAATGATACTGTTGATTGGGCTCCTACAGACTATAGTTTATATAAACCTCGTGTATCTGCTAATGGTCCATTAGCCGAGTATCAGACCTTTAACTCAAAGGAACACCTTCAATTTGCTATTTTAATGTGGCATATCGAAAAAAATGAGAATATATTATAACGAATAGCAGCAAATAAAAATTAAGAGTGAAGTGTAAGGACCTAGATTATGAATGGAGATTATATGCAAAATCAATAGGCAATGCGTGGGCTATAATGAAATGTCCTTATAAATATATATGTAGGGCTATTGCTGCCGGAGTTGATCATGCTCGACTGACTGCTAAGATGATTGCTGATGTTATGCGTGAATATGAAGAGAAGGACCAATCTATTACGGTTAAACAAGTCCGAACACTAGTGAGAAAAGTTTATCCAGGGGTGAATCCTAAATATAACAAGTTATGGTGTGGTCGAGAAATCACTATAGCCTACATTTATAGGAGTTGGTCCGGTTCTTATGCATTATTGCCTCGACTTTTGAATGCCATTATTTCATCGAATCCAGGAAGTAAGGCGTAACTATTGTCAAATCCATTAATACAACCAGGGGTACGTCAGTTCAAATGTGCAGCATGGGCGTTTGCTCCATACATTCAAGCATTATGCTATCTACGTCCTGTTATTAGTATAGATGTCTCAATTCTTCGTGGGAGATACGAAGAAAGGTTTCTTGTTGTTGTTGGATATGATGCTGAGAATCACTCTTTTTCATTGATTTTAACACTTTACTCATATCAATTCCTAAATTTATCTCAATTAGTTACTGCAAATCTTGATCACTAAGTCCAACAATGTGATCACCAGTGATAGACAAACCCCATAAATAACTTACATCTTGTAGAGTCAATGTAAACTCCTCGAAAAAGTATAAGTCTCAGGACGCCAACGCTCCACAAGTGCTGTAATGAGCCTATGATCAATCTTAACATGTTGTATCTGGGTAACTTCATATAGCCCCAAATTCTCTAATGCATACTCACATTGTTTGTCAAATGGTATAATAGGTCGGTGTGCTCTAGAAAATAACACATTATCTAGCTACATTACGCACATATAAATGATTAGTAATAATTTCAATTTGACAAAATAAAAGATTAAATTCAAATTTATTTGTACTTACGGTGTCCAATAAATAATACACTTTAGACATGCATCTTGGTATGCCTAAAAACGAAGAAATAGGTTGCCGATCAAGATCGTCATCACTATCCTCCTCTTCTATCTCGGGACCAAATAAATCCTCATTTGCCATAACTAATTTAAGAATATTTTTTTCCTCAAATTACTCTATAAAAATTTACAACTACAATCTAATAATAAAATTTATTGCTCATATCACATACACCGTTAATAATTTCATTACTCATATCACATACATCATTAACAATAATATCACATAATACATCAATTAATTCAAATAATTAATTTTATATTTCAATCAATTTCATTATCACATAAAAACAATTCATACCATTAACCCATTAATTAATTTTATTGACAACTAATTTAACAATTCACACAATAGTATATTTTAAACTAACAACTACTTTAACAATTCACACAATAATAAATTTTAAACTAACAACTATAAATTTTATCTAAATTATCAATTTATAACTAATTATAAAAATTATCTTAATCCCGTGCCTTCTTTGAGAATGGGCTTGCCACCTCCATGGCCTCCTCTTCTTCTTTTTTCCCGCAAATTTTAGCAAATTTTGGGATTTTTTTCGGATGGTTTTCATCTATCTGCGCGGGTTCTAGTGAGAGTGAGGGGCAAGCAGATAGAAACGGGGGGAAGGATTTGAGGGGAGAAAATCAAAATCAGGACGCGAGTTTGGGAATGGCGCGGCTGAGGTCTGGACATGGGGTTAGTAAGAGCGCGGCTAGGGCTTGGACGCGAGTTTAGTAGGGGCATGGTTAGGATCTGGGTGCGGGGTTACCAACCCCACGGCTAATATTTGTTTGGAAAATCTGATCTGGACGTAGACTTAGCAAGTCCGAGGGTAGCAGATTTATAAATTTGATTTTTTTTCCTAAATATTTAATTATATATTATAATAATATTATTTAAAAAAATTGGAGCTGGATGTAATGAGAATGGTGTGTGAGAGTATTTTTTTTCTTGTATTACACTTGTGTGTCGAAAAGAGACATTCTAACTTCTCAGCAGGGCTTTATATAAGTGATATGTCATAATTGCAGCTTATTAATATGAGTTAATAAGTTGTTACAGAACAGATCATGATGTGTTTTTTATAAAAGTCTAGTATCAAATTTATCACAAAAAAATAAATAAAAAATATATAAGAGAGAAAGATAAAAAATATAGAATTTAATGGAGTACAACTATGAAGAGTCTACGTCTCCGAAATTCATAATCACGACAGTCGATTACATCGATTCACTAATATAAGTAGGTATTTTATAACTGTGAATCTTAAGTCTCTTACAACAAGTAATAGGGTAGTCGTCGACCAAAAGAAATAAACAGACGTGAAGAATGAAGTCTCACTAGATAATAATCAAGATCTAATTTCTTACAAACTCTCAAATGATTTTACAAAATAGTCTTGAGTTTAGAACAGAAGAAAATAGAGTATAACTTTCAAAGAACTTGACGATTATGTTTTGCCAAGTGAAAAGCGTCAGGTTTGAGAAGAAAGGAAGGTATATATATAGAGAGAGATACATCAAAATCGATAATATATCGAGCATATTCATTACAACGGTTAGCTAACCGTTGTAACAATTAGGTCAGGGAACCCTAGTGCTCTTATCCGTTGTAACCTATGTTGCATGGGTGCGGGTGCAGGGATACGAAGATTTTTAAAAAATAAGAATACGTCGATACGGTTATATATAATATTTTTTATATAAAATTATAATAATATTTTATTTTTATATAAAAATAAAAAAGTATAATAAAAAAATAAAACAAAAGAATGTGTGGTGTGGTGGTAGTTGCATTGAGTGGGAGTGCAAGGAGTGCTTATACCCGAGTTTGATTCCCACCAACAGCAAATTTTCAGTTTTAACCATATTTTTCAGCGACTTAACAGGATCTGGTATGGAAAAATCTTCGTGGCACTGCATGTAGCTAATAAAAAATACTATGAAAAGTGTGTGGGCATATCGGGGAGTATCTGGCCATATTCTTAACCGAATTCAGTCAGTCAAAGCTATCAGGATACTACGATAAACTAGATAGAGTATCCGGTGCGAATCACACACGAATCTGTATCGGATACATATCCGATACGGGATATGGTTGGGTTTTGAAGAATTGGTGCAACATAGGTTGCAACGATGTAAGATCTGTTACAATGGATGTCTGAATTGTTCTAAAGCTTTTTGGCTATATCTTGTACACAAATAATTTAATTTGTTATAACGGATATTAGGAACTATTATAACGGTTAAGCAATGAAAATTATTCTTGAAGTCGTCCCTTACAATGGATAGTATATCCGTTCAATGGTTAGGGTATGTTTTGATCCTGAAGCAATTTGATCAAAATTTGTACAAACTGAATTTGATCCGCTACAATGGTTAGCCGTTTTTGTTGCAACGATTAGGACATAAATACTTCAATCTACTATTTTTAAACTCAAGACCACTTTGATTACTTTTGATTATTATAAATCTAACCTAACCAAATTAGGTCTTAAAATCTTTTATGCTTGAGTTCTTCTATTTTAGTTCGATATCTACATTTTATAAAACTCTAACATTACTAGAAATTTGAAAGATAATAACGATAATATTCAATTTTATTTCAAACTCAAAATTTTCTAACTCGATAATATCTCAAATGTATTGTTTGATGGTACTATACAGAATTAACAAGGTTTGTCTAAATAATTGTTCAAGGCTTCATGTCTTGAAACATAGTTAACCGAGTCTTTTAAAACATAACCCTATATTCTTTCTATCTTTTGTCTCTGCCACATCTTATTTGACTCCTCTACTGCACTGTAGTTCTTTCAAGGAAAATGTGAATGTGCTTTGTATTTATGTTTTTCAATTACTACACTTGTTTTTTAAGAGAAAATGCGATGTGTCCCTGGTATTTTTTAAGCCTCCTGCTGTTCCTTTCGGGCTCATGTGATTGTAACTCAGTTACGGCCCATATTTAAACTATCTTAATTTTAACAATTGTTTCGATTTATACTCTCTCGTTCCTAATCTTTTTCTTCCTTTTTTTTCCAAAACCTTCTGATCTTCATCTTCATTTCTTTTCCTCTGATTTTTCCAGTATAATTTTGTTCTTAATGCTTTATACTGTGGTGGATAAAATTACTCCATTTAGTATATTTCTCTTTTTTTTTTCTCTCTGATCCCCCCTTTACATAGAGAATGAATAGTATGACAATTTTTCTTATTGAATACCTATGAGTCATTTACTATCTAAAAATAATATAAACATTGGATTTTTCTATAATAACATTAGATTTTGAAATATAAGTACTTGATTTTTAGATTTAAGAACCTTAAAATAAGATACAAACACCTAAAATTAAAATATAAATATCTAATTTAAAATATATATACACTTAGTTTTCAGCTTGAAATTGAAATTAAAAATATGGTTTTAAAATAAAACACTTGATTTTTTAAGTTTTTAAGAACCTTGAAATAAGATATTAACGCTAAAAGTTAAATATTAAAACATATAAACACTAGCAACAATTATCTATACACACCTGATTAAAAAATGAACACCAACAGTAGATACATAAGCATCTAATAGTCACAAAAATAAAATTATAATCATACAAAAGATATAAATATCGGATTGAAACTTATAAACACAACTAAAAGTTATATATATAAACACCTTGTTATTGCAAGAGTATAAATATAATTTTGCAGAATATATAAATATTGGTTTGTAAATTATAAACAATAAAAATTAACGCACAATTATTTTCCAGAATGAAGCTTGTCCATAGGACGAGCGGTCTCCATTATTTCTGAAGAACAAAACTTGCTGAACTTTTTATTGTTACATTTTATCTTTGACTTTTCATATTTAAAATATAAAAAATATAAATAAATATGATATATTTTATTATTAAAATTAAAGTCCAAGAATATATAAATCATATAAAATAATAAAATATAAATTAGAACTCACCGTTCTGAAGAACAGATATCTTGAAGCAGAAAAATGATGAAGGTAAAAACTAGCGAAAGCGGAAGTATCGATCTTCAAGGACTTTTTTTAGACAGACATGATGATGGTTTAATTAGGTGGTTTTTTTTTCTGATTTGTTCTTTTTTTTTTCTATTTTTTTAGTGGATGAAATATTTATATGTAAAATATACATAATTATAGAATATGAACCATTTATAAAGACTAAAGTAACCCCTGAGATCTAATACAACGAACTTAGAATCTGGATTTTCCATCAAAATACAAACACACTCTTCAGATGCACCATTCAAATAGACTTTCCAGATGCACCATTTAATTAATTATCTATAAATGAATATGCCTCATAACTATTAGTAGTAAATCATACATTAAATATTATAATATTTAAATATTCTATCATTCTCCCATTTTGATCTAAATTTTAATATTATAATGAAGCACACATTCAAAATTGGCCAATATAATATCATTATCTCAAACCTTGTTCAGTTAGAAACATCAAACCAAACTAATACATCGAAATAATTATTATCATTATTTGATCTCTATTAATTACAATAGTGATATTTTTCCAATAAATGGTTAATAAAATTCATTCGATCCTCATAAGTCAAAATTTGCTTAAATTTATTAAAATAATAATAATAATGTGTAACATAAGAAATAAGCAAATATTATAAATTCAAAGTTAATATACATAAATGGAAGCTTCAATACATAAATTAAATATTGTACATCACAACAACATCATAACTCATTTATCAAATCCATACCGACAACATATTTTTTATAAAGAGTAGGTGGTAACACATTTGTTAGTAAATCAGCTAACATAGTCCTTATATTAATATATTGTATGACAATAGTATCATCTTTGATTTTGTTTCAAACAATAAGATATTTGATGTCAATCCATTTAGAAGTATCGCTTGATTTATTATTTTTAGAGAAGAAAACAACAAGCTCATTATCACAAAGTAAGATAAGTGATTTCACAATATTGTCTAACATTTGAAGTCCATGTATGAAATTTTTAACCAAACTACTTGATAAGTAACTTCATAACATACCACAAATTTTACTTGCTTAGTGAAAGATGATGTTATAAACTACTTAGCACTCTTTCATGAAATTAATCTCCTTACAAACATAAATATGTAACCTGATGTGGATTTGTTGTTGTCAACGCAACCAAAAAAGTCAGAATAATCAATAATCTCAAGATTATTTGACTTCTTGAAAGTAAGCATATAGTTTTTAGTTCCTTATAAATAACACACAATTTTCTTAGCAACTTTTCAATGGTTCATTCCTAAATTTGTTTGATACCGGTCAAGCATGTCAATGACAAACACAATATCAGAATGTATACAAACTTGAGCATATTTTAAATTCCCTACTACCGAAGTATAAGTGATTTACTTCATCTGTGCATGTTCTAAATTATTTTTAGGAATTTAAAACATTACTGAATTTGTCACTCTTGACAATAAGAGCAACACTTGAGTAATTTTGCATATTGTAACGTTTAAGCATTTTTCAATATATACTTTCTGAGATAAATCTAAGATCTCACTAGATCGATCTTGTTGAATTTCAATGCCTATAACATAACAGGCTTCATCAAGATCCTTCATGTCAAATTTTTTCGATAGAAAATATTTTGTCTCGAACAACATGTTTAAATCACTACTTACTAATAAAATATCATCAACATATAAAATGATAATGATAAATTTATTCCTACTAATCTTGAGATATATGCATTGATCAATAGTATTTTTCTTAAATCTAAACTCGATTATAACCTGATCAAACTTAAGATACCATTGTCTTAAAACTTATTTTAACTCATAAATTGATCGTTTCAACCAACATCCCATATATTCTTTATCTTTAAAAACAAAACATTTAGATTATTTTATATAAATTTCTTCATGCAAGTCACCATTAAGAAATACAATTTTTACGTCCATTTGATGCAATTCTAAATTATAATGCGCTATAAAAGCTAAAATAATTCGTGATGAATTTTTCTTTGAGACTAGTGAAAATGTATTATCATAATATATTCCTTCTTGTTGTGTAAACTCTTTAGCAATTAGTCGGACCTTATATCTTTTGATGTTCCCTAGAGAATCAGTTTTAATTTTGTAAACTCATTTACATCCTATAGTCCAACTCCAATAGATAACTCAACAAGGTTACATACTTCATTATTTTTATAGATTTCATCTCATCATTTATTATTTTCAACCATTGAGATGAATTTCTACTCATAATAGCTTACTTAAAAGATATTAGATAATCTTCATGACCTCAATCACAACCCTCCTCAATAAGATATACAATATAAAATCATTAGTTATTGCAGATTTTCTTGCTTTTGGTGATTTACACAAATGTTCTTATAACAGTATAGGTACTTCATCAATATTAGAAACATTATTAACATTAGTACCATCATTTACCTCTCTAAAGGAGAAGAACTTATAACCTCTGTAAAGATCGAAGTTGGAACATAAATTCGATATTTTTCTTGTAGATTTACAGTTTGTTTTTCATTACTCCCACTAAAGTTATCATTTTCAAAAAATATTGCATATCTAGTCTCAACTATTTTAGTAGTATGCAAAGGACAATAAAATCTAAAATATTTAGATCTCTCTGGATAACCTATAAAATAACAACTAACGGTTTTGAAATTTAGTTTTTTAATATGTGGATTGTATACTTTTGCTTCAACAGGATAACCCCACACACACAAGTATCCCAATTGCGTGATTTTCTGTCAGTCCATAATTCATAAGGTGTTTTTAGAACAGATTTACTAGGAACTTGATTTAGCACATGTGTGGTCGTTTTTAAAGTTTCAGACTATAAATATTCTGGCAAAATAGTATTGCATATCATACTACGTATTATATCTATTAATATACGATTACGCTTTCAGCTACTCCATTTCATCGAGGATCTCCTGACATAGAAAACTGATATACAATACTATTTTCTTAAAGAAACAAAATAAACGGGCCTAGACTTTAACCCAAGTCGGTGTGTCTACCATAATACTCATCTCCTTATCTGATCTAACAACTTTAATTTTTAGACTTTAACCCAAAATCTATCAATGATATCGATTCAGTAATGTTGAACATAAGTGAAGTGCTCGAGGGGAACTCGTTTATGGAAGATGGGGGCACAGGATTGGTTGATGAGACCGATTCAGGAATGTTAGTTGTCAAAACAAAATCTGTGGCAGATATTGAGTAAGTAATCAAGTAGGTGAAGTTCTCATAACACCAGTTGCAGAAAGTGGAAATGCAGGCACGGACCAAGATGCTGGAGGTTCTGAGAATGAAATGGTTGTTCTCGATGCAAGATCTCTAAATGATATTGATTCAGCAATCCCGAATGCTAGTGAAGCTACCAGAAGTGACAATGCAGGTTTAGTTGATGAGAACGAGTCTGGTATGCTAATTGTAAAAGCCAAGTCGCTAGCAGATATCAACTTGATTTTTAAACAAATAGGTGAAGTTCTCAAAAAGTCAGAAGGGGGAAGTGAGAATCCCAAGTTAGTTGATGATGCCAATGCAAGGTCAATTGAAGACATTGATTCAGCAATCATGCAAGTAACTGAAGTTACGGGAATTGAAGATTCAGGATTGGTAGATGAGACTGAGTCAGGCATGCTAGTTGTCAAAGCAAATTCACTGGCAGATATTAATTCAGTTTTCCAACAAGTAGGCGAAGTTCTTGGAAACACAAAAGCGAAAACTGAAAATCTGGGAGTTGTTGAAGATTTTCATTCAGGCATGCTGATTGTGAATGCAAAGTCGGTCAGTGATATTGATTCAGCAATGTTGCAAGTAAGTGAAACCACTGATAGTACAGAGTCAGGATTAGTTGATGAAACTGATTCAGGTATGCTAGTCGTCAAAGCTAGTTCTGTGGAAGATCTTAACTCGGTTTTCATACAAGTAGGTGAAGTTCTTGGAAAACAAAATGCAAGAGGTGAAAATTCTGGTATTTGTGAAGATACTGATTTGGGAATGCTAATTCTGGATGCAAAATCTCTTGAAGATACTGATTCAGCAATGTTGCATGTAAGTGACACTTTTGGAGATGGTGTTGAAGAGACTGAGTCAGGAATGCTAGTTCTAAAAGCCAAGTCTCTGGAGGATATTGATTCAGTTTTAAAGCAAGTTGGGGAGATTTTCAATGAAAGCTCTGGAAGTGGGATTCCTAAGTTTGTCGAAGAAACTACATCTGGTATGCTAGTTGTGAAAGCCAGGTCATTGGAAGATATTAATTCGGCAATGAAGCAAGCAAATTCGCTTGCGGAAGTTTGCAATTCCAAAGTTGCAATAGAGTTGCCTGTAGTCAATGGCTGTAATATGGAACAAGAGTAGTGGATTATTTTACCTAAAAAGAGAATTAGTTAAAACAAAGTATAAAAGATGCAACAGCGAATTTCTTTTGTGCGGTTACTATTTTTTTCTGCCACATGAACTGTGTGGGTTCTCAAGTTTTAGTGTGCTCATTTTACTTTTCTTGGGCCTGATATTTTGTTTGTTTGTTTTTTCCTTTTTTGTGGATAGATTTATTTATTGTTTTCATCAGTTTTGCTTGAGATTTTGTATTGCCAATTGCGATTGTTTGTTATAAGATAGAGTTTATGATAGTTTTTTTTTTCCTTTTTTGATGTAAGAGTTTGAGATGGTAGATACCTTGTAATCTAGATATTATAATGTAAGTGAAAGCAAGTTTTTTTTAACTGGTTGTGGTTTATTGTTTTTTATGTTTGTTATTTTTCCTCTTGCTCAGTTTCTATTGTTGAATTGAATAGTGGCCCTGTATAAGCATAACAGCAAGGTTGTTTTTTATGCAATGCTGGTTTACTAGTTAGTAGTGACATTCTTCTTTGGCTTATTTTGTGTTGTTGAATTGAGGTTATACAAGGATCTGCCTTATGCCGTTGCGCATATGGAAGGAGATGCAGTGCTCGTTTCAGCCTTGTCATGTGTTTCTTGTAGTATGGTACTCGAGTCTCCAGCCGTGCTGAAGAATACTGTGAAAATCTGCATGGCCAAAATTAGATACTGTGAAAATTTGCTAACGAGGAAACTTATTTCAGTGTAATTTTGAAGTAGGTATTTTTGGACCTTTGTTTAACATGCAAGCCTTATCTGACTAGATATTGCAGTTTCAGGTTTTTAATTTTCTGTTGCCTAGAATGTTTGCAATTTTTACTCTTAATTTTAACTTGCACGCCCTATCAAATATCCAAGGCAATATCATGATTCCCCATAAGATACAATGTTAATGCATCAATCAGTGCACAGCAAAATGATCTCAAATTAGGCATTACACGTACAATAATGTGCTAAAAGTTGGAAACAAATCTGGCAATGCACTGATTGATGATGGTGAGCTGTCATAATATTGCAAGTTGGTTCAGATCCATGAAAGACTCCTCGTCTGAAATATCAGCCCCATCCAACTTTATAAATGTTCACACAAAGAGTTAGTTGTTTAATTTCTTTTTCAATTTACATTTTGAAGAGCAAATCACATAAATAGTCATTAAAGTGTCCATCTTTTACCAAATTGATCCCTAAAGTGTCAACCTACCATGAACTTAATCACTTGTTTATTAGTTACAATTCTATATTAAATGGAAGCAGCACCATTGTCAATAACTTAATAAATCCTAGATTATACAGATTCATTACAGGATCTACTTTCTCAGTTTTTTTAATGAACTTTTCTCTAGCTGTTGGTGTATTTCGCAAAGAAGGTAGTAAAATAAGGTAGTCAGAAAAGCAACACTAATCTGCTTTGCATGGGCTTGGAAACTGGAACTCTACAAGTTGATGTTGATATTGGGCCGATCTATTACATGATAAATGCGTTCGACTAACGTGTCATCTTATTTGACAAATGTTCAACATGTCTTAATTCAGGTTGAAATTTTTTTTTACTCAACAAAAACACCAAATTAATTAATGGCTGCATCTCAGGCAATGTAAGGTTCTAGGTTATTACTTATTCCTTAATTAAATACTGAATCTTCTCTGAATGCATAATGCATATAAAAAAGTCTTCAAAACCCGCAACAACTTGATATTTCTCTTCACACTTTGACCCGCCTCTTAATGTACATCACAAAATTAAATTATGTCTCTTAATTGTTACACCATTTTGTTTTCTTTGTTTTTGTCACCTAGCACTATTTTTTATGTGATTTTGTTGTAACTTATAAATAAGAGGCAATTTTACAGCTCCTATGACTTTATCATGAAAATTCAGCACACGTGTCCTCAACTTTCATGGAAATAATTCAGACAAGTTTTAGTTGGGGTCTATATTTAGGCAAGAGAAGAAAAAAAGGGTTGCAATAATTTGAACTGTTGGATCTAGTGACATCATAAGTAGGCTCATATCTCATTGCTTTGCGCTATGGTGTTTTTCTTGTGACCCACTAATGGTCCCCTTTCTGATATGGGTGTGCAATTAAAATCTTTTTGGATTATGTTCATTCTTTCAAAAATAAAAGAATGCATGCTCGGAATCTCATTGTTCATTGTCAGCTGTATATATTCTCAAATGTTTTATTGTCACTTCAATGGAATATTACTGTTATTTTCATCACACAGTAATAATTGTTAGATTCACACGGAGTAATGCTCAACAAAAAGCTGATAAATATCAGTTGCACAATTCTAATCGCAAGTATATGACTCGAAAAATATAGTCAGATGTCAAATTTATAGGGATGTAGGAATTTAACCGGACTACTCAATCTACTTTCAAGACTAGGGAGATGTTTTGGGGGTTTTGATTGGTTATGTATAATAACAATAATAGAGAAATAATAAAAGGTTTAAACTACAATTAAAATAAATATTGTAAGGGTTTTGGATGACTTTTCTTTCTGGTCCTGACCTATGCGGTCCGTACATTTTTGTTCTGCGGTCTGTACACAATACTGGTAAAATTGATAGTGTCTGACAGATCTGATTTTTTTGATCTATTAAGACTTAAGTTAAGATTTTTTTACACCTAACAGATAATAACATATCACGCGAAGTTACTTGGTTTCTCGGTTTATTCTTCCTAAATCTCTAAAGGTATATTAATCACACTTTCATCTCTAAATCTCTAAAGGTATATTAGTTTTGGTGTTGACTTTCTAGCGCACACTCGATCTCTCGATCCGAGCAAAACTTTACCTTTCAGTTATTGTTTAGTCAACCTATCGGTTTTAACATATCTTAGTAGTTTAACCAATTAGTATAGGTGTATATGTCTCGAACGAGATCGATACTAGATATGACACTTACCTACGGATTTTACAAATCATTGTAATGTTCAATACATAAAATCACCGATAATGAGTATAAAATTGTCATGTCATAGTAAAAAATCAAGTATAGAGTCATTATAGCGCTAAAAACTAATGGATATAGCCGCACATGGTTAGATCTAAATAAACAAAGAAGGATAATATCAAATATATGGTGACAACAATGTTTAACAATAAGCAAACAATAAAAATAGTGATAAAATTATGGTCCTTTGTTGTCCTAGAATGTCACTCGAGTACTCGATTTCATTCTTCATTGTGGGCTTGATCACCTTCAAAAATACATCGAATGCACACCCGAAGGACCTAGTTCGTCCTCTATTCTTCTCTGGACATAGAATAGTTAAAAATGCAGAGAGAGGCTGCTAGGGTTGACTTTCATAACTAGGAGATGTCGGAGAAGACAACTGTCAATTCTTAGCCAGCTATTTATTGGGGCTCACAAATCGGGACTGGTACAAATAGGTGCAGCATATACAACATTAGTACAATAGGTGCCAACTATCGAACAACCCAACAAACACAAGCAGGACAATAATAACACTAAAGAGGACAATCCCGCACATAAGTTAGATCCCAAAAAATTAAAAACAGAACCAACCAATGTATACAACCAACCAACCACAATGAAGTTAAAGATGTTATCACGGGATAAATCAAGTTCAACAAGCACACAAGAGAACACGCAGAAGAAGACACGAGAGATAAAGTGGTTCGGTCGAGTCTACTCCACCGGAAGGCAAACGACCAATAAATTTACTATAAATCAAGAATATTACAAGAGATTACAAGAATGCTTCAATTACTAGAATAATCAATCACTCTATCTCTACCTTCCTCTCTCTCTTTTTTCTATCCTCCTCTCTTACTCTTTTTGTTCAAGACATACAAGAAGAGCCCATCCGCCACGAATTACTGTAGCAACCCTAACTTTTCAGCGGCACTCACCTCAAAAGGGAAGGGGTCAAGAGAATAAATAGAATCCAAGAGTTGAAAGATGGGCCAAGGCTGAATTTGGGCCTAAAATACCCAATAATATCCACCGTAAGCTCAAATTAGTAACTCATTTCATGCCAACTATCAAAGCCTCAATAGTTTTTTATCGATATCCCATTTATCTCCCCCGAACCTCCTAGTCCAGAGACTCACTGCATCAAACCTGAGTCCACGACCCGTGGCCATACAGATCCAATGCCCCATGCAACATCACCCACCGCATGTCCATGCCTACCTCCACCGGTCCCAAGGCATCCATGAAACTCCAGACGGCCAACCCCGCCACCTCCAGCTACCCTTTGTTTAGGCAACTGTGCAATGACACTCACAGCCATGTGATATGTCTCAACCATCACAGCTCCACCGCAACCAGTCATGTCATTATTTCCTACAACTCTCCAAGTAGGAGAGTCAGCTGGTACGACAGTGGATCGGACTCTACTGTACCAACCATCTCATAGAGACCACCGCGCCTAGTACCCCGAATGATAACCATGTCACCACGAAGTACCTCCATGGACCCACTGCGGATTCGTAGCTCATACCCACGTGAATCTAACTCACTAAGTGACACAAGACTCATACGTACACCAGATACATATCGAACATCGATAACCGTACGGATTATATCATCCCACATTCGAAACCTAACCGCATCGACTCTGATAACTGACATAGTCGATCCATCAGCCAAAATCATGGTCCCACCAGACACCTCTCAAAAGGAATCAAATCAATCCCTCTCAGGACAAACATGAAATGTGCTCCCAGAGTCTAACACTCAGCTACTACCGGCGTCATTGCTACTGTTGCCCATCTCATCACCAACAGACTCATACACATCCTCCTCACCCATACATACATTGACATCATCGTCATCACTAATCACAACCGTCGTACGACCAACTCTAGGAGTAGGTGGACAGTCCAGCTGTCTCTCGGAATAATCTTGTCGAAAGTGGCCAGCTTACCGCACTTATGGCATGTACCGCGACCCGAACTTTTCTGTCACTGTCAATTTGATACAGTCACAAGCGCACTATAGGATCCTGACATATCCTCCTTACGCTGCCTCAAGGACTCATAATCCAAAAGTACGACAGTCATCTCCGACATAGTTAGGTCACTCTTCTTCCCTAGCAAAGACATCGTAATCTAATCATACAACTTTGATAGGGATGTCATGAACAAATAAGCTTGATCCTCTTCCTCGATCTTTCCACCCGCATTGAACACATCTCGCACCAAAGTGTTAAACGCACCAAGGTGAACCTTTAAACCCGTACCCTCATCCATCCTAAACCGATACAACCGCTTCTTCAAAGTAGTCCAACTTGCTAAGGATTTTGATAAATACATGCCTTTCAGTTTCATCCATAACTCATTTGGGCATGTTTCGACTATGAAATGAGCCTTAATTTCATTAGACAAATAAAATCGAATTGTACCAAGGGCTTTACCGCATAATATTTTTCACTTGTCATCCTTCATTTATGTTGGTTTGGTACTACTCAAGGTATCATTCAAACCCTGAAGCACAAGTGCATCACGGACCGGACCTTGCCACAATGCAAAGTTTTGTTCCCCATCAAACTTCTTAATCCCAAACACGAATGGTATAATAGGATTTGCCATGTTTGTGTTCAAGTTGAAACCGCACCAAACAATCGTACTACACCACCGTACCATCGAACTCGTGCTCTGATAACACTTGTTGGGGCCCACAAACAGGGACTGGTACAAATAGGTACAATAGATACAACACTGGTACAGCAGGTGCCAACTGTCATAACAACTCCAACAGCCACAAGCAGGACAATAACAGCCCTAAAAAGGATAATCTCGCACACAAGTTGGATCCCAAAAAAATTAGAAACAGAATCGACCAATACATACAACTAATCAACCACAATGGAGTAAAAGGTGTTACCACGAGATATATCAAGTTCAACATGCACACAAGAGAGCACACAAGAGATAAAGTGGTTCGGTCAAGTCTACTCCACCGGAAGATAAATGATTAACAAACTTATTATAAATCAAGAAGATTATAAGATATTACAAGAGTGCTTCAATTATTAGAACAAACAATCACTTTATCTCTACCTTACTCACTCTCTCTTTTGTTCAAGGCATACAAAAACGAGCGGCCACCAGTCACGAATTATTGTAGCAACTCTAACTTTTCAACAGCACTCACCTTAAGAGTGAAGGGGTCAAGAGAATAAATAGAGTGCACAAGTTGAAAGATGGACCATGACTGAATTTGAGCCTAAAAATCCAACACTATCAGATTATACGCACCGCATAAGGGAAATACAAAAAAGAAAAGCTAATTTTAGTAATTAAGTTTTATTAAAATATAAATACAATTGAGGTACATCACGCAGTTCAAATAACTATTTTTCTTCCTTTCTAATAAATTTCTATCAAAAATAGATTTTCATCACACAATAACATTGAGTTATACATTGTCACCCCTATGAAATCTTATTTGAGCTGTGTAATGAGGTCATTAAGTAATTATTATACTTAGCACTTGCCACTAGCTTCTTTTCTGAGAATTCCCTGGTTTTTCTCTTTTTATTGTCTCCTTTTTTATTTGAAAGATTTGCAGTGGCAAAAAAAAAAAAGGAAGGAAACACAATGCTAATAACTTCAGAGGGAATTTTAAACATTGGTGCCGTGACATAAACAGAAATCCATATACCTGCAAAAAAGTCTGCGCAAATATTCTTTTGAGAAACAAACAAAAGAATACACAGTAGATAGAACTTAGGAGGAGAGAAAAACAGAAAACTAAACAACAAACCTAGTACTGGTACTGATACGCAACCAAAAGGAATACTTGACAAAAATACCACTTCATAATGGATGGCCACAAACATACAAAAGCTGAAAGAAAAAAATGGGGAGAAAGAGATATAACAGGAGATGCAACTCAAAACGAACTACAATGGTATGATACATTTGGGTGTGTTGTCACTAAGCAGGAAGGAAGAATTATAAAGGGTAATAATGTTGAATTGAGGTCAAGTTAGCATAGCATATACTGCAACAGTTTGTTGACTTCCATTTTTCATCTCAAATATCAATGATAATATTCAATTTTCATTCTTCTAATCTTTATGGGGTTCAAATTATTGTCTAACGTTATCTAACTTACGGATCTGTATTCGCTGCTAAAAAAACTATGGCAACAAATTGTCATAGATTTTAAACGATGTGATAAAATTTAAATGGCTCAAATTTAAATTCAAGAGTTTTTACTATGTAGTGGAACTCACTCATCATAAATATAAAAAAATATAGTAACTTACTGTCATAAAAAAAAAAAATAGGGCAGCGGATCCAAATTCCCAAGTCCTAACTTATAATGTCGATTGAGATATCAGAAAAAAGTGAGTCTAACACTGGTCAAATAGGAGTTGGTTCAGTTAGGATAACAAATTGTAGATTCCTTGGTATGGGAAGGGAAGTTAGTATACAACACTCAAAATATAAATACAAAAAAACCGCAAGAATATCATTTTTTTTAAATAGAAAACGCTGTCAAATATATACAACTTTTTTTGATAAATGAAATAAAAAATAAGAAAAATATTATGATTGATTTTGATTTTTACGTCTCTAATTTAGATCAAGTTTAAAATTCAGCCCAGCAACATGAACCAAGATTTTCGTTTTTTTTTTTTTTTTTTTTTTTTGGAAAAATTAGTCCCATGCCACCTCAAAATTTTAAATTTAGCAAAATGTCACTTCAAAACTTTAACTCCCTCTAATGCCACCCTAAAATAAGTTTATTTAGTCTTTTGCCACACTTATATATTTTTTGTTCATTTTTAATTAAGTTCAGTAAAATATCACTGTATTTTTTGGATGTATTTTTTTCATTCCAAAAATATCCTCATTTTTGTCTGATATATCTTTTCCTACTAATTTCGTCTGTTAAAATCGTTGATATTTCTGCAAAATACGTAATGCAGAAAGCAAATTTCAGACTATGAGCATCATGATTCAGAACTTTAAAAGCGAAAATTCTATTCGTAAGCATATATAAATGCATTTTTGTAATTTTCTTTATGGGTCATTTGGATAGAAGATTTTAGTATGATTTATTTATTGACTGTTTTCTCTATTGTAGAATAAAATAAAAAAATGTTTGGTTTCACATTTGCTAAAATAATTACGCATTTTGCAGAGATATCAATGATTTTAACAGACGAAATTAGTAGGAAAAGATATATCAGACAGAAATGAGGGTATTTTTAGAATTAAAAAAATACATCCCAAAAATATAGTGATATTTTACTTAACTTAATTAAAAATGAACAAAAAATATATAAGTGTGGTAAAAGACTAAATAAACTTATTTTAGGGTGGCATTAGAGAGAGTTAAAATTTTGAAGTGGCATTTTGCTAAATTTAAAGTTTTGAGATGGCATGGGACTAATTTTCCCTTTTTTTTTCCTCCCGAACTGTGTACTGGATTGTAGGCAGGGGTGTCAACTTTTCGACGTTTCGACGTCACATTTCGCTCGGACGAAACGTGAAACGCAATGAATTTTTTATTACGTTGAAACGCAAATGAAATTTCTTACGTTCTAATGCAATTTTCACGAAAATGAAATATTTCACTACGTTTCGCTCGAACAAAACGTGAAACGCAATTTTTTTTTACGTGGGACAAACTAAACGTGAAATGCAACAACCTGTTTCTTTCCGTTTCGCACGTTTGACACCTCTAATTGTAGGTGGCCTGATCCACGCATCACGAGGCCTATAAAAAATATTTTTTAGTTCTTTTCTTTCATCTTTATTGCTGGAGAATAAGAAAAAGTGAGCTTAATTTTCATGAGATTTGATAATCAGCTCTTTCATCTTTTCATTCGCGGCCCCACAAAAAGTAATTGTTTAATTCCTCTCTTTCATCTTTCCGTGAAAATCAACTATTTATTTTGATATATGTTATTTAAAAAATAAGTGACTTTGAAATTTTTAACGCTTACAAATATGAATATACTACATGTACAATAATAATAAAAAATTGATTTCATTTTTTAATAATGTATTATCAAATAGACCTATGCCGCCAATTAATCCAATAAAATATCTCTTCTTTAAATCAATCATATAGTACCTATTGAATAAGAGAAATTATCTAGTCAAATTGTATAGTCCCTCCTCTTTTAATTAATTTTTTATTTCTATATTCTATTTTTCTATTTTTTTTGTCATTGTTATATGTTAGGTAATTCCATATTCTAAGATTAAAGATTCTCAATATGGAAAGTTCCATTTGTTAACAAATCTGAATATTTGCATCTAAGGAAAATGACAAACACGCCTACATGAAGGAATTAAACAATTATTTATGTGGGGCCCGCAAATTAAAACATGGCAGATCGAGTTCGGAAAAAAGAACAGAACCTCTGAGAGTTGTTGGCTAAATTCTGAAATAATTATATTATATCTTAATTTTTATTTTTTTAATTATAAAAAAACTGAAAATATATTTGTCCTTTTTACTTTTGGAGATTGTGAACAATTGAAAAGACGAGCTGATCAATATCTACTATTTTAAATTTAAATGCAAACAGGCAAAGTCGGTACACAATTGTGCTCATATTCTTAATAAAAAAAGTGTATTCGTTCAAGAATAAATTTCTGATATCATTCAATGCACAAGTATTGTATTAGATTCTTGCGTACAAATCTTTTCATTTCAAATTAAAAATTAAAAATTTATTGTCAACTATTTTTTCTTCTAACTTTCTATTTTTAGTAATATTTTTATTCCTAAATATGTTTCTTAACTGTTTTCTCTACATTTTTTTATTTTCAGTAATATCTTTATTTTTAAACACCCTAGTAACTAAGTATAAATATCTCGTTGATTAGATGTGAATAATGTCGATTTCAAATATGAACACTTATATAAATATTTTAAGTTTTTCGAATGAGCTAGACCGTAGGATGTAGCACGCTCATTATCATTAAGAATGAATTTTAATCTCTATGTTAGAGGTCTTCATACTTATTATTATTGGTGTTCATATTGAAAATAAAACATATTCATTACTACTGTGTATTAGAAAATGAGAGATTTTAGCACATGCTTAATTATAAAATATTATTTAATTAATTTGCACATGCTTAATAAGTGATTAGGGCGATCAGGTGGGTAGTCATCATATTTAAGAATGATTTTTTATCAGTTTCAGATATTTATTTCTATAACAAAAGGTGTTTGTACCGCTATCAAAATGTATTCATATGTTCCATACAAATGTTCATACAACTTTTAAGAATTTTGAATGATTTTTCGGAGAGATTTTTACGGGTACAGTTAGCACGCCCTTTTATAAAAATAACAAATAAAAGATTAAAATAAAAAATTTGTGTGTGTAATGTATATATGTATGTATGAATAAATTAACCTTTGTTCGGTTTCATGTATTAAGTTAATTATTTAATTTATATAATTTAATTTTTCAAATGACCGGTTTATTTGATCCATTGAAGCTGCATGCATAGGTCAGTACGTCTCTCTGTAAACTGCTATGTAGGCCCAACCAAGATGCTATTCTTCAGATGCAATCTGAACCGTTAGATTTTCATCAGACAACTGAAATAACTCTGAACTCTCCCTTTGCTGCCTTGCTAGAAATTAGAAAGCACTAAACATGGTGTAGTGTGAGCACATTTAAGACTTCAACTTGAAATAGTGTCACTAGTCACCAGTCACCCCCTTCCTCACGCTGACGAGTGACGTTGTCCACGTCAGCCCCTGGTCCCAATCTGCCAAGTGTCCCTGAAAGGTGAGAACCACCTCAGTTGGAGCTAACTTCCGCATTATTTCTTGTCATGTAATTTTGCCTTAATTTTTTCCACTCAAATTCAAATTATCCATCCACTTGCATAATTCCATTCCTTGGAAGCGACACATTTAACTTTTTTGGTATATAATAATAATAATTTTTATAAGGATAGATGTAGAATTTTGATCAACAAATTAATAATCATATTTTAAAATTTTACATAAAGAAAAACTTTTCTCTATGAAACTTCATATTTTAAAATTTTTATATTAAATATTTTTTCTCAATAAAAAATAATCAAACAAATCAAAAATTAATCCAAAAAATACCGAATTAATAAAATTTTAGTCTAAAAATAATATTTTTTAAAATACATGAGTCAGTTGACCTCCGTGGTAAGCTTTGTATCCACCCTTAATTTTTATCAGATTCTTAAAAAATATGATATCTAGGCAATGAAAGGACAGTCCGTTACAAAAACAGGAGAAATTCACAGAACAACGTAGAAATTAGAAAAGCGTAGAGCTTTTTAGTTTGTTGGAGCCGATAATAAATATCAGTCTCAGTCTCAGTCTCAGATAGTCACATACTCTGATACTCACATCACATGCCATCATTGCCATGCCTACAATAAATATTCCCCGCTTCATATCATCCGCTCAAAATTTTGTTGGGAAAAGGAAAACCACCGCCCTTTTTCCACGTCAAAAGTCAAGACGTGACCAACAAGCAACGACCCAATTTTCTCATCTCAAGTACAAACAAAACAATGCACCTAATTTCTCTTCAGAAATCAAAGACTGAAGGAAATTTACCACTAAAAAGTAAAAGCTGGACACTTTCAAATCTATGAAAGAAGAAAATTTTGAAATAGATTACATCTTAATCATATTTAAGCATGAAGTAATAATATATAATTATATATCCACTCTCCGTATCCCACAAATGGAGAGAAATAATTTACAAAACCAGTCACATTCCCTGAACTCACTAAATACTGAAAATAGGATAGGCATAGGAATAGGAATAGGAATAGGATGCTAGATTGCCGACTCACTCACGGAACTTCATTTCATACACCCATGATTAATGAACACGCGAAACAGGGATGACCACTTTAGATTAGATCTTAAATCTTACTTAACTATCAACTGATAACTAACTATAATAACTAATTATATAATATATGTTCTCCCGCCATATTAAGAACTCATAAATTATAATATTATATAGTTAACAAAAAGGCCACTACCTTTCTTTACTCACTAGTCACTACAATAATCTCTCACAGACCCACCCAGAGAAAAAGAAAACACCGCTGTGAGTCAACGAGGGGGCAAAACAGTCAATTCACGCCAATCTCCAGAGAGAAGATGTCGGCGTCGAACTCCCCCAGCTCCACCTCCGACAGTTCTGGCAACGGGAGGTAAAATTCCCTTAAATCCACCGGCGGAGGTGATTCCACCGCGCAGCAAAACCCCTCTTCCCACCAACTCCTAACCTCCGGTTCACCACAGTACGGCAAGACCGAATCAGGTGACTTGCTTGGGTCCCCCGCTCCACCTTTTGCTGGTTCATAATTATCTCCCAGCACCGAGTCCATCCATTTCGAATTACAATTCCCCTGCTCAGCCACGTAGTCGTACATCAAAAGCGATTCAGGCGAGGAAACCTTGTTTGGCGAAGGCTTTGCATCTCTGTGGACAACTTTAGTAGGTTCATTACTGTACGGAAAGACCAGTTTCACAGGGAAATTAGTGATTGCCTTCTCCCCTTGCAACGTCACTGCAAACCAATCGTAAGCGGCTGCCGCCGCCTCCGCCGTGTCGAAGGTGCCGATCCAGACCCGCTTCCCCTGATGTGGGTCTCGTATCTCCGCCGCGAACTTTCCCCAAGGCCTCCTCCTAACCCCTCTGAACCTCCTCTCTCCATTAGGCCCCACCAAAGGCGCAGCGATCACCGGAGCCTCCTGATTCATTTTCCTAAACCGCGATTTCCTCTTGCGTCCAGAAAGCATTGCGGGGACATCAATCTGGATCACGTGACGACGCACGTGAGGAGTGGAGGTCGGCTCGGAGTCGCTGGAGGAGGAATCGGTGGCGTCCGGGTCAGAGTAGTGGATCCGGATCCGTCGGTGGGTTCGTCGGGTGATCCTTGCGGGGGGTTTACTGCTGTTACATGATTTGGATTGAGGTGGGGAGGTAGAAGAAACCGGATTGTCCGGTTTCATGGCGATCTGAGAGGGGAGGTTTCCTTCCTCTTTTTGAGGTTTAGAAGGGGTGTAGGGTTTTAGCGGGGGCAGGAAGGAAATGGAGGGAAATTTTCCATTGGTAAAAGAAGGGAGGCGAGGGGAATTTAAGGCAGTTGCTTTGCTTCGTTATTCCCGTTATTCTTCCTTTTTACAGTCTCTGATTCTCTGTTGCGAAGGTTGACGTAGAATTCGTGTATTCACAAGCTTCCAGCAATGCATATTATAAATCGCTTGGTTCAGTTTTAACTTTTTTAATGGTAGGAAAATAAAAGAAAATTAATAGATTAGTTTAGTGCATTCAACTTTTTCAACAACTTCCTTGTTATTAAAAAATGACAGAAAGTAGCGGCTTCTAATTAAATTATGATCAACTGTACGCATTCATCATTTAAAACACATTGGACATGACTTTATGTTATGTCACCAACTTTTTAACGGGTGTAGATGATTATTAGTAGATACTAAAAGTAAAAAGTGATATTCTGCTTAGGGAAAATACCTAAAGATTACAAGATAAATATAAAAAAATACTTAATAATCACAAACTGAAATTAAATTTAAAATATGATATTATAAAAATAATTTAAATAACGTAGATGATATGTCTATAAAAAAATTGTAATGAAATTTGATATTAGTTTAATTGTTATTAAGTAATTAGAGTTTTCGACAATTTAAGTTTACAACTCGTGACGAATTAATAAACATCTATCAGATTACATTATTTTTTTTAGTAATTTATCTATGTAACCAATTTAATGTTCATAAATTTGTTTGAATTTTCAATTGGAAAATTGATTTGAGAACAATGTATGAAGATTGTTAATAGAGACCATAATCAGGTGATTTTTCCCTTTTGAGCAGTCTTACGCGTACTCTTTCTATCATATCGAGCTACTATGTATATTTCAGAATAGATATCATTAAGTGTTTTGTTTCATATTAAAAGGAAGTTTCTTAATTATTATAGTCAAATGAAATAAGAAAAATAGACTCAATTGTCAAAGAAATCGAATTTTTAACAGCAACAATAAGTCAATGAGAATGACTTCAGATTTGGCTACGTGTACGAGAGGATGACAACACGAAACCAAACCCAGCAATGAGCCATTTAAAATACAACCACCAATTCTAAGTTAAATAAAAATTTATATTTCCCATTTTCCTTTTTTTTTTAAACTAACATGGAGCTAGCAAGCAACTGAGAAATCAACACGTTGGGACGGATGACGGAGGAAGGATGAAGGATGAAGGATGATGAGATTTATATTTTATACATATTATATTTTGAGATTTGGAGAAAGATTTTTTATATCCTAACTTTTATATCTCAATTATCTTAACTAATTTAATCACTTTTTAACTGTTATATATTCAATTCAAATTTGAAAGAAAATGAAAAAATACGGGTCTCACATTTAACTAGTTTGAACCGAAGTTTCAATGATATCTCATTCATCTTTAAAAGTTATATTTCATGATATATATTGTTGGAAAGTTAGTGATGAGGAGAATACAATAAATTAAATTACACATGAAATCGATCAATGATTTGGAAGAAATCAAGCGAGAAAGTATCTCTATTAGAAATTTGATTGGAGTGGTTTAGTGCGGGTGAGTCTCAATCGATTGATCAAATATTTTTCTTAGATCAAAGAAATGATATGTGAAACTTTAAGCAAGTTCTCTAATATTCTAAGTGTTCAGATCATCAATTCACTTCTCATGTACAAAAAAAAATATGTTGAAATTTACATTTAAAAGCTCGATTGATCAAGAAGGGAGCTTAGATCAAATTCTGAGAGTAAGAAGATAAATAAAAGTTAAGTATTCATTTGAATGAATTGATTGAGAGATAAGAGAGATCACAAAAATGATATTTTATTATATTAAACAAATATGTGTCAAACTTAATATAGTAGATATGAAAACTTACTAAGTATAAAGTTATATTATACAAAATATAAAGACTTGGATCGTAATATTAAGATTAAAAAAATTCAACACAAAACTAACAAAGATTATATATATTTAGACTTGTTTGTGCTAGTAGAAATTAAGACTAAATTAAAAATTATATTTTAAATAATATATTAATATAAAATTTTAGTCAATAAATATTAAGAGTTATTTATAGCACATATTGAGGTGTGTATATAGTATATATTTAGATTTAATTATAATAGTAAAAATTAAGACTAAACTAAAAATTATATTTTGAGTGATATATTATGATGTGTTATGTTAGATATTAAGACTTATTTATATTAGATATTAAAATTTAATTTTCTCATAATTATTTTAAAACTAGTATTTTATGTTACATACTTATTATATGTTGTTGGCAATACTATGACTTAATGATATGAGGTACAAATATATTTTTGCCTATTTAATGAGATTATTTTTTATAAATATCAATTATAAGATCTTAGAATATTAAGAAAAATGCTATTATAAACTTATCATAAAGTCTTAAGATATTAAAAATACATGTATTCAGAAAATATTATGAGATTTTATATCATTTAAAGTAAATATGACTTATATTAATTAATATTAATACTTTAATTGTTAGGTCTTAAGATGAAAATTAGATATAGAGATTTGGCCAGGTGTTCGATAAATATTTTTTTAATTATATATTATTCAAAATTAAAAATTAAACTTATCTTAGTATATATTAAGATATCATATGAGTGATGTTAATATTCTAATGCTAAATTTTAAGACATGAGATGACTATTAATTTTTTAATCTCTAATGTAAGTTATAAATAATATATGATAAAATTTAATAGTTGTATGACTTATAAAAAAATATTAAAACTTTATTTATGAGATCTTAAGATATAAAGAAATAAATTATATGAAAAATATAATTTTAGGTAAATCTTACTAAGACTTCCTTTCTTAATTGTTAAGACTTAAAACATTAGATCTAAAAATTTGATTTAAATGATATTTAGCAAATATTTGATATTTTTATATCCTTTAAAGCTAAAAATGACTTATAATATTATATATTAAGATATTTTATGATATTTTAAGACGTTAAATATTATATATTAAAACTTTAAATATTGTTTGTAGGACGGTCTAGAGAGTTTCAGAAAAATCACTATTGTTTAGTGAGCAATTTTATTTCTTTGGATGATTATTTCTATCTTTGTGTAAAAGCGGACATTGAATCCTTATTTTTGTCAATCTATCCAAGGCAAAAATCTAATTGTACAACTCTCTTGAATATTTAAATAAGAGTAAATAATTATTATCGACTCATATTTTAAGATATTATAGTTTATGTATATATACTTGCTCATATCTTAATGTTTGTTCAAATATAAATTTTAAGTTCAAAATTATGACTTGTAATATTGGGTATTAAGACGTCATATTTTATGTGTTAAGATTTGAGACATTTGATTTTAGCACATTAAGATTTAGATATATAGACTTGTTCATATTCTAATAGCCGCTCAATATAAATTTTAAGTTTAAAATATTACTTATAATATTAGATATTAAGACGTCATATTTCTCATGTTAAGATTTGGGATATTTAGTTTTAAAACAATGAGGTTCAAGTATAAATACTTTTCCATATTATGATTGCCGCTCAAATATAAATTTTAAATTTTAAATATAATTTATAATATTAGATATTAAGATATCATATTTTTTTATATTAAGACTTGAGACATTAAGGTTCATGTATAAATATTTGCTCATATCCTGATTGTCGTCCGAATATAAATTATAAGTATAAAATATGATTTGATATATTAGATATGAAGATTTAATTTTTTTAGTATTAAGACTTAGAACTTTTTAATTTTAAGACTTTGATGATCATTCGTATGGCGATCATTTGTTAATGTTTGAGAACGTGGTCAACATGATCAATGATTTTTTTTTTTTAATTTGGGTACAAATCGGAGTACGGATCTGAAATAAAATTAGTTAATCTCTTATATTTTAGAGAGGACAGAGAACTAAGAGGAGGCTTTCAATGGCTTAATCCTTCAAGTTGATTTCTTAAACTTAAACGGGTCAAATACGTTGATTAAATGTGGCAACTTTTGTCTACCTAAACCCTTTATATATGTAATTTGGTAACCTGTCCTGCCACGTTGGCCGTTACATGATTGGATAAAATAATAATTGACTCTTGAAAGCGTCTAAAAAGATATCCTTGCGGTCAAACTTTTGAACTTATTTCTTGGTGAAGTGGATTAATTCTCAATGCAAGCATGCATCTGCTAATATATTACCTACATATTTTTTAACATTTTTTTGAACTTCTACATTATTATACATATCACCCAAATTCATCCCTGACTATCGTAGAATGCATATTTGATAATTGCAAAATGCATGGTTGAGTATTATATTAATTTTTATTTTTAAAATTTGAAAATAAAGAAAATTAGGATTATTTAGAAAGTGGGACCGGAAGATAATTGTAATGCTTGTTTTTTTTATAGTAGTTGCTCCGAGTCTGAGGCTATTTATTATTAATTATGTTTTAAAAAAAATACGCACAATTTATGGGCAACATGTCAAAAGAACTCGACATATATGATTTTTTAGCTGTCCAATTCGACATATATGGTCTTGATAAGTGAATTTTAATTTCAGTAACATAGAAGCAATAAATTCAATTGTCAGAACTAACATGAATAACAATATATTTCCCAACACAAATTTGTACTATCAATTTCTTCACAATGAGCACTGTTAATTTCTTCTTTAAAAAAAAATTAAAAAATAATATTATTAATAATAAGAGTGAGAAGCCAAATCTACGATCAAATCAATTCCTATCAAACCTACGATCAAACCAATTCCTATCCAACCCTCGATCAAACCAATTCCTATCAAACCCACGATCAAAACAATTCATATCAAACCTACGATCAAACCAATTCTTATCAAACCTACGATCAAACCAATTCCTATCCTACCTACGATCAAACCAATTTATATCCGTATTCAAATATTGACAAGAATAATATAATTTATCAACAACCAAACCCACGGTGCCACTATATAATTTTTTCGCGGTAGTAGTAGTACTACGTATGGTTGTAATTTAGCCGATAATATTGATGACGTGTAAGTAGTGTTGATCCAACGATAATGGAATTAAGTGATGATCGTGATGAGCAAGATGATGGCGGTCCGTATTATTCAAATGAAGAAGAAACAGGAGAGGATTACACCGACTACCGATCGATGAATCAAGACGAGGAAATTCGAGATGCGATACCACATTGTTAGTTACCTGACGAACCGAGAGACACCATCTCGTAGAAGCGCTAAATAATTTTGAGATGTTTGACCGCTTTAGGCGCGAATGAATATCTTTTAGGACTCGATGATGAGTTAGCTTTAAAATAGAATATTTGCTTCTAAATCGCTTTAAATCGGGTAATTTGTGATTGGAGTGTTAGGAAAACGTTCAATGTCAGGTACAAGAAAGTTGTAAAACACGACTTATTATGAAATGCAAAGAAGGTAGTTGTCCTTGGAGATTATACGCTAGACCAAGAGGCTCAACCACATGGAGGATCATCACAAATAAAAACCCCCACAACCGTAGAAGACCACCAGAGACCGCAAACACTTACAACTCACATCTAATTTGATTGCAGTGATGTGTTCGACAACATTTAAAGAAGGATCTCTCTAACAGCTTCAACAAATCCTGTATGATTATAGAAACAAAATATCCTGCAAGTGGCACCGACGTACGGTAAACTTTGGCGTGGCCGAGAAAGAGCAATTGAACAATTATTTGGCACTGGGAAGGATCATATACATTGCTTCCACGATATCGGAGGCGATCGCTTCGACTACTCCAGTGTACAAAATTTAAATTATCGACGTGTGATACTTCTGATAATAATGTAAAAATGTTTAAATCCATAGTTTGGGCTTATGGACCGTGCATTGCAAATGTTTAAACATTTAAGGCCCGTTATAACTATTGACGCCGGATTCTTATCTAAGCCGTTATAAGGGTAGATTATTGATGGCGTGTGGATACGATGCAGAGAATAAAATCATTCCTCTAGCATTTGGAATCGTGGATGCAAAAATGCGGACAATCGGGGTCGTTCATGCGATGGGTCCGTAATGAAGTGATCCAATGTAATATGAAAATATGTGTTATATCCGACCGTCATAGGGGAATAAAGGGAGTTTTTGAGCGACCGCATTTGGGATGGTCTCGTACAACATGGAGAGCGGTACACCGATTGCATGCAACACGTCGCAGCAGAATTTATATAAGGAAGCCGGAAAAACTGGAAAGAAAGAAGATAATCTCGTAGATGATTTCCGAAGAAGACTAGCGAACAAAAAGAAACCGCGTCGTTTCGTAGAAAGATGGCGAATTTTGAGGAAATCAAATAGAAAAGCTTATGATTTTTTAAAAAAAGTCTGGCAGAAAAATTAGAAAATGATGATAAAGAATCTCCTAATTTTGCTTCGTGGCACAAACGTATGATGGAGGACATCGATGGGGTATAATGACCAAAGAATGGTTCAAAGCTCGAATAGCGTCTTCGTAGTTGAACGAACTTTACCGGCATAAAGAATTGTGGAGGGAACATGGTATAAATGTGCTAAATGGTTCGATAAGAGGGAAATGGAAGCAATGAACTCGCATAGAGCATGCAAGCAATGGCCAAAAAAATTGATGACATCTTGGCAAAACGTGACGACAAAGCAGTGTCGTGTTGATATTATTTTACTATATTTTACAAATTTTTGAACATATCGTGATACCTTTTGTATTTGTTTCAATAATTACAAATTCGTATGAACGTAATTCCACTCTGAATCGCTCGAGGAGAATATGAGGTTCATGTGCTTGGTGAGAGGATCGAGAGCGGAGGGTATGGACCGTTCAAGTACATCACATAATTTCGAGTTTAACGACGCACTCGAGATGACCCACAATTGCCGAACCGCACCGCACGTGTGATTGTCAAAAACCTCAACTAATCGGGATACCCCCGCTCTCACGTAATTGTCGTATGCCAACATAGAAACTTTGATGTGTACGGTTTCATAGATGAGCGATACAATACAACCTCACCTCATCGAATACTTGGTCCTGGATAATTTCATTGTTACGCGATCAACAAGTTTGTCGCCATATCTTGAGAAACTATAATACCGTATAAAGAACCGATAAAAATTGGCTCACGTGCGAAGGTTAGACGTCGAATGGTAATGGATGAGATGGAGGGCAGGATACGGGTCGAGGTAGAACGAGAAATATACAAGCCTTCTCAAGGTGGGTCATATCGAAGAGATGAAATGAGTCGTGACCCACTTCCAATGGATACATTACAATCGTGACGGCATAGGAGTAGGGCTTCAAGTCCCACAACAAACAAAGAACCCAAACTTCTCGAAATACTTTGCAATCATCGAGACACTCAACTAGTTATGATCCAAGAGATAACAACAGAATAACTCAAACTTCTCGAGATGCCTTGCAATCAACGAGACACTCAACTAGTTATGATCCAAGAGATAACAACAGAATAACTCAAACTTCTCGAGATGCCTTGCAATCAACGAGATTCTCAACGGTCATGATCAAGAAAGAGAAGTCACAATGCTTCAACTAGGGTGCTAGAGGAAATAATTTTGGAGGTAGAATCTTAAATTTTTTCGCACGGAGAAAAAAATGATGTATGTTTTATTTTTGCGTACTATATGTGTGTTGTATTTAAGCAAGGTTATGTTCTATTTAAGCAGAAAATATGTTATATTTAAGCAGAAACTTCATAATAAAATATAACCACAATAAAATAAATAATACAACAATAAAAAAATAACATAGAAAGTCCATAATAAAATAATACAAAAAAAACAATATCCATAATAAAAAAACAACATATAAAAAAACAACATATAAACTACTCCCCGACGACGCCTAACATATCGACGTGCTTCGACGTGTCCGTAAAAATAAAGACTCGTATATCGCTGAGTCGCTTTTTTTTTTTTTTAAACAATTAATATTGACTAAGTTATAGAACAAACAACTAACCACGCTAGGTGTATATCGAGGAGGTGGATGAACGTCACGCTGCTCCCGACCATGAGCAAGTGGAGTGAAATCTCGTGTCCAGGCAGCTCGCAAAGATCATCCCGGATATGCGATGACTCTCCAGCCCTAAGGATAACCATACCGGGCCGGATCATAATGCCGGCCGTATCGCGATCCCATTGCTGGTCGTATCGTGGTACATGATCCATCCAGATCTGCTTGGTCCGTGAGAAATGCCGAGTGCCGAATGGATCCGAGAACCGTGCACCCGATGGATCGGAATCTCACAGACAACCTAGCAATAACTTCGTTCCAATCGTAGTTCTCGTGCATCCGTTAATACGCTTTAAATCATTTAAATTATGCTATTAATACAGCTCAAATCATTGAAATCAAGGTATACAAAGATTTACGTTGTCGAAGAGACGACGTGAAGTCGCTAGCCTCATAGGGGAAATGCGGTGGATGAGTAGTGGATGAGTCTGCATGGTCTCGGCATCACCCGTCGAATCCGAATAAGCATCAATATCCGTGGGTAATCCCGCCGCCGTAAGAAGCTCGTCCATCTTATGAGGCATGCCCGCATCCTCAAAATGCCCTTTGCAATCGGCGAGCGAAATCTTGCCAAACCGTCTCCATCCCCAGCGACCGCCCATCGACCGCCTTCAAAGCACTCTTTTTGTAACTCTAGCGATCTCGTTATACAATGATTACATACATATATTACTTATTACCGAATAGTGCATATAGATATATAAATTTTATAAATTTTAATATACCGTGCGCCGTCTCGTGAGGTACGTGAGGAATGTAGCCGATGTCGTGATCTCTCGTCGTCGAAGGTATATGAGGTACGACATCACTCGATCAAGTGGAGCGCTAGCGGCTCCATAGAAATCATACCACCGTCGATACCTCCTATAGTCCTCCGCATTCCACTCTTCTTCATCCGGTCTCGTGGAGGAAGCTCATTCCATATGTCTACATACGCCCGATGATGTTGTCTCCGCTCATATTTTTTTTCTTGAATCCAAGCGCGTATAATTTCGATGTTCCTCCGTAAATGCCCGTAAAATTAGTTAGTATAATTGTGCAAATAGTTAGTATAAGAAATAATACATATAAAAATTATAAATGGTAGAATACCTCGGGAAGTGGAGGCGATCGATCGAAGTAAGCCGAACTGTCGCTTCTCACCCGATCCGGATAGTACCACTCTACTATCTAAAGTAAATAAGTGGAAGCCGACAAGTATACGAGTCCATGAGTCGTCTACGCATGTCGGCAATAAGTGACGAACCGACTCGTACGGCCTCCAATTGACATGCGTGTCCGACAAAGATAATCACCGATCCTCACGTACTTCACACCGACGTGCGACGGATCGAGATATCTCGTTCTTATCAAGCGTCCATTTTCTATTATCGCTCAAATTATAATTAGTGATTACACATATATTTTCATCGATTGATTGATTATTTTTAAATTAAATTATTACCGCCAAAAGGCACACAACTATCACGGTCCGCGTACCCTACCACGAAAATGAATGCATCCGAGGCAGTAATGGACGAGCTTGGGCAAACGCGTCCAAATCTCCACAACAACAACAAAAGCCACGGACCACCAATACTCCTCGTCGCCCTTGGCATGCCACATCAAGACGCCGATATAAATAACCAAGTACCGCAACGCCCAATTTCTTCTTCTACCGAATTGTAAATCTTCCCGTAAATTAAATATTAGTAATAAAATTATTTAATTATGAAACATAAATTATTTTAAATTCCTTAAAATACTTACCGTCAAAATCGGTAGAAGAAACGCCGGTACAGAGTCTCCACTGTTGTCGGGGAACATGATACACCCCGCCAACTCCAAAGCAAAACCGATCACATATCGATTAAGACCCCGATGATCGTCCGCCTCTCGAGCGTGATCAAAGTGGGACCGTAACTCTCGTAGGAAATAGAACGTCCGCAAAATTTTACATTTAGCTTAATCACGCTTGTGAACGAAAAAAATTTAAATTTTTGTACAAATTTAATAAATTACCTCCCATCTTTGCGTAATCGTCGATATATCATCCCGCCCAAATAACCGACGATGTATCCCGAAAATCTCCATCGATATCCAATCACCGCCACCAATGGTGGATAAACCCCACGTACATGCGACGTCCTAAAAAAAATTATATTACTATACCATCTTTTTAATTTTGTAATTAAATTAATAATATTTTATTATTTACCTCTAGAGTCACTACCATCTCGCCAAAAGTGAAGTGAAATGTATGAGTTTCGGCCTCCAAAACTCTATCAACGCGCTCAATAAACCCGTATCAATCTTTAAGTTACGGCTTCCGCTTCTTGGACATAAATCTCACGCAATCTGGCGAGATGAAGAAATCCCATAACTCGCAACCTACTCGAATGTGCGAGATGTATGTATGTATCGTCGGACGGTGAGTGCGGAAACGAATGATATTGTTCTCTCTCTATAATTTTCATTTCATAATTAGCTTCTCATATATATGTATTTTATTATTATTTTTAAGAATATAATGTACCTCTCGCCCGACTATAATGTGTCCGATGTTTGTCTTCGTGGAGATAAATTATGATATTGTCATTTCGTTGCTCGCCTTTGCCATTATCTAGTAAAAAAATTCATTTCATAATTAATTTATAATTATTGTACTTCATTTTTAATCTATCTATCATATAATTAAATAATCAATAAATTCTACAATTAAAAGCCTAATTAATCTATAATTAAATAATAAATAAATTTAGAATTAATCTTCAATTAATCTTCACATTTAAACGTACAATTAATCTTCAATTAAACGTACAATTAATCTACATAATTAAATTATAATTAATCTACATAATTAATGTACACAATTAAATTAAATTATAATTAATCTACACAATTAAATTAAATTATAATTAATCTACACAATTAAATTAAATTATAATATACATAATTAAATTATAATTAATCTACATAATTTCACATTTAAATTATAATTAATCTACATAATTAATGTACACAATTAAATTAAATTATAATTAATCTACACAATTAAATTAAATTATAATTAATCTACACAATTAAATTAAATTATAATTAATCTACACAATTAAATTAAATTAAAATTAATCTACACAATTAAATTAAATTATAATATACACAATTAAATTATAATTAATCTACATAATTAAATTAAATTATAATTAATCTACATAATTAAATTAAATTATAATTAATCTACATAATTAAATTAAATTATAATTAATCTACATAATTAATCTACACAATTAAATTAAATTATAATTAATCTACACAATTAAATTAAATTATAATTAATCTACACAATTAAATTAAATTATAATTAATCTAGACAATTAAATTATATTTATATAAAATTACCTTTAATTGCAAAATCTAAACACAAAAATGCTCGCGTACGTTTTTTCCTCCTCTTCTCTTCCTTTTTCTTTCCTTCTCTTCTCTTCTCTTCTCTTCTCTTCTCTTCTCCTCTCTCTTCCTCTCTCTCTTTCTTTCTCTCTTTCTCTCTCTCTTCCTTTCTCTCTTTCTCTCTCCTCTCAACACCGCGCATCATACCTGCGCGTTTGATATTTATATGGGTGAAACGCGCCACTGGCAGTGGCGCGTTTCACCCGCGCCAGAGCCAGTGGCGCGTTACGATTCGTATATTTAGAATTTAACCGTTATCAGTCTTATTATTAATAATATTATTTTATTAATTATTATTTTTAATAAAATCTGCAGGACATCCTACAAATGTAATCTGTGTCTTGTACTCTTGTGAGTTGTGAGACTTGTGACTTCGCCACTTGGGTTTCATTTTGAAAATTAACACGACTTGAAATTTTATTTTGAGGGACCTCCGACAGCTATTCTAAATTGACGTACTGCATGATGTATTCAATAAGATAATTTAAACCAAATTTATTTTCAGCTTTCAATTTGTGGGTCTTTCATTCTCTCCAACATAATTAATTTAAACCAAATTTATTTCCCAACATAAATTTGTGTACTGCATGCTTGCTGTGCCGACGCAGACATTTTTTTTAATTTTTATTACCACGTCATAAGAAAATACTTGAGATGTACATTTAACAAAAACAATTTAATTTGTTATATTTTCTTCCTTCGGCGTAGGATTAAGTCATGGTCTTATGGATCTTTCAATTTAAAATCTTAAGATAAAAAAAATAAAACTACTTATTGTCACGCTGATTCTCTAAAATTACCACGTCTCATCCCATAGGATTGCCATTTCTCAATCACTAATTTCATCTTCTTCCTTTTAGAGCAGGATGAAATATTAATGATCACATTTTTAGTCGTTGCTCATGTCACTTCATTTTTTTCGGACAGAAGTTGGGGCACCACAAGGTGCTATTTTGTTTGCCAAAATTATGTTTTTGATTTGGAACTGTTTTGATCAACAACCAAAAAATCTAAAACTGTGAAAAGCACCAATTGCTGACTCAAAATCGTTTTTAAAGGTCGGACCTAATGGGTCTATAAGAGGTTTGGATTTAATAAAGAGTCTTTACTCTTTAGAGGATCGAATTTGAAAGACTTAATTTTTAGAGGTGAGTTGATTCTTAAGAAATCCGATCTTTATCAGATCTTCCGAGTCATAAGGACTAGATTTACAAGGAATTTTATTATTTTTTTTAATTTTTTCATATTTTTTAAATATAACTAAAATACAACACAAAATATTAAAAAATAAAATAAAATTTATAACTATAAATATAAAAAAATAGTATTTTTTAAATATTTTCAGATTTTTTAGATTTTAAATACAATTGGAGCACAATAATTTAAAAATGATCGTGTTTGAAAAATACTTAACGATTTAAGAAAGATCGGTTTGATAAGTGCTGAATTTGATAGAGACCGAATTAAAAAGGACTTATTTCTCTGAGTTAGACTCGACACTTTTCAAACTTAGTACTTATAAGAAAAATTTATCAAACTGAATTGGAGAAGAACCGAATAAGAAACAAATTTTTCGACGAATCGGCCGAGCCGGATTTAAAAACTCAGACTCTTATGGACTATACATAGTACTTACATTTTCTAGTAAAATCTTTCAAAATCTTTCTTACATCAGATTTTGACATTGTCTGAACGCTTTCAATTTTGTACTTCCCAAATACAGACAGTCAGACACAGTCTAAAATGATTTCGTGTTTAACACCTAATCTTGACAATTTGAGATGATCTCAATGATTACGTAGTTTCAAATTAAATTCGAATTCTTAAGAGAAAAATGGATCTTTCTTTCCAATTATGCCCTTTAATAGTACTATATATATCTCAAAGTTCTGTACGTTTATAGTTACAGTAAATAATAATATGTAATGCTAGTAATTATTAGTGCGTTAATGATTTTCTGACATGCTATTGGTACTTTATCTGGAGTGTTCCTTAATTTCAAATTTCAAAAAGGTTCATTATTTAGATAGAGCAGGTATTAAGTTTTACTTGTTTTATAAATTACTTTGAAATTCAGATTATAATTAAAAAAACTTAATTGAATGATTCGCTTTTATTATGTATGTTGGTCTGTAGTTTATTTAAATCAATGTAATCAGAAACTTAATTGGTCTGTAGTACTTAAGAATTTTAAATTTTTAATTGATGAATGTGATAATAATAAGTTTATACAATCCGAAAAATAGTGATATTTTTATAAAGAAATCATAAATAAAATGATAAAAGTTCTTTCTAAAAATAAGCATGATTAATTATTCCATAATTATACATATAAGAATTTAATGTAAATAAGTGTGATTTATATTGGAAAAACATGATTAGATGAATGTATACAAAATTAATTCTTTCATAATATATAAGAATCTAAGGTTCAATGCAAAAACAGACAAAGATTTTATTTTATTTTTTTTTTTCTTAAACCCCTGCTGCTCATTTCCCGTGACTCCCTCTCTCTCCTCTTTGATGTACATTAAAATCTGGGTTTATTTCTAAAAGCTCACGATTTTTGGGAAAATCGGTCAAAATCCGGTTTTTTGTCCGAGCCGAAAGCAGGAACGAACGATCCTCTGTGACTGTAACAAATCAAATCAGACATGTGACCGGGTCCGATTTTTTTCAGTACAACTGCCCGGTCCGATTTCGAAAATAGCGACATACATAATAGAAAATTATTTCTACAATTTCATTATTTTATTAGGAACTTCTAATATATAAATTAAATAACTAAATAAATGGGCAATAATCATGAATGTACATCAGATTTATTTTTTAATAATTTTGAGAAATAAAAGTCATGTTAATCTCAATTTGCGTTAGATATATGGTTTTGTAGATTTGCCTTTTTTTTTAGAAAAAAAAAGTAGGTCTATTGATTGAGATTCCATTTGTTAGTATATTTGTTTTTTTTTAGTGAAGGGATAATACTGTATTGGTATATATGTAATTCTTTAATTTCACGGATATAATATATCCTAAAAAAATCAAATGACAAGTTGACAAGATTGCCAATGAATCTACCAAACGATGAGTCGCGCAATTGAATTGGCGCCTTGATGGACAAACCGTTGGAGACAAGGTAAACATGACAATTGCTAAATCAAAAAGTGCTTGGTAGGTGGAATACTAAAGTGCAAAATCTAATTAGGGAGAGCTAATATAACTGAAATAACTTATAAAAAAAATTATATAGTCTTACGCGTTGACACGAAAGAAACGAACATCTTTCAGAACGATTTATTCCAACAATTTTAATTTTGCTAACATGATAAAGAAGAATTAATTGAATATATTTGATAAATCAACTATAAGCAGATTTATAGTATTAATTTCAGAATATTTCCATTTGAAATCACTTTAGAAGACGGAGAATGCAACTATAATTTCTTTACCAGTGATGAGTGATATCTAACAACCAGCATATAGAATTATTTATTTATATATTGATAAGTACAAAATTATTACACATTTTAATTATTTTATTTAGAAAATATGAAAAGACTATTTAAGAATAGTCTAAAAATCGCAATTTATAATTAAAATAATAAATAGGTTAACTTTTGTTAAATTTTGTAATTAGTTACCATCCAAAACTGACTACCGAAGCAATGACAGTGACAGAGATGCTAAATAATAGCTAATCACCAATTTAACTAGGTTAAGATACGCTCTTTTAATTACTTGATAACACTATTTGCTATTGCACTTTAGGGTTTGTTTGGCACACTATGGAATAGCAAAAAGCAGAAATCGAATTGCTATTCCGACAAAATAATTTGCCAAACGAATTTTAGACTAAGTAGAAGAGTGCGGAATAGTGCTAATCCGGTATACCAACTTATAGGTGGAATACCGGATTAGCTCTCGTCGAATAGCGATTATTGTTTGATTATATTATATTATATTATTATATTATGATTATGATTAAGATTTAGTATTATTATATTATATTTATGATTATAATTTATTATTATATTAATATTATGATTATTATTTATTATTATTATTATCATTATATTATTATTATTAAATTATTATTATCATTATTATTATTATATTATCGTTACCATTAGTATTATTATATTATTTATTATTATCATAAATATAATTTTAATATTATATTATTATATTATGAATATAAATATAATTATTTTTAATTATTTTTATGATTATGATTATATTTTTATTATTATATTATTATGATTATGATTATGGTTATATTATTATGATTATGACTATAATTATTATTATCATGATTATGATTATGATTATTATATTATGATTATATTATTAAAATTATGATTACTTATTATGATTATATTATTAAAATTATGATTATTTATTATTATTATATTATTATAATTATGATTGTAATTATATTTTTATTATTATTATATTACTATATTATGATTATGTTTATATTTTTATTATATTACTATTATAATATTATTATTTATTATGATTATTTTTTATTACTTTATTATTATTATCTTACTATTATGATTATTATTTTACTATTATTATTATTATCATCATCATTATTAGTATCATAATTATTCATATTTTAATTATTCTGAGTAACAACTGCCAAATAATATTTTCGCTATTCCGAATAGTCAAGAATACCACTCTTCTACCACTCTTCCAAAAAAACACTATTCTATCACTCTTCCAAATCTATTCCTTAATTTGCCAAACGGACCCTAGATTTATTATTTTACTTAGTTCAATTCTCTTGTGTTATTATTTTACTTAAATAATTAAAAGAATTAGGATTAATTTATACTTTATACCGTTCCCTATGAATTCGACATCCATACATATATGCATGTTATTTTAGAACTAGTAAAAGTCACATCATGTATGCATATATGCATGCCATAAATTTTACCTTTCTAATTTGACAATATTATTCCCAAAATGCACCTCCATATTAGGGCCTATTCGGCTGGATAAAGAGAATGAATATGGATGTAGATTTTGAACTGATTTTACTGTAGACGGTGGGAAAAAAAATTAATTTAGAAATATTTTTTGTTTCCCATGATAAACAGTAAACTACCAAATAGGCCCTTATAGTCGGTAGTGAGAGCAATGACCATGTCCCAAATTTTCAGAAAATTGGGGTAGAAATACAATCATGGATCAAATAACCTGACACCAATTAAATACATATATGATATATGTCTCCCAAATTCAGACCTACATTACATAAGTACGGATTCCATGATCTCCACAGGAAAAAAAAAATCTCAAGGATCTTTTTGTTGTTGGTCCCAAAAATGTGACATTACAGTTTATGAATGATAATGGTGCGCGTTGGTTGTCTATTTAATCAATTTTCTTTTGGGACCATGGACAAATGTTCGGACCTTTGAAAAATATTTTTGTTTTCATATTTGAACTTTTTTAAATTTATGGCACTTATATATCTTTTCATATATTTTAAAATGTATTATATTTATTTCATGCCTACATTTATCAATAATTAATACATCAAATAAGCATATTGATAAGTCTCAATTATACATCATATTTAGTTAGGGTTTTATCTCAAAAACTGTCTTTTAGGGTAATTATTAAGAATTTATTTAGTTTTTGTATCAAGTTCAAAATATTATTGTATTTTGTGTTTTATTACAGGTGTTGGAGCAAAACAGGGAAAACAATATGAAGAATAAAGATTGAAGCAAAAGAGCAACAAGCATGCAAAAATTAAGCAAAACTAGTTTCTAGACAAAATTGCATACCGTAATTTAGAAATTACGATCAGTAATTCTAAAATCTAAGTTTTGCGGGCTTTGTTCTTCTCGTTGCCCAAAATTGTGAACCATAATTATTGAATCCTGGAGAATGAATTTATATTTTGAAATTGATTATTGATTGGGGATAAAAATATTTTGACTCCTCTACGTCAGGGGTCTGTCTCTACTCCTGGAAAACTAATTCTAAACGATCTTTGAAGGAAGAACTCCAAATGAGAAAAGATTTTGGAAGAGAGATCAAGAATCGGATAAGAAATTAAAGAACGTCTTAGTATACTCTTTTCTCATGTTGTGTTATTTTTTAGATATCGATTCTCATATAATTCCTGACATGATTTATGGTTAGACATCCTTCTTGGGATTTAGATGTAAACTCTATAACTCGAATGGTTTAATTGTACTTGTTTTTTGATCTTTTCAATTCTTGATGTTTGTGATTATTATTTTGATTGAATCGATTGTGTTATTTTAATTAATTGTATATTATTTTAGAATTGAATGTTGATACTGAAAATGAAAACCATAGATTCTGATCCAAAATAGCAATTTAGATTTTAGACCAAATACTAAAATGTGAAACCTATAATCTAAGAAAATATTGAGAAAATCCTAGAATTTAAATCAAGTACTGAAAGAAGAAGTGCAAAATTAAGATTATGCCAGAGTGATTCATGATCCCAATGGATTTAAACTTATAAAGTGAAGCATCGAGAGGAGAAATCTAAATTGTTTAGATAATGTATTAAACCACGAAAGTATATTTAATGCTACAATTTGAAACTGAGTCTTCGATAAATATTAGAATATCTTGAATGATCAAATAAGAGTAGATTGATCATAAAAGTTAGAGTTTAAATCAAAAACCTCTAGAATCTTCCCTTTTAATAAATTTTCAGTTTGAGTCATTAATTTTTATTTTAGCATAATTTTAGGTTAAAGAATTGTTCCTTTCTGTTAGTCTAGATTAGTGAACCGGTTAGAACCCGAGCTATACCCTTATTCATGTGGATTCAACATCCGTAATTACTATTTGACTAGATTATGCACTTACGACCAAATTTAAATATAATTAGAATAATTATTAGTTTAGCAGAAAATATATCACATCTCTGGATAGAAGTTTTTTTATTTTTTAATTTTAGAAAAAAAATATTTCACATATTCTAGCATGAATGTTTTTTTTAACATGAAGTACAAGACTCGAGTATCTTCTTCAAGTCCTTCGGAAAAAAAAATCGAAGGACCCAAAATATTCAGATCCTTCAATTAGTGTAAATATTAGCAACTCTAGGCTCTGTGGTACTTGAAGGACCTAAATTTTATTTTTTCCGGTTCTTTGTTTTTCCTTCAACAGACACGAAGAAAATAAACCACTCATCCTAAATATATGAAAAAATATATATTTTTAAAAATAAAAAAAATGAAGTTTTCATGTTATGTTGTTCTATGAAAAAATTTCGACTTTTGCTTGAATTGTTCTCAATGATCTAACGCATGCTTTCATATAATGCTTTCACATATATTAGAAAAAATATATAATTGATTTGTTGACGGATGAGAGCAGGTGAAAAATGAGAAGGGATCTTATCACATATTAAAATTAAATATCAAATAACTATTATTTAAATTCTTAAATAATAAAACTAATTGAAAAATATTTTATAAATATCATCTTATATATGTATACAAAAAATTATATCATTTCGATATTATTTATATAGTTGAATAAAATCAACGGACCAAATTTTACAATTTATACACGAGATGGCTATTCAAATAAAGTTAATTTTTTTTTATTTTTCATATACATACAATTGAGATGATATAGAATACATCTAACGGTTTAAATTTTTAAATTTATACATAAATAAATAAATAGGCACCATGGGCACCAAAAAAAATGGTAATTAGATCCATTCTCCAGAAAAGTAATGGTTATTCTAACTTGCTTTTAGTAGCATGATCTAAATCTGTAAATCTATACTATTATATAAAGCATCTAAGCAATGAAGGTATCCATTTTTTTATCATGGTATTCAAACTTTTATAATACCTATTTTATCCTTCGTACAACGGTTGAGACTCAATTTGATTAACTTCGGCGGCATATATCATTTTTTTTTAATTTTCTCTCTATTCGGAAATAACAATTTTTGAAAAGATAAAGATTTTATTAAAAATTTAATGTCAATCAACCGAAATTATTTGATATTGTATTTTTTTTCTGATAATTGACAGAGTTTATCTGATCATCTTAGTTTTTATAATGATTATTTGCTAAATTGACTTCTCTTATTAGGTGATCTTCTATAATAATTATTTTCTTTTAATTATTCTTTTTTTATTTTATCTTTTATAAAAGTTATTTCTGATGATATATCTCACAATTTCATATTTAAAAGCACCTCCAAATATTAAAGATGAAGATAACAATCATGTTACGTATTTTTGACGAAAAAATAGCTTACTCATTGATAAGTATTTTTTATTAATGATACGACATACATCATTTGTATAACTGAAAAGATAAAAAAAAATGATAAATTGACTATCATAGTTGTATAAAAATAGAGAAGAGAATCAGAAATAAATTTTAATATTTTTTCTCTTAGAAATATTAATCATGTCTTCCATCAAGATATATTAGAAGATAGAGATGAGTAATTTTTGTTTTTCTAATATAAATATATTCATTTATCAAAATAATTTATTATTTTTTTATGTATCTAAATAAAAATATCCGCCGGCGTAGCTATGCTGCTAGTAGATATTCATATCTTTCATTTAACACAAAACATGTTCCGTTTTTCAAGGTAGATTTGAATTCAACTTAATTGTAGGAGCTCATATTGACAGCCATAAAAAAATGTGTGATGTTGGCATCTCACTTCCATGATTTAGACCATCCGATCAAGCTTGATCCGGATTACACAGTTTAGGAAGATATTTAATGCTACCAAAATTTGGGGACCATCCAAAAAGTTATACTCCAATAACTCTTTTATTTCATTTCTTAGTGTATAGATCAAAACTGGATTTGCCCACCTTTTTCCTCAAAAAAAACAAAAACAAAAACAAAAAAACAAAGAAAGAAAGGAAACAAATGTACGACGGTAATGTATTAGTAGTTAAAATAGACATCTAGGATGCTCTCATTCCATCAGCACACAAATTACACGTTAGAAACCTTTACTCATATATTTGTTCAGAATAAAATAAAAACCAACTATGTGAACGCATGACTTTTCCAGAAGGTATCAAAGAAATAAATTCAAACAAAAATATACATAATTAAGGACAACAAATTCAGATCTAGTATTGAAATGATCAAGCCCAATTTACCCACCTAAATGTCTACTTGTTTTCCTACTATTTCCACTGGTAAAGGGGGGAGAAAAATCTGCAGTACACATGCAACTACAAAGAACGGCCCAGGAATTAAAGCACATGGAAGCATAAAAAGCATGTGCTTAAAAGTGTTGCAATTCATAAGAAAAGGAAAAGAGAGGCCCCTTTTATTTCGTTGTGCACAGTGCAGATCTATGTATGATTCATGAATGAATTGCATGTTGTTGCGCTTTATTGCATTATTTTCTATCCCCTGTGTGTTTGGTCGGCTTGTAAATCTGAGGTCGGTACATTTTTAATCATCCAAAAAAACCCTTTTTTATTTGTTTTGAGATGAAAACGTGGATTTGTGAGTCCCACAATTTATTGGAGGGGATCTGAATTTTCATGTTTTTTTTCAGCAAAAAACAGGATCCTACTTTTCATATCGGATGATCAAAAATATTTTGAAAAAAGTGTGTACGAATTTCAAAAAGAACAAATTAACTCACGTCGTCCGATCTCAAAAAGCAGAACCCTAAGGTACCACACTGTATATGTTTAATAAATCTCATGCATGATCTACAAGCAAAATAAACGAGTATAATGCAAATAAAAGGTATCACAATTTATTTGTTTAAATAAATAGAATATCTCTAATTACCTATTATTGTATAGTACAAGATCTTTTTATATGAAACCAAGGTACAGTATAGTAAAACAGATTAAATGTTTGATGGATATGTCACAAATATGCTGGCCAGTACTAACCAGCTACAAGGCCCAAACGGTTTGTACTATATTGGTAATTTGGTATTACTGTTCCAATGCCATCAAATGCCATGAACTTTTTTCATTTATATTTTAAATTTGACATTCAAATTTGAAGTCCAATATGAAATGAGCTCCAAAAGTTATAAAATTTGATAAGCATACATCTACCTTGAAAATTAATAACATCAACAATTAGGATTTCAAATTTGAGTTTTAAATTTTAAAATATATATTAAAAAATAAATTGATGGCACTTGATAACACATAAAATTGATGACATTTGAAACCTTCCTCGTCTTTATTATCCCGTTCTGCTCCTTTTTATTCTATCCGTAAAAAAAAACATGTCCAAATTTTGTAAGTATTGGAAATGGAAATGTTGAACAGAGAAGAATATTTTTCTTATTGATTGTTCTAACTTTACAAGTTGTACAAGAAGCTATTTCTATTTTTGGGCTAACGGAGATTAGGCCCAAATTTTGCATATCCTAACGTCTCTAACTCTCTATACATAATCTAACGGTAAAATTTTGTAACGTTATTAAAAAAATTTATAATTTCTATTTTTGGGCTAACGGATACTAGGCCCAAATTCATAATTACTTTTACTTCTCAACAAAACAGGTTGTTGCAGAATTGGTATTGTGACTGATGCTATTAAGTGAGAAATTGAAATCAGAAATGTGGCCTTCTTATCTTAATATTGCAGTAACCAAATCGCTGTGGCTAGATTGGTACTTTCTTATAGTTTTTTTTTATGTTAATTCTATATAAACAAGTCTATGACAATGCTCTTAAGCTAGCTAGATGCCTTGCTAAATAAAGTGAATAAATTTGTTTGATACTGCTCATTTCAATGTACTAACTATAACTACTTTAAAAGACAATTTTTTCTTTAGAATCATCTGGAGTTCTACTTTATTTTGAAAATTTTGAATAAAGATAAATATCTGGAACCAAGGTGATAAGTGGTAACATATGATAAGCAAGAACCCAGGATGTGAACAGGAGTTGATAGAAATTGAAGTATTGAACCCATTTGCCTTCTTTTCTTCAATGGTGATATAATTTGCCAAAAAACAAGGAATAAACTTGGATGATTGCAATAACAGGGAGTTAAGACTATGAAGAACTTCATTTTGTTGGTTGTATTTTTTGAAATTTATGCTTTTCCTTTTTAAAATAGTTATGGGTTTTGCTCAATATAATGTTGATATAAAAGAGAGCTGTTTTTATAGTATTGAGAGCCATTATCAATAGTATCAACATCAATGCAAACCTATAAAAATTTCAAACATCAAAACCATTTTTTTAACAAGCTTGAAACAATTTTGTTTTAGTATGATAATTGAAATTCTTCTAAATACCACAGTAATCCCGGATCCAAAGATAGAAATCACTGGCTCTACCATTGCGGCCTCTCCGTTTTCTTCTCCCTCTGCATCCAATTTTATCCAATTTCTCTGTCACCAATTTTATTCATTACCAACGGTAAAAGTCTCTCAAATTTTACCAGTCATTTATGTTGACCTCCTCATCTTCGTCCGGCCTGTGCCATGCCAAGCCGCCCAGCTATTTCGATCATCCCGTTAATGCCTATTCTTTACCACGCCAACATGATTCCATCTACATTTTTGCTGACCCATCCAAGAGCTCATTTCCGCCTCCAAGCCGCGCACCACCACGCCTTTTCAAGCGTAGACCATGTATCTGTTCCTGCTGCCTCTGGCTCTCAGCCCTGATAATAATCCTCATTTTGTTAACAGCCATATGCTTCTTCGTGTTATATTTCTACATCCATCCAAGATTTCCTGAATTTCATCTTGACCATATTGCTCTCTCGCAAGTCAAGCTAAAAAATGTGTCAGGTGATTTATTATTAAGTTCTCAATTTGATGCTGTCGTGGAGGTGACAAATAAAAACACCGTTCTCAGGTTCAGATATGACGATTTCAACATCACTGTATGGGCATCTGACACAAAAGACAAAGACATGTTGTTGGGACGTGGCATGGCGCCTGGGTTTGAGCAGGGTCAGAGAAATGTAACCCTGATTAGGTCAAAAATCAGTGTGCAATCTGAAGTTGTTGATGCGAATATGGCTGAGGATGTCGTTGATAAGATGAAAGGTGGTGAACTGGCGGTTGCCGTGGAAGTGGCCACTGGTGTGGAAGCTACCTTTGGGGACTGGAATGTGATAAAAGTACTGGTACATTTGCTTTGTAAAGGTGTTGATGCCGGAGATGCGAAAAGTGGGAGCAATCCAAGTTGCCGATTAGATTTGTTTCGAACGTAAGCTCTCTCTTTCTGGCATATTAAGAAAAATAGATATATTTTTATTATTCAAATATATATTTATCAACATGACATATAATGGTAAGTTTATCTCAGAGTAATTGTCATTCTATTTTGTTACAGGTTGCTACGTCAGTTGCATCTGTTTAAAGACTAAGGATATCACATGTGGTCCTTTCCTTTGGTACATTGTGAGAGTTTCTTAGTTTATGCATCTAACTTTGTACCATTAAATCTCGATTTCAGTTTTAATATACAACAAATTGTACAGAAAAAATATTCAGTTTTGTCAAGAACTTGAAAAAAGCTGCATGTAAAGGAATGCAGCGATCTCTCATCTTGTTAATATTATTTTCTCCGTGTAACTGAGGAACTTGATTGATTTTATATTTGTAGAGCATGATACTTTTATTCAGTGCAGTCTAAGGAAGGCCTGTTACATTCTATGAACATGTATACAAAGCCCAATTAGGCCTTAGTCTAGGATGCACACACTTCATATATAGATCCTTTTTAACGGGCTTTCATTTTTTTTTTCTTTACAAGTTGCAGATTTCTTCGAAAATAATTTTTAATACATGAAATGAAGAGGATTAAATTTTTAAATTTTTTAAACATACCATATCATCACTTTTCTCCACCATTGATTTTATTTAAATATCTTCATCTTCTTAAATTTAAGGATTCATATAAAATAATTTATCTCTCCTCATTTAAAATAATGTGTATTAACTCTTAAAATGATTAACTTTTTTATATGATTTTTTATAAATCATTGTGTGTTTAATTATATTATTTATTATTATAGTAATTATTATTATTTCACATCATCATTTTTCTCTACCATTAATTTTGTTTAAATTTCTTCATCTTCTTGAATCCAAGGGTTCATATAAAATGATTTCTCTCTCCTCATTTAAAATAATGTGTGTATTAAATTTTGAAATGATTTTAACTTTTTCTATGATTCTTTATAACATTCTGTATTTAATTATATTATTTATTATTATTATTATTATTATTATTTAGCATTTAAAAATATTATAGCTAATTTTTTATTGTGTAATTTTATATTGCTAATTATTTATTTGAGAACTATATTTTTTTAGGAAAATTTGAGAACTATATGTCGGGACGAATTCCGAATTACAACCTAATTTAATTAAATGATCTTGGTTATTCTGTATTTCTGTGTAATAGTTTTCTGTATTTATAGAAACAAGCACTAATACAAGTACTCAGGAGTTCCCGTAGAGAAAGAAGAAATTTGAAGAGAAACCCATATCACGATATCAAACTCTTCCATTAAAAAAAATTATATATCTTGCAAACAGGCATTCTCAGTTTGCCCGGAAATGATTTGGGTTTCACATAATCTAATATAATGTAATTCATGATACGCACTCTCCCTGTCTCCTGTGATGTATGAGTAAATCAAATCTCCAGTTTGTTATGATATCGGATGGCTCTGATCACATCAAATCAGCCAGATCTTACAGAACTGATGCAACAATATTTTGCCTTCCTCTCTAATTTCTGTGCCAGTATGCACATCTTTGTTCAAGTCGGACTAAACAATTTCATTTAGTGAATTTATTAAGAAACTCACAATGCTCCAATCTCCTTGAGTGATTATTCTATCTACCTTGCGGAATCAAGGTAGGCGTCAGCCGGCGTCCGGACACTCTCTCGGTTCACTGAAAAATAAATGTCATATAGCAAAAAAATTTTTTTTTACCTGAACTATTTATTTGAACCGATTGGGTTTCATTTCTAACCTACCCCAATTTATTTGGGATTAAAGGCTTTGTTGTTGTTTTGATACCACCTCCTATCGATCGTTTTTGATACCGCCCCTGTGTCTGAGGATCGTAACATACATATTAATATATAATCCTGATTTAAGAAACCAATTAATTGACCTTGACAGTACTACAATTTCTTGGATGCTATTTTGTTTTTCCCATATAATTTGTTGTTTTCATATTTGTTATCATAAGTGCATTATGAAAATAAAAATAATAATTTGGGAAACTAATCAAAGCATAAATCAAAACGCTCATATTATTCATATTTATACATATAAGTATTCATATTTATTTATAAAGATATTTATACCTAATTATGTGGTATTCATATATGATTGTAGAACATAAATATTTATTAAAAATAAAAATTGCTTAAAATGAAAAATTAGCAGAAAAACAGTTAAAAGACAAATTTGAAATAGATTATCATGGATTAAAAAAATTCTCTTGAATTAATCCAAATACAAATGTAACATAAACAAGTTGAAATACAGTTGATATATACAAATTAGTGTAATTACAAGAGTAAAACTAATATACTTCTAGGAGGATCAATGTTTCTAACTCAAAAACTTATCTAATTATTTTTAAAATTTGATTTGTGCATCTCAATAAATTTTTTATATCAAAATCTTATGGAATATAAAAAAAATTGTTTTTTTTTAGTTCATAAGTATTTTTTTATTAAAGTGAGAAAAAACTCACTGATTTCATTGAAATCGGAAATTACAAACCTACAGTGTCTTTTTGTACCAAACAACTGGTACATAGACACATAAATCCGACTATTACAAGATATATAACTAGATCAAGTTTTAACATACTTCTAAAAAATAAGACCAACACGTAACCACTACACTTGGTGTATCCTTACACTAGATTTTGCAAGATACCCCTTGAAACTATCACTATTCCAAAACACACGGAAACTCACAAACTTACCTGTTCTTGCAGACAATAAAACATACCACAGTAATTGCATAGTATAGCCAATACAAAATAACAAGTTCATAATACAAATAAAAAAAAACTAAAATGTTCAACATAAGGCAAAAAACTTAGCAACTGTCAGGGGCGGATCTAGTATGATTCAGGGGGGCAGTTGTCCCTCTTAGATTTTGAAAAATAGTGATTTTAGATGATATTTTCGATAATTTACCCCCTTTAAGATTATTTGATTACGTTTATTGACAAAAAAAATATTTAATATCATGCATAATGAAATAATTATACATAAAATTCAAAATATAAAGTTCTGTAGAGGAAAATTTTCATCATCAACTTGATTATTTATCACTTTGAGTTTTATTTTGTTGTTATTTTTAATATGTAAAAGGATATTATTTTGATGGTTTTTTATTAGATAAGAATATATATTATTTTTTTTTAAAACTCGATTAGTTAATGAATTTGAACTCGATAAACTATTACAATCCAATAATTGTCTCTCCCCCTCTGATCAAAATTTTGCATCCGCCCCTGACAACTGTGCAGGTTACTCCTCTAAGCCAGACTACGGATCTTGAACCTGAACCATCACCATCAGAGCCTGCAAGGGAAGACTTTGGACATCATGTAGTATATACAATTTAACTTAAGTATCATTTCTTTATTAAAAATTTTACACCAGAATTGCAATAAACTTATAATAGTAATGTTTATACTTCTAACTAATTTTTGGGCTCCATTTTGAAAATAAATATGATTTTTTTTTCAATCATGTTGTCCATAAGACAACCCCTCTTATCATTTCTACTAATTGTTGATCTTTAAGAGGTATATTAGCATCAAGTAGCCATACATCATCTAAAGAATTACCTAAAAATTAAAAATTATTAAATTGAGAAATTCATTATCATATAGTATTGATAAATAAACATCAAACAAAAAGATGATTAGTTGATTCATCTTCTTGACAAAAAACACACTGTGTACGACCTTACCAATCTCTCTTAATTAAGTTTACTTTAGTCAAAAATTCTATTTTTCCTAACTAATCACATAAAAATTTGTATCTTAAAAGTATTTTTTTGAGTGACATATCACAGTGTAATCTTTACTATTAACTCCATCATTTAACCATGTGTAAAATGAATATACAGTAAATTGTTATTTCATCTCCATTGATACCTACTGCAAATGTCTCTGCTATAGTGATTTTAGGATTACAAACTAAGGAAAACAAATAAGAAAAATCATATGAAAAAGAAGTATCTTTATACCATCTGTCTTGTCAAAAAAGAGTAGAGATAACATTTTTAACAATCTTATTTAAATCAAATCCTATAACATCTAAATTAAAGGTGACATTTTCCCAAAACATAAGAGTATCTTGCTCTATTTGATGTTGCACCATATTTAAAGTGCAAAATATCCTTCCAATATCCTATCACAGCTGTGGATCCTTATACCTAATTATTTATTTTGCAAATAATATTTTATTCATTAAGTCTAAATCCAAAACACCTAAGCCCTCTTGCTCTTTAGATTTATATACTATAGACCAAGCAACAAGAACGTATTTTTTTTCCTGATTGTATTCTCTATGTATCAAAGAAATCTTTTTTTTAACTGATCTATCTTTGTTTTAATCTTAACTAATATTTTGTACAATGACATCCAATAAAGTGATAAAAGTGATAATACTGAATTAAATAAAATCACTCTTGCTCCTAATGAAAGTAACCTAGCCTTCTAAGTTTGTAATTTATTTTTTATTTTCTTTATAACCTAGCCTTCTAAGTTTGTAATTTATTTTTTATTTTCTTTATCAAAAAATTTCAATGATCTATTGTTAATTTTTATTTTAATGTAAAGACATCCCTAAATATAACAAGGGTAAAAGAGTTTTTTAAGTAATTATTTTAATTTTTTTTAAAGTGACTTATTTTCATATACAAAAATTGATTATCTCATTATTATTTTAGCATAATCTTAAAAATATGAAACAAATACCTATAAAATTAAAAATAAATAATATGTTTTGTATTTCATAAAATTTTGATATAAATAATTAATTGAGCTTAAGAAATTAAAATTTAAAAATTATTAGATATATTTTTAAGTTAGAAAATACCAAGGAGCTCGTGTTTTAATAGATAATAACAAGGTCCAAGGACGTTTCTCAACAGCTCTGCTGGTAGATTGCTCTACCAATAAACATGGTCAGCTACCCCAGTATCAAAATATACTCCGAGCTCAATTTAAAGCTAACCTACTTAAAATAAGAATCTTGTAACTATTAAGCATGTCACTGAAAACCACAAATTAAATAAAATGGACACACAGGGGAAGAAGTTAAAGAAACTACATTACATCACATATATTCTTTCTGACGTACAAACTTGAAGAAAAGAAGCTAAAAAACAGATTACAGATCATTTATAGAAATCAAAATCCGTTTCAGGCTTCTTCACATTGGTGCGGTAACCCTTCTCAAAGTCCTTCGGTAGAATCACATACCGGTTTTTTCGAACAGCGTGCATACCGGCCTCTTGGCATATGGCAGAGATCTACAAAACATCATTAATAATACTTCATCAGTACAGATATGCACCCACTTGTGCTCACTGATAAGAAATGTGAAAAAGAAAGAAGAGAAGAAAATGAACCAAAACACAACAACAGAAGGTGCTTACATCAGCAGCACTAATTTTGTCAGGTCTTGATACATAGTCCTCCAAATCGACCTCATCGCTAAGGTTCATTTTAGCTGTGCATACCTTTTAAAAAAAAAAAGAAATTTAAAAAGAAAAAAATATTATTGTTAGTTTTGTACAATAAAGTAAGTTCAGATCCACAAATAAGAGACTTGTACAAGATAGGTGGTTGCTAGAGTAACTCACCGGTATTAAAATTAACAAATTACCTGGAAAACAAGTCGCTTCTGCCGTCTGTCAGGGAGAGGGAATTCGATTTTGCGATCAAGCCGACCAGGACGCAAGAGAGCTGGATCAAGAGTGTCTGCTCTGTTCGTAGCCATTATCACCTTGACATTCACTGTCTGATCAAAGCCGTCCATCTGCCATGAAACAAGTAAAAGAAAAAACACATCAACACCCAGGTAGACGAAATCTGCTTTTCTTCCTTTTTTTATTATCTATATACAATTCCCTTTGAGATCTCTGATCTTATGCTTTCAGATTGGATTTCATTTCTAGACTACCTCAATTTATTTGGGATTAAAGGCTTTGTTGTTGTTGTTGTTTATATACAGTTCCCCCAGTCAGATGGGAAAACAGGCCCGGTTAAGTCTGTATTAGTGTTTTAATCAGATCAGGTAGACCAGGGAATATGGCAGGTAAAAGTTGATGCATACATGAATATCAAAAGCCTTTAAATTGACAAGTTCATTTGATTTTCAGACACACAAATAGCATCTTGCTCTTTTCATAGAACTCAGTTTTGAATGTTTACAAGGAATACAGTTTAGCCAATTCACATCACAACAATCCAGGTATTCAGAATATTCGACCCAAAACAAACCAGAACAGTTACTACATCGGGCAGAATCAGGAGCAATCAGTAAACATCACAATCTGTCAAGTCTGGAGTGAAAACAACATAAAAGCTGTCCTTATAGAACATATAATTGTGTTAATCACACTACATCTGAGCTTAAGATGGCAGGTACCTGATTCAAGAGCTCCATGAGGATACGCTGAACCTCTCTGTCAGCGCCAGTTTGAGCATCAAACCGAGCTGTTGCAATGGCATCAACCTCGTCTATGAAGATGATAGCCGGTGCATTCTCCTTTGCCAGTCGGAAGACGTCTCTAACCATTCTTGGTCCCTAAAATCAAGGGGAAAATTATAAATGATAAACAAAAATATAGAATCATCACAAAGCTGAGGCTAGGGACCAGCCAGAGTTAGAGTGAAGGGATTTTCCTTTATGGTGAAATCTGAACTAAGTACAGAGTACTTGATTGTAGCTTACAGAGAGGGAACATGTAGCATTTGCTATATTAACTTAATAGAGAAACAAATAGGGAGATACTTCCATGAAGCTTATGTAGTGTACTTATTGAAATGTCAAATTTCTGTAAGGCAATTATATATCCCAAATAATATTGTAAAACTTAAAGAACTCCAATGCATTTTACTCTTTTAAACTAAACATATACATAATCAATTTACGAGCAATCCATATACTTCTAACAAAAATGCAGTGAGTTGAGAAGACCATTCAAAATGAGCAACATCAAGCACCCCCAAAGATACGAACATGAAGTAAGAAGAAAACTAAAACATCTTCATGCATATAAATACTAAGCTACAAAATAAAGAAATATACATCAACAAAATTGAAAAGTGAACTAAAAGAAAAATCAATGATGTACCTCTCCCAGATACTTCTGAACAAATTCTGACCCAACTACACGTATAAAGGCGGCAGTGGTATGGTGAGCCACAGCCTTAGCAAGCATCGTTTTTCCTGTTCCAGGGGGACCATACAGCAGCACACCTCTAGGCGGGTCAATACCAATCTGCTTGTACAGCTCATGATGTGTTAGAGGCAACTCAACTGCTTCTCTTATTTCCTGTTTTTGTATATCACAGCCTCCTATATCCTGAAAAGTAAAAGGAAATGAAACAATTATGTTAAAGAACAACAAGAGGTCATGACATGCATCCTACAACCAAATGCTGAAGTGCATTTTTGTAAACATACCACTAATATATATTATTTCTAGTGCAAAAGGTGAACTTCTTTTCATTGTATACTTTCTTTTTGGTTCATTGACAACTAACCTAAATTTCCTCAAAGCTAATACACAAAACTAATATTTTTTTCTCCAATGCCAAAATTTGAATCAGTGACAGAAGATATTTTCCGGGTACCAGTTTGATGGTGTTTAAGACTAACTCCTTATTCTTTTTAATTTAGATGACTATAAAGCTTGACCGGGCAAAAATTGGTAAGACAACAACTTAGTAGAGCTTCGACAGATAGGAATATCTCAGTAAACTTTTACAAACACTATGGGACTTTTAATTGACCCACCCAAGGTATTCATTGCACAATAATAAATAGCAGCAGTGGATACAAAAGTAAATTGAAAGTACTATGGTGGCATTAACTTAGCTAGGGCAAAACTGTGACAAACACATTCTAGAATTGAACAGAACTCACAGTATAGGTCACATTAGGCTTCTCAGAACTACCAAGAAGAGAAATACTCGAGTCAGCCTCAGGAGGCAACACATCTACAAGAGCATTCGAGTGCCGATGAAGTGCCACAGAGGCAGAGGGTTTCAGTAGCTCTCTGTTGATAGTGCTTAGGATTCGAACGTAGTAATTCGATCCAGTCGTGGATCCAACAATCCCGTTGTTCTTGTCGACCATCTCCATGAACTGGCCGATGACGAGTGGGACCGACTGGATCCGCTTGACCTCCTCCTGGGCGCGAAGGAGCTCTCTTTTGAGGTTCTTCTGCTCATCCTTAACGTACTCCTCTTGTATATCGATGAATTCCAGCTGTCGCTGTAACGACTTCAGGCGACCGTACAAATCCTCTTCGTCGTCGGTGAAGGAGACGGAGGTGGCAGGAATCGCGGAGAAGTGGGAAGGGACTTCGGACTGAGGTGGAGACGGGGTTGGCTTGGGATCGACCGACATGGCTGAGGCCGCCATTATAGGTGGGGAGAGAGAGAGGGGGGGGGGAGGGCGAGGGCGAGGGCCGAGGGCTCAAGTGGGGAAAGGAGAAATAGGCGATCTTTTTTTTTTAATTTTTTGAGGGTAAAGAAAGAAAAAGGCGATCTGATTCTGGGGTCTCTTTTCTTGTGCAGAAAGAAAAACGCAGTCGGTCGGTTTGGTGTTTACTTCGGTCCGGGTTTTGGTCTGGATCTTAGTTGGGCTGATGGGCTTCTGTTACTGGATCTTAGTTGGGCTGATGGGCTCCTGTTACTGGATCTTAGTTGGGCTGATGGGCTCCTGTTACTGGGTCTTTGGCCCGAAAATGTTTGGTAAGGTCATCCGAAAAGATTGATAAATGTTGAAAGAAAAGAAAAGCAATAGTTTCTTACAATTGCTTCAGACTAAAAGTATGCTGCCTATATATTTATTTACAACCGTGTTGTTAATTTTTATTTGATCTATGTCATGATCTCTTATTGCGCAATACCGTGTAACATTCGTATCAGCTCGAATTATGAAGAGATTCAACGGTCGACTTAGTGCTTATAAACTATTATGTAGCAGAGAATTATAATTCCTTAAAATCTTGATGACTAGATGACTTCCTACCCGACACCACACCAATCTTTCAACATTGATTTTTTAAGCATCTTTCAACATTGATTTTTTTTTTAACATTAAGACCATTGATGATGTATGGACAGTTGGCCATATGGTATGTGTCATCTTTAGAGTATTAAAAATATCCGAAAGAGTCAATTTATTCCATGGAAAATTCGTAGCCACAACTCAGTCCGGCCCGGACGGTGACTAATACATAGATAATTCGAACTTAAAAAAAAAATCTGGTCCTAACAAATTTTAAGTTTCAAATTTCTCATATTTGCCTATTCTAACTCGCTCCATCTTAATTCATGACCCGTCTAAACCCGGATCACTCTAAATCTGTCCCGCACCACCGTAAACCCGCCTAAAACCCACCCAAAACTTATACCCGACCCGTGATAAACCCACCATAATCCGTGCCAGTAAACCCGCCTGAACTATTGGTGCAATTCAAAATACTCCATTCATCAACATATTTAAAATCAGTTCAAAACTCTTCTGATCCTCGCGCTTGCAAGTTATTTATTCTACGGTGAGTTGGATGTGATGTAGAGAGCATCTTTAATTGCGCAAAGATTGAATATATTGATTACAGACTTACAGTGAGTAATTTGGACAGAGTGATCAGACAACAAATCGCATTAAGAATTGCAATATTATACGTAGATATTTCTTTGAGGAAAATATATGCAGATATTGTTTAGTTACGATGCTTACACTTGTAGAGTTTCTTAGTCGTTTCCACAGATATTTTTGAGTAAAGATAATAATTATTAGTCTTTGTCACTTTGATGGAGATCAAGGTAAATTATTTTAGGTTAAATTCGTGAATTTCTCTTGATAATTTATTCAAATGAATATGTGCTTATGCTCGCTAAAGAGGTACACAATCAAATGTCAAATAAAAATTTAAAATAACGAATAATATTTATTTCGAATTTAGAAATGACTATAAAATATCAATTAATATTTGCATATAAAATCGCGTCCTTCAATTATTCAAGGGTTTATAAAATTGTATTACAAGCTTGATTTATTTATATATGCAAACATATTTCAAATCAAATCAGACTTTTGATAGAAACTTATTCTTGCTCAAATTAAATTGACTGATAGAATTTTTTTTAATTATAATAGATAAAAATTTGGTTCTAGAAATAAAATTGTTTTTAAATGTTAGTTATTAATTGAGTTGACGATGCTCAATATATTGTTATAACAACTTTAATAGGCAATATAATTTACAAAATAAAGTTTTTTATTAAAAAATAAAATTTCATCAGTGGTTATGACATAGAATTAGTATATAAATAACCATTTTGGATGTGAGAAATATGCAAAGTTCTAGTTTTTGTTCTCCACTAGTTCCAAGCCACTTTGCATTAGTTACAGATATGCTCAACTCAAGCAAGAAAGAAGACGAGGAGATCCTTCACTCAAGGTTTTAATTTTTAAATGTAAAAAGATTAGGAATAAAGCAAATAATATTTTATCAAATATCAAATAATATTTTTGCATGGTTAACTTTAGAAATTTTTAGATGTTTTGTTTATTAACCGTCAATTAAATTAATTTCAATTGGACGGTGTATGCACATCGGGTTTTATTTAATGATCATTAATTCTTTGGTAAAAGAATGAAAAATTGCATACATGAATGTTGAAGTGATTTAGAACGCATCTGTATGGTATGATTTATCATAAATAATTGACACTATTGATCATAATGAAGCAGGTTACTAAGTCATTATATTTAAATAAGTAACATAAGAGAACATAAGCATGAAAGTAAAATGGTTATTGTGAATTATTAAAAATTGATTGATCCGTTCCGTTGAACCTGTACAATGTTGAAAAAGAATAGTTGACATAAATTTATATGAAATTTAAAGTTAATTTGTTCATCAAGAAAAATAAAGAAAACACTAACGAAGGCCCATAATAAATTAGTTCATAACTAAAACTTGTGAAATATAGTGCATCCTGATATATTTAATAAAGAATTTTCTCCAGTTATGAAATATAGGTTAATGTTCTGACATAATTAAAGGACGGTTACGTAAAATTTATCAATTTTATTGATGATGTCATACTTAATTTAACAAAAAATTAGCATTTAATTTGCTCTTTAACACATTTACTATCAAACCGTAAAAATCTAATTAGCAATAATAACAAACTAAGATTTTGAATAAGCGATTAACGTACATTTATAAATAATGCAAATTTTTTATTTAAAATAATAATAATAATAAAGATCATAATTATAATAATTATACACATTGAATACACAAACGTACACATAAGTGAAATTAGTCAATAAACTAAGTTAATTATGACAAAACATAAATCGTAGAGCTGGAAATCTAAAATTTATTCATAAATGAATCTAAACTGGAAATAATATAATTATAACAGACACTCAAAATTAAAATCGGAACAAAATAACGCCTTGCGAGGATATTTAATTGAAACTAATTATAAATAAAACTTAATCGATACACCCAAAGTAACCCAAATTCGGCCACAGGAAATCCCGACTAGCCTTCTCTCACCCCATTTAGTTCTCATAACATCTCTCCTTCTCTCTCCTCTTTATTACCAATCTAATCTCTCTCTCTCCGTCTTTTTCCCCTCTTGTTTCTTTCCGCCTCTCTCCTGTCGCTGGCGACGAGACCCCTCCCTTCATTTTTTTTTCCCGTTTGACTCTGCCAGCGAGTCTCTCTCTCCCTCCCCACATCTCTCTCTTACGAGAGGGTCACTCCCCGATCACCTCACCTCACGCGCTCTCTGTGACGATGGCCTCTGCCTCACAGCTTGCACAGTCACCCCTGTCACTTCTTACCGACCCTTGACTTACCCTAGACCCAAGCCCTTGTCGCCTCTCTTTATAAAGCCGAGCGTGGGCCCTCCTCTCCTCCTTTTGTGACTCTCATGCGTTGAGAATAGATAGAAAGAAATAAGAACTGATAAGAACAGATCTACGTATTCGGTTTCAAGAGGTGCAAGGAGAGGGGAGGGTGGTGGCCGAGCTTTGCCGGAGAAGAGGTTGTACCCCTTGTGCCTCCTTGCTAGCTTATCAGTCTGCCCTCTCATACTAGTAAACCCTAAGAACCCTCCTTGCCTGGTTCCTCCTTTGATGGTTGATAATTGCCTTGATGTTCTTGCTAGTTTCTGTGGGTACCACATGTTCCTTATGATTTACCAACTATTTGGTATGGTCCAGGACAGGGTTTGTACTATTTTCTGTTTTGTGGATGGATTCTGGTTAAGGGGTGTTATGGTTGCCCTTTTTGTTTGGTCACTAGTAAACTTAGCCATGTTGTTTGTTATTATCATAGTGATTGTTAGTTGATTCTGGCCTTGGTACACTAGTATCATCTGGTACCAGTGATGTAGGCTAGGCCGACTGTTAGTGCTTGCTGGTTACTATTTTTGGTATGCTGCCTTGATTTGGGTTCCTTGCTGATTTGCTTGCCTAATTTGTGGTGGATTTTGTTATGTGTTCCTGGTTAGGTTTCTCTGGTATTGGTATATGCCCCCTTGCACTATTTCTGGTTTGTACTAGTTTGTGCTGATTTGCTGATAATTGAACCGATACTACATTGTACATGTTGCTGATTTTCTTGTGTTCCTCCCTTCCTGGTTTTGGGCCTTGTGCCTCTGTCCTGTCGCCTGTGTTGGTTGCCTGTAATACCTGTTGGTACTGATTTGTTGGTATTTATCTCTTATTTTGTTGCCTAGTTGTTGTTTGCCTTGTGCCTTATTCCGTCATAAATTCTCTGATTAGCTTGGGCTTTGATTTATAACTATTGGATTGTGCTAAAAGTTAAGGAATTAAATAAAATAGATGTAGAAGGATGGATTCTTAAATAGAGTATTTGGGCCCATAATTTAAAGGCTGGATTTAAATGAATAAAAATTTATTAGGCCAATAATTAGACTCTTAACTAAGTTGAATTCTTAATTAGGATTAAGCGAATTTAATTAAGTCCCAATAAATTATAAGTCTCAAGATAATTAAAGTGCTTAACTTAAAAATACAACGAATTAATTGACGTTGTCCCGAAAGGTTCGGTGCGTCATGGACTAATCACGTAAACTTAAATATGCGGAAAATGATTAAATTCCCTGACTACCCTTGTTTCGGGTTGCCAGTGCACAGGCACAATTGGCACGGTAGTCAGCTGTGCGACCCTTTTTCGCGCCACTCCTCACTCAGGAAAAGAATCTAGTGAGAACGGCGGAAGAAGGACACGGTACCACCCTCAGATGTATATTCATGTATTTATTTTTAGGAATATACATCCAAAGGCTTTTTTTTAGTGATTGTGGGAACTTTATTGTTCCAGTGAGCGCAAGCCCTCACTGTTAATTACCCTGGGCTATGAACCCTAGGAACCTTCGATGCTAAGAAGAAAGAATTAGAATATAAATAAAATCAATTAAATAGGTCATTTTGAGTAACGAGAACTAATCAACAACGATTATCCTTGATTTTGTTATTTTAATGAACCCGCATGTGTGGTAGCTCAAACCATAATACTGAGGATCGGTGAATCTGGGTGTTCTTATACCTTATAGATTCAATTATCGAAAGATGGTGAATTTGATCCACTTAATTATCTTATCGATCTTCTAAATAATGAAACCCTATGAGTTCATAATTTAGTATGTTTAAACTTTGAGCGTTTTGGGCTTTGTTAGGTTTGATTTATCGGGAACATGTGAGATTTGGGTCACTTAAGCTGTCTTACCAATCTTTCGATTATGAAACTATGCTAGCTCATAATCCGGCAATGTAAACTTTGAGCGTTTTGAGCTTTATTAGGTTTAATTATCGGAAAAATGGGTGAGATTTGGATCACTTAGTCATTTAATTGATCTTCTAAATTGTAAAGTTTGAAGCGCTATGCCAACCTACAACCTAGGTATTTAAAATCTGAGTGTTTTGGGCTTTATTAGATTTTCTTATTAGGAAACTGGTGAGATTTGGGTCACTTAATAGTTTTTTTACTGATCTTCCAAATTATGAAATTTGACGCACTGTCAACTTATAATCTAGGTAATAAACCTGAGTTTTATATGTTTTATTAGGTTTATTTATCATAAGAACGGGTGAAATTTAAATCACTTTATCATTCTTAAATGAATTTTTGAATTCTAAAATATTTTGCGAGTTCATAACCTAAAAAAAATTTGGCTTTAGTATTTAATTAATAACTTATTTTACTCATTTTTATTTATTTGAAATTGAGAATTTCATTTTTTTTATCTATGAGGCATGAATCAATTTATTTATTTAATTTATTTGAAAGGATTATTTCATTTTATTTATTTATTTAATTTATTTGAAAGAATTTAGAAATGGTGATCATGGTTTTAATTTCCTCGCGATCCGGATTCACGCAATGAAACTATCTCTCTTTCCGTCTTCTTGTGACGCTGAATATAAACCGTTGAATTTCTCAGTCACAGATTTTGCTTGTTTTGCACTTCTCTGGAGATCAACCAATGTCTCTAGCTTCGTCTTTGAACTGATTGATCATCTATCATGTACGATCCTTATTAAAATTGTCAAATCTCTTCATGAACCACTATGTATTTTGGATGTCGGCACCAATGAAGGGGACCTCAAATTTTCAGAATTTCCTTGTTAATTCCTTTGATTCAATGTCTAATCTGTATCATTTAAGTATATTAAATGTGTTTGTGCAATTTTGTTTTGAATAACCCCAAACTTATATTGATTTTCCCTATTGTCATCACTTGGGTACCAGTTCTTATATCCATCACCAGTTCTGATATTAAGCTTCAATTATCCTCTAGTAATTATTAGGACAGTTATTTATATTCTGAAGTCAATTTGAACACAAGGAGAACACTTATAATTCTAATATGTTCTAATTTTTTTCACTGACACTGTGCAATGTTTTTTTGATTCATCCTTTTTATATATATTTTTTTTTACTGATAAATATACAGTTAGAATAGAAGAAATGCAATGTGCAAATGACTATTACTTTATTATAATGTAAAAGCTCTAAAGATGCTCATGAAAGGAAATTCAATAAAAAATAAAAATATTTTTTAAAACTTTATTGAAAATTCATGATATAAACATATTTTTTTTTGACATAAATGTAGTGTTAAATATTAAGAACGAATTTCACTTTTAAACATTCTTTATTTTAAGCAATTTTAAACATATTCACAAATCAGTCCTTGTTCAGTGATAAAAATCAGAAAATGAAATCTGTCAGAATTATTTTGGTCTTTTGGACATCTAAAAAAAAAATTAATATTTGGTCTCAAATTTCCCAGTTAAGCATTATTTATAACAGAGTTTAAGAATATAAAATAACATATGCATGTCATATTTGTAGAAAGGTCCAACTCAAATGAGGTTTTTTGTGATTTTCAAGAGACAAATGCAAAATCAGTAAACCTTTGGGTTTTTATATAAAATTTCCTAAATACCATGCTGATACAAAGTGACAGTAAGATATATTAGGTAATTTAAAATAACTCTTATTTTGAAACCTTTTTATTTTGACGCCATTTTGATTAAGTTTCAAATGATTTAGACCAGAGAGTTAAAACTGTAATTAATGGACAGTTAAGAGTAATCAGGGCATTTGAACACTCAAAACTTTATATTTTTATCTCAAAATTTACAGATAGACTCTACTTATAATAGAGAACAATAATATAAAATAAAATATAGGTATCACATTCAAAGATTACTACAGTTTATTATGTTTTGTAACAGCCAGGGATGCAGATACAAAATAAAGGGTATTTTGGGTTTCTGTGCAAAAGTGTTGATAGAATAATTCAAAACAATTCACAGTCAGGTAGAAGGGATTATGTGAAACAACTTTTATTTATTTAGAGCCATTTTATATGAGTTCTAGAGCCATTTTTGTTTTAACATTAAAAATCTAAGAAAATTCGAAAATAACAGAAAATATTATTTTACTGTTTTTTTCTTTTGCAAGCTGAACATAACAACGCCCAAATAAAATCGAATAAATGTCGAAAAATATAAAAAAATTGCACAGAAGTTCATTTTGGTTTTTAGTAAATGCTGTAAAAAATTTCAAGCAAATTGGACAAGCGGAAAGTTATTTTCTATTTTCAGTCGAATTTCAAGCCTATTTTCCTCTCTTTTGCCAGAATCTGATCAATTTGGAAAATTCAATTGCAAAACTCAATTTTGTATATCTTGTACATCAGTATGAGCTTGAGAGTTGAATTTTCTTAAAGAAAATATCAGAAAAGTTCAGCTTGGCCTAATTTCACCGATTTTTCAAAAAAGCTAAACTTTTCTAACCCCTCTTGCTATTCGCAATTGGATTTTTCAAATGGATCTGATACTGTTCGTATCTACATCCTTTAAGTTAACTCAGTACTATTCGTACCAAAGTTATTGCGTTTTCAATCCGGCACTGTTTGTGCCAAGATTATTAGTCTTAATCCTTTACTTAGTGCTGTTCGCACTAAAGCAAATCCATGTATCATAACAACATGTAGATTTTAATTTATTTTAAACAAGGAAGTATTAACAGGCTGGAGAAGAGTATAACTTTCTATTTAAAACAAGCAGAAGAAGTTAGAAATTGTTTACTGTTATATGAATATATACAAAAGGAAATAAGATATTTTGGTTTTTAACAGAGGTTTATTCACTTTCTTATGATTAATGACCAACAAAACCCGAACTGATCGTTCTAACTTTTGCAAACCATAAGACATTATGAAAGAGCATAAACTCCTGAAATAAATCCAGAAATATTGAGTAAAATAGATTTTATTCACGAAATTATATATATATATATATATATATATATATATATATATATTTTTTTTTTTTTTTTTGCTTTCTTCTCGATCTATAATATGCAAAGCCAAAACTATTCGTTTCAACCTTCACAAATCATAGAACGATCCAAAAGACTAATTTTTTTTGAATGTGTTTGAATTAGACAACAGATAACCTCTTTTTGTTTTTGTTTTTTAAAACAAGTTTTAACGAATAGTATTAAAAATATACAAGTACTAACAGTAAACTTATTAACAAGCATATAACACATTTACTTAATTTCAAACTTGAATGATATAATCTCAAAATCTGATCTGACATTATTTTGGATTAAAGTTTCAGCCAAAGCTTGAAACATACATCAAACTAGATAAAGAAAGAGATGAAAGAAACATTAGAGCAAAGAAAACACTAACAACAAAAAAAAAGTATTACTCAAGGAAAGTATGCATTTCATTGATTTGATTATTCTGTACAAACCAAGAGACACATCAAAAGTATTGAGTTACATCCATTTCGGATCTACCTAAAGTTGTTTTGAGGAAGTAGGCGGGGAGAAGCTTGTGTATTTCGATTCTCTTCGTGGAGGGGTAATATTCTGTTTTGTGCTTAAGAATTTTGGGTGAGAACTCTTCCTCTCTCTCTCTTTTTTTCTCTCTCTCCTCCTCCTTTTTTTATATGCGGGGGGGGTTTATATAGGCTAGAGATTAGGGTTTTAGAGATGACGACCTCTCATGTGCTTGACTTGGCATTTGTGTTTGTTGAATTGGCAAATTTGCATCTATTTTGCTCAATTGTTATACGCCACGTGGCTCTCTTTTTCGAATTAATCCAATCACCCTTTTACAATTCAAGTGTGCCGGCGTTTCACGAGATAACGGGGATGTAAAGTGTTTTTTTTAATTGATTTTATATTCCTTAGCTCCCACGGATTGCCGAAAGCATGGCTTTAGATTACAACATCTCAATTATTTTTAGACGGTCAAGATGGATCAAATATATTATTTTCGAAATTGAGTCACAATTTCGGATTAGTGACCGAGGGTTAGAAATAGCATGATCCTTTTGCATTTTATGATTCCTCTCCTTTCGAACACCAGATTCAATTTTTCATACAAATATCTCTACGAGTGTTTTATACCAAGTCTACTAAAAAAACTATGTTCGCACACTGCACATTAAGTACAAAGATATTCTCCTTTGAAAGCGTCGGCATGCGATTTACCTCATATTCCTTGTTGTCTCCGGTTTGTTCAAAGCACATATCACTTGTTTTGCGGCTCACTTCTTTTGGAGAAAATGGGGTGTACTATTACTTTGAATTTCTCTCTCATCTGTCGAACAGTGGAGCCTCCTCTTTTCCGTTTTCTGCTCCTCTAGTCATTTCTCATTACCGTTTGAAACATGCTATACCATTGTACTCCCTGGCATGCTACTCTATACTGGCCTCTTTTACATTTTAACCTTGTTCTTCCTCTTCGTTTTTTTTTTATCTGACTCGCTACTGGCTTGTCTCTTTGGTGACACATTCCCTTTTAATGCTCAATTAATCAAACCGCTAGCTTCATCAGTCTCACCCCTCTTTATCATACTTGTTGAGTCGCCCATTTCGCTACCCTGATTGCGTCGGGTAAGCCTCTCTCTTCGACATCAATATGAACCTCTTTTGTTCATCACTTCTTCCTTCGGTTTGCTTTGAAATTAATAACTTGTTTTGTATTTTGGGTCGAGACTTGAGTAGGTCGGTGTGGAGACACGGGGATTATAAAAGCTAAAATTGATTTCGCCACTTCTTTCTCGTTGCCGGAGAAGGAAAGGATTACAACAATGAGAAAGCTCCTTTATTTTTTGGTGAATGATCTTCTTATCGATTACTCTTGGTCTATGGCAATAAAATGTGCCCCAAAGACTTTTTCTCTTTTCGATTCATGGGTTCAATTAATACGGTTTGTCAATTAATGCATAGCTAAGGTGAAGCTAATTACCCAACCGACCCACTTATCATATTTATATATTTTATATGGTTATTTGACCATTGACTAGCTTATTCGGTCATGTACAATGCCAAAAATCTGAAATTCCTTTGGCCTGTACCCCTAAATTGCACCATAGAAGTTCTCCAACCTTCTTTTTTTTTTAAGAATAATTTCCACCTGTGATGATTCATTAAAATATTTACTCTCTTTTTTTCAGTTTTTTTTTTTTTTGCGGATTTGTCAATGCATCTTCAAATTTCATGTAATATTCAGATTATTTGAGTCACACTCTCATACGAACAGTATGGAATCCTCGATTCAATAAATTGACATGAGGTTGTAAATAGCACTTTCATACGAACAGTATGGAGTGTCAAAAATCTGTTGAATTACACTTTCATGCGAACAATATGAAGTGTTAGAATTCTTTGAGTTACACTTCCATACGAATAATATGGAGTGTCAAAGTCTGTTGAGTTACACTTTCATACGAACAGTATGAAGTATCTGAAAGTGTTAGGTGTCTCTCTATACAGGGGAGATGCTGTCAAAATTTCGTATAATTTTCTTTGAATATTTCAGGGGTAAACATCAGCGTATGATCACGTTCATTAAAATACCAACACATTAATAAAATAATAACATTTTTTAATTAATTAATTTAATTTCTTTTATTTTCTTCTTCTTTTCCTTTTTTTTTTTATTATATTTTTAAATATAATATTAATATATATAAAATAAAGTGAATTATATAATTTAAGAGTATAATAAAAATAATATTTAGAATAAAATTATTATATATTCAAATATATATTAATCAATTTCTCTATTTTTAATTAAATAAAAAGAATATTAAGAATGCTATATTATATTTAATATAATATATATTAATTAATTTCTCTATTTTTATCGACTTAGGTTTTATTTCTTGTAATCAATGTAATTGCATTTTAATCGAGATGGAATCAATAAAAATGAGTTTGATCATTATCCTGTGTACTTGTATTACTATCTGAATGTTATCGATCTAATGTAATGAGAAATGCTAGACGACATAATTAAATTAGTTAATAAAAAATACTATAAACACCATACACAACTAGAACGGTAATCGGGACACAAATTGATTAAAAAAAGATTTACGGACAAGTACTTAACGTAATTAAGTGATTAAACCAACAAACCCGAACAGATCAATAAAATACGTATAAAAGTGAGTAATAAGACAAACACCATAAAATGAACATAAATCGTGTGAAATAAATTTTTGACACTCCTAAATACAACAGAAATGCTGCCGGATTTTTAAAGAAAAGATGATAAAATCCAAACAAACGCTAATTTAAAAACATCGATGTAATTAAGTATTAATTATAAAGTAAATCACGTAAAAACTAACAATAAATTAATCTAATTAAATAAATAGGTGATACAGTCGACTCGGATTCACTCACGGAGCTCGAGGTCGATCTTGACCTCACGTACGCAGATGCCGACCCCGAGATGGGCGCGCTGCCTCCGGAGTAAAGCAACTCCGTGATCCTCACCAGCATTCTCAGGTATGATTTCCAAGGATTTGATTTTCTTTCTTCAGAAATAGGAACCCAAATCAAAATAAAAATATTTTTAAAATAAATCTGAACTGTAGTATTTTCTGACTAAACATTATTTAGATACTCAAATTAAACTGTCATTGCATCCGATAAATCGACCAGCATTTTTTTGGGGCCTACCCGCATTCACATGTCATATCATGTCATACTGCATGTAGACATGATAAGAGTAGGACTCGGGAAATAGTCCCGAGATAGGATCAGATAGAATTAAATAATCAAGTTGTAGATTATAACTATTAGGAAAATATTATTACTATCACTAATTATTAATTAAGTTAGATAATTAATCATACATTAAATATATGGGAGTACTGAGAGGCGGGTCGGGTAATTCTCAGTTTGAGCTTGCCTTGCATAACCAGACCGTTGTGGTTACGTACGGTGACCCATAGGCCCGTGGGACCCACCAATCTGTATATGCACTGCGCATCTTTGTCTGTCGGATTATCCACCAACCCCATCATTTGACGGGTTCGCTGTGTCAGAGTGTTTTCTTTTTATCAATATTATATTCTTATTATTCTTAAATTGATCTGATTTTTAAATTCAAAGTTGAGCGATTAGGATACCATGTCTTTCAGTATTTAGTGTGGACGGCCATATTTGAGGCTGGAATCTACACCGAGATATTATATTATTTTATCTATCCGGCTTATTTAGGATCCTGGTATGTCAGAAGGGCTTAGGTAAGTCACAAGTCTAGGGCCCGATTACGTGCCCGCTTGTGGATGGATTTATGATCTGCAACTGGGTTATATATATATGGGTATTTTAAATCTCATACCTTATATATATGTTTATTATATATTATATTATTATTCACATATTTTTATATTTTGGGTTTATTTATCATCGCATCATAACGAATTGTTAAAGAGATGCATTAAACTATAATTTTACTTATAAATAGATAATTACTACATTTAGAAAGTCAGTATTGGTATTTGAGTCCAGTCTAGGAAAGAAAATTAAATCTTAAGCCTGGATCTAAATCCGTACTGAGTAATTTTTTTTTTAAATTACTCATGTTTCCATGGTGGTTGTGGAATCCAGGTACATAGGTACGAGATATATTTTGATGAGAGAGTGCTAAATGCAGTCCTGCGTGGTAACGGAGATGCTTCGCCACATCCGCATGTGAGCAGGATAGTTGATTAGGATTCATCGGGTTTTGAGTTTTATTTCTTTTTTTGGGTTTTATTTGAGAGGTTTTGCTGCCCATTTCGATGGAGCTAGCCCCGTCGATGCAGGTGTTGTATTATGTTTTGTTACTCGGATGTATACTATTTTGTATTATCATTATTGTTCTGTTTATTTAGTATTCGATTTATTTTATTCATTTAGCATTTCATACGCACGTCTCGTCGTGTGTTGATGTGTATTTTGCTAAGCTAATAAATACCATAATTTATACTCAATTTCAGCTGCAATCGCACGACCTAGTCAAGTAGTAGTCATGGTGTCGAACCACAAAGACAAGGGTGAATTATCGGTTCTCGCAAGTTTCACTAATCTAGATAATCGAACGAGAGTTTTAGTATTAAACTAAAAGTGCATAAATCTAACAACAACGACTGAAAAGTTTATCAAATAGAGGATTCTAGGGGTTTTCGGCTTCACTCTCACTCATTTGGTCAATTCACTCTATTTGATCTTTTAATATGTTCTAGTGTTTGTCGGGGATTCAATCTCAGATTTTAGTATCAAATTTACACTTTCGTGGCTTGATACCGTACCTAAACAATTCGGGTTTCACGATTAAGTACCTCACCTTATTAGTCTAAGCCCATTAAGATCAGTGAATTACTTTGGCATAACCTAGATTATGTACTTCGCCTTTCGGTACCTCACACAATTTCTAGGGTTTTCTCGGTTTTCCCTTAGGTAATAAGTTTCACGATTAAGTACTTGGGTTACGACCTAAATCACTGTTTTTTGTCAGAAGATTCAGTTCCACCTTTCGGTTTCCGCTTTCACTTCTATGGTAATATGCAGTTGATTAAAACTAAGCATTCAATTTAGACAAAACAGCAATCACAAATAACAAGAACTAAAAGATCAACACATGAGTAAATTAAACCATTCGAGTTATCGAGTTTACATCTAGACCCCTAGAAGGGTGTCTAGCCATAAATCATGTTAGAGATTGTACCAAGATTCATGTTCAAACAACAGTACAATATGAGAAAAGAGTAAAGAAAATAATACACCAAGAAGATCTACGATTTTTCGCCAAGTTCTTGAGTTCTCTTTCAAATCTCTCTCTAATGGTGTTCTTCCTCTTCTTTCTTGCTTATGATCTATTCTTTAGACAGTTGAGAGATGTCATGGACTAAGGGAAGGTTAAAATCTTTTATTCCAATAAGAAAACCGCTTTAAAACTGCAAGTTCGCGCTTCCAGCCCCTAAAATTGCGATCCGACATTCTAAAATTGCGGTCCGCAATTTTTGCACTTCTTATCAGAGTGAACTAAAGAGCAAATCCCGTAATTGTGGTCCGCAATTTTTGTCCAGAAGTGTTTTCACTTCATTTCTTCGTGTAGCTTCGATCCATCTCGTTCCAAACCTTATTTCTCATGTTAACATCCTTGTTTACATTTCATAACCTGCAAAATAATAAGAAATACAGCAGTATCTCGAACTCGACATAAAAACTGAATAAATTCTTAACAATTAACATAAAATGCACAGTTTTTGAGATAAAATCCTAATTGAATATAATATATAATTGAGGCTTATCATGTGTACGTGGAGGAATTAAGCACCCTTAATCTAATTTATTATTTCTGAGATGTGACATCCTTCGGTGGTATCAAAGCATGGTTAATATAATTCGATTTCATATAAACCATACTAGGGTAACATCTACGAATCTCGAGATGTGAATAAAATAAACAAAACAATAATAAGTACTTAACATAGGTTGTGAGGGTAGGTTTAGGAAAAAGACGGGGCAAACGTTACACGCACGGTTGCGTAGTTTCGCTGCTCCTGCAGGATCTCATTGCACGTGTGTGAGCAAAGAAAAGTTTTAAATAATCAAGTAAAATAACACGTAAGGATTTTTAGCGTTTTATAAATTTGAACTTACGAGTATGTTTTTTTTTCTTCCATCAGATTTTTCTGGTCATCATGGTTCGATCTTCGGGAGGAGGTCATCAGACACGGAGACCCCATACCCGTTCTTAGGCCCCCTTGGGCTTACCCCCACCGGACCCACGCCCTCACGCCCGCGTACGAGTGAGGGACACGTGGCCCACGACACTGCCAGTTCTACACATCGCCCGCGCACCTTCGGCGAGTGGGACACCCCGTCCCCGCCATCTCCACCCGTCACATCTCCTGAGGCCCAGGCGCGCTGAGCAGACCCCGTACCCCGTCACTTGTGGATCCGCCACAGCCTGCGGCCCCGCCGCAACCTATTATATTCACCCCCGGGACTGACCCGACCCAACTCATGCATGCCTTCTTCTCTGGGCTGGCGCAGTTTACCTCTCAAGCGAACGCATCGGGACAGACGACACGTGATCCGTTTGTATCTGCGTTATGGGAGTTCGAGCGCCATCATACACCCCGTATGATGGCAGCGACGTATACGATGCCGTTGAGGAGTGGCTTGCGGCAGTACATGTCACTTTCCATCTCTCACGTACTCCCGAGGCCTACATGGCTGAGCTAGCGACCACCCTATTGGATCGCGACGCTCGCCACTGTGGTCCTCCCAGGAGCCTCAGCACGAGGGTGGAGTTCGAGCCTTGTACAATGGGAGCACCATTCACTGCGGGAGATTACTTGGGAGCTCGAGAGCGAGATGCGAGAGAGCCACCCCGAGCTTTTCACGACTTGAGTTTCGTTTCAAGACGAAACAAACTTTTTAGGGGGGGTGAAATGTAAACCGTAAAAATCTAATTAGCAATAATAACAAACTAAGATTTTGAATAAGCGATTAACGCACATTTATAAATAACGCAAAATTTTGATTTAAAATAAGAATAATAATAATGAGTAATAATAAAGATCATAATTATAATAATTATACACATCGAATACACAAACGTACACATAAGTGAAATTAGTCAATAAACCAAGTTAATTATGACAAAATATAAATCGTAGAGCTGGAAATCTAAAATTTATTCATAAATGAACCTAAATTGAAAATAATATAATTATAACATAGACTCAAAATTAAAACCGGAATAAAATAACGCCTTGTGAGGACATTTAATTGAAACTAATTATAAATAAAACTTAATCGATATACCCAAAATAACCCAAATTCGGCCACAGAAAATCCCGACTAGCCTTCTATCACCCCATTTATATCAATTCGCTCATAAAAAATATTAAAAAAATGATGATAAATTTATTTTTTTAGAATTTTCTGTAATTTTCTATAATTTTTGGAGTTTTATGCCATTTAATTGCGGTTTTGTGAAATTGCAAAAAAAAAAGTGTGAATCCGACATGGATGGATTGGACCGCCCCATGCCCGACCCTTTCCAATTCGTGGAGTTCTAATCCGCGGGAGTTTAAGGCGGGTTGGGTTGGGATTCTTTCATTTGGGACCGTTCTAACTCAGACCACTGAACTGTGCTAACCCGTGATCAGTGTTAATCCGTGGTCCAGAAGGTTTGGACCGGACTGTCCCGGACCAAATTGTTTTCAAATCTCTAGTCGTCCTCTTAAAGATGAAAAAAATTATTTCAATTAACATTTCTTTTTTTTATTCTATAGAAGAATCGAGTTTGTTATTGAATTTTGCTTATAGATCTCATAGCGTTGAGGAGCGCGCTATTTTTTAGTATATATTAATAGCGTGAGATCATTTGACAATGGTTATTTTGACAATCTTGATAATGGATTTTTAGATAAATATGAAAAAACTTTCTTAAAAATTAAAAAAATTAATAAATATGTTTTTTTATAATTATTTAAATTTTATATAATTTCTTTATCGTTTGATGATCCTTCAATTTATTATCATCATGGTTTCTGACTCTAGTCTAAGAAAAGAGCCCCAGCGGCCCACGCATGAAGACTTGCTTCTGGGTGGTTGTCTATTTCACTTTTTTGAAAAAGCTCAACTCGCCGATCGCATCAACCACAACCACATCTGTACTGTACACTCATTGACTCATAGCACTAGCTCTCTTCTTCAGAAAAAACAGCGTACATGTAACATTAATTGATAATTAATGAAATTAATATTGCGCTCCTCTGTAAACAATGGTGCTTGACCAAGTCAAAGAATAAAGAGAACACGTGTTAATTTTCTCAATTAACACAGTGAAACTGAAATTTGACCCAGTCAAATTATTAATGAAGAGTTTTAAAACTTTAATAATAATAATAATAATAATAACAATCTATTTTTATCAACAATCTAAAAAAAACAATCTACAAGTTTTACAACTTGTAAATATAATATTTTTATAGTGGCATCTACCTATAAATTATACATACGACCGACTCAGGTCCCAATGAACCTTATCACTCTCCAGGAAAGGGGCCCACAACTCTTCTGTCCGGAGCTGTACAATGACGTGGAATGCAACAAGTTTATAGACTCGGCCTACAACTTCAAAATAGACGGTCAAAGTTCAACAATACTTAGACCCTACGCTCTCTCACCTCATCCCCCATATCTAATATCTTGGCCGTAAATGCTCTCATTATTCCGAGAAATAATAAATTAGCACACCCCAAACCTCTTCGATGAGTTCTCCGATTTGACAATGATGTCATCAACCTGTCAATTCGTTTAATCCATCCGATTTAATTTATTTTTTTATCATGTTGGAGACGAGTTGTGATTTTAACTAGCTCATTATATTGAATTGGGTTATAAATTTACTTTTTGAAACCAATATAATTCAAACCCAACGTATAATCATATATTATATATATTTTATAAATATTATAAATATAATTTATTGATAAATCAATTAAATAATAATTTAAGAGGTGAAATTTTACATTACATTTTAATTATTACCGTACATTTTTTGTTATATTTTTTATATTATATATCACTTTCTTTTTAATATTAATTATTACTTATATTTTTTTTAAACATGACAAATATTTAATTTTTTACTTCATTATTCACATTTAATGTAGAATAATCATTATTTTTTTCATTTTTTCTGAGATGTGATGTCATTATTAAAAATATTTAATATTTAATATTAACAAAAAAATTACATAATAGATTATTTAATTAAAATGTCAAGCTATTTAACTCGTTCAACTCATATAACATCAAAAATTTACATGTAAAAAATTATACAGATTGGATTGAGTTACATATGAATTATCTAAAGAATTTTTTAACCCGATATAACTGGATTGGATTCAAATTTTAATAAAAAAAAATTATTAACCCGTTACACCACTATAATTCGAGTGAAAAAAATTAATTATCGGGTTATTCCCATTTGGGGGCGACAATGAAGCACCAATCAATGATTGGATCAAGACGGAGGGTGCAAAGGTAAACCAATATATCACATGCTGAATTATCACATTTTACTCAAGAGGGAAACCTTATTTTGGTCCCCGATTCTCTTGTGAATGTTGGGTTATATAGTATGAATTCACAGAGTATTTGATCTGTACCCCCACTTTGAAGTAACTAAATTTTAACGCGTTATGTTTTCTGACTTAATTCAAGTTTTTTAGTTTTTACTGCAAAAGCTGTGGGAATATATTTGCTTGACTTGCCATCGGACTTGGAGAAATCGTGTGGATTAAAAAGACTTAAAAAGCAAGGATGATGTGGAGATCACTCTTTGTTTGTGTTATACCAATCAAACTTTGGACAAACTTTAACTTTTTCCCATTTATTGGTCGGAAGGATGTGGCGGATGGTCCAGTGGAGAATGGAGATGTGAATTTCGGGAATTTAGAGGGGAGGATGAGAGGGTATTTTAAACTTTAAATATATCATTATATTTATAAGAGTAAAAATGATGTGAATTTAAGTTTGTTCAGATTTTTTGTGAGTTTAACATATAAAATACCTCAAATTATTTTTAAATTTTCATTTTTTATATTCATTAAAAAATTTATATAAAAACTGTATGGAATACAAAAATTTAGGATGTTTCAAATTTTTTAGTTTTTTATTTTAAAAAATGATGTATAAAAATTAAATATTTTGTTATTATTTTTAGTTATTTTTTACAAAATTAAAAAATAATGATTTTGAAATCTCAAAACACTTCAAATTTTTATATTCCATAAGATTTTTATAAGAAGAATTTAATAAGCAGGATGAATCAAAATTTGAAAATGATTTGATATATTTTTTTGAGATTAAACTAACGGAACACTTTCGTGAGCTTAAACTCATAGAAGATCACCGTGAGTTTAAACTCACGTTATCTTTACTCTATAAGTAATATTAAAATTATACTTTTATACAATTATAATGATAAAAAAATACTTGAGTTTGTAGTGGCATTAAACTAATTTGAAGTTTGTAGTGGCATTAAACTAATTTGAAGTTTGTAGTGGCATTAAACTAATTTGAAGTTTTGAAAAATTAATGATAATTCAACATTAGATACAAATAATGGATTAAAAATTAAAAATTAAAAATTATCATATTTTATAAAAAATAAATATAAGTAATAATTAATATGAAAAAGAAAGCGATATATAACATCAAAAATAAAAAAATAACATAAAATTTATGATAATAAATAAAGTGCGATGTATAATTTTAACTCTTAAATAATTATTTAATTATCAATTCATTGTATATATAATTTTAAAAATATGTATGACACATGTTTATAAGGTCGGGTCTAGATCAAGGTAGTCAGAGGCGAAAGACGCAGTCAAGGCGCAAATGGTTGAAATCGTCTGAGGCGCAAAGTGCACACAAAAGCGCGCGCCTGAGTAATCTGAGGCGCATAATTATATTTGATATAATTAATATAATAAAATGCTTGATAAAAACAAAATTGATATAAAAATGTATTATCATTAACTTTATTTCTTATTTTTAAATAATATATAATTTCTTAGAATACAAAAACATAAATAAAATACTTAAATTTCATTTCAAATAAAACAAAATTATACAATTAAAATTTTGCATTGTAATTTAATATTCTAAATATTTAATATCAAAATCTCAATAGAACATAACTAAATTTCGATTATGTTTTACTGCAACTATTATAAAATATAAATATATCGATGATATACAAAATAACAATAAAATATGTACACATATACAATATTACTCATCATCTCATCAAATTTCTAAATAAAGTAAAGTTAATTTATTTACATGCTATAATGGTAGATTTGATTATTAATTTATTATTTAATTTTTATTTTTTACATGATATATTATGGTAGTTCATAAACACTTATTCTAAAAAGGATACATAATATTTATAACAAGATATGATAGAATTTTTAATATTATTTTTTTTTCATATTTCTTTATTTTATTGTCATCTCTATTAGCATTTCATCAAAATTACATTTCGAAGGCATATAAAATTTTAAATCAAAAAGCCTAAATATTTTAAAGTTATATTAAATTTAAATATTATAATAAATTAAACTTGGATGTTACAAAATTCATCAGGCGCGTGCCTCCTTGCGCCTCTCGCTTTTTGCGTCTTACCAAAAAGCGCACAAAAGCGTGCGCTTTTGTAACTGTGCCCGCCTCTCAACCCAAAAAAATAAAGATTGCTTTTGCGTCTCGCCTTTGCGCTTTTTGCGCCTCTGACTTCACTGGTCTAGATTAGATGAGTTTCAGAAAATAAATTTATAATCCAATCTAATATAACGAGTTAGTTAAAATTATATTTTTTTTACTTTTGAGTTAATCTCATGTTTTTTTACTCTATAAGTAATATTAAAATTATACTTTATATAATTATAATGATTAAAAACTAATTTACTTGAGTTTTGGTGGTATTAAACTAATTTTGAAGTTTGGAATGAAATTTTTTAATTTTTTAATTTTGGAGTGATATTTAACTAATTTTTTTATGAAAAATAATGATAATTTTACATTAGATACAAATAATGATTAGAAATTAAATATTATCATGTTTTATAAAAAAATATATATAAATAATAATTAATATTAAAAAGAAAGCGATATATAACATCAAAAATAAAAATATAATAAAAACCATATAGTAATAATTAAAATATAATGTATAATTTTAATTCTTAAATAATTATTTAATTATCAGTTAATTATATATAAATATTTTAAAATATATATGACATGATTATATAGTCGGGCCTAGATCAGATGGGTTTCATAAAATAAATTTATAATCCAATTTAATATGATGAGTTAGATAAAATTATAACTCGTATCTAATCTGATAACTTCTTAATCCGATAAAAAAAAAACAGATCGAATCGGTGGGTTAAATGGATTAGACGGATTAATGAGTTTATTGTACATTTTTAATCCTGATGCACCAGAATGCGACAAAAGAGGAGGAGATAGGCGATAATAGCGAGGATGCCGACGAGTGATTATCACTGTTTTTAACTTGTTTCTCATCTTAGAAATTCTCGTTGTGTGCATCTCCATTTAAATTTTCGTTGTGATTGTTACCGGCATTCAAGGGAAGAAGGTTGCTTGCCATTCGTACCTGATAAAAACGAGAAAATAAGCAAAAATTACCTTCCCACAAAAATTTCAGGTGAACAAGCTGCTTTGTGTAAGTTACCACCCCACATTAATTTCCTCTATCATAGGCTCCCTTATCTATTGGGAATTACAAAACCTTTTTAATTAAGAACTACAAAATAAAGAATGAATACTTTATGCTTCGGAAGAGGTGAAGTATTTTCCTATGTTCACTGCCAGCCAACACACAAATCAAGAAATGGTAATTTAATAAAATATAGCATCATCAGTGATATGATAAAACCAGGAAAAAAAACATCCATCTGATTACCAATTTGATGACGAAGTAGAAATTCATAAACATGAAAAATAAGATTTGAGAAAACAAAACTAAATTCACCCACATAATAATTAGTAAAAAAATTGTATATATTAGAAAATTAATGATGCAGAAATAGAATATAACCCGGCCTCCTTTTAGGTTGCAATTAAATTCTTGATTTGTTTTTCCATATTCTGTTATGCACTTTAAACGTGGTTTAATTAATTATCAGAGCAGAAAAATCTCCATCGTCAACAATATCCCGAAGAACATAGCGATAGGAAGAAAATGAGGATCAGTCGTTTTCTTTGATGTGTGTAGGGTTGTAGGCTTATATTATAAATTATAATTGAGTTTGGTCAAATATTATCATTATGGGCAGAGAACAGTTGCAGCGAGCCTCTCACGCGATTATCAATGAAGACTTTTTACTTAATAAGAACATATCTTATCTACTGAGATGATCTTAAAATTATTTTCATAAACGGACATGAGTTCGTGAGCAGAGATGATCTTAAAGTTATTTTCATAAACGGGCGTGAGTTCAATTCACGAACTCATGCCCTTAAATTTTTATTTTACCTACCCGAACACTATCTAAAGACATAAAAGACGTGAGTTAAATTCACGCCCTACGTTGTCTTCAATTATCTGGTTACAATCACCGTAGTTAAACACACCTAAAAGCGTGAGTTAAACTTTTGAATAAAAAACTTTAAGGGCATGAGTTTAACTCACGCCTTTTAGACGTGGATGCACTCTGGTTGTTAGATTTTATATACAGAGATGACATTTGAGCAAAGTTATTTTCACAAACGGTCTAAGCAAGGGCGTGAGTTTAACTCATGCCCTTAAACTTCCATTTTGCTTGCCGGAACTCTGCCCAAAAACACAAAGGACGTGAGTTAAACTCACGCCCTACGTTGTCTTCAATTATCTAATTACAACCACCGTAGTTAAACACATCTAAGAGCGTGAGTTAAATTTTTGAATAAAAAGTTTTAAAGACATGAGTTGAACTCACGCCCTTTAGATGTGGATGCGCTCTAGTTGTTGTCTTTGGAATAAAAAGTATTAACAAAAATAGTATTTAGGTTTTGAATAACTGAATTGTATTCTATTCTATTCTTAAGTTACATATTTATACTAAAGGATTACAAAAAATAAGAAAAATAATAATATAGAAAATTAGAAAAACAATTAATACAAAATCTTACAGTTTTTTTTAAATTAAATACTATATATTCTAACACCCTCCCTCAAACTAAGAATATCAACGGAGATTGCATTCGAAGTTTCGTGATGAACTGATCGAAATGATCAAAGAAGTGACTGCAGATGATCAAAGGCCATGGATTCAGAATGACTTAAGTTATTTGGTTCAGGATGACCCGAAGGTCTCGATTTCAAATGACTCGAAGTTTCAAATTTCACATGACACAAAGGTCCATATTTCAGATGACCCGAAGGCCCGGATTCAGATGACCCGAAGGTCTAGAATTCAGATGACTCGAAGGTCTAGATTTAGGTGACCCGAAGGTCCACATTTTAGATGATCCGAAGATCACTGGTTCAGAGGACCAAAGAGGTCGTGGTTTCTGCAGAATGGATGCACAAGAGGTGTGCTAAGATCAACTATGGTAGTGCACATATAGTTGTAGTAGCTGATCAGATCAGTGTGCACCGCTGAGTGGGGATGGTAAATAGTGATGGTGGTTGGGTAGAACTTGCGGCAGTGGCAATGTTATGGTGATTGTGCGAAGCAAAAATATTTCACCAAGCAGAGAAGGGGTCAAAACAGAATCATGACATAACTGTGAACCGAATGGAGCAACAGGGAACAAGTCAGGCGGCGGAGCAGAGCTAGACAACGGAGATGATCGGAATCCTACTATTAACACCCTCTCTCAAACTGAAAATACCTATGTAGAGTATATCTTTAGTTTGAAAATAAATGACACAGCCTTAAGAAAGACAAATGAGAGTTGCTGCCGTAGAGATTTCAGATGACACACACTCGAGAAACATATGAGGACTGCTGCCATGTAGGTAACATATGACACAGTCTCTAAGAAGATATATGACACAGTACCAAACATATAAACAGTACAGCTGCCCACCACTTGCCCAGTAAACGGGCCCCACAACTCTTCTAAGTTCTTCTAACAACTATAACAACTCTCTTGACTCTTTCTGCCCGGTAACTGTGCAATGACGTGGATTGGTAATAGCCTTGGCTTACAACTTTAAAATACAGAGACGAGACGACTCAATAGATCCGTACAATTGAAATATTATTTACTGAAGAGGAGGAGCCTGTTTGGCTGTTTCCTCTATCGCTATAAATGCTATATAGCATGTAGAGATTTGAAATGGACCACACGCAGTCCATCCGTCTCCGAGCCGAGGGCCGTGGCGTCAAATGGACCGGACGACCGGACCGGATCATGGCCGATCAAATGGATCGGAGCCGTGCCGGCCACGGTCCGGTCAACGGCTGGGCTCGGCCTCCTTCACCCGAAAATGGGCCGTCTGGCAAATCCGTGTCGGGCCGTGGACCGAGGCCGAGCCGGGCCGTGGACCGTCTTGCGGGACCGTGGGACCGGACCGTCCGAGGCCGGGAGTGATATTTTTTTGTATTATTTGATTTTTAAATTATTCAAAAATACATAATTAATTCGATGAAAATGATTATTTAAAAATTAATAAATTTTTTTTTCAACTTTTATTATTTTTTTATAATTTTCTGAAATTTTATTTTTTACAAGTGTATATATTATGGAAATGTGCCTGTTATTATTTTTTACTAATTCGAATTATTATCATTTTGGAAATGTGCCTGTACAAGTGTATATATTATGGATGAAAATTTAGTGAGGATGTTGTCAATGAAATGAGGTTATGGACAACAAGTAGAACAATTGACGTCAATCGGATATCAAAATGAAAAGGAATTTAGGACTTGTAAATGCCAAATTAAAACGGTTTTTATGGTTATGCTCTTATGAATGTCAAATTAAAACTAGCGTCTTTTAAGGTTATGGTCTTATGAAAAAGGAGTATTGTTTTAGTATAATTATTTTTGTCTCATAAGACTCGTTAGGGCCATAGGGTCGGATCGGATTGGTCATCACTATTTTTTTATCGATCTGTTTAAAAACGGATCAATTTTTTTTATTCAACTCTACTCGAATAAATTAATTAAGTATTTATTAATTATTTTATATATTTATAAGTAATTTAATGTTAATTAATTTTAATTAGTATATATATAAGATTTATTTAGTGTTAGATAAAATAAATCCAAAAAAAACAAAATTAAAGGGGTTTGGTCGAGTTGACCTATACTTGACCCATGACGGGTAAAAAAAATTTGATCCAAATATGTTAATATGTTAATTTATATTTTAACATTTGATACTCAAAATTTAAGAGTTTAATATGGAGCTTTTCAGCGTTATTAGACTCATTTGTTCTAAATAAAGAGTAGAACTTAAAATTTAGGAGAAGACAATTAGAAGACATCTTTAAAAGGAGAAAAATATGAAATAGAAGAAGTGTTTAGAATAGAAACTGAAAATTTCATCTGTTTCTTCATCAAATTTCTTCTCTTGTTCTCTTTCTCTTTATTTCATGTTGTTTATTGTGGAAGGCTAAATTTTCCTTCTTCTAAGGTTTAGGATATATATTTCATACTTTTGTTATTTTAATTTAAATTATATTGTTGTTTCAATGATTATTTTATTTTGAACTTGGTTTGTAAATTATTGGTGTATGAATTTATAAATTAGATGATGAATTGCATATTTAGGTAGTTGCAAATGCTAGAATTTGTACAAAAATTGACCAACTTAATGTTTGTATGTAAAATTTTAGGTTTAAGACTAAGTATCAAAAAGAGACGTTGATTACTTGGTCTAAATTTAGACTTAGAAAAATGATTTGGTTAGAGACTTTAGTATCTTCTGAAACTCAAATTTGAATATTATTATTGATTCCATTAGAGAATTCAACATCTTGAATATACTTGACTAATTACATATTTTAGTACATTTAGGGTATGCCACAAAATAAAATTTGCCTCTAGATATAGGATCAAGCATCACAAAAGTAGGAAGATCTTAAATTAGAATTAAGAACTATCATTTATAATTCGAAGGCCCTAGAAACTTTATATTTTAACTTCCTTATTTATGATTATGTTAATTTAGAATTATATTTACTTTATTATAAAATTAGGATTAAATTATCAGTTTATTTTTTATTATTTAAACAATTGAACTTTGAATGACCTAAATGCAAAAGCTATTTACTAAAAAATAATAATATTCATTAAACAATTAAAAATAATAATTCGAATTAGTTAAAAAATATGATAAATTATTATTTTTTTCAATTTATAAAAAAAAAAATTTGAACCGGACCGATCGTGGATCGACCGGACCGGGAGCTCCGTGGGGTCGACCCCGGGGCCAACGGGGGACGGGTTCGGTTTTTTGGACGCTTGGGGCCGGACCGTTTGGGCCGTGCGGGGCCGTGGGCCGTGGGCCGTGCGGGGCCGTGGACCGTCCGGGTCGGACCGGACCGGCCGACCGGACCGTCTTCAATCCACTAATAGCATGCCTATCTATATTAGAGAGAGAGAGAGAGAGAGAGAGAGAGAGACAGTCACACACCCGCACACACACGCACAGTAGGTGTGGAGCAGGAGCACTGGAGCGTGGAAGACTCATGAAGGGCTTGGCGATCGTTCTTGTTGCACTGAGCGCCGCACTATTATCTAATGCCGGAGCAGCGGCTGCTCAACCCACGACAGATCCAGTAGAAGGTACGTCTACTCTCCTTTCTTTCTCTTTCTTTATATATAAAGTAAAAAGAGCCATCAGTCAGTCCTGAGCTTTGCCCATCAGTGGGGCTCGACAGCAAACGCCACTACCAACTGGCAACTGCCCCTGCGGCGTTGGCTCTCGAGGACCAGCTGATCGCATCTGGAAGCCGATTCCTTCCGATTAGACTTGGATCGAACCAATCTCAATGAAAACAATTAAGCATTTGTCAGTTTTGTAATATAGTTTTAATCGAGTCAGGTCGATCCGTACCTGTTTTCTATCAGTTCTAAGTTCTCTCCACTGGCACGTCCTCCCATTTAAATGTTACTTCTCCCCTGTTTCTTTCTTTCTATCTTTCCATATTGTTGCTTCATTCTTTAATTTTCTCTTTTTCAACCTCCATGCATGTCAGCATGCTGAGGTATCTTAATGGCGGCTTTGCTTATGTAAGAAATAGTGCTGTTCTGGTAAAGGTGAGATTTTCAGGAAATCTAGTATGGTGTATTACCAGAACGTGGTCCAGTATGCACACATAGACAGAGAGGAAAATTTAATTTGCGTTTGTCTTATTCGTTGAGCTTGATAGATGTTATTCGTCCTACCTATAACAACAACAAAAACGTAACTTTTATTATTGCAACTAAAACTCTAAAAGTAATGTAACTGAAGAAAATTGAATATAATTATTGATACTTGATAGACTGAATCAGGATTGACTTTTGGTTGTTCTGATACAGCGGCTGCAGTGAATACAATACTAGCAAGATGGAAGAAGCCCGCGCCACCATCAACGTGGAACACAACTGGCGATCTGTGTAGTGGGTGGGCTACTGATAGTACAGAGCTGGAGAATTGGGATTTTAATCCTGGCATCAAATGCGACTGCACCTACAACAACAGCAAGACCTGCCACATTGTTAAGCTGTGAGTTGACCTGACCACTGTATATATACATATGCATATAAAATATTTTCCTTTTTTTTGAGTGAACTGTATATAAGTACGAGAAAAGACCAAAATACAATGCACATACATTGATGGGTCGCGTGCATTGCGTACAACTTTGGAATTTCGAGTAAAAAATAAGGAGAGAACCTCTGTTAGATGATCCAAAAATCTTAGATCAAGTAATTTTCTCTCGAATGGAAAAAAACTAACAAAATATTCTAAAAAATATGAAATTTGATATTCTGCAAAATTTAATATCAAGATTAGGGTTAATATCATATTTACCTTTCAACTCTTCTTCTAAATCATATTTATCCATCAACTCTTTAATATATCATATTTACCCTTTGACTCTTCAAATCCTTTCATATTTATTCATATACTCTTTAATATATCTAATATATATTTGAACTCTTTAAATTATTTCATATTTATCCATGAATTCTCAAAAACATCTTATAAAATATTCTCATATATGCCCAATAATAAAATAGGTTATTTTTTTAATCCTATTTAACTCTTATTTATTCTTAAAATTAAATTTATTTAGAACATTGGGTAGGCATTATTTAATTATTTTTCTTGATCTGACCTGAAACCAGACAAAATTGATCACATCGGGTTTGGTGAAGAAAAATAATTAAATGTTATCTATCCAACCGAATTAAACAAATTTAATTTTATTAATAAATATGAAAAAACTAAAGAATTATAAGATATCATAAATAATTATTGATTATTTATGAAAATACGAGTAAATTGAAAGAACTTAAAGAGCTCAAAGCTATATTAAATATGTTAAAGAGTACATGGGTAAATATGAAAGGATTATAAGAGTTGAATGATAAATATAATATATTAAAAAATTGATAGATAAATATAAAATAAAAGAAGAGTAGATTAAATATGATATTAACCTTAAGAGATTATGTTAAGTAGTTTGAATTAATCATTTTTATCTCGAGATTCAAAGTTTGAATGCAATGTATGGATCCTTCCAAGCAATGCATTGCATTTTTATCTTCCTCTCAATGAATTTACTCTAAAATGTGTTGTCTTTTGCTAATTGATCTTTGGTTTTCTTTGTTATTTCTCTCCTAATTAACAAAGGAGGGTTTATGCGATAGAAGTGGTAGGTACTTTTCCACAAGAGGTTCAGGATCTCCCGCATCTTACCTATCTGTAAGAAGTTTGCTAAAATGCTTTGTCATTTTTTGACCATTTTTTTTAGCATTGTTTATATATTCCACTTTCCACAATGATCTTTCTTTTTTTGGAAAAAATATAAAATACCTCCACACTTTCCCTAACTACCATTCACAAATGGGATCCCTTAAGAAACAAAAACGTGTGGGACCCACAAACAGTGAAAGAGGGACAAGTATGCGGTGCTATATTGGAATCGGTATCTTCTGGGGAGTTTTTCTTGCGGAGCTGTGTGGTTCTTTCATTTTGATCTGTCCAATCACCAATTAATGGTTCTAATTTAATAATAATAAATAGTCCCGTACATCAAAATTCGTGTTTATACTTCACTATAGTCATAAATATTAAAACAAGCCGTTCAGATTATCCGCAGAGGCTTCCCGCCCGCTATATTGGGGGCACCAGGTCACTGCTTTTCCCCCAGTTTCTCTGCTCTTAAAGCTATTAACAACTATATATAGTCAAGTTCCCATTTTATACTGTCAGCATATGCTATCGTTTCCTTCTATGTAATACTTTTTTTTTCTTTCTTTTTTTAGAAATTTCGATCAGAATTATTTATCAGGTCCTATTCCAGCATTCCTGGGAAACTTGACTCAACTGGAAACATTGTAAGAGATGTATCCTATATATAGTGTTACACAGTAGCAACTTCCAGTTTATGTCATCATAATTAAACATTCAATCCTCATCCCAAACGCGGATTTACTTGATTCCTAAGGCCATAATTTTCTTTAATGTTTGAAAATGATAGGTCGATTGGTTACAATGCATTTGAGGGTCCAATTCCAAAGGAGTTGGGCAAGCTCAGCCAACTCTCCCTTCTGTAAGCTTTATCTTTCCCTAATTGAATAAAAAAGATATTCCAAACTATATACTAACAAAAATAAAACACTCATTTTTAAAGAGTCCGCTTAATTTTGAAAAAGATTGAATGAAATATATTTAATTAAAATAGTTTTATTAACAGGGGGATTAGTGTTAACTATTTGAATGGTTCTGTACCAGAAGAATTCGGGAATCTGACTAGTCTGCAGAAATGGTTAGTTTTTATTAAATTTTATTACAAAACAAAATTAGGACAGGCTACTTTTTCCCCAAAAAAATGACAGGCTAAGTTTTGATGATTTTTTGAAAAACTAAAACTGTGTTTAATTTGTTGAAAATTTTCAGGTTCATGGATAGTTCAGGACTGTCGGGCAAACTACCAGAAACACTCTCCAATCTAAAAAATTTGCAGATCTTGTAACTTCTGTAAAAGCAAGCTATTCAATTAACTTTTATTATTTTTGTCATTGGTTTTCATGAATGTGAATGATTAATATTGAATTAATGCTTACTCAGTTTTGCAGGTGACAATGCTTTCACTGGAAAAATCCCTGATTTTATCGGTAGCAGCTGGACAAGTTTGACAGATTTGTAAGTTTTATACTGCATATATACCATCAATCTCTCCCTGTTATTTGTACGCATACCATTACCAGTTTACCACCTAACAGAAGAAGAAGAATGTAATTTGTAACTAATAATTAATTTGCAGGAGAATTCAAGGAAATTCTTTTGAAGGGCCAATTCCTGCAAATATTGCCAACCTTGTGAGCTTAACCGGCCTGTAAGTCATAAACTTGAACTGCACATTTAATATTGCCAACCTTGTCAGCTACATGAGAAAATTAAAGCTATCTTAAATCATTAATGCTTTGTGTCGAAGTTGAGTGCCCGATTTGAGTGCTCTGCTACTTTCAAAAGATTTTTATTATTAAGGGCACATCTCGAGATGCAAATTAATTATCATCTTTGATCTTTTCTATGTTTTGATGCAGACGGATTGGCGATATCACAAATGGTACTAGCTCTTCATTGGACTTCATCAGCAACTTGACATCTTTAAGCATTTTGTATGGTGTATATTAATTGTCATTAATGCTTTATCTCTTGTCATGTTCCAGCTCCAGCGCATGGTTTTATTTTTGCAAGGAGCGTTTAGGTTTTCAATGGATCTAACTAGTTTTAAACAAATTGCGTTTCTTATATAGAATATTGAGGAATTGCAAGATATCTGATCATCTTCTGAATGATTTTTCACAGTTCAACAGCTTACAGAAATTGTAAGAAAATACTTTATGAATCATGTGAATGTTACTTGGTATAGAGCACATCATCACATTACCACCTTAGTTATGCTTATTCTAATTATTGTTACTGTCTCTTGTAGAGATTTAAGTTTCAACAATATTACAGGCCAGTTGCCTCAGTCTCTTTTTAATTTGCAGAGTCTCAATTACTTGTAAGAAAGAAAAACCTTTATTCATTCTTGGTTTATGTAATTCAAATTTTCTCTTTAAATATTTTTTAGGTGTTTTAATACTTACTAATTTTGACAGATTTCTAGGGAATAATAGCCTCACTGGCAGCTTGCCGTCTCAGAAAAGCTCCTCTCTTTTGAACATGTATACAACATGGGTTACTGATACAGTTGTCTAGTATCATGACAAGATTTTAGTTAATAGCACTTACGTACATGTAAGAATTGACAATTTTGTTTTTCAGAGATTTGTCATACAATAAGCTCTCAGGGAGCTTTCCTTCTTGGGTTAAGCAAGACAAAGTACAGCTGTAAGTATTCTTATTTGAGAAGCTCCTTTTTTAAACTTGTATAGTTGTATTGATATATAAATAAAGCCGTCTTTGTTTTTGCTGCCTAATAATTAACAAGTGTAGATTATTTATCTGAAAGCCAGCCTATATATAGTTTGAGAGCATCTCTTAAACTACACCATGTTTGACAAAAAGAACTGTGCTTGAAATTTGAATTCCGAATGCATAATTGCATGTTAGGTACATCCCAATAGGTAGCAGCAATTTGACCATCATAAGGACACAATCCACAACTAGCTTTACTGATAAATATATCACCTTCATAGTTACGAGCTGTCGTTTTCAATAAATTGCTAATTCTACTGATTTCCGTAAGTATATGTATTAATGATTCTCTATGCTTTTTCTACCGAAGCAATTTGGTGGCCAACAACTTCTTCATAGATAGCTCCAATAGCAGGTACCTCCAATTTCTAGTGAATTTTGATTAGTTCAGTCAAAGAAGTGCATGCTATATATTATTTTATGTTTTCTTATACTTCTCTTAATTTATAATTGTAGCATCTTGCCGTCAGGATTAAACTGCCTTCAGCAAGATATTCCTTGTCACAAGGGCAATCCTATATGTAATTCTTAACATTAAACCAACTAAACACACATGGGCACACTCAAAACTCAAATCTTATTGAAATAAATTAAGTAATAAACCAACTAAACACACATGCACACACGGGCACACTCAAAACTCAAATCTTATTGAAATAAATTAAGTAACAATTAAATATTGCCAAAGTTTGTGTATTTAAAATTTTGTGATGAGAACAAGCTCTCTTAAAATTTCAGACTACTCGTTCGCAATTAGGTGTGGTGGAAATACTTCCTTGATTTCTGCTGCAGATAAAACCGTGTATGAACCAGATTATGCAGATTTGGAAGCTGCTTCCTACTATGTGTCTGGTACATATTAGAATTAATGTATATGCACAGCACAGAGCATGATGTATGTTCACAATAAAAGTTGTTAATCTTGTCTTTCAGATGCAACCCGGTGGGGGGTAAGCAATGTGGGAGCATGGTCAGAAGCAACCAATACCAGTTACAAAAATCAAAATCTAGCCCAATTTCAGAATACACTTGATATGCAACTATTTCAGAACTCACGAATGTCAGCTTCTTCTCTAAGATATTATGGGTTTGGGCTTGAAAATGGAAACTATACTGTTAAGCTCCAATTTGCTGAGACTGGATTCCCCAATCCACTCCCATATAAATGGGAAAGTCTTGGAAGAAGGATTTTTGATATCTACATCCAGGTGCTTGCATTTTTACTTCTATCCAAATGGGAACATTTCATTTTTTTTTAATTTTTTTTTCTTTTTCCTCTCACATTTGTAGGGAGCTCTAAAAGAAAAAGATTTCAATATAAGAAAGGAGGCCGGTGGTAAATCCTTTGTAGCTGTTGTGAAAGATTATACTGCACCAGTAACAAATAATTTCTTAGAGATTCATCTGTTCTGGGCTGGTAAGGGCACTTGTTGTATTCCGACCCAAGGGTACTATGGCCCCACTATATCAGCTGTCAGTGCTTATCCTGCTGGTAAACTCATCACCCATCTTCTCCTTTCTCACTCTGACTGCCTTTTTTTATTGTTTTTATAAAACTAATAATTGAATATTTAATTTTCAGACTTCAATCCTACAGTGTCAAATAAAGAACCATATAACATCGAGAGCAAAACGGGTATGATTGTTGGGATTGTGGTCGCCGTGGCAATTTTGGGGATATTGGCAGTCCTTTCGATTTTATTTTGGAGAAATTTGAATAAAAAGAAAGACATGGAGGAAGGTATTGAATTGTCCATTATACTGAGAACTTAATTAGTTGGATGTTGGATTACTGTATATTTTTGTCAGTTTTGCCTCAACACCTACGGGATTGGTCAGTACTATATCCAATTATATATATGCTGAGGTTAAATAAGAAAACCAAAAAAGAAACTTCTCTGGTGATGTACTAAAATTGCTGAAACATAATTGCAGGTTGACCAGAGTTTAACCTGTATATCCTGATAGCAAATTAGGCCCCACTTTCAAGTTACAATTAGACATTTCTTGGAGTAGACATGAATGCAGTTTTAATTTATCTAGCCAGCTTATCTTTCTGAAACATTTCAGAGCTATTGGGGATTGTTGATCGGCCATACATTTTTAGATATAATGAGCTAAAGTCTGCTACTGAATCATTTAGTGCAAGGAATATTCTTGGAGAAGGTGGATATGGCCCTGTTTATAAGGTAATGTTCCCTCCTCTTTTGGCTTAACATGTTGAGAATTGTTTCAAAATATATTTTTAGAATATTTTTTATTTAGGAAATTATTTTGGTAGAGCTAATTTCAGCAAAGATATAGAATGATTATAGGAAGTGTAGCAATCAAAATTAGTAGACAATTATATTTAGAAAGTAATGAAATTAGTGGGGTAATTTATAGGAAGTAGTGGATGATATTTTAGGAATGTAGTAGAGTTAATTTGGGAAAGTTCTATGCTTTATAAATCATAGAATGTTATGTAATTGTATGTCTCCAATATACAATGAATTAAGAAGAGGTTTTAGCAGAAATTATTTGCTAGTGTATTTGTTTGTCCTTCTATTATTCCAATAATTTGGTATCAGAGCCAAATATGAGAGATTAGGGTGGATCCGACCATGACAGACAACATGAGCGTTTATAATCCGTCGATTTCACTGTTCAAGAGAGAAAACTATGAATTCTGGAGCATCAAGATGGTGACCTTGTTCAAGTCTCAGGGCTTATGGGATTTGGTTAATAATGGTGTACCAGATCTAGATCTAAACCAGCAAGAAAATGAGAAGGAAGATGTAAGGGCGTTGTTCTACATTCAACTAGCAGTTCATGATATCATCTTCTCCAAAATTGCAGCAGCCATCAATGCAAAGGAAGCATGGACAACCCTAAAAATAGCATTTCAAGGGAGTACTCGAGTCATGACAATCAAACTTCAAGGACTACGCAGGGACTTTGAAACGTTGCAGATGAACAAGGAAGAAACAATGCAAAATTTTCCTTCAAGAGTACAAACGGTGATCAATCAAATCAAAGTACTTGGAGACACCATAAAGGAGAAGATTGTGGTGGCAAAAGTGTTGAGAAGCCTAACACCTGAGTTCGATCATGTGGTAGCAGTAATAAAAGAGTCCAAAAATCTAGACACTTATTCCTTTGATGAACTCATGGGGTCACTGCAGACTCATGAATCAAGGATGTCAAAGACGGAAGATAAAGGCGATGAGAAGGCTTTTTACATGAAGGGGGAGTCATCAAGAGGCGGCAACAATCCCAGTAGAGGACGGGCTAACTCCGATGGAGAAGGTAGAGGCCAAGGAAGAAGTAATCAAGCAGATTGCTACAATAAACAAATAGAAGAAAGCCAAGCAAATCATACAGAAGAGAAGGATAAACAACCAACTCTCTTCATGATAAGCAATTTGATTAATAAGGTTGATGCAAGCGACATCAGAGAGTTTGAAAGCAAGCTTGAATCTCCTTCGACCGTTGTTGAAGAGCTACTGTCACAAGAGAGGCAATTGACACATTTTGCATCGGACCAAGGAATAAGTAATGTATCTGGTTTATTAGGATTTATGCAAGAACATGAGGCTGAAGGTCCAAAGGAAGTTGGGAGTGCAACCCAGAATTGGGAGGTGGCACCTCCTCTGATGGTTGATTGTAATGGAGAGTTTGTTATGGACGAGCCATCTTCTTCGAAGAAGAAGACAGAGCACCCATTTAGTGTCGTCAAGAAATCTACCAAGGCTAAGGAAACTGAGCCAAAATCTAATGAACCTGATTCAAGTACACCGGTTCCTGAGTTAGGTTCAAAGCCAAAAAAGGGTCGGGCTAGCACTATTAAGAAGGTTGTGAATGTTAAAAAGAAGTGATTGAAAGACCAAAAGCCAAAAGAAGGAAGAGGAGGCCAAGAGCCAAAAGAAGGAAAAAAAAGCGGCGCTTGCCAATTCTAATGGAAACAATCATCAACAAAGAAGTTTGCAAAAGAAAAACAAACTTGGAGTTAGAAATTTTGAATGAAGGGGGAGTGTTGAGAATTGATTCAAAATATATTTTTAGAATATTTTTTATTTAGGAAATTATTTTGGTAGAGCTAATTTCAGCAAAGATATAGAATGATTATAGGAAATGCAACAACCAAAATTAGTAGACAATTATATTTAGAAAGTAATGAAATTAGTGGGGTAATTTATAGGAAGTAGTGGATGATATTTTAGGAATATAGTAGAGTTAATTTGGGAAAGTTCTATGTTATATAAATCATAGAATATTATGTAATTGTATGTCTCTAATATGCAATGAATTAAGAAGAGAGTTTTAGCAGAAATTATTTAATAGTGTATTTGTTTGTCCTTTTATTATTCCAACATAACATTCCTTATTTATTCATTCTGCTTAATTTTCATTTTAGTTAATCTTAATTTTACTTTTTTTGTGTTTAGGGAATATTGCCAGATGGCAGAACTGTGGCAGCTAAGCAATTGGCCTTAACATCACTCCAAGGAAAGCAACAGTTTGTGACAGAAGTTGCCACCATCTCAGCTGTGCAGCACAAGAATCTTGTTAAATTATATGGCTGTTGCATTGAAGGGAAAACCCGGATTTTGGTTTATGAATATTTGGCCAATAGGAGCCTTGATTTATCCATCTTTGGTATGTATATGTTAAGCAAGGAATTCAAGTGGCAATCATAATATATAAATGTTTCTCAATATCTACAGAACGTACTTTTGCTGAGTTATATTCAAAATGCTTGTTCATTTGTGTTGAAGGAAAGAGCAAATTGTTCCTCGATTGGGCAAGGCGGATGGAAATATGCATAGGTGTCGCAAGAGGTTTGGCATATCTACATGAGGAGTCTGCTGTAAGAGTTATACATCGGGATATCAAAGCAAGTAATATACTACTAGACGAGGATCTTAACCCTAGAATCTCTGATTTTGGATTGGCTAAGCTCTGTGATGATAAGAAGACACATATGAGCACTAGAGTAGCTGGCACAATGTAAGGATCCTAGTTTGAACATTTTTTTTTGCTCATTGTATGTGTAGTAATTTAATATTTGAGTTCTCAATTTGTGTGGTTTCATTGATACAGAGGCTATCTTGCACCGGAGTATGCGATGAGAGGCCATTTGACGGAGAAGTCTGATGTGTTTTCATTTGGTGTCCTAGCACTGGAGATTGTGGCCGGTCGCCCAAATGCAGACACACTCCTACCACAGGATCAAGTCTATCTCCTCGAATGGGTACTTCCACTATTTTGATTTGTAGCTCTAGATGTTATTGTCCTTCTCTTTCTTTATAAGGTAATGTAACACTATATATAATAACCATGCATTTACACGTACCTCTGTGCACAGGCATGGAGCTTATATGAAAAAAATCGTGCACTAGAACTAGTGGACCCAAAAATCACATCTTTCAATGAAGAAGAAGTTTTGAAGGTGATAGCCATCTCGCTACTATGCACCCAAGCATCGCTACTCCAGCGACCGCCAATGTCACACGTTGTGTCTATGCTAACTGGCAACATGGAAGCCACTGAAGTAACTTGCAAACCCAGCTACCTAACCGAATGGCAGTGGAGGGATTTAGAGAGCAGAGATTTCTCAAACAATGGAGCCCCTGAGAATACAGACGCTGTTCCTACCACAACCTCTAACTCTTATTCCTCCATGCTTTTGAAGGATTCAATAATTCAGGAGGGCAGGTGATTTGAAACAATTACGTGTGAATTTGGAACCAAATTAGCTATTATAAAGTTTCTTCATCAGAAACTACAAGCATTTGTGCCATAATAACTTTATGTTGTGTACGCTACATGTATTGTAATTTTCTACTAGTAAATTGTTACTTGTTTTGTTAAAATTAATGTTTTTATGGTTGCATTTATTTCGGGTTTATATATATTTCTGTTTACGATGGTAAAATAGTGGGTTGTTTGGTTCGTATAAATATTGCCTATTGGGTTTTGTTAGGAAACGTCTAGATAGTCAAAATATGTCAGAGTGATATGGAAATTAATGGCTCAGTAATTATATGTTAACATTGTAATCGAAGTTTGTGTAAAGAACGTACACGCACTAAATTAAACAATGTTGATACTGATGCAAGTTCTCATTTCGGTCAAAGCTCCCAAATTAGCAAATAAGTCATTTACAATATCAGATCAATTTGGAAGATTTACTTGCACAAGGTTTGTTTGAGAAGGATATTGCCATATTAGTACCTTTGGTACCGAACGGCTCCATACCAATCAATACTAACCTGAATTTTTCTTTCCCCTTTGTGTTTACGGATACTCTGATAGAGTAAAATAGGAAGTTCGAACTATCAGGGTTTGCTTCCACAAAATAAGGAGGTAGAGAGCAACAAAAAAGAAAAGAAATAAAAATAAGCAAGACAAGGCAAAATTATCAGGATTATCTAGTGTCAAACGAGTCCATAACGAACAACGAGAGGATTTTACTATTTGAGTATCACCTCCAATTTCATTTGAAGAAAAAAAAAGTAATCTCATAACCAATATATATACACATTATAAGCAAGGAATAAATAAACAACAAACTCCAGTAGACATAATTAGCCATTCATCCCAAGTTCTATGTAAGGAGCATGGGGTGCTAGATTGAACACTCAATCCTTCAAGTGCTAAATCTAACTCCCATTTGGAGCTTCCAACAGCAGAAATGATAAGTGAAAGAAAAAATAGATTTAAGAGATTGAAAATCGCCTTTTCTTTGGCTTGACCACGGCCACATCGACAGACACTTCATCACTTATATTTGAGGTGTCTTTTGATCCTTGTCTAAAAGGATTCAACTTACTGAGCTTCTTAGAGAACGAAGCAAAAAATGTTGGTTTCTTTGATGGTGCTGCCCCGGCCTGTGAATATCTACTAGACCCACTTCCATGACTCTTCTCCAAATTAGAAACAATCATTTTCATGCGTGCCAACTCGGTTTTTAATGTTTCATTTTCTTGCGCCAAGGAAGCATCTGCTTTCGCCTGGCTGCGCACCGCCTCAGCTACTGGTACATGTTGTGGCGTACCCATGCTGATTACCCCATTGCCGCTACGGACCTTAAGTTGGTCATAGTAGAGAGCACTCAAGACTATTTGGAGAGGGAGACGCTTGTTTTGGCTTGCGTGGAGACGTGCCTCGTATGACAATCTGTGTGGGTCCAGAACACTGCATACCTTTTCTCTCTCTATTTCGTCAACTGTGGGATGTGCCTGGATTGAATAGAAGTGGTAAAGGACTAAAGGTACAGAGTTATGAATCATTAAATTATCCATACTAAACTACAAATACTGCAGGATCAGGTAACGAGCCTGATACTTATATTTATTGAAAATTACTGTACCAATTTTTCTTCATTTGCCCCAAAATGATAAGGGCTTATTACTAATATTTTTTTGCTTTTTTTTTGAGGAGGCTTATATGATTTCTTACCAGTGTAGATGTAGTTAAATTATATGAAACAATTCAATTGACACCAACCTTTAGGTATATATCAACAGCACGATACAAATCATCATCATACTTTCGAGCCAATTTAGGTATGGCACCAGAAATTCCAACAAACTTGGAAATCGGCATCTCTGCATCAGTGGCTATTTCAGCAACAAATGCATCCACCATGTGTGCAACCTTCTGCATTGCTGCAGAGCAGATATCAGCGCCTCCACCATAGAAGATCCCAGCCATACTGCGATTAGAACCTGATGCCTCACCCTCAACAAACCCAGTAATTACTTTCCTCACGCTATCCAAATCAGTTATCCTTTCACCTGATGGGTCGAGCGTGATGGTCATGAGATCATTGATGGTGGCACTGTCGAGCAGAGAAGAAATCCGCTTTTCGAGATTTTCACGACTGGCAGGAGAGGCAGAGATAGCAATGGCACTACAGAGAAGTGAGCAAAGAAAACTGACAGGTAGGGCCACTGTGTCATTTGGTGGAAGGAAAGAGATGATGGACTCAAGATGGTTACAGTGGTGAGATGTTAAACTGGTGCTGGTAGGAAGTGTAAGGTTGGTATATGTGGAAATAGCAGTGGCAAGGTTTTTGGGGGAGGCAGAACGGTCCCGCATGGCAGTGAGAACTTTCTGGAAGAAGGCTGGGGAGAGGCTCGAAAGTTCGGTGGCCCACCACTCTGCTGGAGATCTGGTCGGGAAGGTTGCCTCCTTGCATGCCTGATTTTCAAATAAAATTTTAAATTTATTTGCTAATTCATGTTATTATTAATTAATTAGTTAGTTAATGATAGTGCATGATCTGGTAATCTAGCAATTGCATATTTCTTATTTTTAATTATTGTTTGTTCTCCTTCAACTCAATTCCAAACAGAAGAATTCTAAATATGAATGCCTAATTATATAATGATTTATTTATTTTTAATTTACAAAATTTCCCATTGCTTTTTATTAACTTATTTCCTTCAAAGATTAGCCAATTTATAATTTTGGTACGGCAATTTCCTCACCAGAATTGCATCTGACCAATAAACATACATTATCTGCTACACTGACCTTCAGTCCAATAACATTGACACACCGTTGCACAAGCCCAATTTCATCAGCAAACGGCAAAAGCTCCTCACACGACCTGAGAACTGCTGCCGCACCCGGCAGCGTCTTTAACGCTGCTTTCTCCAAGAACTCCTCGGTTCTCAAGGCAAGGCTCGCCTCGCCATGTTCTTCAGTCATCTCCAAGAACTCTGCTGCACATCGCAACGCGGCTATGTTGTGCACTGTGATCTCAAAGTTCACACCATAGCAGAACCTAGCAGCTCGCTCAAATGCCTCGGCCCCACCAGGTATGTCAGAGAGGTCAATTGTTACTACGGCTGCTGGATTGGCTGCCCCATGCACCTTTTTCCGTATGTACCCGCTTTTTGGGACCAGCATCAGCTGAATTTAATTTGCAGATTAGGATTAAGGAGAGAGGAACAACATAACATATGTACTCAGAAAGAGAAAAAAAAAGTTGGAATTTTGCTCCTGTGCTTTAATGCTTCCTGATTTTGATTTAAACCAAAACTTCCAAGACTTGAGCTTTGCATAAAAAAAATGAACATCAAAGAATTACATATCAGTATTTGAAGGGCATTTGCCGATCAAGATTAGCAGAATTGATAATACGAACTGTTAAATTTGGGATCCAGCTGGTCAATAAATAACTTGCATGGAGAAATTTGGTACAAATGCACAGACGTACAGATAAGTAAACATCATTGATATTATCCCAAATTTCATTTCTGACAGAACTAAATTGCAAAAAGGAGGATAGTAGAGAAATTTACTTTATGGAGAGGTAAACATGAATTGCCCACTTCTACAATCAAATCTATCGGCATATCTTGCGACAAAACCCTGGAAATATACAATGGTAAAATACTAATTAAAATCACTTCATTAGGATTGCCATTGAAACAATCTATTGAAAAGGAATCACAAAATTTGGTACAGTTATATAGCAAGATTTCTAAAGAGACTGTTTCTTGATAACAATTTATAAACTTAGATGGGTAACTGGATAGGCAACTCACCACTGAGTAGTTCTATCCATGGAAGGAGAGAGTTGAGAGCAAGGAAAAGAAACTGGCAGTGCCATGAAAGAGCAAATATTTTCTCTCTAATTTCTTTCGGACCTTTTGTGAAATAAACAGTGAAAGAGGGGATGAGAGAATTAGTTCGGATATATAGCGATTATTAATCGGTGAAAATGATAATTAATTATATGGAACCAACTGTTCATGAAATTGTCATTTGATTTGATTTTTGTGGTGGTCCTTGGTTCAAAGTGAGGTTTTTATTCAGTTTACTGGTACAGTGGTACTTGAATTTCGTCGTCTTGCTACTTCCAAGTTTCACTCTTTTGTGTGGCGATAAGAGAAGCATTATTTCATGTGTCATGTCTCTGACAGGAAAAATCACAAGATGGCAGACAACTACGTAAAGTAGCAAAAGAGTATTCTCTCAAAACTTGCACAATTATTCTCATGAGAAAGTGTCGCAGGAGATTTTGCATGGGCCCATGACCATGGCTGCTAGACTGCTATGCTAATGACTCTAACATCATTACTTCTCCATTTTATTAATACACTGAATATGAAGTGCAAGTCAGGTGAGAAGTAAATCATCTCTGCTTAGGTGATCAGTTCAATTCTTCGAATAAAAATTATCCATCTCTGATTTATAATATTGAAATAAAAAAAATTGGAATGCTCTAAATAAAGACTAAGTATTAATATGGGCGTTAACCTCGCATGAGTTTCATTAATTATAAAAGTTCCTGATAATGGTGTCGATATTAAATCAAAATATCTTTGTGAAATTCCATGACCAAAGTAATGATTTATAAAGTGGTGAATGTAGTTTTAAAAAAACTATCAAATGTATGACGTTACAATTTCGAGTTCATAAAGTATAGTTAAATAATATAATAGTCTATCTTTTTTTGATGTACAGAGACTAAAGACAAAAAAAATTCATTATTTTTTTTTATGAAAACAATCATATTTATTTTTCTTAAGTCTAACAAATATGCTTTATTTCATTTGATTTGGATATAGTGGTATTTGAATCCAATGAGGGAGTCACGTTTGGGCAAGGAGACCACTTACCCCTGAATTTAAAAAAAAATAGGTTTGTGATTATTTTTTTTTTTAAAAATATATTTAATTCTAACAAAAATTTGTGAAAATGATCCGATAGGTTATGCTATAAACCTTTACCAATTTTATTTGGTTAAATAAGTAAAATAGAGTCCATCCTCAGTCCCTCGAGCTGGACAGATCCGGTACTAAAGAAAACAGAGAGGAGACTCTGACTTTACACAACTGGACGGGATCAAGTGTGACCAGAATGTGGTGTTGAGAGTGCCACGTCACGTTTCCGGCTGGCATGGCATGGCAATGATGGCATGATCCAAAGCTACAAAGGATAACTTGTGGGTCCCACAGAAATCCTCCAAAAGAACGTGCAACAAATAATGACCTTCCACGTAATCCCGTCGTGGACCCTGTTTTTCTTTTCGTACGATCACAAGAAAGGATTTTGTTAGTGGGTTGTTGTGAAGCTCCGAATGGTGCCCCCCCGTTTGTAACAAGTGACAAAAGGTAAAGAATTTTTCTAATTGGATAACAACTCAACTTGATATCATACTCATGAAAAATATTAATTCTTATATCATTTTCTTACTACTTGAGAAAAATATTCTGAATTAATTCAATAATTATTTAGAAAATAGTTTTATTATGACATAGTGTGTCAAAGTGCCTAGCATAACTTGAAATCATTAATAGTAAAACCACATCAAAAAACAAATATACCTAAATGAGAGGAGTGTACTTCTTTTTTCTTGATAAAGATGGGAAAAAATAACTTTCAACTTGAAATAATTATTATAATTACTTTTAACGAATCATTCCATTTAGTTTTCAATCCTGACTTCTCACATTGAAATATTTCATTTTAGTTGCTAAATAAAAGTTGACTATGCAAGGGAAAATGGCATTTAAATGATTCCATTAACAAATAATTTTTTTTCTTCCACGCAGATACAAAGGTATAAAATTCAAAAGAGATATGTGAATCATTTTTTTATTTAGTGGCGAAAGCATATAATATGTTCGAAGTTCAAACAAAAAGTTCTTTGATAATATTTAAAATTAAATAACTTAGATTTTTTATTTTTATCTGAAAATTTTAAAGGAGATGTGGATAAGAAAGGAAAGAAAAATCCATTAGTTGGCAAGAAAAATACAAAAACCACGGTGTCTCATGCGGTCAACTACACATTAGGGATTCATGCATCTGGTTGGATGGGGACTCTCGGCTTTGGATCAAAAGGAGTATTTGCATCTACACCACAAATTTTATTATTTTTAACACTAGTCATACCCAAATTCATCTCTACGTTTCACATCAAAGGCATATACAATCGTTGAAAGTTTTTTATCCAATCAAACATAGACTCAATGTTTACTCAAAAAAAAAAAATAGAACTCAATGATTGACAATGACCTTTCTTTTTACCGCCTCCCCAAAAAATATATAATATAATGATATATATAGAAAACAATATATATCTTGCAAATTGCAACATATAGCCAGTGTGCCCTACTGCCCTTTATGATGGCATGTGATGCCTTCATGAATTGCATGAAGCTAGGCAAGTTCCCTAAAATGCAGGAACTTTTAAATAAATAAATAAAAAAAGAGCACGAAAATGGAGGTTAGAAACGCATAAAAGAAAGTAACAACCTTGTCATGCTATGCAAGTGGTTTTGCTTGGAGAGATGGATGCAACTCAAGTTGCACAAAAGTTGAGACCAAGGTAGGGTCTACTGGATGGAGCTCTGGAGCTGAAATGCACCACCATTTTGATAATACGAGTCTAAATTTGTGTGGTGCGCCCTTTTGAGTGGGCTCCATTGAACAAGAGCACCACCCATCATGTTCAAAATTTAGTAAATAAATATTATTGGCTTCTTCCTGGGTTTATATGTTGATTTGCAACCTTGATAATACTTAAATTCACTAATTTGGCAATTTCATTAAACTAAAAAGGACAATAAATTGGAATATAAATCCACGATTATTGTGTTGCGCATGTTGATAGTTTATACTTGCTTACAGTATAAAATCCACTTTGCTTACCTATCAAATTTTGTATAACTCATAAGTAATAATTGATGTTTTACTAGAGATTGTCCAACTTAAACGGTGACATGTTTTTAATCATATTAGATGAATAATAAAATAAAAATATGAAGTAATCAAATGTCAGTTGTCAATTATCAGTCTCATTGGCATTATATCAATATCATGCATACCATATACAAAATGATGAATTTCATTAAATGGTTGTCAACAACACCAAATACCAAAATTCGCTGCACCCTACATTTGACAATTCAATATTTAAATTACAAAAAAAAGGACTTTTTTTTAAGCAGAGGGCAACAGCCCAACTGAGAATTTTATCTAAATAAAGAAAAGTTATCTACAAAATTATATTACATGAAATGTAAAAATAAAAAAGGAAAATTTAATATAAGCCTACAGTTTATACTTGCTTGCATTTTACCTATCGACCTTTTTGTACAACTCTAGTGCTCATTAAAATTATACCAGCATCACATATCATTTACAAATTGTGGAATTTCATTTTAAAATTATTTACATTTTGTCAACATCATCAAGTTAGTTTTATTGTCAATGAATCGTAATTCTTATGTTATACATATGAACATATGAGGCATGCATAGAAATGGCATTTGAAATGAATTAAGGTCCATTATGAAATTAAGTTGCTAAATGGCCCGGACTACCTCTTCAAAGGAATTTGAAAGGCCCTTAAGGTTTTTGAGGTTTAGATATTTGGGCTTTCTTAAGGCCTATATATAAAGCATACAAGCTATTAATCAGTTAAGTCCATTCCAATTTTTGAGTGCTAATTATGTTGCATTTTTCCAGATTTATATTCCACCTTCACTATAATATATTTTCCTTCTTTTTTCCAGATTGGTTGCTTGTTACATTTTCTGAATTCAGATATCTAATCTACTGTCCGTAACATGAATTTCTGATAAAGTGAGTAATTTTCTTTTATAAATTCCTAGCGCTCAATATGTCTTTGTTCTATTTGAGTTTGGAATAGATTCTTTATCTAGTCTTTTTGGTCAAGATTTCTGGCTCTTGTTTGGATTGACTAAGATCTAGCACAAATCCCTTCTGAAAAGCTGAGATTTAGAGAAAAATAATTAGATCAATTGATCATGATTGGTGAGATCGAAGTAGCTTTAGTGATCCAAAACAAACTTTACAGCCTTTTATGATTCCAATTTGAGTTGTATAACAGTCCTTATAAGTGGCATTGAGATTAGGGAAAGATCTAAACTTCTCTTCTTTTTCTGACAACGTCTGAATTTTTTTATAATAAACCATGGCTACTATTGATCAATGAAATATTCACTCAATCAGTTACTATACTTAAAAATATATGAGAAATGAGAATGCCAAAATGACAGACGTCAATAATAATACCTTTCAATGGATATGACCATATGGTGAAATGATATTCGCTTCTTTGGGGGGAGAAATATGCTGTATGCTAAACCAAGAAATATACAGGGACATAGGATTATTATTTAAATAAAAAATAATACTGGCGAAAAGATGTATATGTGCTATGGCTATGCTATGCTGTGATATGCTGTGAAGGTAAAAACCAGAGTCTAATATGTATCCATTTATAAGATGATATTATACACTTTAGGCTATGTTTGTTTCAGTGATAAGAGAGATAAAAATGGAGACGGCGCTGCTATCACCTCTCTCACTGATGATAAATTTATCCCCATCATCTCTTCATTTCATCTCACTCTCAAACGGAGCCAAACAAAATAATAACTACAATTCGGATTTTTGGGTACCACTTTGGTAGTTTAACAAAATAATAACTACAATTCGGATTTTTGGGTACCACTTTGGTAGTTTGAATGTGAAGCTGACATTAGCTTCATTTAATAATGCTTTTCTTTTTATTTTTGTCAGGATTTTTTTTTCTTTTTGTTGATCACTGAACAGATAAAATTGGAAGAAATTTGGTTTAAACTAACCGAAGTTAGAAATTTTAATTTATCCGCTTCTTTATCCATCATTAGAGAAGTACATGTCTCTCATACATAAGCTAACTTAATATCATTTTCAACTATGTTAAAAACCATATCACTACCCCTAAATCCAAACTCAGCTGTACTAACAAGAACTACCAGTTTCTATTACATGATATCATTTTCTATTGCCTAACAAGATGTACCATGTCACCCCAGAAATGTTACAGATCTCCAACATCAATCAAAAACCCGACTTCTCAGCAGTCCTGTGCCTTCGCCTCCTACTCTTACATTCCTTCTCTCCTTGTACTGTCCTCCCGTCGGTATTTTCCTTCTTCCTCCCTGTACCTGGTCCAAAGGTGGTCATACGCACCAACCCCCTCGAAATATACCCCAAAAATGCCTTAGCATTCTCCCCTCTCATCCCTCGCTTGATCACCTCCTGTTCTTTTTCCAACTCTGTTATTCTCACACGCATTCTGCCAATCTCCAGTCTCAACTCCCTATTCTCTCTTCTCAGTGAGGCGTAGTTGTCCCTCGGTGAAATAGGTGCACTCGGGGCCCCACTTGTCGGGATGATTCTATGAGAATAGGATGTCGGATTGTACAACAGTGCTGACTTTAAGCGGAGCTGCTCAAAGTAGAGGATACGTACTGACATTTGTACTGGTAGGCGCTCATTCTGGGATGCATGGTTTGCAGCATCTATTGTGAGCTTCTGACAATCAATCAGTTTGCATAGTTTGGTGCACTCTGATTCAGTCAGAGATGGATGTGCCTGAAGCAGAAGATAATTAAAAAAGATTGTCAAAAGTACACATGCTGGTATCCGGTGTACCTAAATGTAGCGCATACACACATAAGAAAAATAATATCTAAGTATAAAGGTTCTCTCAATGCTTGTTGAAATACTGCCTGGATCATAAAACACAACGGTCTGTATAAATTGGAGTACATGCGTGAACATGAAAGATCAGAATATCTGTTGGTTCATTACTAAAATGCTACAAGGTTTGGTAAAAGTTTATGTAAAATCCCAACAGACTAGTATCAGTACTATCTAGGTACCGGCACGGTATATACCAAAGCAAATACTCTAGCCATTTAACTTACCTTGAGGTAAATATCGATAGCCCGATACAGCCCATCATCAACAACACGTGCATAATCAGGAAGCAGCTCAATAAAGGTCATGAAGTTTTGCAACTTCAAATATGGGTCAGGTGCGATTTCAGCCAGGTACCCATCCATTAACCTCCCAACTTTCAGAACTGCAGCATGATTCATTGGCCCACTAGATCCCTCTGATTCATACCCCAAATCATCTCCAGAACCATCCTCTTCTATCTTCTGCAAAAAGTTCACCAAGATTCGGTGCACAGTGTCAACATCATATACTGAGTCGCTCGATTGAGTAGAAGGTATCAATAAGTCATCCAGGGAAGCCATGTCTAATTGGAGTCCAATTCGCTTCTCTAACTCAATTCGGGTGTCAAATCCCGCATCCACTTCTATTGCCATTCTTAACATTCCAAATAGAAATGATAAAGGAACCGAAGATATTTTCTCCATCGATAAAAGATCAACTAATGCTTCCACAATTGACCTTTGTCTGTCACTGACAAGTGGTCCCAACTCCCATACATTGCATTCCCGCCTCTCTGTAGGCTTTAGAGAATTCTGAGCATAGTGCATTATTGAGTTGATAATAGAATCAGTTCTCACGCCTGATCTCCTCATGGATCCAATAACCCGTCTGTAATATTCTATTTTTAGCACTGACAGATCCTCGACCCACCAATCATGATAATGGGTCTGTAACTTACCCAACCCGGTAGGATACTCAAGATGCGCCAGACCATTTACCAGTTGCTCCTTGCTTGCATTAAATGCTATGGACTCTATGCATTTTCCCACGAGGCCTGTGTCCTCAGCTAATGGGTCCAAACCCTCACAACCGCGCAGAACTTGTAGAGATTTTTCGAGGCTTTTACAAACAATTTCATTCAAAAATGTCTCGGTTCGTAAAATTAGGTTCTCTTCTTGGAAGTCCTCTGACATTTCTAGGTAATGTGCTATGCAATGAAGATGGGGCACATTAGCAGGTGTTATTTCAAAATTTGAACCATAACAAAACTTGGCAGCAAGTTCAAAGGAAATGATGCCGCCAGGTACGTTTTGGAGCTCCAATTTGGATAAGTCAGGGTCTCTGGATTCTGATATTAGCCTCCGGATACGCCCACATCGTGTCATTAATGGAAACTTCATGGAAAAAATAGCACATAATTTGAGCTATATTAGGCATCATGTAGCATAAGCTGTTGAAATTTGGTAAAGACCAATTAAATACAATTGAAAATATTATATTACCTTGTGCAATAAGAAAGGTTGTGAATCAACATAGATTGTTATATCTCCAGCCACGTCAGAGAAAATTCTGAATAAGAAATGTGAAGTGAAGTAACTGTAAGTGTACAATTCAATTTACATGACATCCATGGTTTATTAATTTAATATCAAAGGAAAACAGTAATAATTTATAAACTAAGAAATGTTTGTTAGATGTCTAGATTAATTCAAACAACCGGGCATAATCATGGAGTTGTCTCTTTTTATTGTATAAAATAATAAAGCTTTTTTATAATAAAGAGCGATGGCATTAGATCCAAAAAATGCTTTATAAAAGAAAAAGTAAAAAAGCAATAGATTTTGTCTCAAGCTCAACTTAAAACGAGACTCTGATTTCTTTTTCATCCCTAATAGTCTTCTCAAATTTAAATAAAACAATGCCAAAACCCGATCGACTATTCTAATTTTCTACAAACACATCCTAAATTGTTCAAACACGCTCGAATTCAAACGAGTAATGTAATTTGCTAAAACACGCCCGAATTCACCACACGCACACACACAATGGTTAATTGAAAGATTCAAACTTTCTCTTTACTGAAAGTGATCAACGCTTTAGTCTTTAATCAATCAGTAAATGTACATTGGGCAAAGAAGAAAAAAAGAGAGAGCACGTAGAAGAAAAACAAAGAAAAGCATCAACTTGTCACATCCATCGCCATCACCATTCACCTCCAAAGTTAGAACAAAAAACTGTCAAAAAGTAGAAACTCTAAACTCGAAGCAAACCCAGATTTTAACAAAAATCGTTCCAAATTAGACCCACTTTTCCTTCAATTAGGCAGGAACTGCCATAACATTGATAAAAAAATGTGTTACAAAGAAAATGAAACAAATTGCATTACCTCCTACTAATCGGATTGCAAAATCGAGGAGATGTTGAGTGCAAACCCATTTCTTTCTCCGGACAGTTGCGTGCGTCTCCGCGTGCGCTTGTGACTCCGTGCGTGTTTTTGTGTGTGTTTGTCTGAGAGAGAGAGAGCACCAATTCTCCAATTCCAAAACAGAGGAAAAGAAACGGTAGAGAGAGAATAAAGTGGGTTTAATGGAAGAGAGCACAGCGAGGGAACTGAAGAGGAAAGGAAAATAGCACCAGTACGCACAAGAACGCCAGTGGATTTCGAAATAATTACGGGAAAACCACTGTAACCAGTCGGGAGAAGAGGCTACAAAAGCTGCAATGTTGTTTCGGCACTATCTGTGCACATCGTAAACCTCTGTGGTTGAAACTAAGTAGAATTTCGTGTGATGAACACAATTACGAGGTTGTTTAATGTTTACCAGTAAAACAAGTTTTCACATGGTAGACACATGATATGAGTAACTTTGTTTTTGGTTGTAGGAGATCAAAACAGTTATACTGCCAAAACACCATGACAGAGAAGCGAAGTCCGCTTGTTGATCTTTTGACCGACTTATGTATGAATTGTCAAAAAAGAATAAAACAAATATGTACGGCGATTTATTTGGATTATTAATGATACATACATACATACAGGTATGACAATTTTACTTTACAGAATAAATAAGTTAACTAGGTCAAGTAAATCCAAATTCCAAAAGAAGTGACAGTCGTTGTTTGCAATTTTACCATCATCTTGACATGTTCAGCAAGTAAATAGGAATTTGTTGTCGATCCATAGTTATTAATTCCGATGGGACTAGAAATTAAAACCTATATTACATGTTGACAATTTATTGTAGAGAATTTATGCTCATGTTTTGTCAAGTAATTAAATGTTCTTAATGCATGCTTACACCATTAATAAATCATAATAAAATAAAAGGTTCCTTAAAATGACTTAATTTATATTTACCGATAGGCAAGTCGCCGAGAAAGAATTTTTGGTTGATTATTCTAAATCCATCTTAATCATTGAAAATAAGGTTATATGTTATTTTTTGATATTATATTGAAACCCAACAACTCGATTCAATCGATTGTTGGTGATTGTGAATCCTGAAAATGTAGCCAAATTTTATTACATTATGTGTTTTTTCTCTTTACTTTTCTTTATTTATTTACTATGGTGAAATTGAATACTAGACCTTTAGAAGAACACTGTGTTTGATATTTGTAAGTTCAAATTTAATGTCATATTGCACAAATATGGTAGCTAAATATCCAATATAAATATAATATAAATAATTTTTGAGATTTTATCACTTTTGAAGTTTGAAAAAAAATAATCTCGATAAAACGTTCATGGGATCATGTACTAGTGTTATGCAAACATGCTGATCTGGTCCTGGTCCGGTCAAATTCGGCCGGGTCACGGATCGACACGATTCATAGTTCACGGTCTATCACGGTCCATACAGGACGGGTCTAGGCAGACCAAATTCGAAAAAATCCAACTCGTCCCACCGTTGGCCCCAGGGGCCGAACCCTCACGGGTCGGGCACAGTCCAGAAATGTCCATTTTTTTTTTTTTTACAAATTTAGAAAACCGCAAAAAAAAATTAATTTTTTTTAGAAAATTATAAAATTTGAAAAATAAATTTATCATAATTTTTAACTAATTCGAATTTTTATTTTCAATTGTTTAAAAATTGAATAATACTAAAAAATTAAAAAAATTCTAAAAAATCATAAAATTCCGCATGGGTCACGGTCCGGTCCCCGGGTCTGCATGAGCCGGTTTTGGGTGAAGAGAGAACCGAACCATGATAGGGATAGGTCGGACACATGTTTGGGTCCGGTCTAGTCCGCGGGCACGGGTCGGTCCGAAATGGATTGGACCGGACGGTTTTTTTTTCAAAACTCTATCATTTACACAATTGAAAACATGAAAATTATTAACGACAGAAATTGTTAAATGAAAAAAACTTAATCTCGATGTACATTCATAAGTATTAATTTTTCATGTTTTATTGCTTTAAAACAAAGACATGCAGTTAAAAACATAGTCACATAGAATCTCGGTGTTCCATTCATTTTTTTTAAGAAACACTCACACAGTAACAACTGGAGGAAGAATTTTTTTCAAGTAAAACTATTATTTCTTTTGAATTAAATTGAGCCAAGGATTGTATTACTTGTTACGATAACAGGGGAGTTTCTATTATTTTTTTAAAAAAAAAAGAAAAGCGAGAGAAGTTCATGAGCATAATTTATATTCGTTGTTTTCTAATAAGTTATCTATGATGTTTATGTTATTTAATTTGTGAAGAAAAATCAGCTCATGTCTGGAGGACCACCTTCAGGCTACAGTACTGTACCCTTCAGTGGCAACCAAGTAATTGTTTTAAACATAAAGGCTGGAAGCCAGATGGCTGGTGTAGTTAATTCACTCTTCACCACGTCTTCAGTCCCTCCAGAGTTCAAGAAACAACAGACATGAACGCACGCACTACCCAAGGGATACAGAATCACTGGATCAGTCCAGTCTTATGAAACGGAGATGTTGGGAAAGGAGAGAAGGAATGAATGTGTAATGTCATTGAGTCAGCGCGGAACTCGATAACGGTAATCATTCTCCCTCCATTCCGAAACCATAATCCACGCGAATAACTCACCGTATCGTTCACGCAGGGACATATACTGTTTCATGCGCAATTAGAAGTAGACGCGCGGACGTAGAAATTATTTTCGTGAAATGTGGTAAAATTCATAGGTGAGTGGAGAGAAGGTGGATCAAGTGGTGTTGTCTTTCAGGCCGTAACATCTCTCTTTCTCCTTTTTCTTTTTCCAGAAGGCAGATATAGTAACCCTATTAGCTACTTGGATCTTAGCTGGGTGGACTCGTTTTGCCACGGCGGTTTTAAATACGCATCTGAGAATTCACACCCGCTGCCGTACTTTTTTCTAGCAGAGGCCAAAGTGTGATAGTTTCTTGTGTACGTTGAAGGCTATGTTGCAACGATTCTTTCGAAATCACATGCATCTCATATCATCCAATATGAATTTATGTGCTGTACGACGTATGCAGTGACAGATTCAGTATTCTTAACAAACAAATATGAACGCATTATATTATAAAAAATAATTTAATTATCATCATTTTAATATCATATCCGTGTCATTAAAATTAAATATTAAATAACTATTATTTAAATTTTTAAATAATAAAAATAATTGAAAAATATATTTTATAAATATCATCTTATATATATATATATATAAAATTATATCATTTCGATATTATTTATATATGCATCAAGGGTTAATAAAATCAACGGACCAAATTTTATAATTTAGACACGTTACTTCATGGATATTCAAATGATGTTAAAATTTTATGATTTTTCATATACATATAATTGAGATGATATAGAATACATCTAAAAGTTCATATTTTTAAATTTATACATAAATAAATAAATTGACACTATGGGCATCAAAATGATGAATTAATATTAAATAAATATATATGAGTTAGTATTAAATTCTCAAAAGTTACATACGAAAGATATGATTTTTTTAATTAAATCTAGGCACTTATATAATTTTAAACTATATTTTTTTATTTAAAAGAAAAAAATATTATTTTTCATGTATTTTTAAAAATTAAGTTTGAGCACTGATCAGGACTTTCCTGTGCATAGATCCGCCTTTGGATACATGTATATATCCGATATTTCAAATAGCATATCAAATTATTTTATTCTCTTTAGGGGATGATACGACCTATGATACATCTTCGGATACGCACTGATACAACTACAGTTTGATCTGGACACTTATTAGGTGTGTTTTTTGTTCATCTATGGTGACACAACAGAAGCCACACAAATAGCTACATGGTTTAGCCGCACAAAATCTTATAAAATCGTTGAGAAAGTTGGGTGAAAGTAGTGGTTTGAAATGGACCGGACGGTCCAAACCGTCGCGGACCGACCGTGGCGTGGACCCGGGCCGTGGGCCGTGCGGGGCCGTGGACCGATCCCGGACCGGACCCCCTCCACCCGCCCTCGAATTAATTAAAAAATATTATTAAAAAATATGATAAATTATTAATTTTCCCAATTTATAAAAAAAATTTCGGACAGACCATGGACCGTCCCCCAGTCCGGTCCGGCGGCCAACGGTGGGACGATTCGGTTTTTTAGAATTTGGACCGCCTAAGACTAGACCGTGGACCGTGCGGGACCGTGGACCATCCGGGTTTGGACCGGACCGGACCGGACCGTCTTCAAACCTCTAGGTGGATGTATAAAATGCAGGGGCTGACTCCAACTCAGGTCACTAGGGGTATACAATCGGGCGGTTCGGTTCAAACTGAAATAAATATATGCATTTAAAGTTTTACTCGATTTATTAAATCATGAACTGAATCAAATTTATAAAAATATCAACTGAATAAATCAAAATTTTATTCGATTTATTCAGTTAAACCAAAATTATATTAGTTAAAGAGAGATTAAAAATATTGATAGTTCAAAAATTTATAGAAGAAATAAATAGTTTACATATATAATAAATAACTAAATAAAACTTATCAAAAATTAATATTTTCAAATTATTTTGATGTAATCATTATTTATACCAAGTAAAATGAATATGCTTGATAAATTTTGGACTATTCGTTTTATCCGATTTAGTAAAAATGAAATGAACCAAAGAACAAAAATCGAGTTTGCTAAAATTTTCTACTGATCCAAAATTTTTGAACTGAAAAATTGAATTAAATAATTTAAAATTTAACAATTCAATTCAAAACTAATTAAACTGATCTATTTGCACACCCAACAAATCATTAATGACCTTAAAAAGTCGAAGATGCCGCTGAGCCATTGGCGCTTTTATGAAATTATAGTGCTTCTTTGTATATTAGTAGAAGTATAAAACATATACATTTTCTTTTTTAAAATTTATTTATTACATCATTTATTTATATATTTTATATAATAATTTATTATATGTAATCACAGTTGTATTTAAGATTTATTAAAATTGATGTATTTCCACATTCACATCGTATCGGATACGATACTCGAGCACGTACATATATGATATTTATACCCGCACCAATACAACAAGTGGTAAATGAGATCTACCCTCTATATTCTAAAAATCTAAACCGTATGATCGAAATTCAAAGATTTGAAAATTATGCACTTCGTATGACAGATGATACAAATACCTCAGGAGGAATATATCATATATGATATATATTTTTAGTTTGGAGGGTCATTTTTTATCTCAAATTTTTGCTAAAAAGATAATATTGTAGCTATTTTTGAAATAATAGGAGGTGCTCTGATCCACTTTGATCTCAACTAAACTCCGCCAGTGTTTTCCACTGAAAAGCATAAGGGACGTTATTTTTGTTCATTTTATCTTTTCATTTGAGTACCTGACGTTTGTTGTACATTTTATCTTTTTATTTGTGTACCTGATGTTTGTGTTTTAGCAAATGCAGAATTGAGAAGTATTTTCGGGGTGGAAGTAGAACATAACAAAAAAAAGACACTTAAACATTGTTTCAACATATAAGTGTCCGGCCCGAGTGTCTATATATATATATAACATATAAGTGTAGCCGGCCCCGAGTGATCTTAAAATTTTAATTTATCATTCTCATTAAATTTTTATATGAAAATCTCATGGGATGCAAAAATTTGGAGCGTTTTGAGCTTTTTAAGTCACCGTTTTTAATTTTTGAAAATCAGCTCTAAAAATAATAATAATATATTCAATACTTGAACATCATTTTCAAAAATTAAAAACGGCGACTTAAAAAGCTCAAAACGCTCCAAATTTTTGCATCCCATGAGATTTTCATATAAAGAATTTAATGATAATGATAAATTAAAATTTTAAGATCATTTAATATATTTTTTGAGTTAAGTTCACGGAAGCCTCCGTGAGCTTAAGCACGCTATCTCCACTCTCTCTATATATATATATATATATATATATATTTATTTATTTTTATAGGTATATTATATTATATATATAATTTATTTATTTTTATAGTTATATAATATATACTTATACATATTATATATCAATATATTCTACAAAAATTGTACAATCTTAATATAACATAATATCACTTAAATATATTAATCATTTATTATGATATAATTATATGAATATATATATTTCTTTGAAGGACTAATATTTTTGAAAAATCTAAACTTGAACAATATAATGACAGAAAAAATTGTATACATCTTAGTTTGTGTATATATTTATATATTGAATTTTATTTAAACACAACACAAATCAGGTTAGGTGTATTGATTCATTTTTATAGTTCAAAAAAAAAACATGAAACTATTCTTAGATCGGTAAGCTTTAGTGAGTAAGCACATTATATTTAGCAGACATCTTAGTACTTTTTAGCTGTATCTTTGAACTCAAAAATCTAATCAATATAAAATTAAATTCTCTAAAATGATGATAATTATATTTATCATTTTTATATTTTGTGCACTTCCAAAAATAGAACTTATCAATCTCAAAAATCCATATTTATGAAGGTCATAACGTGCTGAAAAACTCCAGATCTCTCGATAACTTTCTAATCACATCTCTTTGCTGGAAAGTCCGATTAATAGAATATTAAATCTCTTAAAATCTACAAAGTAAAATATGAAACTTTTATATTTTAAGATTTCCCAAAATTGGTTCATATGAATCTCAAACAATTCATAATTTTCTAGACCATGTTTTACTGAGAAGCTCTAGATCACGTGATAACTTTTTAACCATAATTTTGAAAAGATCACATGAAGATAAGATAAAATTTATAGATTCATAAAAAATCTACAATTTTAATATTATAAAAAAAATTAAAATTCAAAAATTCAAATGTCAAAATAAAATATTTTTCTTAGCCGATTTAAAAATATGCCCTAGAGGGACGAGCCAGGTCGGGCCAGAAATGACTAGCTTATAGGCAAGACGGACCAAAATTTTCAGATCCGAATGGATGAGTCAGACGATATAAATATATTATTTTGATGAATATATCACAAAATTAATATTTTATCCATCTATCTGGCCCATTGTCATCTAACTTTGACTCTCCATCACTTAAACTCCCTCTTCCATCTGACAGCGACTCAGACTCTCTCTTCTGACAGTGACTCTAACTCTCTCTTCTGACCCAGTGAAACAGTGAGACAACGACTTCGTCTCTCCTTCACCCAGACTCTCTCTTCTTCAACCCAAAATCGCAATTGCCTTTTGGTTGTTGCCCTCTTCCGATCTTCTCCGATTGTTGATTGTTGTCGTGAGCAGCGACAACAATCCAGACACCCATCAAGACGTACAACAAACCAACGCAACAAGTGAACTGGTGCATTAAAATTCTGGTTCCCCCAATTATGAATATTTTTTCCCTCCCTCTTCAATTTTATATTATGGTTATGCCCCCGACCAAAACCCGAAAGTCATTAGATGGGTTTCTTACAATGGTGCATTAAAAAAAATTGAAAACCTTTTCTAGGATTAGTATGTTATTAGATGAGTTTATTTCTACATTTTTGACAACATTGTTATTATTTTATTTTCTTTTTCATTTTTGTTAATGCAAATATACAATAATTTTGTAACTAATTTTGTTCTTTTTAGATTCATATCGAATCTACCTAAATAATGCACATAGACAAATAGTACCTCTATTATTGTGTATTCACCAATTTGCTACTTATTTTAATAGGAAAAATAATTATGAATTGAAATTACATTATTTTGTTGTTGATAACTAAATATATTTCCCTTACATACTCTAATGAATATATGATATCTATTTTTGTTAATCATTAAGTCAACTCATAATATATTTTTTCCCTCTACATTTTCAAAATAAGTTAACAAAAAACTTTTGATGATTATAAGATCAACCTTATTTTGGTTCTCTTTCTTTATTTATCTAACTGCATAAATCATATTATTATTTAATCAAAATTTTGAAATAAGATTAACAAGTTATATTGTGATGATAATTAGATTCCACATATTCAATTTTTTGGCATTTTTGAAGTATGATAATAATTATTATCTTAAACATAAATATATAATATAAATAAATACAAACCTACCGTTTTAAAAACAAAAGAAAATTTTGAAAAAATAAAGAACATATTTTAGCGTCCTCCAATATTTTGTAATGTATATTTAAGTGACGGAACTGTGGAAAATATTAGGAATGATATTATTTTATGAAACTAGAAGGTAAACAAACTTATACAAATAAAATCGCCTGATGCATCATATTTATTTTATTTATTATCATACAAACCATGTGTTCTAATTCATTCTCGTCGTAGTTTTTGTACATAAAAACAACCTACGGTTCGTTAGTTGGCTAATTGCCAAGTCCAAGAGACCACGAACTTACCGCTATGTGCAGCGCATACACTTGTTGGGTTAGTTTGACAAATTAAGAAAAACTTTTGAAGAGTGATAGAATAGTGTATTTTTGGAAGAGCGGTATTCTTGATTATTCGGAAAAGCGAAAATATTATTTGACAGTTGTTAATTAAAATAGTTAAAATATAAATAATTATAATACTAACAATGATGATGTTGATAATAATAATAGTAAAATAATAATAATAATAATAATATAATAATAATAATAATAATAATAATGATAATAATTCATAATCATAAACATAATAAATAATAATATTCATAGTTATAATCATAATAATATAATAAAAATATTAACATAATCATAATATAATAATATAATAATAAAAAATTATAATTATAATCATAATCATAATCATAATAATATAATAATACAATACAACATAATCAAATAATAATAAAATCATAATAATATAATAGTATAATAAGAAAAATAAATCATAATATAATATAATAATAATATAATATAATAAAAAAATAATAATCATAGTTATAATCATAATAATATAATAATAATATAACCATAATCATAATATAATAATATAATAGTAATAAAATTATAATCATAATCATAATAAATAATCATAATCATAATAATAATAATAATATAATAATAATAAATAAATAATATAAAATTAATCATATAATAATAATACTAACAAAGTGATGTTAATATAATAATAATTATTATAATAATTTAATATAATATAATAATAATAAAAATAATCATCATAATATTAACATAATAATAAATCATAATCATAATCATAATAATAATATAATAATAAATCATATTCATATTTATAATCATAATATAATAATATAATATAACATAATCAAACAATAATCGCTATTCCGACGAGAGCTAATCCGGTATACCGCCTATAATTTGGTATACTGAAATAGCACTCTTCCGCACTCTTCTACTTAGTCTAAAATTCGTTTGGCAAATTAATTCGTCAAAATAGCTATTCTATTCAATTTTTTTTGCTATTGCACCAAGTGCCAAACAAACCCCATTGGAGAGAGAATAGTGAAAGAAAGTAATACATTCATTCTCAGGTGAAGCCAAACCAATTCAACAAATGCACTGATGCGCACACACGACACACCCCCATTTCGATTAAATATTGGCCATGCAGAAGCTGAGGCTGATGCTGAAGAGATCTGTATATGTTGCTGCATGCACCGGTGCACAAAAGCAAACAATAATAATTAAAAAAATGTAATATCTAACTTATAATTATCTTTTACGTGCATAATAAAGTCCAAACTGAAAGGAAAAGCTTTTAGGTTTGAACCCAAATTGCATGTTGTCAACTGTCAACCAATTCAGAAGCATCCGATAAAAAAAAAATACTAATAGCCCATTAATCATATGTATTCATATTGTACCAATTATTAAATATGCTCAGGTGGAAAATTGAATAATTAGATATTCAATCAATAATGTGGTCCACCCATTCATCACTCAGAATATTTCGATAAATTGAGAAAATATCAGCCCATCTCATTTGCAAAAACGGTTCGTGAATGCTAGTTCCTAAGCCCAAAATACTACAAAACTTAGCGCAGTGTGAAGCGCGTGTTATATATGCATGCGCTTTTGTTTATGAGCGTAATCCAACATACATGCTTCGTGATTCATGCATAAGCTTTTGTTTCTCCCAAAATATAAATCATGTTAATGTACCCCATCCTCCTTCATACCGTCTATGGGCCTTTTATCTCTAGGCCCAGTCATTGGGCTTAAATTTAGTGAGTTCTTATCAAATTTCAATGGCTATAATGCTGTATCTATATGCCAACATATTTTTAAAACACAATTTTATTATCGTTTAATTTGTAATGGTTATAATTTGACGATTTTTGATGAACTATCAAATGATAATTAAATTACATGAAATTTCAATCACCATCAATCTATAAGTATAAGAACATATCCATATAGTTTTTTTTTCTATTTTTTCTATTTTTTTGTATTTATTTGAAAATCCAATGTCAAGATTGTGAAGATAACCATTGTCAAATGTCCCATTCCCATTTTTAAAACTCAATTCCATTCTTCACTTGGTTTAAAACCCAAAACACAATCAAGTTTCCTTTTTTTAAAGATGATTTAGTGAAATTACCCCACATTTTGAGTCCTTCATCTTCTCTTTAGTCTTTATTATATTGTCCGATAGATCATAGATTAGATTCGACTTTTCATTCATTCTTTTTTTAATATAGCATTATCTATTTGATCCCCATTTTATTAGTTCTCTTCTTTTTATTTGTAGTGTATATTATGTCATTTTATTCCATTCACTCGTGTCAAGTGATTGTGGACCAGCAATTCCATGATAAATTAATAGTACTAGAGTTGTAACTCGGATTTTGCCCCGACAATATAGTTTTCAAATAAATAATTAATAATATAAAATTTGAAATATATTTAATAAAATTTCACACTAAAAAATGTATATAATATTTTTAAATGTTAAGTAATAATGATAATTATAATAATAATAAATAATATAATTAAATATATAATAATCTATAAATGATAATAAAAAAAGTTGAATCATTTTAAAAGTTAAGTTTTAACTTAATTATATTACACACATTATTTTAAATGAGGAGATAAACTATTTTATATGAACCCTTGAATTTAACCTTGAAATTAAGAAGATGAAAAGATAAAAACAAAATCAATGATGAAAAAAATAATGATGTGATATACTTAAAAAAATTAAAAACTTAACTCTCTTTATATTATGAATTAGAATTTTCTTCTCTTGAAAGCAAAGTAATGATGTGTAAATTAGTAATTGGTCCTGTTGCGCATTTTGAATTATGCCAAATGTTGCGAGTATTATGTGACCTTTACTTCACCAATAATAGGTGTCCTGTACATAATAAATGCATATGTTTCACGTTACCACAGGTTGCCCCCACTATTTCATTTTTTTTTTGTTAAGGAAATGATGTATAAAACTATTGCATCCTCAAGAAACCAAAATGAATTGTTTGTATCAACTTGTGATGCTTTGATTTCCGATCGATCAGAACTTAATGTAGGTATTACAATATTTCATCAAACAAAAAAAAAAATCAAAAATTTGGTTGTAGACTTGCAGTGATTTTTGTCGCTGCTTTACTCCCAACAGCTTTCTTCGAGAAAAGTACATTTGTTCAAATATATTTGATATTTTTTGAAAAAAAAATAGGGCTCCTACAAATCCAATATATATTTGATATTTTTACTACATTGAGTTTTTCTATTCATTATTAAAAGGTTATAGATATGCAGCTGCCATCTTTTCACATGTTTTAGACGTCTAATTATATATCAATAAGTAGGTCTTACATTTTATATTTACATCCATTATACTTTAGAATCTCTTAATAAGATTCCGCTTTATTTTTTTCTTATACAAAATAGCACTTCCATAATTGAGATGAACTCAAAACATTTGTATTTCAGACGATATACAAACGCGTCAAAAAATATATTTTAAGGTTTCAAAAAATTTAATTTATGATTTTCATTAGTTCTATCATCTGAAAATTTTATGGGATACAAAAATTTGGAATGTTTTGAATTTTTTAAGTCACTCTTTTGAATTTTTGAAAAAAATAGCGCTAAAAATAATATTAAATATTTGTGTTGTTTTTCAAAAATTTAAAAGAGTGGTTTAAAAAAATTCAAAAAATTCCAAATTTTTGTATCCCGCAAGGTTTTAATATGAGAGATTTAATGAAAATTATAAATTAATTTTTTGATATTTTAAAGTATATTTTTTGACGCATTTGCATATCGGCTGAAATACAAACATTTTTACAATAGCGAGAGAGAGAGATAGACTATTGTAAAAATATTTGTATTTCAGCCGATATGCAAACATATTAAAAAATATATTTTAAAATCTCAAAAAATTTTAATTTATGATTTTCATTAAATTCTTCATATGAAAGCCCGTGGAATATAAAAAATTGTTGCATTTTGAGTTTTAAAAAAAACAGCCCTAAAAATAATAAATATTTAATGTTTGTGTTATTTTTTTAAAAATTCAAAAGAGTAATTTAAAAAAATCTCAAAATGCTTCAAATTTTTGTATCCTACAATGTTTTCATATGAAGAATTTAATGAAAATTATAAATTAAAATTTTTTAGATTTTAAAGTAAATTTTTTGATGCGTTTATATATTAGCTGAAATACAAACGTTTTTCACAATAGTCTATCTCTCTATATAACGATATGATTTCAACATATTTTAGTAGTTGGTTCGTTAGTCGATATTGTTATCAATTTCTGTTTGTTAAAAAAAGCATTAAGAAATAGAGTATATATACTATTTTTTATGAGCCGAACCATAGGTCATATTGACAGTTAATTGATAGCTGAAATATTTTTTATATTACACCAAATTAAAATACCACATATCACGTTGATGATATATCCATCTATAATTTAAATTCAAAATTCAAAAAAATTAAACATTAATTGTCATCATTAATTTGGCTTTCCAATATGTACGTACCAATCACATATAAAAATAAAGTGACCAGAGATTCTAGCGTGAATGATAAATACATACTATATCAAAACAACCTATTTGTCTACTAGTTTATGGTATTACAATCTCCAAACACATCACGTGACCAAGGATATATTTGGACGAAGGCTGTATTTTTGGCTGTGCGCCTTTTCTTGTATTATATGGAATTATAAAATTAATATCTTGTACTTTGGTGGTTTGCGTAACTGCGTTGCTTGTTTCCTTTCTTTCAATTCTCGTGTTCACGTGGAAATCAACTATAGCATATTTAACTTTAAATAGCAAATTACGTTCGTTACGGACTTTTTATTTAAACATAAAAACATTATAAGATAAAAAAAAATTCACATTGATCTAATATTAAATTATAAATTCACCAAATTATAGAGAAAACCTATAATAAAAATCAGATTTAATCTTGGATGAGATTTTCTACATAATATGAGTTAATGATTCATGATGTTTATAGTAAGAAAAGTGAATTATTTTAGCATATATTATCACCATTAATTTCTTAACAAATATGTACAAAGTTACTAATCATAACACATACTTTAAGCCTTAAATCAAAATTTTATATCATAATATAAATAAAAAGATATTGAGTATTCTAATTTGTAAATCATGTGCATAAATGAAAATAATAGTATAGATGAGAAAGAAATAGAGAGAAAGAGGGGATCAATGGACGCGATTATATACGTTCGATCAACCAAAAATAAATATTATCCATCTAATTGAGGGATAAAATAAGTATAATAAAAAAACACCATGACAAAAAATGGACTCTCCAATTCTTAACTGCTTTATATAATAGTATAGATATTACGCTTTTATTAATAAATTTGGAAATCAATTATTTGAAAACTTTAATCTTTTCTCGTAAAAAAGGTTGATATTAAATGTTTTCCCATCTAACATTATTTTTTTGGTTTTACCAAGGTTATTTCCACTATTTAAGAGAATTTTCATGGTTATAATAAATTTATGCTGCACAACTTTAGTCTGCATCATAACTCACACAAACAGATTTTCAGTTAAATTACCTGACAATATAACAAATCTAGTTAATTCCGTGAATTAACACTTTAATAAATCTTCCAATATCTCACTGTTGAGACAGGAGTTTGAATCTTTTCTATCCGGGTACAAATTTGTAAAGGGTATGGTGAGTCACATACAAATTGTAAATTCAAAAACATTATTACATTTTTTTATTGTTATTCCATCACACGTGTATTTAAACTAAAAAAAATAATATTAGCGGGTCGATTTAATTGACTCGCTACACATTATGTCTCTGTGTGTCCAGGCACGGAGAATCATAATTTGAGGCCCGAAAGACTACCAAAACACCTACGGTTTTTGACATTTTGATAGGTAGGTGGTAGGGTTATTTTTTTTGGAGGTTGATAATAATCCTCATGTATTTGTCTTTATGTTTTATCTCCAAAAATTTTGACTATCAAAAGTCAAAATAATACTATGGCTGCTATTTATAGTAATTATTAGTGTTATTAATACTAAATAAGGAGATCCTAAATGGTCAATTTTTTTAGCATATAAATTGATCTATTTATAGTAATTGATAATCTTATTTATATAAGAATTTATCATCCAAAATAATGTCCAAATGTTGACCAGAATGTTTCGGTCAATGTTTGATTTTTTACACAACTTTTGAATTATTAAGTTATTTATAGTAGTTATAATTTTTATTTATATTAAGAACTTATTCATAATTAAAAATAAGTGATTGTGCACTATTTATAATTATTTAGAATTTTGTTTAAACTAATTCATATTGTCATTAATAAATAATATGCTAATTTCATTTTTAAAACTATTTATAGACACAATAGTATTATTTACAGTGATTAAATAATTAGTAAAATGTGTCATTTTAACTTATTTTAAGTGTAGTCAAAGCCATTAATTCAAAGATGATACTTGATTAAACCATTCATAATTAAACAATACATAATAAAATTATAAGAAATGATAAATTTAAATCCACATCATTGCATGTGGCTCTTCTCCTTTAACAAAACAGACCCGGAGAGTTCTCTGAACTCTCTTGTGAACTGGACTTCACATCAATAATCATGTATATCATCATTTTTTGTAGCAAACAATTTTAATTAGAAAAAGAGAAATAGAATCAAGAATTTTCTTCATCACTCCGATAAGCCAAGAGCTTTCCTCGTTTCACAAGTCTTGAATGAGGACAATTATACCATTTGGAGTCGTGCCATGCATATGATTCTTTTTGACAAGCACAAAGTCAGAGAGGAGGGGACAATATTAGACCTATGATGGAATTAACTGTTAGTGTGTTGCTCTAGTGCAAGACGAACACCTATTTTATCATAAAAAAAGTGAGAAGATTTAAATGGACGGAGAAATGGTCGAAAACTCGAATAGATTTTAAAAAGGGTGATTTAAATTTTAAAAATGGAACTAATTTTTTATTCGCGTTTGAAATTTGAATAGATGCAAATATTAAGATGGTATTCAATTAATAACTGTACCGGTTAAAATCCAAAAAAATAATAATAAACTGTTGGGGACAAAATATGGGGACGGAGAAGCGGGACAATCATATTATTCCTTTTTTTTTAGAAGAGTAGGTGGTAGGGTTCAAAACTCTGACATAAACACAAGCTTGACTTGATTCTCTCTCTGTGAAATAGCTGAATTTGAGCTGGCATGCTTTAAATTTTGTCAATTTTATTTTTTTAAACAAATTTGCGAAGAGGCCATGAACCATTTCAGAATTAATTGATCAAATTCGTTTGAAACTATAATGTATTTGGAATAACTTAATTTTCTGCTGAACTTAATTGTAAGAAATTTAATAAATGAATTATTTTGATAAAGAAGGTTATGAATGCAAACGTGATGGTTTTATACTTGTATTTTTGCACAACTGTCCCTACACTCCCTTCCCATGTGATCTCTGAATTTGATCTATCATATTTAGAGTTGCAGACCCTTACCCTGAATAAATGGAATTGAAAACCTTCTGGAGTTTTTTTTCATATATACCCATCTTTCATAATCTTTTTATATTATTACACTATCAATGTCTTGTTAACAAATGCCCCTCACCTGAATTGACTATTGAGCTGGCATTCTCCAAGCTTTGACACTTTACACTCTTTTCCTCTCAATATTTAATTAAACGCTTGTCACAGGCTCACAGCCCCACGTGCATTTGATCTAAAGCAATGCAAAAACAACTAATCGTAAGTTTTTTTATTACATCATGTTCCCATAAAATAAAGGGTGTGATGACTTCACATATTTTGACAACCTTAATAATAAACTCTTAAATGAATATTAAAAAAATAAAAATAAAAAATATTTATAAATGTGTTTTATTATCTATATCTATAGATTGATGGTCATTCAAATTTCATATAATTTTATTATTGTTTGATATTTCATCAAAGACTATTAAAATTTTATATAATTTATAACGATTCCAATTTAATAGTCTTTAATGAAATGTCAAATGATAATCAAATTACATAAAATTTGAATGATCATCAATCTATAGATAGAACAACATATTTATGAACTTATTTTTTTTTATATTTATTTAAAATTCTACTGACAAGATTATCAAAATAACCATTATCAAATGATCCCCACACTAAAATAAAAGACACGGTGCCCAACATTCAGTGATACAGAAATAATTTTCTGATACCAAAAACAGAAGAGTAAAAAGACTTGGGATATAGGCAGTTCCATGCTCCTTTGCATATATATACACAGTAATACTTGCACACGTTAAAAGTCTACTTTGCATACAGGAACAATTTTAATGATGGCACATTAAAAGTCTCCTTTGCATATACACAGTTATACTTGCACACGTTAGAAAATGATATTTCTCTTTATAAAAAAAAATAAAAAACTGTGCTCACAAGGATTTTTTTCCCACTGAAAATTCTTAAAGGAAATGACTGGTTGCACATTTTTTTTTGGAGCAAGAACAGCAAAGAGCCAAAGAGATTCAACTTCAAGCCCTTGACAAAATCTAAAGGAAAAACAAATTTTACAAAAAGCTGTATTTGAGACGGTTGCTTGCTTGCTTATTCTCAGTGTTGTTTAGATTCGGCAAAACACTAACTAGGGATGGTAATATAGTCCGTGGATCGATGTATCCGTTTGGACCATCTAGTTCGGATAGTGAATGGTTAAGGCTGAGCCGGACCATCTTTCCGATTAGGTCGGGTATGGATTTGTAGTTAGGCATGTCCGTCCGGTCCGAAATTGTATACATATATAATTTATTTATATTTATACATATTATATATCGATATATACTAAAAATTATGTACAATCTTAATAAACTAATAATATCACTTAAATTATACTAAGCGTTTAGTTATGATATGATTATATAAATATATATTTTTTCTTTAAAATAATTATTAGAAGTGATGGCTTAGGGAGGATGGTCTATGAGGCTTAGATAATGTAAGATTATAAAGAATCTAAGATAGAAATATATAAATCGATTTGGGGTTTAATGTTCAAGTGTAATGGTAGCGGAAGACAATTCAATTCAATTCTCAACAAAAATATAGCAACTAAAACAAAGAGAGAAAAAGAAAATAACAAATAAGAACACAAGATATAACGGAGTTCGGCATACAATACCTACGTTTTTGGGACTCTCAACCTCTAAAAATTGAGGTTGAGCTGAAACAAAACTTTTAAAAAATGTTTAACGGTCATTAACGATAAGGTGACTAGTTAACGGTTAACGATTTTATATGGTCGTTAAATTAAAAAATGGTCAATCACTTTTTACCTATTAATTCATATTTAAAAAGTCTAAGAAATGCATTCTCATACCATTAGTACTTAATAATTAATTAAATTAAGTAAAAATAATAATTATAATATTAATTAAGTACTTAAAAGTTTAAAATCTTAAATTATACTAAACTATTATATAATAAATTTGCTTCATATTTTTATTAGGACATTAATTTACATTCAAAAAATAAAAAATAAATAAATAATTATAGTCACTAATTATTAAGATTTGAAACAAAAAAATACAGTTTAACAGGTGTAATGTGAGATAAAATAGTTAAATAAAAACCTGTTAAATTTATTTTTTCTCAAAAATTTAACGTCAGAGTCAGTCAAACCGTTAAAACGGGTAAAACTTTTCATTTTTTAAAATCTTGGTTGAAACACTAAAAAATAGTTTTACACTTGTAGATTTGGTCACTTACACAAAAATGAATTGCCAAACTTATTGGTAAGAAGAGTGACAACACACTCAAAATAAAAGTGAGTGACAACACACTCAAAGAAAAATGACCACTACAGCTCAAAAAGTTAGAAGAAGAGTAGATCATGAATGATCAAGTTAGGAGAATGAAGAAAACTTAGATTGAGTTTAAATGAGGATTTGGTTAATTGAATGTTTTCAATCTCTCAACTCTCTCACTTAAGATATTAATGACCTTGATACATCTAAACAGTGAGAGTATTGATCCTTTAAATAGACCTTTTGAAATAAATGAAGAGATTATTTTTGAACATGAACCATTATAACGGCTTAGGAATTGTTGTAACAATTTAGAAATGATAGCCGTTGGATCTTATTTTTTATTTTGAGATGAAATGTTATAATGATTTGATAAACCGTTATAATATTTTGTTGAATCATTATAATGGTTACTGTGTTGGGATTCAGAATGCCCAAATCCCGTTAATGCTCAAGCTGCGGAAAGACCGTAGAACAAAAATTTTACTTCTACTTAAGTTAGGGATTAAAGTATGTCGGATAATTACCGAGAGTTACAGACACTTAATCCTTTACAAAAGACGGTAAAATATTATTTTACTTCTAACTTAAGCTTAGGGTTAAAGTGATATGTCGGATGATTACCGAGAGATACACACCTCTTTAAACCTTTATTGATCTACTCCATGATTGATTTCTAAAATATTAATCTACTTAACAATTAAATAGATTAATATAAGATGTTATACCTCGCTTCCAAATTTCAATTGGAATGAAAATCGGCTTGTCTCGGAGCACCAAACGTTTGATGCCTCTGTAGGTTATCCACCAGGACTAACCAGAGAGCGGCTTATTTCTTTTGCCAGAAATATCGTAAACCGCGGTTTCTCACAAAAACACTATTCACCCGAGAAAAAGATGAAATAGTACTATTCACGACTCGCATGATAATTCTGTTTCACAAATGTGCGAAATACGCAACTTTCGTAAAAACAACTATTCACCGATCCGTGAATTACGAAACAACCGTATCTGAGAGAGAAAGTAGAGCGATTTGGTGTAGCTTTCTCTCTCACCCTACCCCTCTATTTATAGAAAATGTGAGATTGACAAATTACCAAAATACCCTCATGAATAGTAGGGAGGTTCCGATGTGAAAAGACCAAAATACCATTAAAGTTCATCCAATTTACCAAAATGCCATTGGGCTTTTGGCCAAATTACCGAAATACCCTTGGGCTTTTGGAAAAATTACCAAAATACCCTTGGAGGTCGGCATGGGCTTTTCATGGGCCTTTTTGGGCTTTTCGGATTTTGGGCTTTTTTTGGCTTTTCTGATTTTGGGCTTTTAATTATTAATTAAGGCTTTAATTATAAATGGGCTTTGGCCCATAATTCAAATCCATAATTAACATTTAAAATCCAAATCAAATATATATAATTATCATGTACAATTATATTTTTCTCGGTTGTTGTTTCGGCGAATTTATACGACGTGTCGACACGTTATAAATTCAATCGATTTTTGCTTCTTGTCATCTTTATGACATATATAATTATATCATATATAATTAATTATAACCATCTTATTATTAATTATAAATTATTTATAATTAATCAATAAGATTCTCGAGATTAACTCTATACGGTGTGACCGACATGATCCGTGTTATGTTGGTAAATAGAGTTAAAACTATTTTAACTTCTATAATCATAGGAGGCATCGACGAATGCACTATGACCATCCAATTACACGAGATGATGATGTCTTGTACAATATCATGATCGATAAACTATTTACTTGTGTTTAATTCTTTTGTCTCATATTATCGAGATCAGTTTCAAGGTAGGTATGTGTCATCCTTGCAAACTTAATCTTTTCTTGATCTGAGTAAATTATCAAATATAATTACTCTTGTAATTATCTTGCTAGCGAGATAATCTTACTCTATCAAGGGGCCCGATGATGCTTATAACTCATATAGAAATATGAGGGACAATAGTACTTTTGGCAAACCATCTCTTCCTCCGCATAAGTTATGTATACCGAAAGAGCTACCTTTATAGCCACCTTTTACGGATAACGTTTGGTAGAAATCACACACATACATATCTTATGTAGGAAAGATGAATACCTCATACTTTAGAATTTAATGCGAACGAAAACATTAATGACACGAACACAATTCCATTTAATGTTTCATTCGGGTCTATCAAATACGATGTTCCTAGAACATCTATCTATGTGATTAAAATGACAACTCTTTGTTTATGGTCACGTAAAACTTGACCATAATTTAATCCACATACTAACTTTGATAACGGTTAATTAGTGTTCCTGCTAATTACCTTGGTTAGTGACTTTTAAGAGTATATTCTATATTATGAAGTTTCACAATTCCGGTCATGAACTCGGAATGATTCATAAATTCAATAACACTCAAGGAAACAAAATATCATTTTAAATATTCAATTCATGAACAAAGCTTTATATAACAAATTTATCATATTATTGACTTCAAGATTATTACAAACTAACAATCTCCCACTTAAGCTTGGAGTCAATCATATTGAGCCATGCCTTATACAAATCTATAAATCTCTCAGATTTAAAAGATAATCTCACGGCCAATCTTCTATGTGTCTCAAACCCATAGAAGATGTGTGCAACTGGTGCTTGGCTTGAGGTAGAGGTTTTGTAAGTGGATCAGCTGTGTTGCCAATTGTGTCAATTTTACAAATTTTTACATCGCCTCTATTTATAATTTCTCGTATGAGGTGATAATGTCGCAGGACATGCTTGGATCTGGAGTGTGATCTCGGTTCCTTGGCCTGAGTTATAGCTCCATTGTTGTCACAATAGAGGTCTACAGGGCCCTGAACACTGGGAACCACTCCTAGTTCACTAAGGAATTTCTTGATCCAGAAACCTTCTTTAGCTGCCTCGGAGGCGGCTATGTACTCAGCTTCGGTGGTTGAGTCTGCTGTGGTCTGTTGCTTGGAACTCTTCCAGCTCACAGCACCGCCGTTGAGTATGAACATGTAACCAGACTGCGACCTTGAATCATCTCGGTCAGTTTAGAAACTTACATCTGTGTAACCACTCACCACGAGTTCCGAGTCACCACCGTAGACGAGAAACATATCCTTAGTTCTTCTCAAGTACTTAAGGATATTTTTTGCAGCATTCCAGTGCTCCATGCCTGGATTAGCCTGATATCTACTCGTCACACTCAAAGCGTACGAGACATTAGGGCGAGTGCACAACATGGCGTACATGATAGACCCAATAACCGAAGCATATGACACTCTACTCATTATGCTTTGCTCATCAGTTGTCAAAGGACACTGAGTCTTGCTAAGCTGTGCACCATGATTCATTGGCATAAATCATTTCTTAGAATTCTGCATACTGAACCGATTCAGCGCTTTATCAATATATGTACTTTGACTTAATCCAATAAGTCTCTTAGATCTATCTTTATAGATCTTTATGCCTAGTATATAGACAACCTCGCCCAAATCTTTCATTGAGAATACTTTCTTTAATGAAGATTTGGCTTATTGCAATAAGGGAATATCATTTCCCATTAAGAGTATATCATCCACATAGAGGATTAGAAAAATGATGTCACTCACACTAGTTTTCCTGTATACACAAGGTTCTTCTTCGCATTTGATGAAGTCAAACTTTTTGATTTCTTCATGAAATCGAAGATTCCAACTCCGTGATGCTTGCTTCAATCCATAAATGGATTTGAGAAGCTTGCATATCTTTCCAGCATTTTTTGGATCCTCAAAACCCATGGGCTGTATTATATACACGTCCTCTTCCAAATTTCCATTTAGGAAGGCGGTTTTCACATTCATCTGCCATATTTCATAATCATGAAATGCAGCAATTGCTAGGAGCATCCGAATTGACTTAAACAAAGCTACGGGCGAAAAAGTTTCATCATAATCTACGCCGAGCATTTGTTTGAAACCTTTCGCTACTAGCCGTGCTTTGTAAACAGTCATATTACCATTCATGTCTATTTTTCTTTTAAAAACCCACTTGTTAGCTATGGGTTTTACCCCAACAGGTGGTGCAACCAGGTTCCAAACCGTGTTGTCATACATAGATTGTATTTCGGATCTCATGGCCTCCAGCCATTTATCAGAGTTTGGTCTATCCACTGCTTCCGCATAGGTCAGAGGATCTTCATCATCAAATCCTGAGACTTCATGCAGTCCCATGTACCTTTCAGGTGCACGAACTGTCCTATGTGACCTTCGTAGCACTTGTTCTTCAGGCTGTCGAACTTCATCCATATCAGTATGCAGATTTAGTTCTATTTCAACTTGAGTTGAAGTAGATGAGCTCGGGACTAGAACTTCTTCCACAACTATTTGTGGATTTGGTTCTTCCAAATGCTCATTAGCCGAAGAATCAAGTGGTGGGTTTATCTGATCGGTATCAGATATTGTATTGTGTGATGCATCTTAAATTTTTCAAGTATTACATTACTCCCACTACTTCCTTTTGTGAGAAACTCTTTCTCCAAAAATATACCATGACGAGCAACAATTATCTTGTTCTCGGACTGATAATAGAAGTAATATCCTTTCATTTCCTTAGGATACCCTACGAAAAAGCATTTGTCAGCTTTGGGTCCAAGTTTGTCAGAAGTCGGACGTTTGACAAATACCTCGCAACCCCAAATTTTAAGATAAGACATATTTGGTACCTTACCAAACCATAACTCATATGGAGTCTTTTCTACTGACTTGGATGGAACCCTATTTATTGTTAGTGCAGCAATTTCTAGTGCGTGCCCCCAAAACATTTTTGGGAGTGTGGTATTACTCATCATGGAACGAACTATGTCTAACAGAATTCGATTTCTCCTCTCAGAAACACCGTTCCATTGCGGCGTTCCCGGAGGTGTGAGTTGTGAGACTATCCTACATTCTTTTAAGTACATTGTAAACTCATAACTTAAGTATTCGCCTCCACGGTCTGACCGTAAGGCCTTAATACTTTTATTCAGTTGATTTTCTACTTCAGTCTTGAATTCCTTGAACTTTTCAAAGGATTCAGACTTATGTCTCATCAAGTAGACATAATCATATCTACTGTAATCATCAGTAAACGTGATAAAGTAGCGATCACCATTTCTTGTACAAGTACTCATTGGTCCGCATACATCTGTGTGTATAAGGGCTAATAAGTCACTTGTTCTTTCGCCCTTCTTGGAGAAAGGTGTTTTGGTCATTTTTCCACGTAAATAAGATTCGCATGTGTTTATTGTTTCAATATTAAAATTACCAAGAAGTCCAACTTCATGTAACTTTTTGATGCGTTTCTCGTTTATATGACCAAGGCGACAATGCCACATAAAAGTCATACTTTCATGAGATGTTTTGAGTCATTTGTTGATGTTAAATACGGGTTTGTCAATTTCTAGTATATAAAAACCATTCATCATAAAAGAAGATCCATAATATAACTCATCTTTGTATATAGAACAATTATTATCCTTTATAACAAAAGAGAAACTATTCATTTTTAAACATGAGATTGAAATTATGTTTCTAGAAATACTTGGAACAAAATATACATTTTCAAGTTCCATTACAAGCCCACTAGGCAAATACAACTCTATACTTCCGACAGTTACGACTGCAACTTGTGCTCCGTTTCCAACTCGGAGTTGTACTTCCTTATTGCGTAGTTTCCTCCTATTCTTTAGTGCCTGTATATTTGAACAAATATGAGCACATGATCCAGTATCCAATACTCAATCATAAATAGAGGTAACAACGTTAACTTCAATCATGAAAATACCTGAGGTTGAAGTTTTGGGAACCTTTCCCGTCCTCACATCCTCCAGATACTTAGGGCAGTTCCTCCTCCAATGACCTTTGCCTTGACAATAAAAGCAGTCAGAGGTAGAAGCTTTTGCCTTGGAAGTGTTCTGATTAGGAACCATCTTCCCTTTGCCTTTGTACTTAGGTGCCATTTTGGGAGTCGCTTTGCGTTTCATCTTTTTAATCTTCCTCGCACCTTCTTGGATCACGAGGATAGAAGAACTCTTCTTCATGTCCCCATCAGCGATCCTCAACATCTCTTGGAGCTCCTGCAAGCTCTTATCCATTCCCAGAATATGATAATTCCTGATGAAATTAGAATAGCTGGGAGGGAGAGAGTTCAGGATAACATCCGTAGCAAACTCTTTGCTCAACAGACTGTTAAGTTTCTCTAACTTTTCAACATTGCTCGTCATACGGAGCATGTGAATGTCAAGAGAGCTGCCCTCAGTCATCTTATGACTCAGTAGAGATTTAATCACCTTAAATTTCTCGACCAAGAGACTTTGTACATCAAGCTCATCTTCTTTGTGCTTGTTGTACATGGTGAGTTCTTCTACTATGCAACCTGTTGTAGGCTGCGCAGGGATTGGTGTGTTAAGGACGTACTCGCGTTTCTCACGCGTTAGTATGGTTGTGAGTGCACGGAACCGATCAGTGAAATTAGTTCCATCTGGTTTGAGTTTTTCTTTCTCGAGTAGGACACGCGGTGAGAAAGAGTTTTCTTTAGCCATGTGCTACAACGTTAAAATATAAAGATTTTTAGCTTTGTTCATGTAATATCTTATTGCAAATAAAACTCCCACTACAAATTTGTTCTATTCTCGTTTGTAGTTAGGATCAAGATCCCTATTTTCACTGATAATCAAGTTATCGTTGAATAACTCGTTTATTAATTATCTTAGGTAAGCAACTCTTTGCTAATCATATCTCTATGTGATTCTTGGTTTCGCTAAACATCATATATTTAACGAAACTTTGCCCCAAGCCCAAAACCTGTTTTGGAAATCATTGGTAAGTAACCTCACTCTATTTGGTTCGTTATGTCGGACATAACCCTCGAAAACCAAAGGTAAAAGGTGACGTCTACTGAGTAGGTCACGTCTGCCAATGAACAATGATATGCGAGGACAGAGTAGGTAGGGCATATTACTTAATTTTTTGGGTTTAACATCGTAAGCAGTCAGTTTGTTAAACTGACTTTAAACAGACTTACGAACACGTAAAAGATGTCTGCCAGAAAGACCATTGAAAGTTTTTTTTCTAGTCTTTCTCTGACATAACAATCTTTCACGGTTCCTTAAAAATAATAAATCTAATTTACTCATTTATTATCAAAGCGGTAAATCCAATTTACCAGCTCATACAAATATTTTGTATATATATACATGAATCAGTCACGTATATAACTACTATCTATCCAATAGGAGTAGCTTTGCGTTTGTGATAATATACATGAATCAGTCACGTATATTTCTATCAGTTCTCAATTCTTTATTTTGCAGCTATATCTTTCTTCTTTACTTATACCGTAAAAAGCATATAAACATTTTATATGGTTTCAAAATAGTTAATTCTTTTTGGTACGAGAAAGCAATTTGATAACGTGACAAAGTTTCTTTTGGGCCAGTTATCAGGACACGTAAAAGGGGCTCCCAGAAAAGATTGGGGTCACGAGGACCACTTTAAATTCAATCTTTCCTAGACAGAACCATCTCTTTCGGGTGTGGAGATCAACAACTCTTACTCAGGTACTTTATTGCTTCATCACATTCATAGATATACTTTTCATAGCCAAAAGTTTTCGAAAAAACAAAAGAGTTACATTTGCCATGCTTCGAAAGCGCAAAAGTAATTTGGTAACGTGACAAAGTTACTTTTGGGCCAGTTATCAGGACACATAAAAGGGCATGTCAGAAAGAATACCGAAGGTATCCACTTTCCATCTTTCTTTGACATCACCTTATCTTTTATGTGTGGAGATCAACAGCTCTTACTTAGGTACTTTATTGCTTCATCACATTCTTAGATATACTTTAACACAATCGAAAGTTTTCGAAAAGAAAGCGTAAAGAAAACATAAAGAAAGCTTAAATCTAATTTAACTTTCTTAGTCGACAGAGCCGAACCAAGAAAATCCAATTTTACCTGGTTTGGATTTTAAGCTGCAAATCTAAGAATTAAACCGATACGGGGCATATACATCTTATTTGCATAAGATATAACCTTTTAGAAAATCAATCGGCGGGAGAGCCTTTGCTCGATACCCTTTGTTGGGATTCGGAATGCCCAAATCCGTTAATGCTCAAGTCATGCGAAAGACCGTAAAACAAAAATTTTACTTCTACTTAAGTTAGGGATTAAAGTATGTCGGATAATTACCGAGAGTTACAGACATTTAATCCTTTACAAAAGACGGTAAAATATTATTTTACTTCTAACTTAAGCTTAGGGTTAAAGTGATATGTCGGATGATTACCGAGAGATACACACCTCTTTAAACCTTTATTGATCTACTCCATGATTGATTTCTAAAATATTAATCTACTTAACAATTAAATAGATTAATATAAGATGTTATACCTCGCTTCCAAATTTCAATTGGAATGAAAATCGGCTTGTCTCGGAGCACCAAACGTTTGATGCCTCTGTAGGTTATCCACCAGGACTAACCAGAGAGCGGCTTATTTCTTTTGCCAGAAATACCGTAAACCGCGGTTTCTCACAAAAACACTATTCACCCGAGAAAAAGATGAAATAATACTATTCACGACTCGCAATAATTCTGTTTCACAAATGTGCAGAAATACCGCAACTTTCGTAAAAACACTATTCACCGATCCTGTGAATTCTGAAACAACCGTATACCGAGAGAGAGAAAGTAGAACTGATTTGGTGTAGCTTTCTCTCTCACCCTACCCCTCTATTTATAGAAAATGTGAGATTGACAAATTACCAAAATACCCTCATGAATAGTAGGGAGGTTCCAATGTGAAAAGACCGAAATACCCTTAAAGTTCATCCAATTTACCAAAACGCCATTGGGCTTTTGGCCAAATTACCGAAATACCCTTGGGCTTTTGGAAAAATTACCAAAATACCCTTGGAGGTCAGCATGGGCTTTTCATGGGCCTTTTTGGGCTTTTCGGATTTTGAGCTTTTTTAGGCTTTTCTGATTTTAGGCTTTTAATTATTAATTAAGGCTTTAATTATAAATGGGCTTTGGCCCATAATTCAAATCCATAATTAACATTTAAAATCCAAATCAAATATATATAATTATCATGTACAATTATATTTTTCTCGGTTGTTGTTTCGGCGAATTTATACGACGTGTCCAACACGTTATAAATTCAATCTGATTTTTGCTTCTTGTCATCTTTATGACATATATAATTATATCATATATAATTAATTATAACCATCTTATTATTAATTATAAATTATTTATAATTAATTAATAAGATTCACCGATTAACTCCTATACGGTGTGACCCGACATGATCCGTGTTATGTTGGTAAATAGAGTTAAAACTATTTTAACTTCTATAATCATAGGAGGCATCTGGCAGAATGCACTATGACCATCCAATTACACAGATGATGATGTACTGTACAATATCATGATACAGTAAACTATTTACTTGTATTTAATTCTTTTGTCTCATAGCTATCAGATCAGTTTCAAGGTAGGTATGTGTCATCCTTGCAAACTTAATCTTTTCTTGATCCCGAGTAAATTATCAAATATAATTACTCTTGTAATTATCTTGCTAGCGAGATAATCTTACTCTATCTAGGGGCCCAGTGATGCTATAACTCATATAGAAATATGAGAGACAATAGTACTTTTGGCAAACCATCTCTTCCTTCGCATAAGTTATGTATACCGAAGAGCTACCTTTATAGCCACTTTTTACGGATAACGTTTGGTAGAAATCACACACATACATATCTTATGTAGGAAAGATGAATACCTCATACTTTAGAATTTAATACTGAACGAAAACATTAATGACACGAACACAATTCCATTTAATGTTTCATTCGGGGTCTATCAAATACGATGTTCCTAGAACATCTATCTATGTGATTAAAATGACAACTCTTTGTTTATGGTCTGTAAAACTTGACCATAATTTAATCCACATACTAACCTGATAACTGTTAATTAATGTTCCTGCTAATTACCTTGGTTAGTGACTTTTAAGAGTATATTCTATATTATGAAGTTTTACAATTCCAGTCATGAACTCGGAATGATTCATAAATTCAATAACACTCAAGGAAACAAAATATCATTTTAAATATCCAATTCATGAACAAAGCTTTATATAATAAATTTATCGTATTATTGACTTCAAGATTATTACAAACTAATATACTGAGCCGTTAAATAATGATTCACTCTGGTTTTTTGAGAAGATTTTTTATCTTAGAATATTTTTGAGTATTGACATGAACCGTTATAACGGTTTGCTTGACAAAAACAATTTTTCTTATTTTTTCTTGCTATTTACGTTCAATTTAACTTAACCAATTCAATTCAGTTTGAGTCTAACTAAATCTAGATTTAATGCAGTTTTAATTAAGCTCTTGTATTCTATCATTAGTCTTAATTTTTATGCATAAATGAGACCCGACGCCCCCTGATACCGTCGAAGACATGTCCCGCATCGCAAAGACAACTAATCATAAGTTTTTTTATTACATCTTGTTCTTATAAAATAAAGGTGGGATAGGGGTGTCAATTATTGATCCGATTCGATGGGTTAATCTGATCCGATCTGAATTTGATACGACCCGACGTGACCTAAAAATAAATGAGTCGGGTATGGATTTAATTTTTTGATCCGAATTGAATTTGGTTTGAGTCAACCCGTCCCGACCCCGATTAATTAAGTTTTTTGAAGTAATTTTATGATTTAATACTAATTAAAGTTTAAATATACACTAATTATATACTGAATTAAGATTAATTAATATTTTATTATTTAAATTTATATAAAAATAATTAATTATTTTACATGGGTTGGGTTGGTTCGGTTATGGGTCAAGATTTTTTTACCCGAATTTAATCGAGTCAGGTTCGGTCGGTCAAGAAAAATAATAAAATAATATGACCCGACCCAACCCATTGACACCCCTAGGACGAGATCACTTCACAATGATTATTTTTATAATTTTAATAATAGATTTTTAAATAAGTATAAAAAAATCTTAAAAATAAAAAAAGTTTATAAATGTGTTCTTTTACCTATAGATTGATGATAATTCAAATTTCATGTAATTTTATTATCGTTTGATACTCCATCAAAGACTATCATAATTTTATACAATTTATAACTGTTTTAATTTAACAGTTTTTGATGAAGTAGCAAACAATAATGAAATTACATCAAATTTGAATGTCCATCAATCTATAGATAGAAGAACATATCTATAAATTTTTTATTTAAATTATTTTTATATTTATTTAAGATTTCATTGTCAAAATAACCATTGTCAAGTGATCCCTACCCTAAAATAAAAGATATGGACCCGACATTCAGTGATACACAAATAATTTTTTGGTACCAACAACAAAAGAGTAGGGCTGCAAACGAGTCGAGTTCGAGCGAGTCGGGCTTAGCTCAAGCTCGGCTCATGAAAATTCGAGTCGAGTCGAGTCGAGAAACGCTTCAAGCTGAAAAGTCTAGCTCAAGCTCGACTCATTACTATTCGAGCTAGCTCACGAGCTGGCTCATGAGCTAATGCATGTACGTTGATTTGGTTTGACATTTATATTTAGTATATCTATAAACTGTAAATTCGATATATCTATAAAAATAATATATGAGTTAGTATAAAATTTATATAACAACAATTTATATTTTCAATAAAATCTTTGTTGCACTAATTTGAATGGATGGACTAGAAAAAAACTATCGAGTCAGATATATGAGCCAAGACACGAGTAAGTATAAGAAGTTATTAAGCTGCTGAGATGGTGAGATCATGAGAGATAATGAGAGATGAATTATCGGATTAGAGTTTAGTAGAAAAAATATATAAACTATTACTATTCGAGCTAAGTCGAGCTATGAGCCGAGTCAACTCCAACTCAAACTTAGCTCATTTAACTATCAAGCCAGATTAGCTCGATCCAAATTAGCTCGAGCCTAATTAGCTCGAACCCAAATCGAGACCGAGCTAAGTCATAAGCCCGAACTTTTTTATACAGCCCTAGAGAAGAGTAAAAAGACCGGGATATAGGCAGTTCCATGCTCCTTTGCATATACACAGTTATACTTAAACACGTTAGAAAATGATATTTCTCTTTATAAAACAAAATAAAAAATTATGCTCACAAGAATTTTTTTCCCACTGAAAATTCTTAAAGGAAATGACTGGTTGCACATTTTTTTTTTGGAGCAAGAACAACAAAGAGCCAAAGCGGTTCAACTTCAAGCCCTTACAAAAATCTCAAGGAAAAATAAAATTTAGAAAAAGTTGTATTTAAAATGGTTGGTTTAGAGGTGTTAATGGGTCGGATTAGGTCGGATAGGGATCGGGTTGGGTTATACTATTTTATTATTTTTTTAATCTGATCCAAACCCGATCCGATTAAATTTGGGTCAAAATTTTTTGATCCATACGACCCGACCCGACCCGTATAAAATAATTAAATATTTATTAATTATTTTTATATAATTTTAAATAATAAAATATTAATTAATTTATAATTAATCTTAATTAGTGTATATTTTAGTTTTAATTAGTATTAAATTATAAATTTACTTAAAAAATATAATTAATCGGGTTGGGTTTATTTTCGGGTTATGTCGGATCATGTCGGGTCGGGTTAACCTGTTGGGTTGGGTCAATAATTGACACCCCTAGGTTGGTTGCTTTTCTTATTCTCAGTGTTGCTCAGATTCGACAAAACACCAACTAGAGATGACAATATAACCTGTGGTTTGGTGTACCTATCCCGACTTGTTACACTAGACATCTTCTTTGATTTATCGATTTGCAAAACAACTTTTAATTTTATAATTTGCCTTGTTTGAGTTTTGTGCAGGAATTAACATGTAAATGAATTAGTGCACAAGAACCAAGACTAATGATGGGTTACAAGAGCTTTAATCAAGACTGCATTAGGCTTAGGTTTAGTTAGACTCAAACTGGGTTGAATTGGTCAAGATAAATTGAGATTAAATAACAGAGAAAAATGCTTCTGCCTAGTGAATCATTATAACGGTTCAGTAATCGTTATAACGGTTCATCTTAATACTCAAAAATATTCTAAGACAGAAAAAATCTCAAAGAAACCAGAGCGTATCGTTATGTAACGATTCAGTAATCGTTGCAACGATTTAGTGAATCGTTACAACGTTTAAGCTCAATCGATCTAACGATCCAACGGCTATTCTTTCTAAGCCGTTATAATAATTTCCAAACCGTTATAACTGTTTAGACCAAAAATAGTTTCTTCAGCTGTTTCAGAAGATCTATTTTAAAATGATCATATTTCTCACTGATTAACAACAAGAATCTGATCCATCTAGCAAAATCATCACTCCAGAAAAGCTTACTAGCCATATACAAAGTGAGAGAGATAATCCAAGAAATTGAAACACTCAATTAGCCAAATTTTTGTTTAAGCTCAATCTAGCTTCTCTCCATTCTCCCAACTTGATCCTTCGTAATCGTCTTGTAATCTTTTTGAGATGTAGTGCTCACCTTTCTTGAGCTGTAGTGCTCACCTTTTTGAGTGTGTTGTCACTCTTTTCTTGTTTTGAGTGTGTTGTCACTCAAACCTTTTTGAGTGTGTTGTCACTCTTGTTATCGATAGGTTTGACAACCCATTTTTGTGTAAGGGACCAAGTTCTACAAGTGTAAAACTGTTTTTAGTGTTTTGGCTCAACCTCAATTGTTGGAGGTTGAGAGTCCTGGAGACGTGAGCATTTTTAAGCTGAACTCCGTTACATCTTGTGTTCTTGTTTAATCTTTTTTTTCTCATATTTCTTTGATTACTATATTCTTGTGAGAATTGAATCGAATTGAATTGTATTCCGCTGCCATTACACTTGAACATTAAGCCCAAATCGATTTATATATTTCTACCTTAGATTCTTTACATTCTTGCACTATTTTTGACCTTTAATACCACCATCCTAGGGCTATCAAGACCCATTCGGGCTGGACAATGAACAGGTAGGGCCGAACCGGGCCATCCTACGAGTTAGATTGGGTAAGAGTTTGAAGTTACACCCGTCCCTCCGACTTGAGATAGTGTACATATATAATTTATTTATATTTATACATATTATATATCAATATATTCTAAAAATTATGTACAATCTTAATATAACAATAATATCACTTAAATTATATTAAGTATTTAGTTATGATATTATTATATGAATATATATATATTTTCTTTAAAATAATTATTAGAAGAACAATGGATATATATAGGGACTGGCTACGACTCGAAATAGCTTACGGCTCAAATTTCAAAATTTCGTGCTCGAAATTTCAATTTAAATATCTCAAAAGATTCTTCATATCATAATCTTTTAGATTATAATTTTTATCAAATTTGGAGATAGTTTACTATACTTAATAATTTTTAAAAGATGACTATAAAAATAATTAAAAATACTAATTTTTGTAGGCTAAACTTTTCTATCTTTAAAAAATCATTAAGCATAGTAAACTAACTCTCAAACGTGATGAAAATTGATAATTTATAAGATTATGATATGAATAATTTTTTGAAATATTTAAATTAAAATTTCGGGTGCGAAATTTTGAAATTCGGGCCATAAACACTTGACTAAAGTGCTTATGGAATCACCGTAGCCAAACTCTCTCTCTCTCTCTCTCTATATATATATATATATATATACTAATGCTATGAAAAGATCATATATTTTAATTACCATAACTAAGAAAATTATCAAATTAACTAATATTAATAATATTTAGTTTAAATACAATGATCATCCTCTACGTCGGGTACGGACGGTAGGCCCACGAAACCTCACAGGCAGACATGGTCATCAATTTTAGGCTCGGAGATACGGATCAGATAGGTCGGCCTGAAGATTTTGAAGGACGGGTTGTGCCCTAGGTTTGGTATAAACCCGACCTTACTCGACCCATTGCCATCTTAACACCAACATATCCCGTATCAGATATGTATCGATATGAGTGCGAATGTGATTCGTGTGTGATACGCATCCAACACTCCTGCTATGGTATCGGAGTATCCTGACAACTTTGATACATCACGATACGCTCAAATACGCCCCCATACGTCCATAATATTTTTTCAAGGTATTTTGATGATTCGGCCAAGAATACGCCCTCGATACTCATTAATATGTCTCAATACTCCTTCGATACGTCCCTGAGTGAAATTTATATCATGTCATTTGCGTTGCTATAGGATTTCAGTTATTTATATATCAATAATACATAACACTTTTTCCTAACTTTATTTATTATATCAATTTATTTATATTTTTATACAATAATTTATTATAAATAGCTGCATCTGTATTTAATTTTTTTTTTAATTGTTTATATCGCCGCACCCTCACGTGTATTCGCATCCGTGCAACATAGTTATTTCATATTTTTTTTTTTTTTTCATTACCCTCATGAAACACTAATCCGCTAACCTAATATTTCTTACGGTTTAACTAATTAACTATTTTCGATTTTATTTTTATATTTGAATAATTACTAATCTTTAAATAACACTGTTCCTCACCATTCAAATTCACCTAAAGGAAGTGACTGGTTGCTCTTTTTTATTTGGGAGCAAGAATAGCAAAGAGCCAAAGAGATTCAACTTCAAGCGCTTGACAAAAATCTCAAGGAAAAGCAAAATTTACAAAAAGCTGCATTTGAGAATTGAGACGGCTGGTTTGCTTATTCCACATTTTCCCATTTTTTTTTTTTTGAAGGTCTGTGCAATTTAGAATTCATCATGAAATGGTCCATTTACGCAATTTAGAATTTTTTTTTTGCAAATTTGAAAAGTATGTCTGATCTTTTATTATTATGTTCACATTGATGCGTACGTCATTTTTATGATGTCAGGTAATTGATAATTGAAATGAACATCCCTTCAGACCTTAAAATGAAAAAAAAATAAATTAGAATCATAAATAACACGCTATTCAGAAAAAGAATTGGACTCATATTTCTAGCATGTACCAACGTTCTTTTAACTTATCAAATATACGCTTTCTGAGTACATACAATATATAGGTAGACTAATACACATAACACAAGTTAAATCAAATCACTAATAAATGAAAAACAAAAAGAACTAGCACCACCGAAACAAACAAAAAAATGAATATTAACTCGGCATTATTTCCAACCTAAAATTTTGAATACAACATCCCCCAAAAAATTCAGCTTAGGTAATGATTCAACCCCATTCCTTGGCCTAGAAATCTCACATGCATAGATCTTGCAGCACACGGTCGACAACCCCCTGCCACCCCTTCCCTGCCTCCTGCCCCAGATAACCCCAACCACGAAGCCAAAACCCATTTTATGAGGAAGAACCGTACCAACGAATCAATCAATATCTACTGCATCTCTTTTTATTTGGATGCTTTGCAAAACCTTGTCAACTCAATCCTGCGGTATATTCATTTTCAAGCACCGGTCGTGTGCGTGTGCCAAGAGCCACCGGAGCATGGGCCCCACCGACTCGGGTGTAATGCAATGCCTCCCCTGCCTCAGCCTGTCGCTCCATCTCCTTCACCTTCTTTTCCTTCCTATACCTCACAATGCAACATATCAGCATGGACAACAGGATTAACACTATGACTCCCCCAACTGCTCCACCAATTATCTTCCAAGCCTTGCTTGAGATTTTCTTCTTATGATGTGGCGCAGGAGATGTGCTGCTCGTATTAACTGCGATTGCGAAATGGCCCCTCCTGTAAGTCTCACATTTATTACTTGATACCAGATCCCTGAATTGTGCCACTCCATCTAGGTCAAACCACACACATTTTGGGCCAGCACCAGGCACTGAAGTGCTTACACTTCCAAAATCGATTGAAATAGGCGATTCTGATGCAACAAAATCCAATTCGGGTAAATTGGTAGCAGATAAGTTAGCTGCATCATATGCTAATAGACCGATTATGGGTGTTAGGTATGTAAAACCAGTGAGCGGGTAGTAGTAAGTGGTCCAGTTGCCGAGGTTTTGGTACACAAAAACAAGTCTCTCCACATATGGCTGCACAATCACACCTACCGGTATGTCAAATTGCATGTAATTCTGGAAACCACGTTTACGCAGACTGCCACTTCTTAACCTTAAAGCTGAGATACTGGTACCAGTGAGATTGACCGGTACTTGGCCGGTATAGATGATGCCAGTATGGGGGTGTCGGAAGGCCCTGTATGCATAGTCTTGTAGTAGCGAGTCGAGTTCTCTTGCTGGGGTTTGAGAGGTACATTGGTGTAGACAAAAGACACAAACTAAAGTGACCCAAATCACCAAACTTTGCATACACTCCATCAATGCGTGAAGTTTATGAGAAATTGAAACCCAGATCCCTTTAAGTCCTCTGCCAAAGGGATCTGGCGAGGAGAAGATGGTGATTCCCAGCAGCTAAAAGTTATAATCTAGTCCTCATCTCTTATAGCAGCGAGAAAACCCACCAATGTAGTGGAGAGCAATAAAATATTTCTAGCTTGAAGTGATAAAACCCAAAATAACACTCTTTGTAGTTTCCCGCAAGTTACCTCTTAGATGCTTTCAGTAAAAAAAAGAAACCTCAAATCGAGCTTCTCCAATTCAAGCAGGGCGAGGTAGTGGGAAGAACCCAACGATGAAGCCGCATTTTTCTTGTAGAAGAGTTGGGATCTTTACAAAGGAAGCATGAGAGGGAAAAACTTGAGAAATCGTATGATCCGGCGCCTTTAGTGGATAAGATTTCGCTTGATTGTGAGAGGAGATTGCAGTTTGTGTGGGAGAGAGCAAAGAGCAGCTAAAATGGAGATTTTTCAGGAAAAGGAAATAAATAAAATTATTGGGTATGTTGGAGAGAGAGTGGGGGAGAAAGAAAGAGCGAGAGGAGAGGGAAGGGAAGTGCCAAATAAAACCCTGTAAGTGGTGGAAGTAAATAAGCATATCTATACTATTATATAAAGCGTCTAAGAATTGGAGATTTTTTGTCAAATAAAACCCTGTAATAAAATAATTTTGCGTGGAAGTGGTCTAAGTTTATTTTAAACCACCATGGTGGAAGTAAATAAGCATATTGATACTGAAGCAGCTAGAAATTTTAAGAATATTTTAGGATAATTTAAAATTTAACTATCATAACCAGAAAATTAACCAATTTAGCATGAATACAAAATAAAAGATAATTCTATAATCCATTTTCAATTATTAAGAATAGCTCTATTTTGCAAAATGAAAATTTAGAGGTTGACAAGAATAAATTAATAAATTAGGGGAAAAATATAGGACGCTGTTTAGGAAATTTAATGTTTGATCAGTATGTGCTAATTGTAGCATTATGGTATAACAACATCAGTTTGCAGATTAGAAGGATTTGTTTGATGCTTGAACGACACTTGTCCACCTATAAGAAGAAACACCGAGAGCATTCCAACAGTACATTGCTAAAACCTCGCTGTCACTAAAAGACCACTGGTAAATTCCCAAACTAACCCTGAGCTTGTCGGAAGCGGCGAGTACGGATGCGTCAGGTTGACGCGATAACGCCGTTAGCCCGTTAAAGTGCCACTTTTTCTTTTTGGCCCCTGCACTTTTCCAACGTCCGCTTGGTCTCCCGAGGGCTTCCTTTTATATTAGAAAGCATCAAAATCGGAAAGAAACTTCTATTCTACATGGATCCTTTGGAATTGGATCCTGCGTTGTTGGTATGATGCGCAAAGGAAGCCAAGGAACGTTGAATGGGTCCCCTGTAGACTGTGGTCCTATTTTGGTAATTTGGTTACAATGTTAGTGAACTACCATTTTGTAATAATTATTTCGTAATGTAAATATCACCAATTTTTATCCTTCTCATCAGCTATACATAACACATGATACGTTGCAAAATTGGAAAAAAAATACCGTTAATACTTAATATACATGATATTATAACAAGCTTGAAGTTATAGTACAACATGTAAGATATTTTAAAATTTTAAAATGCGTAGTATAAGATCATATGGAATGGACAAATTTTTCAAAATGATATGGTTTGAAAGCAAAATTGGAGCTCCGGCCATGGAAGATGTAAGAATTTAATGCGGCGAACTACCAATATGCAATTGCAACCCAGACATTGTTGCATTATAAGGAAAGGAAATTAAAGATTATCAGCATCCCACAAAATCTAAATTAGTAAATTTTTATAGAAGCTACGAAAAAGAAATTTTGATTTACACGGTTTTCCACTTTTATATTAATAATGGATTTAATCTACATTATGAAGGCTACTTCCAAAGTGACAATATATCACATATCTAGCGAGCAAAGAAAGAAGACTCCGAAGGCCAGAATAGTGACAATATATTATCATACTTGTAAATAAATTTTTTACATGAGATCAATAAATAATATTGATAAAGAAATTTTGTCACATTATTGAATTTATATTTACATGATAGTTATGATAACATATAAAATATAAATAATATACGTATGTTATGATGATATATATACGAAATATAAATTACATACCTGCGATATTTTATCTTAACTAGTCAAATATTATCAAGTTGTTTGTAGTACCTTTCAAATACCTTTCCAAAAAAAAAAAAAAAATCATGCTACCTCTCTTCATACTTTTTTCCTGGTAATATTCTCATAAAACTTCATAAGCAAATACCACTTAATACACCCGTAACGAACCACAGAGGATATGTATAATAACTTTAATTAGGTATTTAGGTTTATAATGCATGCAATGAAAGGTTCCGAATTATTTTTATTTTGTGATTAGTAAATACTTATTAAGACAATCACATTCCGAAACCATACAACCACAGGGACACTTCGTTTATATTTAATGTTCAATTTTAAGAATTAAATGACTAGAATATCCTTTATAAATTTATACTTGTTTAAATATTTTTATGAATTATAAGACTTTATAATTTTCAACATTAATCTCAAGTTAGAAAAATAATTTCATAAATAATGTTCTCTGTTTTCAAGTATATGAAGAAATAATGGCTAATTTTGATATGGATCGACATTTATATTATAGATGAAGAGGTAAATATGAGATTAACCATTGTGATTTATTTACAATAATAAATAATATTTTGATCAATAGCAAAACTCATCAAGATAATTTATCAATTTTAGTTAGTCATGAAACGACATATATTAAAGAAATTACACCACACAAAGTCAAAACTAAAAAGTTGAAACGGAGTATTAAAAAGTAATTAAATTATTCAAAGAGAGGAGAGTCATTGTTGTCGATTGCATAAATCAGGATAATTATGTCAAAATAATATTTCGAGTCAATTAATCACAAAGCAAAAATTCCGAGTCTCGTAATGTTCCACCATAACTTTAAATCTTTAATATTCATGTCTTTGTAATTAGTATACAAATAAAATCAATCCCACTGCTGGATCTGCTTAAGACCAAAAGTAGAATTTTTTTTTTCCGTTTTCAGAGGGTCCTTTTTGTAAAGATCCGAGGCGGAGAGTTTAGTGCTAACATACAATCGAGACCGTAGGACTTCAATCGGACGGTGCAGAGATGGTAACGCGAGGTCTCTTAGCTGAGCCTGAGCTGAGCGTTTCCAAAGGCAAGGGATTTTAATTTTTAATTGTGATTTTATTACTCTTTATTAAATCTTATTAAGAGAATTTTTCTTATATTCTCCTGGAATTACTTGCATTTATGCAGAAACCTTCCTATTTCCTTTTAAAGCAAAGTACTGTACATACCTTTCTTTGTGGTCCTTCTACAAAAATCTTAAAAATTAATTATTTGTGGCAGGTACTAAAATAATTGCTTTTACACTCGTCCAGAATATTTTGCCTATTTTTGATTTAATTTGAGGAACAAATGCTGTATAATTTACGCATATATATTCGATGTTCATATTTTGGTGGGATTTGATTTGTTTGATGTGTTTTTTTCATGTTCTTTGTTTCCCTTTCTTCGCTAGGTGCTCGAACAAACTACAAATAAACTGTACTGCAAGTGGGGCCCACATTTGGCTCGGAAGTGTGCTGTACAAAACTGTGTATAATTATTTTTATATTTTTTGGATTGGTTTCTCTTTGGCACAAATTCCAGATGTAAAACAAAACTTTCGTAACAAATGGTGCTAATCCTTTTTTCTTCAAAGTTCAAACATTTTCCTTGGGAAACCGTGAAAAATAAAGCTAGACAGTAGGAACATAAAATATAAAAAAAAGTCCAAACACGCTTGCAAATTACATGCACAACTAAAATGTCAGGGGCCTGCTAAAAATGTTAAATTGGTCGAAATCTATTAATAATGGCCTCACTTGACATATCCGGTAACACTTTTAAATGAAACTGAAATAATTTTAATAAAATTATAAACTCGTTTGTTTGCCATAAAAATCACTCATCTATCAAATTTTACAGAAAAACTGTTAATTAGAGGCAAAACCAGGATTTTAGTTTGGAGGCCAAGATTTGAAAATTTAAGAGAATGCCTTCTTCAAATTTGAAGACCGGAGAGTTAAAAGAGAGATTAGAGAATTGCTAGACAGAAATATTGAGTGGAGGGCGGACCCAAATTTTTTTTATTAATTATTAATTATTATGAATAATTTTTGGACTTTTCTGAAAATATTGGGGGGCCAGCCCCAGCCCCAGCCCCATGAATCCGCCTTTGCTATTAACCAAAGAAACATTGCAAACTTGAAATCGTTTGATATATGTGGTGGTGTATATCAATTAACTCCAAAGGATGGATTTGAAATTATAGATAATTTTGATAATTGTCAAGTTTGACAACTTCATCATCAATGAACAATAGCGGGAAAAAAGTTTTTTTTTTTACGTTAATATTGTTTTGATATTTATATATATAAAGAGAAAATTTGATTAAATTGAGTTGCAAAGTACAAGTGAGTTTTTATTTATTTTGGATCCATATCTTGAAAATCAAAACCCAAACGATAATACTAAGTGGTTCAATGCAATCTACGTACCTAATTTTACGAGATATAAAATTTTATCATATTTTGACCTTTCTTTACTATTAATTTTTCCCGGATATATTCGGAAGATTATCCAAATAAGAGATGCAAATAGTTTTATTTTATCATTATTTCCGGATATTTTTTTTTTAAAACCTAAAAAAAAAAGAAAACTCCAAAAATAATAAACTAAATTTGATATTGCACAAAATTTATGACATAATAATGCATATTGGGTTTGGCCATAGAGAACCAGGAAGAATTGTACAGTGATGGACCATGGACCATGGTCCTCACTTCCAACTCCTCACGGGTATTTAATCCGTTGAGCAAACTTGAACGTTGGAAATGGATCCCCACGCATGAATCCATGATGATGATGGTTAGTTAGGTCACCACCAAATCAGCAAAATTCAAAGTTTCAATCTAACATGAAGATTGAGTATGTGTACGTATAAATGTCGTAAATTCAACATGTCCATAATGATATTTCCAATCCACATCTTTGGGGAGCCAGTATATATAAAGAATATAAGATCTGTTTGCAATTATATTTATAACTATTGGCTGCATCAAATTATTACTTCTAACATCATTATCAATATAACAGAAAATTCAAACTTCTTTGATACTTATAACATGGATCATTAGGCAGAATAGTTGCATGCATTAATGGTTATTGTAATTTGTAACAAGATTTTTTGAGTAATTCACAAATCGCCGAAACTGCATATCATTGAAAATCGCATGAAATATTTTTTTTTATCATTTCTCGCCACATTTTATTTTATGTACATAAAATCATCAAAATACATAAATTTATTTTTAATAATGTGTCATAAATAATTGATCTTGCTAAGATAATTATATAAATCATAAAACATATCATTGAGAATACTTAGTGTATTTTGACGATTTTATATGTAATAAGACAATAAATTATAAAAAACTCAAACATGATAACTAAAATATTATTTTATGTCATTTGTATTCATTTTATGTACAATTATATGTTATAAAGCTTGATCTTACAATGATAACATTATAAACCAACATAAAACATCATTCATAATAACATTGTTAATTTGACAATTCTATATCCATAATGAGACAAAAGAAAAATAATATAAAATTTAAATAAACTAACTAAAATATTATTTTAATATATTTATATTTATTTTTTGGATAATTCATGTTATAAGGGCTTGATGTTACTGAGATAATTGCATAAACTAATAGAAGACAATTTAGGGGGTGTCAGAACTTCACCCGACTCAATGGGTCAACCCTACCTGACCCGAAGTGTTTCAAAAATAAATTGGTAGGGTATGCATTTTTTAGATTTATTTTATGATTTAACACTAATCAAAACTTAAATATATTGAGATTACTTATATATTAATTAACATTAAATAGCTTAAAAGTATATAAAATGATTAATAAGCACTTAATTGTTTTATTGGGATTGGGTCAATTCATGCCCTATTCGTGTCCGATCAGGTCAATCCATAATCTGTTTGGGTCGATGGGGTCAAAAAAAAATAAAATAATAATAATCTGATTTGATCCGACACAACCCATTAATACCCTAAAAGACATAATTCAAAATAACATTGTTGCCATAAATACTTTATATCCTAGATGCCGTAATTAGATATAAATAATGTTTATATTGAGCATGCAAACTTTCAAAGTGTATACAGAATATACAGAAATTTCGCGTAAAAAATAATTTCGATTTCTAAATTACCGAGAAATCACGTGTGTTTGGCATTTAACTAATATTACAACGAGATAATCAGACATAACAGCTCATGAGTTTAATGACTGAATCTATACTATTATATAAAGCATCTAAGAATTGGAGGGTCCATTTTTTGTCATTGTAAATTTTTATTATACCCATTTTATCCCTCAATTAGACGGATAATATTTATTGTTGGTTGATCGAACGTATGTGATCGCGTCCATTGATCCCCTCTTTCTCTCCATTTCTTTCCCTTATATACTATTATTTCCATAATTTTTGTTTTTTATTTAGCAACTTTGTGCATATTTGGTAACGAATTAATGGTGATAATATATGTTAGAATAATTTACTTTTCTTTCCATAAAAATCATGAATCATTAACTCATATTGTGCAAAAATCTCATCCAAGATTAAATATAGTCTTTATTATATGTTTTCTCTATAATTTGGTGAATTTATAATTTAATATTAGATAAATGTGAATTTTTTTATCTTATAATATTTTAATGTTTAAATAAAAAATTCTGCTGCAACACGCGGGTATATAGCTAGTAATGAGTAATTCATTTTTGGATTGAATTTGAAAAAAGAAAAATCCTTATTGCTTGATTTATTTTATTGAATCTGCACATGAGGTTAATTGTGATATTAAATACAATACTTTTGGCAAATAGTTGTTGTAACTAAAGGTTTGTTTCTTCTATTTCTTTGGCAAGACATGGTTGTGTTTTACTTTTGTTGCAACTTATTAATTAACCTATTTTTAAGTTTCTCAATTTTATATTTTGTCCGGACAACTTATTAATTGCTGTCTACTTTAGAATATTATATGTAATCACCGAAAGAAATATGCCAAGCTCAGAAATTACGAGCAACACAATACACAGAAAGTAAAAAAATAATTTAGGGGAAATTGAAGACACTGTTTACTACTATAATCATATAAAAATTAGCATGAAATTTCACTTATGGATCATAAATTCATAATAAAACGGATTTTATGTAAAACAAATGTAAATTTTCTTAAAACTGATATTTATGCAATTGCTGTTATTATTATTCTTTAAAAAAGAGGAACTTGTATGAATGGCATTTGCACTACAGCACTAGGTATTTTGGTGGATCTCAGATATGGCGGTCGATTGGAGGGTCCAGGTTGCTTGATCCATCTTTACAGATGAAATGGACGGCGCTGATGACATGGACGGCATAAAGAACATAGAATTTGCGAGGAAGTTTTTATTTGCCTTCAAGCCACGTGGCAGAAGCCCAGCCTCGTGCCAGACTGCTTGGTGGCCTGGTGGGGATGTAATTTTTTTCCTATTTTTCTCACACCCTTATATAATATTATTGACAAGAAGTGATGACTGATGAGGCATTTTAAAGGCAGTGGAGGAAATATTTAAGCGTTCACTGGTTAGCCAACGTGTCCTACTTTTATTGGTTGCCTGGATAATCTGAAATTTTCTGATCGGCTCTGCCCATTTTTTTTTTGGTAAAGTAAAACTTTTGTATTTAATTGAAGAAATGGACGGAACTACAAAAATGACAAAAATGTATTTGTTGGTTTTCACCAAAAAGTGGAGAACTTGTAAACTTCAATTTTTTTTATTTATAGTAATTAAATTAAATAAAATGAGGTAAATAGCCTCGTTGCTTTGAGTTGTTGCATATCTATTTTGGACGAGTTTGAAATTTGGTTTTAGCTCTTTGGACCGAGTTTCAAACTCGGTCTCAAGTTATATATATTTTTTTGCGTATTCAAAGCTAGTTTGTTCTCGCTCATGTTGAGATCAAATTTGAAACTCAATCTTAATTTTTTTTTATAATTAGTTAAATATATAAATTTTATCAAAAAGTGAAAGCGAGTTTCAAATTCAATCCTAACATCTGACACCGAATTTAAAATTCATAAGATGCTATATGTACAGGAATCGAAAATAAGTATACAATTTCTCTCTTTTATTTTATTTTATTTACTAAAAAAATCCGAGTAAACTTACCAATCGTTCTAGAGGCCACATATCTCAATTCATTGTCAAGCAAGTCCTTTTTATTTTATGAAAAAAAAAATTGGGTATCCTCGCCAATGTTACCATGAAACTAAGATTTTAAACGGGGAAGTAGCGAGCAATAGCTTTGTACAATTGGGGTGCAATGGACCGGCGGTGATAATATTTGCCTCGTTGGTGCGGGATAGATAGGGCGGAATCAGAAATTTGATAAAAGGAGGTAAATAATAAATTTTATTTTTTTAAAAGGGATCAAAGAGTATTTATATTTAAAAATATACAAAATATAATGGATAAAAATATATTTTTATTTCATAGGGAGAGTCTGACCTACTATTGCTTATCTTTAGTTCTGCCCTGATAAAGATTCATTGCTTTGTGCGACAGCAAAGACACACACGCGTGGTCCGTTCGATCACTTCGAGATTTGAGTTAGCACAAATCTCGAAATGATTGAACGATCCATGTGCTGCGTTGTATGATGTTGCTCAACAGTGGATATGAATTCTATTGATGCGGATGCAGGATTTTAATTAGAGGACTCAATTATTGACTTGTAATGTTTTATTGAATTTAAATTCATTAAATAATCAGATACTAAAAAATCAATAATTCATCATACATTTTTATCTATTAAAAAACTATTAAAATAATATACTTTTACATATTAAAAAAAAAAAAAAATAAAACACAAAATAATAGATAATTAAGTCGATAAAAAAAGTTTTCCTCTACAAGACTTCAGATTTTGATATCTTAAAAAAAGTTTTCCTCTACAAGACTTCAGATTTTGATATCTTTACATAATTCTTTCATAATCTGTGATATTAAATAAAAATTTTCTCAATGAAATAATCAAATATTCTAGGAGAGGCCAAAACTTAGATATAAAGGAGGTTCAAATTAGCAAAATTTTAATAAAAAAAAATACTATTTTTAAAAATTCCCATGTTATAACCTACATTTGCCTTTGATTACCAAGCTAGGTTCTCATCCAACTGTGGTCAGGAAGAGTGGTATTTTTTCCTGGCTGAGACCTGACAAGATTATGAGAAGATAGGTGATATTGGAGTACCGCAACGACACAAGGGTGCATATCCTCTGTGGTATTATTAGGTTTATTTAGGTTTATTGTGGGCAGCTCAATAGAAAGAAAGAGAGACGGTCAGGGCTACAATATAATTAACGGTTTTTAGATTTACGAGATTCAGAGGTGGACCTAACGTTATCCGAGGGGAATAACTGCCTCTTGGTTCTTGAAAAATAATGTTTTTAAGTAATGCTTTCGGTAATCGTCCCCTTAAAATTTTTTTTGTCCCACTTGAATTGTTTGATTACGTTTATTGAGAAAAAATATTTAATATCGTGCATAATGAAATAATTATACAAAGATTTCAAAATATAAAGTTTCTTAGAGGAAAAGTTTCATCATCAACTTAATTATTTATCACTTTGAGTTTTATTTTATTGTTATTTTTAATATGTAAAAGATATTGTTTTGATAGTTTTTTATTTGATAAGAATATATATTAAATTATTATTATTTTTATTTAAAAACGATTAGTTAATTAATTTGAACCCGATAAACTATTATAATCCGATAATTATCTCCCCTGATCAAAATCTTACATCCACCCCACCCCTGATGAGATCCTTTTAATTTTCATTCGGACAACACTTATCCTCTTGAGTACTCTAGAGAGAATGTGGATTCAACGAGCAGGCCCACATGGGTGCACACAATTCTGATATCGACCAAGATGATGAGGCAGCTACAAATGACTAGCTTGCCGGTGCGTTGATGAGCATGTGATAAAATAAGTTATCGCAGCAAGGTACCGTGATGACTGATGAGAACACCATCTTCCACCTGAAGCCGTCAGGCCGCTTCGTGGATGGTGGGCCCCATGGAGATGCTGGCCTCACAGGCCGCAAGATTATCATCAATACATATGGTGGCTGGGGTCCACACGATGGTGGTGCATTCTCCGGCAAGGACCCCATCCAATTTGACCGTAGTGGGGCCTACATTGCCAGAAAAGCCGCAAAGAACATTGTGGGCGCTTGTGGTTTTGCGTGCCGGTGCATTGTACAGGTCTCATATGCCATTGGTCTGCCGGAGCCATTCTCCGTCTCTATTGACACTGACTTATGGTACCGGAAGGATACCAGACAATGAGACATTGAAAATAGTAAAGGAGAAATTTGACTGCAGGCCAGGGATGATCATTGCAGACCTAAATCTGAAGAGAGGTAGCAAGGGCCGCTACCTCAAGACCGCGAATTGCGGTCACTTTGGCCGTGATGATCCTGACTTCACCTGAGAGAGGTCGTGAAGCCTCTCAAATGGGACCAGTTTCCAGCTTGGCTTAACCAGTCGTGTTCTATTTCCAATTCTGATTTGAATTGAGTTCGACTTGGGGATGCACTACCTCAATAAAGATGGTTGCTAAGCTCACCAGACGCAAATCATAGCAGTGATATCGTTAATAACAATTTTAGTGTACTGTTATTTCCTGTCCTGATGTTGTTACTTGTTACATTACTTTTGCTTTCCTGTTTTTCTGTGCAATTTTGATCTTCGATGTAAGATGTAATTGGAAAGAAAATATTTCAGTATATGTTGCACGGATACGGGGTATTGTATCCGATATGGTGCGAATATAGCGATATGGAAATTTTCAAAATTTTTTTTTGAAGATTCGGATAAATAAAAAAATATGATAAAAAACTGAAAACAAAAAGCAACAACAGATTCTTATGTATATAATAGAAAATCACTTAAAATCAGAAAAGAATGTGGAATGCGGTGGTAGTCGCAGTCTTGCAGACTTGCACCAAGGGTTGGGGTACAGTTACAGTAAGGAGGCAAAGCTCATGCCTGAGTTTGTCATCTGCTTCCCTCATAAAAATAAGTGGTGTTTATCAGGAGCCAAAGTTCCCATGTTGATTTCCAATATTTCAAATCATCCAAACTTGTACAATAATTTCCAAGTAATTACTGTTCGAGCACTTTGGTGACAATAGTACAAGCCACCGTTAGAGGAAAAAAATGTAAAGGAGAACCAAGTATTCAAGTAATTACTATTCGAGCACTTTGGTGACAATAGTACAAGCCACCGTTAGGAAACAAAAGAAAATGTAAAGGAGAACGGCTGTGCCTGTTGAAAACCTTGAAATGTTGAAGTCTCTATCCCTTGAATTCAAACTTTTTGTTTTCTAGCTGATATGGAACTGGCCCAAACAAAACTTCAAAAAATCAAACGGGCCCAAGTAGTCTTTTGTAAGTTGTAATGTCCATATGGACGGTCCCAACATTATTTTTTTTTATAATCATTTCTTAAAAAGCTTATCATCTGTTCTTGTCTTTCCCCCTTTCCTCCCTGTCACAGCTATAATGGCTGTCACTGGGATTCACATGCAACCCTATTTCTGTTCTAAATTTTGGCAGAAACCCTTTGGAGATAATAATTTGCAAAGGAGTAATGGCTTCTTCTACACAAAACCATTCTTAAATAACCACGGTAAAGGTTAATTAAATATTATATTATAGTCGTCCAAGTTTCCTTGCTATTCCCTCTGATAATGGAATCCTTCCATTAACTTGCCATATGCTCCTTTTTCGGTTTTACATGTCTACTCTTCAATGATTTTCTAGGAGCCTTATAATTTGCTTTGAAAAAGGAAAAACGGTAGTGCCCTTGGTTTATTCAGCAAAGTGAATACAATTTTATTCTAATTGGTTGCATAATTAGCTTTTCTCCCGTTCTTACAACTCAAATATAAAAAATGTTACAGAATCAAAAACTTGTTCTGTTCAAGGGCTGGAGATACGAAACAAAGCCAATTTGTTTCTAGCCAAAGCCGCATCAATTGGCAGCTCCGGCGAATACTCAGGTAATTTTCTTAAATATTGCTTTGAATGATTAATATACAAGCTAGTGCTGCTTCCATTTCAGTCTGCCCAGACAGTTGCTTGCTTTCATGAATGGCTGGTCAAATGTAGTGCTAGTACCATGCTGACCCTAATGCAGTCTTAAAATTTTACTAGACCCAACATGTTTCAAAACCTTAATTAAATTGTATATCAGGAGGGAAATGGCAACCCAAATCAAAACAACTAGCATGTAATAACAAAATTCCTCTAAAAACTATAGAACCATTAGTTGGCGATGCTAAAACCACACAAAAGAGGCGACGCACCATTGCGGGTGTGGACCAAGAAGACTTGCTGGATCCAGGTCAACTCGCAGATCCAGATAGCCTCTTTTGCGAGTTCAATGGGGTCCAATTACACCACAAAATATGTCACCATGGTGAACAATCAGAACTCGACACATCAGACAAGGAAATAAAGAAGGTTGGCCTGCCTATGGTCCTCTTGCATGGATTTGGTGCTTCAGTTTTTTCTTGGGAAAAGGTTATGAGACCTTTAGCGAGTTTAACGGGGTCAAGGTTCTTGCATTCGACCGACCCGCATTTGGGCTAACTTCTAGAGTGAGAGAGTTCATGGGTTTGAATGTGAACCCATATTCGACGGCATTTTCTGTTTTGGCAACGATTTCTTTTATAGATATGCTTGGTTCTGATAAGGCTATTTTGATGGGGTATGTTTAAATTTCCATGTCAATAAATTTCTTTTTAAAGTTTTGAGTTAATAAGGATTTGAGGGCCTTGTGTCATTCTCTGTTAGATGTAGCAACAATATTAGTCCCCTAAAAAAATGAAACCAACTAAATGTCCTTTAAAAAAATACAAAACAAAACAAAAGACCCTTTAAGGTCCTCCAGACTTTTATGCGCCAATTGATCCCAAAAGCTACCGAACTGGGATAAATCAGAATGTTCCTCATCTTAGTTTGTTGTATTTTGGGATTGGAAAGAGTGAGACTGAAAAGTTACTTATCAGTCTGTACTGTTACCAGTCCCAGGTCAGTTGGCCAGTTTTTTTCACCAATAATACTGGTATAACCTGGGTCATATCACTGGATGCACCAGACTCCAAGATTATTATGATCATTTAGTTTTAAAGTTTTCTGATAATCAGCATCAGAGTTTTTTACGGTGTAAAAGTCCTGTTGCCAACTACGAAGAAGCATACTAGTTATTAAAAGGAAAACCGAAATAATATATTGGGCTCTCAGGCACTCCGCTGGTTCCCTTGTAGCAGTTAGCACATATTTCAACGCTCCAGAAAAGGTTGCTGCACTTATTCTTATAGCGCCAGCTATTATCGCGCCAATTATATCAAAAAACATTAAGAAGGAGAGAGGCACAAAATCAGATCCAGTTCCACTGGAGAACTCACTTGTCAGGGTTTGGAGGTCATTCTTAGAATTTTGTAAGCGGGCTGCCAGTGTTGCTGCGGGTATGTTGAAACGGATGGGAGATATGATTGGAACACTTTATAACAGAGCTTTGGCTGTGGTTCTTAGATCTGCTGTTGCAGTTATGTTGGTTAGTGCCTTTTAATGTACTGTTTCTCTATTTCTCATACTGTTTAGCTCTCTCTACTTGATTTTGAGGTTAGTTAATATACTTGCATAGCTGTTGCATTTTCAGTCACAAGTACATAACTAACCTATTGCGTATTCCTGGCCAAGTTTTATTTTATTATTCGATAACTAATGTTTTTTGAAGTAGCTTGTTCCAGCAAAAATCCACTTGTATTGAACAGTTATACAAACTTCATATGTAACCTTTTTCTCAACAGATTGCCTGGCTCAATGTGTTTCAAATAGGCTTATTTAGCAGTTCAAAGGAATTTGTGGCACATCAAGGCCAATTTTCTCAAAGGAAAAAGTTTTTTTTTTTTTTGTAAGTTTTGAACATCAACAAGATGAATTTCCTGATTCTTTTATTTGGTTGATAAATTGCTTAGATCAGAATGATCATAGATAAATTTGGGGTACCAGCCGTACGAAATGCATGGTGTGACCCAAACCAAGTTGCTGATGATGTTCTTCAAGGCTATACAAAGGTGGGTGTTTTAAGTATTGATGCAAACTTCTTAACAACTGCTTTAATCCTGTATTATTTGAAATCCCAAGAACCCACCCCAACCAAAGAAGATGGAAATGAAAGTTCACTGCAAACCCCCTCGATTTAGAAAATTGTCCCTACTATTACAGCTGATTGTACACCAGATAGTTTCTTATGTAACTTTTTGGAATAGTGCAGAATTTTTTTTGTTAAATTAGCACACCCATTTCAGTATGCAGTTAATAGTAAGTTGTGCTAAGTACCTTCATTTCTTTTTTGTTTTCTTTTTATAAAGCCTTTAAGGGTTAAAGATTGGGAGAGTGCTCTTCTAGAGTATTGTATAGCCATGATCACAGATTCTTCCTCCAAACCTCCTCTCTCCGAAAGACTCCATGAGATCTCGTGCCCAGGTAATGTGCTATAGTAAAATATTTTTGGTTCCAAATGCATAAAATAACCAGTAAACTTTTCATTGCCACCATCATTTTTACTGCTCTCTCTCTCTACTGCAAAAGCAGTGAGCCTCTACCAATTCCTTGTATTCACAATGTTAACTTTGTGCCGTTACTGGATTTGTGCAGTGCTGATAGTGACTGGAGACAAAGACAGGCTTGTTCCAGCCTGGAATGCCGAGAGGCTCTCAAAGGCGATACCTGGCTCGAGGTTTGAAGTTATAAAAAATTGTGGCCACTTGCCGCACGAAGAAAGAGTGGAGGAGTTCTTGTCGATTGTAGAGAGATTTCTTCAAAGTGTTTTTGTAGTGCAAGTGTGATTGCATTCAAAATGAACTGATATTAATTGTTACTGGAAATTCACATGAAATAATTATCTGTAAAGCAAATTGCAAGTTTGACTGCACTTTGTCTGGGCATCCAATCTTGATAGGGAGTTCCGAACAATTAACAAACAAGGCCACGAAAGGAAAGTAAAATCATGTGATTTTCGACACAATTCAAAATTGCTTAAAGCAAAAGGAAGGTGGCCATGATCCATGTCATTAGCACACACACTCGAATTTAACCGCCAAAATTTATCTATCAAAATAAAAATAAATTTGCATCTCATTTATCATTAGATGGAACTATAATAAATATTAATATCATAAAATTAGCCGATTTAACTACTTGAACTTCTCATCCATTCACATGAAGTCGGATTAAAGCTACAAATATGAAAATCCCCAACTACCTTGAATTTCTATTGAAGATTGTAAGAATGAATTTCAAATTCTCATTCAACATTCTAAATATAACAGTATTACATCTCTCTTATAGATCTATTCCTACTTAATTACAGTTTGTTACACAAATAACAAATAATTGAATTCTGTTACAACTCTGTATTTACACAATTGGCATGTAAACCGATCCGATGTGGATGTTGAAATGGACTTATCAGAAGTCTTGCTACGCCAGGATCCTCGAGATGAGAGAAAGGCTGAGAATTGAACCATTAGATCTGAATCTTGTGAGGGTGTAGGACCAATAATAGAAGAGCTAGAGGAAGCAATATGCGCTTGAGGCATGTCAGGTAGCATAGGAGCAGATGAGGCCAAAGAAGAAGGAAAAACAAGGGCGGTTGCAGATGAGTCAGCAATAGGCCAGAGAGTTCAGTAAAAGACACAGGATCAGATCTTGAATTAAATGAAACAACCAGGGAATCATACTCAATACTCAAGCCATGTAGAATGAATAGCCGAAGGTCAGCCTTGGAGACAGGAGAACCAATCAAACGCAGTCGATCTGCTAAATATCTTTTCTGATCAAGATAAGATTGCATAAGTAGATGACCTTTTTGAAGAGAGTGAATTTGCATTTTGAGATCCATTACACGAGCCAGCGATTGAGAAGAATAACGTAGCTGAAGTTCAGTCCACAACTCCGCTGATGTGGTACAATGTACAATTTGAGACACAACCGGTTCAGAGACTGAGCTGAGAAGCCAAGCCAGCAAGAGCTGATCTTGCCGAGTAAGAGAACATAGGCTGGATTAGAAAGAGGTGTCCCATCTGAACCAGGCAGTGTTGATGGAGGCGGAGGGTGTGAACCATCAAGAAAACCGAGAAGATCGTGGTCGCGTATGTGAGGGAGAATGAGAAACTTCCATAAGAGGAAGTTATCATGAGTAAGCTTGATAGGTATTTGATGAGAGAAGTCTGAATGATGGACAGTAAAGGGAGTAGTAGAGGTAGCCATGGAGAGAAATAAGATAAGAGATGAAGAAGAGAGATAAAAAGAATTAGGCGTAAGTCAAGATGGCGTCTGATGCCATTTGTCCGTTTGGCAAATTAAGAAATAATTTTGTAAGAATGGTAATTTTGGAAGAGTGATAGAATAGTATTTTTTTTGTAAGAGTGGTATTCTTGACTATTCGGAAGAGTGAAAATATCGTTTGACAGTTGTTACTCAAAATAGTTAAAATATGAATAATTATGATACTAATAATGATGATGATAATAATAATAATAGTAAAATAATAATCATAATAGTAAGATAATAATAATAATAATAATAATAAAGTAATAAAAAATGATCATAATAAATAATAATATTATAATAGTAATATAATAAAAATATAAACATTATCATAATATAATAATATAATAATAAAAAATTATGATTACAATCATAATTATATAAACATAATCATAATCATAATAATATAATAATAAAAATATAATCATAATCATAAAAATAATTAGAAATAATTATAATTATAATAATATAATAATAAATTAATCCTAACTATAATCAATATATAATAATATAATACAACATAATAAAATAATAATAAAGTAATAAAAAATAATCATAATAAATAATAATATTATAATAGTAATATAATAAAAATATAAATATAATCATAATATAGTAATATAATAATAATAATAAATTATAATTACAATCATAATTATAATAATATAATAATAATAAGTAATCATAATTTTAATAATATAATAATCATAATCATAATCATGATAATAATAATTATATTCATAATCATAATAATATAACCATAAGCATAATCATAATAATATAATAATAAAAATATAATCATAATCATAAAAATAATTAAAAATAATTATAATTATAATAATATAATAATAAATTAATCATCACTATAATCAACATATAATAATATAATACAACATAATAAAATAATAATAAGTAATAATAATCATAATCATAATCATATAATAATAAATAATAATCTGATCATAATAATATAATAATAAAATAATTATATTTATATTCATAATATAATAATATAATATTAAAATTATATTTAGAATAATAATAATAAATAATAATCATAATATTAATATAATAATAAATTATAATCATAAATATAATATTATAATATAATAATACTAAATCGTAAATCATAATCATAATATAATAATATAATATAATATAATATAATATAATCAAATAATAAATCATAATATAATAATATAATATAGAATAATAATCGCTAATCCGATATTCCACCTATAAGTTGGTATATCGGATTAGCACTATTCCGCACTCTTCTACTTAGTCTAAAATTCGTTTGGCAAATTAATTCGTCGAAATAGTTATTCTATTCCATCTTTTTGCTATTCCATTGAGTGCCAAACACTCCCATATTGAAGATTGTTAGAATGAATTTCAAATTCTCATTCAACATTCTAAACATTACGGTATTACATCTCTTTTATAGATCTATTCCTACTGAATTACAGTTTGTTACACAAATAACAAATAACTAAATTCTGTTACAATTCTATGTATTTACATCACTTAGGCATCTCCTGTTTTGTCTTTATCTTGCTGTATGTCACTGTCTTGAATATGACCGTTATCAATTTCTCCTGGCCTTTCACCGCCTCAAGTTCCTACAGAAACGAACAATAGCTTTTGCAAGATACCTCAACTAATTGCATGAAACATAACTGCCTTAATTATATCTCATATACATTGTTTGGTGCATTTTTTTGTGTATGTCCGTGCTCTTTCTCACGTGCTAAATGAAAATCACAAAAAGTGTACATCTTCCTGTTGTTGTTCCAAAACAATCGAGCAAGAACAAATATCTCTGGTGGTTTAGTTTGTGTGTGGAGATACTGTTGCGCCAGAATTCTTATATCACAAAATGCCATTATATTACTGTCACAAAAGTATAAAAATATCAATGAAGAGAAAAGGACCGCCAGCTATAGTGTAAGGTATCATTTATTTACTATTTAAGTTCCAAGGAGCGTTTCTAGGTAAATTTTATATGAACAATGCATGGAGGCAGACTTCATCCTAATGCTATAATATGGATTATTATTTTGACTCTCGGTCAGGGTATTCTAGAGGACAAGCAACAATCTAAAATTTCATGAATAGCCATTTAGCATCAGCAAAAAAAATTTCCGACCTTAAAATTTTGATTTGAATATATTACATTAGAAAAGCTAATGCAAATATAAATTTTATCTATTTTGCGGATGTAAGTAAGTGTAATTATTATTTTTAATTAAAAAAAGAAACTGCCTATTAACCCTACAATAAGTAGCAAACGAGCTCATTCATCCGTTATTACTCAGGAAATTCAACCACCCCACAATTGTACAATTAGATACCGGTCAAGCCATGAATGGTTACCATTCAGAACAAAAAACAAAGTTGCAACAAGGGTCATTTAATTATCAAATTTAAATAAATATAGAGATTGTTTTTCAAATTTCATATAATTTAATTATCATTTGATGTCCATCAAAGATCATCAAAATTTTATATAATTTATAACAATTATAATTTAACAGATTATAATAGACCATCAAACAATAACTATATTGCATGAAACTTAAAAAATATATCATTCTATATAAGTTGAAAAATATATTTATAGACTTTTTTTATTTTTTAGATTTTTTTCTTGAATTTATTTGAAGTACCATTATCAAGATTGTCAAAATAACCCATTGTCAAGAGATCCCTCCCCTTATTTAAAATACGTGCATGTATTTGAAGTATCGTTGTCAAGATTTGTAATGTAAGCTAAAATCTAATAAAAAATATATAATGAAAATTTTGAGATATGTATTCGGATAAAATCAGATTGAATACGCTTATTGATGGGTAATAGTTAAATGACGGATATAGATAGATGATGGTCAAATTGTATCTTTATCCGTTAAAAAAATTTCGGATATGGATACAATTATTTTTAAATATCGATACAAATATGAATCGAATAATTTTTATTATATTTTTGATTGGATCGAAAATAAAATCAGATAATTTATTATCCGTTTACAGCCCTATCCTTTACCTCACAACACACATAATTAGCTTGATATTACCCATCTGGTCCATCTTCTTATTAATATAACAAATTCATCATTCTCAACTAATTTTATGATGAACACCCTGCAGTGAATATATAATTTATTTATAATAAAATTAATACTAAATAGAAATATTTTTAAAATAAGATAATCCACGTAATGAATGGATTTCGTGCTAGTAAATAAAAAAAACAAAGAACAACAAGTGTACGACCGGGACCGGAGAAGTTAGAGAATGGACATCTCCAGTAAGGAAACATGTCAGAGGATCTATCTCCGATCTTATCTGTCCAGTAAACTTTGTAGTTCACTGATTAGTGGTTGGTTAGTGATTAGTAAATACCAGTGCCCACCAATCCTTTTTTTTACGCCAAAAAAAAAGGAGCACAGATGTGAGAGCTTCTCTTTCCACACCATTTCGTAATTCGTATCAGAAGCAATTAATGGCCTAAATCGACTCTCTCTCTCTCTCTACCGCAAATCAGCACTAACCCTAGGTAATCGCCGTGTCTAGCTTTCTCTCTCCATTCTGCCTTCTCTCATGTACTAATATGCAATTTCTTGTGTTTCTCATTTTTAGGTCTCGGTGGCGATCTAAGGGTTTGGCTGCTGTGCAAAATTTGAGGAAAGTTTCTTGCTTGAGGTGGGAATGGTTTCTTTCTTTCTTCACAATTTCTGATTTCGAGATGATCATCTTTATGGCTTTAATTAGGGAATGTTTTGGCTCGCAGACAGTGTGTCGGTTAGAACTTTCATGTATCATGAAAGAAAATGAAATCAATTGAGTTATTGTTTCCTAAATTGCTTAGAGTTGATGAGACTCTCTGAGTACCACAACCAAAACCCTAATTCCTGAACAATTGTAGCCCATAACTAAATTTAATTGACAAAAGAACTTGAGTGCTGAAGAACCTATTAATTCTTAAACTCTACGTAGTAATAAATGAAACTTCTTTAATTCTACCAGTATTTCTTAAAATTGGACCCTTCAAGTTTATGTCTCTGAAAACTGTTCTACAGATCAATCTATTTGCTTCCAAATGATAAGAAATGTATTTTTTCATGTTGATTAATTTTATTCATGGATTGAGCAACTATTATTGGGCAAATTTTACATTCGGAAAAGAGCTCTATTTCTCATTCTTAGAGTGATAGAACAATATCACAATCTATTGTGAGCGCTTTATACTTCGTAATGTTGCAAAAGCATAACCATGGCCAAAATAACACTTCAAAATATGATGCGAAACTGGTTTACTCTGCTATTAGTTTGATCATAATGTCAAAAATTATTACAGTAGTATTATTTAAAATTATCCATCTGACATAATTGACATAATGTGAACTAAAATTTTTATGTAGTATTTATAAAGTCAACACTATGCTTTATTTCTTTCTTTTCTTATTTATTTCAGTTAGAATGGATCTGCCTAACGTGCAATGCCTGGTTTGCACCCGGCCTTTCTCTCTTGAACCTGCCATGACTGACAGCCTTGAATCTCTTGCTATATGCCGTGAATGTAAACTCATGGTCTCAAACCCCACCACCCAAGAAAGAGAGCATAGCGTACTGAGCCGTTATATGCACCCAAACCACCATAGGAGATCCCGATATAGACGATATAACACTGGACACATGCGCACTGGATCACTGGACAATTCTGATCCCGAGTCTTTCGCACTTGCCTTCTCTCACCTCATCAACTCAGCCAGACAGAGCCAAAACTCAACCCCTAACCAGTCGAATAGGTGGCCAGCCCTGTTTTCTGACACTGAGAGTGATGTCCAAGATGTAATAGATACCTCCGTTTTTGGTGAGAGTGAGTCCAACTTGAGTTTTGGTGGGTATGGTGGCGATTCAGATGCATCTTTTGACAGACATAGCATTGTTGAACGTGAAAATTTCTTGCAACTAAATAATGAATTTGGTATTAATGACAATTTTGATATTGACCCCATGCAATCTGGCTTACATCCCCAATGGGATTCAGATGAAGAAGATGAAAATGCATCAGAATGGGAGGAGATCTCAGAATTAGATGAAACTGCTGGACCCACTATGGGGACACCTCCACATCGACACACACAATTTCCTAATTTTAGCCCAAACAGCGGGGACAGTGCAAGTCCAAGCCCAGTCCCACAATGGATGCGAAGCCGTTGGCGAATGGGTCCACTTGAAATAGAGATAAGGCAACCATTTGTGGGAGAACCACACGACTATGTTGATGAAGCCACGGGTCAGTTCGAAGATATATTGGAGCAGCTGGCAGATGAGGCTGATGATGTCAGAAGAGGGGTTACACCTACTTTGGCAAAGTACCGAGAGAAGCTCCCTCATGTCATAGTTACACAAGAGCATGTCAGAAATGAAGGTGGCTTGATTTGCGCGGTATGTAAAGACCCTATGCAGGTCAAGTGTAGGGTTTTGCAAATGCCATGCAAGCACATGTATCATCCTGGGTGCATTCTCCCATGGCTGCATACCAGGAACACTTGCCCTGTTTGTCGGTATGAGCTGCCATGCAAAGACCAAGATCATGACAAGTGTAGGAGTGATGAGATGGAGAGGATCTTGTATGACACACATGGAGAGGAAATGGAGATCGAAGAAGACGAATATGAAGAACAGATGACTTTTGTGGAGACAGATAATGAAGGGAGTAGAGCGGACAGCCAGGATCGGGCAATTGAGAGATCTAACGGTAGAGGTGGAGCAAGAGGCAGGTGGTGGTTTGTGGCAGCTGCCCCAATTGTTAGTCTGGTTGGTATTGTGCTTGTGTTTTGTTTCAGGAACTCCTTCATTGGGAGCAAGACTCAAGGAAATGGAGGGGCGTCGAGAGAGGGTGGGGCCAGACCTGAGAGGCTTTCAGAGGGCAGTAGAAAGAGATGGCGGTCTATTTTCTGAGTTTATTGTTTGTTTCTTCTTTTCCTCCTTTTTTGGAAAAAAGAAAAGCGTTTGGGTTTTGCTTGGTGTGTGGATTGGTGGATGTGTTAGAAGGGATTAACCCCCCCCCCCCCAAAAAAAAAAAAAAAAAAAAAAAAAAAAAAAAAAAATTCTGATTTCCAACTTGATTTTCATGCTGGTTTTTATAATTGGGTTCTGTTACTAGAATTCTGGATTGGGTTTGTTTTTGTTGAGCTTATGGAAATTGGTATTAACTTTTTTCCTTCATATTTTTTAGTTTTTAGTTTTCTTTCTATAACTGTTGAAGAGTACTTTCTTATTTTACGGGTTTAAGATGCAATTGGTCTATATTTGTTTACTTACGGGTTCATGGTTAGTTTTATCACCAATTGGAGATAACATAAATATCCACCAATTTCAAATTTTAATTGATCGATGTCTTTTACTAAGAATGAATAAGAGATGGTCGAAATGTGTGAAGAAGATGTATAGCTTACAGTGACAGCAGACGTGAAGAGAAGTTATCACTTGATGTGCGTTTTGGTGGAAAGAGTTACTGACCAGATTGATTCACATTGCGAGTTCAATCTCAAGGAAAAAATCAGAGATGTACTCATGGCATGGAGATATTGCAATTTTGGGAAATTCAAGAATCAATTTGAGCTATCATACAAAAGAAGGATGGTAGAAATCAGATGACCATATCTCTCTGTCTCAGGCAATTAAATTGCTGAGGATGAAAGAGTGGGAGTGGTAACGGGTCAGATTGGGCTTGATTGCACGAAATTCACGTTCGATCCGTCATTTTAAAAAATATAATTCTTTTTTTTTTGTTTTGAAAAACTGAGTTATAATTATACATTTAAGGTAATGTCATAAGAATATGAGAATTGAGAATAGTAAGTGAGGATAGTGAAAAAATAGTGATTTTTCGGTTAGCGTGAGGATAGTAAAAAATGATGCTATTCTGAATGATAGGAATGTTGTTTGGATTATTTATTTGGAATAGTAATGGAGAGTTAAGAAGAACAACAACTATTTCATGTCCCTTCGGAATAGCAGAATAGTAGCTATTCTCACTGTTCCGGAACAACGAATTTGCGTTTGGTTGCACCATTACTATTCCTATTCTGAGAACAGCAGCTATTCCGCTGTTCTCGTGCCATCCAAACATATCCTTATACTTTAGTTTTGTTTTCAAACATGACGCCACTTCAACTTCTCATATCTTTATAGTTTTAAACTTTTAAAAGAGAACAGATTTTGCTCGAGTAAAATTTACAAGAAATTACTATATCATAGTCATGTGTAGCCAACTTTTTTTTAATTGACTCAAAATAAAAATAAAATAAAAGCAATACAAATTCAAGCAAAAATCAAACACAAGTTCGGTGCAATATAGTTAGATAAAAAAAATATACTTTTTAGAATGTTCAATGGTTAAAATGTGCCTTTATTTGCATGAAAGATTCAAATAAAATCAATTAGCGAAATTATATCTCTTATCCGGACATCATTAGTGTCTTAACAATTTGTATATAATAAATGTTTTCAGAACTATTGCAAAACGAAAACATTACAATAAATGGAAGGGATCCTTAAAAATTATTTAGTTTGACAATCTTGACAATCAACTTAATATAAATTCATTGAAAATATTTAAAATAAAAAAAATACAAACATATTCTTAAGCTCATGGGATGATTGTGTTTCAAATTTGATGTAATTTTGAGTGTCATTTGATATTCTATCAAATGTCATAAAAATGATATGATAATTTTAACGATTTAAATATAACAGTGTTTGATGAAATATCAAATAAAACTAAAAATTATATTAAATTTAAAACACAATCAAATTACAAGCTTAAAAATATATTTATATTTTTTTTTCATTTTTAATATTTTTTATGAATTTATATTAAATTAGTTGTAAGGTTGTTAAACTAAATAATTATCAATACACCCCACCCATAATAAAAATAATAATATATTTAATTAGTTGCTAAAGAAAAAGAGAGAGATGCATTACATTCCTTGCTTGAAACAAAGAAGCTCAGAAATTTAATTTTGAAGAATGAGAAATAATTTTTTTGGGTCATGGACTCTTTTTCTTGTTGTAATTTGTAAAAAAGTATTCACCTTCAATGTCGGTTGGGGAGCCAATCTGGGAAAGCATTGTCGTGTCAACCAGGGCAACTGTGCAGCAACGATCTTATGGGCATGGGGTCTGGCCATCAGGGGTGGTAAAGGGCTCCTCGAGTTGCCCAACGCAATCTTGCTTCCACCCCAAGCACAACGAATCAGCCATTACAATTGGAGGAACGAGACGATGCTATTTTAGTACTTTAGGCTAAGTAATTGATGTTGGTGATGAAGCTGAATGGTGTCTTCTGGTAGGTAGCATAGAGCGATTCATCCCATGAGTTGATTTTCACCTTGGGAATGTGCTTAAATTTGTTCCACTCTAAACCTCCATTATCCTGGTTTGTAATGTTTCGTAATAGCTCCTCGCTACAGCCAATTTTTAGCTTCTCTGGCATTATTGTCATCAGGTACTCTGGGAGAACTTCCATTTTAGAATCGTACAATTTCATTAGTTGCACTGAATTATTTAGGTTGTCAATGGTTTTTAGATTCGGACAATCCTGGATTTGAATATGTGAGACGCTTGACAGATTTGACATTCTCTCTAAGTTTGAGTTTCTACTAACACGAATGTCTTTGATGGACGGGAAGTTCTCTATGATAATTAGATTCTCGGCACGCTCGATTTCTAGGTGCTCCAAAGAAGTAGCATGCACTGAAATACCCTCGGGAAGAGATCTCAGCAGGGGACATGACCTAATAAATAATTTCCTTAGCTTGGGCATGGCTGACTCTCCTTTCTTCCACTGCCACTCTTTCCAATTCTCCATCCCTTCAAACCTCAGTGTATCTAGTTTCGGAAATGGTGCTATGACAGAGTAATTCCTTCCAATTAAACTTTCACTCTTCATATCTGTCCCCAAAAGCTCCTCTCCCACGCTCACAACTGAATATGCATCTTTAATTACAAGGTAATCCAAATTGGGAAGTTGGCCCAATGGAGCAAGATTCTCAAAGCAATTACAATTTATGATCTCAATAAATCTCAAGTTTGGAAAGGTTGCCCCCAAATTCAACCAATTTGGAAGATAATTACCAAAGTAACCTCTAATTTCAAGAATTTCCAAGGAATGTGGAGGTGAAAGCTCATTTAAAATACACTCAGTTTTCATTTTCTTCTCATTTGTTTGTGAGATTTGATCTTCCCAATTCAATGATGTGAATTCAAGACGGAGTTTTTGCAACCGATGTTTGCTTGTAAGGTTTGCTATCTTTACTATGTTCATTTCAGATGCTCTCTCTAACCCATCTAAAAATAAGCCAACTAGTTGCGATAGAGCTTCTAAGTCATCTAAGCTACTAGATCCTTTCGGATTATTGCCTGGCTTGAAGCCATGGAGCTGAATGAGTTTTTCTAAATTTTTCAAACCTGCTGGGACCATTTCAACGTTTGTTCCTTGCAAAGAAAGGTATCTCAGTTGTCTTAGACTAGTGATGCTATGAGGGAGATGTGACAACTCTATGCAGCCCCGGATATTCAAATAAACCAAATTTTTTAGATTTCCCATGGAAACTGGAAGAATTCTTATCATCGAATTACTAACATCCAAGTATCTGAGATGCACAAGGCGGGACAAGGCAGATGGTAGGGTTGAAATATTGCAAAACCTAAGATCTAAAATACGAAGGTTAAAGAGGTTTCTACATAAATCAGCAAGTGCATTTTCAAGTACTTTTTCAATCAATAATGTTCTCAAACATTTTTCTTGATTAACTACTTTGGAGTTTGCCTCAATTCCTTTCATCGACAACCGACGTAGTTTTAAAGAAGACTCTCGCTTTAGCATACTCTCTCCTTCTTTTAGAGTATGATTTTCATCTTTCCCCAAATAGCGAGCAAAGGACCACAAGAGGTCATGCATTTTACACTCATATTGATCATAATCGTTGCCGGAATCTTCCAAAAGATTCCTCAGCAATAACTCCTTATAATACTCAACCCCCAGCTTCCATAGATTTCCATTATCTTGCAAAAATCCTTCTGCAAACCAGAGATATATTAAATTTGATTGTAGGAACAAATGATCTTCAGGATATAGGGAGCAAAAGATGAAACATTGTTTTAGAGGCGATGGAAGGTCCTCGTAGCTCAAATAAAATGCCTGATGGATGCCACTTGGCAGTCCATCATTGAACCAGGACCACACATCATTATGTAAAACTGCTTGCCATTCGTCTTTTGTTCTTCCTTTCATGCAAAGTACGCCTCCTACACTTTTGATAGCAAGAGGTAAGCCATCACATCTTTGAACTAGTTGCAACCCAATATCCTTGAATTCTTGAATCTCACTCTCTTCCTCATCTTGAAATACCTGCCATTAGAGATTTTCAGAGCTACAATAAAATATAAAATATAAAGATAAAGTGAAATTTCAAGTTGAATATTTTGAAATGAAAATAGAACAAATATCAGCAAATGATGTAGGACAACCAATTTATTAGATGTATTCATTATTATGCCCAAAGTAGAAGTTATGAGTAATTTTTGCTCAAATAACCATATGTTAAGAGATATGATGTTTTGTAAACCACAAAATGTCCTTTACAATGGGCTTATATCTCAGGGTTTCCAAATTTAAATTGTTGATTTGAACTGTTCAACATGATCTTCATGTTTAAATCTATTTGATGACTAAATTTTCAAAATCAGATTCTACATAGTCTTTTATTTTTCTGCATTTAAAAAAAAATCAGATAGTACATTTGAAAATTTCAAAAATGTACTATTTAAAATTGGACAAACTCAGTGTAAAACACAGCGACAAATATTTTTTAAATGATTGTTGAATTTTGTTAAAATACAGAGATAAATATTGAATAATTTGAATCAGCTATTTGAATTTTTAAATCCAAAACTATGAAATATCAGTGTAAAGTATGGGGCACAAGTGTGTTTGTTAAAATCTAATAAGTATTATATTTGAAAAAAGAAATGGATGCAGAATCGATTTTCAGAAAGTGAAGAAGAATGATATCACCATTTACTGAAGAAGAACAAATAAAATCAATATTCACTCATATTTATATAGCATTAAATAAGGCCAAACTTTTGGTACTGCTACCAAACTGTTTGTTTAAGAACCCAATTTGTATATCACAGCATAACTAGTGGACACTGGAAGCTTAGCGAAGATATATTCCAGCAAGTTGTATTTTTATTCGGTTATCTGGTTTTGATTGATCCTGTATTGAACCGGAATCAGCAATTATCAGGTTTTAGGAATAAAATGGATCATGTTGCAGATCTAGTGATGATATTAATTGTTATATATACCTGTTTGATCAATAGGGACCAGCCATCCTCGTCGCACAACCTCTCCACACGATGCGTCTTTGTTGCCCTCATACCATTTGCAACTCTTTCATCTCGAGTCGTGATGAGTAACCGACTTCCATCTGCTCCACTCATCAATGGAGCACGCAACAGGTCATCCCAAATTGCTCGACTTTCTTCCCAAATGTCATCCAGAACAAGCAAAAACTTTTTCCCTTGGACAAGCCTCTGCAATAAAGGCACCAGCTCCGATCTTTCGTGCGCAGCACCATGATCACCTCCTACTTCTCTGATGATACCCTTCAACAATTCTACTCCTCTCACCTCCTTTGAAACACAAACCCAAATTTTTAACTTGAATTCCGCCTGAATTCGTTGATCATTGAAGATCCTTTTCGCTAGAGTGGTCTTTCCAATGCCACCCATCCCCACAATAGCCACCACAACAACTTTTTCTCTCGCCCCCTTCACCTTCAGTTCTTCGGTCAGACAGTTCACTAATATTTTAGTATCTTGTTCAATCTTTTCTCCCACAATATCATCTTGTACAATCAAAGGATCAGTCTTGCGATAGATGATTGAGTCCACTCGACGAACTTGATCAGAGGGCGCATGGAACTCAATCAATCCCAGATCAGTCTTTCTCTTGGCAATCTCTTCTAACCTATCATTGATATCTTTAATTTTCGAACCAATCTGATGAGCAAAGAACGGGTCACGGATACAATACAAAAAACGGCTGCAGCCGCAAGCAATTGGAGACAAACAAGAAGTGCAGTCAGCGAGGTGCTCCTTGGCCTTGATCTCATAGAGATCAATGACATCATCAGCATCATACATGACATCTTTGAGCTCCATGAGACAGTGCTCAATGGCACGGTTGTTGGTTTTCTTCTTCTCGGCATCATAAAGGATAGGTATAATATAACCAACAGTCTTATTGAGCTTCTCAATCTGGCCAGGGATGCCGAGCAGCATGCCCACTTCATCCTGCACCATCTGCGTGAGAAGTTCACTAAACTTGGACAGGAAGGCATCAAGTATCATTGTCATATTTGTTTTGAATGAGCGATTAATGAGAGCTGCACTTCTGCAGCCAGGACTCGGATCCAAATAGTCTTCCTTGATATGATTTTCAACGGTGGCAGATTATTATTTTTTCCTCAAGTTGAAGCTGATTGGTCACCGGCATGATTTTTTTATTAATAACAAAATATTGAAATCGATCTAGGTGATGAACTAATATTATAAATTTATCTAGCGCATTGTTAAGCGGTCAAAAAAAAATGAATGTATGAAGGTAACTTATAAACCTTCGATGTATATATAATTAGTTGTTCGATTTTATACTAAATGAATTTGGAAATTTATATATTTGTGAATAAATTTCATATTCATAGTATAAATTGATTTTCGTGGTTGGAATTTGTCGTTTGAAATACATCCGATTGATATTTTAATTAAGATTATCAATAGCCTTAATAAATTGATTATAATGTCTCGCTCTTTTATGTTTCAAAATAATATATTGATTTTTTTAATTCTCTAAAAAGGAATGTCTTGTTTTTCATTAGAAACAAAATCAATTATATTTTTATAAGAAAACACGTGACATTTCATAAGTATTTCAGTACTAATGAGTCTGGGTATTTTTTTTTCATATATCATATAGCAAAACAAATACATGATATAACACAACGTTGAAGAAAAAAAAACAAATATAAATATATTAATTGAGACGGAACTATGTGCCAACAATATTATCTAATACTGGAATCATGTGCCAACAAACCATGAGCTGTTGCTAGTTGCTACTTGACCTGCTCCAACTAATATCTAATTTGGACTGAGTATTTATTTATTTTTTTGACTGATTAGAAGGATCCGAATTAATATTTCCAACTCTAACTTTTTTAGAAACTAAATTAAAATCTCAAACGCTTAAAAACTATTTAACTTAAACCCGAATTAATATCTCAAATCTTCCAATTTTTTTTGGAACCAGAATTAAAAAAGTTTGTTGTTGTTTATAGCTAATAAAGTTCAAGTTGCACCTTGCGTTAAACGCCGTGTAATAGACGAAGAAGGCTCCTGATTTTCAATTTTGAATAGCTTTACTGGAGGCAAATAAATACGTGGCTGATTCTTTCCGGATTAATGTGATGAATGGTTAACACCAGCAGTTTAACTCCATTATGAGTGCTTAAAGAAACTATTATATTAACGGTCATCCGGAGCAAATTCCTTATGATACGGACTGTTTTTCTGTCTAAATATCTGATTTGCTATCTAAATATTTATTTTACTTATCTAAATACACAATTCACATATGTAAATACACAACTCACCTATCTAAATATCTAATTTATCTATCTAAATAACTAGTTCACTTATCTAAATATTTTGTTCATTTACCTAAATATCTAATTCATTTATATCTAAATACCTCAACATCCCTGTGAATGTATGTATCCTTAACTAGTAACAATTCTACATTTGAAAGTTGAAATGTGGAAATTATCATTAGTGAATTGATAAATATGTGCGTTGTACGTGTTATGTGTTAGCACATATTATATCAATAGGTGTTCTCGTGTTTAAACATGTGTGTTAATTTTAACATATTAATTTGAAAATCTGAATATGCACGTTAAACATGTGATATGTCTAAACACATCGTGCAAGACGTGTTTGTGTTTATATGTGTTTGTTATGTGTCGACACTTGTATAACACATATAAATTTGACATAAATTATAAAAACTCAGAACAATCAGAAAAATGTGACAAAATTCAAAATAAATTAAGAAAATCATGAAGTGCTAGATATGTCTTTATATGTTCTACGCGTACATTTGATGTGCTAGATATACTTATTTAACTGTATCAAATTATTCATGTTATTAACATACATATTTAAAAATATGACATATTTAACATATAAACACATCACACACTCATACGTATAGAAATAAAGACGTCTTCTGAAATACATTTGTGAATTGTACTTGTCGCCAAGAAAATCAAACAGAAAATTAATTTATTAAGGGTTTCTTGAAAATGTCCGCTAGTCTGGATTTTAGTAATTAATGGCGTTAAGAAAAAAAATATTTGTCCGCAGTTCTTATATGTAGATTATTCTTCCCAAAGTTGACATATTATTTCTTTGTTATCTTGGTATATATGTTCGCCTATCAAACTTCAACTGGCCTCAATTAAAAAATAGATTTAACTGAAATTATGCTAGTATTAATTTAAAAACCAGACATTATACGCTGAAAAATAGATTTTAACTGAATTTATGCGCGTATTCATTAAAAAAAAACATTATACGCTAAGTAAATTTGATTTCGGTGAATCGAAGGAATATTTAAAGAAACAACTCAACAAATACAGCAACAACAACAACAATAACAACAACAACAACAACAACAACAACAACAACAATAATAATAATAATAATAATAATAATAATAATAATAATAATAATAATAATAATAATAGAAATGTTCATCTAGGATTTAGAAGATTTTTTTTTGTTTGTTACTCTAGTTTCAGTGATCGACGGAGCAAATATATCTAATTTCAGTGATTTCCAAATATCAATTTACAATTTTCTCGGAAAATTGCGCATGTGATTCATGTATTTCCCAAACTACCGCTCAACAACTACAAAAAATAAACACACCGTCCAATTTTCAATTTGACTTCCACCTAACCCAACCAGTCGATAGGACCCACCTGCAGAGAGATCAAAGGTGGCAGAATTCGACTCGATTCGAAAAATTCATTAGATCTGTCTGAATCTGAATTTGATCCGATTTAATTTTTTAAAAAGTCAAATTAATTTGATCTGACCCGAACCCGATTTGATCCAATCTGACCCGAAATCAAATGATCTAGAATCTAATCCAAATCTATCAAAAATTTGAAAAAAACACAACATATAAATTGACCGACCCAGCCCGACTCAATTTCTTCTAGAAAATCAAACTGATCCTACTTGACCGACCGAACCTGAACTCGAAACCGACCCGATTGCCACCTCTAATAGGGACTAATTAATCAAAATCAATTGATTTAACAAATTAATCCTTTCATTTTTCAAAAACTAAATCCCATTTTGACGATGACTGCGTCAAATATGATCTATTTCCCTACTTACCACAAAATGAGTTTTTGGTTAATTTGTGCTATTTTAAAATTTTCGGTCAAGAAACAGACCACATGTCTCCATCCTGTCAACGAACACGTTGATGGACTCGTTCTCACTTTCTTCACTTGCAAAAATAAATATTTTTATAAAATACATTATATTCACTAATCATGTCGCTCTAACTCACCTTCTTTTAAAACACGTATTTCATTATTTCAATTTCCATCCACTATCAATCATTCAATCTTTTTCTTTAATTAATTACAGAATTTAAGTTCACTTAGAATACCAGCTATTAAACTCTAGGATAAATATGTATCTGTCTGTTACAGAGGCTTGAAATTTGGCACCGTTCACATTAAAAACGCCACAAAAATATCAAATTTAATTTTTGAATGAAATATTTTTTAATATTCTCCATTTCGCCGCATTTACCAGCACCAGTTCAGGCAAGAGATCTTGCGTATTAATTTATTACGTGTGGACTCTACTAAGCGCGTACTGTGTTCAACAACTCTGAGGATGGGGCCCGCACAACAGAAATGGTAAGTCACTTTATTAATTCTCTGATGTCAGTACTATGCAACACTAGAAGCCATAATGTACTCGTTACAGAAGCTCCTGACTTTCTATTTTTTTTTTGAGAGCACTTATCATTTCTTCCCTATAAATAAATAAAATCAAAGTCAATGAAACGCAGCCAACCAATCATCTTCCCTTCTTCTACAGTCGTCTCTTCTCTGGTCCTATTTTCTATCGAATAGCAACCATGGCAGAGGAGTCAATTCAAGCTGGCCCGATCAAGCCAAGGCTGGTGCCTCCATCGTCGTCGTTCAGGCTCCGATCGAAGAGCCTCAACACGCTGCGACTCAGGAGGGTTTTCGATCTCTTCGACAAGAACGGCGATGAGTACATCACCGTTGCTGAGCTGGCGGATGCGCTCGCGTGCCTCGGTCTGACCACTGACCCCGCTGAACTGGCGCTGACCGTCTCTGGTTTCATCCAACCCGGCGCTGTCGGTCTTGATTTCAACGATTTTCAGGTACTTGTTTTGAATTTGTATGTGCCGTGCAAGTAATGTACTGGTTGAATTGTCAATTAGTAAGAAATTAGTTTCCTTTTTTGTTCTTTTTTGGTATTATATATGGTATGTTTGATCTGTAATTCTGTATTATTATACTATAAGAGTTTATAATGGTAATTAAAGTCTACTTTCATGTGTTGTACGGGGGTGTACCGAACTGTACCAGTTGATTTGCTATGAGCAAAAAACGTGGGTCCAAAATAAAATGAACCATCCTTTATGGTAGGGGAGCGGGGTACGTTCGCACCCTTTCGAATCCAAAAATTAGTTCGAAGGGTGCGTGAGCCGTTAATTTTGCATCGAGATTCGTACTTTTAACAGACCTCGAGATTTAAGATTCACACTTTCAATGATCGTTACGAATCTCGATGCAAAATTAACGGTTCACGCACCATTCGAACCAATTTTTGGGTTCGAAGGGGTGTGAACGTACCCCGACTCCTTATGGCAGTGGGGTATGGTTGTGATCTTATTTAGGGGTATCAATGGGTATGGTACGAGTCGGATGGAAATATTTCATTATCATATCCATTTTAAATTACTCTTACTCATATTCTATCATTACCCATTAATATTAGACTTACTCATACTCTACTCTTACCCGTTAAAATAAACAATTAACAAAATGGTAACGAGTGCTAACAAATAATACTAATGTATTACTTAGTTTATTATCATTTATAAAAAAAATATATGAACTCATTCCATTCATACAAATACATCTCTATTTTACTAGTATGAAATAAAAATATAACTATACAATCAATTCTAACTTGAGTCATTTCAAAATAAATAAATTAAAAAAATAAGCATCTTTTGTCAAAAATTTTAAGTAGAAAATAAAATATATTAAAAGCAAAAATAACATCTTATCTAAAAAAAAAATCTAATATTGTCTCTTTCAATCATTTTAAGAAGTACTCTACCAAATATTATTCAAACATTATAATTTGTAAGATGGTTAAACTTGAAAAAGATAATAATTATAATTCATAGTAATTAACTAATAGAAATCGGGCAACTAACATACATATTTTTTTTATTTTGATAAATAAAATAAAAAAAATAGAAAATTGGTAAGAATACTTTGAAGTTGTGTGCTAATGGCCTAGACCGAATTTGAAACTACTAGCCATTAGCGCACAACTTCGAGGTGTTCTTACCAATTCCTTATTTTTTATTTTATTTATTAAAATAAAAAAATATTACACAAAATAATTATATTGGAAATAACTAGCAATATACCCGCGCGTTGCAGCGGACTCTTTTATTCATTTACTTAACAAAATAAAATTCTTACCCTTAACTATATCAAATAAGTTAACGAATTTTTTTTTATCCATACCCATCTTATCGAATACGATACGAATCGAATAAATGAATAAAATGATATCATTGATACGCCTAGTCTGATTATTACTAGATAAGGAAAGGTGAAGAAATGATAGCCAATTATAAATAGACAACGAGAAAAAACATTTTTTCTATGTAAATCGAAAAATAATATTTTGCCTTTTTTTTAACTTTGCAAGTAACTTAGTGACAATCGTTTTTTCAATTATTTTTTTGTTGCACTGGACTCATAAAACAACAAACACAAACAAGTTTCAAAAATACAAAATTACTACATAGTGTGTGTATGGCAAAAAATTACATTAAACCAATGTTACGTGGCTACTAATTATTATCAAACCAATCTGATACTGTACCAATCAGGTATCCTACCAGAAAATGGAGGATGATATGGTACTTTTGATTGGATGTGTTTTGTTTCATACTTGTTCCAATTGCCTCATATTTTTAGGTTCTCCACCGCACCTTGGGGGATGCCCTGTTCGGTACTGATACAATCCACCCATCAGAAAACAATACGGAGGAATCTGACATGCGGGAGGCATTTAATGTGTTTGATGAAGATGGTGACGGGTACATATCAGCCGAGGAGTTGAAGACGGTATTGGAGAAATTAGGCCTGGTTGAAGGCAAGAATATGGTCGAGGTCCAGATCATGATCTGCTCTGTGGACCAGAATCGTGATGGTCGGGTCGACTTCGGTGAGTTCAAGACCATGATGAAGAGCATTGATGTTGAGAGCTCTTGATAAAATCCTTTGTTTTCATGTCTAACATGGGATCAGTATCTAATCTTGACAGTTGTGGTAATTTCCGATTTTTTTTTTATTTTTTACATTTCACAGTTTGATATTGTAATGCTGTTGTCAGAACTACATAACTCATAATGTCATGTAACTTGTGTTATTATAATGGACTAGCGATGAGGCTTAGAATCTAAAGAAGGAATAAGTGTTTCTGTGGAAAAATTGTAAAAACTTGAATTAGATTAGATGGCTTCTAGAAAAATGGATTAGATAGCGATTAAAGTAATAAAACTTAACACGACATTACATTCATTTAACAAAATATTATTAGTGTGATTTAAAACTCAATCATTTTTCATTAGCAATAAATAATTAGCATTGAATCAATCATTACAAATTGCATGATTTGTTTCTTGTGAGTAAACTAATAGTTCCAACTCATCCCATTTATGTGATGCGGTTATTATTAGTGTGTGTGTATATATATATATACACAGTAGCAAGTTGCTTAAAAAACCATCTTATGTATTTTAAATGACAATGGCAGTACAATATTAATGCACAAATATATATATTTACCAGGATATGACATTGGAGGAATTAAAATTGTGATATGTTTTACTCAACAACTTCGTATTAAAAATTTATGCATCCAACAGTACTATAAACCTTACTGGCATATTCCAAATTGGGTGCAGTTCAAGTCTTCATTGTGTCCTTAAATTTGTTTCTTCCAGTGAATGTGAAAGAAAGATCAATCAAACCAGAATACTTGCATTCAAAATTTGTTCCCAGACCAATTAATTCATTACTACATTTAAAGGTCATACCTAATGATAATATACAGGAGATCTATTTAGTGTAGATCCAAGAAATTTTTAAGTATAATATAATTATATAACATAACTGAAAAATAAAATTATTTCTTTATATTTTTCTCAACCAATCTAAAAAGTACGGACACCATATATTATCATATGCTAATATATACTAGTAGAGAACCCGCCCGTTGTGCGGTATTCTTTTATTGCAATCAAAATGCACACTTTACTCGGACATAATAAATAAGGTGAAGGAAAAATATTCAAACAAAATAGATCCACCGTCTAAAAAAATTCTCCAAATCAACACATTAGATATTTCATACTTCAAATTTTTATTAGGAGCATACTTTTCTCATTGTTGCTCATAGAAACATCCAATATGCAAAGAAAACTAACCATTTGGTACATCGAACACCTTGCTTGTAATATTCAACTCATCTTGCTATATTATCATATGCTAATATATATAATCTAGCATCAAAAAATACAAAGAAAAATAATATATTTAAAAAATCAAGGCCGAGCATTGGTCGGGGCCCACTGTAGATCTGCCCGTGGATCTATTAGCAATACTTAACATTTGGTATGAGATTGTGTAACATGTCTTTTGTGTTTCAGTTTGTCTATCAAGTAATCTGCTGCTAAATTGATACTCTCTCTTAATTACCTAGAAAAAAATTTAAATAATTTAAGTCGGAAAACAGAACCCAAAATATTTGAAAGCCTTCAAATGGAATTCAAAAATTGCCGACCCAACAAATGTCCAGCATATAAATATTATTTAAGCCCAAAATAATTGTCATTTATTTCCGCCACAGCGTGACAATCGGATCCACATTCACACGGATCCGACAAACCGACCCATCTTGCTCCTCTTTAGTTCACGAAACGAACTTCCCGCTACCCCCAAATCTCTCTTCGAAGAATCTATCAATCGCATATTCGCATCCAGGTCCAGCTTTGAAGAATTGGTAGAACAAAATCAGATTGGTGAGTCGCGAACGAAGTAGAAGGGAGGGAGAGTCGTTTAACTTGGTTGGTGAGTCTCTTTCCGATTCGAGGGTTTTTCTGCTTCAAAAATGCTTTCAGTCAGTCGGATTGGAGAATCGTCCATAAATTGGATCGAATCGTGGGGTGTAGATGGATAGATTCTCGAAAGCATGGTAGCAATGCAATAATGGGCTGAATAATGCTTTCTAATGCTATGGTAGAATATCGAATTGTTTTTATTTAAGTTATTTCGCGAAGAAACAATAAGGTTTAAGGTAGGCTTATGCACCCAAGGGGAATGAAGTTATCTGAGGGTTATCGATAAAAAATAATAGAGTAAATTGAATTTTAGTAATGACTTGGGTTTGGTACCAATATATGAAACACATGGAACTTGTTAAATTTGGGTTCCAGTTAGGGTTTTACCCATTTTTCAACTTTGAAATAACTTTCTACGAAGATTTTACTGAGTATGATACCCCTCTTATACACCGTTGAGTTTTTTTCACAAAGTATGGCAACTGCAACTTGACAATAATAATGTACATGATTTTGGTGCTTTTTGGACTTCATGTTAAGTATTTTTTTTATTTACTGGTATTGTAATTATTTGTACAAAGGCATAAAAGGCTAGGTTATTGATAGGTAAAGACCAATTCTTGGAGATAGTAATTCGGAATGATAAAAAAAAACTTTTTTTAGCTCCCAAATGTGGTATAATTAAATGAGATATGTTGCTCATACTGTAGTATAGTGGACTGGTCAGTTTTCTTTTATTTTCTGTGCCTTTTAGAAAATACTGATAATTTGTTTATGCAAATACACAATCGAACATTGGTATGAGTTGGTATCAAACTTTTCTTTGTTCCTTTTTTGTTTTGGCAGGAATTTTTGCTGCAGCCATCCATTGAGTTTCTTCCTAAATTGGAATGGAGTCAAAATCTGGTGAAATTTTGATTGACAATAAACTTGACAACATAAGCCAAGATTCAGATATCATAGACAAGGAGCTCTGTACTGACAGTCTACTGGTAGAAACCCAATCTTCTGAAAATAGCACCCTGACACAAACCCTAGACTTTGAAGAAGAGGTGTTGGATTCGGGCTGTCGGACCCCACCTGAATTCATATTCAATCCATTTGCACCTGGCCCAGAAGAATTGTGCCTTGCCCCCAAAAGGAAAAAGGGTACCAGTAACCCTCTACGCAGACAGCTCAGTGTCGGCTTCGACCTCTCATTTCCTATGATAGATTTGGAGAGTGAATTTGAGGAATTTGAGAAGGAAGAAATTCAAAATATATGCAAATCATTTCTTGACCTAATTATTTCAGATGTCTTGGAGATCTGTGAAGAGAAACAGTTGTTAGAAAAAGAAGAAGAAGATGCCTTTAAGACACCCACAAAGATGCCTCTGCTCACCGGGTTCGCAGATATGTGCCCGGGAGCGCCTATCAGACCCTCTCTGAAGGTGCAGAGCAATTTGAAGCCAGAAATGTGCAGGAAGCTGAACTTCGATTCAGACCTTGATTAGGAATGATAGGTGTTTTCATCAGAGGTATGATAGATGTGTTGCTAACGTTGTCATATGTAAATATGTGGTTAGTCGGGGTGGAGTACTAATTGACTAATGTGGGGTTTTAGCATGCTACTGATGCGCAACAGTATGTAGTCTTACTCGGTTACATCTTTAGATTAATATATTAAAGCTGTTGTAATTTATCAAAACATTTTTCACTCAATTCTGCATGTCCTTTAGCTTTTCTCTGGATGCAGTTTAGATATTCTGAGTCATGCTTGGATACAAATGTTTTCTTATGAAGATTTGTCTTAGATGGATACTGTTCTTTCGCGAGGAAATCATTGTAATCGTATGGTTAGTTGGGCCAGGGTAAATTGGATCCATAGAAAATTCTTGTAGATTACAAGCCACCTGTAGGAATAAATTGGAACAATTATCAACTAAAAGACCAACTTAAATCCACAGAAGAATGAGAAATTAGAAATAAGCTAAACCACGTTATACCATCTTCATTGCCCCACACATCACACAAAAAGAAATTTCTTTGTTTTTTTCATATAAATAATGTTGTTCTTGCGTTTTTCATATAAATAATGTTGTTCTTGCGTTCGGGATTCAGTTTTTTTTTTTTTTTTTTTTTTTTTTTTTTTTTTGCCTTTTCTTCCGTCTCAAATGAAGGTTTGTGCTGTCAAGCGTCAAAGAAAAAAAGGAACTCAGTTGTATATAATTCACATCAGAGATGAGTGATGAGATAAGGCACCATATTTTATAGGAAGCAGGTGTGTCCTAAGGGCTTGGAATTAAAGTTGATTTTAAGTTTTGTTTTATCCGTCGAATCAATGTTATTTCACCAATTTTGATGCAATTCATTTTCACTCTCATGGTTTATTTTAATCTCAATGTTGATCCTACGGTGAAATAAGACTTGAGACCAACTTTAGTCTCAGGTCCTTCGGACACCCCGATTCCTATTTTATATAGGGAAAATATTCTCCACCTGTTTTTTCCCATCTCTTCCGCCACTCTTGAAAAATGGGCCCATTCGTCAGTGAAGAGTAGGGAAGTGAAGGGGAAAGTACACTATATCAGTGCTCTTTTATATAACTCCATTTGTTTTTTTTATATTATTTTTAAGTTTTTAAAAAGTATTTCATGGCTTTTAATGGTAAGACAATAATTTTGAGTTAAAACGGTTTAAATTGAGTTATTTAACTGTTTCTAACGGTTTAAATGAAATTTTTTTATTTAACATTAAAGAATTTGATAAAATTAAACCGGAGTTTAAACGGTTAAAATGAAATTAAAAAGCTTGATTATTTTTTTTTTTCAATCTTGCTGAATGCTGACAGTAGTACTGTATTACAGACCAGAAAAGGCTCTCTCTGCAATTCAATGTGATATAGCATTATGTACAGATCCCATTTGTGGAGAGTGGTTCCAGCAAGAAGTTTGAGATTAATTGTAACCAATAAGGTGCAATTTTTTTATGCATTTAATATATGAAAGGAAAACAATAACGTTAGCTTAGTAATATAGTATTAAAATCCCATACTGATTTTGTTGAAAATAAAGTAACAACGAAAAGTTCCGCATTTCAAGTTGAACAATATACTAAAATTAAGTTGTCAATTTCTCATTTCAAGTTAGTATGCTTGTTTAGATGTACAAGTGATTGCAAAGGGGACCCCGTCTTTCAGTAATTGCAGAGGGATCAGTTTTAGTCATTGTTTTAAAATGCGGCCGCATGGCCGTATATGCGGTGCGATGTCACATGCATAAGGGTGTGCGTCCGTATATTCAACAATACGTATTATTATTTTTAAATATTTATCATATTAAGTTTATAAAATTAATTATATTATATTTTTCATGCAAAATATTCAAAATTATATTAATATATTATTATATTTTTCTTATTTTACATTAAAATTCTTCAAAAATAAATGATCGATTCAAATATTATAAGATTTTTTTAGAATAAATATCCGTATATGTAATTCGCATACTGAACCATATATACACCTGCATGTCGCATATGCGCTATGTAGTGGTCAACCGCACGCATATTGAAATCCGCATTTTAAAACTTTGGTTTTAGTAGAAACCACGCCCAAAGTATAACAGTAGCAAAAAAAATTAATTCCTAATTAAAGGCTTAAAGCGCACAGAAATTGTTATCACAAGTTCATAACCTCTCCTAACAATTAATTTCTGATGTAGTAACGATTTTCTCCTTTTTAAATACTCCTTCCAGCATCCTTGCTTTCCATCTCCAACTTGTACTTCTCTCCTTTTCCTGAGGAATAGTTAATCCAAAAAAAATAAATAAAACAATGGCAGCACCGCGGCCGTATACCCAGCCGGAACAGACCTTGCAAGGACTTGCCTGCCAGGCCGAGGGGTTCGGCCGGCAAGCAATGGGTGGCCTCCATGGAGATGTTTATCATGTCACCACCTTAGATGGTATTTTTTTCTTTTTCTTTTTCGAGCAAGAGATGGAGGTCAAAAGCTTGGAATTATTTTAGTGATTTATATTAGAATCCGAACTAATTACTTTGTACACAAACAATAATAGGTAATTGGAATGTATGAAGCCCCAGTGCCCCCACTATATATCAAATACAAAATTTGACATATTATATTAATATAATATAATAGAAGTACAATTTTTTTAATGGTAAACTATCAAGTGATAGTGCAGATGATGGACCCGGCTCGCTAAGAAACGGGTGTCATAAAACCGAGCCACTTTGGATTGTGTTTGACATGTCGGGTACAATTAATCTGACATCCGGTTTGAGAGTTTCATCTTACAAGACAATAGATGGTCGTGGTCAACGAATCAAGTTGACTGGCAAGGGATTGCTACTACGAGAATGTGAGCATGTGATCGTGTGTAATTTAGTGATTGAAGGAGGCAGGGGCCATGATGTGGACGCAATTCAAATCAAACCTCGTTCAAAACATGTTTGGATTGATCGGTGTAGCTTGAGTGATTTTGACGATGGATTGATTGATATCTCCCGTGGAAGCACAGATATAACCATTTCAAGGTAGGCTATGATCTCTCTTTTTCTTTTCTTTTTATAACTTTGCTTACTTGGAATTAGTAAATGTTATTTTTCTCATTGTTAAACTTTTTTTTTAACAATATTGTACTCTCATCAAATTTTAAAAAAAAATTAAAATTAAGGTGTTATTTCTCAAAGCACAACAAGACCATTCTCATTGGATCAAGTTCGTGCCACACAATTGATAGATCCATTCGTGTAACAATACATCATTGTTTCTTTGATGGTACCCGTCAGAGACATCCACGTGTCAGATTTGGAAAAGTGCACCTTTACAACAATTACACCCGAGATTGGGGCATCTACGCCATTTGTGCTAGTGTAGAATCACAGGTGTTTTTTTCTTTATCGGACCCATGATTATCTACAAATTTCTAATTTCTTTATTGCATATCATTGAATTTTTTCGCTTTTCAAAAATAGATAGTATCTCAGTGCAACGTCTACGAGGCGGGAGAGAAGAAATTGGTCTTTATGCATCTAATTGAACAAGTATTTTTTTTATTTACTTTCATATATATGCCTTTATATTATAATGCATTACATTAATACAATGATTTCCTTTTGCCAACATGGTATATGTCCTTTTTAAGATTCATGATTTCAAGTAGCTAGCACCCCCATATAATATGACTTTGGTAGGCATAACCTTAATTAATTACCACATACCATAAGACTATAAAGTCTGATCGATATATAATATATATTACTATTGATGTCATATCTAACAAGGAACAAATCTGTACAATTCAAATACAGGCATCAGATAAAGAAGTAGGCACATGTGGATCTATAAGATCAGAAGGAGACCTCTTCTTGAATGATGCAATGCCTCACACAACAGAAGCAACACTTTATCAACCGGTTTTTAATGTTGAAAAATACTACGAATCATGCTCTGTTCAACCCGCAACACCGGATCTCGTAGAGTTCTTGAGACAATCCACCGGATGGCAACAGATTGATTTGCCTCCTTTGATTCCTTGAAGTCGGCAAACACCTCTGCATGAACTCTATATTATGAATATGAAATAAATTCCAAACCGATATTATGATATAAATAATGATTATACTTATTCTCATATTGAAAAAGAAAATTGTTATGTTAGAGAAGAAATTCCAATGGAAAATATTCAGTCAATTTATTTGTTCAATTCTTAAAGATATTTTATCATTTTCTTCTGCTAATTTTCTGATTAAATTCTTATGGTTCTTAGTTTTGTCACTCCTAACGACCATAAAAGAAAAAAAAATTCGTTTGTGGTTCTTAGTTGTAAAGTTTTTTTATTTTTAGATTTTTTTATAGATTTATAATAAATTAATCGTTAAGGTTCTCAAACTAAATTATCGTCGTTCTAAAATATAAATTAAATCACATCAAAGCTTAACAAAAACCGATCTAAGCTAAGCCCAGTAAAAGCCCATTAAGCTAGTAGTACAATGGATATGTAATCTCTATAACTACTATAGCGAAGTCTAAATATGAATTTTAATGTATGAAATTATTTATTATCTTGTAAATGTAAATAGCTCACCTATTTACAGAGTTTTTTTAGTAGTACAATGCCAGTTTATAGTACAATGTTATTATACGAATAAAGTTGCAGCCTTTTATAACCGTATCAAATCAAAAGAAAAAAATTCAATCCCAATGCGGAGCTCCGGCGAAGAGAGAATCAAAGAAATTCAAATCCGCCGCAAAAGAATCAATGAACCATTGAATCTTGATTCGATATCTAGGTGTGTTAATGGGTCGGGTCGGGTTGGGTCATATTATTTTATTTTATTTTTTTATCCGATCCAAACCCGATCCGCAGATCCGATCCGAGAATTAAATATTTATTAATTATTTTTATATAATTTTAAGTAATAGAATATTAATTAATTTATAATTAATCTTAATTAGTATGTAATTAGTGTATATTTAAATTTTAATTAGTACTAAATCATAAATTACTTCAAAAAAAATAATTAATCAGGTCGGATCGGGTTGATCCGAACCCGACCTGATGAAATTCAGATCAAAAAATTAAACTCATATCCGACCAATTTATATTCGAATTATATCAAATCAGATTGGATCGGATTAACCCGTTAGATCTGATCAATAATTGACACCCTAGATGCCCACAATACCAAAGCCTCAGTGATTCAGCTGCTCCCTCTTCTCCTCTCAACGAGAACGCACTCAGTATCTATTAAGAGCTTGAAACAAGGTGGCATACTTCTTTTTTCTACAATTTTTTTTTTGGCTTATACGCTACTGCTTGTTAAAATAATAATAGTTGGTTTTACTTGGACAATTTTCTTTTGCTTCTTGAGGTTTCAATTTTGTCGTAACCCAGTCCGTATATATCTCATCAGTTGTTAAGAGTCCTATTATGGCAAACTTAGAGTTGAAGAAACTGAATTCAAACTGTTTAAAGTCAAAACTGAAAAAGTAATCCAAACTGTTGAAATCTAAAGAGAACATTCAGTCTCAAGCACATTGAATTCAATCAATTTGCTGCCCCACCCACAGAAAGAGAAAGCAATTTCCAGGAAAAAGTATTGCAATCTTATTATATATATACATGTTAACATGCGTGATAAGCATCCAGCACTCAGTTCAACATTATGGTAAGTCCTTTTGGTTATTATAATTGTTGTTGCTGATTGGAATAAGGGGGAATTAGCTGTTCCTTTTTCTATTTAATTAGGAAAATTAAGCTTTCATGTTCTCTATTTGTCACTAACTTAATGTTACATGTATGCAGGCTTATGAAGGGAATATTATATATGAAGAGGTCAGGGACTAGCAATAACAGCTTCAAAATGTATTTCATTTATTATTATATGGTCCATTTGTTTTCTGTCTGGTCTTCCTGAAATCTTAAAACTAAATCAGGAGTTCACTACAACTCATCGTGGCGTTCGTCTCCATACATGCAAATGGCTTCCAAGAAAGACAGAGCCAAAAGCCCTCCTCTTTCTTTGTCATGGTATTTTGATTATTCTTTCATTTCTTTATGCCATCTTTCTAGAGTCTTTAATTTAACAAAAAAAAAATAAGTTCTTAATTTCACCCTTTTCTTGGCTTGAACATTTAGGACTCGCAGCAGAGTGTAGTGTATCTCTGAAAGGTATTGCTTTCTAGTATTTCTTTGATTTTTTGACAAATTAGTTTTTATCTATTCATCATGTCAAAAATTCAATGTGAATTTAGATATGGCAATTCGACTGGTACAAGCTGGCTATGCAGTTTATGGAATAGACTATGAGGGTCATGGGAAATCATCTGGTAAAAGATGTTATATTTCGAGCATTGATTGCATCATCTCTGATTGCTTCAATCATTTTAAGAGTGTTTGTGGTACTACCAAATATCCTTTTTCCTGTGTTTCTGATGTCTTTTGCCTGATTAATATCAACATATTTCAACAAAAATAGAAATTTTTATTCAGAAAAGTTAGAGAACAAGAACAAGAAGAGGTTCTTATATGGAATATCTCTGGGAGGAGCAGTAGCAATAAACATGCATAGAAAAGATCCAAGTTACTGGAATGGTGCCATATTGATGGCCCCTCTATGCAAGGTTTTTATTCTTTTATCCTGAATGGCAAATCAGATAAATTTTCTATTGGTTTGTTGTTAATTGTTCATTTCTTTCACACATGAATGATATTTTATCAGATGTTATGTGTGCCATTAATGTTTGGAAAAATATAAAGTATAATGTGGAATACCACCTTGTTCCAAGAATTTGTGAAAATTCAAATGCACAGGGCTACTAATTACTTTCATTAATTTAAAGTATGTTTCATGCATGGGTCAGATTGCTGATGAAATGAAACCAGGTCCTATCCTGCTAGGCAGTGGCGGATCTAGGATTTTGATTAGGGGGGGGCAATTATCGGATTGTAATGGCTTATCGGGTTTAAACCCATTAACTAATCGGGTACTAAATAAAAAAATTAATAATTTAATATATATACTTAACTAATAATTTTTTTTATTAAATAATAATATTTTATATATTAAAATAATAATAAAATAAAGCTCAAAGTAATAGATAATCAAGTTGATGAACAAAGTTTTCGACTAAGTAACTTTATATTTTGATATCTTTGCATAATTATTTCATTATGCACGGTATTAAATATTTTTTTCTCAATAAAAATAACCGACAATTCAGGGGGCAAAAAAAAAATTTCCAGGGGGGGGCCAATTACCGAAAACATTACCGAAAAGATTATTTTTCAAAATCCAGTGGGGGGCACGTGCCCCCCCCTGAATTGTATTGGATCCGCCCCTGCTGCTAGGTGCTCTAGAAATGATTTGTCGAATTGTGCCGACATGGAAAATTATCCCTGCTAAAGATATTCTTGACAAAGTTTGTAAAGATCCAGAACTTCGAGTTCAGGTAGTTGAGAGAAAATTTATAAAAAATTTTTACAACAATAGGAAAATTAGTTAATATAATTCAATTGCTGTTATTGTGGAGACAACCAGATCCGATCAAATCCATACATTTACATGAAAAATATTCCACTGAAGACTGGTCACCAGCTACTTGTTGCTGCCTCAGATATTGAGAAGAATTTACACCAGGTGGTTGTTACATGCATACATTTCATAATTTTATTATTTATTCCCTTAATCTTTATCTTTATTAATATTCTGCAGTTTTCCAGATAACAATGCCTTTCCTGGTTTTGCATGGAGGGGATGACACCGTAACAAATCCCTCGGTAAGCAAACTGCTATATGAATCAGCTTCAAGCCATGATAAAACTCTCAAAATATACCCTGGAATGTGGCATGCACTTTTTGGTGAGGCACCGGAGGATGTCGACCTAATTTTTTTTGACACTATATCCTGGTTGGATCAAAGGGCGTCTAACTAGTGAAGATTGGTATGTACAATTGTAAATGTTTTATATGTACTATAGAAATTGGCAGAGTTTTGTCAATCAAGCTATTTCATTCTAAAGAAAATTTACTCAGTAGAATAAAGGTATACTTATATTGGACAAATAAACTTGTAAATTCACAAATAATAAATCTCCTTATGGAAGTTCTTTCTTTCTTTTTTTCTGTTTCTTCTTTTGAACTTGAAGACCATACAAGTAGAAATAGAATGATGTACAAAAACATCATATATTATTAGTGAAAGTAGGGCCAAATTAAATGTCTCATTTTTTTTTCTTCCCAATAACAGTAGCATGAATGAGATGGAAATTATTTTGTTAATAATTTCTTTTCATAACAGCTTCCCCGAAAATACACGATGAAACATTTTATTCAGCTTATTCCTAATTGATGCGTTTTGCAACTCCTTTTGCCATTATCATTCCCAAATTTGTTCTCAACATCAATTTAATGAATCATCTTATTTAAATTTAAAAATATCTAATTCAATTGCTTTGTGTTTCCAGGAAAAACATAACTAACTCTGTTGATCACTGAGTTTCTTAATTTTTGTAGTGATCTTTTTCGTGATTCGATGGAAAGAAAAAAAGAAATAGATAATACTGAAAATCTGAATGATTTTCTGTTTTTTATTTCAAAAACTCCGAAATACTTTATATATGTATGTGTCTGTGTATACATGTGTGTCTGTGATAGTGTATACATGATTATATCTATATTTGTCATATATAACTTCATCAAAACTGGGCTTACGCGTGTCGGTTTATTTATATTTTCTTTTGTAACAACCAATTATTATTTGCCATATTTCATTAGCTGGGCGTTGATATAATCCGGTTTCTATTTTCCAATTGTTTAGTGGCCAACGGAATTATCAAACAAAATTTCAACAATGAATTTTGTCAAACGTATTTCCAAAAGAAGCCAACAGTTTGAAGTAAACTTATCAAGTCCAATTTTGCTTGTACAATCTTCTCCATTCAAAAGCAAAATGGAGAGTCCATTTGATCAAAGTTATTATATGAAATAAAATTTATAATCATTCATGTATCCTGCTATTATGATTAGTTGCATTCACTAAGGACCAATAACTTTATAACATTAATATATAACTTTATAAAATTCAAACCATCACTTAATAACAAAATTATAAATGTACATTCTACATATTAAGGACTCATTTTCATGATATGTATTTATTACTCGATGATATATTTAATTTGATAACTTTAATTTAGATTTTAATCAGATTAATAGTCTGTAATTTAATATATAATTATATTAAATAGATGTTCATAAATTATTAAAATTAATTTAATAATTAAATTAATTAATTCCAACAGTTCATTCTCTCCATCTCCAAGCAAAATCTTGAGCAACAAGAGAGATATTTTACCTAAACTGCCCTTTATAGATATTCTTTTACTGACTTTTGGGTTTATGATATTTAAGAGTTTATGTTGGGGTATGCATTCTTTTACTGATGTACATCCACTTTTCAATTATCTGTTGGGTGGCTCCAAGGACTTGTGAGCATATTCACTTTTTTAGTGTTGCTGGTTTATGATTGCTAGAGATTAAGAAAACTATTAATTTTCTGGTTAATTAAATGGGACAATTAAAAATATTCATTCATCTTCATCACATGAATAGATGTTGCAGGGTGGGGACTTGGGGCACATGCATATATTTAAATAAAAACATACGGGATGTATTGATGCCAGTAAGATGTGAGAAGACTGGTGCCAGAATGTAAGCATAGTTAATAAGTCAAGACTACTGAGAGAGTGTGAGCATGTGATTTTGTGTAATTTGGTGATTGGAGGAGGCAGGGGCCATGATGTGGATGCAATTCAAATCAAAGCTAGTTCAAAACATATTTGGGTTGATTGGTGCAGCTTGGGTGATTTTGATGATGGATTGATTGATATCTCTCGTGGAAGCATCATTGATATAACCATTTCAAGGTAGGCTCCATGATCTTTTCTGTTTTTCTTTTTCTTACTTTGTATTAACAATTAAATTTTACTTCTTGAATCAATTTTAAAACTCACCACTTTACAAATCCTTGTAAAATTAATCTGAGTATTTCTTACAAGGCCTTTCAGATACTAACATTTTGAAGGTAATGAAAAAAATATTGAAAATTTCATTCCGTGGTTTTTTTTTATATATAATAACAACAAGCCTTTAAAAAAAATATTTTAACGGTTTAAATTTCGTTTTAACTTCGTCAAATTTTTTAATGTTAAGTAAAAAAATTTGTTTAAACTGCGTTAAAAAAATTCATTTAAACTGTTTTAACTTGAAACTATTACTTTACAGTTAAGGGGCGTGAAACGTTTTTAAAAGCTTTGAATAACAGATATATGCGTAATTTTAGCGGTATTCAGTTGTTATTTGGACCTATTTTTCCCTGAAGAAAGAGGCTTTGCCTTCTTTTGTATGTATACAATCAGCAAACTTTATAAGGGCTTCAAGTGTGAAAACCAGCTAGTTGAGTCAGTCAAAAATAAAGAATCTTAGAACTGTGTGCTTGTTGCTATAAGTGTGAAATTAGGGTGTCAATTATCGACGCGATCCGACGGGTTAATCCGATCTGATTTAATATGATTCGAAGATAAATAGGTCGGGTATGAATTTAATTTGTTTGATCTGAATCAGGTCGAGTCGGGTTCGAGTCAACCCGATCTGATTAATTATGTTTTTTAAAGTAATTTTATGATTTAGTACTAATTAAAACTTAAATATACACTAATTATATACTAATAATAATTAATTATAAATTAATCAAATTTATGTCTACTTCAGCTGATAATACAGAGCCATCGTTTACTAAATATTTTTGTTGTGTTCTATGATGATTTCCTGAAGTATTTACTCATATTAATTCTGAGAAAACCAAAATAATTATAGTGAAAAGGCCGATAGGTTAGGAAGATGATATTGTATAAAATTCATCAGAAAATTTTAACTTGATTTTTGCTCAATGATTTAAAATTTTATGTTGTTGCGCACGTGGTATTATTTTAAAGGAGGCTAATAATAATCCCCAAACATTTATCCCACAAATATCCCCAAACTTTGACTCCCGCGAATTTAGTAGTTGAAACGCCAAAAGTCTTTCGCGATTTGACCATAATCACAGAGACAAATAAAAATTTTGAATCTTCGTGAGTTGACCGTAACTGCTATTTTTTGTGACCATAACATGCAATCTCAGCGACATCAATTAGATTCACTATTTTTTTCTGTTTCTAGGCAACTGGTCGATTAATTTATAATCAACCGTTAGTTTATATTAATTGACCATAAATATTTAGATTATTTACAGCAATAATAAATTTGACACAAAAAATCAGCGCACCATCAAATGATTTTCATTCTGACATTATTTATATCTTTAGTTGTCCCTATTTATATTTACTGTGTCAGTTACTAAAATTCTAATAACTTAAAATATTATTATTTGATATCCATGTTATTTATATCTACGTTTTTGGTAATTATTGTATGGCATCAACTATCAATTTTATTTATATCTATTAATTTTTGCTATATACATCATCCGGCTTTGGTGGTTAAATTCCACCGTTTATATAAATAAATAATCACAACACTTGATATAAATAGCACAGTATAATAGATATAAGTAAATTTGATAGTTTTTACCAAGTGCTAACTCTCTCTAATTTTCTTAAAGAGACGTCATTTCAATTTCAATTTTTTTTGAATTATTAATGTGTTATGCAGTTATAAAAATGGAAAGTCGGAAACGTATAAAAAGTTAATTAAATGCTTAAAATGGAAATTTTTCGTTTGGGGACAACGAATGGGGATAAAAGGCTGGGGACGATAATAATATTCCTATTTTAAAATAAATGAGCTATCAATATTGACAATCAATCACATTTAAGAATTAAGAATTAGCTAACCAAATTTAGAGGGACCAAATACGACAATGTATTAACTGCGCAAATATTTTCACAAATCAAGGGTTATGGTCCCCAAAACCTCGTGTGTCTTCTTCGTCCATCATTATCGTGCGTATTTTACGAAATATGAGATGCTTGCAAATGTTGAATTCTATCCCCCATATCCTACGATTTATTTCATGCATGTTTGAGCCCTAATGGTGGGGCAAAGTGACAGTTATTCTATCTGATAAATTCTTCCAATTCGATTTAAATTTAATTTTAATTTTTTAAAAAAATCAAACTAATTCGATACAATCCAATCTGATTCGATTCAGGATCAAATAATCTGTAATTTAACCGAAATTAATTTAAAATATGAATAAAATGAGTATTTATATTAACCTGATCTGATCTAATTTTTTTTAAAAAAAAATTAAATTAACCTAATTTAATCCAACCTGATCTAAATCTAACCGACTCACCCGATTACTTACCATCAATTGTTTCATGGGTGCACCGCGTCCAATATAATTTTTTGCTATGAGCGTGAAACTCTCCATTATTGATGGTTTATTTTAAAATTTCAATGTATAAAAAATAACAACGAGGAATCTAATTAGGAATTATTTTTTATGCACTTCAAGCTGGATAGGGATGCTTCATTTTACTCTCTCTTTTTGTCCAATTGCCTCTTTCTTGTTGTAATTTGTTTTACTATATTGGAGTTAGATTATTGTGAAAATGTATGCATTTGATCATATAGAACACATCAAAAACTATACTTTGAAGTCTCCAATTTTTTTTATTTATAATTCTCATTGAATTATTCATATGAAAATCTTATGGGATATAAAAATTTTGGATGTTTTGAGTTTTCTAAGTCACTAATTTATTTTTGAAAAATAGTTCTAAAAATAATTACAAAATATTTAATATTTATGCTGATTTTTTTAAAATCCAAAACTGTGATTTAAAAGCTCAAAACTCTCTAAATTTTTGTATCTCATAAGGTTTTCATATGAAAAACTTAATGAGAACAATAAATAAAAAAATTTAAGACTTAAAAATTTCTTTTGATGTGTTTTTATATCGGCTGAAATATAAAATTTTCATAATAGTTTATCTCTGATATAGTGAAAAAAATTACAACAAGAACAAGGCAATTAGACGAAAAAAGTAAATGAAGCATCCTTGTCTAGCTTGAAATGCATAATTAAAAATAATTCCTAATTAGATTCCTCATTGTTATTTTTTTATACATTGAAATTTTAAAATAAACCATCAATAATCATATTCACTATATAAAAGTTATCAATTTATTTAAATAAAATATACTAAGAGACATAAAGTAATAAACAAAATATATATATTAAAATATCCAAACAATATATATATTATAATATCTTAAGCAATTTAGATTGACTATTTAAACCGTCGGGATATGAAATTTGATGCCAAAGAAATAATAGTTTTTTTGCTTTGCGAAGCACCATAATTCATATACGGAGAGAAAATGATCATTTTGAAGAAAAATCTCATATATCAGAAGCTTAAAATATTAATCTAATTAATCCACAGTAATCTAGATATTGAAAACTTATTGAATACCAAATTTTACTATTTTTGGAGTTTTGTAACAATTTTTTTTTTGGATTTTTGAAAGATGACAATTTTATAAGTGCGGACATCATTCTTTTATTATTATTTTTAGGAAATTTTTAAAAATAAAAAAAAATAGTTAGAAAGGTTCAAATGTAATTAAATTTAGTATTCAATAATATTTAAATATGTAGTTTATGTTGGATGAATTAGATTTACAATTTGAATTTTGGTTTTGTGAGATTTTTTAGGCCGAAGCAAAATGCTTCTTTGCTTCACGAAGCACTGTAAGATCTTTTTATATATATAGTGTGTGTGAGAGTTTAAGCTCATAGAGATCTTCTGTGAGATTAACTCAAAAAATATATTAAATTATCTTTAAACTTGTATTTATCATGCTTATTAAATTATTCAAACGAAAATCTTATGGATACAAAAAATTGAGATGTTTCGAGTTTTATAAGTCATTATTTTTAATTTTTAAAAATGAAATATAATATTAAATATTTTTTATTATTTTTAGAGCTAAGTTTTCAGAAATTAAAAATAGTGATATAGAAAACTCAAAACACTCTATTTTTTTATATCCCGTAAGATTTTCAAATGAAGAATTTAACAAGCATGTAAATAAAAATTTAAAAATAATTTTGATGTATTTTTTGTGTTAATCTCACATAAGACCTCTGTGAGCTAAAACTCACGCTATCTTTACTATATATATATATATATAGAGAGAGAGAGAGAGAGAGAGAGTTATGCTAGGATTAGTCGCACTGATTTTGTATTTCACGTTATATCTTTCATTTTTAAATTTAAAATATCGATCCAACCGTTCAAAGTATTCTTCATACTAAAATATATTTGAAGACCATATCTTATAATATTTGGAAAAATATTTTCTATTTTTTTAGGGTTAGAAAATTATTTTTATTGAAAATCATAAACTCAATGTATTTTCCACCACAAAAAAAATTAAAAAAAATATATAAATTTTAATTTTCATATATTTTAATATGAAGAATACTTTAAACAGTTGGATCGATATTTTAAATTCGAATATGAAAGATATGACGTGAAATATGAAAGATATGACGTGAGATAGGCTAGGGTGCTCCATGGAGCACCAAACCTCTTGTACTTCACATCTGTATCTCGAAATTAAAAGTTCAAATGACCGATCTAAACGTTGAACATGATCTTCATATTGAAATATCTTTCGAGATCAAATTTTATATTTTTTGAATTTGTTTGCTATTTTTTAAATGAGTATAAAGTTTGTTGATCTAACGATTTCTGCACTATCCAAAACTAGTGATTCTGTACTCATCTAAAAAATAGTAAAAAAATTTAAAAAATATATAAAATTTGATCTCAAAAGATATTTCAATATGAAAATCATGTTCAACGGTATTGACATGAAAAAATGATATAAATATATTACGTGTGAATAAAAAATCGAAGAACTTTTTTTTTTTGGAGATTTCTATAGAGAAGCAGCTAATTGCCGCTTTATATATATTATATATAAATATATGACATCGAGATAATTATTAGATACCCAATGCAGTAATGCTCTTGATGCTCCTCTATTTCCTCATTGTCACCGCATGGACACCCAAAAAATGCGGCCCAATTGTGACCCTCTATGCAGGTTCAACCCCTGCCATTTTTATCTCAAGCGGTAACCTGCAGGCTTATCGAACCTTAGTTTGTAAGGGCCGGGCCTTTGCATTCCGGCCGCCTCCACTTGGCACATTTCGTTCTCTCTCAGCAAACCACCACACCGTAAACTTGGCTAGTTATAACCCCCAATGGAAGCTCCTTCGCCATACGTTGCATCACTTTCCTTCTCCGTTGCACTCCGTCGATCACTTGACATGCTCATTGAGCAACTAATTGTTAAAAGTAGTTTTTATTATACTATTATACTTTCATTGAAACTTAAAATTGTTTCAAATGTGTCATTTCTCAAAGCACAACAAGACAATTCTCATTGGATCAAGTTATCGTCACTACAATACATAATTTTATCTTTGATGGTACGTGTCATGGACATACACGTGTCAGATTTGAAAATATGCACCTTTACAACAATTGGTCTTTATGCATCTAATTGAACACGTATATTTTTATTTATTTTTTTACTTTCGCATCCTTTACATTATAAATAACGAGTTGTGATACAGTGATACAGTGACTTCCGCTTGCCAACATGGCATATATCTTTTTTTTTAAGATTCGAGATTTTAAATAGCACATACCGTATACAACTATACAAGTACATTTAATATATATATATATATAGTAAAGATACCGTGAATTTAACTCAAAAAATATATCAAATTATCTCAAAATTTTTAATTTATCATTCTCATTAAATTCTTTATATGAAAATCTATTGGGATGCAAAAATTTGGAGTGTTTTGAGTTTTTTAAATCATGGTTTTTATTTTTGAAAATCAGCTCTAAAAAAATAATAATATATTTAATATTTGAACATCATTTTTAAAAATTAAAAACAATGACTTAAAAAATTCAAAACACTTTAAATTTTTACATTCCACGAGATTTTCATATAAATAATTTAATAAAAATGATAAATTAAAATTTTAAGATGATTTGATATACTTTTTTTTAAGTTAAGTTCACTAAGAAAGCTCCAAGTGACTTAAACTCACGGTATATCCATTATATATATATATATATATATATATATATATATATATATATATATATATATTGATGTCATATCTGATAACAAATAAAAATTTCAATTGAAATACAGGCATCTGATAAAGTAGTAGGCACATGTGAATTTCTGAGATCCGAAAGAGACATTTTGAATGATGAAAAACCTCACACGGCACAGGAAACGCTTGATGAATCAGTTTTCAACTATCTTGCACTAGTGCGGGTTTGGATATCGGTAGTCGCGTCTGCTGCCTTAAAAGAAATGGCAGGCTCTTGTCATGATTTAATCTGAACGGTCTATAGAAGTTTAAACGGTTCAGATTTAATCAATAGAGGTGATTTTTATTTTTTATTTTGTAAACTCCACCTACTATAAAAGCAATGACAAATCCCTACCATCACACTCATGGCAGGGGATGTAAATCCAGCAAAAGCCATCTAAGTTAGTAGTACAGTGTTATTATGCTATTAAAATTGCAGAGTTGTGTCCGTGTCAAATCAGAAAGGAAATAAAATAAAAAGGAAATTGAATCCCAATATGGTAGCGTGGGAACGAAATCCTCCACGGACGTATAAAATTTCGCACTTTATTCTTGAACTGTTCCATATCAACGTTTTTTATTTAATAATAATATTTTTTTACAGCCGTTATGATTTAATCTAACGGTTCAGATTAATCACTGAAAGAAAAAAAAATCTCCGCTGATGATTTTCGCCCGCGTGGGAACAAAATCCCACAGGATTCGTCAGATTAACCGTAGCGTTGTCCCTCGCAAAACCCCGCAGAGAGAATCCATGAGATTCGAATCTGCCACAAAATAATCAATGAATTCCCAAATATCAAAGCCTCAGCCTCTGTGATTCATCTGCTCCCTCTTCTCCTCTCAACGAGAACGCAATCGGTATCTATCAAGAGCTTAGAAACAAGGTAGCACGCTCCTTTCTCTACTAATTTTTGTTTTGCACGCTACTTCTTGCATAAATGCTTCCCAGAAAAAATAGTAATTGACCTCTGGATTGAACTCAAAGCTGTTTGTCATGGCAACTTTGTGAATTGTTTTTAAGAAGAGGAAAATTAAACTGCTAAGATGAACTCGACCTGGAGACTGGAGTTGGTATCGTTTGAATCGTTTTCTTTTGCTTCTTCAGGTTTCAATTTCGTTGTAAGCCAATTCAAGTATGTCATCAGTTGTTGAGAGTTCTATTAAGGCAAACTTAGTGTTGAAGAAACTGAATTTCAAACTCTTAAAAGTCAAAACTCAAAAGTAATTCAAAAGAGACGTCAATGTTGACTACTCCCCAGTCCCCACAGAAACAGAAAGCAATTTCCAGGAATGACCTTCTAAGTGTTGCAATCTTCTTCTATATATATCCATGTTAGCATGTAAGATAATCATCTAGCACCCAGTTGAACATCATGGTAATTCCTTTTTCTCTATTATAATTCTTGTTGTTAATTGGAGTTAGCTGTTCTTCTTTCTCTTTAGAAAAAATTAAGCTGCCATGTTCTCCAGCTGTCACTTACTTAATGTTACCCATATGTAGGTTTATGAAGGGGATATTATATATGAAGAGGTCAGAGACTAGTAATACCAGCTTCTTGTATTTGATTTTAATATTGCATGGTCAATTTATTTTCTCTATCCTTTTCCTGAAATCTTAAAAGTAAATCAGGAGTTTATCACAACTTACCGCGGTGTTCGTCTCCATACATGCAAATGGCTTCCAAGAAAGATGGAACCAAAAGCCCTTCTCTTTATTTGTCATGGTATTTTCACTATTCCTTCATTTCTTTCTACCATTTTCTAGAGTCCTTAATTTAACAAAAGAAAATTTTCTAATTTCACCCTTTTCTTGGTTTGGACATTTAGGACTCGCAGCAGAGTGCAGTGTTTCTCTGAAAGGTATTGTTGTCTGATATTTCCTTGATTTTTTGACAAATTAGTTTTTTTCCTTTTCACCGTGTTAAAAATTCAATCTGAACTTTAGATACGGCAATTCGACTGGTACAAGCTGGCTATGCAGTTTATGGAATAGACTACGAGGGTCATGGGAAATCATCTGGTCAACGATGCTATATTTCGAACTTTGATTGCATCGTCTCTGACTGCTGCAATCATTTTAAGAGTGTTTGTGGTACCACTGCATTTCCTTTCCTGTGTTTCTAATGTCTTTTTCCCCCTCAATATCAACATATTTAAAGAAAAATACAAATTGTTTTTTCAGAAAAGGTAGAGAACAAGAACAAGAAGAGGTTCTTATATGGAATATCTCTGGGTGGTGCAGTAGCAATCAACATGCATAGAAAAGAACCGAATTATTGGAATGGTGCCATATTGATGGCCCCTCTATGCAAGGTTTTTATCTTTTATCCTGAATTGTAATATAATGAGGAATAACAACTTGTTCCAAAAATTTGTGAAAATTCAAATGCACAAAGCTTATTACTTTCATTAATTTAAAAATGTGTTTCTTGCATGGGTCAGATTGCTGATGAAATGAAACCAGGTCCTATCCTGCTTGGTGCTCTAGAAATGATTTGTCGAGTTGTGCCGACTTGGAAAATTATCCCTGCTAAAGATATGCTTGATAAAGTTATTAAAGATCCTGAAATTCGTGGGCAGGTAATTGAATGAAAATTAAAAAAAATATAATAGAACAGTAGGAAAATAAATATAATTCAATTCATGTTATTGTGGATAACCAGATCCGATCGAATCCATACATGCACATGGAAAACATGCCACTGAAGACTGGTCACCAGCTACTTGTGGCTGCCTCAGATATTGAGAAGAACTTACACCAGGTACTTGTTACATGCAGAAATTTCATATTTTTACTATTTATACTGTTAATCTTTCTTTTTATTGATGATCTGCACTTTTTTTCCAGATAACAATGCCTTTCCTGGTTCTGCATGGAGGGGATGACATAGTAACAAATTGTTCCGTAAGCGAACTGCTGTATAGATCAGCTTCAAGCAGTGATAAAACTCTAAAGATATATCCTGGAATGTGGCATGTACTCTTTGGTGAGGCACCGGAGGATGTAGATTTGATTTTCTCAGACACCATATCCTGGCTGGATGAAAGGGTAGCTAATTAGTGAAGACATTTGTGTGTGTTTGTTTAAATATTTTATATATATTATAGAAATTGACATAGTTGTTTGTCCAACAAGCTATTTCGTGTAAAAGAAAATCTACCCTGTAAAATTATGATATACTTATATGGGACCAATAAACTTGTAAATTAACGAATAATAAATCTCCTTGTGGAAGTTCTTTTGAATCTTCTTTTCAACTTGAAGACCTTATCGATAGAAATTGCATGATGTACTAATGGAAACTTCTATTATTACTGCAACTAGGGGAAAATGGAGATTTTCAAAAGCCGAATTTAAATTGTCTCATGCTTTTCTTTTCTTTTGAATAACAGTAACATGAATGTGATGAAAATTGTTTTGATGATAATTTCTTGCTGCAACAGCACTGCTGAAAATACATGATGAAACATTTTATTGAACTTATTACTTTTGTTACTCCGTTTGCCATTTTCATTACCAAATGTGTTCTCATATTTTTAAATTTTTTGTTATTTATAGGCTATATAGAGGAGTTTGTTCTCTCTATCTGCATGCAAAATTTTCTGCAAGACTACTACTGGAGCAGCAAGAGAGATATATTACCTAAACTGGCCTTGTTAGGTATTCGTTTACTGATTTTTTGGGTTTATGATATTTAAGAGTTTGATGTGTTGGAGGATGTATTCTTTTACTGATTTTTTGGGTTTATGATATTGAAAAGTTTGATGTATTGGAGGATGTAGTCTTTACTGATTTTTTGTATTTATGATATTTAAGAGTTTGATGTATTAGAGGATGTATTCTTTTACTGATGTACTTCCATTTTCAATTATTGGAGCATATTCACTTTTTTTAGTGTTGATGGTATTTGATTGCTAGAGATTAAGAAGACCATTATTTGCTATTAAATTAAATGCAAGTAAACAAGAAATCAAAATCAAATTCATAGGTCTTCAGCGCATGAATAGATGTTGCAGGGTGTGAGCTTGGGCGCACATGCATATATTTAAATAAAAGAAGGAAGTATGATACCAGTAACTCAGTAAGATTTTGGAAGAAATGTCCCAGTTAGAAGCACCCTAACATTTCTTTGAACAATCAGGTTTGCTTGTGGCACATCAGTCAAACAGTAACAGTTCAAACATGGTAATGAATGCTTTCTGTTTCTTCCTGTTGTGCTATGGTGATCTGTGCAGCATGGCCACTACATACATCCAACAAAATCATAACAGTTCAACAAATTTTACACATTATGCACTTGCGCTATAAACTCATTCCATTCTATTCCAACAAATTAGATTTGCTGAATCTTCAGCTTCTCATATCCAACTAGTAATTTTTATATCCAACAAGAACTGCATTGAAACGCCTAATAAGTTGGAAAACATGGCAAGCGGAAACCAATTTCACTAATATGCAGAATCAGGAACACCTAATTTCTAATCAGGTGCACGTTAATGGGAGCTGGTGCAGTGCTAGATAGTACATTTCTTTTCTCATCTGTTTATGAATGGACATCACATCAGTTTTTATATGATTATTTTCTTTGAGGCAACAACACTCTTTAAGGATTTGCTAATTGCTATGTATGTCACCATGTGCAGTGGCGTCATTCACTCATTGCCTTGGGCTTCTTTAATTTTCAAGTATGCTGTTAAGGAGGTCTTAGTTGAAGACAAGGATAAATCAATCAATATAGTTCTTAACAAAATTAAGTATTAATCAAATAATAACAAGAAGTGCCAAATATTAAGAAAACATTTAACAACGACATATTAATAAGTTCGGATTTCTGAACAATTTTATTATAACGCAACCAAAAGAGTTCGTTTCAGAAACATACAAGTGTTCCATTATTGATTGTTGAGAAGCGAATAACCAGGGAGCAATCACGTAACACAAAAGAAGAAAAATTTAGAACAAGAACACACACAGATTTACGTAGGAAACCCTCAAAGGGAAGAAAACTCACAGCTGCTGTCAAAACAGTTTTTACTAATACTCAAGATTCGGTTACATTTCAGAACTATATTGGAGATTATATATATATATAGATAGATAGATAGATAAACAAACTGATAAATCCTAAACCTTAATCTGAACCATCGGTGAAATGATTTCAATGTAATTTGACTTCTCAGAAATAATTTTCTCTGGACTGAATGATTTTCTCAGAAATAATTTGCTTTGTAACCTCAGACACCGCTCGCAGGGGCTACCGCCCCCTGTCACCCTCCACGTACTCCTAGAATCAGACCCACATACATAACATTGATGAATAAAGAATGTTCAACATCTTGTAAGTTTATCAAATTTTTAATAATATATCAGCTTTCATAGTTTTAAATGCCAATATTTTGGCACTACAAATTATTGATCTTTTTTTATTTTTTGATGTAGAGAAATTATTGATCATTTAGCTCTAGCTTTTTATCATAGGTGGGGGATGTATTGACCAGGGTTTTTCAAATAAACGAATAAAAAACAGAAAAAAAAATGGTTGTTTGATGTAATATGAGACGGCATTTAAATTATTTATAGTATGTAAATCTTGATGGGGCTTGTGAACAATTAATGTCAAACAGTGATTTCATCTTGATCGTTTATTTATGGCTGATCTAATCTAAAGCTTTTCTTTTGTTCTATTTTCTAGAAATTAAGTTTCTGATTTGTGAATTGTGACTACATCTAATTTTTTGCAATTTAAGTGGAGGAAGTTTCTATTCCGATATTTTTAAATTTTCAATTGAATTAGACGACTTATCAGTGTTGTATTTACAAATGATCATCGTATTCCCTTTTAGAAAACATTATCAAATTCGCAAGAAGCCCTAAAAAAGTGCAGATTTCTCAGCAAGGGTGAAGGTGAAGTGCTCAGCCTCATAAATAATATAAATCATTCATCGAGTTGCTCCTATAAGCATGCTCCTGATCGGAATCAAATGGTCTGAATCTTATTTCCTGCCTACTCAATGATTAAAAAAAATATAGAGAAGGATGGAGAATCCTTCACAACTATCTATTTTAATAATTTTGGCAATCAATTTAATATAAAAATTTATAACAAACTTAACAATGAAAAAATTCCAAATATATTCTTATTATAAATTTATTGTGTTTCAAATTTGTTATAATTTTACTGTCATATAATATTCTATCAAATGTCATCAAAATTATATGATAATTTTAATAGTTTAAATTTAATGATGTTTGATAGAATATCAAATGATATTTAAATTGTACGAAATTTGAGACTCAATTCTAAAAATATATTTATAAAGTTTTTCCTATTTTTTTATGAATTTATATAAAGGTTGTTCTCAAGAATATCCACCCTATAAAGAAAAAAGGCTAGGATACGGTTATTTTAGCTCCAGTTGTTTATACTTTTTTGCTATGGAATTAATTGAGAGTATGACAGTGAAGCCACACCATGAGCTACTCTGTTCCTGCCACATCATATTTACGACTGTTTCGGAAACATCGCTGTTCAAAACTTAGACAGATAACCACTGTATTAAGCATATAAATGCAGAGCTGTTAATAGAGATCCAAGAAAAGCGAATCACATTTAATGAGCCATGAAAATTATAAGACACTGGAAAAATGATCGAAATGTTATTATATGATCCGAATATATCATTTATGTTAATTATGCTCAAAAACTTGTTTATTTTGTGAGAGCTTATAATGAGAAAGAATACGCAGTATTATGATTTTCAGGACCAAACTTCTTTACCAGTGAACATATAAAAAAAAAATCACAATGAAATGCTGTGATTTGTCTATATATATTCACGAGTGCTTTGTACTTTTTCACGGGACCCACAAATGGTATCTCAAGACTTGCAAGTGGCTGATCAAAGAAATTAGTGCACTAAGAAAAGTATCACCACGCATCACACACAGATAATAAATAGCCTTTATTTATTTATGTAATAAGCCCAAAATAAAATCCTAAAATATGCCTAGACGGAACTAATACGCAAAGGTGATACAAACATGCATGTATATCAAAAAAGAAAAAAAATACAGAGAGAAAAAAGAAAAGGAATTGCATTTATCGTGTATACAAGGGAAAAAAAATACTAACAAATTCTCCCAAAATCTAGTACCAAAGAAATTGCACGGTACCGATCTGTACCGGTATGATCAAAGAGATGTTTCGCTATTGCATTCCTGACTCTTCACATTCATAGATGGCACACCAATTTCTACATGACATGTGGAGCGTGCTACGGCATGGTGTTTAATAAAGCCGAGAATCGCAACCCGACCCGGTATCATCGTAGAGGTATCGAACGCAATCGTCCCGTTCAACACATCACCAATTAATGTGCCCAAATTGTCTGAAAATTGAACTGCATCAACTGTCAAAGACAGTCTGACTGGTCCAGACCCGTGATTTGGTATTCGACCCGGCTCAATTGTCGCCTGACCTACCTGGGTCCCACGGTACGTGAGATTTGTCTGGCCGGATTGGTAAGTGAAAGAAGCCCGATTGGGATTGTGCACGGATGCAATTATATCTAGGGTTATGTTGAGCTGAAGCGAGAGAGCAGGTAAGGTGACACGTGGCGCAACGCCAGCGAGGCGGGTTGAGGTGAGGGATATGGATGGGTCGCGTACACGGAAGAGTGTTAAAGCGAGAATCAGAAGAAGTATAGCGAGCAATAAAATAACGACGCCACAACCGAGACAAGCGCAGAGGCAGCGGCGCTTGTTGGATTTTTCTTTGGCTTTTGGTTTTGGAGATGCATCTGTTTCTGCCATGGTGTAATGGAAAGAGAGAGAAGCGGAGCTGCGGAGGAGTTAATGAATTTGGTTGGGAGGGAGACAGCGAGTCAGAGAATGAGATTTCATAGAGGTGGTTATGAGATGAGGGGGATTAAAGAGAGGAGCATGGGGCAGAGTTGGGGGAGATGAAGTATAGTATATTTTTGTATGGACCTGATGTATTCACATAATTTCTCTGAATGTGGGGTCCATCGAGTCAGGAGTCAGTGTATTTATGGGTTCTACTTCTACGAAAGAAGCTAATAATAAATTGAAGAAGCGGTGTTTAAAGGAGAGTGTGGAAAATTACGCGGTGAAGACAGTAAGTTTATGGCTGTCGTGGTGTGGGCCGTGTGGCAATTCTTGTGTCGTCACATGACGGTAATTAATGACAGTGTTACATTGTATAACATTATATGTACAATCTTTTTTAAGATTAACAACGTGATGCATAATTTTTTTATTTGAAAAGAGTTTCTTTTTCTTTTTTGCTTGGTTTAAGAACATGATATTAAGATTGTCAAGTACTTGTAGATGATTCTAACATTATTTTTATAGTTGAATATTTCTGAATGGATTAGATCGTATAAAATATGTACTTTTATTATAGAAAAAAAATCATTGAAGATCGCATACGTGATATCTTTGAGATACAAATCAATTGTAATTAATATTACGTCAATGTAAAGCAATTTATTCACTTAGTGTGGCTGCTATTTAATTTTTTTTACTAAAATAGATTTAACAAGATGATGTGTCAATTGTAACATAAAATAAACAAATAATAAAAAAATTGTTTGAATGGGTAAAACCAAATATATATATATGAATTTAAATTATGCATTAAATAAGTCATATGATTTTAGATTGAAAAATTAAATTAACTGCAATTATCCGTCGTATTTAAGTATTTTACTTTCATAACACATAAAAACATCACCAAGATAAATATTTATTTTACTAAAAAATTTAATAGCGTTTTGAAACATTTTCTTCCGTCTACGGCTATCCCTTACAATAGTGTACACGGACGGGTAAACTGAAATTAGCCACAGAAATACTTGAAACAGAGGAGGGAAGTTTGACGATGATGATGTTATTGATCATGTCATGTGTCCATACATCCACGGTCCACAGCGAGCTAGCGATAATCTAAACGGTCGGGCTGGATACCTCAAGGGCCGAATTTATAGGAGGGCTGGGGTTGAAAAGATTTTTTAAAGGGCCATATTTGAAAAACAAAACAATAAAGGGTTGGATTTAAAAATCTTAATTTTTGAGAGATAAGTCTCATTGTTTTAAATAATGGAATGCATTTAATGAATTAATGAGACAATATTAAGTGATTAATCATTATGCGGTCGATTAAACAGATTTTTCAAATAATTTGGCGTAATATATGAAAATATAATAAATTCAACAAAAGACATTTATTTACACACTTGATAATATTTTTATTTATTAATTTTAATTTATAAATTAGTAATAAAAATTAACTTACCGAATTGATGGTCCTTCCAATCATTTTGAATAAAAATATATAATTTTATGAATGTCCGATTGAGTAAAAAATTAAAATCAAATTAAAATTAATGAAGTCTAGTTCATATAAAATCTTTAATTATCAAAATTAGAGTTCGAATGAAATTTATATGATTTAAATGTATAACAGTATATAAATCGAAAAAATATTCAATTAACTATAATACGCGATGATTTACCCACCTATTATAATTAATCGGCCAACTAATTAATCTTCTTGGTCGTTTTAGTTTTATAATACTGACAAGTTCGACCCTTAGCCAGCCTTAAGGTTGGGTTTGAAAGAGATTTTGTTATTTTTTAATTTTTTTAAGTTTTTAAATATAACTAAAAAACAACACAAAATATTAAAAAAATTATAAATGTAAAAAATAGCATTTTTCTGTTTTATTATTTTTATTATTTTCTGATTTTTTTAGATTTTTCTAAATATAGGAGTTAAAAAAGAGTCGAACTTAAAAAGATTTGAAGGCTTATCAATGGGCGAATTTGATAAGGATCAGATTTGAACGGATCAGATTGAAAATGACTCATTAGCTTCACCAATCTCAATAAAATCTCCATGAATCTAAGGGATATCGTGCGCGCTACACACGTGCCGCGCAACAGATCACGGTCCACTTAGCCTAAGACTTGCTATATATACTGTTAGAGCATCCGTATTGGTGTCGACTGTCAAAATTAAATTTTTATGACATGTCATCAATTGACAATATATTTTAAGAGTGGCATCCCTGAATAGAACGAAATTGTCAAAATGGCACTTTCGTAATTAATTTTTTACTTCTTCGCTGACGTGGTTTGTCAAATGGATTGTCAAATTTAGACAATTATCTAATTTTGTCTAATCTCTGTATCCCTGAAATTTAAATGACAATTGTCAAATGAGATTTAATAATCAATTTGACAATGAAATACGGATGCTCTTAGACTGTATTTATCACTGACACAATCACACTCGCAAGTCGCAAGTCGCAAGAGACAAAAAGAAGAAAGCTACCTGCCGTATTTGGTCAGGCCGACTTTTGATTGGGTTTGAGCTCCTTTGTTTCCTTTTTGTGCAGTCCTATGAATAAATGAAAACATGAGTAACTTCTTCCCAACAAATTTAGTATTTTTTTTAACGAAAATATTTAAACGAATTTAAAAGATAAACAAACGAATTTAGTACTTTTGAGATGTTTTGCACCTCCAGTTATCTAATAAATAAAAATTGAGGTCTCTTACATATATTAGTGTAGTATGAGAATTATTTTAGCCATGGATCAAATTAATTTTTCAAAGTGCTTATTGAATAGTAAATTTATATCTATATTGGATCAAAATATGCATGATACTAAATCATAAAAGAAATACAGTTTTAATAAAAGACTATGTTCATGACAGAATTTCAATAAAAGACTATGAAACATACCAATAATATTTTTTTTATATTTTAATAAGCTAAGTCTTTATCAAAAATATGTATGATTGAGAAATGCCTTGTATATCACTTGGGATGCTAGTCCAAACTCCATTTTAGAGATTTGAAAACTGACATATTTGTAGCATTCTGATGCTACCCAAATTAATTCTCCATCTAAACTTCTACAGTCATTGATAAGTACCAGGTTGAAGTCTGAATTCTGAATCTTCTACACTACTACAGTACTGATAGAGTGATAGTTTATTAAAAAATAAAATCCAGAAGTAAACTTTTACTAATATTTTGGCTTCAATATTATCAAATAATTTTTCAAAATGTAAAATCCAACACTTTCTTCACTTCAAGAGAGTCATTATATGAATTTGATCTAAAATTTGAAACCAACTGCACTACAATGGTCAGAAACTCAGAATCAATATGAAGTACCGAAAATAAAATTGATACATTGGACGTTAAACTGAGAGAAAATTTGGAGCCAACCGAACTATGAAATTGCTAGTCAATTAACAATAATAAAATAAAAAATGTATAAGATGGAGAAAAAAAAAGAACATGAAGATAATATTTAAAAGGTACTTCTTGTTTTACATCTATTTGGATTTGAATGAGAATAGACACATCTTTTAACCCAAATCACACTCAAAAGTGACTACAAGCGATGTGCTTGACTGCTTGGACTCATTTGATCTATATGCCTCATCAACCACATTATAAAAATAATATAAGGAGGAGAGGTAAAAATTAAAATGTTGACACTTTTACTGCTTAGTCCAATGTATTTCGGAAAATATCCTTGTCGTTTGGCAAATCACGTAAACTAAGGTCATGAGTCATCAAATAAGACCCATGCGGAGATGCTTGAAATCGACCTCCTACCTTAGAATCATTTTGTTTGCTCTGTCATTTTCAACAATTGCACAGCAACTTATACGGAAAATATTCATCATCTTTTTGTCAGTAATAGCAATAAAAATTATATGCTAATTCATCAATTACTTCATTATTGTACACCCTGCAATAAGATAAATTAGATTTGAACATTTCTTTTCAGAACATTAAAACGTACAACTGAGTCATTATTTAGAAAAGAAAAAAAAAGAATGTATGTTGACCTTTTATCTATTTTCATTTTCTGAAACCAGTTCTATTTGAACAAGTCAGATTTACATTCTTACTTTTGATTTTCATTTTTTTTATCATTAGCAGGCCAGTAAATTAAAAAAAAATAATGATTTTTGACAAAGAAAATGTTATTGAGATACCAAAATCAATACAGCATTATTCACGTTGCATGAGTTATTATTTATATTAATGACTTAATTATGCAACTTTCAACTAAGTACCACTAATATGAATAATAGCTCATTTAATCTGAATAGTTATTATATGTCATTAACGAATAACTAACTAATTTGAAGGTGAATAATAAAGTCTACGCCATTTTTATATTGATTTTAGTAGTATCAGCTCCCTTTTGACAAACGTAGCAACATATATTGAATGCAACCATTTCTTTGCTTCTTTTTGGAATCTCCCATTTGTTGGCTTATCATTTAAAGATCAACCAACCATGTTTCATAAAGTTGCACTAGTGTGGGTTCAAGCTTAATTACCACGTGTTGTCAAGATTTCGTGATATTTGCATGATAGAAATTCATTGCATAATTCAACAATTTTAACATGTGGTAGAATGCAAAGAATTGTTTTAAACATGCACTCATCCGTATTGCTTTTGGTAAAACTGTAGAAAACATGAACCGAAACAACTCAGATTAAAAATAAGAGTGATAAAACTGTAATTAGAAATCTATGAATAGTAGCGTGCCACTGGTAGTAACGCGGAGTAAATGCGATGGCGTCTTTAGCAAACACGTCACGGACAGTGACACCTTTGCTAAAAACTGACAACGATTTTAATTTATTATACTATATTAATGATTTTATTATATAATTTATATTATTGAATCAAAAATTAGATTTATTTTTCCTTTCATTTTCATTTATATGAGGTTATATATTATTGATATACCAAATAATTACTATCGAATTACAAAATTATAATAAAAAATATACAAACAAGTCTCGCACATGAGATAATAAAGTACTAAATAAGATACAACAATTAAGTCATAATAAAATACAAAATAAAAAGTAAACACATTGTATCGGTGAGCTGATTAAATTTTTTTATCATTTACATTTACTAAGTTATAAAATAAATAAATAACCACATCATGTGTATATCGACGTGGTGGAACAACATCACGATGCTCCTGACCAAGAGCAAGTGGGATGAAATCCCCCGTCTGTACAGGCTCTACAGCATCCCGAATATGCGATGACTATCTAGGTCTTGATGGAAAACCATACTGGCGAGGATTATAATGTTGTCCATACAGTAGAGGGTACTGCTACTCGTAATGTTGAGGTGGTTGTAAAGGATCCATCGGTATGTGCTGGATCTGCGAGAAATACGGAGTCCCGAATAGAACTGAGAACCGCGTACCCGACGAATCAGAAATATTTTAAAATTAGTTCAAGTTATTAAAATTATATTGTTTATATTTTAAAATTTAAAATTAAGTTATAATACTTACGCCGCCGAGGATAGTCATAAAGTCGACATTCTCATAGGGGAAGTGTGAGGAATGCGGAGTCAGTGGAGCCTTTGAATCACCCGTCGAATCCGAAATAGCATCAATATCCATGGGTAATCCTGTCACATGTAGAAGTTCGTCCATCTTATGAGGCATGTCTGCATTCTCAAAACCCCCCTTGCACTTTGAGATCATAATCTTGTCAAACTGCCTTCATCCCCTAGTGACCACCCATCGGACCGCCTTTAGTGCTTTCTTGGTAACCCTAACGATCTATTTATTACACATTAATTACACATATATTACCGATTAATATATATAAAATTGAGTATACCACGTCAGGGATCTCCGCTGCCACCGATGGTACAAGAGGTATCGTATCACCCGACTCAAGTGGTATGTGAGGTACGTGAGAAAAATATCCCACATCAGGGATCTCCGTAGACATTGAACCACCGTCGATATCTCCCATAGTCCTCCGCATTCCACTATTCTTCATCCGGATCTCGTGGAGGCAACTCATCCTATATGTCCACATACATCTAATGGTATTGTCTCCAGTTGGTATTTTTTCTTGAACCCAAGCAACGAACAATTTTTGATACTCCTCCATAAATGGCTCTAAAAATAGTTAGTAATAAGAAATAATAAGCAGAAAAATTATATTTTTTAGTGTATATGATATAATATCTTGGAAAATGGAGGCGGTACCGACTGAAGTAAGCCGAAATATCTCCTCACTCGCTCTGAATAGTACCTCGAAAAGTAAATAAGTGGAGGTCGATAAGTGTACGAGTCCATATAGTCATCTACCAACGTCGGCAATAAGTGATGTACGTACGGCCTCAAATTGACAAGCATGTGAGGCATTAACAATTGATCTCTCACGTACTTCACACCAATATTAACAACTTATCAGCTCAAATTATGACTAGTGATTACACATATATTTTCATTGATTGATTTAATTCTATAAATAAATTTTTACCTACCAAAAGGCGTACAACTGTCGCGGTTCGGTGTACCCTAATCGTTGAATATGGCCGTCTTTGAGGCGGGTAATGGACGAGCTGGGGCAAACACGTACAGCTCCACAGCATCAACAAAAGTCACGAACCACCAATGCTCCTAGTCAATCCATGACATGCCACATCAATACGCAAATATAGATAACCAAGTACCGCAGCACCCCAATTTTTTCTTCTACGGATTGCAAATTATCATGCAAATTAAATATTAGTACTAAAAATTACTTAATTATGAATGATAAATTATTTTATAACACTTACTATCAAAATCGGTAGAAGAAACACTAGTAACGAGTCTCCATTATTATCGGGAACATAATAGATTCCGTCAACTCTAGAGCAAAACTGACCGCATACCGATCAAGACCCCGATGATCGTCAACCTCTAGAGCGCTGATCAAAATGGAAACGTAACTCTCGAAGGGAACTAAAACGTATATCAAATTTTATATTTAGTTTAATCACAAATTGTTCATAATATGTTGTAAGGTATGAGATTTTTTCATCTTGTCAGACTGTGTGAGATATATGTTCAAGAACCGAAGGCCCATAACTTGAAGATTGATACAAGTTTATTGAGCTCGTTAATATAGTTTTGGAGGCCAGATACTCACACGTTTCACTTCAATTTTGGCAAGATGACTCTCTAGAGGTAAATAGTCAATTATTATTAATTTTATTATAGTATTATAAAAGAATTTATAGTAATAAAAATACTTTTTCAGGACGTCGCATGTCTGTGAGGTGTATCCACGATTGGTGAGCCGGTGAACAGATACACTGATGGAGATTTCTTGGCATATATCCGTTAGTTATTTAGGTAGTATGATATATCAGCATTCTGTAAGGTTGAGAGATAATTTGATTAGACTTTACATGAATTTCATTATTTATTGTTCACAAATTGTGATTAAACAGAATATAAAATTTATATATGTTCTATTTTTGTTCGAGAGTTACGGTCTCACTTTGATCACGCTCTAAAAGCTGACGATCATCAGGTCTTGATCGATATGCGATCGGTTTTGCTCTGGAATTGGCGGAGTCTATCATGTTCCCCAACAATAGTGGAGAATCTTTACCAGCGTTTCTTCTGCCGATTTTGATAGTAAGTGTTATAAATAATTTATCTTTCATAGTTAAATAATTTTTAGTACTAATATTTAATTTATAGGATGATTTGCAATCCGACAAAGAAAAAATTAAGGTGCTACAATACTTAGTTATTTATATCGGCGTCTTGATGTGGCATGCCAGGAATTGACCAGGAGCATTGGTGGTTCGTGATTTTTATTAATATTGTGGAGCTGGATGCGTTTGCCCCTAGCTCATCCATTACCCACTTCAGAGATTGTCGTCTTCAACGATTAGGGTACATTGGACCGTGATAGTTGTGCGCCTTTTGGTAGGTAAAAATTTATTTATAGAATTAAATCAATCAATGAAAATATATGTGTAATCATTAATCATAATTTGAGTTTTTAATATGAAATGGACACTTGATAAGATCAAATACCATAATTTGTCGCACGTCGGCGTGAACTACGTGAGAGATCAGTTTTTGATGTTGCCTCACACGCTTGTCAATCGGAGGCCGTACGAGTCGGTACGTCACTTATTGCTGACGTTGGTAGATGACTATGTGGACGCGTACACTTGTCGACTTCCACTTATTTACTTTTCGGTAGTGGAGTGGTACTATCTGGAGCGAATAAGGCGATAATTTGGCTTACTTCAGTCGGTACTGCCTCCATTTCCCGAGATATTCTATCATATACACTAATTTTTTTTTTTTGCTTATTATTTCTTATTACTAACTATTTTTATAGCCATTTGTGGAGCAACATCAGAGATTGTTCGCGCTTGGGTTAAAAAAAAAAAGAATACCAACTGGAGACAATACCATCAGGAGTATGTGAGACAAATGAGATGAGTTACCTCCACGAGACTCAAATGAAGAAGTGTGAAATGCGGAGGACTATGGGAGGTATAGTAAAAATTATATTTATGATATTTTAATATGTAGAATTTATTAAGTATAAACCAAAAAAATTTCAATAGAAAAAATAGTTTAGATAGGCTTAATTAACTATACTGGAATTATAACTCGAGTTTCATTCTAACAATATAGTTCTCAAATAAATAATAAATAATATAAAATTTAAAATATATTTAATAAAATTTTATGTTAAAGAAAATTTAGACATAATATTTCTAAATGCTAAGTAACATAATAATTATAATAATAAATAATATAATTAAACACATAATAATCTAAAACTAATCATCATATAAAAAGTTAAATCATTTTAAGAGTTAAATTTCATCTTAAATATATTATACACATATTCAAAAATAAACAAAAGCTCATTTTAAAAAATAAACAGCAGAGACTAAATAGATTGGATCGGTGGGTTGTAGATCTTTACAAAAGAATTCATTAGGGGGATTCTATATTTTACAAAAAGAAAAAAAAAATGTCGTTGCTTGGGGAAGGAATTTCAAAATCAATTGATTGGCTCCCTAAAGCATTTATTCTCCAAATCTATGCCCCTTGTGTATTCTGGAAACTTATATATTTTATTATGCAATAGACTATTATGATTTTTATTTATTTTTTTACTTCGGACCAAAGTATGATTGCTTCAAATTATGTCTTTTCGGTTGAAAATATAGATTAAAGTTGCTCAATAAATTTTGCCTACGAAAATCATATAAGATACCATAATTTTTTTTTTGCAGTTATTTTAAACTTTTGTATTGTCTAATATAAGTATGTATAATCTATATTGTGAATTCTTGTTTTGCTGGCCTTGAGCTTATATTTTTTTTATAGACCTTCCACAAGATTGATAAATGACATGTTGAGACAGGAGGTCAGCCAGACAGTAATGGGCCTAATGGGCCTATTATGCAGAGTCGGCTTCATAATGGGCCTAAGTCGAGATTAGACATAATGTTATTGGGCCCTATCAGTAAGATTTTCAAATGACTCTAAATAATTATAACACAAATTAGTTTTGAGAAGGGATTGACAATGATTTATTTTGACAATCTTGACAATGGACCTCTAAATAAATATAAAAAAATCTTAAAAATGAAAAATTTTTATAGATGGGTTCTTCTACCTTTAGATTGATGGTCATTCAAATTTCATGTAATTTTATTATTATTTGATAGTCCATCAAAAACCGTTAAATTGGAACCGTTACAAATTATATGAAAATTTGATGGTCTTTGATGGATTATGAAACGAGTAAACACATGATGCACGTGTTTAGAAATCAAATGAAATGAAATTTTGATCGATATGTTTATAAATTTGTAATAGGCAAATCAATATGTTTAGGTTGTGTTTGGATGGTCGAATGATTAGTGTAAGAATAGCGCTTTTTGGGTTAGTGATTGAGAATAGTGTGAGGTTAGTGACATCTCGAAAAATGTGAGAACTGAGAGGTTAGTTACTATTCCAGGTTAGTAAAATGTTGTTTGGATGGTATATTGAGAATAGTGATGGAGGAATTGAATAAAGCAATGAGTTAGTTTTTTGTTTGATATTAATGACTATTATTTTATTATTATTTATTATTATCCGTTATTAATTATTATTATTTTATTTAGTTATTATTATGATGTATTATTTTTTATTAATTATTATTTTATTTAACTCCAATGATTATTATTTTTTTAATTATTATTATGTATCATTATCTATTATTAATTATTATTTTATTTATTATCATTTATTATTAATCATTATTTTATTCACTAATGATTAGTACAAAAATAATAATTTTTAGTTAATGATTGAAAATAGTATGAATTATTATCTTTTATTCTAATATTTATTATTATGTTTATTGTTATTAATTTTATTTATTTATTTTTATTTAAATTAATAATATTATTTATTAATTTATTTAATATTAAAAAAAATATTATTTCATATTAATATTATTATTTGTCATTAATTATTATTTTGTTTATAATATTTATTTTTATTTTATTCAATACTAATGACTATTATTTTATTTATTATTATTATTATTACTAATGATTATTATTTTATTTATTATTATTAATTATCATTTATTATTAATTATTATTTAATTTAATACTAATGATAATTTTATTTAATATTATTGATTATTATTTTATTTTATTTAAAAAATATTATTCCATATTATTATTTGCTATTAATCATTATTTTGTTTAATACTAATGATTATTATTTATTTATTATTCTTAATATTACTTTGTACTTGATATTAATTATTATTTTATTTAATATTAATTATTATTATTAGTTAAAATATTTTATTTATTATAATGTATTAGTTAAAAATATTTTTGAATGGGTTGATGATGATGGGTGATCATAGAAATACGTTATACTTATTACATTCACTTTTCATTTTTATATTCATGAGGAGAGATGGTTGTTGATATAATATAATTAAAATATTATTTATTAGTTTATCTCACTATTTTTCTTTCCCACAATTCGCTATTCTAACAAAAAGATGGTTTAGCAGGTTAGCAACTAACCCAGCTGTTCTCAAAAATATATTTTGTGTTTGGATTGCTCTCAAGTTAGATGAGTAGTGATGTTCTCAAGAACAAGCTATTCCAACCCCATCCAAACACAGCCTAAGAAATCAGTTCCATGAAACTTTTCGACACCGGGCCCCAAAATTATTTAAAATTTAGAACAGTATATTTGTTAACATTCTATTTTAATCAGCCCAATAATAATGATTTTAAGGATTATAATGACTTGTCTTTCTATTGATTAAAATTAATCATCTACTCGACATTGGTTTTCATAATGTAGTAAACAATTAGATTGAGTTTTTAATTTTATAATTCAGACAAATTCAGTTTGGCACTACTATCGTGATTTTGATTAAAAGTTATGTCGCTTAACATTTAACAACCAGAAATTGAGCTAGCACATAATCCTTACAAAATTCCAAGATTATACAAAACTATTTAGTTTTTTTTTCCGAAGCAAGTGCGTCATAGATTATCTGCAATACATATCTTCTATAAATTTAATTTGGTTTGTTCTTATTTTTAGTCATTTTATTTCTCGTTTGTGTAACAAAATTACCAAACCAAACAACTTACCTGCAATAGTAGAGGTCAAAATAAGCAGTTGGGAGCTTCATCCAAAATCGTGGAGGTCAAAATAAAAAAATATTATAATTATAATATAAAATATTATAAATCTTTAATAGATATATTAATCTTTAAAACTTTTGAAGGGGTAATGCCCTTCCGGCTCCCTATCTTCACTTAAAGGGTATGTTTGACACTTAGTGGAATAACAAAAAGTTAAAATAGAATAGCTATTTTGATGAATTAATTTGCCAAGCGAATTATAGAATAAGTAGAAGAGTGCGGAAGAGTGCTAATCTGGTATATCAAGTTATTGGTGGTATACCGGATTAGCTCTTGTCGGAATAGCGATTATTGTTTCATTATGTTGTATTATATTATTATATTATGATTATGATTTATTATTAAATTATTATTATGATTATGATTTAATATTATATTAATATTATGATGATTATTTATTATTATTATTATTATTATATTATAATAATAATAATAATTATTATTATATTAACATCACTATTAGTATTATTATTATATGTTAAATTTTATTATTTATTATTATTATTATATTATTATGATTATGACTATGATTATTATTACTTATTATTATTATTTTTTTATTATTATATTATATTATATTACACTATATTATTATATTATGATTATATTATAATTATATTATTATGATTATAATTATTTATTATTATGATTTTAATTTATAATAATTATGATTTTAGTATTGTATTATTATACTCTTATTATAAATATGATTATATTATTATAATAATATTATGATTATGATTATTTATTATTATTATATTATTATAATTATGATTATTTATTATTACTATATTATATTATTATGATTATGATTATTATTTTATTATTATTATATTATTATGATTATGACTATGATTATTATTACTTACTATTATTATTATTTTATTATTATTATTATTATATAATATTATATTATTATATTATGATTATAGCTATGATTATATTATAATTATATTATTATTATTATTTTATAATTATGATATAATTATATTATTATTATAATTATTGATTATTATTATATTATGATTATAATTACAAATTTTTTATTATATTATTATGATTACAACTATGATTATTATTATCATGATAATGATTATTATTTGATTATGTTGTATTATATTATGATATTATGATTTTAGTATGATTATATTATTAGAATTAAAATTATTTATTATTATATTATTATGATTATAATTATAATTTTTTTATTATTATATTATTATATTATGATTATGATCATTATTTTAGTGTTATTATATTATTATTTTACTATTATTATCATCATCATCATTGTTAGTATCATAATTATTCATATTTTAACTATTCTGATTAACAACTGCCAAATGATATTTTCACTCTTCCGAATAGTCAAGAATACCACTCTTCCAAAAATATACTACTCTATCACTCTTCCAAAATTATCACTCTTCCATCGCTATTCCTTGATTTGCCAAACGAACCAGTTTATAAATTTATTCAAACAACATTAAAACCCACCAACTAGTAGTGGTATATATGTGTGTTTAGTGTAGTGGTATATATGTGTGTTTAGTGTGTTTAAAAGGACATCAATGCTTGTTTCATTGAATGAAAGTTATCAAATTAAGACCATTTTCTATGAAACCATAATCAAAGAAAGAGTATATACATAATAGAGAAGGGATCAGTTGACAATGGACCTCTAAATAAATATAAAAAAAAATTTAAAAGAAAAAAAAGTTTATAAATGTGTTCTTCTACCTTTAAATTGATGGTAATTCAAATTTCATGTAATTTCATTATCATTTGATAGTCCATCAAATAAATTGCATGAAAATTTAATGGTCTTTGATGGACTATCAAACGATAATGAAATTGCATGAAATTTGAACGACCATCAATTTAAGGGAAAATTAGTCCCATACCACCTCAAAACTTTAAATTTAGCAAAATGCCACTTTAAAACTTTAACTCCTTATAATGCCACCCTAAAATAAATTTATTTAGTCTTTTGCCACACTTATATATTTTTTGTTCATTTTTAATTAAGTTCAGTAAAATATCACTGTATTTTTGGGATGTATTTTTTTAATTCCAAAAATACCCTCATTTCTGTCTGATATATCTTTTCCAACTAATTTCGTCTGTTAAAATCGTTGATATCTCTGCAAAAATAAATCTTAAACGGCCTAAAAATATATAAGTGTGGCAAAAGACTAAATAAACTTATTTTAGGGTGGCATTAGGGGAGTTAAAGTTTTGAAGTGATATTTTGCTAAATTTAAAGTTTTGAGGTGGCATGAGACTAATTTTCCCTTAATTTAATGGTAGAAGAACACATCTATAATTTTTTTTTCCATTTTTAAGATTTTTTTATATTTAATTAGAAGTCCATTGTCAAGATTATCAAAATAATCCATTGTCAATGTATCCCCACTCTATATAATATATGTCCGTTCTGTTCATAAAACTGTTATGCATAACCTCCCGGTGTTTCCGGAGGCTTCAAATATATTTTAACGGCCAGGATCAAGCGATCCCTAAATCGAGTCCTCTGATCAAGTACCACTCTAAACGGCGCAGTTCTCCATATTGTTCTCTCCAGATAGCACAAATTGGACATGTCCTTGTCGTCAGGAAGAGAACGCTCTTTTGGAGCAGGAACTCTCCGTTTATCTTTCTCAAAACAGAGGATCAGTAGAAGTTATTTACCTGGGCGGCATTTGAAATTCAAAATCGTCCCCACTCACTAGACGTTAGTCCGTGATGTATTTAATTGTTCATCTACTCCGGGACCATCGATCCGAACTTTTACATAGTCACTGCCGCGGGACCTATACGGTGGAAATTTTGTAGTCCAAGAGCAGCTGACGCTGGTAATCACGCACGCTCTCCTAATTTTTCTCCCCACTGATCGATCTCCTTCCAACCTTCCCATCCCCATTTCTCCAAGAACTCCAGTAACTGTTTCTCTCCTCTCCATCGCCAACCACCTCATCCTCTCCAATGGCGTCGCTCACGCCGGGAGTCCTCCTCAAGCTCCTCCAGTCAATGGACACCGACACCAAAGTAACTGGGGAGCATCGTTCTGCCGTGCTCCAAGTGATCGGGATCGTTCCTGCTCTAACCGCCTCAACAGCCGATGATCTCTGGCCATCCCACGGCTTCTATCTACAACTGTCCGACTCTGTCCATTCAACTTATGTTTCCCTCTCCAGTCATGACGCTGACTCCATTCTCTCCAGTCGGGCACAACTAGGGCAACTAGTTCATGTAGACCGCCTCATCTCCTCCACTCCAGTCCCCAAAGCTGAGGGTCTCCGTCCAGTTTCCTCCTCCCGGCCTCACCCATTTATTGGGTCGCCGGAACAGTTGGTTGTTCACTCTTCACCCACTCGACCCGGGTTTGTAATCCAACCTGCCTCGCCTACTCGCCAAGCTCCGCCATTGCTACCTTCTTCCAATTCAAAGCGTATGGTTTTTGAGCCCAAAGAAAATCTGATTACACCAAAACTTGAGAAGGAGAAGGGTCCAGTGCGGAGAAGGTCCAGTTCGCCGGCACCCGTCAAACTTTTGACATCAAATTCAAATTCGACCAATTTAAATGCCAATTCCAAAAGATCAGCTTCACCTTCTGTTAGATCAGTGTCACCAGTTCCATCCAAGTGTGTTGTACCAAGTTTGGTTGCGGCCAAGGAAGAGAATAGAAGAATTGCAAAAGAACCAGCGATTGTGGTACCATCCCGGTACCGTCAACCATCACCTGTTTCTAGAAGAGGGGCTGCATCACCAGCTGCCAGGCGTGCATCTCTTTCACCAGGAAAAAGGTCAATAGTATTCCTTGTAAATAATATTATTGGTTCTACAGATAATCTTTGATAAGCACATTTAAAATCAAGAACCACAGTTGGGTCAGTTATGTTTTTGATTATTTTTGTTGGGTCCATGTCCTCAGTATATCTGAGTGCACTACCATTTATGTACTGGCATAGGGTGTATATGGCAGTCATTGAAGCAAAATTTTGTGCAGGTTATCAGGTGCGATTAAAATGTCACCAGCACCAGCAGCTGATGGCATGGGAAAGAAAAGGGTTGGATTGATAGTAGCAGGTATACCTAAGGTGTCAGATGCAATCCTGGGCTCAGCAAAGCCGATCCGCAAGAGCTGGGATGACTCATCCATTGGCTCAGTTATTTCCCTAGAAGGGAAGGAGAAGGCAGAAGGAGGCAGGAGCAAGGTTACCAGAGAGACCATTTTAAGAACTCAGGTATTTCTTCATATCCATTGGCTCCATTATTTGCTTATAGTTGTTTGATGAGTTATTAGGAGTAAGGATTAACAGTACTACTATTTAGCTGTTTTGCAAAAAGCACTGTTGTCAAATGTACTCTGATCTTTAATATTACCTGACCAAATTGCTTCAACTTAGCCTGAACCACAATATGTGTACCACCTTGAGTTTAGTTTTATTTGGACTCGGATAAAATAATGACCTTTCAGAGTTTGGGATAACTGTTATTTGACAATATTCATCTAATACCTGTTTACTGAGATACTAGTCCAGTATATATATATATATACATATGGGTTGGGCTATGGTGCTATGTATAGCACAGATCGTTTCCGTATTATGGATCGGTTCTTTAATATCAAAGTATAAATGGTCGATCCAACTGTACAAAATGATTTTTGTATGAATATTTAGATGTACACCAAATTTTATATTTTTAGAATTTTTTACTATTATTTAAGATAGAAAATCGCTTCTTTTGAATGGCTCATAATAACTAAATCAAGTGATTTTCTAACTATCTTAAAAAAATAGTAAAAAATTTCTAAAAAATGTAAATTTTGGTCAATATATAGATATTTATATGAAAATCATTTTGTATGATTGGATTGATCATTTGAACTTTCAAAATGAAGAACCGATCCATTATACGGAGGTAATCCGTACTATGCATAGCACCATAGGCTCTCTCTCTATATATATATATATAATCAGTAGCGGAGCTTGAATCATAATTAAGAGGGGGCCAACAAATTTTAATGAATTATATCAAGATAAGCTATACCACAACAACGTGATAACAACTAAAAAATGAATGAACATTTTTCTTATCTACATTTGAATTATTAAAAAAATATAAGATAGGAATTACTGAAAACTAGAACCAAAAAGAGCAAGCCATGATTCTGAACTTCATTTGACAACATCAGTAAGTGAGAAGATGAATTTTAATCCTATCATTACTTACAAAATATTGCAATATAAATTTTTGGCAATTAAATTAATATTATTTTTGACAATATATATATATTGTTCACTATAACACTATTATCGTTCTCCACTCAAATTGACTTTGTTCAGACTGAACTGCTAAAGGGCAAAAGTTTTATACAAACTAACAATTTTGTTGAGAAATAAGAATGTGAAACAAGTCATTATGATTTCTTAATTTTGTTGGATAGGTTGCTTGCGATTTTGTATTTGATTTTGTACTTTTGAAGACTTAAATCAGATATTAGACAAAAGCTTACTTATAATTTACCACTTTGAATTTCAGCAGTCCATTTTTCAACCAAAAGTGAACCATCCAGCCTAACCACGAATTGCTTACAAGTTACAAATCATAATATGTAAGAACCAAATGGAAAGTTAAAACTTCAGGGAAAAGAGATGGGTAATGTTATGCATCTGGTACCGTGACAAATTAAAAACAAAACTGAAACTTCAGTTTCGCTGGGCTTGGATAGTCCAAAGCTCATGAATATAAATTATGACGGGAGTGATGTTTTGAGAAGAAAATTTTGAAGGGAGTGAAGTTTTGAACAGAAAATTTTAGCAGGAACGAATAATTTTTATCTGTGAGAGAAGAGGGGGCAGTTTTGTGATTCAGATAAAAACTAGGTCTAATATTAATAACTCATTATATATTTTAAAATTTTAAGGGCGGGCCATGGCCCAAATATTTTGAAGGGCGGGCCATTGTATATAATATACAGTTGTCTGTGTCATTTTTATTGTCTAATTTGGTAAAAGATTACTGTTCCTTTTTGTATTCAGAGGTTCAATATTTGAAACAACATTTTTCCATAGTTAAATGCTAACTACTAAGCTATTTGTTCATATCAAGAATTCCACATCTGATATTTCTAATAATGTCATTAGAAAAGTATGGGCATTAATGAAGAAGAATCTAAAGATCACTCATCTTAGAAAATAACAATTAGTTTTTGGTCTCTTGTTAATGCTGCAATGTTCATATTTACAAATTAGGTTGTTATGTCACGTCGACTGAGTGATTTTAGCAATGACCAATCAACCACTGACGATAAATCTGAACATCAAAAGCTTAAACCTGCTAGGAAGAGTGGTTCCGCCTTGTCAGAGAAGACAAGACCCATTCATGGACCAAAGATCAGCCTCCATGATCGCAAGTGGACAGATGGCAGCATCCCATTAAATGGTGTGTCAGATAGTCTAGCCAAACTTGGAAAGGAAGCTATTCAAAGAAGAGATGTTGCATCAACTGTTGCAGCTGAGGCTTTGCAAGAGGCTGTAATCACAGAGGCTGTTATAAGGAACTTAAGGTATTAAGAATTACTGTTTACTGATAATAAATTAGGCAGCAAAATTTTGAAAAGGCCCTACTTCTAAGCACGAAAATATGTTTTTAGCCTGACTGTGTTATTTTATTCATAAATGCTTAACCAATCTCAACCATAGGAGCTTGGTCAACAGATTAGGGAAGGTTCTTCTAGTGAGTGAAATAACCATTCTTCTGATGATGTTCTTATTTTGTGTAAAATTAATAAAGAGGGAAAGGCATAATTGCAAATCATTCTCTTGGCAAAATAAGATATTAATAAAACTGTAGCTATTTACCTACTAACATTTATCTTCTTGCCAATTTTTGTAGCAAATTCTCTGATCTATGCAATTCATCAAAGGGGAGTAACCCTATACCGGCAATTGATCAATTTCTTACCATCTACGCTAACCTTCAAAAATGGCAAAGCACCATTGACTCCCTCTCTGGGGCCAAAACTGACGTTTCACCATTTGAGAAGTTGGCCTCTCTTTGGGTTGAAGCTGCAGTTTCCACTGACCTTGAAGTCCTCCAGGTTGTTCAGTCCACAATGGACTCCATTTCAAAACGTAACAAGTTTGCTGACAAGTCTGACAAACCACCTACTGTAGATGAAGCAAGAACAAGTATTTCTAAGAGGCAGCCCATATCAACTATCTCCAAGGGACATTCCAGGAATTCACCAAATCATAGCTCTAACTCCTGGAACAACAACTCCAGCTTGAATGACACCTTAGATCTGTTACGAGTTGTACAGCGTGAGATGCAAGTTTGGTTTCTGAAATTTGTCAATGAAGCACTAGATGTTGGGTTTGTTCTGATAGGAGAGAAGGAGAGGATTAGCGGTAACAATGGAAAAGTTACAATGGTCTTATCTCAATTCAAGAAAATAAATGATTGGTTGGATGGGGTTGGCAAATTACCAGAAAAAGAGGGGTTAAAGGATAAAATTGAGAAGTTGAAGAGAAAGATTTATGGGTTTGTGATTAGTCATATGGGGTCTGCTCTTGATGGCTCAGTTTCAATTTCTGAATAATAAAATTTGTAGTTTGTCAGTGTTAAATTATTTTGGTAACGTGTCTGATTAGATTGAACTGCTGTTAACCAATTGTTAATGATAAAATTATGTTTTAGCATACTAATCTATTCTTCTGAGTAAAACTGTTCCACTTTCCAATTATTCTCAGAGGTTAAATCTGAACTTTGATTTTTTTTTTGAGCCTGTAAGCTCTCTCCAATGTTGCTGGGTATCGAACCCATGATCTCAAGGATGAAGGTCATGCCTTAAACCGTCTGCGCTATGCAGTGTTGGGATTATGGCAGTCCCAACTCTCAAGCTGATCCAACCGGACCAACCTACATGTCAGTTTATGAATTATGGCATAAAAGACGAGTAATGCAGTACTGTGACAGAGTTGTTCATGGAGAAACAAATTCAACTAAAAAAAATACTGTAAAGATCCTAGACTAGATTCAACTTAAACAAGGGAAAAGTTAATAAAGGAGATAAACTCCACTACAAATTTCAAATTCATAATAATAATTCACCGTCTTTTCAAGCTAGAATTTGATTTCTTTGTAGTCTTACATTTCTATCCTAAGTCATCTAGATATCAATAGTACTCTTTACTCTTTGCTACGAAATCAACTCATAAGTTCAATTCAAGGGCATTTCTATAATTTTCTCCATTTTTATGTTTCTGAATTAGTTTTAACAAAATTAACAAAATCGTCAAAAGTTGACTGTGGGATCCTAACCTCATGCAGTCATGCTGATATGTTACAACCGAAGGAACAATAGAACCTGAACGATTTCATTAAAGATTGATACTTAAAAAAAGAAAAAGACTACTCTCGTGAGTTTTATTGGCTGTTTGGCACCAAGAAAAATTGTCTCAACAGGTCACCTTAACTATCCTTAAGAACAAATCAGTTTGAAAAAAGAAGTATGGTGAATGCATAGGTACATCCAATGTCTAAAAATAGAGTGAATGGTTTGTGCTTGTTATCTATATAATACTAAAGGTACTTCCATCTCAATCAAAAAAACACAAGAAAAAACAAAATTGTACAGCCGATAACATAAGACTCATAATTAAATTAACCATGGCCGCAACATCCACCACGTCCTCTCTTCTCCTCCTCACTTCTCTCCTTGCTCTCTCCACCACTGAAACCGTAGCCACCTTCGTTAATCCTATCTCCATCCCTTCATGCACTGGTCATCCTTCCTTGCTGCAGTGTGCTCATGACATTCAGTTTGCTCTCATTGGTACTGGCTATGCTGAAATTGGTACAGGGGTTCACATAATTTCACTCATTCAAGACTCAATTAATGCCGCAAAAGCTAGTAATATTAATGTTCTTCACTTCCTATCGATCAATCATATGGATTCCAGTTTTAGCAAGTCACTCCAGTCGGCATTTCAATTTGCTATTGCTGAACTCACTGCTGCCTCTAAGGTACCTTTTCATTCAAAAGTAGTTACTTGATATGTAAAAGTGAATTGATATTATTGATTTAATTGTACTTTTCAAACTTTTTCCTTCTAATTTTAGTATATATTGTTATAAACTAAAAGTAATATGACTGTAACTCTCACTAGTTGTCCTTTTATGTTAAAACATACTTTAGATGACAGCATTTACTTGTGTTCCTATTATTATAAAACCAGGTCCTGCAAGGCAAAACAACATTATCAACATCAGAGCTACATCATGTAAGGAAGTTCCTGAAAATTGCAAATAAAAGTGTATCAAAATGCACAACAACTTTGACGGATCCGAGCACTGATATCAACTTGTCGCTCCGCTCCTTGATTGATCAGTCCATCAACCTCACTGCGCTATCACTTAATATTATCGGACAAGTGTGTGGCAAAGTCTCTATCAGTTCTTAATTTGTACAATTAATAGATATATATATATATATATATATGATGGCTAAATCATGAGGTCGATTATTGTTTAATCATGTCTATGTTGATTCAGTGCACAATGTAAAAATCTTTTTTTTCTCAACTTAAAAAAAAAGTGAGAGTTGGAAAACTTGATTGGATAATTTCAATCCTATTATATTTAACTCTGTGATATCCTTTCTGCGTATATAACATTTGTGTGATTTAGTTAGTAGGGATCCACCAAGTCTATTATGTTTTCCTAAGTTGACTATTTAATTTTTGTGAACACTAAATAGGTAATTTTTCAGTAGATGCAGTAATATTGTAGGCAATATTTCATTAGTGGCCTCAATTTTGAACTGCAAGTAGAATAGAATTCCTCCAAGTGGAAAACAGCATGGAGTTGCTCCCCTGTTCAAAACAGTACTCCAATCAATCAGTACAAATAAATAGAGCTAGAAAACGAGCGCGCTCTTTCAGTGAAATAAAATAGAATGCTATTTGATTAAATAAAAAAATTAAACTGCTTAAACAAATTGGAGATCGATTCGACGAATAGTACTAAAATTGAAAAGCTAATTCAGAAATTTACACGCGACAAAACAAATTATGCGTCCATTAAATTTCAGAATATTGCGTGAATAGAAAGAAGTGAACAGAGTTTAAGATAGTATGGTTTCCACGCTGTATATGCAACAATTCCAATTAATCATAGACTGAGCAGTCAATGAAATAATTCAACAGTCTTTGCCACTGAAATGTTCAAATAACTTGAGTGATAGGCTGATAGCGTTGTAAGGTCTAAGGATTGATGGATCATGTAGCGGAGTAACAAGTTGATGTTGTCGTTGGATTGCTTCAAATGAGTGAGTATCCTTTAGAGTACTCTATGAAATTGTCCGAGCTCACTATGACTGTCGGATTTGTACTACGAACCGTTCAAATTCAATCTCTACTTTTAGATTCATAGGATTCACTCAAATCCGGACACTTTATTCCATAAAGTGCTATAGGAGATGTGAATTAGCTTCAAACTAGCAATGGACTTGGTCAAATTTTGGTGTGCGATTTGCAAACGACTCTGCACTTCAAGGAGCTGCGATGATGACGGTATTGTTTTGCCATGTAAAACCTCAACGTGATTGAAAATAAGTGTTTCCTTTTGAATTTATTTGATATACCACATATATATAATTAGACACATCATTTTAAGATTCCAAGTTATACATACATTAACTGAAACCGAAGAGATGTATTTATTGGCTCTAGATTTCAAACTAAACAACTGGGAAGGTGAACTATATATAACCCTTTTCAATTACTCTGCACACTTTTTAAATCTTCATAGTTGTCAGTTTTAATTCAAGTTTCGCTAATCCAACTATATGATATTCTACATCTATATGATAACAGCATAATCTAAAAAAACTGAATAAAAGTTCAACAATGAAAACAGATGACACCTATTGATTTACACTAACAATTTAAGGAGTGCTTAAAGGAACATCTTAACTGGCTAAATCCAATAGATACCTTAGATGCAAGGTTGAGCTCTTGAATTGCAATATTAATGGCTAAGTAGAGTGATTTACTAAAATCGGATGCGATATGAACAGTTCTTGAGAGGAGGAGGAGAACATTAATACAACTATACTTTGCGGTACTGATCGAGTCTAGCAGGAGAGAGATTGTCTTTGCAGCAGAGGCAACACCAAGAATAGCATATTGGAATTCATGGGGACATTTTAGTGTTGTGGGATAACATGTGAATGATGGAATTGACAAGGGATTGATGAAGGTGGATACCGTTTCCGTGGCGGAGGGAGATAGAAGAGAAACCAGAAGGAGAAGCCAGAGAGCAGGGGTTTTGCTGTCATGGATAATACTCATATGATTGGCCTAACAATTGTCTTGTGGGTTTAATATTTTGATTAAGATAGAAGTCTTATAAGTATGTGTTTTATAGACGAGGAGCACAGATCAATATTTCTAATTTTAGTCTTCTTAATTATGTACCAATTTATTCTAGATATGTATGAAACTGTCTATCTATATCTTTTATTAAACAACCTTTAAATTAAAACGACATAAAATTTGGGTAGTTTTTTTTTCTAATTTTGAACTATTTATAGTTGAGAGTTATATTATTTATTTCAATACATGTAGCTATTAATATTTATTGTAATAACATCTTCAATAATGTTTTACGCAATTTTGCTTTGAGTACGAACCTATTTATAGTTATGAATAGTGTTAGATATATTTATTGAACTAGTTATTGAAATTAGGGATGTAGCTATTTACATTGTTCAAGTATTTAGTTATTTATAACTATCATTAGTATTATTTATTCTCACAAACAAACAAAAAAATATCAGTAATATCCTTGTGGTCAATTAAAATGATGTAATAGTTTGAGATAGCAACAAGAATAATATTAGATGAACAAAACTATGTAAACATCAAAGTATCAAAACTTGTATACAAACAAATAAAATCAATAGGAAAGCCAACAATATGTGAATTGAATGGAAATAAAAAGGAAAGCCAACAATACATAGAACCAACAAACAAACAATGAAAATAAATAGGAAAACTAATAATATGTGAATTGAATGAGAAATTAAAGTCAATTGTGGCTTCATGAATAATAAACTATGAAAGAAATTTCACAAAATAAAATTTACGAGAAGAGAATTCTAAACACATCACCAATTCGCATAGTCTAGAAATCAAGATACGTACAAAATCATAGTGTGAAAAATGTACAATATAAAATTAAATGAAAGTTAGTTGGAAAGATTCCAAGCATCATGTTTGGACTAGGGAATGAGGGGCAAATCACCACGTTCGAAGGATGACAGAGAAGGAAATTGAAAAGAAAAATATGTAAATTATTTGCTAATAATAGATTTAATCAATGTTTGAACGGTTAATAAGACAAATGAAATGGTTTGGAGAGAAGAAAAAAGAAAATTTAAAAAAGAAAATGATTGAAAGAAAGAAATAAGAGGGATTCAAAATAACAGTGAAAATTTTGAATGAAATGGTGCCTATTGTGAGACGTTATTTCTGAAAATTAAATTTTTTTAAGGAATAATTAAATAAGATAATTAGTTGGTGGGGACAAAAATTGGGGACGACAGCCCGCGGACAGAAATATTATTCCTTATTCTAGATGCATCCTCTTCCAAATTGACATAGAATTTGTTTGAAACGATAGTCAAATTATGCTTAGAATTCGTTTTTCTGGTTACGAGTAGACTCTGAAGAGCTGTGATCTATTGATATCTCTTCTTTTATTTGTCAATTGATTATGAAGCTGTCAGGCGCCACCTTTTTAGTCCCTTCATTTGCAACCTATTAGAATTGATGAGTATTGAAATTTGACTTTATTAATAATCAATTGGTAATATGGAATATGATCAAATGTCCTGTTATTTTTTTATTCGACTAATTTGTTACCTTATAATTTCAGCCTGGTGATTATTCTTCTTTTTTTCTTTTCTGGTGCTTTTTATCAATTTTAACAACTTTTTTTTCAAGCAAGGCCATTACTAAAACATTTTTTTTGCTTTATCATACTACTTCGAAATTCCATACTTATTAGTAATATTAATATATTATTCAATTTAATATATTTTGAACGTTGTGGTTTCCTTATTATTTTTTGTTCAGATTCAGTCTATGTATATAATTGTTCATTATTTTCGTTCCTATCTTTTTTTATTTTTTTGGCAATTTTATGAAGGATTTCAAACATTTTCATCGATTCATCCGCAAAAATATAATTTTTTAATTAAAGTTATCGTAGTTTTGAAAATATTTCTACAGATCATACCCCGTGATAACACTGTTATTATGCTAGGTTTACTCAAAATTGAAACTTGAAAAGTACAATGTCAACCGAAATTTTGCAGTATATATGTGTACAAAGCATGATATACTTTCACAAAATTTAGGCTGAAATACTTAAATCGAATTTCAATATTTTAAGTTTGAAACATCCATCATCCAAGTGGCTCTACATTTTACCACAAAATCGAAGAATATAAACTTTTACAGTTTTCCTTTTTATTTTTTTTAATGATTTTCCAAATGAATCTAAAAATAATTGAAATTGCAATATTACATGTCACACACACACAGTAAAGGGCATAGCTATTTTAGAAAAAAAAATACATGCAAACAATAAATTAAATCATATAATATACCAACTAAAATCGGAATATTACAAAAGCTCAACGAATATGTATGATTGAAAATATTCAATCTAGGTTTCACATTGTACAATAATTAATTCCACATAAAAGTAAATTGCCAATCATGCATGAATCAAATTTATGATTGAATCAATCAAATATGTTAATGAAACTTGGATCCTACGGAGACTTTGCCACTCAACTGTCCAAATATCTTAAGAGAAAGCATTGTTAGGTTTATGGATTGATCAATCAAGGACTGGAGTGAGAGGTTGATGCTGCTGTTGGGAAGCTTCAAACAAGCAATGGACTTTCTCAAGTTTTGGTTTGCAATTTTCAAAAAGCTCTGCACCTCTTGCAACTCTGATGATGATAGCATTGTTTTTCCATGCAAAACCTGATTTTATCATCACATGAATGAATGAGTGTTATCATTTTGAATTTATACGATATGGAAGTAGGAAAAAAGAAACTTATAATCAAATACATTATTTAGAATTCCAAGATAAAGCATCAAGTGGATGGAAGAAAAAAGATGTAATTAATTCCTGGGTAGAAATTTCAAATTAATTTACAGGGGATGTGACCTATACATAATGTTTTTACAACTACTCTGCATATTTTTAATTTGTGGAATGGATGCCAGTTTTTATTTCAGGGAATCCAATTTTGCAAATCTATGTTTATACGAGAGGAATATGATCTAACAAAGACAGTTCACGAATTAAGTTATTGAAAATTTATCACTAACACGTGTTTACACCAATAAATTAAGAACGTGTGAAATAAAATATATATTTATATATTTTGTCCAATTCCAATAGGTACCTTAGATGCGTAGTTGAGCTCTTGAATTGCAACATTGATGGTCGAGTGAAATGATTCACTAAAATCGGATTTGATGTGATTGCTTGAGAGAAAATGGAGAACAATAATATAACTAGACTTTGCAGTATTGATGGAGTCCAGGAGGAGAGAAATTGTGTGAGACCCTGCACCAATTCCAGCAGAGCCAACACCAACAATGGCAGATTGGATGTCATGAGCGCACTTTAGCATGGCGGGATGACCCGAGCATGATGGAATTGACAAGGGATTGATGAAGGTGGCTGCCGTTTTCGTGGTGGAGAGAGAAAGCAGAGAAACAAGGAGAAGGGAGAGAGCAGGGGTTGTCACTGCCATGGTTAATTATGTCGCCTGTGTACCAATTCACTGAGTAATTGTCTAATTGTATTGTATGTTTAATATATACTTTGATTGAGGTGGAATTCCTCCTCATGATAGTTTTATAGGTGACAAGAACAAACCATTTTCTAATTTTAGTCTATTAACCATTTAACTGCATCTTCTCTTCCAAACTGACATTAAACTTTGTTGGTAACCATAGTCAAATAAACTTAATTTTAAAACTACTTTTCTGGTTGTAAATACACTTTAGAGAGTAATAATATATATTTTTTAAGATTTTTATTTGGTGGGTGATCAGTTGATCCAGTCCTGTTGGGTTATTTTGAGGGAGTTCCTCGTTAGATTCATGTCGAAAATTCAAGTTGGGAGTTGGGACTACTGTGAATTTGTTTACATCTTCTCTTGGACTCAGCATCTAGCGCTTGTCATTAGAGTAATGATAAATGTGTCAAAAACATGTATACTTACATTTAAATACAGATACAAATATGTATTTATATCTGAATGTATTTATACATGATATATTCATGTATATATCATATATACAGTGTTGTTAAACGTATAAAATTAATATATAAAGAATTTCGTGATTGAACAAGTGAAGTCCCACAAATCTGAAATTGGTATTTAAGGCCCAAACATTCATGATATAAGAAAAAAAAGATACAAATAACTGGAGATTAATTTTGAAGATATTTCGTTGCATAAGTTGTGATGAACTTTCCAAGATGCTTGTATATTAGCAGTATCTTTTTGTTTCTGTATTGAATAATGGTAAAAAAAACCCAGCAAAATTGATAAAATTGAATTGGAATCTCTTTCTATTTTTTAACTATTGTAAATATACGAGATAGTTTTTACAGCCTTCACTTTATAGTATTGTTAGAGAGATTTAAATGTGTTTACTGGCATAGCAAAGATTGATCTCCCTTGTTCGAGAAATATAATTTTATATGTCATTCTTTCCTGTTAAAATTTTACTTTTCATTTCATGAAAATTTTCACTTTAGTTCATTTATTTACTGTACTTCTATAACCTTCAATCAATTAAGGGTGTGATCCTTTAAAAATTAGAAAAATATCCCTCATAATTTTTCTCAAAGAAAATTGGGAAATATGCCGTTCTTCTAACTGGGAACCGATTTTTTTTACTTAAGCTTTGAATAAGACATTTTTCAATATCAAACCACCAGAATTTCAAAAAGTAGAATGAACGCTAAGTTATAAAAGTATTAAAAAAATAAAAATATATGATTGCTCTCTAAGTCTGTAAAAGTAGTTTAAAATAAAGTATATTTGACTATGGTTACAAACAAAATTTAATGCCAGATTGGAACAGGAGATGCAGTTAAATGGTTAATAGACTAAAATTAGAAATTTGTTGGTGATTGTCACCTATAAAACTATGATGGCACTTCTACTTTAATCAAAATATTAAGCATACAACACAATTTCACAGTAAATTAGTACACAAGACACAATTAACCATGGCAGCGACAGCCCCTGCTCTCTCCCTTCTCCTTCTTGTTTCTCTGCTTTCTCTCTCCACCACGAAAACGGCAGCCACCTTCATCAATCCCTTGTCAATTCCATCATGCTCGGGTCATCCCGCCATGCTAAAGTGCGCTCATGACATCCAATCTGCCATTGTTGGTGTTGGCTCTGCTGGAATTGGTGCAGGGTCTCACACAATTTCTCTCCTCCTGGACTCCATCAATACTGCAAAGTCTAGTTATCTTAATGTTCTCCAGTTTATCTCGAGCAATCACATCAAATCCGATTTTAGTAAATCACTCCACCCAGCAATCAGAATTGCAGTTCAACAGCTCAACAATGCATCTAAGGTATCTATTGGCCAGGATTAAAGATAATTATTTCAGCAGCCCTTGTTTTATTGGTGCAAATACATGCTATTGGTCCATTTTCATTAACTATGATGTATATTTTAGATTATATTCTTGCCATATAAATGTATATTAGTTAAGTTGTATCATCTAAACTGAAAAAGCACCATTCCACAAATTAAAAATATACAGAATTATTATAAAACATCATAACTCACGTTCATGTAATGTAATTTGAAATTTATATCAGTAATTATATATCTTCTTTTCTTTTTCAGTTAGTTAATGCTTTTAACTTGGAATTATATGTTTCTTTTTTCCTACTTCCATATCATATAAATTCAAAAGGATAACACTCATTCATTCATGTTATGATAAAATCAGGTTTTGCATGGAAAAACAATGCTATCATCATCGGAGCTACAAGAGGTGCAGAGCTTTTTGAAAATTGCAAACCAAAACTTGAGAAAGTCCATTGCTTGTTTGAAGCTTCCCAACAGCAACATCAACCTCTTACTCCAGTCCTTGATTGATCAATCCATAAACCTAACAATGCTTTCTCTTAAGATATTTGGACAGTTGAGTGGCAAAGTCTCCGTGGGATTAATTCATTGACTGATGAGTTGATGATTATTTGGAATTATTATTGTACAGTTTGGAAACCATGGCTGGATAATTTTAACAATACGATCTTAAACTCTGTTTATGTAATGCTTCTGAAATTTAAATAATTCATAATTTGTTGCGTCTAGTGTAATTTTCTGAAAATAGTTTTTTTTTTTTAATTTCAGTATCAAGCATTGATTCTGTGTGCAATTTGTTTAATCATTTTAATTTTGATTTGTTAGTAATACAGTATTCTCTATTAATTTTTTCATCTACAAGACCACACTTGTTGCCAGGAGCTGGATTTCTTCTCTATTAATTTGTACGGATTGATTGGACTGTTTTGAAGAAATACGGATTGAATCATTTTAATTTTGTTTTGCTCACTTCTACATTATCTAAATAGAACTACCAAAGAAGAATATTTATCGAACAGAAAAATATTTATATGAACATTTTGAGTCTTGTAAATAAGAGGTGTGTCGACGTTCATCTAATCTACTTGTAATTACTTTCATGATCTTTCATGTGTATGATATGAGCTCATTATGATATGAGTTAGGATTGCCCAACTCATGAAAAGAAATCTCATGTTCGATCGATTATTGTATAGAGACTACAAATAATATATATATATATATATATATATATATATTCATACAATTCCATATTTATATACGTTGTTCGATGTGTATATGTTAGTGCCAGTTTTTATAACCTATCAGCTGAAATTAAAATTAAGGTATTTGTTTTTTTTTTACAAAAAACCTAAATCCAGTTTGCATCATCGAATTAAGACTATGCGAAAATAATTAAAATAATTCTAACTGAACTTTCATCAACATTTAAGTTGGTCCTTTAACTATCATCTGCAATAGGTTGGTTATTATAATTAAAAAAAAATATTTAATTGATCCGTCACTTTCTTTATAAAACACAACTTGGTTCTTAAAGTGTAAACGATACTATATAAGTAGTTGAACTATAAAAAATAACTAATTTAGTTTATGATGAGGTTTATATTTTTAATGGTTAATTAATTTTAAATGATGAGGTTTTTTTATTTTCTTTATAAAAAAGCCCCCCCCCCCCCCTGCTCAACAAAAAAAAGAGAAAAAAACAGAGAGAAGAGAAGAAGAAGATAAAGTAGCCAACTGCCCCATTCTTCTTTGAAAGCAGTCAAAATACGAAAATTAGGCTTGTTAGCTAACTTTTGAAAAAAAAAAGGAAATTACATCGCATAACTAACCTACTACAGATATATTACCAAAACACAAAATTCATTGTAGTTTTTTATGTCTATTTTATTTATACTAGGAGACAAAAAAATAGTATCTTTGAAATAAAAAGTTCAAGAACCAGATTATTTTTCTTTTAAAGTTTGGATACCAAATTAATTTGTATGTCAAAAATATAAAGATTTATTTTCATGTATTTTACAATTTAAGGAGTAATTTAGTGTAAATAAAATTTCAAGGATCAGTTTGACTTTTTTGTGAAAGTTCAGGATCAAAAGATGAATTGTCCAAAAATAATTGACGATGTGTGTGAATTATTCAATTTTATAATGAAAAAAGATATCTTATATTTATGGATTGCTATTGGAGAAGCGAGTGGTTATATATTTTGTTTATGGAGTTTTGTAACTAATTTCGTTGTGTTTCTTTAGTTTTTAATTGTTGCCAATGTAGATTGAAGAGACGTGGGATGGAGGTGGAATATGCTTTTTTTTTTTTGACAAAAAAAAGAGGTGGAATATGCTACTTTAATCGAATCACGCCCGTTAGGAATGTGACGTTATATATATACGCCGTTCAATGCGTATGTTAATGTTAGTGCCATTTCATATATGCATATGTTCAATTTGTTCATAGTGAATTAGATTACGATATTTAATTATTGAAGCAGTGAATGAACAAAAATGATGTAAAAGAAAACTATTGCAAAATTTTCGAGTGATATTCTTCGTATTTAACTTCCTACAAATTAATAGTGTTATACTCATTTTTTTTAAAATGTTATATTATTTTTGTTTGGAAAATTGTATAGTGAAATGTTGTTAAAAAAAATTCAACCTACGTATATAAAACGACATTGGCAACTCAAGATACTCATCTTTTCCACTTTGATTTTACCTCCACAAAAATCCCTAGCGAGGGTCTAAAAGGTTGTATTGTCATTTCTCAAAAGGAACTAGTGATAAAGACTTATAAATAACCTTTTGAGAATGACACTCATGACTCATCACTAACAAGGAAAGATTGTTAGATCAGGAACTTGACATTTAGGAAAGATAATCAAGAAAACCTACACCGCACAAAATATAATTTTTTTCCCTACTATGATTATAGTGGTATCTCTGTTTTTGACAACTATTGAGCGGCCATATATGTTTTGTTGGTCAGCTTTTCCATTTTGTTTTCAAAGGATGAAGCCAATTAATGTGACAAGATTGAATTTAAATAAGTTCATCGGTCCATACTTTTCAAATTCTCAATATGAAAAAGGTCATTTCGAACCAAGTAGGCTTTTTTTTGTGTATTTTAGTGTTTTTTTTTTGCTGACAGTCGCACAATTAAAGGCGTAAGAAAATATTATAATTCATTTAGTGTTTTTATTTGATTTTAGTTTGACTTTAGCTCGTTCGATTAGATTTTTTTGTCAGTTCGATTTGAGTTCGGTTCAATAATTTTTAATGTACTAGTTTGAATTCAATTCATAATAATTCAATATGTAGTTATTTATATATATTATTAACTATTTTATCAATAATATATAATAATATAATTATTTTATTATAAAATTAATAAGATATTATTAATTTATTATTAAGTTAAAAATATCTAGTTATTTTTTTTTGAAATTTTAATAAAATATTAATTATTTTAGCTCTAATTATTTATATGATAATATAAAAATAAATGTAAAAATTAAAATAATTGAGTTTGTCTAGAATTTGATTTCAATTCGAGTTTAATTTAGTTTGAATTGATTTAAAATCAAATTCAAACACTAGCTAGTTTAATCGAATTTGATTCGTTTTTAGCCCTACACATAATAATGGAAACGAAAATATTCCTAATATAAGAACTATAGTGTTATCAAATGTGCATTATAAAAAATATTTTATTAGACAATCGTTATGCATTGGAAATGTATTAATTGCACAAATTAATTTTAGTTGATCAAACTTTTTTTCAACCAGTAAAAAACATTTTTTTAGCCACATCAGCAATCGTCCACGGGTTATCTGCTAAGTAAATTTGTAGCATATTTGCAATCGTCCACGGGTTATCTTAGTAACATTATAATTAGTTTATAATTAACTACAAGTGAAATAAGACGCCCTAAGAATCATCGTAGATAAAATAGAAAGGTAAAGGAGAACTGGCCTAAATAATAAAAATTAGTGATTAGCGATCTAACGCTATTTCAATATTATTATCATTTAAGATCGGAAACATTCCTACCAATAATGTGGGGCCCTATAGCAACGAGGGCTTGTTCACATCGCAATTAAAAGGACACTATTACTTTTAATCTTGTCATAACTCCGGAAAAAAATTAAAAAAATAAAAACAAAATTGAACTTGGTTTCCTTATATGAGTTTTGAGTGATGAAGTGATATGATTGAAGCGCTAAATCATTAATCAGGGGTGGACCTATATATAGGTAAGCCATGTTCAAAGTACATGTAAAATAGTGAGTTTTTTTTTAATTAAAAAATATAGTTCAAAATTATATGAATGCTAAGCTTAATTGAAAATTTATGTCTTCAATATTAAATTTTTTGAGAATTTAACACTGATCTATATAATATGTTCAGGCTTGCTAAAAAGGTTGAATCCGATACTGTATTGGTGCAGCTTGGTGGTAGGAAGTGCATATCGGTCCTCCAGTGGCAAATCAAATATTGTACCCTTATATGTTCGTTCCTAGTGGTACCAAGCTTTAGATAGTAGTAGGCTAGTAGCTAATCCATCTACTTGTACCACAAGTATACAAGTAGTATGTTGAATATCTATATTTCTATATTATTATTATATAAAGTATTTAAGCAATGAATGTGTTCATTTTTTGTCATGGTATTCAAACTTTCATAATACTCATTTTATCCTTTATACAACAGTTGTGATTCAATTTGATTAACTTTGATGATAGATATCATTTTCAGTTTTTCAATTTTCTCTCTATTCGGAAATGATATTTTTTGAAAAGATAAAGATTTTCTTAAAAATTAGATGTCAATCAACCAAAATAATATGATATTGTATCTTTCCTAATAATTGACAGAGATTTTCTGATTATCTTAGTTTTTATAGTAATTATTTTTTTAAATTGACTTTCTCTTATTTGGTGATCTTCTATAATAATTATTCCCTTTTTGTTTGATCTTTTATAGAAGTTCTCTCTGATGATATATCTCACAATTTCATATTTAAAAGCACATGTAAATATTAAAGATGAAGATGACAATCATGTTATGTATTTTTTATGAAAAGAATAGTTTGCTCATTGGTAAGTAGTTTTTATTAATGATACGACGTACATCATTTGTATAACTGAAATGATAGAAAAGAAAAAGCATAATAAATTAACTATTATAGTTGTATAAATTCAGAGGAGAGAATTAGAAATAAATTTCAATTTTTTTTTTCTCTTAAAAATATTAATCACGTCTTCATTCAAGATATATTAGAAGATATATTAGAAGATAGAGACGAATAATTTTTGCTTTTTTTAATATAAATATATTTAGTTGTCAAAATAATATATTATTTTTTATGTATCTAAATAAAAATAGCCGCCGTAATATGCTGGCAGCTAGTTAGAAATTAAAAGATTGTGGGACACTGGGGGTATGAGCTTGTCTGGGACATGTTTTGGTGACCTGTACGAAACTGATCTGGATTGGCAATTTGACATGTTTTATGTTTGAAATCCTTGCTGTAATTTATGGGAAAATTTTAATACAAATGTTCAAGATCTACAAATCTATCTGATTCTTCTTCTAGCCTAAACCACTATTAACAAATAACGATCTTTCCTACTCCATGATTAAATAGAGCAAGGTATCATCAAATTCCCTCGCTCAATGTCAAATCCAACCAAAATGCATAAAATTTTCACAGCCCAAAATTCTCCTATATGGAGCCCAGTTACTGTGATTCCAGGTGCTTGAGAGCCTCCACTGCTGGTGCATGCTCCCCCTGCTCCTCCTCTTTCAAGTACAAAGAAAGAACTGATACTTCAATTTCATTAACAGCTTCATTGCCATGCACTGCAGACATAGAAGAAACATCGAAAATAAATTCTGTCTCATGATGACCAGCTTCTCACCAAGTATGGCCGTGATGCCGCCATCTGATCGAGTGCGATCACAATCCCCATGGCGAGGCACGTGTTGATCTCTGGTTGCACGACGAGCTGAAACACGTCATCACCGAAATTCACACCTCCGTTGCTAGTTGCCACTTCTTTTCTTCTGATCTCCACCACTTGTTGCCCCTCGTTATTTTGGATTACACAACAGCGTTGCGAATATGAGCCCTCAGCCACGAAAGAACTGTTGCTCGACGAGGGCAAGAAGGGTACCATCTCAGCAAGAGATTTTTTGTGGCCCATTGTCGCGTGCCGCTTGACGGAGAGGAGTGGGTTTGTGGTGTCTTCGCCATTGTAGATTACCCATTGATACCCAAGATTTAGTTGCCTCTGCATTATTTGAATATCAAATTATTAATTTCTTTCTATAAGGCGAGCAAACTTCTGATTATTTGATTAACTTGCCTGGGTGAGATTAATTGATTAAACTAATTCAAAGTTAATCAGGTCATATAGCGGATCAGAAAATTATTATGATATATATGTCGTAATCCTTCCCGTTGAAAATTGAACTTGCTCTTTTCACATTCAAAACCATCTAATTGTTTTGTTAAATAACATAACGAATAAAACAATTATGTTTAAATCTGTTAGATACCAGATATTTATAAAACACTCAAAAGGAAAACAGAGGAAATTGTTTGTGTTTGTGTTTGTGTTTGTGTTTGTGTTTGGAACAACTCTTAAATACCTTTTTTCTAACAGAAAGAAGAGGTTTCCCGGCAGCGGCCATAAGAACGACCTCGCTGTTACAATCGGATCCGTAATTGTCTACCCGAAAGATCAAATTGCCCTTGGCATCATAAACCGTGAACCCGCTACAATTGAACAAGAGAGACTTGCGCCACACTGTCAGTACCTCTGCCTCCTCCCTCCTGCTTTCTTGATTGTTCGCTTGGAGGAGGTTGGATTGCACGGAGGTCAAGTTGGGGTGCACCTTCTTCATTCGCTGGAAGGTCTTCATGGCGATACTCGCAAGGGTGTTCCTCCAATTTCACAGGTGACCGAAGGAAGAGAAGAAGGTTTTGTTTCTCTTGATTGAAGTGCGGTGGTTAGAAGGTGTGTGTGATGGAGATGAGATGACCTTGGCTATGTATATATATTACCTCTTGGACCAGAATGCCCTCGAATATTTTCTGTTTAATACATTAAGAGGCTGTTGAGACTACATGGGTGCAAGGTTACCGAGTGGAATTGAGTTAGTTAATTTTTCTAATTTAAAATAATGAATGGCCACTTCTTATTACTAATTAGCACCTAAAAAAATGTTACATCATCGGTATCAGTTCTGTCCACGATTTTACCTGCATATACCTATACGAATTATTCGAGATAAACTTTAATATATTTATTAATTGAGCTTCAAATTGAAAAATATATTAGAAATAAAGTTGTGATGTTATAGTTCTCCCTAAATTTGCACACATAAAAAACAAAATAACCTCTATTTCAACAAAACGGTTCTAATGCCTCCATCATATTATATATCCTCTTTTTAAATTATTTATAACTAAAAATTTTAAACTGAAATATTAAAATAAAACAGCTAGATTTGATCTATATCAAAATTTACATATCAATGTGTATTAGACCTAAGTTTAGAAATGCTACTATGTTAATTAAAAGATGTACAATATATCTACATAAATTTTGTTATAATAATAATAAGGTAATAACAAACATGGATTTCGGTCAAAAAAATATTAGTGCATAAGTCCTGAAAAACTTGATAAACTTGCTAAAACAAAGTATATATGGTCTGATGACAATTCATATCATAGGAATTAGGAGGGCACGTGGAAGTCTGAGAGTTGAGATGGCTTAAAAAAAAGGGTGATGATAAATGTGGGTCTACGGACAGTTAGGTGGGGCCTACTCGATTGTATGATTGGCTGAATGGGACTTGTAAAAGGCGAAGACTATCTGGTAACAATTTTTAATTTTAGGTGTTGATAATTGTTAGATGGTGAATTTCTAGGTCAAGAGCGAATGAATCGTTCAATGAATTTAGGTTAAAAAAAGGAATATATAAATTAATTATGAAGTAGGAACAATCGACAGGGTACACAGAATTTGGGAATTTGATAATTTGGAGATATGGATGACTACTGTATATATAAATAAAATTCGTAGGAAATGTATATTATATTTTTGTTTAAGTCTTTCATTGATATGATCGAGGATCGGCACAAAAAAAAAACTTACATAGATATTAATGAAATATTGACTGTTGCTCTCAACACAGTTTATTTATAAGGTACGAATTAATGATTAGCATTTGCTTCTTATATTCCCTAAGTAATATATAATTTTTTTGTTCTACCTAAATGCCGTACAATACACACAAAAAATAACCAATTCAATTAAATATGAAGAGTACACCTGATTTACGGAATATTAGTTGTTATAACCAATTCAATTATTTGCAGTACCTAAGTAACGGGAAAAAAATGTTATAGTGTTATTTTATTTATGTTAATATATATATATATATATATATATATATATATATATATATATATATATATATATATATTTTTTTTTGTGGTGTACTAGTACCAAAAACTTATTCTCATACTTTTTTTTAGAAAAAAATGAGAATTTAACTCATAAATTTTATTTTTATGTATAGGAACTTGAATCCATATTTTTTTGGAGACCATTCTAGTTAGTTATTACTTGAACTATTAGGTCATTTACTTCTTCTCATACTTGTTAATAAAAATAAATACAACACATGTGTATTTCAGTATTTGAAGGATATATTTGCAATTTACCCAGGTTTCATGAAGATAATTTTCTTAATAGTTTCAGAGCCGTAGCCTGTGACAGGTCACAGGTGGTGTTATCTACATATAATAGGGACCACCAACTCTGACTCAGGTAATTGAAAAAAAAAAATCAGACCCCTAAAAAAAAAATCAGATAAGATTTCTAAATATATTTAACATAATGGTGGTACCTCAATTGGCTCTTGTTTTGAATCTTTCTGACCACATAAAAAAGACAGCATAATTTTTAGTCACGAATTTGATGGGATCCTCAACCCCCATTGAAAATTCTGACATATGTCCTTATTAACAACACTCTTTTACTCAAGGTCCTGGATATCAGGATTATTTTTTAAAGGCTCATATTATATGTGTACACGTGAACTTATTTTTCTGTTAAGGAAATTTCAATTTATCTCACATTTTTTGTTGTTATGTGGTATATTAAAAAAATCCTTTTTAATTAGTTTTGTTTTTGAGGGAAAAAACATCTTAATGAGTTGAATTATGTTTCTTTAATTACTGCTGCTAAGATAGCAAGAGGTGAAGATTACAAGAGGCTACATGTATGTACTTTTGTTTACACCAACCAAGTTGACAAAATAAAGTATTAGTATTTTTGTTTTTTGTTTTGTGTGTGTGTGGGGGGGGGGGGGATAAATTCATCAAACTTGCAATTTAAATTTTTTCCAATTCATCCAGAGCAAAAGAAAATTGCAGATTTAAATCAGGATGAAGTGGCATTTTTTCCGGTTGGATACCTAATCATGATGTCTTTTCCTTTGAAAAATGGCTATACACGTTGCATCAAAGCATCGAATAATTAAGTTGTTTCTTTTTGGGAATCTTTTATTCATTCACCTATTAGCGAAGACAAGTATGTGTAATCACATTATTACCATCTTTTTCTTCACTTATTTGAATTGTCCTTTTCTGGTCGTCTTTATTAGCTAACCAATATAAGTTGATTATTTCATTTTATATTACTTTCTTACATAAAAAAATACGCAATTTTAAATTTTATAAAAAAAACAGCAAACGAAGAAATATTCCCCTCCTCTATAAGATAGAGATGAACACAACGATGACATGTTAAATTTATAAAAATAAGGAAAATGTTATTGTGATATGAAAATTGATCGATATTGATACCGCTTTAGTATTTACATTAAATGAGTTAGCATTCAAGTTAAAGACTGTATTATTCAATTTATTTTATATAATATTAGTTTTGTAAGTTAAATGTCCTAAAAATAATTCCTAGTTTGTTCGTTAAGAACGTGCTTGCACATATAGATAATGAGAAGGGATTCAATTATCATTTTTTTGGTGTCCGTGGTGTCTATTTATTTATTTATGTATAAATTTAAAAATATGAACCGTTAGATGTATTTTATATCATTTCAATTGCATGTATATGAAAAATAAAAAAATTTTTAACTTTATTTGAATAGCCATCAAGTAACATGTCTAAATTATAAAATTTGGTCCGTTGATTTTATTAACGCTTGATGCCTATATAAATAATATTGAAATGATATAATTTTTTGTATACATATATAAGATGATATTTACAAAATATTTCTTCAATTAGTTTTATTATTTAAGAATTTAAATAATAGTTATTTGATATTTAATTTTAATGGCACCGATGTGGCACCAAAATGGTGGTAATTGAATCCCTTCTCATAGATAATTACTCCCATTTAGCAAAAGTATGTGAATCAGGTATCCGTCCGGGATGGATTTTGGTACTCCATAGTCCATATTAAAGCAGTTATCTTGGATGTCAATTAGTCGGGTCGGGTCACATTATTTTATTATTTTTTTTATCGGTTCTGAACTTAACTCATTTAAATTCAGATCAAAAAATCTTGACCATATCCGACATGATCGGGCCATGGGTCGAGCCGACCTGTGTAAAATAATTATATATTTATTAACTATTTTATATAATTTTAAATAATTAAATATTAAATTTATAATTAAACATAGTTAATATATAATTATTATATATTTAAGCTTTAATTAGTATTTAATCATGAAATTGCTTCAACAAACATAATCAACCCGATCCGATTCGGATCAAAATATTAAACACATACCCGATCAATTTATTTTCAAATCATATCAGATCAGATCTAGTTCAGATCGAATCAAATTAACTCATCATGTTGGAACAATAATTGACACTCCTACACCTACAGTTATCTATATGACCAATGAGCTTCTATGAGCTTACATTTATTCTTTTTTTTTTATTTTTCTAGAGAAAATCATCATTTGTATTATTTTTTTCTTTTGGTTAATCTAAACCATTATTGATTAATAAACTCTGTAATTAGTATTAACTACTCGATTTTAGGCCACGTTTTTCTTCTTTTCGAGCCAGTACTTGGAATTTAGTATAACTGAATAAGGTCTTCTATTTGGCATCGAACTAGCAAATTAACTAGTTGTTAGCAAGCAGGTAACACAAATTAAACACTAGAGATTAGATAACATGCTAGCAAATTGATCAGAATTATTCACAGATAATTCCTAGGAGCTTATCCTTATAACTTGTTACTGTAGAATATTCTCTTCACTTGGACCTCTTTGGAGCAAAGAATAACGAATATGTCACTTTAATTTGTGGCCATATATATATTAGGGGCTGTCAATCTTTTGCACGGATACTACTATTTTGTTAGCTGATGAGGAGAGATCGGCCAGTGTGGAAGAACTCAAATCTGTTATTAATATGTTCAATAATAGGATTCTATTATTAAAAAAAAGATGAAAAAATCTTTAAAATGGGAAAAATATATATATATAGATATGTTATTTTACTTGTAGATTGATAGCCTATCAAATTTTATGCAATTTCATTCACGTTTGATAGTTCATCAAAATTCATTAAATTAGAATCGTTGCAGTCATTAATGAAAAACCGTTAAATTTGATAATCTTTGATGAATTATTAACATTAATAAAATTACATGAAATTTGATATGTTATCAATTTACAAGTAAATGAACATATCTATAAGTTTTTTTCATTTTTAAGTTTTTTTAATTTTTTTAATAATAAAGTCCTATTATTGGCATATAATAATAGCAGATTTAAATCCAATGTGGAACATAATAATAGCAGATTTCAATCGGATTGTGTAGTTTGAACTGGAGCTGGTCACCAAGGGGAACAACCGGTTTCCAAGATGAAAGCAGCCGTCACCAAAATTTAAAAAAAGGTCAATTTTGTCTATTACAAAATATCAAAGAACCATCTCTCCATTTTATGACTTTATTCGGTTGGTTGTAATCTATTTATATTTGGAATGATTGTGAATGACTATCGGATGATTAAACCAGTGGCCAAACAAATCTAGAATGATGTTAATGCACATATTTAATTAGCCAGTTATTCAATGTACAGAATGAACCGATACAAATTGTACTTGAAGTATTTTTCATAAATCATTACTCCATTAGATGATATCATAAAAATATTAGTTTAATATAGATGTTCTTATATGGGATACCCTTACATACAAGTAGTTATTTCGTTTTTTATCAGTAACTCGATTTATATTATTTTTGTTTGGTTATATTTTCAATTAGGAAAAACTAGTACTTGTATATATATACATTATATCCCCCCCCCCCCCCTAATAAAATCAATATAACTCTAGAAAGCTGGCCATATTTATATCTTTTTCCTTTAATTTTCATACAAATACAGATTCAATATGTACTAAACATATACTGATACATATCCAATATTAAATAATATATATTATTTAAAATAAAATATATCATTCATTTTAACTAAAAAAAGTAATTACATAATGTTTTCATCAATGTTTTAAAAAATGCAGTTTTTAATACACATGTTGGTCGAGTCATTGCATATATGATATATGTATCATGAAAAATACCTAAAACATATGGATTAAGTAGAATTTTTTTAAAAAAATAGTAAGATTTATGTACTTATACAGTTCGTGAATGTTAAATGACAAGTACCGTCTGATTAATTTTATAAGCTTAATATATTAAAAATTTTAAAATTATAACTCACTGTAGAATATGCGGGTGCAAACTTTTATGCTTGTAATCTTGCATTATAAACAAATGTGGCTACATTTTAAAATTGATTTTCATAATGGATTTATCTGTTACAAAATTAAACACTAAGTATCATTATATTATGAGACAAAATATTCTAATAAAGTGTAAATCTTGACAAATGATGACGCGTTACTCCAAATTAAAAATAAAATTAATTGAATTTGTAATATATTTCATATCATTATTCCAAAAACCAATTAAAAATAATATATTGGCCTCAAAAAATATTTTCAATTCGATTCAGATAATTATCCGAATAAGTTATAAAAAAATACTCAAACACCAAATATCTAAATTTATATCTCTAAGATAATATTAGTAAATAATTTATTTACCAAGTATGTAATCAATTTTAATTAATATTGTGAAACCCCAAAAATCCTTAAAAAAATTGTTGGGTCCGGTGGTATGACACCTAAGAGACTAAATGATACAAGAATGACAAGAACTTAAAATTAAGAGATGTAAAACGGTTTGGTGACTTAATGTTCAAGTTCAATAACGGCATAAGACAAAGAAGACTGTCTTTCTACTATCAAATGAAGCTAATTCATTTTGAATTTTTATTTCTACACATTACTCAAACAAAGATAAATTATAAATTTTAGGTGTTGTTTTGTAAACCAAATAAATTATTTAGTGCAATAATAATAAAATATAAAATATAATAAAATAAAGTATGAGAAGATACATAAAATAAAATTTAAAAATTTAAGAAGATAAATATTTAAATTTAAAAAAATAGAGCCCAAAGATTAAATTAAAATTTATGAAAATATGAAGATTTTAATTTCAAACAAAATAAACAGCACAAAATATCATGATAAAACTTAATCTGAACTATGTTTTTGACCACTAAACTTTCCTATTTTTGTCTGAATTTCATCAACCCTAGCATGTGGAGCTACATGTAGATTTTCTAGGAAGTCACTAACTTTGATATTTTATCTGGATTTGGTATTATTGTTAGTGTAAAAATTTGATGAAAAATTATTACCTATTGTACACAACATAATTTTAAACAATTGAGCATGCCGACTCATTGGACTAATTTATGTTATTTATCAAGAAATGAGCTAGAGTACAAAGGAATTGTATATTGGATTATTGGTCAAAATATAATTTTTCATATGAAAAATGTCAATTTAAGATGCTTAATAAATTCTACATATCAAAATCTTATAAAAATATTGATTGTTAATATTTTAAAAATAAATTAACTATTTTTCAGATTGGTGAAAATGACCCTTTTGTTGGCTAACTATGCATATTCTATATAAATTTATAATTTCTAATAAAAAATAATATGTGAATTAAATAATGTTTATGTTCTATATACAATACGATAAGGAGTTATTAGTTTATTTATGTGATAATTGTATTGGATTGACCCGTGATGAGACAATATATGGACTATTTTTAATGTTATTAGTGTTTCATTTGAATTTTGGATTTTCTAGTATGAAATATTATTTTTTAATATGAAATATATGTATAAGACTATTATCCAACACTTATCGTAATTGACTGCTATAAAAATAATATCTAGACATAGTAATAATCATCACAATATATTATTTTGAATCACTCAATATGTCCTTCATCAAAAGTGATGTGTCTACATATAACAGAACTAGTGTTCTGTTATATAATGAAAGTGAATTATTATTGTATTATTATCATAACGCTCAAAGTATATTTTTAAAGTAAAGCAATTATTTATTTGTTATATTTTCTGGGTCGGATTATATGACTTACCAATTTATTAATTAATAGTATGTTATTCATTCTTTACATATTAATCAATTAGAATATGTGTAAACTAATGCTCAATGGCTAAAGAATTGTTTGGACTTCATCATTTAAGTCTGTTAATTTTATTTGGAGTTGTCATTCCACCATACAATGCAAAATAAAATCGATTATATTTATTTTGAAATATTCAGGCTACATGCGAAATGAAACACTAATTATTCTAAATATAATATCTTCAAAAAAATTATATTTCAATAGTAACTAATGAAACACCAGTTAGTTTAGCTTTCATAAATATATTTCGATAGCAACTAAAAATGTAAATAATATTCATTTATAAATATGGTAAATGTACAAATTAACTGCACTAGTTAGGGTTCATAATAAATATTTCAATATTTAATTTCATAAGTAGTTTTGATTTTTTATTTTGGAGAAAATCTTTTTATCCCCAAACCTTCGTCCTCCAAGAAAATCCCCATGCTTAAGCTCAAAAGACCTTCCGTGAGTTTAACTCAAGAAGCATATCAAATCGTCTCTAAATTTTAATTTATCATGCTCATTAAATTCTTTATATGAAAATATTATGGGATAAAATAATTTGGTGTGTTTTGAGTTTTTTAAGTCACTATTTTTAATTTTTTTAAATGATGCTCAAGTATTGAATATATTATTATTTTTTTAGAGCTGATTTTTAAAAATTAAAAACCATGAATTAAAAATCTCAAAAAACTCTAAATTTTTGCATCCCATAAGATTTTCATATAAATAATTTAATGAGCATGATAAATTAAAATTTGGAGACGATTTGATATACTTTTTGAGTTAAGCTCACGGTATCTTTACTCTCTCTATATATATATAGATGATGCAAAAAAAATGGGGAAATAGATTTTAATAATTGATAATATCTAATAAATTGTCCTTATTTTTTTTCTGATTTTTGTTTTCCAATTTATGAATCTTTACAGGAAAATTTTTGACAGGAACGTCGGATTTTAATATTCACGTCACTATTTCATCTAGTGAGTTTATTTAATAATAATCAAGTAACGGTTTCACATTACCCAATGATAATAATGTGAAAATTAAAATTTTCAGTATTGATCTTCCTTCTCCATTTTATACAGAAAAAAAAATGAAGAGAGTTGTATTCATGCATGCATAATCTCCTAGAATCAATCAAGTACAGTTTCTTATCGGAAGCTTTTGATCTAAACACATTGATTTTAAAGACATATCTACCGTAATATCCAAGTTCCAAACTCCTAAATTTAAAATATGATTTGTGCGCATCATGTCATGCAAACCCACTTTCACTTGAATCACTGCCAATTAAATAATTCCTAGAGCACCAAAAAACCATTGTTAATTCCTCTTTTCTCAATTACAGAAGTCAACCATGGGCAGCTACATTACTTGAGAAACACTGGGTCTTTTCTTTTTATTTTTTTTAAACAATTTTAACCTCCATGTTTTTTTTGTAATTCGGATTCCAAACATGATTTGCTTCTGTAATTTGCACACCAGTGACCAGTCTACTGTCTGCCTATTACTGAATTAATGTGGAATGACCTAATCATAAATTTTTGTTTAATAAAAATAAAGGTAAAAATCAAACCCAATAAGAAATGACCCATTATATTAAATCTAATATAAAATTCACTTGCAACCGGTGCGCAATAATTTTAGTTTCCATTAATCTCACTTTTTATCTTTGTGCCTTAATTCAGGCACCAATAAACCTAGAAACTTAATGAAGATTATTAAAGAAGTAGTCTTCTTTAATTTTCACTTTTATGCGCTTTTTCATGCTTAATTGTTGTCTTTAACTTCAACAAACCCACAAATCAAGGGAACATGTCCCAGACAATGCAATAACCTCTTTGCCCCAAAAGCAATTAAAGCCATGAAAGCACCTATCTTTTGTAATATGGAAATAAACACAGCTCTTTAAAGCACTCTTTAATTGAAAACTAATTTGGTGCAATTTCTTAATTATAGGGGGACCGATGCACACTTTCTAACAAACATGTAGGACCTATATATGTTAAGTAATTAAGGAAATGTTTCACTCAGAAAAAAGGTTTATCCGACCGGTGATAGTAATTATCAAAGCATGTTTTTACTTTTTATGATGCACCTTATGTTATAGGTTGTAGAGTATACACCTTTTGCATCTGTTTTATTGCCCGTTTCATTTTGATAACTTTATTTTTATAAGTTTGCTCACTTTTTCCTTGTATGCAGTACATTGTTACAGCGTTTTCATTAATGGACAATATAAGTCTAGTATGGAGTGAACAATTTGAAGAATTAATTTGAAATAATAAATTAGCTCTCTCTATGCATACCTTCAATTAATGCTACCGTTGTCACAGCCATCCTTAAAATTAAGCTTAATAGTTTAAAATTCCATTTTAATAACTTTATCATCTAATTTATTTGAATAGAACTTAAGTTCTGAGATTAGAAAAGTTTTTGAAGAAAATATGAGGATCAAGTAATCGAATTTCTTAATTACATACAAATCTTATGTGGTGATTGCAAAAATGCAAAGCTAAAAAGAAGTAAAGAAGAGAAAGTAAAGAAATTAGTAAAGAAGTTGATTACTTTAATAGTGGGAAGATTTAGTGTTGTGATCTAGAAGTCAATCATTTGATTAATTTTCAAAGAAGAGCTTACGATACCTCTATTCTTATTAAGCATATAAGTGTTTGATTCTACAACGGTTCAGATTTTTTTGTTGAATTTCTAAAACTAATATCAATCATTGAATTGAGTTATTCATTAAATAATATTACTATCTTTATGATCATTTATGTTGAAATTATATTTTTTTCTCAATTTTAATTGTTACATAAAATGCTGCATAATTTTTATGTAATTTAGTTATCATTTGATGGTCCATCAAGTCCATTAAATTACAATTGTTGCCAATTATATAAAATTTTAATGATATTTGATGGATCATCAAATGATAACTAAATTGCGTGAAAATTGAAACAATACAGATCTATGAGTTGAAGAATATATCAATATTTTTTTTATTTTTAATATTTTTTAATTTATTTAAAGTCCGGGCAGAGTCAAAACTTCCAGTCTGGGAGACAAAAATTAAATTTTTTCATTTAGTGGGACAGCTGCCCCTCTGGAAAAAATAATTTCCACGAATACCTTTATAATTTTGTATACTTTTAGAAAAAAAAATAAAAAATATATTTATTTAGTCCTCTTAGAATTTTATTTTTATTTTTTACCTCTGAAACAAAGTCTAGATCCGCCTCTGATCGAACACCTCGCTCCGACATTGCTGGGAACACTTCCCTGTCTTCATTATACAATGCTTATTTTGACAACAACAACACTTAGAGCAAGCACTATTGATAGAAAAGCTCAGCCTGTTTTTAGCTGCTAAAAAATCAGTAAACCACTGAAACAACAACTTTGTTTCACAATAATCTGTATAGCATAAATGAATTCAAGTTACAGCTTCCCTTTTGTTTTTTTTTTTGTCAAGATTTGTGCTAGATCTATTACTCTACACAACTCCCCAGAAATACGGAAAAGGCTGGGACCACTTCCCAGATAAATTTAGGCCCGTCCGTTTCAGATCGGATGGCTTAAATTAAATCTGATTAAAAACCTGCCCCCCAATTTTTTGTGCGGGTGGCCATATCAGCAATAATCCTAACCGTCCGATATAAAATAGAGGGCCCAGATTTGCCTGGGAGGGTAATGCTTTCCGTAGCTAAACCCCTGAAATACACAGCTCTTAGTGCGCTAGAATCATTTCCAGTTTCCTGTCCCGAAGAGGATGAGCAGTTGAGCACCCATGTTTCTATGTAATGTTAACAATTGAATTCAATTCATTGTGTATTGCATATAACTTATTGTTAACAAATTATTGTGAGTTAACCCTGATTACTTGAGAGATTTACCAATTATTTTTTAAGCAAGAAAATTTTGGGACCATTTTGGAATTTTCAGTGGGGCTGATTTATCATTTTTACTATTATTATTTATTATATTTTTTTGAAAGGCTATTGCATTAAATGCGAGGCTAAAGGGTGAACAAATCAGTGGGCCCAGCAACGTAGCCACTACTAGTTAGGGAAGGAATGTGACGTTGACAAGAGAATACAACAAGGCAAGATGTCAAGATGAAGATAGTGAGATAATGACTTTATCTCTGTGTAAGGGAACACTCACATCACATCACATGGCGTCTCAAAAGGTTCTTTATATTATCTCTGACAAGCTCATATGGTCGCTTTTTGCACTAACCTGCATAGAAAAATTACCAAATTAACCACCTTTTAGTTGCATTCTCCTTTTTGGCCCCCACATTTCTTGGAAAAATAAGGGACAACCACTGGTATGCAGTATGCCAGTATCCGATAAACCCAAATACCAAGCAGATCAGACTCATCAATTTGATATTTTAAATATCAGAAGGAATTATGTGCATAACCCTGATCAATTAAGTACTTTAAATTTGGATTTGACTCTTAGGAAGCATGTAACATGTAAGATGATCTGGAATTCTGGATAGCTCAAAAAGAACCCCTAAGATAGTTCCAGCTCAATTATGGGAATATAATAGCATGAAATTATAGAAGGCCCACCTTGATCTGACTTGTCACCTGATTGGACAAATTGAAATTATGTGGACCTTGACTTGACCGGATCTAGACCTCAGAAGCAATTTTTTAAAACCCAGAAATAATACTGAGTTTTAATTTCTTTGAACTACTATCTTTAAAAGATGTATTGGAAAATTCGGGCGAAAAATAGAAAAAATATATGCACATGAAAATTCTATTTCTAGAATGCATTAATTAATTTAAAAAACATGATGCCATAAAAATTCCAATTGTTAACCTGGAAGAACAAGATAATTATGCAATAACCAAAACTCCTAGGAAATGCATCCTTCTAGGGGTGTAAATGGGTCGAGTCAGATCGGATTCAGGTCGGATCATATTATTTTATTATTTTTTTGATCCGATCCGTTTAAATTTGGGTTAAAAAATCTTAGCTCATATCTGACATGATCGGATCACGGATCGACCCGACCCGACCCATATTAGATAATTAAATATTTATTAATTATTTTTATATAATTTTAAATAATTAAATATTTATTAATTTATAATTAATCCTATTTAGTGTATAATTAATGTATATTTTACCTTTAATTAGTACTATATCATAAAATTATTTCAAAAAATATAATTAATCGGGTCGGGTCGGATTGATCCGAACCCGACCCGACCCGATTCGGATCAAAACAATTAAACCTATACTCAACTCATTTATCTTTGAATCATGTCGGATCGGTTCAGATTCAGATCGAATCGGTCAATAATTGACACCCCAACATGCACCAAATCTATTTGAACGCTTTAATTGATCCACAAAAAAGAAAAACGCATATCATGTAATTTTTTTAGTAACAATTAAGAGTTATATTCCTTAAATCAATTTAGTGACATGTTGTAATGAATTTAAGACTTTCTACGTGGGTCTTATTGTACTAATTTTGTCCAAATTCTGCTGCTATAAAGCAACTAACAAAAAGTACAGAGAAAAATATCAAAATCAAAGAAAAATGTTCAAGGTAGGATCTAAAATTGGATCTCAATGGGTCCACAAAGAAAAGCACATAGCTTCAAACAAACGCAATATTTACTATAGGGGTCTTTCTCGAAAGAAACAGTCATGCTAAAACTAGAAATGTCATCAATAGACGAAAAGATTAGAATACGCTCGTTGGATTGCTGCATTTCTTTAGAGGGGATCGCTTCACAAATCTTTATTTTAATCTTCACAAATTAAAATAATAAATTTAAAATCAAAGCAATACATGAATAATATATATTACTCTTACTAATTTGGCTACGAAGCTACACATAGTATAAATTATCAGTGTTTACGGATTATTTCTCTATTTTCAAAGTTCAAATGGTCGATTTTACCGCTCTATATGATTTTTTTTATATGAAAATTTAGTTATAGATCAAATTTTATATATATTTTTTTAGATAGTTAGAAATTAACTTCTTTTAAATGACTCTTAATAATTAAATTAAGTTATTTTCTAACTATCTATAAAAATAATTAAAAATCTAAAAAATATAAAGTTTGATCTATAACTAGATTTTTCATATGAGAATCATTTTGAATGGTAGAATTTATCGTTTGAACTTTAAAAATAGAGAACCGATCCGTAACACATAGACTATCCATGCTACACATAGCATCATAGCCAATCTCTTACTCATATATCATGTCTAAAAAGCATGATAAAATACTATATATTTTTCACCGTATATCAGGAAATTTAAAATTATATTAGTTCAAATTAAAGGTTCTCGGTATATTATTAGATATTATATAAAGGGAAGAGATTTCTTGACAATGGGTTACTTGACAATAGATTTATAAATAGATATGAAAAAATTTTAAAAATATAAAAAAATCTTATAGATATGTTCTTCTACTTATAGTTTTACGGTGATTAAAATTTCATGTAATTTTATTATTGTTTACTAGTCTATCAAAGACCATCAAAATATTATACACTTTACAACGATTTCAATTTAACAGTCTTTGATGGACTATCAAACGATAATAAAATTACATAAAATTTGAATCACCATCAATTTATAAATAGAAGATCATATCTATAAGGTTTTTCTATTTTTAAGATCTTTTCATATTTATTTAAAGATTGATTGTTAAAATTGGCAAGATAACCATTGTCAAGTGATCCCTTCCCTTATATAAATTGAATGAATTTTATTGTTAGGCTATTTATATGTTCAAAAACACACTTATAAATTTAACTTGCAATTTTAAATTTTATCTACTTTGTGAAAATTTATTGTTAAGGATGTCAAAATAACCATTCTTTACTTTAATATATAGTTAAATAGCATTACTTACATGATGTCACTCGGTTATGGAATAAACAAAAGCTATTGATATCACAAAAGCGTTACAAAATCATAATTATATATGCTAGACTTTTTATGCTAGCATTTTTTTTTCTCTTTTTGCATTTTTTTTTTGTGATTCTGCTATTCAAATCATACAACGGTAATGAACGAATAGACATATCTTTTCTTTTAAGTGGATTTTTTTAGAAGATTTTAAGAGAATTTCTTCTTAGACCCAATCAACATCAACTGCCGTATTATCAACAAATAAGTTATTTTAAAAGAATGTGAATCTTTGTTTATTGATGAAAACATTTAGTCTCATGTACAAATATTAAAATCCGCTTGGAAAAATGGAGTTCGATACCAAAGTATGTGTCCGGCCTATTTTTTTTTTTAAAAAAATGAATTAGAAATATGATGGACGACTATGTGATTGGAGTTTAGAAACAGACTTATCAATTCCATCTTATCTAGATGTCAAAATAAAGCCATTATTTTTTTTATTTTTTTGTTTTAATTTTGTATTATATTAAGAACTTTTGGGGTATGATGTGCTTAACACTATTATTTGCCAGTCAGAATGAAAATATGTTGAATAATTTACGCTCCGAAATATGTTAAATATTTTAGTCCCGTTAATATACCGACGAAAAGAATATTTTATTTAATCTTCAATTTTGTGAACAGTTAAGCTATAAATTGCCCTATAATAATGTATCTTAAGCTGTTATTTTCTACCTATTTAAATCTGACCGTCAATCTTTATATATTCTCCAGATTTTTCTTTAAAATAAAAAAAAATTCCTTGTTTGTGAATATTCTCATCTTGCATCCTCCGATGTTTTCTCATTTGCTGGATTTAAGATGGACGCACAATACATAACTGTCCAATAAATTAAGTAGCAGTTAATTGTTGATACAATCCTATATGTAAGTACACTTCTATTCTTCTAACTTCAATCTACTTCTTTTTCTATTAATACTTGACATCCAATCTTATTATCATAAGAGACGGTTAGCTATTAGCGTATTTGAACTTGACGTCTCAATTAATTATTATAGCTCATTTTCCTCAGAAAAAAAAAGATATGATGGCCATTGATTAATTTTCAGTTACATGTGAAATCAATTCACAATTAAGTTCTCATCCTAATTTAGTTGTCTTCCATAAAAAAATATATAATTTGATACTCAATGCATTTTTTATTGATCGTTTTCATGAAAAAAAAAGCATTCATGACATATTCCTACATTGTTTTTTTTTTCATTTCTTGCGATTCGAGTGTTACCTGATGTTCAATAAAAATCAAATCACTACAAAAAATCAAGTAATTTTAATAGGATATCAAACAATTCCAATTTAAAGATTCTTTTAATTTCATTGTCAAAGTTGTTAAGTTAATCATTTATTATCGTCCTTACAAAATATATGTTAGGAAATTGGAACAGCGAAGCGCGAAATATGATATCGAGTCAAATAAAAAGTTGCATATGACTTTTAGCTGGAATATGATAATATTGTTTTGATTCTTTGAATGAGAAGTGGGAATAGCTGGTATAATAGAGGTATAGTAGACGTACAATTGGAGGATATATGATATATGCACCGTCAAATTTGACACTTTTGATCCCAAGTCAATGCAAATATTAAATAAATGTTTCATAACGGAAATAAAAGTAGCAGATCTACATCTACTATGAGCTGTAACTTTCCATCTCTCTTAACAATTTGCATTTTATTTTTTTATTAATTTCATGCAGCAGTGCTTGGTGAATCAAATTTCAACCACTATTTTTCTCCTCTGGTTCTCTCTCTCTTTGTTTCTCTCAGAGATCAGCTTTATTTTTTACAAGTAATTCCATCTACAGTTTTATTAGCTTTTCCCAAATATCTTTTTAGTCCAAAAATATAAAATAACATCCAATTTTGGGCCCATTAATTATCAAATGAAATCGTGTCAGACTACTAATATTATTGCCACAGTTAATTAACGACAGAGAGCTATCGAAAAAAAAACACTTTTTTAGTGAAAAAATAATCTAGTTTTTGACAAGTCGAGCATAGCATCCCAAACTTCTTGCAGAAAAATAACAATTTTTCGACAATTTCGTTCAAATTAACGATCAGACAAGTAGAAAAATTCTGACCTGGATTTTGAAAATCAAGTCGGATCTTTTCTAGGATTTGCTTATCAAAAGAAATTATTTAATTAATTTGCAAATATAATTTTAACTAAATATTACTCAGAAAAAAAAAGCTGGTGGGTGTTTGTTAGATATAATTTTTATATCTAAGGCATTGGAAGTAAAATATTACATGTTGCAATTAACTAGACCGCTCTGACTTCTCATATGTTTATATTTTGTAACAAAATGGAAAGGTGGATTTGTGGTTGGAAGGATCCAATTTAGGCTGCAGCTTTAAGTTTTTTTTTTATCTTAATTAGTCAACGAAAGTAATATATAATTAATCCATATTGCAAATAAACAATGAGGTTGACCTCTCTGACAATTTAGTTATGTACGCATGCAATTTCCACTTTATTTTTACAACATAGTGCTTGGTGAGTCAACAGATTGTCATCTCAACTAATTAAAATTTTGGTTCTGTAATTTCTGCATTGAGATAATAGTGCTATCCAGGACATTATACAAGTCCAATTTTAGCCCTGAGAAAGCAATGATAATATGGTCATCAGCACTACTGACCTCTTTTTTTTTTTTTTTTTTTTTTTTTTTTTTTTGGCGCTGACCCAATTTTTGGAATATGGAATGTATAAAATAAAAGAGGAGGGATCCATTCAAAATGAGTTATTTTGACAATCTTGATAATGAATTTTTACATAAATATAAAATTCTTTAAAATAGAAAAGTTTATAAAAATATTCTTTTATTTATAATAATAATAATAATAATTGAAAATTTTAGTCTTAATGAAGTGATTTAACTTAATTTCATCTATTGAGATGAAGTAAAATTCGTGAAAAAAATTTGATCATTTAATCCACTTACTTCAAGGACCGTGCAAATTGGCAGAATTTTAGGAACACATTGAAGTATTTTTGGGATAAATTTGAAGTATTTTTGGTATAATTGGGTAAAAGAGGTAAAGATAGAAAGTAGACAGAGAACGGGTTTCAAGTCCATTTCATTTCTCCTTCCTTGATTAAGTGGATTTATATAGACATTTATCCCACTGATCTTTTAATTTTTCTCCTTCAAGGCATTGTGCCATTGGCCCACTTTGTCTTTGCAATTGAAATATGTTGAGCCCAAAATTGGAAGGTAGAAAAGCTAGGCCCGATCTGTATACCCAGGCTAAAGAATCCATCGAGCTTCAGGCCTCTCCATTGCCAGTCTCTTTCATCTTCAATCAGCAACGAAGCCGAGTCCGATCGCCACAAAGCCATAATCCGTCGACGCGGCAGGAAGTCAGATCCACGTCGCGTAGAATCTCTCGACTCGGTGAAGCACAGCGTTGGAGCTCAAATTGCTGGTCGTTCGCGAGGCTTCTGACTGTGCTGAGGCGGTGAATGTGACAGCAACATCAACAGTAGCCTTTGCGTGGAGGTGTAGCGAAGGTATCTTGATGTTTCTGGTACTGGGTTCAGTGGGTTGGTAGCTAATTGAATGTGATGGATGTAATTATGTTGCTTCCAAAATAAAAAAAAATGGGATAGATCGATTTCCTTGTTTGGAGCAGGTGCTGATTAGCGATAAATAGCACACAGGTGAACGAAACCAGCGGCGCACAGGAACCTGACTCTGATACCATTCGTCACGATCCTAGTTCAACGATCCTGCGAGTTGGCAGCATTTTGGGGACAATTCGAAGTATTTTTGGTATAATTGGGTAAAAGAGATGAAGAGAGAAAAAGGGTAGAGAGAGAACCAGTCTGAATTCAATTTCATTTCATTTCATTTCTCCTTCCTTGTACAATCATGAGTGGGTTTATATAGGCATTTGCCCTACCTAATATCTTAATTTTGCTAATTGCCCCCCACTAATTACATATTATATGTCCTAATACAATTATTCTAGATATGACATAAAAAGGGTACTTGTTGGTTCCCCCTTTTTTTGCATTTGCTGGTTTTGTTCTGATCGGGAAAGTTTCTTTTAGCTAGTCGTGTTGTCAACGACCCCTGTTATGGTTGTTGTTTTCAGTCCTTTCCTGGTGTTGATGAGAATAGATACACCCTGATTTTTGCCTTTTATGGTTTTCTGCTGTGCATATTTGCACTGCTACCAGTTGGCTTTGCTAGATTGGATAGTCTCTGTTTTTTTTGTATGGGTGTAGCAGTTATTATTATCTGCACAGCTCCTTAGTTCAATGGTTTTTGTGATTTGTTAACTGGTACAGTTATTTGTTAGCTGTACTGGTCTTTGGTGTCTAATTGGCACTTGATTTGTTTCATTTGGAGCCAGGTATTAAACCTAACCTGCCCTCATATCATGTTGAGAAATTTGCAAATTGAAAAAGTATGATGATCAGAACATAATTTTTGTTCTTTCAGTTGTGTTTGCGTATGTCACATAAGCCACTATTTATACCTGTCCTAACAGTACTTTTGTTCTCTACTATACAACAGCTAATTTCTTTTATGTAATTATGGGCCAAAGATGAAATGATGTCCAACATGATAATACCCTTATTTATTTTTTCTTTAATTATTTTCTTCAACATGATAATACCCTTTTCGATGCTAAAGTTATTTACATGCTCAGATTTCTATATGGTATGAAAAAGTCGTGTACATGACATGTTTTCTTGTGTTGAGGGTTCAGGTTTACCCCTACGTCTTTAATGCATAAAAGATGCACATAGTTTGTTAGATTTTGCATAATTAATCTGACTGAATATTCATAGATTATTCTGGAATTTGATCTCTTAAATCTGGTTTCTCATCTATCTCTAAAACTTATAACACTATATGAATGAAGGATTAGGGCCTCTATACATTTGATGTTTAAAATTTGTAATAATTTCAATTGTTAGTTTAACATTTTTGGGTTCCCCTTTAATTGGTTATGCCATGAGTTCTAATAGTAGGGTTTCATATCTCATATCTCCCAGAACTTTATGTCATTACTTGTGATTTTGAAAATTTCTCAATTTTATTCTGTTACAGGTTTTTTAAAATGGCGATGCATGAGAGAAAAGTTATAGAGCTCGATCAAGGATGGGATTTCATGCAGAAGGGTATTACCAAGCTGAAGAATCTTCTAGAAGGAAAACCTGGTGAGGCCCAGTTCAGCTCTGAAGACTACATGATGCTTTACACGTACGTACCTTTACAATTATTCATCTTTGTGTGCATTGAAAATTTGCATGGTAGAATGTTACAGCTATTTTTTTCCTGGAAGATGCATAGACCTTTCATAATAGATGCGAGATTTTTTAATGTTTTCTTGTTTGTAATTATTATTATGGTACTCATCCATACGTAACTTGGCGCAGAACTTTAATTTGCATAACTTATATTTACCTTTGTAATATATGCAAGTTTCTATTAGTGTTTGCTTGCTTGTAATTGTTATCGTACTCATCCATTTAGTAACTTGTTGCAGAAATTTAATTTGCATGACTTAATTTGTATTTGCTACAAATTGAAGAAACTGGGTGTAAATTTGGCAAGTCCTTTTTATTTTGCAGGTGTTTTCATGTTCTTTTTTAATTCAGATTTGTTCACTGTTTGCTTGCTAAGCATGAAGGATATCTGTTATAGTATCATTTTTTAGTAAACTGTTCTTATTTGTATAGAACCATCTACAACATGTGTACCCAGAAGCCTCCTCATGACTACTCTCAGCAGCTCTACGAGAAGTACAGAGAAGCTTTTGTGGAATACATAGATGATATGGTATTGCCCCTTACATCTTCAAAAGAAGACATTTCTGTTTAGCTATGCTGCCAAACATTACCAATTTTGTTCATTGCATTTGTTTATTCTCATGTATATTTGTGTTTAGTAGATAATAACAACTAGGGGGACTGGTGGTAAATCCAAATTTGTGCTTATTATTATGTAAAGTGTTGAATAGTACTATTGGTACTATTTCAATGCAAATCCAAATTTGTGCTTCTTATCAAAAGCTCTGTTTTGTTGTTGTTAGCCGCGTGAATTATTTTGGACATATCATAAATTGAGCTTTTTTTTGTATTTTCTAAGGTTTTCGGTAGATTGCTTAATCCCAAAATAATTTGTCAAAAAAGCAAACTGTAGAAGTAACACAATTCAGCTGGCTTTTGCCTAGCGCTTGTTGAGGCCTTTAACATATCAACCTTTTCTGGTTTCAATCAGGTATTGTCTGCACTGAGAGAAAAGCATCATGAGTACATGCTCAAGGAGCTTCAAAAGAGGTGGCAAAACCACAAGGTCATGGTCAGGTGGCTATCCCGATTTTTCTTTTACCTTGACCGTTATTTCATTGCTAGGAGGTCCCTGCCTGGATTGAATGAAGTCGGTCTCACCTGCTTCCGTGATCTGGTAAAATTGTTGTAACATCTCTCTTTCATATATCTATATCTATATATATGTGTGTGTGTGTGTGTGTACACACTTCTGGTTATATATAATTATATACTAAGTAGAGTCATCAACTGACAAGGCCACTAAGATATGTTGCTTCTATAAGAAGAACGGAATCTTTAATGTTTCTGTTCACTTGCTAGTTGCTAATTTTATTTGGTGTAATACTTGATTTTGTTTTCCAGGTGTACCAAGAAATGAAAAGCATGGTAAAAGATGCAGTGCTATTGTTGGTAAGTGTAGAAGTTGATTAATTTAACTTTGGCGGTACACAATTTCTGAATGAACTTTTGAATTTTCTTTTTCTGAATGCATTGTTCTTCAAATTTACTGTTTTCATTTTGCACTGCTCTTTCAACAGATTGACCAGGAGCGTGAGGGAGAACAGATTGATAGAGCTCTTTTGAAGAATATACTGGACATTTTTGTTGAAATTGGCCTTAGCAACATGGAGTGCTATGAAAATGACTTCGAAGAATATTTACTCAAGGAGACTGCAGCATACTACTCCAGAAAAGCTTCTATTTGGATACTAGAAGATTCTTGTCCCGACTATATGTTGAAGGTAAGAATTTATGACTTATCACATGCAATTATGAAATGTTATGTTGTATTTTGGAGTTTTTTTTGTGGGTGGGTGGGTTGGGGGGGGGGGGTTCGTGCTCATTTTTTTATTTTTCTTTCTTAATTTTGAATTATTGACTTCGATGTACTGTTACGCCTGCTCCCGTTTGGGCTTGTGGACTGTAAAATAAAGCTCACATCTCTGCTTTTATTTTGTGGCTAAATTTGAACTTTGAGTTGTAGTTGCTTTAAGAGGACCTTCGAGTATGGCATAGCCATCACATCACCTATGCTGATCTGCGGTTGCATTTGGTGTTTTCTTTTGTCATTGCTTTTAAACAAATTATTTTGGTGATCTTTATCAGGCCGAAGAATGTCTCAAGAGGGAGAAAGAGAGAGTTGGCCACTACTTGCACTCTAGCAGTGAAAATAAGCTCTTGGAGGTCTCCTCTAGTTATCCTCTATTACATCATGCTATCATTCATTCTTTTCTTTTTCTTTAACCATAAAGCAAAATGAATGTATCCTTGTTAATTTTTTTTTCTTATGTTTTGGGCGAAGTTATGCAGGGTTAGCATATCAATCATATATTGTGCATTTATAAACATCACACAATGTATATTCTTAGCTACCTGTCTTGGTAGCATTTTGTATAATAATTTCAGCTTAGTAGATATATTTTACAAATGTGTAGGTTATATGATTATTATTGAAATATTTTGATATGATTTTGTTGGTATTCACTATAGTAGTATTGAGACAGGATATAAGCTGTATTCTGGACATTATACCACTGTGTTAGAGGGTGATGGATAATAGTGGGATGTGGTTCTCCAGGTGTAATTTCTTAATAATGTCTCATTATGTAACTGATATTGCTTGTTCTTTGTGATTCTTGTAGAAAGTGCAACATGAATTGCTTACCGTATATGCAAACCAACTACTTGAAAAGGAGCATTCTGGGTGCCATGTACTGCTTCGTGATGACAAGGTTAGAAACAAAAAAAAGTTGACATTTGTCTGTTTATATTATGAATGCATAATAGTGTGTTTATGGAACTTCCACCTGCCACACTTATTTCAGGCGGAAGACCTGGCCAGGATGTTTAGACTTTTCTCCAAAATCAACCGTGGTCTTGACCCAGTTTCTCAGATGTTTAAAGAGGTACCCACTTTTGAGCTCTTTTATCTTGCTTATCTGGTTGAGTTGTAGTTGTGTGATAGATTATACTGAACATATAGTTTTCTGCAGCATGTCACTTCTGAGGGAATGGCTTTAGTGAAACAAGCAGAAGATGCTGCAAGCAACAAAAAGGTACTACATATATTTTTGTCAGTTGGAGTCTTACTTGCCAGTTTCGAATGGACACAAAATGGCGAAAACCATGATATGTAGCAGCATCGCGGAGTTTTATATCAAGTATTGGCCGTTATGGTAGACTTTGTGTGTATGTTTGATGTTTGTCTTGGTGTATTTTGCTGTGGATATCTGACAATTCTGTAATCTCTGCAGGAAGAGAAGAGGGATATTGTGGGCTTGCAAGAGCAGGTAAGAACTTCTGTTCTTGCTTATGTTGTGCAAAATTCTGCCTTTAATTTTTTTTAAATATTTAATTAACTACTACCAAACATGCAGGTCTTTGTGCGCAAAGTAATTGAACTACATGACAAGTATTTGAACTATGTTGTTGAATGCTTCCAAAACCACACTCTTTTCCATAAGGTATGATATCATATATGTTCATTGGAAATACTTCGATGTAGAGCTGAAAGTTTTGTGCCATATGGGAACCTCAATCTGTTTTGTATAACCCAACCTTTTAAATTGGAAACTTCCTTGTATTAAGAGATGCATGAATTATTTTATATGCTCTGTTCCATGTATCTTTTAAATTGCCAAACTATTCTTAGTTTGTCCTTATTTTATTATATATGATGTTCAATTTTATTCTCTCCAGGCTTTGAAAGAGGCTTTTGAGGTGTTCTGCAACAAAGGTGTCGCAGGAAGCTCAAGTGCAGAATTACTAGCATCATTTTGCGATAATATTTTGAAGAAGGGTGGAAGTGAAAAACTCAGTGATGAAGCAATTGAGGAAACCCTTGAGAAAGTACACATTTTGTCTTTTGCCTATATAACCTTCTATTGATCACCTCAATAGAATGTCTCAGAACTCAATAGTACATTAAAAAGTAATCTCAACTCTTAACTATATTAATATGCAGGTGGTCAAGCTCCTTGCTTATATAAGTGACAAGGATCTTTTTGCTGAATTCTACCGGTAAATCATCTTTTTCCCCCTGTATTCTAAAATATGTGGGAGTTTGTAGGAATAAAATTCAGTCAGTTGTTTTCTGTTGGATTCTTGGCATAGGTCTTTGTAGAAGTTACTTGGTGCTTGTTGTAGGGTAATGGATTTAATACTTGATCTTTCTTCTCTTGCTTCATGATGCTAGAGTGGGCGTTTATGAATGCCTTTAATTCTGTCTGTGCTTGCTAAACATTTGGAATACATATTATATTGAATTACATAAATTGGCAGGAAAAAGCTAGCAAGGAGGTTGCTCTTTGACAAGAGTGCAAATGATGATCATGAGAGGAGCATCTTAACAAAGCTCAAGCAGCAATGTGGTGGTCAGTTCACATCTAAGATGGAAGGAATGGTATACTGCATCCCCCCCCCCCTTCTGATGTTTTGCTCTTAGTTTGATGTTCTGACATGCTTGTTATTTAAGAAGCGTCTTAAGTTGCTTAAAAACCATAACAATAAGTTTCTTATACACCATAACAAACTAAATAGCTCACAAACAAAAACATTTAACCTTATTGTTTGCTTTCGTATCCTTCAGTTCTTATTTGTATGATGGAAAATATTCTGCAAATGTTTGAATTAAACTTGATTTTAAATAAAGTGAATTTAAAATTTGCATTGTTATTTTGGTCTATATTTATATTTGACTTTTGTTAAACAACCAGGTTACTGATCTCACTCTTGCAAGGGAGAACCAGGCACAGTTTGAGGAGTATCTCAACTCTAACTCTCAAGCAAACCCGGGTATAGACTTGACAGTTACTGTTTTGACAACTGGTTTCTGGCCAAGTTACAAATCCTTTGATCTCAACCTTCCTTCTGAGATGGTATGTATTTATGACTTCATGACTGAACAAAACTGTTGTCTGATTATTTTTACTGAATAACTTTTTTAAATGTTCTGTTAGGTCAAATGTGTTGAGGTATTTAAGGAGTTCTATCAGACAAAGACCAAGCACAGAAAGTTGACATGGATATATTCTCTGGGGACATGCAATATCAATGGCAAATTTGATACGAAAACCATTGAGCTGATAGTGACCACATATCAGGTTCTACAACATTATTTTTTTCCCTGCCAAAACGATATTCATGTTGTTTTGTGAGCAGTTATGAAAAAAATAGATTTAGTGTAGTTCTTTATTTTTGCCAGCACTAGCCCCTCTGTGATGATATAAATTTAGCTCACCGTGGTTATTTTGAATTAGACAATCTTAGGGCCCGTTCGATGGTGAAGTTTTTATAAAGCTGTTATCCTAGAGGTCATGGCTTGCTGACTTTATTTTGCAAACCACATCTTTTTTGGGACAAGAGGAGCCACCAAAAACAATCTAGTCATAGTGGAATTTTGAGAAAACACAACTTCAAGCTAAAAACAGCAGTTTTGAATATTCTCATTGTTGCATGCGCTACCATGCTTGGCTTTTAATTAAGAAATAGAACAGAAAAAAAACCATGAACCAGGGCTTCTTGCATCTTGCTATGGAAAAGTGTAAAATTGAACGGGCCCTTATGCTTTCTATGATGGACTTTAAAAAAATGGCTTTTGCATGGAAAAAGAAATTAAATTCACAATTCGTGTAGGCAGTTTTACAATTGTTTTTATTTCTATAACAAGTTCAAAGAATTCAGGCATATTGCTAAAGTGAAGTGATGTAAGATGAACTAGAGATGCTATAATTTTTCAGTTTATTTCTTGGACCCTCCTGACAATAATTGTTCTGGTGATTTTACAGGCCGCTGCACTGCTGTTGTTTAATGCATCAGAAAGGTTGAGCTACTCAGAAATAATGACACAGCTGAATTTAACTGATGATGATGTGATTAGGTTGCTCCACTCTCTCTCTTGTGCCAAGTACAAGATCCTCAACAAAGAGCCCAACACCAAGACCATCTCTCCCAATGATGTGTTCAGTTTCAACTCTAAATTTACAGACAGGATGCGCAGAATCAAGGTTAGTGCCATCTATATCAAAGATGTGGAGGTAAACAAATCATTACCTTAGTAAGTAGCATACTGATGGAAACTTAAACCTGTATGTACTGCAATATGTATATTTTTCCTTTGTTCTTCTACTTTATTCTTGGAATTGTGGAAAGTTTTGATGTTGTGTGTTGATGGATCTTCTAGAATTGTGGGCATGCCATCATATTGGCGAGGTCTTTAGAGTTTGTATTTGTATGGCCATTTCTTCATACATATAACTTACTATATTATTACTTCTACATAAGGCAGAAGAAAGTAAAAGATGAAATAATATAGATTAAATTAGGTTCTGTTCAGTCCAAGACTGAAGTGTACATTAAAATACTTGACCACAACTGAATTCCTTGTTTGCAGATTCCACTTCCCCCAGTAGATGAGAAGAAAAAGGTGGTAGAAGATGTTGACAAAGACAGAAGATACGCCATCGATGCCTCAATTGTTCGTATAATGAAGAGTCGCAAGGTGCTTGGTCATCAGCAACTTGTCATGGAGTGTGTTGAGCAGCTTGGTCGCATGTTCAAGGTGATCAATCATCATCACTCTGGTTTACTTCCATTGTTTAAGCTATTGATTCTTCTACTTGCTGATGATATCCCCTAATCAAAGTTTTCTACTTTGAAAGAGCATAGTGTAATGCCGCATTCTGTGATCTTTTTGTTATATTACAGCCTGACTTCAAGGCTATCAAGAAGAGGATTGAGGACCTTATCACCAGGGACTATCTCGAGAGGGACAAGGAAAATCCCAATCTGTACCGCTACCTTGCCTGAGCACAGCAAGATCCCCCCAACACTTTTTGAAGCAAATATCCGCAAAAGCTTTTGCATCCCCAGCAGAAACATTTTTAAGAGGGCTCTACGTGCTTCAAAGGAGTCATCCAACTTGTTACGTTCTAATTCTGTAAATCTTAGTGCCCTTGACAAGGGGATTAGAGAATTGTCCCCTTTTTTTTTATTATTATAGATATAGATTAAACTTGTCCTTTAGTGAATCTGTTGTCCTCCAATCTTCCCATGTTTTTCTCATTTTTGAATGGTAATCGTTGTGTTCTCTGAGTTATGGAATGAATTCATCTTTAGCTTCAATAAGGTATCATCTGGATATCTGAAATAAAGAATATGGATATTGTCATATTGGTATGATCTGGCTATTCAAATCCAACAATATCCATATCTGAAAATTAGAAATTACTATGGATACGATTTGGACGTCTTATATCTGATCCGATTATCTTTCTAATTCAATAGCGAGGCATACATACATGCTGTACTAATTGTCTCGATTTTTTTTTTTTCAAATGGTCGAGGCGACAAAGTATTTTCTTTAAAATATCATGTTACTTAGTAAAATATGGTAACACGTATACTGTTTAGTGATGCTCCTCCAATGAGGGATTGACAGCACTACGGTAAGAAGGAAAAAAAATGTTGGGGATATATCCAGTCTAAGTCTAATCCAATTGATCTTACCAGCATTGTATAATCTCTCCCCACTAATGGGCTAAAGCTGGAACCCCTACACACTGTGTCATGCAGTTTTGCGCAATGCTTGAATAAATATAACCTCATTGCTGGTACTGTGGTACGGTATGAATGAATGCTGTCTGTACAAGCACTTTTCATCGGTTTTTGAATGCATACCGATAGAGAATGAGCGCAGGGTAGATCCGCAGCCCTTCGAACATAAAAATTGATTTGAAAGGTTTTCGGACCGTTGATTTTGCATCGGGATTCGTACTTTTAATAAATCCGAGATATGAGATTTACACTTTTAACAATTATTATGAATCTCGATGCAAAATCAATGGTTCCCGAACCCTTCAAACCAATTTTTGAATTTGAAGGGGTGCGGATCTAACCCAGACTCATAGAGAATATGCTCTATTTGGCAAATGAGTTGACATCATTGCCGCCTTCTGAGACTCTTGTGCTTTCAGTTATGACCTAATTGTTGCTTTAAATGAAGAACACTTGAGCTAACTGTTGTTGAAGATATGGAGCTAATTGTTGATAATTTCACTTCATGCATCACAATGACTTTCTGTCTTCATTTGTTTTGGGTATAAAATATCACAACCGATGCTACTTTTTTTTATGTAACTTCTAAACACCTATTTAAAATATTATATTATTATCGGAGAGATTTGCATGTGTCTTATGCCCATTTTCTATGATCCTTTCACAACCATTTTCCCGATTTTTCAATCAATTAACATTTTTTGAAGAAACAATCACAAATTTAATTAACTCTTTTATTGAAATTAAGTTGGTGATAAAAGATTCTAAATATAATACACAATAAATTAACTTGAAATTTCATGCAATTTGCAACCTAAAAGTGCCCATAAATAGGTCAAGAGTTTTTTTTTTTAGTTTCCAAAGATGTGACTGGTAGCACCACTATCAATAAGTACTAGATATTTTTAGTGAAAATTTAACTGAAGTTAGAGCAATATCATTAATGTCTGAGTTGTTTTGTGAAGTTAGTAGCAACACGGAGAGCTGCTGAAGCAGTTGCTTTACTTGATCCGGGCTCTCCTTCCCCGGATGCAGTAACCCGTTTTATAATTTTTGCTTTCTTCCTCTTCCAGAGGAAATTCGAGAGTAGGAGTGTAGGACTACTGTTGGTAAAAAAATTCGTGGCTGGTGATTTGTTTATGATTCATTCGGGATCGGTTCGTTGTTGGCTCGCTTATTAATGGATCGAGTCGTTAACAAGTCGGCTTGTTAAGTTAATGAGCTGAATTTGAGCTTAGACCAGCTCGATTTGTTAGACTCATTTAGCTCGTTAAATTATTAATATTTATTATTTATATATTTTTATTATGGACTTTTAGTATAATAAATAGTTTATAATATAATATGTACTTAAATTATGTAAAATATTTTGTCATTAGTTATTTTAATAATTTATATATATATTTTAATATAAAACGGGACGCGACGCCCTATCATAATAAATATTATTAATTATTAAATTAGTCATAACGAATCAGTTTGGTCAGTTTATTAATTTAATAAGCCGATTTTAAATCAAAATTTTAACTCAAAAATAATTATCAAACCAGTTTAACTCGGCTCGTTAAACTAATCAACGAACACGAGCTTGACCAAATGGGCTCGGCTCAGCCCCTACAGCAGGACTCGTAAACCTAATCAATCCCTCGTCGTTCCCTCCCCTCCCGAGTCCCGACTCTCTCACCCCTCTTTTGACGACGCGATCTCCTCTCCTCTCCTCTCTTCTCCTCTCTCTCCTCTCTGCACTCTCTTTGACGACGCCATCTCATCTCCTCGGCTCCAGATCTCCAGATCCCGCCGAGGCGACGCCGTCGCACCCCGGATGATGCGGTGAATTCTCAACCGGCCAAGTCCCCGATCCGCCTTCCGTAAGCTGCAGCCCAGCGATGCGCGCTGCCTCTCAGATTCCACCTCCGCCTTAGTCCGAGCCCACTTCTCTCTTCACAACCGCCTTCTCCTCGGCCTGACAACCGCACTCTTTCACACTTTATCCAGCGGCTTGTTAATTTGTACCATCTAGGTATCTATTTTTTTATCTTGCCCCTCTCGGCTCGTCAAGTCCATAAGCTGAGTTCGAGTTTTCCTCAGCACGCTCGAACTCAATTCATTTGCAGCCAGTCCAGAGTGATCTCCGCCTAGGCTTTGATAAAGTATTGCTGAGGCGCCGCTTCGTGTAATCTGAGCCCCAACATCTCTCGCCTCTTACCTTCGCTCTTTTCTTCCTTAAGATCTCCGCCTAGGATTTCATATCTCATCTATCCAAGTGCTTTTTGTGATTGCTTGTGATTTTGAAAAAAAAATTCAATTTTATTCCGTTACAGGATTTTGGGGAGTGTTAAAAAATGGCGATGCACGAGAGAAAAGTTATAGAGCTCGATCAAGGATGGGATTTCATGCAGAAGGGTATTACCAAGCTAAAGAATCTTTTAGAAGGAAAACCTGGTGAGGCCCAGTTCAACTCTGAAGACTACATGATGCTTTACACGTACGTACCTTTACAATTATTCATCTTTGCGTGCATTGAAAATTTGCATGGTAGAATGTTACAGCTATTTTTTTCCTGGAAGATGCATAGACCTACTTTCATAATAGATGTGAGATTTTTTAATGTTTTCTTGTTTGTAATTATTATTATGGTACTCATTTATACGTAACTTGGCGCAGAACTTTAATTTGCACAACTTAGTTAATTTGTATTTGCTAAAAATTGAATAAACTGGGTGTAAGTTTGGCAAAGGCCTTTTCATGTTGTTTGTGTTTCTATGTTATTTTTTTATTCAGATTTGTTCACTTTTTGCTTGTGAAGCTTGAAGGATATCTGTTATAGTATCAGTTTTTATTAAACTGTTTTTATTTGCATAGAACCATCTACAACATGTGTACCCAGAAGCCTCCTCATGACTACTCTCAGCAGCTCTACGAGAAGTACAGAGAAGCTTTTGTGGAATACATAGATGATATGGTATTGCCCCTTACATCTTCAAAAGAAGACATTTCTGTTTAGTCATGCTGCTGAGTGTTACCAATTTTGTTCATTGCATTTGTTTATTCTCATGTATATTTGTGTTTAGTAGATAATAACAACTAGGGGGAGTGGTGGTAAATCCAAATTTGTGCTTATTATTATGTAAAGTGTTGAATAGTACTCTTGGTACTATTCTGGAATTGGGTCTATCAAAAGCCTTGTCCTGGTGTTGTTAGCTGTGTGAATTGTTTTTGAAATATCATATTAGGTAGATTGCATAAACCCAAAATAATTTGTCAAAAAAGCAAACTGTAGAAGTAAAACAGTTCAGCTGGCATTGCCTAGCACTTGTTGAGGCCTTTAACATATCAACCTTTTCTGGTTTCAATTAGGTATTGCCTGCACTGAGAGAAAAGCATCATGAGTACATGCTCAAGGAGCTTCAAAAGAGGTGGCAAAACCACAAGGTCATGGTCAGGTGGCTCTCCCGATTTTTCTATTACCTTGACCGTTATTTCATTGCTAGGAGGTCCCTGCCTGGATTGAACGAAGTTGGTCTCACCTGCTTCCGTGACCGGGTAATTGTTGATTAACATCCGTCTTTCATATATATATATATATATATATATATACTTTTGGTTATCTTGAATTAGCCAAAGTAGTTTTTTTCTGTTACTAAGTAGAGTCATCAACTGACAAGGCCACTAAGATATGTTACTTCTATAGGAAGAACAGAATCTTTAATGTTTCTGTTCCCTTGCTAGTTGCTAATTTTATTTGGTGTAATACTTGATTTTGTTTTCCAGGTGTACCAAGAAATGAAAAGCATGGTAAAAGATGCGGTGCTGTTGTTGGTAAGTGTAGGAGTTTAATTTTGGCGGTGCAATTTCTGAATGAACTTTTGAATTTTCTTTTTCTGAATACATTGTTTTTCAAATTTACTGTTTTTATTTTGCACTGCTCTTTCAACAGATTGACCAGGAGCGTGAGGGAGAGCAGATTGATAGAGCTCTTTTGAAGAATATACTAGATATTTTTGTTGAAATTGGCCTTAGCAACATGGAGTGCTATGAAAATGACTTTGAAGAATATTTACTCAAGGAGACTGCAGCGTACTACTCCAGAAAAGCTTCTATTTGGATACTAGAAGATTCTTGTCCTGACTATATGTTGAAGGTACTTATCAGGTGCTATTATGAATTGTTATGTTGCAGTTTGGTGTGGAGGTGGGGGATTCGACCCAATTTTTCACCTTTTTCTTACTTTTTTGTTATATATATTTTTTTGATAGATTACTCCCTTATTATATTTGCCTTCACTGTACTGTTATGCTGGCCCACATAGGGCTTGTGAACTGTAAAATAAAACCTCACATATCTGCTTTATTTTGTGGCTAAATTTGAACTTTGAATTGTAATTTTTTTGTGAGAACCTTTTGAGTATTGGCATAGTTATCAAGTCACCTATGGTGATGTGCTGGTCACATATGTTGTTGACTTCTTTTTCACTCTTTTTAAGCTATTTTCTTTGGTATCTTCATCAGGCTGAAGAATGTCTCAAGAGGGAGAAAGAGAGAGTTGGCCACTACTTGCACTCTAGCAGTGAAAATAAGCTCTTGGAGGTCTCTTCTAGTTATCCTCTATTGCATCATGTTATCTTTCATTCTTTTTTCCTTTAACCATAAAGCAAAGTGATTGCAATCTTTATTGATTTTTTCTTAGGTTCTGCATCTTAGTATATGCTTAGCTTACCTGTCCTGATAACATTTTGCATATTAATTATATATTGTGCAGGGTTAGCATATAAATCATATATTGTGCATCAATAATCATTAAGCAATGTATATGCTAAGCTTACCTGTCCTGATAACATTTTGCATATTAATTACACCTTAGTAAATATTAAAAAAAATGTTTAGGTTATATCATTATTATTGAAGTATTTAGATATGATTTTATATAGTTTTTGTATTTACTAGTAATGAGGCATTATGTTAGCAGTATTCTGGACATTATACCACTCATTGGTAGAGGTTGACGGATAATAGTGGGATACGGTTCTCTGGGTGTAATTTCTTAATAATGTCTCATTATGCAACTTGTGTTGCTTGTTCTTTGTTATTCTTGTAGAAAGTGCAACATGAATTGCTTACCGTATATGCAAACCAACTACTTGAAAAGGAGCACTCTGGGTGCCATGTACTGCTTCGTGACGACAAGGTAAGAAACAAAAATCAAGTTGACATTTGTCTGTTTATATTGTGAATGCATAATAGTGTGTTTATGGAACTTCCACCTTTTAACACTTATTTCAGACGGAAGACCTGTCCAGGATGTTTAGACTTTTCTCCAAAATCAACCGCGGTCTTGACCCAGTTTCTCAGATGTTTAAAGAGGTATGTACTGTTGAGCTCTTTTATCTCACATATCTGGATGAATTGTACTTTTTTTATACGAAAGATGAGAGTCAAGCTCTCAAATTTCATAAATGTCTATAAAGGACCCATCCGGGTTTTGAACCCATAACCTTCCACTCGGATGGTGTTGTCTTTTGCCACTAGATCAAAGGCTGGTTCTTTGGATGAATTGTACTTGTGTGATAGATTATACTGAATATATATTTTGCTGCAGCATGTCACTTCTGAGGGAATGGCTTTAGTGAAACAAGCAGAAGATGCTGCAAGCAACAAAAAGGTTCTTGATATATTTTTTTCACTCGGAGTCTTACTTGCCACCTTAGGAAGTATTCAATGGCCAAAAATGGTGAAAACCACGATATGTAGCAGCTTTATGGAGTTCTATAACAAGTACTAGCCATTATGGTAGACCTTGTTTGGATGTTTGATGTTGGTGTTGGTATTTTTTTTTTGCCGTGGATCTCTGACAATTCTTTAATCTCTGCAGGAAGAAAAGAGGGATATTGTTGGCTTGCAAGAGCAGGTAAAAATTTCTGTTCTTGTTCATGCTGTGCAAAGTTCTGCCTTTAATATTTTTCTTAAATATTTAATTAACTACTATAAAACATACAGGTTTTTGTGCGCAAAGTTATTGAGCTACATGACAAGTATTTAAATTATGTTGTTGAATGCTTCCAAAACCACACTCTTTTCCATAAGGTATGATATCTTAATCTTCATTGGAAATACTTCGATATCGAGCTGAAAACTTGTCACCATTGTGCCATATGGGAACCTTAGTCTTTTGTGTGTATCCCAACCATTTAAATTAGAAACTTGCTCGCATTAAGAGATGCATGAATTATTTTCTATGTACTGTTCCCTATATTTTTTTAAAATACCAAGCTATTCTTAGTTTATCCTTATTTTGTGATATATGATGTTCAATTTTGTTCTCTCCAGGCTTTGAAAGAGGCTTTTGAGGTGTTCTGCAACAAGGGTGTCGCAGGAAGTTCAAGTGCAGAATTGCTAGCAACATTCTGCGATAATATTTTGAAGAAGGGTGGAAGTGAAAAACTCAGTGATGAAGCAATTGAGGAAACCCTTGAGAAAGTACACATTTTGTCTTTTACCTATGTACCTTTCTTTTGATCACCTCACTAGTATATGTCTCAGGACTCAATTGTGTATTAAAAAAATAATCTCAAACTCAACTACTTTAATATGCAGGTGGTCAAGCTCCTTGCTTATATAAGTGACAAGGATCTTTTTGCTGAGTTCTACAGGTAAACCATCTTCTTTCCCTTTGTTCTGAAAAATAAGGGATGGTCTGTAGAACTAAAATTTGTCACTTGTTTCCTGTTGGATTCTTGGCATAGGTCTTTGTAAAAAATACTTGGTTTTTTGTTGTGGGGTAATGTGTTTACTATATCTTTCTTCTCTTGCTTTACATGCTATAGTGAGCATTTAGGAATGCCTAACTGCTTGATAGTCATATAATGAATTACATAAATTGGCAGGAAAAAGCTAGCAAGGAGGTTGCTCTTTGACAAGAGTGCAAATGATGATCATGAGAGGAGCATCTTAACAAAGCTCAAGCAGCAATGTGGTGGTCAGTTCACATCTAAGATGGAAGGAATGGTACTGCTTTTTCCCGTTCCATTGGATATTTTGATCTTAGTTTGAGGGCCTGACAAGCTTGTTATTTAAGCAGCTTCTCAAGTTTCTTAAAACCATAACAAATTAAGTAGCTCACAGACAATAACATGTAACCATGTAGTTCACTTTAGTACCGTTCAGTTATTTGTAGAATAGGAAAATTTCTGTAAACATTTGAATTAAACTTGATTTTAAATAAAATGATTTTAAAATTTTGCATTGTTATATTAGATCTATATTTTGACTTTTGTTAAACAACCAGGTCACCGATCTCACTCTTGCAAGGGAGAACCAGTCACAGTTTGAGGAGTATCTCAACGCTAACTCACAAGCAAACCCGGGCATAGACTTGACAGTTACTGTTTTGACAACTGGTTTCTGGCCGAGTTACAAATCCTTTGATCTCAACCTTCCTTCTGAGATGGTATATCTTTATGACTTCATGACTGAACAAAGCTGATGTCTGATTATGTTTACTGATAACTTTCTAAATGTTCTGTTAGGTTAAATGTGTTGAAGTATTTAAGGAGTTTTATCAGACAAAGACCAAGCACAGAAAGTTGACATGGATATATTCTTTGGGGACTTGCAATATCAATGGCAAGTTCGATTCAAAAACCATTGAGCTGATAGTGACCACATACCAGGTTCTACAACATTATATTATTTTTTTTTTTAATTTCGATCAAAATGATATTCGTATTTTTTTAGCATAGTTTCTTATTTTGCTAGCATTTGCTCCCTGGGATACAATTTTAGCGCACTGTGGTTATTTTGAACAAGACAGGTTAATGCTCTGTGTGACGGACCTTAAAAAAAATGCTTTTGCATAAAAAATGAAATTACATGTTTATCCTGTCTGGGAACATTTATGTAGGTGGTTCTACAATTTTGTTTTGTTAATTTTAACAAGTTCAAAGATTTCAGTCATATTGCTAAAGTGTAGTGATGTAAAATGGGAAGTAAAGATGCATATCTTGTTTATTTCATTTCTCAGACCCTCGTGACAGCAATTCTTCTTATGATTTTACAGGCTGCTGCGCTACTGTTGTTTAATTCATCAGAAAGGTTGAGCTACTCAGAAATAATGACACAGCTGAATTTGACTGATGATGATGTGATTAGGTTGCTCCACTCTCTCTCTTGTGCCAAGTACAAGATCCTCAACAAAGAGCCCAACACCAAGACCATATCTCCCAATGATGTGTTCAACTTCAACTCTAAATTTACAGACAGGATGCGCAGAATCAAGGTTAGTGTCACTATCTATATCAAGGATGTGGAGGTAAACAAATCATTACCAGCAATCAAATCAGATGAGTAGTTAATCATCTTCTTTTTTAGCAAGTAGCATACTGATGGAAACTAAAACCTGTGTGTACTGCAATATGTATATTTTTGCTTTGCTTCTACTTTATTCTTGTAGTCGTGGAAAGTTTTAATGCTGTGTTGATGAATCTCTAGAATTGTGGGCATGCCATCATATTGGCGAGGTCTTTAAAGTTGGTATTTGTATGGCCATTTCTTCATACATGCAACTTACTATATTATTATTTCTACATAAGGCAGAAACAAGTAAAAGATTAAATAATATTAGATTAAATTAGGTTCTGTTCAGTCCAAGACTTGAGTTGACCAGGACTGAATTCTTTGTTTGCAGATTCCACTTCCCCCAGTAGATGAGAAGAAAAAGGTGGTAGAAGATGTTGACAAAGACAGGAGATATGCCATTGATGCCTCAATTGTTCGTATAATGAAGAGTCGCAAGGTGCTTGGCCATCAGCAACTTGTCATGGAGTGTGTAGAGCAGCTTGGCCGCATGTTCAAGGTAATCAATCCTAATCACTCTGGTTTACTTCCATTGTTTAAGCTATTGATTCTTCTACTTGCTGATGATATCCCCTAATCAAAGTTTTCTACTTTGAAAGAGCATAGTGTAATGCCGCATTCTGTGATCTTTTTGTTATATTACAGCCTGACTTCAAGGCTATCAAGAAGAGGATTGAGGACCTTATCACCAGGGACTATCTCGAGAGGGACAAGGAAAACCCCAATCTGTACCGCTACCTTGCCTAAACGCAGCAAGACTCTTCCAAATACTCTTTTGAAGGAAATATCTGCAGAAGCTTTTGTATCCCCTGCGGAAATATTTAAAGAGGACTATTTACTTCAATGGAGTCATCCAGCTTGCTACATTCTAATTCTGTACATCTTAGTGCCCATGACAAGGGGATAAGAGGATTGTACGAGATCTTTTTGTTATAGATATAGATTCAACTTAGCCTTTTGTGAATCTGTTGTCCAATCCTTCTGTGGTTTCTCGTTTCTGAATGGTATAATATCTTGGGGTAATTGTTGTTCTTTGAGTTATGGAATGAATTTATCTTAGCTTCAATAATGCATCATCTGGATATCAGAAGTAAAATATATGGATATGGATATGATCTGGTTATTCATATTCATATCCATTTAATACTTGATACGTATTCATATGCAACTGCATCCGTATCTGAGTGTTAGAAATTTTTTCGAGGAAAGAATATTAGAAATTATTATGGATACGGTTTGGTTATTATGTCGGCATCTATTTGATTTCTTTTTAATTCAATAAGGAGGCATACATATATATATATTAGCTGAACTAATTGTTCGTACCAATTTCTTTACTCATTTCATACTATTCTATGTTACTTGGTATGTGGTAAGCATGTATACTGTTTGATGCTCCTCCAATGAGGGATTGACAGCAGTACTGTTTATTTTTGGTGAATATTCATTCACGGAAGTAATATTTTTGGGAATATTTACTGGCTAAAAACAATTATGTATTAAATGCTATCTCAACAGGTGTCTGACAACTGCAAAATGCAGTAGGGTTGTGTCCGGAAATTGTAGGGCTATCAATGGATATTCATAATCTAAAAATCTGATTTGAATTCACACAAATGGATTTACATATGGATCCTTAAAATATATTTGTTAGTTTATTGGATCCTCATATGAATTCTAAAAAATGATCCATCTAATATAATGAATTCGTATTTGGATCTTATAAGATTCAAATTCGAATTCGTTATAAATTTGATAAATAAATAAAATTATATTATATGTCAATTAATAAATTAGACATGTCCAATTTAGTTTAAATTGAAGAGCAATATTTATGTTTCACGTTGTGTTGATTCATAAAGTTGAATAGTAGTTATTGTATTAATTAGATATATTTTATTATGTTATTTGATGTTTATTGTATGTTTTGAAAGTTGGAACAAATAGTTATGATTGTTGCTACGTTTATGATTGGAATAAATAATTTTTAGATTGCTATAATAGTAAATGTGAATTATGATTGTTATTACGTTTGAAATAATTTTAAGATAATATGATAATTTTTTTTGTCATATATTAATTATGCTATTTTTAATATTATTATAATACAAGATCCAAAATATGATCTGAATCCGATCCGAAATCCGTTATAATAGTAAATATGGATTTATATTTGATTCTCAAAATTTTATTGGATACGAATCCGTATATGGATCTTATAAATTTTTAATGGATTCACATTTAGATCTTCTGAGATCCGATTTGAATCCGATCCATTGATATTCATAGGAAATTATATTTTTTTGGTATACTTCAGTTGGAATGTAGTAAACCGAATCTTACAAGTATCTATTAGATATCAAGTATTTATTAGAGATATTGACTATTGAGTATCAATTAGAGATTGTATGAGAATTTAAAAAGTATTTATTAGAGATATTGAATGTTAATTAGAGATTTTGATTTTTTTTTTATTGCATTTCATTTCATTGTATGTCAATATAATAGTTTTTTCAGTAGTGGAATAAATTGATGAAATTCTCAGAAATAATATTTTATTTTTGAATCATTTTTCTATTTGATATCGGAGCTAGATTCTTAGCCTCCACTTTTTTATTTTATTTTATTGTAGTTGTTACATAACTCCGTCTCTCCGCTTAGGTCACCTAGTCACGACCCTAGAATCGTCCTGCCACCAAGTTTCGCCTTGCCCCAGATTTGGGCATGTCTTGAAGAAGGTCACACGGGCCGTATGACCTTTCACACAAGCAGTATGAGGAGGTTTGATTGCTAAGCAATGAGCAGCGCGGATCTCGATCTTGGATAGTTGATTAGATCAAGATCAAGTCAAGATGGAGGACAAAAAATGAAGATGATGTGGCTCTCGATCTTGAGAGTGTAAATCGGGTCTAAAAGAATATTAGGAGAGATTCAGACTAAGATCGATATGCGAGGCGTAGATTTGAGTCGAATTAATGTTAGAGGAGACAACCGAGAATGTATTCGCAAAAGCTTGTGCGAAGTTGACTCCTGATGAGATGACTATCATGGTGCGAGCATTGACTGTGAGTCAAGTTTATGTTGAAAGTCGAAGTCGGTTAAGTTGGAGGTTTAATTTGTGGACATAAAAATCGACGGGTCAACCATGTTTTTGAGCTAGTCGCGTCAGATGGTAGTGCTAACAAAGAGCTCGAGTGAGTATAATGAGTGAAGATCCACAAATAGCATGTTGCATACTTGGCTTCTAAACTCGATTGTTGTATTTATTACTATGATAGTTGATGGTATAGAGGCTATGAGTGATGTCTGGGGAAATTGATGAAGACTTATGTGGGGATCAACAATAATATGAGAGTATTTCAAATCGAGAGGAAAATAAAGGATGTAGCACAGAAAGTTAGGTCGGTTCAGAAGTATACCGCAAATCTATAGCAATTGTGGGAATAATACGACCACTTCTCTCCTCTTGAGTGTTGTATGGATTCAAATTGTGAGAAGGGTGTGAGAGATGTCTAGAAGAGGACTATACACTTTCTGAGGCATCTAGAGCGCAGTGTTGTTAGCTCAGTCGAAGATCCCCTCACTTGATGAGATGATATCTGCGATGATACAGGAGGATAATCGTATAGGATTACATACTAGGATAGGAGAACTTTCATGGCTGAAGTCAGCACTAGTAGCAGCCAACACAAGTAACACAAGGTACAAGGTTGATACCTAATAGTGCTATAAATGTGATGAGGTAGGTCATTTGAAGCAAACTTATCCAAAACCACCAAAGGAGAGAGATACAAGTAGAAGGGTGGTCTAAGAGTCATGGTCACGGCTGTGAAAGTCGAAGAGGTGAAAGAGGAGGTAATCAGACACATTTGATGGTTGCAGATAAGGAAGAAGAAGTCGTTGGATATCTTACCTAGGAGAATCAAGCACTCGTGGAGGCTTATTCTCAGACACTCAGTGTGAGGCCGAAACAAGCATGTTACGAAAATAGTGTGATGAATAAGGCATCCACCTTATCTTCATCCAAGAATAACTATCCTTATAAGTTTAACTTTGCTCACTCAGCAACAAATATAGTCATTTGTACTTGTGATATACTTACTCTAGCCTCTATATTTACCACTAGATCACCAGATTACATAGTTCATTCTAGCGTGTCTCGTCATATAACTGGTATTGCTGAGAGTTTTCTTTCTATTCTTGTCTAGCAGTCCAGAGAACATTCAAATTGTTGATGGTACGGTCCAGCCCGTAGTTGGTAAGGATACCGTGAAATGTACTAACACCTTGATTTTGTCTAATGTATTGCATGCTCTTTTTTCTCTGAATCTCTTAGCCATAAATGTCATTGTATCACAACTGAAATATGTTATTTTGTTTGACATTTTTAAGGTGATCTTCCAAGAGAAAAGTACCAACATGCCGCTTGGGACTGACACTTGACATAGCGGGCTGTGATACATGGATAGGGAGGGTATGAACTCAACCCTATCATCCATCGTAGATGTACTGGAGGGGTTGAGAGGAGTGTAAAAGACTTATTGTTGCTTCATATAAGAGCTTAGATTATCCTTTATTTTTTATTTTGAGTATGTTGTATCCATTTTTGTTTGAAAAGACCAATAAAGAAAAACTGATGTGTGATGCGTGTGAATTAGGCAAGCATACCTAAAGCTCTTATGCAAGTTCTAATAGTAGTTCTTATTTGTTTGATTTGATCTACTCTGATGTATGAGCCTTATCCCACAACTACTTTGAATGAATTTAGATATTTTATCTCTTTCATTGATTGCTTTCTCTCATGTGACTTGACTTCATTTGATGAAAAATAAAAGTAATGTGCTTACGTGCTTCAAAGATTTTCATAAAATGGTTCAAACTCAACATTGTGGAGTTTTAAAAGTATTAAGATCTGACAATAGGACATAGTACACCAATAAGCATTTGGAAGTACTTAACATTCCAAGAGATACAACATCAAACCACTACATACACACCCGAATAGAAAATGGTAGAAAAAGGAAGAAATGAAGAACATACATCTACTTGAGGTAACTCAGAATATGATGATTTTTATGAATGTTTCATTGTATTTATGAGGGATGCAGTTCTGACCGCGACCTACTTCATCAATAGAATGTCTTCGCGGGTGCTGGATTGGAAGTCCCCGACGGAGATGCTGAAAGGTAAAAATAAAAATATTCTTCCTCTCAAAATCTTTGGTTGTATGTGTTTTGTGCAGAATAACAAACCAAATGTAGAAAAACTAAATCCAAAGGCTATGAAATATATCTTTGTTGGGTACTCGGGTACTCAAAAAAGTATGCATGCTAGTCGTGTGAAATATAGTCTATTTGTGAGTATGAATGCTACATTCTAAGAACTTAAATTATACTACTCCTTAAAGGCGATATCACCCTTTTGGAGACTCACTCGATAAAGGAGGTATGAGACGAGAGGGGCAGAGTAGTAATGATGGTGTTGATTGTCCAATTAGGAAGGATTTAGTTATGGTTGAGTCAAAAAGGCAGATTTAGTTGTGGTTGAGCCAAAAAGAAGGATTTGATCGTGGTTGAGCCGAAAAAGAAGGATTCCTCTCTCTTTGTTTCTCCTACTCCCCCATCGGTAAGGTGGACTTCTCGCGAAAATATGAGATTTCCTCCTGACTGATATAGTTTTTCACATGGCATTGTCAAATTTATCTCTTACTCATATATATCACCTGTATACTGAGTATTCATTGTATCATTAGACATTGTCTCTATCTCTAAGTGTTGACAAATTACTAAGAGAGATCTGAAATGAAAAGCAGCCATGTTAGAATAGCTCGGGCTCTAAAAAAAATAAAATTTGAGAGCTTGTGTCACTATTATCAGACAAGAAGGCGATTGGATGCAAGCGAGTCTTCGTAGTGAAGTAGAATCCAGAAGGTCTAGTTGAGCACTACAAGGCTAGGTTAGTAGCGAAGGGGTATAGTCAGACCTATGACATTGACTATGATAAAAAATTTGCACCCATGACAACGATGAGCACAATGAGGACACTAATTATTATGGTGGTAAATGGTGGATGACAACTATACCAACTTGATGTGAAGAATATCTTTCTCCATGGTGATTTATTGGAATATGTGTATATAGAGGTCCCATCAGGGTTTGACACCAACCAGACAATAGGTATGGTATGTAGTCTATGGGTTGAAGTAGTCTCATGCATGGTTTCATAGGTTCAGAAAGACTTTGATAGGCATGGACTACCAATAAAATCAATGTAGATCACATGATATTTTCTCGACAATATGATGGTCACATCACTATACTGATCGTATATGTGGATGATATGATCATTATTGAGAATGATGAGGGGGAGATTGCACAACTGAAGGCAAAATTAAGAAAGTAATTCAATATAAAGGATATAGGACAATTTATGTACTTTCTCGGGATTAAGGTGGCTCGTAAAACAAAGGGGATTATTTTATCTCAGAGGAAATATATCCTAAACTTGCTCAGTGAGACAAGCATGTTGGGTGCAAACTTGTAGTTTCTCTAATTAATTTGAAGGCCAAGATGAGTGCATATATAGGAGAATAGGTTAATCGTGAGAGACATTGGAGATTGGTAGACAAATTAATTTATTTAGGTCACACTCATCCATATATTTTATTTACAGTAAGCGTGGTAAGCCTTTACATGCATACCTTAGGAAGGATCATATGAATGCAGTATTTCACATCCTGAGGTACTAAAAAGTGCACACAGAAGAATCTAATTTTTAGAAAGAACAGACACAACAACATTGAGAGCTATTGTGATTTCGGGCTAGTTGTCAAGATGATAGGAGATCCATATCCGACTATTGTATGATCGTAGGGGATAATTTAGTATCTTGGAAGAGTAAGAAGCATTCGGTTATTGTGAGATCGACGATATAAGCTGAGTACATAGCTATAGCATTAGGAGATGCTGAGATGTTATGACTGAAAAGATTATTAAAAGATTTCAAGATGAATTACAAAGATAAAATAAAGCTATGGTGTGATAGCAAGTCAGCGATCAACATTGGCTACAATCTTGTGTAGCATGACAAGACAAAGCATGTGGAGATTAATAGATTCTTCATAAAAGAAAAGCTGAAGAGTATCAGAGCTGAGTCATATAACTACTGAAAATTAAGTTGCAGACTACCTCACCAAAGAGCTTAGCTCAATAGGTCTAGTTAGATTATGCGACAAGATGATCTTGATGAATATTTTTGGCCCATCTTAAGGAAAGTGTTAGAATTTAGCAAGTATTTGTTAGAGATATCGAATATCTGTTAGAGATATCAAGTATCAATTAGAGATTGTGTTAGAACCTAGCAAGTATCTATTAAAGATATCGAACATCTATTAGAGATATCGAGTACTAATTAGAGATTTTAATTTATTTCTTCTCTATTATAATTTATTGTGCGTCCATATAATAAATTTCTTAGTAATCAAATAAAATGATGAAATTCTTAGAAATAATTTTTCATTTTTGAACCACTTTTCTATTGTTTCAAATGTTCATAACTTTCTTATCATTTATCTAAATTTGATGGTTTTTTAGACTAACATTTGCTAGTTATAATTACAGGAAATTTCTTACACTTATCTAGTTAACATGTATTTATATATATTTTTAAAAGCTTGCGGAATTATCTATAAAATTGATGGAAAATGCCATCATTTGAATAAGAAAAAATATTAGAAAGTATCACCATGCTAGAAAAGTCTAAAAATCTATAAATCAAGACTCCAAAAAGACTTAAAAAAAGTTATTGCGAGTCTTGTAATACTAGGTTGTATCTAGTACTTATCTCCTTTATGTCCTATCAAATATAGTTCAATTTGAACTAAATTTTACTTTAGTCATTCTCAATCGCTATATATGCTAAAAAAATAGATGCTAATTATCATAACGTTATAATTTTGAAATTTGTAAATAACAATTATATAATTTCAAAATAAGTCTAAGACAAGAGTACTATATAAAATCTAATATTGTAGTGGGAAGGGATCACTTGACAATTGTATTTTGACAATCTTGATAATGACTCTTCAAATAAATATGAATAAAATCTCAAAAAAAAAAACTAATAGATGTGTTCCTTTAGTTATAAATTGATGGTGATTCAAATTTCATTATTTCATTATCATTTGATACTCCATCAAAGACCGTTAAATTAGAACCGTTATAAATTATATAATATTTAATTATTTTTAATGGACTATCAAATGATAATGAAATTGTATTAATTTAAATCACCATCAATCTATAATTAAAATAATATATCTATAAAATAATTTTTATTAAAAAAAATTATATTTATTTGAAAATTCATTGTCAAGATTGTCAAAATAATCTATTGTCATGGGATCCCTTCCCTATTGTAGTGTTTTGACTGTGAGTAAATTCTTGCGGTATTTTTTGTCTTTCTGAAATTGTAACTTTTTTCATACTGTTTTTTGTTCAAATGACTTGTCATTCTTTATCAATATTATAGATCTCTTGGTAAACTTTCTAAAATAATATAAGGACTTATTAATTGACTAAATGTAGAGAAAATTATTGTAGTTGCAAATAGAGAATTTTAGTTTGAAATTAACGATCTTTCTTTGTTGCGGAATAATTTTTTTCTCGATTGGATGCTCTAAGTTTCACGAAATTTTAAATAAAAACGTCAAATTGAAATAAACAATATAAAAAATTATAAAATTTTACAAAAGAAAGCAGTTTCTAGTAACCACACTTTGGGAATGTGCTCCCCACCATGAACCACACTCCCTCTCAAAATATTTTTTTAAATTTTAAATTTATTTTTTGTTTTGTAATTTATATTGACTTATTTTCCCGACATAAAAAAACCCACGATTAATATCTATTAGTACAATTTTGGGCTAAAAGCCGGAAATTAAACAAAGGCCTTTACACTTGTTAAGTAGATATTGAGCTAAAAGCCTTTTATATTTGGGCCTAAAGCTCATTGGAAAGGTATTATTTATCTGTGGATATTTTCTGTGCAGAAGTTTTTATAGGAAAATTTAAATATGAATTTTGATGTATGAAATTATTTATTATTATTAAATTAAAATCGTTGATAAATAATAGAATCTTACAAAATTAAAAGCATAGTTTTTTCATGTCCGTATCATCAGGTGATATGGTTCCAAGCTCATTGGACTACACATTGTTTTGTCTCGGAAAAGAGAAGGGGAAAAAAGAAAACACTCGGCGTAGATGCACCGATGGCAGAAAAATGAGCGTGCTTAGCTGTAGACCTCTCTTCTCCGTCTTTCTTCCCAGGCCCAGCTGCTCTTCATCGTCTCTCTTGCCTCGTCTCCACCCCCGCCTCCGCCTCTATCGCCGCTTCGCTTGTAGCAGAATAGAACGAGGAGGAAAAGGAGAGCATTACAGGTTCGGGCCATACAAGATAGACCCCAGGGAGGTGTTCTATTCGACCTCTCTCTCTTACGCCATGGTCAACCTCCGACCTCTCCTTCCTGGTACACCTCTTCTCCTTTTCTATCTGAAGTGATTCTATGTACTAGTGTGTTGGCTGCATTCTAAATTTTATGTTCTTTCCTAGATTTCCAACTGTCCGGGGTTTTAAAAGAGACGATGAGATTGAATAAACAATACTGGAAATCAAGTTAAAAGTTTTGGAATGAAGTGATCATGAATCTGTTTATGCAAAAATAGGAGATAAGAAAATTTAGCTTATTGACTTTAACAATTGCTTATTGTAAAGGCGGTAGGAGGTTAACAAGTAAGGATTAGTGACAATGTAACATCCTTTTGTTATGATTTCCCTGTCATTTTAGAGCTTTTTACGCATGTTGAAGTTCGATTGATTATTATTTGTTAACATTACTTTTTTTTATGCACTTCACTTTGCTGCATTGGAACTGAACCTTGGAATGTTTATTTTCATGTACTTTGAGAAATCGAGAACTGAAAATTACAAAAATTAAATTAAATTTTACTTTATTTACCCAACCATAAATGTGTGGATATGGAAGCAGGAATAACTGTAATTTCTCTCTTGTTTCAGGTCATATCCTTTTTGCGCACATGCACAGACACACTTATTAGGCCATATCCGTTATTTTCTAACTGAAGTAGGAAGTAAAGACCTCAAGCCTCTTTTAACTGCTTAATTTTAATATTTTCTCTAGTTTGGTTGAATAATTCTAGTTCTAAGATGTTACAACCTCATCCCCTTTTTTTCCTCTCATATCTGACAAGTTTAGACTTTAGAATTATAGTATGTAAGTTTATTATGTGTGCCTTAACAAATTATTACATGTGCTTGTTTGCCCATGCCGTGAGGTGAAGCGTTTTATTGATCTTACTCCTGACGAGACAAGTGATTTGTGGATTACTGCTCAAAAGGTTGGTGCTAAGCTTGAGCAATTTCACAAGGCTTCTTCTCTCACACTTGCTATTCAGGTAGTACACAAACAGACACCTCTTAATTTTGCTTCTTGATTGATAATGCCATTCACATCTCTTATGGAACTGTTTTGAATCGTTAATTTTTTTCCTTCAGAAGATTATTGAAAGATAGTTAATTTGACTTAAAATGTATTAATATATACTTACAAAAATTATCAATTGAGTTGCCAATTTCTGACTGGTCCCAACTTCCAAAATTGAAAGTTATTTTCTTTTTCTTATCCTCTTTTTAATTTACTCACCAAATTTTTTGGTCATTTATCCAGGATGGACCGCAAGCTGGACAAACAGTTCCACATGTGCACATCCATGTAATCCCAAGAAAGTCGGGCGACTTTGAGAAGAATGATGAAATATATGATGCAGTATGTGACATTTTTTTTGGTCTCGGTTTCAATGTTAATTTTCCGTTTGTTCTATAGTTGTTTTATCATCCGCGAACTGAGTTTAAAATATTTTTAGATGGACATGAAAGAGAAGGAATTGAAAGAGAAACTTGACCTTGACATAGAGAGGAAGAATCGAACGCTTGATGAAATGGCGTGTGAGGCTGATACGTATCGCGCTTTATTCTCCTAGAAAATTGCATATCAAATTGAAGTCCTATTATCCAGGGAACCTTTTTTTTTCTGTATAATTTTCTCAGTATCATCAGTGTGATATTGCGATTGCAAACACTTGCATCGATCTAATATTGTTTGAATCTTGCGTTTTTAGACATACTAAGATTTGACAATTGAGACTTACATTTTGTGAGGTCGTCAACCATTTCTAAGTTCTAACTCAGCATTAAGAAAACTCAAATTGTTGCTAATTATATATATATATTAAAGATATATCGTGGGTTTAAGTTTACGGAGACCTTCCATGAATTTAGCTCAAAAAATATTAAATTGTCTCTAAATTTTAATTTATCATACTCATTAAATTCTTTATATGAAAATTTTATGGGATACAAAAATTTGAAGTGTTTTAAGCTTTTTAAATTATGATTTTTAATTTTTAAAAATCAGTTTTAATAATAATAATAATATATTTAATATTTGAACATCATTTTAAAAAATTAAAAACGATGACTTAAAAAATTCAAAACACTCTAAATTTTTATATCCCATAAGATTTTCATATAAAAATTTAATGAGAATGATAAATTAAAATTTAAAAATAATTTAATATACTTTTCTGTTAAGCTCACAAAAAACATCGGTAAACTTTAGTTTACGATTTCTTTACTCTCTATATATATTCTATAAAGAACAGTGGAACATATTGTCACACTTATATGCAACCCCGTCATCGCTTTAACAACAGTCATTACCATATGAAAATAATTGGATAGTTGAAATTAAATCTTCAACTGTTAACGATTATTCAAAGGAAATAAAATTATAGTACGATCCATCCCGAGGTAATAGATCATATTTAAATAATCGGACGTTTCTATTCTTGCATATATGTATCTCATACTCATAGCAATATTAACTACTTGGATAATCACGAGATTGAAAATAATACTATTATTCGAATATCTAGTTAAGTTAGATAAACTGCAATCGATTAGTGTTAGTGACAAATTTTAAATCATTACTGCAATCGACTTCTTTCCCAAATTAAATAAAAAGTAATCTTAATTAATTATTAAGTCTCTACTTTGGTCGGTGATTGGGATCCAGTATTGCTAATTTATTGGGTGGTCATGAAAAGTAAATTATAAAAAAAATATAAAAATCAGAATGTATTGTAAAAAGATGAAGATGATTGAAAAGCGATTGATGATGAAGAAATGGACGGTACTAATCTATATTAGACGTGAGCCAACATAAATATTGGAGATGAATGGAAATTATTATTCGTTTTGTCATATGGTGAGAGAGATGTGTAAGAATATTTCGGGAGGAGAACAAGGCGTTTTTGACAATAGTGAAGAATATGTTGCTAGAATATCGAAGCTGGTTCAGAGATTAATCACAGAATGCAATGATGACGCTTAGGATTTAAAATGTTTACACTTTTTCATATTCTTTGACTTCCATTCTTCTATCCTTCTCATTTTACTTCTCTCCTTTTTTTTCTCTTTTTTCACTGCCAATTTGTTATACAAAGCTCACGAACTTGTGATCAATGTAATCTAATAAATTAATAAAATTTGAAGGCAAAGATCTTCCATCTTTTCGATAAAAAAATAACAAGTGAAGTCGTTTACCAATCAGAATCAGTTGCCAGTTGGGTGGGTCTCGAACGTCATGTTTACTCACCTCTCTACGAAGTGGCGCGTGTTCAATTTTTGAGACAGACATATGAAAAATAATACATACCGAAATTTATGAGTCCTACTAAAAAAAAAGTTGGGTGGAGTCTCATGGACCTATCTAAACCCCTCGGTCTGACAACCAACTCATCGGCTTGGACAATAAATAGGTAGGGCCGGGCCGGGCCATTTTACGGACCAGGACAAATGCGGGTTTAGGATTAGTCCCGCCCGTCCAATCCAAAGTAGTTGTATATATACATAATTTATTTATATTTATACTTATTATATATATTATATATATATATATAATATATTTTAAAAATTATTTATATTTTTAATATAACACTAATCTCATTTAAATTATATTAAATATTTAGTTATAATATGATTATATGAATAAATATATTTTCTTTGAAGCATAGTATATTTAACAGACATTTGATACATTTTTAAATGTATCTTTTAACTCAAAAATCCAATCAATATAAAATTAAACTCTATAAAATCATAATAACTATATTTATCATTTTTATATTTTGAAGCACTTTCAAAAATAAAACATATCAATCTAAAATATATATATATAAACTACTGAAAAAACTTGAGACCTCCATATACATTTTTAATCACATCTTTCCGCAGATTCTATATTTTAAGATTTCTCAAATTGGATTCACATCAATCTCAATCTTTGGTGAGTGGATTGTTTTAGTAGGAATGGCTATCCCGTAATAGCAGTGTGTGCATCTTGCATAATCTGATTATGATAGGCGGCCTCGCTTCTTTCAGATCAAGCAAAGGAAAACTTCATTATGTTCTGCTGAAAAGATGTAGATCATGTGATAACTTTTTTATCATAATTATTTATTGAAATATCACGATGAGACAAAATTTTATAAATTCATATCCTATCTGAGATCCAAGTTGTTAGTTGAAGATGATGCTATCTTGGTGTTGGAGAGAAATAAAACAGTCCATATCACCTCACTGCCCTGAATGCTTCCTGCCCTTAAATAGGTTCAAAATTGTACGGCAATCTGCCTCAAAAGAGTAGCTATATTTTTTTTTCCTTTTTATAACATAAGAAAGGAACTATGAAACACATTATCAATTCCCTCCGTATTTTCGTTCAAGGGAAATGGTTGGGGATACCGACTACCGAGGTCAATATCAAAATTAATTTTGAGATTTTTTATATTTTAATTATTGATCTCACAATCGCGATTAGTTTGAACATCAAATTTATTTATTTCAATATAAAATTAATTAATTTTAATTAATCCTACACTCTCTAATAATCTCTATTTTTTGCTCTCTTAGATCTCTCTTTGTTGTTTTTTCTCTCTCGATCTATATCTCTTCCTCACTCTCTCGATTTCTTTCTCCCTCGCCTCCTCTCTTTCTCGATCCCATCTCTCGCACTCTCTCAATCTCCATCTCTTCCTCGCTTTGTTGATGTTTCTCTCCATCTCTCCCCTCCTTTTATCTCTTGCTCCCTCCCACTCAATCTTCCCCTCCTTTCTCTGTTACTATCTCTCTTTTTGTTATTCAACTTAATCAATATTATATTCAAATTAATGAACTTTATATTCAGATTAATGAGATTGATATTCATACAATTTCTATGTATTTAAGTTAATCTGTCTAGTAATTAAGTTGGTGAACTTAATATTTAAATCAATCTTACACTTATTATTCAAATTAATTCATTTAATATTTAAATAAGTGAACTTAGTATTTAAATTAATGATATTAATTTTAAGTAAACATAATATTTAGATATTAATTTTGATATCTAACTTTTGTATTATCGTATGAGCTCTTCTGTTCAATAGTTAATTTCTCTTCTATGCTCTGTTACGAGCACAAATGTGTCATTTTTTTTCCTTTTCAGGTGATGTGACTTATTTTTGTACCAGTCCCTGCACATTTTAGCTAGTGAGTAGTGACCAGAAAAGTATGATAATTGATCCCAATCTTTTACCATTTCTTCCAGATATACTGGCATCTGGCGCTGGTCTAAGTACTATTCTTTTACGCCACTCTGTACAGCTTTACTTATCACAAAACTATTTCTAAGAATAGTTCAATAGAAAATTTCTGAGCAAGATGGGTGGTACACCGTCTGTACATTGCTTTTTAACAAGAATAAAATAGAACAAAAAATTATCTCACTGCACAACATTTTTGAGTTTAATATTAAACACCTACCATAAATAAAAAGGACAAATTACAACGATCAAGACTCTTGATTCAAGAGTTTGCTCCAAGGCAAGAACATCTTTATTAAGATGGTTCAATTTTGAATTCAATATATTTTTTTAATCTAGTTAGAATTTGGCACAAATTTGTTTTCCTCCAGTAGCACATCTGCATATGCATCAAAATCCTTTGAAGCAGTCCAAAATAACATGTGCTCATTCATAACAAAAATTTTTGGATTGGTCGCATAGTTTTCACATTTTTCTCTTACAGTAACTCCATCTGTGCCAGAATAGTTCGTCTTTCTTTTGATTGGACAAAAAATTCCTAAAAAAAGAATGTTTTGCTGACGAGCTACACACATTCTTCACAAATCGACTCGCCATACTTTTAGCAACTATAATATGTTTCACATTGTTTCGTGTTCTTCAAATCCATTTCCAATTTTCCATCACCCTCTCCTGGCCTCTATTTTGCCTCCCTCCTCTCTGAAAACTCAAAAGAAATAAAAAAAGAAAAAGAAAAAACAATAATTAGAGAAACGAGGGAAAAGGGAACTAACTGTCATTACAAAATCTTAGTATTATCTTATCAAAAACGGACGGACAGATGGAAAGTTCGCCACCGCCAGTCCTACCAACCATCATCATGCCGCTGATGAACAACACAAAGAATTACCCCATGGCCTGTTATTCGCCCCACATGATCACCACCCCCGGCATCTTCAGGTCAGGGGATGTGAAACCCCATTTCTACGCCTTCACCTTGCTTCTCATGCAGATTCTCTTGATCATCTCTGCCACACGGGTCACATGCTTCCTCCTGCAACCTCTTAAACTTCCCCGATACTGTTCTGAGATCATAGTAAGTTTCATCTAATTATCGGTTTCCATATGGTATGCAATTTCCCTCATTTTGGATGATATAATCAGATTGGAATTTTCTTGCTATTCAATGCAATTTCATTGAGTGGGTATATTTTAATAATATAATCTCAATACGATAATAAAATAAATAGTTTGAGAAATGTGCATACAATGCACCCATTCATTGGTGCTGAATTGTCCTTTGTTGTATTCAATTGAATCAACTTAGAAGACTGACATCGTTAACTCAACTTGTGATGGATGTGAGCATCAATCCAACTCTTTAACAAAACATTTTTTTTTTCATTTTTCAGTCTTTTTATTCTTTAAGCAAATTAGTTCATATTATTTTGTTCAATTTTCACAGAGCGGCTTTCTATTGGGAAATTCGGGGATTGGCAAAGCATACAATTTTACCAAGACCATGTTTCCTCTAAGAAGCTACTTCCCTCTGCATTCTCTTTCTCATCTTGGCCTCATCTACTATATTTTCACCATGGGCCTTGAGATTGACCTTCCATCAATCCGTCGCTCGGGTTTGCGTTGCTTTTGGTTTGCATGTGCCTGCACCATCCCTCCATTTGCTATTGCCGCAGTTTCAGGGGTCACATTACACAAGATGCTCGATGAGCACACTGATCGGGCGGCCTTTGTAATTTTTATCAGTGTTTCTTTCTCGATGACTGCATTCTCAGTCCTGGCACGCACAGTAACAGAGCTTAAACTCGTAAGTACAGAGATAGGCAGGTTGACACTTTCAGCTGCCATACTAGTCGACAGCTTTGCCTGGATCGGTTTGGCTCTTGCTGTTGCCATATCAGAGAGTGGCGGAGATACTATTTCAGCTGTATTTACAATTGTATCTGGCATCATATTTTATGCTGTGTGTTTTACGTTTATAAGGCCAATGATGCGAAGGCTCTCCGACAGAGCAAGTTCAGGCAAAGAGCAGGTGAGAGAATCTGAGGAAACAGCCGTGCTGGTCGGAGTGCTGGTATCAGCATTCATTGGAGACTCAATCGGCATACATGCAGTGTTTGGAGCATTCACATATGGACTGGCAATACCACAAGGGCCGCTTAGTGCATCACTGGTAGGGAAGGTGCATGATTTGGTGAAAGGAATGATGTTGCCTTTGTATTTTGTAGGCAGCGGCATGGTGATGGACATTTCCTCAATCAAGAGTGTGGATATTGCAATATACCTGGTGGCACTCGTTTTTGTGGCAGCTCTGTTGAAAGTGCTCGGTGGAGTTTTGATAGCTGCGGCCTATGATATGCAAGTGCACGATGGTGTGTCCTTTGGGCTGCTCATGAACACCAAGGGAGTAATTGAGCTAGTTATGCTACATGTTGGCAGAAACAGAAAGGTAATGTACCTCTGTCAATCTGTAACAATAATTTAATTATTTCTCAGAAATTTCAACCTAAAAGTTTGTCCAAACTAAGCACAGTAAAATTGTTGAAATTGTGATTGTGGATTATTTTTTTAGAAGGGTATGCAAATTACATGATTGTGCATGTAGTTATTTCTTTCTTAAAATTTAAACTGGGAAAATCAGTATTATTTTTTTTCTTCAATCTTATTAATGGCCAGATCCTTGGAACTCAATCATATACTATCCTAGTCATCATGTCGGTGATCCTAACTGCCTTGGTTACCCCTCTTCTAAGCTCTGTGGTTAAACCGACACGTCGTTTGGTGTACTACAAGAGGAGGACAGTGCGCTGGCACGACCCAGGATCTGAGCTACGTGTAGTCGCCTGTGTTCACAATCCACGTGATGTCCCAGGACTAATTTCTCTCATCAATTGCACCTTCCCAAGCAAACACACGCCAGTGTCAGTTTCAGCAGTGCAATTAATTGAACTAACTGGTCATACACCTGCAATACTCCTACTTAGCAACCCTATGTCCAGTAAGGGCAAGTGTGGGAGTCACTTTCAAACACAATCAGCCGTTTCACATGCATTCGACTCCTATGCACAGCTTACAGGTGGTTTGTTGATACGTACTTCTACAGCAATCTCTCCCTTTTTGACAATGTATGAAGATATCGTTACAGAAGCAGAGAACCGCCATGCAGCACTGGTGCTACTTCCATTCCACATGCACTTAGCAATTGATGGTACGCTAGAGGTTGCATCACACCCAATGGTCCGTAATGTAAACAAGAAAATTATGGAGCTTTCACCATGCACAGTCGGTACTATCAATGTTATTCTAACTTTTTTTTTGCTTCTGATTTAGCATCTATGTGATGCAAAATTTGTAGTATTATGCCTTAACATTTTCTTCTGTTTTTCTTTTCCAACAACAGCCATGGTGATTGATCGTGGCTTTAGTGCCATTGCCAGCCGAGGTACTCCACTCAATGTGGCAGTACTCTTTTTCGGTGGCCCAGATGACCGTGAATCGCTTGCTCTGGCAGGGCGCATGGCAAACCACGTAGGAATTGAGATTTGTGTTGTGCGGTTGTTGCCCAGAAAAGGCAACACAAGCATCAGGTCCATCAATTCAGAGGATGCCGAAGTAAGAGAGCAGTATATTGATGAACAATGTCTTGGTGAATTTGCTGAACGCAGCACCTTAGCAGTGTTTGAGTACCGAGAGCATGTAGTAGGCAATACAGAAGAGACTGTGGAGATAATAAGGAGGGTTGATTTAGAAGGAAAGGATTTGTTGATAGTTGGAAAGGAGCAAGGTGTAGTCGGGTCAAGACTAACAGCTGGGATGACTGAGTGGAGTGAATTTCCAGAGCTCGGTCCAATTGGGGATTTGTTAGCTTCAGCAGATTTTGGAGCCACATCATCTGTATTGATTATTAAAGCACCACACAGTGGAGGCGGGTTATTGGATAGCACAATAGTTGGGATTATGTCCGATAGGCGTGAGGACCCTGTTAGGTTTTCTTCTTTCGACCCGAGATAGTTCAGTGATTACAGTAATGCTGTATGCCAGCAATCATGTGGAAGCGGAACGCTGCCTTTTTTTTTTTTTTTTGCATCTAATGTGTACAAATTTGTACATACTAATTGAAGTCTTACAAAAGAGGAGCTATTAGGACCTTTTAAGGAGAATTTGACAAGTTAGCTAATAAGATAGGTCTATCCTCAATTCCTCATTGAGCATAAAATGTGATCCCTCACCCTTTACAATTTTGTCATTAGATTATATATACTAGGACCAACATTTCAAGTTGCTTGTGATATACATTATGTGTTACGTGTTAATATATCTTGATTTGGAGCTTCCGTTGTTTACAGTTTAAAATTTCTATCGAGTACACAGAAAATACTAGTTTAGAACTAGACACACACAGAGATACAAGGACAGTTTACTGTCCCCTGCTAGTGTCCAAACCAAAGACTTGACAGATTAAAATTCAGAAACTACATGGCACATGCTCAAGATGCTAGCACTGGAAGGAGCAAGCAATCTCTACCATCCAAAGCAGCACACGCCATTACTTTCATACCATCACTGTGGCCAATTTTTTAAATGAATTGGATCTGATAGGTCTAAAGACAGCATGGTTTATAACTTTGTATAAATTGAAAAGGTCCTTAGCAGTTTATTTTTTTTAAGTATCTTAAATTACCTCTTGCTTAACGCTGAGATGTTTAGTTAAGTGAGAGAACTTTGAGAGAATTTGTTTGGTAATAAAATGTTCGTAACTCTACATACTCTTGTTCATATTCTTAATTTTATATTTTTATTAATTATTAATAGTAAAAAAGGAGTTGTCTTGGGAGTCTTTCGCAGACAAGGATCAACAAAATAACTGGGATAATAGTGGGTTTGATGTATTTGCGTTATAACATAACTTTTTAAGAGTCTTTCAGTTTCTTTTACATAATGTGATAGGTGCCTTGTATCTCTGTGTGTGTAATCAGTGACTGAATAATTTCATCAAACAGCTGGTGTGCAGCAGCAAATCAAGGAAAAAACTTCAGTAAATACAAAAAATTCATTGATTCTACAAGCTAATGCACACCATGTTTGAACCTTTTTAAGGTAGGAGTGGCAAATTATATGAAATAAAATAAAAAGTTTACAGGATACACCATAAAATTAAGACAGAAAATTGGAGAGATCTAACCAATGAAAAGAAGAACGAGGGCGGCATATCAAAGAGCAGCTGCAACAATACCAACAGAAATTGGTAACCCTCAACGAGCGCGTATTCTCTGCGGAGATTTTTCTCTGGAAAGATCTCCACGGGTTAATCTGGACGGCATTGGAAAGAGAGTAAACACGATTTTCAAAAATAAGATAGTTTATTATTAAATCAGGAGCGTTAATCATTGATCGGACGGTTCAAAAAAAACCGCGGGTACAGATAAGATCCACAGAGGATACGGATTCACCCGCAAGGCCGCAACACCACTTTGATGTCTCAAGTCTCAACAAATGTACATGTATCAAACAGTCTTTTCTCTCCAGCCCTTCTTGCTTTTACCTTTTTGCATCTCTCACTTCATATTTGTAATTTGATAGAAGGGGACAATCACATAATTGCATTGCATACCTCTTTTACAAAATGGCCCTTTTTTCTGTTAAACTGGCCCAAATTAGCCTATTGATATCACTCTCTTTCTATTAAACTGGACCAAATTAAATTAGGTGCAAGCCCAGTGGGCTGAAATGTGGACGAACCAAAGTACTAAACACAAGGTAAAACCATTCTCAAGTGATCTTCTTTATAAAATTCAAGAATGCGTAAACAGTAAACGCAATATACAACCAATATTAAAATCCACTTTATTTTGTATGTAAAAAGTTAAAAACATTATATAACTGTCATTCAGTGGCAAAAGACAATGCTCTCCAGTATAAAAAGTTATGAGTCCTCATGGAGATAATAGTTGCAGGTTCAAAACCATCGTCCAGTGTTCTCTTCATTCGTAAAACACAAAAGTACAAGGGTTATTATGGATAAGTACTCTAAATGAACAGCGGCTTATTTTGTAAAGTTTCAATTTGCTAATTGTAGTCTATTTTAAGATGTGGCTGTCCGAAGGTTCATGTTTTTTTTTCCTTTTCTCCCCCTTTAAGAGCCAGCTACGTTGTGTCTTCTTTCAGTTAATTCGAGTGTAAATATTATCTGCATCATGCTGACATTTTCGTATTTGTAATTATTATTTTTCAATAATTTTCTGATGATCAGGCACATATATTGTTGATGGTATTAATTTAATAGGTCCCTCTATTAATTTGAAAAATTACCTTGCAATAGATAAGAATATCATTTTTTTGTAACATAAGTTAAACATAGGACCAACTTTCACATAAAATAACTTGCTGTATTGAAAAAATCCCCTAATAGTAATAGGTTTCACATCTTAATTTTTTTTTTCTTCGTGATTTCCATTTGCCAGACTGTGCCACCCCCTTCCCCTTCCCCTCCCTCCCTCCCTCCCTCCCTCTGTTCCACTGTTCCTGGACTCCTCCAAAAAAAACAACAAGAAAAACATAGAAACTAATTGAAGAAAGAGGAGGAAAGGGAACAAAATATTTAAAAACAAATTAAGAGGATCCTATTATGAGTCCTCAAATGGCAAAATCGACCCTGTCTGTTATGCCAACCATCATTATGCCAACAAAAAATGGCTCGTCAGCTGACCCGATGAATTGCTTCTTGCCGAACATGATCATCTCCCCCGGCATTTTCAGGAACGGGCATCAGAAACCACCTCTCTACACCTTCTCCTTGTTTCTCATGCAACTTATTGTTGTCATCTCTGCCACACGGGGCACGCATTTCCTCCTCCGGCCTTTTAAGCTCCCCCGACATATCTCTGAGATCATTGTATGTTTGACTTGTTAATTATATATGCATGTCTGATGCATTTTGTTTTTCTTTAATTGGATGATATTATTAGAAAAGGAAATGTCATTTGGATTGTAATTCAACTTAACCATCTGTTCTTTTACTTTTTAATTTCCGCAGGGAGGTTTCTTGCTCGGACCTTCAGTTCTTGGCAAAATACCCAGATTTGCTATGACCATATTTCCTCCAAGAAGCCTCTTTCCCTTGGAATCCTTATCATATCTCGGACTCATCTTTTATATCTTCACCATTGGTCTCGGTATTGACCTCCCATCAATTCGTAGTTCAGGCTGGCGTTGCTTCTGGTTCGCAACTGCATGCACCATACCTCCGTTTGCTCTGGCCGCAGTTTCAGGTGCCACATTACACAAGAAGCTCGACGAACACTCTAACCAGGTCTCCTTTGTAATATTTATCAGTGTATCCTTCTCAGTTAGTGCCTTCTCTGTCCTGGCACGCACAGTCGCTGAGCTCAAGATTGTAAACACCGACATAGGCAAGTTGACATTGTCAGGTGCCATATTAGTCGACAGCTTTGCGTGGGTTGGTTTATCCGCTGCGGTTGCCATAACTGAGAGCCGCAGAGATACTAGGTCAGCTATATTTACAGTTCTATCAGGCACAACATTTTATATTGTGTGTTTTGCACTAATAAGGCCAATGATGCAAAAGCTTTCCAAAAGAGCGATATCAGGCAAAGAACACGTGGGAGAACTCGAGGAGTTGGTTGTGCTAATTGGGGTCCTAGTATCGGCATTCCTTGGTGACTTAATTGGAATACATGCAGTCTTCGGAGCATTCACATATGGCTTGGCAATACCACAGGGGCCGATAAGTGTGTCACTGGTGGAGAAGGTGGATGATTTTGTTAGGGGAATATTCTTGCCATTGTTTTTTGTAAACAGCGGCTTAAGGATGGACATTTCATCAATAAAGAATGTGGGGTTTGCAATTTACATGGCAGTGTTGGTACTAGTGTCGGGTATGTTAAAAGTCTTAGGTGGAGTAATAGTAGCGGCAGCCTATGACATGCAGGTACACGATGGAATATCATTTGGACTACTAATGAACATCAAGGGTGTCATTGAGCTAACCATGCTAAATGTAGGCTTCAACAAAAAGGTATCACTTATTAATCAGTCAGTGCATTCAATACAATGAATCTGTAAACTTTTTTCTTTTGATGCATCAATTGTTGTTGTAATTGTTATCTGAATAAAATCAGTTGAATCATCCGTGTTTTTGTTTTCTTTCTTTCAAACTCACTTTTTTTAATACATATATTGTTATATTTAGTAATTAATTTTTCCAAAACTCTTTTTATTTTATTTTATTTTTGATGTCCAGATCATTGGAACCCAAACATTCACTATCCTAGTCATCATGTCCGTCGTTCTGACTGCGCTGGTTACCCCTCTTCTAAAATCTGTGGTCAAACCGACACGTCAACTAGTGTTCTACAAAAGGCGGACGGTGCACTGGCATGAGCTAGGATCTGAGCTACGCATAGTTGCTTGTGTTCATAATCCGCGTGATGTCCCTGCACTCATTTCTATTATAGATTCCACCTATCCAACCAAACACACACCAGTATCAGTATCAGCAATTCAGTTAATTGAACTTACTGGTCACACACCTGCTTTGCTCACACTTCATGAACCAATGTCTAGTAAGGGCAGGTATGGGAGTCGCCTGCAGGCACAGTCTGTAGCTGTTACACATGCATTTGAAACCTACGCACAGCATGCGGGTGGTATGTTGGTCCGTGCTTCAGCTGCAATCTCGCCTTTTGTGACAATGCACGAAGATATTGTGGCAGAAGCAGAGAATTGCCATGCGGCATTGGTGGTGCTTCCATTCCACATGCAATTAGCGGTTGATGGCTCATTAGAGGTCGCATCTCACCCGGCAGTTCAAAATGTAAACAAGAAAGTTATGGAGCTTTCTCCATGCACAGTCGGTACTGACCATTGACCAAACTATTTTTTGCTTGTTTCTCTTCAGTCCAATATTCTTGCACATTGTGAAATTGGCAACATCATGGTCTAAATTTTTGTGTGTTATTTTTTCCCACGATAGCTGTCATCATTGATCGAGGCATCGGTGGCATTTCTGCTCATGGCACCGCACTCCGTGTGGGAGTACTCTTCTTTGGTGGCCCAGATGACCGCGAAGCTCTTGCCCTCGCAGGTCGTATGACAAACCACCCTGCTATTGAGATTTGTGTTGTGCGATTTATGTCAATGAATTCCAACTCAAGCATCAGTTCAGTTAATTCCGAGAACACAGAAATAAGAGAGCGGCATAGGGACGATTATTCTCTCCGTGAGTTTGTACAAAGAAGCAGTGTAGCGGTAATTGATTATCGTGAGCATGAAGTCGGCAATGCCGAAGAGACTGTGGAGGTGATAAGGATGGTTGAGTCAGAAGGAAAGGATTTGTTGCTAGTCGGCAAGGGGCAAGGTTCGGTGGGGTCAAGACTAACTGCCGGGATGACCGAATGGAGCGAATTTACTGAGCTTGGAGTAATTGGGGATTTGTTGGCATCAACAGATTTTGGTGCCACGTCATCTGTGTTGATTATACAAGCACCACAAGGTGGAAGCAGGTTAGTGGATAACACAATAGCTGGGATATCAATGCCGGATAGGCACCAGAACTCCATTGGCTCTTCTTTTGACCTGAGATAGTGCTTTCAGTGTGTATGGAGGGGCTTTACATTAATGGTCGTGATGGCTGTGATCACCATGCACCATTACTGCTTGGATCTAAATTTGTGTACTAAAATTGAACACATCAATTGAAGCCTTTGTGAAAGAATGAGGAGCTCTTAGAACGGCCATGATAAAAAGAATTGGGTAAGTTGGAGGAAAAGTGAAAAAAAAAGAGATTCAACATTTTATCAATCTACTTACAAAAGGTGTGGGGGGGGGGGGGGATGTATTCATTTTTTTTTGTTTCTATGAATCTGTGATGCAATTACTTTGAACTCTCGTTGTGTGGTTGTAGTTTTCTCATTAATTGCTCTTAAGAAAAAAAATAGTGCAAGACTTCACAACCAAACATACTATTTCAAAGGTAGTAAACACAAAGGACTTTTCTCTAAAAATTCATAACAAGTTCATGATTCCCAAATTAACAGCATTTAACAACTATTGTCAAAAGTAATAAACACAGAGGACTCTTCTCCATTCGGAACTTTTCTTGGGGTCCAGAGTGGGTACCCTTTATTGCGCACCATTTGATGGTGCACACTAAATCCTTATCGTTGGATTAAATTATTTCTTGATGATTCGTGCACATATAATTCCCTTATATATATATATAATGATCGATCCGAACAGTTCAATTTAATATTCATATCAAAATCTATTAGGAAACCAAATTTTATATTTTTTAGAATTTTTTTGCTATTTTTTCTGGTGAGGAGAAATTGGCTTGATCTGAGAATTCTGATTCATCCAAAAATGACGGTTTTCTCCTTATCCAAAAAAAATAGCAAATGATTTTCAAAAATATAAAATTTGGTTTACTAATAGATTTTGATATGGAGATTAAATTGAGCAGTTTAGATCGATCATTTATGACTTAAAATTAATAATAGAGAGCAAAGCACACAACGCTTTTGTGCTTTGCAAAGCTCTCTCTAATATATATATATATATATATATATATATATATATTTTGTTAATTTGTCATGGATAAGGAAACAAATTAAAAGCAGAATAGCTAGGAAGCTTAGGGACACATGATGAAAAAAGCTCAAAGGACAATCTTCATAACTAGCATATTTTCGGTCAACATTAATCCTTTTTCTTTAAACATTTCTCCACAATCTTATTTAAAAAATGATTTTTTTACAAAAAAATATAGTTTTAAATTCCACATACATTTATCTGCGTCAAGAAGTGTTTCTTAAGCATAAATTAAGTGGTCTCAGTTTTCTAAATAATTTTGAATATATATCTTTTTGTGTATTTCAATTAACTAAATGCAATTAATTAATAAATATTGTTTAGTGCTTCTTCAGGATAAAAAATGTTATTTCAATTAAAATTTTTAATTATAAACTGATATTTCATCATTTGAAACTGATGATTTTTTTATTATTATTTCATGTAGGAAATGGCTCAATAAAATATCGTGTTGCGTATATACATAGTCCTATATTATATTTACCACTGCTAATTGATAATTTAGAATGGTTGCTATAATTATTTTTATTAACTTCAGTTCGTACTGCATATTAGCTGTCCTTACTCCAACGATGATGTTTATTTGTGTCTTTCAGCTTTGAAATACATAAATGAGAAGGCAACAAATCACCGATAAAAAAAATAATGATGATGAAAAAATGCAAAGATATGACTTCTAGCGTGGAACAAATATTATCATTTAGATGAATCCTACGACATTTATTTTGTTAAAAAAATTATTTTATTTAATAAAATTGCAAGATTTTTTTCTTTTCTTTTTTTTTAAAAAAAAAAGATCAATGTTCAAAGAAAATATGTGAGGGATGAAAACATCTCTTGTGCTTCTTTCATCACGCGTCCCTAAGCTTGATTCTACATTAGTTCGTTTCATTACCTCCACAACTAAAAACTGTCAGAGAATTAACTGCGCACGAACGATGAACTAAAATTAATCTAACGATAAAGATTTAATGTGCACCATTATAAAAGAATACCCACTCCAGTCCCTTTTCTTGTGGTCAACAAATTATTATTATATACACTTGGACGATAGTTGGGACCCACCAACATTTGCCGACGTGTGGGTCCTGCACAAACCGTCCTTTGCCCACCAATTTTGTTATGGGCCATAGTCCTAACATGATAACAGTTAGTCAGTTACCTTTCAAATATTTTTCGTGCAGAAATTCATATAGTCAAAAGTCAAAAGTCAAAACCAAAAAGAAAATCGACTTCAATGAAAAAGTATTCATGTAAAATTTCAGTTTCTAGAAATATTTTTGTTAGATTTGAGGAGAATGTTAACTTCAGAGACCATCATTTTTTGTACGGTATTCTTGCGAGAAATTAATGTTTCAGACATCTCTAAACTTAAAAAAAAATAATTAGTATCTAAATTTTTATTTGTACTAAATTGATCTTTAAACTTTTAAAGAAAAACACCAAGTAGATTTTGAAACTTCTTAAGAAAAATCAAATTTAATCCAATCCTTCAATTTTTGATATAAAAACCAACATGGTCCTTGAACGTTTTAAAGCAATTAAATTGATCCTTGAAATTTTTATTTTAAAGTTATTTTTTGTTTCCTAATTTAAAATAGAATATAAATAAAACTATTTTATTAAGAAAAAATAAAAATACTAAATAACATATAGTCAAAGAATCTATTAATGTATGACATAAATCATTTAAGATTATTAATCATTACAGACAAAACATTGCCATGGACCAAATTATTTTCGAATGTTTTGGATTAACTTAGTTTTCATACCCAAAAAAAATCAAGGATTTATTTGGTGGATTTAAAGTTTAGAATCAACTTAGTGTTTTTAAAAAAAAATTAAGGACTAATTTAGTGCAAATAAAAATTTAAATACTAACTTGATTTTCGTAAAAGATTTAAGTACAAATATGTGAATTTTCCCTTCCTGTTTTAAACATGGGCAGTGTGCCAGTGTTGCACTGACCTTTCTAGCTTCTAGAAATAAATAAATAATTTATTTCCTAAAAGTTGATTTTATCAGCTTTTGATTTTCTAGAAATAAAAGAAAGGCTGCCTCTTTATTTTTGTCTCGTTCTCTCTTTTTCATCTTTTCTTCCTCTCCCCCTCTCTGGCACCCACAAACACAAGCATAAACACAAAAACTCAGCTCAGTTGCAACAAAACATGAGCTTTTTGAAGAAGATTTTTGGGAAAAAGAAGAAAAATAGCAAGAAGGCACCTTCAGCTGCAGACACGATTGACCGACTCAGTAAGGTAAATTTTTTCCTGTTTATATCACTTGAATAATGTTTCTTTCAGACTAGAGAGACCAATTGAGGAATTCGTTTGTGTTATCTACACCTTCCTAAAGTTCAGTTGATTTTCTATGCAATTTGCAAACACCAGAAACAGTTTGTTTTCTATTTGCTGCATCTTTTTAGTTTATTTTCTTCTAGTCGATAGGTTTGTCTTTGTCAATATTTTTTCTTTTACATAGAGTGCTTGAACTACCAAAAATTTGATATTTCATGATTTACTCCTCCAAGAAGTAGTCATAATTAATTGTCAAAGTTTCAAACAGTAGCCTGAGCTGTATCCAATTAGATTAATTCTTGTGTGCCTGTGCCTTGGTATAGCCTAGGAATTTTATCTTCCTTTGATTATGACCCTATTAAAGTTATTTAGTTGAAAGCGGCCCTTTTTTTTCCCAATAAGACCCAAAACAATCTCAAAATGTTTTATTTTTGTTTTGAAAAATATATCTCAGATAAATGTTCTACTTCACAAAAAGGAGAAGCGTACAGTTTAGCAAGAAAATAGAAACCTGACAAAAAGACAACTCAGTTCTAGAATAGCTGAATCACACGGTTGTCAGTTTGATACAATTGTCATCTCGCAATAGAGCCAAAAGAACTCCAAACTTAAAATTATCTCCCAGAACAACCAACAGATTAATCCATGCCCAACTAATATTCTGATCAACAATACAAACTTGAAACTAAAGGCCAAAGTGGCCTGAGGCTTGAAATAACCCTGACCCACTTGAATTATCTTTGATTTTGAACTGAATACAACCACCCATGCACTGAATCGTTTGTCCAACTTGACTGTCTAACTGAAACTTCAGTACTCGTACCAGTAAAAATTATGGCAATCTTTTCATGGACTATTGATGCTTTTCTGTGTTACCAACAGATTTGGTGGTTATTGTATTCTCTTTGTCCAACTGTAGACTCTAGGAATGCTGGAGATGAGAGAAAAACAACTTCAAGCAAAGGTCTCAGCCAAAGCTGAAAAGGCAAAGGAATACGCCAAATTGAGAAACAAAAATGGTAAATTACTCCGATATGTGTAAGATCCAAAAGATTCAATTGAGTAAGCCTAGAGTAAGTTAAATGTAAGTTTCTGATATTGCAGTTATTATTGGGAAAGAATGTAAATCCGCATTACAATAGAACAATAGTTAAATTTGATTAAACATAAAGCAAACATGTCCTGCCCAAAATATTTTTGTATATGGTCCTGCAAAATTACTATTTTCATAAAATATTCCTTGGACTTTCTGTCAGCTGCAATACAATGTCTTAAGAAGAAGAAACTATATGAGGCACAAATACAACAACTTGTTAACTCTCAGTTACGGCTTCATGATCAGGTATGAGGACTTTCATCTTACATACCTTATTATTTTATGATGCACATTGCACAATATTTATCAAAATATATATGCAAACAGGTGATAACTCTAGAGACTGCAAAGGCAGCTCATGACACAATTGATGCCCTCAAATCAGTCTCTGCAACAGTTCAGGCTCTTCAGCAAGGCTTGTAGGCTTCTGTTCCATTCTCATCACCAGTTCTATACTATCATGTACCGGTATTACCAGATACCAGTTCCTTTTTGGAAAATGTGCAGTGGACTAAGTAGTATCCGTAAATTGAAAGGAATCCATGAAATTTAACTATGCATTTAAAACCCTATTTGAATAAATTAAAAAAATGTTTCCAAATATTAGTAGGTTTTTCAATGCATTTAAAACCCTATTTGAATAAATAAAAAAAAAAAAGATTCCTAACATTAGTAGGTTTTTCAATATTGTTATTCTTATCAGTTGGTTGCATACTGATAATGAAAACTTTATACAGTTATAATGGCATACATTTTCAGTTTGGATTATGTTTCAAGAGTACTTAATTAGTTTTTCCTTACTTGAGAGTTGTTAATTTCATTGGAGGATCACCAACCATAATTGTTATAGCATTGGTGCTGTTAAAGGATAACTGATGGTAAGAAGCATTTTGTTTTTAATGAGTAGAAGCCTTTTATCAAGAGTACTTAATTAGTTTTTTGCTAACTTCTTTGTTTTATCAGTGATAATTCTTTGCTTGAATTTCACAAAGTAAGGTAGTATTTGAAATGATAATGTAAAACCACACATAGAGCTCATGGATAGAACTGTACATAACCGGTACAACCATAGAAGTTAGTATCGTACGATACGCGTTACGTATCGCACGATTCGGTACGAGTCAAAGGAAGAACGGTACAGATCGTACCTGTGGTGAATCGCAGGAATCATAACGATACAAACTAGCGATACGCGTATCATATCGGATCGTAAGTATTTACGATTCTGAAATTGAGCCATCGTAGTCGCAATTTCGCTCGATAATTGCATTTCCTTGCCTTTTTCTTGCAATTTCACGCGCTGAGCTGAGATTGAATCGCCCCATCGCGTGCTAAGGTTGAAAATCGCCCCGTCGCCGTCGCGAGCGCCGAGAGTGAAGAACTCGTCGCCGTTGTGCCGAGAAAAGAAGCACGTCGCCATCACTCGATAATCGCAGGTACGAAACTTATGGTTTGATGGGCTTCACCGCGTTCGAGTTCAAAGATGTTGCTTCCGAGCAAGCAGAGAAAAGAAAGTCGAGTCCGACTTGATGATAATTGAGACTGAAAGGAAATCAATAAAGCCTTAAAGGAATGAACCTCTTTTCAGACTATAGTCATTGGGATCATCCTCTAGTAGTTTTCCTTCTAGTTCATCTCTCTTATCCTTTCCTAAATCAATTAAGCCTTTAATGGAAACTGTGTATTTGTGTGGATTTTGTTATAACTTATTGCATAGCTTATTTGCATGGAATTTTTCATCATATTGTATAGCTTATTTATTAGTCTAGCTAGCATAATACTGAATCAGTGTGAATTATACTGAATCAGTGTAAAAATGATGATAGATTATTTTATTAGTAACTAGAATATGATGATAAGTTCTTTTCTTAATTAATATGTTCCTTTGTTAGCTTTTTTTGTTAGTTAATATGTATTTTTGTTAGTTACTAATTTACTATAATTTCTTTGGTTATTTTAAAAATAACTTAGCGTATCTTAACGATACGATACACGATACACGATACGATACAAAATACAACGATACACGATACATTTTACGATTCAACTACTATGGGTACAACTACAAGCACCAAATTTTACAAGATATTATTAATAGGTATCATTTGGATTCACTACGGTTGAAATGCAGGAACATAGATGAAATACAGAAGGCCAGAGAGGACACAAGAGAAAACTTTGAGAGTATAAAGGAGATACAGGATCTGCTATCAAACTCAGCTGGGATTTCAGCAGATTTCAATGAGGTCTATTATCTTCATTTCTTGTTTAGAATTGGGTAATTTTGAGAAGTCACAGCTCAATTTGGTCATTGACTGCATATTAGTGATGCCAGTGTGCTCATCCTGAAGTTCGCACACACTTCTTGAGACTTGATTTTTGTCAAGTTAAAAATAACAGTTTTGGTGTAATTAGTCAATTGTACTTGACCGTTGCTTTATTACCCAGACACAGTATGCTATACCATATTCATTTCAGCATAGAACCTTTTATGAGAAATAATGGGTGTTAGCACAGTAATACTGCAGTACCAGGTTGTATGTATAAGCTTCCCTTTATTTACCTCTTTTTTGATGGTAAGAATATATAATTTATTAGATTACTCAACTACCTGCTTGTCATAGGATGACTTGGAAGCTGAATTAGAAAAATTGGAAGTGCAAGGTCTGGAAGAGGAGTTACCAGAAACTCCACGCCAACATGATGCAGTATCAAAAAGTAACAGCCATCTTGATGTAGATTCTTCTGAGTTACCTGCAGCTCTGCTTCAGTCCATTCCCAACACAGCTTCTCAAAGCATCAGCAATGTGTTATCTGAGCTAAATTCAACGCAACCTGCTGAAAAGACAAGTTTAATGAGCCAGTACTCATCTCACATACCTGCTACTGTACCAGCCCAGAAAACTTCTTACCAAAGCATTAGAACAACTGAAGATATCCCTCAAATTCCTGCAACTCCAGTTAAGCATAATACCAGAAATTTGAGTGAACGAGAACAGTTCAAGAAAGTGTCGCTTAGCTAGGTGGCAATCTAGTAAATATGAATCGCGATGGACTGCAGAACATTCTTTTTTAACTGGTGTTCAATTACTGATATTTCGGTTGTATACTTGTATATATGCAATGCTTGTAAATATATTTCTCAGGAGGGAAATTACTGGAGCAGTCTAGTTTGTTTAACGTGTCAATCTGTGTTGGAGGTTCTTTTTTTCGCTTTCTTTAAGAGATGCTTGTAAGTATTTGAAATTTGGTATTAACTAATTTCTAGTATACAATTTGGAGCTAAACTGAAGCCAGAAGATTTGTCTTTTCTTGATAGTTGCTTTTATTTATTTAATAGAAGCCTAATTAACTAATGCTGTGCTGTTGTGAGGCTGTAAGTCTATGGTACGCGGGTTCTTGTATAGGCCTTCTACCATTTTTGGGCTTAGATTAACAATCCGAACCCATATTGAATTAGGCTTCTCTCCAGTACAAAGATACTAAGTCTTTTTAGATAAGAGTTCTGGATAATTTTCCAATGTTCATATTTCATTACATTAGATGATTTGGATGAAACTCGGCTGTAGCCTGTAGCTCATTTGAATGGATAATAGCTTGCATTTGTATGTTTATGGGGACTGTTCCATGAAATCAGTTTCCTTCTTGGGAGGAATCAAGCTTAAAATTTTAATATAAATTGATTTTTTGAATTAAGTTCGTAAAAAGCTCTGAAACTTACTTGATGGCAGGAGATTTCATTTCCTCCAATGCACTTGCAACACCATATTAAGGACTAAAATAGCCAGTCAAAATCAAAGGAAGAATTTTGCTTTCAGTCATATTGTCACGATTTAATTCTTTTTGGAGAAATCTTAGGAAAGGAATATCCATCTTGATCAGAATTAGCGTTCCGCGTTTCCTATATTCTCATTTACCCTTGTCTCATTTCTTTTTTGTTTTGTTAGTTTTTTTATAATAGCCGCAAAAAATATTTTGGTACTTCTTAAAAAATATATATATACGTGTATATATAGAAAGAGGTAGACTATTGTGAAAACGTTTGCATTTCAGTCGATATATAAACGCATCAAAAAAAATATTTTAAAGTCTCAAAAATTTTAATTTATGATTTCCATTAAATTTATCATATCAAAACCTTGTGGGATACAAAAATTTGGAGTGTTTTGATTTTTTTAAGCCACTCTTTTAAATTTTGGAAGAAAAAGCTCTAATAATAATAATAAATATTCAATGTTTGTGTTGTTTTTTTAAAAATTTAAAAGAGTGACTTACAAAAACTCAAAACACTATAAATTTTTGTATCCCACGAGGTTTTCATATGAAGAATTTAATTAAAATGATAAATTAAATGTTTTAGATTTTAAAATATATTTTTTAATGTGTTTGCCCCAGCTTCAACATCAAGTCATACATATTATCCAGAAGCAATGACATACGTTGGTTCAGGTAGCTAGATTCCAAACCCATCAGCCAGAGGATAAGACACAATACATTAGTCAAATTCAGAAGAGACGAGTAGTTGTACTGATGGTATCGAATCGAGTATCAGCTGAAATGCAAATATTTTCACAATAGTGTATCTCTCTATATATAAACATTGATTATTTTAGATCCATTTGAAAAAAATCTAAATAAACATGTAGAAGTTTAAAAAAATGGAATATTTTTGTATTCCATATGACTCTGATATGAAGAATTTACTAAACGACATAAATTAAAATTTAAAGATGATTTGATATATTTTTTGAGTTAAATTCATGAAAGATCTCTATAATTTTAAGCTCATACTATTTTACTCTATAAATATACAATATATGTTAAGTCATCAAGCATTTTAACATAATTGATAATTAGTCATTAAAAAAATTTAATTATACAGCTGAATATTATTTGTTTTAATTATAAATATTCCACAATTTGTGTGATACAAAATTTTATATACCAAATCAATTAGTTTAGTTTTTCAAAATGTAACCGGAAAAAGATTTATAATTTGTAAATTTAATGAGCTTCTTTTTAATATTGAAATGACCCACAACTACAACAGATAATAAGCATGAATTGTTTTCACAAGTTATTGATAAATTTAAATTTATATAAAATTTACACGCAAATTAAAATATAAATTAGTATCGCTCAACGATCTAATTTTGATATAGTTGTTATATTTGAAAGGCTACAAAAGGAGGCTGTTTAATTCATGACTTAGTACCAAAATAAAAAATATTCTGCCTTGCTTTTGTGAGAGGAAATGAGTATCATCAGATTTTTTTTTTTCATTTCTATTTTTATACGATAATTCAACTAAAACATAACCATCCGTCCCAAAGTGCATAAATGCTGAGATACACAGACGAAGGCTAAGGAAACTTTTCATATTAAATTTGATCAAATACTTGCCAAAATATCAAATTTATTATTTAGAGTGTTAGTGATTTTCTTTTTGACAATTGGATCAAATTATTAACAGTTGAAAAGTCGAGATAATTTAATGTATGGAAAACAGAATAAATATTGCAAATTTTGCCGTAGCAAAATGTAATATGGAAAAAAAAATAGGACACATGGCTTGAAATGATAGAAACAACTCCGTGTAAGAAAGAATCTGCGGAAAAAAAAGATAAAAAAATAAAATAAAAGCGGACTTTGATGCTATGAAATTTATTCTACCAAGAAGAATAAATGCTTATGAGATGGGAACGTTTCTGGAAAGCACAAAAAAGGGCCTTTTTACTTCTACCTCCAACAAATAAAAGAAAAGTAAAAGTAAAAGAGAAATTTGGAACTAACTAACCTTCAAACCTAACACCAAATTATTAAAGAAAATATTCCCACTCGCAAAAATAGGCATGATATTTTAAACAGAGTAGACAGGGGTTTTCCACTGGCAATTTTTGTAATTCAATTTGGTGCTTAAATAGAATGTACAAATTACTTGACACCACAGGGACTAATCTAATAGTAGTAGATGCTGATTCCATTGGCACTCCACGAATTGATGTAACATGCTGATTAATTGCGGCACTAAATCTTGCAAATCTTGCAAGTATCTTCAGTTTTAACCCGAAAAAAAAATTCTCACTGTATTTTTTTTAATTTAATTGATTTTGTGTTGTGCATATGGGGCCGGCAGAGACGGAGGTTTTTATAATTAATTTATAATGAGTTAAGATCTCAAAATTGTGTTGATGATACATTTCAAATTAATCATGATGCGAAGGGTTGTTTTTTTTTGTTTTTTTTTATGTATTTTCATTAGAAATAGGAAAAATATCCACATAAAAACGTTATCCCCATTTGACAAGTGTAGTAAAGTTAAAATGAATTAAAAATTAACTAATATTAAAACAATGATTTGATAATAATGAAACAAAAATATGAAATAGTTTGTACACAAAATAATTTAACTAACTTTAGTCTTAAATCACTTAATACTTTAAAAAATACTTTTACTTACACCTACCAAATGGGGATAATTCAACATTATAATAGGAATCACTTTATGAAATAATAAAAAAACAATCTAAAATTATTGAGCTGAAAGTTTATTAATTATCATTTATAAATTGCCTATATTCTCTTTGAAAGTAAATAGAATTTTCTATATGAAAACAAAATAATATTGAGCACGTTATATTCAATATTTTTTATAAATGACAATGTTTTAGTTGATAATAAAATTATTTTATAAAATAAATTGCACAGTAAAGTGAATAACATAAATAAGAACTAATTTAACGTGAATAATGAAGTTCATATCGATGAAAAAATCTCCAAAACATTTAAAAAAAAAGCAGACTACACCATAAAATGATTAAAATCTAACAAAAACAAAACATAGCAACAAAATTGATCACAAAGACTACGTCCACAGTAGATCCCAAAAAGCTCTCCTCTCAGCTCTCAAGTCTCAGAGAGTCATCAGTTCATAGTGCAGACAATCAAACTCCCATAAATGAAAAGGAAACAAATGAAAAACGCTCTCCTCCACTGATCCCTCTCTCTCTCTCTCTCTCCATCCATCTCCATGTTGTCACGCCTTTAATTGCACAAAAACCTTAGCGGACACAGCGCGAGAGAGAACGGGAGGGGAGCTCAGATCGCGTCCATGGAAGGCGCTACCAAGCTCACGAGAGCGTATCTTATCGGAGGGATCATACTCCTCGGCGCATCAGCTGTTGTCGCGGCGCAGGTTTACGCCGGCTCCTCTCTTCCTCCATTTCTGTCGAGGAAGAAGAGGGGGAAAAGGAAGCCTGTTAGGGTTTACATGGATGGATGCTTTGACATGATGCATTACGGCCACTGCAACGCGCTCAGGCAAGCGCGAGCGCTCGGAGATGTGCTCGTCGTGGGTGTGGTCAGCGACGACGAGATCACTGCCAATAAGGGCCCACCTGTTACTCCGCTCGACGAAAGGTGCGTTCTTCATTTGAGCATTGGATGTATAATAATATGCTCATAATTTGTCTTTATTGGATTGAGTAACGGTCAATTTGGGTGGTGTCGTACTACCATTTGCCTACCAGCTTATGCAAGGCCTCCCTTTTCTGTAATTAGATTTCAATTGTTTATCTCGGATGCTTTTTTCTATAGCTTTTCATACCTGCTGATATCAGGAAAACAGCGATCTTGCTTACGATTTATTTGTTTAGCTGAATCGGACAGTTTCTCTACCAACTTATTGTGCCGACTAGGTCGTCCATATTGGTATTGTAACTCCATCATTCATCGTGAAAGCATAACTGAGGTTTATAAATTGATGATGAGAAGTTGGGATCTTACTAAACTTATATCTCTATCTCTACTCCTTATTAAACACATAAATGTTCTGATTCTACAACGGTCCAGATTTTTTTTGAATTTTTAGAACTAATATAAATCATCGGATTGAGTTATTCGTCAAATAATATTACTATCTTTATGACCATTTGTATTGAAGTTATAATTTTCTCTCAATTTTGATTGTTACACAAAATGCCGCATAATTTAGGAGTATGATTGCTCTATTTTTTTTTATTTTTCTTAGATTGTCATCAATTATGAATTTTAACTTTTCTTAAATTCTAAATATCAATTTTACTCTCAATTTTGCATTTATTTTACATTAATTATGTATTCATGATTGAAATTTACATTAATTACTAAATTATCTTTATTTTTATTTCCTTTCTTTTCACATGAAGATATAAATTTTTATATTTTTAAAAGATATTACCGTAGCAATGTACGGACAAGATACTAGTGAGTTTTGATGGGCTCAATGCCAGTATAAACCGCCTAATATACTGTATGTCAATTTTATCTTACTAACCTGATTGAGGTACAATCTTTAGTTTGTATCTGGTAATATGATCTATGTCAATTTTATCTTTATCAGTTCTCATCCTATAAAAAAGATCCATTCAAGAATAACGCAAAAGGGACATTTTCAAATTAAGTATATAAATGAATAAATTTTCACCACTGCCATTATTCTTTTAATAAAAAAGAACATGTTTTGTATATTTCCAAAATGTTGACCACATAAAATGAAAGCATACTGCATTTCCAACCAGTGTTGTCAAAAGGGCTTTTGCGCTTCATGGACAGTTGGTCTACCGTTAAGCAATTAACCTTTATGTGGCTGATTAATTGGATTTTGACGGATTATTTGGTGTTTTGTTTATATATGTATAAAACTTATATTTTATTTAAAAATAAGTTATTTTTCTAATATATAATGGTAGCACAGATGATTATTCAAAAATGATATTCATAGTAACAAAATAATTAATTAAAACTAAATGTCCTAATGAAATTACTCAAAAAGGTCATATTACTATAGTTCATACTTCAATATTGTATAAGGTACATGTGTAGAATCCAAAAATTGTTGTATTATCATTATTATTTTTCTATTATTATTATTGTTGTTGTTGTTATTATTATTATTACAAGTCGTACTTCAATATTATTATTATTGTTCTATTATTATTACAAGTTAAAGAGTAAAAACTAGTCGAGAAGGATGGAAAAATATTTTGTTTCTTTTATAAAGTTATTAAGTTAAAATCATAAGAAGCACAAAGAACTGCAAGGCACTTTAATGCGAGACTGTATTTAAAAAATATACATGTAGATTTTAAAGTAAATATTTTTGATGCAAGACTATGAAATTGGATAGGTATATAAATTAGAAAAGTTAGCTGATTTGATGTTGAGTCCATAGAATGACTTCAATATATAGTGATTGTGACAGTTTTTGCTCCGTCAGCAATTGTACGCCTGCTTATCCGACTGGTTAGGATGTTTTTCTAATACATTGTTCCCAACAGAAAATCAAACCTATTCAGAATTTCCAAACAGTGTGTGCTTTTTGCAAACCAGTTGAGATAGTAGGCATTTAGCTTTTTCACAACAATTTAATTTGTCTGATTAGTTCATCTTTATTTTTCTTTTGTTAAAAGGATGATAATTGTAGGGGCAGTGAAATGGGTGGATGAGATAATACCTGATGCGCCCTATGCTATAACCGAAGAGTTCATGCACAAATTATTCAATGAGTATGACATTGACTACATAATACATGGTGATGATCCTTGCCTTCTGCCTGATGGTACTGATGCATATGCTCTTGCCAAGAAAGCAGGCCGGTACAAGCAAATCAAGCGTACTGAAGGAGTTTCTACAACAGATATAGTTGGTAAAAAAAATATCAAGAATTTCAGTTGTTGGTTTTTTTAAATGATACAATAACGAACTGGTAGTATATATGATGTGAATGGATTAGTCTTTACTGGATATTTTATTAATATTTCATATTGCCAAGGATCTGTAGCTTGCCAGGTTGATTAGTGTTGACATGGACACGTGCACCAAACATTACCATGAGCATTGGATTTGCAATACTTTATCCCTAAGTTGCACACTTATTAAGGGTGCTAATGCTAATTCTGATCAAAAAGGAAATCTATAAGATTTTTTTGCAATCTGGGGGTAAAATATGGCTTCAGTTTCAACGAGTTCATGAATTAATTGCAGAACTCATGCTACATAGAATGCGGGCAAAGAGAGTTTAATTGAGTCAAATGAAGTCGCTTTGAATGTAAGTAGCACATTGAATGAAAGCTCAAGTTAAGCTGAATCTAAATTTCTATGAAGTTGAAACATAGTTACAAAGTTAAGTGATATTTGAGGGTCAAATAGGTTAATTGCAATCTTAGTTGAGGCTTAACTGATTCTTTATCTAACCGTTGGACTCAAATTGACACTTGTATTTTATTTGCAGATTAACTATGTTGACATGCTTTTAAATTTTAGGTAGGATGCTCCTTTGTATGAGAGAGAGGTCACTTGGAGATGCACAAAATCACTCCTCTCTTCAGAGGCAATTTAGCCATGGCAACAACCAGATGGGTGACAAAATTACCACTGGTACACTAACTAAGATCTCAAATTTCTTGCCAACTTCTCGACGTATTGTTCAATTCTCGAATGGAAAGGTAATATTATCATCCACCTAAGATTTTTTGGGAAGTTATTTGGAATAACATTGTCACTTGATCCCTTCCTTTTATATATACAATTATAGACCAAAACAATTTATGTGGATTTACCTAGGTGTTGCAATAGCGAAATTTAGATACACATGCACGTGCACATATACTGCTGCACCAATGTGTAGTGCCCCAGAAAAAGTGAAATGCAAATCTATGAGATGGAAACTTATAAATATTTTGTGTTTTAAAAAAAAAAAAAAAAAAAAACTTCGGCCAAAAATGTTTTGCTCTGCACCAAATCTTCTCCTCGTTCTCGATTCTTCTTAACAGGGTCCTGGTCCAGATTCAAGGATAGTTTACATTGACGGTGCATTTGATTTATTCCATGCTGGTCATGTTGAGGTGCAATTCTTCAACCTCTAAATTTAAATTTTATGAATTGCTTTTTCCTCATTTGAGAAGTACCTGACAACAGTCTCCAAAATGAATTTGTTTTAACAGATATTAAGAATTGCAAGAGAACTTGGTGACTTTTTACTCGTGGGAATTCACACTGATCACACAGTCAGGCAATTTTCCATGCTCACCTTTCTTATTTTCTGGCCTGGCTTATGTTGTGGTGCTGAACTTCACTTTTCATATGTGTTTCTTGACCATATATTTTTTTTATTATAGTACCACTCGGGGCCCTCACAGGCCAATAATGAATTTACATGAGAGGAGTTTAAGTGTTTTGGCTTGTCGCTATGTGGATGAGGTTATCATCGGTGCCCCTTGGGAAGTTTCTAAAGATATGGTATTATTTTGAATTTATTTTTCTGTTTCAATAATCTTAACAGGGTACCAATTTGAATTTTGGCCTTACAAAAGCTTGAAATGTGACATTCATGACAAAGAAGGAATGCCATTATCTGACAACTGGAAACATGTAGTATGTCACCTGAAACCCTTTCCCCTTGCAAGGCTCTTAAAAATGTCCTGAGTACCCTTCACTCATATCCCTCTTCTGTATAATGGCAAACTTTAACCCTACGTGTAGACTAGTTTCTACATAGTCTGTCCCAAACCAAGATAAAGCGAGGAGGATTGCGTTGGGTACAAGGGAGTCTTGCAATAAAATAATCAATTTTTATGGAAATGAAACTCGGTCAAATATTTTCATTGATTTTTTTTATATTTGAGATCTCTAATCTCTATGTTTTCGGATTGGGTTTCATTTCTACTCTACTCTAATTTATTTGGGATTAAAGGTTTTGTTGTTGTTGTTGTATAATGGCAAACTTTGAGAATAGGCGGTTTGACCATTCTTTGTTTAACAAATTGGGATATTGTTGGAAGCCATGTTATGTCAGAGCAGCTAAACTGGCAGTGATTGATTGATGATTTGGAAGTGAATAATTATCTACTCATTTCAAATTTGTTCAAAAACCCTGCAGATTACTACATTCAACATTTCCTTGGTTGTTCACGGGACAATTGCTGAGAACATGGACTTTCTCAAGGTATGCTTCATGAAAATTGATCCTAATTTGCTAATGGCAAGTCGGTTATATTATTGTTCTGATAATGTGTTAATGCATTTGACTGTTTTCAGGAGGAATCAAACCCATATGCTGTTCCAATGGCTGTGGGAATATATCGGCAGCTTGAAAGTCCTTTAGATATCACCACCAGTACTATTATTAAAAGGATATTTGCTAATCACGAAGCTTTTCAGGTGAATTATAAAACATAAATATATTCTCAATGGTCACAACTTAATCTAAAATCGCTCTCAACGTTATAATTGTGCACATTATTGAGTGTTTTTGATAAAATTGTTTTGCTCTCACTCTTTTTATCATTCAACTGGATGCTTTTTTGGGGTTGTCATATTTGGTTGGGTATGGGAATCCTTATGCTGATTTCTTTTTTAAATGTAAGATCTTTGGTTTTGCTATATGGTAATGGTTCTTGGAACGTATTAATTTTGAATGGGGTAATATTGAAATTGTATGCAGAAACGGAATGAGAAGAAGGAGGCAAGTGAAATGAAATACTATGAAAGCAAAACTTTTGTGTCTGACGAGTGAAATTGCACACTCTACAAGCTCTACTCAGTGAAATATTATTAATCAGCCTTATTAGGCCTGAGATATCAACGACTGATATTCTAGAGTTTAAATTTTGTTTTCATTTTTTTCATTCTATTTTCTTTTAGTACCTATATAGGTCTCTCCTGGAATATATATGCCTCGATAAAGAGATTTATTTTGTCCCATTTTTTCTCTTTTATCTAGATGATATAGTTATTTTTTGCACCGTTAGGTTTTCTGTTTTATAGTGTAGCTACACTAGTGTGATGTTTTGATCCAGAGCTTAGGAAATAAACTTGAATACTACTTTCTTTTTCTAGAGAGCGATTTCTAAAATTTCAGAATGGCGTTGTTTGCAATGTAGTTTCTTATGATATCAGAAATTATTTTATTTTACTCTGATGCTGTCCAATTTTCCAGCTGTAAAAATTAAAGCATGTTTTTTTTTAGGTCTTTTGCCGTAATTGATTACATAGTGATGTTAAAATAGCTGAAGAAATGAATGAACAACTACTTTGGTGCCCCATGGGTAGAGGGGATAAAATCTGAGCCTACCTGAAAAATTCTTCCGGATCTAAATCTAACTCGACCCAGATCTGACCTTATCAACCTGACACTATATTAATAATCTATAATTAAATTAAAATTAATTTAAGATTTTAAAAAATTAACATATAAATTGACTCAACCTAGTTCGACTTTGTCCCAATTTAATTTGATTTTTACAAAAAGATTAAACTAATCCGACCTGATTGTATCTAAGGGAATTTTATCCATTTTGCATGAGACGGTGGGTCTGTGCTTTTCAACATGGACTACATTTTATAGCATAACTTAGAATTTGATTAGGTAGCGTCTAAAACTCTTAGGCATTTGAAATGCTTTACAGACTGAAAAGAAGAAAAAAAAAATGTGTGATTTTCTGATCGCCATATGAATTTGATATGAACTTTCCTTTCATGGCATACTTTAGAACAGTACAAAAAAAATAAAGAATTGCAATATAGATGAAATTAGTAGAATATTACCTGATGCCTGATCTGACATGACAGACCCTAGCTGACCTTGCAATTATGCCCCAATCTACCTAGTTACAATTTCAAAATGTATATTTTGTTATTAGGAACAATCAATATGAAGAATGTACAGCTTTGTTCAGTTCCATTCGGTACCTACCCTTTTTAACTAATTTTCTAAAAGATCCATAGAAAGTTAACTTCTGATTCTAGAATTCCAGAAAAACAATGCCAAGTAAATTTCCAACCGGGCCGGGCTTATGAGTTATATATGGACTAGACCAGACCCAAGCTGGCATGTCAACATCCTAGTCAGCTTTTAGTGTGATTAATTCTAGGAGAGGTGGCGGGTTGGTAACGTGTAAGAATCTCATGATTTGGAATATAGAAAAATATGGTCGAAGGAATCATCATATATTGATTGTTTATTCATATAGTGATATTTGATATATACATACATGGATGATGATGGATGGTAGAAGGTCACATCTTGTGATTCTCACCACTTCTGAAAGCTACACTTTACCTGTACACAGAGTACCTTAGTGAAGTATGTTTGAATAAAGAGTGGGCATCCATTGACAATGGATTATTTTGACAACCTTGACAATAGATCTCTAAATAAATATAAAAAAAATCTTAAAAATAAAATTATAAATGTATTCTTCTACTTTTAGATTGATGGTCATTCAAATTTTATACAATTTCATTATCTTTTGATAGTCCATCAAAGACCGTTAAATTGGAACCGTTATAAATTGTATGAAAATTTGATGGTCTTTGATGGACTATCAAATAATAATGAAATTGCATCAAATTTGAATGACCATCAATCTAAAAGTAGAATAACACATCTATAAATATTTTTCCATTTTTAAGATTTTTTTTGTATTTATTTAGAAGTCCATTGTCAAGGTTATCAAAATAATCCATTGTCAACGATCCCTTCTCTTTAATAAATGCCACTAAAATTTCCGTGATTTTAGGTTTATTTTCCAAGTTTAGAGCACATTAAATTGGTGCTCTGAAGTTAGATTTATCCGTTTAAAAACAATGTTTGAAAAGTGAAAGCTATTAGGTAGGTGGGATGATATGTATTTATGTTTACTACTGACTTTGAGCAAATTTCACAAGCCTACAACATAGTCATAATGAAGCTTTTTCTGAAAATATTTTGGTATTATTTTGAAAGCATTTGATTGCTTCATACATACCAATTACAGCGTAGTTGAGTTCTTTTGCAAGAACGTATTGAAAGAGTTTGTATAATAAAATTATTAACATACATAATAACTCATTTAATATATATATATATATATATATATATATATATATATAATAAAACTTGTATCAAACCATAGTCCAAATATGGATGATAATATATTTTGTCTCTATATGAAACAGCGCATTTTTAAATTCCGAAAATAATATATATAAAAATAATATATGCTGAAATTCGGAAACGTAGTCCAAATTATTAACATACATAATAACTCATTTAATATATATAATAAAGCTTGTATCAAACCATAGTCCAAACATGGATGATAATATATTTTCTCTATATGAAGCAACACGTGTTTAAGTTCCGAAAATGATATATAAAAAAATAATATATGCTGAAATTTATGAGACCTCTAGTTATAAAAATATAATAATGTATGTATCAATAACTGTATCCATCTCCCTTTGTTTTAAGCTTCGTTATTTAATTAATTAATTGATCCTTCTTAAATACCCTTTATAAGCATGCTATCCCTCTGTGCAAAAGTAAATTTCATGCCTTTAACTGTCTTTTGCTTTTCCTTGTTTATTTGATGAAAGTGAAAATTGCAATCCTGTACTTAATCTATTTAACCAACTAAAGCGACTAGAAACGGTACAGAAAACTATTTGACAGAGACGCGCATGGTAAAAACTTTTCTTTTCTGTTTTATTTTTTTCTGTTTGTTTTTCTTTTTAAAAGGACCAATATTGGTAGAAAGTTTCTCACTAAACATGGCAACAATTTTTTATTTAATCATTATTGTAAAAATGTGGTTTGTGTTTTCCCCCTTGCTTTTAGATATTTTCATTCTCAAATGTCAGTAAAGAAGAAGTTTAGTGGGAGATGTTTAGTGTTTAAAATTAGTTAGTTAGATAATTAGTTTATAAATAGATGTTTAGTTATTGTAATCAAATCATTTCAAGATAATTAAAAATTATTATCACTTCTTTCTTTCTCTCTCATTCTCTAATTCTAATATGGTATCAGAACAGTAATATCACTGAAATTAGACTCACGTCTATTCCAGAATTTATACACCTATTTTCCAAAATTTATCCAATTTTTTCTCAGGCATTCCAGAGGTTTCCACCTATTTCCAGACCTTCTATGAAGTAAATGATGTCGAAGATCCACAGATGGCTGCGCCTTATGCTTCAGATCTTGCAAGGTATGAGCAACGCTCATGAATTTTTCATCTCAATTTTTGATCGAATTCATGATAGTCTGCTCCAAGATCAGCAGAGTTCCAATACAATTGGTCAACCAGAATGTTGCATTGTGCATCAGATCTTCTCTGCCATTCTGAGATCATATGTGACTTGTACTTACTGTAGCTAGTATCACAGAGTGTGCTACTGCTATGTCAGTTCCTGTTTTCAATTTGGTAAATAGAGATAGTTATGCAGGGAATAATCTTGCTATGCACTGTCCATTGATACTAGCTCAATTAAAAAGACTGAAGCTCAAGAACTCTCAAATTCTCCACAATGATCATCTATTTTCATTTATAATTCTTCAAAACTTTCTATAATTCACAACTAAAATCTCTATTCCCAATTAAATTTCAAATGATCCGATCATGTAGCCTCTTCTATGCTCCCTAATTTTCTCTTATTTTATTTTCAAAAGAACTCAAACAAGTCTCGAAATGTTATTGAAAATGACATAAAAAGGACAAAGATCATTCTATCAATGTTTTAAAATATCTCCAAAAAGAGTATGAAACAATCAATGATTTTTCTTAAGCCAAAAGAGTTTTTATTCCTTCTATCTTTCTTCAAGGAGGCCCGTGATGTAATTGAAGATTAAATTCATAAATTGAGATGTTTGATTTCGTGAGATTTATAAACTCATCATGTGCACTGCACGATGAGTTTGAGGGGATACTTGAGGTATAGGTTGAGATGAGTACAATTGTATAGGAGATATTGTGTGATGTATGATGTGAGAGATATTTAGCGTTTAGAATTAATTAGTTAGACAATTAGTCCATAAATAGAAACTTAATCATTCTAATCAAATTATTCCAAGATAATAAAAAATTATTATCACTTATTTCTTTCCCTCTCATTCTCTAATTCTAATAGCCCATAATCTCGATTATTACTCAATGCAATTAACTTATATTTGACACCTTGGTCATATCATATTCATAACCAGCTATTTCTAAATAAAAATAAACTACAATCCCAATAGCACATATTTCCCCATTTCCTTAGAAAGCTATATATTGAAAAAAGAATTAAGCCTATAATCTGGAATCTCCCGTACTTTTATAAAATTCGGGCTGCACTGCTATAATATTTTAATTCAATTTTAAATTTTCAATTAAGAATTTGATCAAATCCGAAGTTTGAAGGACCAGTTTACCTAATTCACTCTACATAAACAGAGTTTTTAATTGGGATTCTCTAGTTGACCATGTACGGTATCTCTCTCGTTTCTAAATCTTAGAGCTTCTCTGTACACAAAATAAAATAAAATAATTTTTGAACTGACATGGGTTTAAGATCCCACGTTCTTGGCATAAGTCTGCTTTCCCAACCGCCACCTTTATATGCAATAATGATAGCAAAGTTAGTTAAGAGTTCTTTTGCAATAAAAAATGCTAATAAATGAACCTCTATTTGAAGTATATATGACTTAAGAAATAAGTTTTGATGGGAAGCTAAAACAACGGGAAAGAACGTGTGCATGGGAACTTCACTTACCAGTCTACACAGTACACACACACACACACGCATACCAGCCAACCGACAAAATTAGCTAAAAAGATTGAAGTTATTTATTTCAAAAAAAATTATGGGTGAGGTACACAATATTTTGTGGTGAAGTATAATCTATCGTCAGAACATATTCTTCAAATTTTGAAAATTATCATCACATTTGTTGTGTCTAAATTATATATACACAATTTTCTTTTGGTTTTTAGTTAGCAGCATAACGCTGTCTGCTTCGTCAAAAATGGAAGAAAAAAGGAAAAGAAAAGCAAGCATCAATCAGTCACATATTTTAACCATCTAGTAATTAATTTTGAAAACACATCGAGATGCCCGTGTATTGTGATACATTAATTAAATTTTTTTTTTGGGTACAAATTAATACAGTGTACATGAGTGCATGTTATGCAAAATTATAGAAAAGCCTCCGTGTTATTTAAATGGAAAGTTGCCATGTCAACGCTAAATTAAGTGCTCGTGAATTATGATATCGAAGTGTTCCCAGAAAACGCTGTGTAAGCAAGGGTCACGCCAATCGCATTTAATGATGCACAGTGCGTGGCATATAGATTATAATTTTACAGGTATATATATTCACATTATCTTATTTAAATAAAGATAATTGAATTAGGTCGTATGAGCGCATGAGGCCACATTCATTGGGCTTATCCTATTAATAGAGTTGCGTACTCTCTTATATGACTTGTAACAAATAATAATAATAATAATAATAATAATAATAATAATATGTTACGTGCATGCTACCAGCATTAATTATCGGCCATAATTGCGCTCTTTTAAACAGAAGATTTTGCATTAACGAAAAAGGATTAAAAAATAATCTGGAAAATTTTCATTGAAGACAAAAAAAAAAGATTAAAAAATGCACCAAACTATTGGACACTCGTCTTTATTTTCTTTGGACAACTAATTAAGTGGACTGCAAATATATGTACATATATAACATATGAAAGCTCAAATATTTGCCTGCCCATAAAGCCTTAAAGACTCAAATATTGTAGGAGGCTTTAGAGATATTGAAAAAATATTTTATTGTTTATTATTGAATTTTTAATATGACCCATGACAAATTTTGTTTGGCAAAGCAAGGATAAATAGTACTGTACCGGTGTACCCACTGCTTTTTTATCTTGGTAATGTTGTCCCTTGCTGAAGGCTTTTATTAAAAGAACGGGAAAAATGGATTTTTTTTTATATAATTAATTCTAAAAATATTTTTCAGCATATATTTTTGCTCTTTTGGAAGATGACAATTGGAAATGAAGCCGTGGGCTGTGAACGTATGGGAAATTGGAAGTAAGACCCCACCCCAGTTTGATAAATCATGTGACTATGTGAGCAAAAGGACAAAAACCGCCTCTTACTTGCATGGGGAGAATCGCCTGACAAGGATTTGTATATATATAGAGAGATAAATAATGCATGCTACAAGTGACGCTTATTAAATTACGCTTTTGATATTAATGCATTAGTCCCAACATGAGTTGTACAAATTTTGCTGGCCAAAGCCAACTAACATGATCAAATACTAAACCACAATATGAGAGCAATTATTAACTTGTACTGTAACATGAGGACTGCCCATGTGTTTGATGGATAAAACAGCCTTTGTTAATATATACTTTTTATTTATTTCTGATCTTGAATGTTTTATTTGAGAAGTGGAGTCTTTTGCACATGTACCATTTATGACTCTAATGTTATGTGCCAGTATACCATGGTAAGTTTTGTTATATATTTTGCATGAGTTCAGACTTTTCTATTCTTTTTTTTTACTCTAACTAACCTGATTTTAATTAGAGATTAATATGTGAAGGATACAACTAAAGGTGCTGAATAAGTTGGAGAAAATTATATTTTTCATAACAAACATTTTAGTTTAAGAATATATTTTATTTAATTTTTCTTTTTCCTGTAAATGATTTTTAATTAATTTAATTGCACACTACTAGCCTTTTCATTGTATTTTTAATATATAATATATAAATGCATTTCCGGACCAAAGTAACAATTGAATAAAATATACTAAAATATACAAAAAAAATTACAAGTCATTCGTCATTTTTCAATTAAAATATTCAGAAAAGCAGCTACATGCTCATCCACACGACAATATGATATTGTTCCGTAGATATCCTAATAACCCAATTTTCAGAAGTTTAGAGGATCCAAATGTCAGAAATATCAAGTATTACTTGCGACGCTTATAATATATATATATATATATATTGAAGAAAGAACCTTGTAAATTTCCACTTCTCCAGTCAGGCAGTCACTGAAGCTCAAAGGCAGGAAAATTAATTAATATCACTTTGGACTGTCAGAAGATTATTTTATGTGCACGATCTCAAAGGGGTCCCGAAATCAAAGCACTTCTTGTCGGTTGTGCACGTTCAAAATTTTATTCTGAATTAAACAATGCGTACAATATAGCTCAAAAAAATATTGGGACTAATTCGCAAATTTATCCTCTCTCAATATAGTGGATATGATTAACTGCAAGATGAATTAATGTTTTTCGTAATAAGATATTTATCTTTTATTTGATTTTTTTTAAATGTGGCATATTTTTATAAGAAATATTGATTATTTTGTTAGTAGTTTAGAGTCATCTTCAAAAAAAAAAATTTCAAAATTTCAAAAAAATATAAAATTTTTGAGCTTCTAGCAGGCCTATATGGATATCATCTTTTGAAATTACTAGAGCTGTAATTCTGATTTCGTCCTGACAAAATAGTTCTCAAATAATTAATTAGAAAATATGCAAATTTAAACATACTCAATAAAAATTTCATGTTAAAAAATTTGAATCAATTTTTTAATGTGAAATAGAGACAAACATCTGGTATTCTCTGTGACAATAAGGTCCCAAATAAACTAAAAGGTAAGTTCTACAGGACGGCGATTAGACCTGCGATGATGTATGACGTAGAATATTGGACTACAAAAGGACAACACATCCAGAAGATGGGTGTAGCTGAAATGTGGATGTTGTGTTGGATATGTGGTCACACAAGGAAAGATCGAATCAGAAATGATGATATTCGGGACAAACTTGGGGTAGCACCTATTCAAGGGAAGCTAGTTCAACATCGTTTGCGATGGTTTGGTCATATCCAACGAGGACCTCCTGAAACAACAATACGCAGTGGTATTATAAGTTGTCCTGAAAATACAAAAAGAGGAAGAGGTCGACCGAGACTGATATGGGAGGAAGTAATAAAAAGATATTTAAAGGAATGAAATATATTCAAAGAGCTTGATTTGGATAGAAGTCTTGGAAGATGGCGATTCATGTACCTGAACCATGATTTAGAAATTAAAGCCTAGTAGTAGAGTTATAAACTTAATGTTCTTAGATTTAGAATTTTAGAGTTTAAAATTTAGGATTTAGAAATAATAGAGATTTATTATATTATTATTATTATTATTATCATATTATCAACATCATTATCATCATTATTATTATCATATTGTCATCATCATTATCATTATTATTTTTTTATTACTATTATTATTATTATTTATTTTTTTTCATCATCCTCATTATTATCATTGATATTTGAGATCTTTGATCTTATGCTTTCCGATGGATTTCATTTCTAGCCTACCCCAATTTATTTGAGATTAAAGACTTTGTTGTTGTTGTCACTGTCATAAAACATAGTTTAATTACTATCAGAAACATAATTTACTGCTAAAAAATTTATTAGTTAAAATTTTAAATAATACGTCTACTGTCTTTTTTATTGTCATATTTTGCTCAAACCTCCAACAGATTTTAAAATACAAAGAAGAAAATAAAAAAGGAGACGTGAAACATGTAAATAGTTACTAAAAAAGAAAAAATGAAAACCATATTTGTTTCTTTTTTTTTAGTTTTAAGAATGTTTGCGAACATAATTATTATTTTTTACTGTGCAGGAAAATTTGAAATTAACGTTTTGCGGTATTAAAATGAAATGGTGCATAATAACTACGTAGTTAAAAAAATTGCAGCCCTTTCTATCCACTTAAAACATTTTAAATCAAATGAAAATAAATATATTTGAAGAGGGGTGAATCGTGCCTCAAATCCCCCCCCCCCCCCAAAAAAAAAAAAAAAGAAGCAATGCTGTAAATAATTACAACTATATGCATTGATAAATATGTAAATATAAATAATGGCAAGCACTGATGGATTCCAGTTGCTTCATATATATATAGTGTGGATCGACATTCGACTATTAACCAGAACAGCACAAGCTGCTTTTTGTTGTTATTTTGATTTTGAGAGCGTCTAAGCCGACAGATTTTTTATAGTAAATAAAATAATTAAATATATGATTTTGATAAGATGGTCTTGGAATTTCGGCCCGTAGTTAGACCTGAATTTCAAACTCGATCGAGTCCAGCATCCTAGTCTGAGTTTGAAACTCAGATTCAGGTTTTTTTCCGTTTGTTTAATTATTATTTTTAATATATTTTAATAGTTTATTTAGTTTGTTTATTATGTTTATTATGTTTATTTTTTAATATTTTATTTAATAAATTTTAATATTTATTTTTTTAATTTATCTTATTTTAAAATATTTATTTAATTATTTTGTTATGTGTAATTATGTAATTAAATTCATCAAGGAACCAAATTTATTTTTTAATAAGTTTTATTAGTTTGTTTATTATGTTTAAAATATTTATTTTTTGGTTTAGTTTATTTTTAAATATTTATCCAATCATTTTGTTATGTGAAACAATAATAAAAAATATAATGTTATAATAACTAAAATATAATTTTAAAAATATTAACACTGAGTATGTTAGTCTATATTATCACTACAACAAAAATGACCTTAGACAACACCCAATCCAACGATCCAAAAATCAAAATTCAAAAACTAAAATCTCACATATTATCAACTTTTCATATATAAAAAGAAATGTGAGAGAGATAGAGAAAGAAAGAAGAAAGAAAGAAGAGAGAAGAAATAAAAACTAAAATTCGACAATCTCAACTTCAAACAGTCATAACTTTTAATAGGAAACTCCAATTGAGACGTGATACGCGGCCACAAAAAGCTTATGACGAGATCTATAGGGCTAATAGCTTATGCCATTTCTGCCATTTTTTGGGCCAAAAAACCTCATCTTCAAACTCAAAAACGCATTTCAAATTTTATCTTTTGTTTTTTCATTTCTTTCTTTAGATTTTTTCTTAGAAAATGTATATTTTTTTTCATATTATTACATGAGCATGCTGTATGTATGTATTATTGAGTAAATATTTATTTTGTTATTGGATGCATAATTATATTTCTTGTATTAGTTATTGAATGAGTGAATAATATATAATAATATTTGTTCTTATCTAATCAATTTGTCTCTATTCTTTGTTGACTCCATATATCAATCTAACTTCATAAAGAACGTTATAGCTAATTTTTTTTAAAATAAAAATTATTTTTAACAACGGTTATTAATTAAAAATCGTTGTTATATTAAAAATAATCTAAATTAAAAAAAATAAATATTTAAACATAATAAAAAACTAAATAAAAAATTAAAAACTATTAAAAATAATAAATAAACAAACAGAAAAAAAACTGGACCCAAATTTCAAACTCACGTCAGAAAGCTGGACCCGAGTTGCAAACTCATATCTGGATAGGTTGCGCTAAAAACACCGGAATCTTACCAGTTTCATATATTTAATTATTTTATTTACTTAAAAAAAAAAATTGCAGAGCCGAGTTGAGCATGAAAGGTTGAAATAGTGTCAATCATGAACCAATGCTGGGTCCTTTTCACTGCCATGTGCTTCCACGCCATCAGATTTTGGGTCGAGTGTGTGTCCTGTGTTGCCCCTTCCTCATTTCACAATTCTAAAATGGACATCCTCTCCATTTTTTTTTACCCCCACCAACAGTTGGCCTTAAGATGTGGTTTCTTTGTCCTATAACCGGTTATTCATATCGGGTGTGTTTGAATGGTGTAGAATAGTACTGTTCTGGGAATAACAGTACTGTTCTCAGGTTAGCAATCATCTAAACACAAAATTAAAATCGAGAATAGCAGCAGAACAGTGCTAATCCGCTAATCCATAGAAAACGTTGGGTTAACGGATTAGCGTCCATGAGGGTAGTGAAAATAATAAGAAATTATTTTTTTTTCTTTTATATTAGTATAGAGTAGTATTAGTTAATAATAATTATTAAATAAAATACTAAAAATAATTAATTATTTTAACTATTCTCTCCACTGTTCTCAAGTTACCATCCAAATAACATTTTACTAACTCGAAATAGTAAAAAATAGCACTATTCTCATATTTCCCGATATATCACTAATCTCACACTATTCTCAACTATTAACCCAAACAATATTATTCTTTCACTAATCTTTTCACCATCCAAACACACCCATCAACGGTGGAATAGAAAAGGACACCTCCATTCTGGTAGGACTGGAGAGAAATTGAACTCATGGTTGGGGCTGGAGCACCTGTACCTGTACCTATACCTATACCTGTCCGGGTCGATAAGGACCGATTGCCACCAGTCGACTCCAGTAGAGCACATGTCCACCAGCTCCTGCTAATTGAGACGTGTTTTTTTGTGCCTATATCCATACTACCTTCTATGTGCCTGATTTTCATAGTTACTAGGAATTTGGTTTTGGGCATAGAATTAGAACAACAGATTAATAGCGATTTAAGTGCTTTAAGATATTTTAATAAATCAAATGGAAGTTCTGCTGGTCATACCTGAAATGTCAATATTAGTATTTTTTTAATTATTTATAGATCATCGATAAAAAAATACTAAATAATATATGTTGGTATTCTTCAAGATTTCATAAAAGATTTATTGAACTACTCATATCCAATAAATCATGTTTCAAATATAATTTTTTTATTTTGATTTGATAAGTATTTGCGGCCGAAATATTTATAGAAACACATTAGTAAAGCTATAAGTACGAGTATTATAAATCATAATTATTATGAATTATTTATGTTTTCAACTGATACAATTAAGTTTGAAAATGAAATCACACAAGTTTTTTTTTTGGCAAAAACAATCAATTTTACATCGATTCGGAAATCCTTGACCAATACATTTGTTGAAGATTGAAAAAAAAAATCTAAGAGCTTTTTCCTTTGTTTTTTCCCCTAATACAATCAAACTTCAGTCTAATTTACAAATATTCAATTAAGGAAGAATAAAAAGAATAATGTACAGAAAATAATTTTAAATATTGGTTTTCCAATAGAATAGGGCGCACAGCCGCACACACACAATATATATAGAGAGAGGGAAGAGAGAGGAGACTAAAATACACGCGTTGTACGGATACACTCGCGCACCGCATCAAAATCTCAAAATTTAAATTAAAAATAACCGATTCAAACCGTATATATATATTGAAATCGATCAAAGGAACTACTACAATACTTCGTTACAAATTTATATTGGTTATTACCATTTTATTACCGTGCCTATAACTGAGACGCGGTACATCATGTGACTCTTATTGCAAGCAAAGGAAGAGAACTTACTGCAAGTCAAATTGCTGTACCCAAGAGCTATGCAAACTGTGAATCACATGGAAATCCGCAGCACAGATCAAATTCATTCAAATAATAATACAAGCAAGCTTGAATCTCAAGTCAAAAGAGAGGAAAAAAATTAATTGCTCGCAATTTGGCAATTAAATAAACGTGCAATAACAAAGCAATGTCGTTAATCGTCCTAACCTATACAATTGGTTGTTATATTATACATACATTTGAAGTATAAACATGATTTGGGTTCAACTAAAATAAATCATTTACTTTGTTTTTAAATAAAGATGAGATCAAACCACCGACTTTAAATATTTATAAGAGATCTTTCATTCAAATTTCAAACTCGTGACATGCTCTCAAAATAAGATATTTTACGTTATCATAAGATGCCTTTAATTAGCTTAACATGTAATGTCAATATTTAATTATTTCAAACCTTTAGGTTTAGTTATTCCGGAGAGAGAATTACAAATGTCAGTTTTCATTTATTTCTTACAAAAATAGTTACGACTTGTCTGCCAATCATTATTGAGACGGTAGTATTAGATCAGAAGCATAATCTGATATCATTTCAAGTTAAAACAGAAAAAAATGAATTTCTTAATAAATATTGATCACAAATAAATAAGCATCAATTCTTAAACTTGGAAAAAATATCAATCACATAATCAACAAAGTATTAATCTATTTCCCTCAAAAAACAAAGTATTAATCTAATTTGTGTGTGAAGTGCGAATTGTGTATTAAATTTAAGTTTTTGACCAATATTGCGATAAATTATGAAAAGCTTATGGATTTTAGTGCAAGCTTTTTTTTATGACAATAACTTGTATAATATTATTTGATCAAAATAAATAATTAAATTTGATTAAAAAAATGAAATTTTCATAGTGAAAACGAGCTCGCAAAATTTATTTAACCGGATCAAAATTTCAAATCGATAATTATGTTACAATGAATAGTACAGTTATATAACCGGATCAACAGTTTTTATTATTAATAAGTATTATTAAATTAATATTGTTAAAAATAAGACTGAAAACCGTAAAATTTCAAATATACGAATGGCGCGTTTCAAAAAAATAATGAAATGCCGCGCAGCGCCTCCATCTCACTTGCGCCTGCGTGCGTTTTGTATATATAAAATTTTACGTTTCTCACTCTTATTTTTAATAATATTAATTTAATAAATCATATTATTACTAAAATCTGCCGGATCAAAGTTTCAACCAGTTATTAATTTTCTGTGATTGGTCAATTTTTTGTGAATAGATAATTCTACCTCCAGAAAATATACCATAAATTAATGCAACTATCATCTCATCTCTATTCTCAAAAACTGACATAATTATCCAACTTTGTCTACTTCTAACCATTTGATCATGTCATCTCTATTCTCAAAAACTGAAATAACAAGACAGAAAAAATAAGAAGAAAATTAAATTTTATTTCCTTGAAATAAGAAGTCAGCCGGTATCATCCAATTGGCTCTACATTCAAAACACCAATTGGCACTGGTACACCACAAACCGAGACAGTTCAATATTCCTCCGTACAACAAGATAACCACAAAATGAAGCAACATGTTTTAAAAATTACTGCTTCTCTTTCTCAAAAAATAAATAAATAATAATTACTGCTTAAGCAAACAAGTCCATACTGACCTGATATTTTGCATCATCATGTTGACATGCTCACATGCATCATTTTATTTCAACATACGTAAGTAATTCCTGCAAATTGATTTAGTGATGGGCTAATTGCAATTTGCAAACACATCGGAAACTCTTTGGAATTAAAATTATTTTAACTGTTTTTTTTTTGGAAGTGTCTTGATGATGATGCTGGTGTTGATAAAGTACGAATTTTAATAAAGAGAGCGACTACTTAACAATGATTATTTTAATAATTTTGAAATAGATTATTAAAATAAAAAAGTTGGCATATTTTAGATAAAATCTGAATTAATTCCTTCAATTTTAAATACAAAAGGACCTAAAAGGATCTAATTCTGAACTTACATCATCTCACATAGAGAATATTAAATGCAATTGAAATTTAAAATACCGAAAGCAAATTTATATGTATGTTACATAGTCAAATTAACAAACAAGTTTCAATTTACTTAATTTATGGTAAAACATGATGCATAGATAATTAAAAAAACATTACTATAATATTGGATTTCGAATTTATATTTTTTTAAAATTATTAAGTTTGTCAAAAAAAATAAAATATAGCTAAGCTAACCTCTTCAATAAAAAATAATAGGCATCACCTCTGAACGGAAATATTAATTGCAGGATTAAAGAACATAGAGTTTCGACATATAACAAATCCATAGGTAACTCAAATTAATTAATAGATGTAAAGCTAGCAACCCAGATTTTGTTTGGTGCCATTCAATAATAATTAGCATACCGTACAGTTGGGGAGCAGTCGAATCTGGTGACACGTGGCAAACCGTGCAACTGTCTAAATGTGATCACTTGAATTGTACAATTTCTACCTCCATGTAGATTGATATATAGGCCCTACATTACTTAACGGCTAAAGTAACTATTTTGTAAATTTAAACTGCCATCCTTCTAATCGGTCTGATTATTAAATCCGATGGTTTAAATTAATAAACAGTCTCTGTACATTGTAAAGTACTCTAAACACGAGCAGTGTATAAAAATCTAAAATACTTGAAAAACTCTAAATAAAAAAAATTGTATCTCACGGATTTTTATATTAAAAATTGAATAAAAATCATAAATAAAAATATAAAGACTTAAAAATATATTTTTTAATATGTTTTCAAACTGAACGAAATGTAAATATTTTTATGATAATCTATCTTTATATATCTTTATATAGTTTTTAATTTTGGTTACCTATTCAATCCAATTTGATTATGTACAGTCCTTGTGCTCCTGTATAAATATGCAGCGGATGCAGAGCTAGTAATACCTATGCTAGGCTCCACCCGATCCGATAGCCGATAACTAATAACTAATAATCTCAGAATTCTTCGGATCAATAGCACCGGAGAGATTGGTGATATATGAAGTTGGGTTATGATGTTATGCATAATATCAATTATTTTCATATTATGGATCTATTTTTTTATTTTTAAAATTAAAATGATCATCTAAACCTCTCAAAACTGATTTTTATATAAATATCTTATTATAGATCAAATCAAATTTTATATTTTATATTTTAACTATTTTTTAAATAGTTAAAAAATTCACTATTTTGAATGGCTCATAATAATTAAATTTGAACTATCTAAAGATAATAAATAAATTCTAAAAATATAAAATTTGATCTATAACTATATATTTACATAAAAATTATTTTGAACAGTTCGAATCAATCATTTTAATTTTAAAAATAAAAAACTGATTCATAGCACACAAAAAATTGGTGTTATGCATAGCAACATAGTCCATAGACATTTTTTCTTCTCTCGGATGAATCTCTTTTGTTAAATAGTGTATATTTGAAACGGTTGAATGCACATTTATCCCATCAGAGAAGGAATTCCATGGTCCACCGAAGCCAAATCCTCCCCGGGCAGATGCAGGTATTAAATAAAAATTGGATTCAGTATCTTATCGGATTCAAAATCATTAACTAATCAGGTATTAAATAAAAATATTAAAATAATATCTTTTATATATTAAAAATAACAAAAAATCAAAATCAAAATAATAAATAATCATAGTGATAAAGAACAATTTTCTTTATGAGATTTCATATTTTAAAATTTTTGCATAATTATTTTATTATCGACGATATTAAATATTTTTTCTCAATAAAAAATAATCGGACAATCTAGAAAGTCAGAAATTTGATCAAAGGGAGGTCAAATTAATTTTTAATAAAACTTATTTTTTAAAATTACTTAAAGATCCGCCCTTGCTCCCCCTTAATTAAAGCAGTATAATCTTTTGTCACACCAATATTCTTTTCACTTTCACCCTCAAAGTTGCCCATCCATGATGATTGCCCGGATATGAGGTCTTGAAATCAGTTATAATACAACATAAAATTTCATGAAATATTTAGAGCACTATGTTTGCTCATAGCTAGCAAATATAAATAATTATCATAATTACAATGCACGAGACTAATTCATGCAATAGGATATTCATAGCTATATATTAGACATTGACTTGTGAACCTATATTTTAGGAAAATAAATATGGTTAGTTCTACATGTACTAATTCATAATTCATTGGAATAAACTTGAGGGTCCTTTTATTTTAAGTAATGGAGAGGGTTTTATCATTTTGGTGAAGTGAGTGGGATTGTGAGAAGGCGGTTAAAAAGAAGGAAAATGCCAGAAAAAGATAAAGTAAAAAAAAAAAAAAGAACATGCCGGTAACTTACTCTTCATGAACAAAAGGACACATAATCCATTGGAGCCCCACTAGGCCACTACCCTTTAATTACATTTTAGTACCTGGCGTACTTATTGTCGCCTATATGTACGCCATTTTTTTTTCAAGTATAATGTAATGTAAAAAAAAACATTTGTTGTAGATAAATTAGATATATCAAATTTACTAATTAACTAATTAAATGCCCTAGACAGCTGTAATTACAAATTGATCATTGGTAACCTTTACACTAGAACTACTAATAGTTCAATTGAAAAATTTCTAAAATAAGCAAATGCTACTAAACCAACCTGAAAATAAATGATATAAATTTTCGGAGCTTAGAGCATTTCAATACATATAATTGTAAAAATGACTTCTTTCGTCCCATTATCAGCAATTATTCTTAGATTAATTTCAAACTATTGATGTCCTTATAATTCATTCAAAATTTTATTTGTGAGATCCATTGAATATTTCAAAATAATAATTTTCTTTTTTTGCAACTCGTTTTCTTATACACCTGTCACCTACAATTGGTAATTGTAGATTTATTGGAAATACTGATGTGCCATGAATAAAATATTTAAAGATTTCCAGAAGTTGAGGGACCTATCTTCAAACATACACCCTCATAAAATCCCCATCGCTCTGTCACTTCACTTTTCGCTCTCCGCTCCGCTCCTCTCCTCCTCTCTCCTCAGACGCTCACTATCCATTTGTCGCTCGCCTCTTCGAGTTTTTGGGCTTCTCTCTCTCCCTCTATTGCTGGTGTTTCTTTAAATCCAAGTAGGAGGCGCATGAAGCCAAGTATCGGAGAATGAAAGAGAAGAGAGATGGGCAACTGTGGAACAAGAGAAGAGAATGCTGTCGTTGCTGCTCACGCTCAAGGTCTCAGCTTTTCTTCCTTTCTTCCCCCAAATTTTCTCTCTTCACCCATCTCTATTTGGATTCTCATCAATTTCGTTGAATTTTTTCTGTTTCATTCCAATTTACATTTGAGTTTTGCTTTGTAGTCGGTCCATTAAAGTGGTGTTGCTTCCAAATTTGATACTTTTTGCTCTGTTCTTTTCTTTGTCGAGGTAATTAGTGGGGTAATTATTTTACTTGTGGTAAAACCTACATCTTGTTTTTGGAATATTATGGTGGTTAGTGTTAATTCAGGTAATTGGCAGAATTTGTTGAAGTTTCATTGTATTCATGCTGCATTATGAATTGGATTTTCAGATAAGAAGCATTCTGCGAAATTTTTTGTTGTGAAACCGAGAAAAAATTGTGATTTTAGTTTCATACTTAATTGAGATGTGAATATTGGTTGGAAAACACTACGCGCTCCAGCATTAATTGTTCCTTTGTTTAGCTAAACAGTGAACAGAATAGGTTCCAATTTCTACAAAGGGACCATATAAGTTATCGCTGTCTTTCCTATTAGTCTATTTTCCTAATTAGCCCTCAAATATCGTTATTTTGTTTGGAAACATTTACATTTAGAGTTTTCTTTCCTATTAGTAAATTGCTCAGAGTATTCTTTTTCCTCCAAATTTATTTTATTGTCGGGCATTTCTGTGAAATTTTGTGTTTGTTTAATTCTTAAAAAGTCAAATCTTCTACTGAAAAGATGGCTTATTTGCATGCAAACACTGAGCAGATCTGGAACTATTTTATTTGTGAAAACTACAGTGTCAAACACACTTGGCATTTAAATAATTTGACAAAGACAAAATACTGCTGTCTTCTTGCCTGCCATGTTTTATTTATGTCAATAGTATTATCAATATTTATACCTCCTAATTAGTCTAAGTTTGTTGTTATGTGAGAGTTTTAAGTATTAACAGAGTTACAGAGAGGTTTTGTAGGCCGTAATCAAGCCTTACTGCTCTGGTTTGCATTTCTTGAGCCCATTATATATATTTTGTATAGTACTTTTCATTGAAATAGGAAGATAATATCTTTTGAATATAATAATGACAATGCTTGGTATAATATGCTCATTTGAAAAATATCAAGGGGTTTTTTTTTTCTTTCCTCTTTTGAGTGGCCATTAGCAGATGTGACATGCTTTAGAAAAAAAAGAGTTTTGTGGGCACATATATATTATTTTTTGTATTTTCAAATCCTGAATCTGTACTTTTTGCTTAGAGACTAATTAGTGCACCTATTGTGTTTGTTTGCCTAAGCTAACATAACTGGCTTTGCTAGATTAATGTTCATATTCTAATGCAAAAATATTTCTTATAAAGAAAGCATGACAAAACATTGTATTTTAAAGGAAAGTATGGGTTTTCATTATGGGCTCATGGCTTAGTTCCTCAAAATTGCCATCTCCTTGTTCCTAGGGACATTTATGTCATTTCCAAATCATTGGAGGAAAAATACCATGCTTCCTGCGAAATTAGTAATGTTATTTCATTTCATACAATTATAAATATTAAACATAACCTCTTTAGCCAACACTTTCTTCTTCTTTTAGAGTGCAATTCATACAAAGCACATCTATGGTAATATTTTGGATAAATCAGAAGAGGAACATGCCAAATGTTTCTCATAGAAATCATGTAGTATGAGGATATATCTAGATATAAATTGTATTCTTCTTGAGTTATTAGCACATGCATGATACTGGTAAATTCTATTTGGTCAAAAACTCAAAATGCAAAAGTTCATTAGGAATTTTCTTTCTTCAATAATGTACAGTGCAACAGCTTCACATGTTCCAAGTACATGACAAGAAGCACACACGCACCTTCTCTGACATGAGTGACCCTTCGACCCTAGGAAATTTAGAAGATTCCAAGAATATCTCTATTTACACCAATGTGATTGCCTTCTCCTTGTTTGAACTGGAAACGATCACCAAGAGCTTCAGACCTGACTATGTGCTTGGTGAAGGCGGCTTTGGCACTGTTTACAAAGGGTATATTGATGAAAATGTGCGGGTGGGGTTGAAATCTCTGCCCGTTGCTGTAAAGGTTCTTAACAAAGATGGACATCAAGGTCATAGGGAATGGCTTGTAAGTTATCTTATTACATTCTTGAGCTTCATATTCATATTTATGTTGTTATTTTTGCTATATAGTCTTGTAATTGACTGCAGTCCAATGCTGAGTGAAAAAGAATGAAGTGAAAATTCAAAAGAAAATATAATTTATACTTACTAAGAACCATAGCCCACATGACATCCTTTGACATAAACAAATTAGTAAGAATGAACATCTGGAAACTCCAATACTGTCTCTGAACTCTGTTTTTTTCAATTTTTTTCATGTAAAAGAAACTTGCAAGAAATTCTTTAGTGTTGTTAAGTGTTAACTAAAAAGATGTCTTTGTGCAGACTGAGGTAAATTTTCTGGGACAGCTGAGGCATCCAAATTTGGTAAAATTAATTGGATATTGTTGTGAGGATGATCATAGACTTCTTGTCTATGAATTCATGTTCAGAGGAAGTCTTGAAAATCACCTATTCAGAAGTAATTATTTTCTCCCTTGTACTTATTTACTTCACCGTGTAATATCTTCTACATTTATTCCAAAAAGCATTTTTTGTGATTTGTAATTCACTTTTGACATATCTTGTTCTGTACTAATTTGAATTTGCCTTTTTCGCTCTCTCATCTTAGTATGTAATGCTTGGATTTCAGTTTCAAACACAAGAGTCTTTACTTGAATAGAAACATGCAGAGAATTAATCTAGATAGAATTATAAACACAGATCGCAGGGTTTTACTGATTTAGTTTTCCTTTCATATTTTCTCTTGGTACAGAAACAACCACTCCTTTACCATGGTCGACTAGAATGTCAATTGCACTTGGTGCAGCTAAAGGGCTTGCTTTTCTTCACAATGCAGAGAGACCAGTTATTTATCGTGATTTTAAAACCTCCAATATCTTACTTGATTCTGTAAGTAACCCTGCTTATAAATTATGATGTGTTTTTAGAAACTGTAAATAGTTTATTGACAAGTTCTATAATCAATTTCTACTTTATTAAGGATTACACAGCCAAGCTGTCTGATTTTGGCCTTGCAAAGGCGGGCCCACAAGGGGATGAAACACATGTGTCAACGCGGGTCATGGGCACCTATGGTTATGCTGCCCCTGAATATGTCATGACAGGTATGATATATGTTTCAATTACATCCGATAACTTGTACATCAACATCATGCATTTTTCTTTTTTGTGTTGTTTTGGGCTTGTTCTTGTTAATTTATCATCTCACCAACCAAGAAAAAGGAAAAGTCTGTGATGAAAAAAGAGCTTTTGTAATCCCCTGAAAAAGTGTTCACTTTGCAAAAGGAAGAAAGTTCAAGTTCAGCAAAACTCCTGATTATGTACCATTTGATCTACCGGTCAAGAAACTCAAGTCATTCAACACTGTTAGTTGTGTCTTTCACATGGTTTCTGACAATATTTATAACTATTGTTAGCAATGTCAAAGTGTTGAGATGAGGCATTCGAATTGATAATCCTTTTTTAATCAAATAAGTCCAATAAGGAAGAATTGAATGGTTAACACAATGTCGAGTCACATCTCTAACCTTCATGATGTGAAGTCTTTTGTGTATAGTATTAACTATTTTGAGAATAATGAAAAAATGGCAGCTTTAAGCAATTTTACATTAAGTAAGGGCTTGCGAGATTTTTTTTTTCAGAATACAGGTTCCACCACATTGTACCCGCAATGTATATTAGTTTCCTTTTTAAGTTCATTTTAACTTCGTTCATATACTTATTTTAATCTAAAATCCTTCTAATACAGGTCATCTCACAGCAAGGAGTGATGTGTACAGTTTTGGAGTAGTTCTGCTGGAGCTCTTAACCGGTCGCAAATCAGTCGACAAGACGCGACCCAGTAAGGAGCAGAGCCTGGTCGACTGGGCCCGGCCCAAACTAAATGATAAGCGCCGCCTCCAAATCATTGACCCACGGCTGGAGGGTCAATACTCGGTTCGTGGGGCCCAGAAGGCATGCAGTCTGGCTTATTACTGCCTCAGCCATAACCCTAAAGCCCGGCCTCTCATGAGTGATGTGGTTGAAACTCTGGAACCCTTGCAGGGCAACAGCAGTGGTGTCGGTGGCATGGTTGTACCTGAATATCGGGTTACCCGTACCAGGTTGAATTGTCAGGCCATCCCTGGTCCAAAGTGTTCTTCCCCTGCTGTGACAACATGCCGGGTCCGATGAATTAGATCGTCTGATTTGAGATGTGAGTTCTCTAACTGATACCAGTGGTTAGGTTAAGGCTAAGGATAAGGATAAGGTTAAGTTGTGTATATTTGAAACAAAAAAATTAGGAGGGTGGCTTTGTTTGTCTTGGTGTTGTTGGGTGTGATATGTCTGGGTTGGTTTGTGTTTGTCTGTTTCTAATTTTGGTTTTGTTCTCTCTCTTACCGGGTTCATGTAAATTTGGTTTGTGTGGTGTTGTTTGTTGGGTTGTAGTGTGATCGTACTGAGCCATGCCTGGCCGAACGGGTCGGGTTTTTATCAATCCGTAAGAACTTGGAAACAATATTGCCTCTTAGCTTTTGCTAAATTTTAATATAACAATACAGCAGTAAAACTGCATCCACTTCCATTTTCGTACCATAAAGGTCTAATTTGCAATTGCAACAATTCTTAAAGCATTCATGCTCCATTTTAGTGTTGTCTTATATAAATAAAGATTAAGACCTTGCATGGTAAACATATTTGTATGCTGCAGAGCACTGAAGAAGGTTATTAACTCTGCATGCGTACAAAAAATTGAAGAAATAGCCACATGGCTCTCTTCTTGTACCTTCTCTGTAGCTGTGCTATGATTACGAAAATGAGCAGGAGTTGTCGTGGATGAATTGGAATAGTGGTCCAATGGAAATCACTTTCTTTTCTCTTTGCCCCTTGGATCTAATTTTTATGTTAATTATCACTAGTGATGGTACCTCCTACTGTAGTAGTTTTTTTTTTGAGAAAAAGCCGATGCAGGATGCAGGTGTTAATGATGTATATATATTTTTTAAAATTGTTCTTACATCTTTCTTTCATCTAATTTGGAATTAAAAAAGCCACCTATTCTTTTGCTGGGCTTTCTAGGCATCTCTTGGATATGTTTATATGTTTACGTTTGGGTCTTTTGAGGCTTTTGGGTACTTGAGAAAATGCACAGAACTAGTACAATAGCAAGTTGTTGAGGAACTTAATTTGTTACATTAGGCCATTAATTTACCGTTGTTTCAGTGGGATTCTCATGATTATAGGAGAGCTAGCTAATATGTTTACTTCTAAGGTTAGAATTATCTTTTCATTTTTCATTTTTCATTTAATTGTTTGAATTGTTTTTATCTGATGTCCAAATTTATCCGCTACAAGGAAATAAAACTGAACCATATTAAAAACATGAAGAGTGTGGTAACTTTTTAGTACATTTATTGTCTCACTTTTTGGCATTTTTCTTTTTCCGTGTTTTTCACTCCGTGCCAAACCGACACAATGTTAAATGAAGAGAGTTTAAATGCTTTATTTTTTTTGTGTCTTCACTTTTAAATCTCTAATAACTTAAATTTTTTAATCTGAAATATCAAAATAAAACAGTTTGATTTGATCTATATTATATTTTTTTGTTAAACATAAAAATTATTTATTTATTTCATTTTCATTTTATAAAAATTAATGTCCATAAATTAATCATATTAGTGTATTTTTACAACTTCTTAATATCACATAAAATAATATTCAAATGTCAAATTTTCAATCTATACATTTATAAAATTATCCTAATTAAATCTAACGGTTTTAATTTAATATTTTAGTTTTAAATTTTTTATTATTAAAACTTTAAAAAATAAAGGCTTAATTGAGACAAAAAAAAAAATTGAAACACTTGAATCCTCCTCATATTAAATTGTTAATAGAAGAGTGAATGGAAAGAAAGGCGGAAAGACTTTACCACATTTATCATAATTATTCTGAATTAGACTTGTTTCTGTTTCATACATTCTAAATTTCTAATTTTCGAAGTAAGAGAAAAAAAACTTTAACTACACCATCAAACTTATCCATCGTATTAAATATTCAACCAAACAAAATTAGTTCATACAACCTTTTTTATCCGTCTTCTTAACCTCCAAATGAATAGCCATCCACTCTATCCTCCATCAAAAAACAAGATTTATCTCCAAAAAAGAATACCAAGAACAGGGTTATTTATTGGTGGAAAGATCTCAAATCTATCTTGGGGTACTTCTCATGGCTTGTAGGAAAGAGAGACTAACAAAAGAAATGGTGGAACACAAAGGTAAAGAGTCTGTGAAGATTGCCTCTCACTATTTCATAGCGAACTCTAGTGTACTTGTGCTACTCATACTGGCAGTTTTTATTATTATTAATTATTATTAAATTAATATTATTAAAAATAAGAGTGAGAACCGTAAAATTTCAAATATACGAATGACAGCACGCCACTGTCGGTCGGCGCGCGGATGAAACGCGCTCGGCGCGTGGCGCGTTTCGTCCAAACCCCGCGCAAGTGAGATGGAGAGGCGCTGCGCGTTTTGTATATATAAGAAGCAAACGCGCCACTACCAGTGGCGCGTTTCGTAAAAATAATGAAACTTATTATTACTCTTATTTTTATAATATTAATTTAATAAAACTTATTATTACTAAAAACTGTCATACTGGTTATTCCTCTCCTTATGTGTGCCCCAGTAAATGAAAGTACAAAGCAAAAAAAAAAAGCACAAAGCAAATAGTTCATCTCTTTAGCTGTGCAGTGAACATTGACCTTTTCAGTGCAACAAGTTTGATCACAGATGTCAATTTGATTTTAGTAATCCGGGTTTTCTAAAGAGAAGGGATCGGTTGACAATGGGTTATTTTAACAATCTTGATAATAAATCTCTAAATAAATATAAAATCAATTTTAAAAATAAAAAAAAATTTATAGATGTGTTCTTCTACTTTTAGATTGATGGTCATTCAAATTTCATATAATTTCATTATCGTTTGATAGTCCATCAAAAACCATCAAATTTTCATGCAATTTGCAACGGTTCCAATTTAACGGTCTTTGATGGACTATCAAACAATAATGAAATTGAATAAAAATTGAATGAACATCAATACACAAATAAAATAACACATCTATAAACTTTTTTATTTTTAAATTTTTTTTTGTATTTATTTAAAAATTCATTCTCAAAGTTGTCAAAATAACTCATTGTCAATGGATCCCCGCTCTTTTCTAAATATCTTTTAAAGTTATTCATTTTATTCTCATTTATGTCATTGATCAGATAATTAAATTTTGATCAATAAAATATGTAGACATACAATGTACTGAATACTAAATTTATTTATTTCAATATGCAATGGTTTCGTCAAGATAACTGAATGCTAAGCTTAATCATGGTACGTATATTAATAATGAATTTATTGTAAAAATATAGAAGAAACTGATATATACACTTTCCTTTTTAGATGCATCATTTATCTCATTGCAATTTGCTTTGTAACTTGATATGTTGCGCAGTTTATGTATAAAGATGAGAAAGAGAGCCTCCAAGGACAAATTGGGTATAAAGAAACACAATTTTCTCTCAGCTCTCGATAATCGAAATTTACTCTCAAAATAGCACTGGTCATAAAATTACAGCCCATGTTTTGTGTGCTTCTTTATGACATTTTTTTTTCACAAAAGAATAAAAATTTTCAAGACAAATAATGTAACATGGTCAATCTCATCATTGCAAATTATTTTTGGAGAAAAAACAAGGATCAGCTTTGCAAATTTTGTACAAGATAATACAACAAGGAAAATTCATTGCTTTATCTAATTCTCAAAGTTTCGTGTATTTACTCGCCTTTATTTGGCACACTTTAGACATTTGTGGTCAATCCTACAATTTATTAGAGAATTGATGATTTTTTTCAGATCGTGCAAGGACCGTTCACGCCTCTTAATTAATTGCCTTCCATTTAATATTTTAATCTGTCATCCCTTCATTCCTTATTTGTAATAAAACAAAACAAAGGAAAATGTGAAAAACATAAAAATGGAAAAATCTTGCATTATATATTGTTGAATTCTTTAAGTTTCCAAATCTCAAATCAAAATATATTAAAATTATATGAAATTTGAAACACTATCAATTAAATTCCAATCACTCTGATCTAATTTATAAAAAGTATTATGATGATTGTTGAAGAATAAATTGAAACCGAAAATTATGAGAATTTAGAGCTTAGTACGTATATAACTAAAGAATTTAGATACGTTCAAGTTTCTATCAATAAAATTAATAATATAAGTCTGATATCTTGATTAGTAAAATTTTTGAAGAGTAAATTTGAAACCGAAAGTTATGAAATTTTAGAACATATATAAAACTAGAATGTTTAGAATTATTATTATTATTATTACTACTACTACTTCTGCCGCCGTTATTACTGTTATTATTGTTCTTATTACTATTATTATATATTAGTGCAATTTGTAAGGGCTTAGGGTGTCAATTATTGACCCGACCTGACCCGACATAACTCGAAAATAAATTGATCGGATATGGATCTTTTTTTTACTTGAATCGGGTCGGGTCGGATTCAGATCAACCCGACCCGACCTAATTAATTATGTTTTTGAAGTAAATTTGTGATTTAGTACTAGTTAAAACTTAAATATATATTAATTATATACTAATTAAGATTAATTATAAATTAATTAATATTTAATTATTTAAAATAATATAAAAATATTTAATAAATATTTAATTTACATGGGTCGGGTCGGATCGAATATTCAAGCAGAGCACAACCCAAATCGAATGAAATAATTCATTTCTCCGGAGAAGAGCTATTTCATTTTTGCTTTTTTGTTTTTCCATTTAGGCAAAATAACTGGAGAGGAGATGGAAGGATATATAGGTGACCACTGGAGAAGAGTTTTTCCTACGCAGAATATGGATTTTTTTTTATTGAACAACGGGTCGAGTAATAAATTTTCGTCATGGACTGATGGAATAACTTAATTTTAACTTATGATTAAATTAAGAGGGTTAGTCGGTTCACACCATTCAAATTTATATTTTTCTACTCAACTTTTCTCATTTTTGTCTGATTTATTATTAGAACTTAGAAAGAAAATCACAAAAATATAGACAGCGTAAAACGCGTTACCTAGGCTCATATCCTTTGAGAACTAACTTTTTTTAGGAAAAAATATGGGTCGCGCCTGTAAATTTCATTAATAATTTGATCACAAGATTATGATCAGGAAGTTACAATTAAAAGTCTACATCTAACTTAGTAATTATTTACAAAGGAAAAACTTTCTGATTTTATCCAGTCATGCTATTACCTACATTGACAAGAGGAAGATAGACATGTAATACAACGGTTGTGATGAAAGAAACTGAAATTATCAACACCAATCATCCACCTATTGAGAGTGTTTCAGATTTCCATCCAGCCAACCTTTTTTCTTCCTGATGAATTAATCCACAACAAAACTCCTTGGGCAATTTTTTATCAGACGAAGGCAAACTGAGATGAGAAATTGGAAATTGTGATGCCTAACATTGCATCAGAGAGGCCAATGCCTGTGTTTTTCTCTGGTGATAGTATATAACCAGAATCTCAGACTTTTGGTGATTCAATTTTAGTCCTGACAAGCCTTGAAATTGATCGAAAACCAGTTTAAGTAATCTAACCTGCTGGGTTTCAGCCTTGAGAAAAATCAGAACATCATCTGCATATAACAAAAACGCTATGCATCCCTAAAGCAGTGCCATCGGGCTAAAAAATCTATGGCAATATTGAAAATGAAAAGAGACATAGGTCCCCTTAGCGCACCCCTCTTTTTAGCACTATGTTTCTACCAGTCACAGAGTTTAAAATTACGTTAGATGTCCCTTGCAATACTAGAAATTCAATCCAATCAATTATTCTTCCTGGAAAACTTGATGCTCTCTAGCACTGAATTATGAAGGGCCATTCTATGAAATCAAATACATTATGGACGTCGGCGTTAAAAATCATTAATTGATACTTCTGCTTGGACGCCAATCCAATGATCTCTTGGGCAAAATGAAAGCCATGCAATATGCTTCATCCCATAACAAAACCCGTCTAAGTTTATGTCAAAAATCATTTCATAAAATTTTGTATTCTGTTGGCAAGAATTTTAGAAAAATTAAGTATCAATGTAGCTTTTTGCGTTCTGTTTTTTTGCAATGGAATAACACAGAAGAGGAAAAACTGATCTATGTTAAAGTTGAACTTGTGCCCTCTGATCGGATCCATCATCATATATATAGCCTTTTGGCATCAACAAAGGGCACAAGTCCAACTCATCCCTCGAAATAAGTCGTACTTCTCTACAAGCATGAAAATAAGTCGTATTTCTGCATGGAAACCCATTTGAGAACTAATTTAAACTCAAAAAATTAAGCCCTCTGATTGTGATACTTCTCTGAAACACAAGCACCTCTACATTGTGAGAGTAAGCACCCCAAAGGGCATAAGTTGAACTTACATCTTTTGAAGATATTTGTTCTGAAAAAAAAAACCCTAATTTGTAAAGAATATATACCTTCAAAGGACGCAATCCTAACTCACGTTCTTTGACGATGAGATAAATTCTGAAGAGCGTGGATTGAATTTACATCCTTTGAAGATATTTGCGCTCTGAAAAATAATATCAGAGAACAAATACCTAAAGGGGGCAGAATCAGGTAACAAAATTAAATATTTGAAAGGCATAAACCAGACTTATATTCTTAACTTAGTCATATATGAAAATAACTCTCTTAGTCTATAACTTAATTTTATTGATGGACCCGATCCTTTAACAAAAAAAATCCAGAATATTGTAAAACTAGTAACCGATTGAGATGTGCAATTACCTTTTTATCCTTTCATTTTTCTGTCAGTTCAAACAAATAACAAAAACAATGTAATCTTAAGTACGTAGTTCAGTCGGTGGAGAATGATAGAAGGCTAAGGTCATTGGAGGTTACCCCTTTGATCATCTTTCAAATTTTATATTTGTTATTTCCTAAATTAGAATGTGAGAAATATATTAGTGAACAGTTAAGAATTTTCTTTTATAATAAGAATGCATTTAATGAGAAATATAATAGAAAATAACGGTGAATCTGGTAATAGCTGGAGCACAGCCTTAAACGCCGAACGATATCAGTTTATAAAGTTTCCTATTTTTGTTTCATTTATTTCCATTGTCATCTATTTAGCCAGGTTTCTTGTGTTCCTCTTACAAATTTCATTGTCTAACGGAAGGCAGATAATCTAATTAAAAATTGCTTAATTTCATGGAGTATTCAAGCATATTTGTGCCATTCATTTTGGTTGTCTCTCTCCTTGTGTTAGCCCCAAACAACGAAGGTAACAAATATTTTTAGTTGAAAAGCAAATTAAAGTTCTAGTAGACGTAAATAATACTTTGAGTTATTTAATTTCTCAAAAGAAAAATACTTGGGCATATTAAAATTTAGAACCTTAATTTGGAAAGCCAAAATTTTAGTTGAATGTCTACTTATAAAATTGAAATAGCATAATTGTAGCTCTAATCTCATTTAGTTTATACATTTCTCAAATGGGAAACGTTTGCCAATTAATACATCTAAATTCTATTATGTAAATGGCATCAGGAATGACAACAGCATTGACATACGAACCGGATCCATCGACGACACAGTACATACTGGCACCGGCAACTCTGGTCCACCGGCCGCTGGCCACCCAGCCATTTCTGGTCTGTGCATCATGTAGATGCTGTCAAAATTCACAAAATTGCCAAACGACTTCTTGTTGCCATGCAATAAATTGTACTCTTCCTGGAAAGCCTTTTGGTACTTGCGCCTTTCAGCCCAAAACTTGCGGATGCAGCCAGTGTCCCTCATAAAAGCCTTTTGAATTTTATTATTATGGATCAGGATGACTAACTATGTTTTTCTTTCTTTTACTGCCTGAATTAATGGAATAATTGAATAAGTTTTTAAGGGTCTATTTGAATTGCGTTCCCTTTTAAATGATGGAAAAAGTTCAAATCCTAAATCCTATACTTCGTCAAAAAATTTAGCTAGCTGGCTAAAGCGAATCCATATCCTCTGCTGCGCTGCACCGTGCAGCGCAGCACGTGGACCGTTGGATTTTCTCGTGATTCGAGTCAGCACAGATCTCGAAGTGATCTAACGGTCCACGTTCTGTGCAGCGCGGTACTGCGCAGCAGAGGAACACGACTCGGCTAAAGCATGCATATGTCATGTAAAGAACGGTCTCCCAAAAATAAATTTTTATTTCCCTTTAAAATATATATCAGTGAATTAATCTAGCTACGTTGCATTTGATTTCGAGTACGTGTCTACATGCATATTCCAAATCCAAAAATCCGATCCGAGTTAACATGAATAAAATTGCATACTGATTAAAAAAAAATTATCTCATAATATATTGGAAAATTTGTAACATATTCCAAATCCAAAAATTTCAAAATTTCCATACGCAAATCCAATAGTAATTTTGAATATGACTGGACCATGAGTGATTATTTGAACAATTGAAAGCAATGATGCAAGAGCTGTGCAATATTTTGGACCATATAATTGTAAAGTGGATTCCCATTTGTTTTAAAAAAGCCACAGTTAAATCTTTAGGCAACATAAATGTCATGATTATTTTCTTTTAGTTACAGGTAAGGACTAAAGAGCATATATGTTACTAAAGCTAGATTCCAAGAGTTTTGAAACATGTTGAGACACATGCTAGAAAGGAAAATAATGCCATTTGTTTTCAAGAAAATACATTTACAAAACTTCAACAAGCATAATTTCATTCATTGATTTTTTTTTTTTGAAAGAATAGAGTATTGCACCTACTAAAACTATATCTTAAGATACGTTTGATAAATTTTGAAATAAACAATGTTACAGAACGCGTAATGTGTACTGTATTCAAATTTTGAAACAAATAATGTACTACTATGTATAATTTGGGGAAAAAAAAGTTGAAATAATTACGTTTTTTATGTATAAACAATTTTTTGCACGTTGGCCGGTTGGAATTAAGAACAGCAAATAAAATGTGACGTACAATTATGATTTTAATTTACATGCATGCACAGTAAAGTGAGACCTGACGCATCTGAGTTTACTGGTAAGACCGTGGATCTTTCTGCTAGATTAGGAAACAATGAAGCTCTTGACAATGTTTCTAATGTAATTTTTTTGCCATTGAAGCGAAAATAGAGATATCATATATAGTTGATATATAAATAAATACTATTTTATTATTCAAATTAAATAAATTATTATTCACAGTAATGACTTAATTTATTCAATTTATTTTGTATATTGTGTTGTTATTCAAAATAAATGAGTTATTATTCAGAATTGTGATAGTTGGTTCAAGAATAGAATATTATATAATAAGTCAAATAAATTATAATATAGACGACTAGGAGACATTTTGTAAATAATTTTGTGCATTTTGGTCATTTAATGCGTTCTCAAATCTTTAATGCATTTGTGTTAATTTTTTAACGCTATTCATGACATAACAATGCAACGATCATAATATAAATCCATAGAAAACACCATTCAAACATCTTTGGATATTTTGGTGATTCTATAAGTTAAAATGAGGTTGCAAAAGATAACTCCAATAAACTAAAATACAGTTTTAATATATTTGTGTTAATCTTTCGATACTATTTGCGACATAAAAGTTAGAGAACACAATGATCATAATATACATAAATAGAGGACATCATTTAAATAGTATTGTGCATTTTGGAGATTTTATGTGTTGAAATAAGGCTACAAATGATAAAAAAAATTGGTTAAACTAATAAAAAACTATAATTTTTAATGTATTTGTAGTCATATTTATGTATAATATGTGTCATAACGGTTTAAGAACGCAAAGATTATAATATAAACTCATATAATATGTCATTTAAAATGTTTTTATATATTTTAATGATTTTATGTATTAAAATTAGACTACAAATGACAAAACAATTGAATAAAATAAAATGCAGTCTTAACGCATTTATGTTGATGTTTCACCGCTATCCGTATCACAAAGATTCGAAAATACAACGATTATATTATATATTAATAGGGGACATTGTTAAATACTATTTTGTGTATTTTTGTGATTTTATGTGTTGAAAAGAGACTACAAATGATAGAAAATTTGAATAAACTAATAAAGAAGTATAATTTTTAATTCATTTGTATTCATCTTTGTGTGTAATTCATGTTCGAATGGTTTGAGCACACAAATATTATACTATAAATATATAGAATGCATAATTTAAAATAACTTTGAGTATATTAGTGATTTTATATATTGAAATGAGACTATAAATGACACAAAACGAGATTAAACTAAAATACAATGTTAATACATTTGTGTTAATCTTTCAAAGCTATTTGTATCATGAAGATTCGATAATATAATGATTATAATATAAACAAATAGGGAAAATCATAAATATTTTGGTTACTTTATGTGTTAAAATATTGCTACAAATAATAAAAAAATTGTATAAACTAATAGAAGAAAGTTTTTATTGCATTTGTATTATATTTGTGCGTAATTCTTACACTAACGACTCGAGCACGTAAAAATTATAATATAATCTCATAAAATATATTATTTCAAATAATTTTGTGTATGTTGGTGATTTTATATATTAAAATAGGGTACGAATGATACAAAACTCAAATAAACTAACAGAACAAGTATCTTTTTTAATGCATTTATATTCATCATTGTGTGCAATTTATATCATAATGGCTTGAGCACGCAACGACTATATAAGACATTATTTAAAATATTTTTATGAATTTTGGTAATTTTATGAGTTGAAATGAGGCTACAAAAAATGAAAAAATTAAATAAACTAAAATACAATTTTAATGCATTTGTAGCAATTTTTCAATATTATTTGTATCATAAAGGTTCAAGAACCAAATTGATAGCCCTAGGAATGATGGTATTTAAAGTCAAAATAGTGCAAGAATGTAAATAATCTAAGGTACAAATGTATAAACTGATTTGGGGCTTAGTGTTCAAGTGTAATGGCAGCGGAAGATAATTCAATTTGTTTCAATTCTTATAAGAATATATCAATTAAATAAATGAGAGAAAAGAAAAGAAAAGATCAAACAAGAACACAAGATGTAACAGAGTTCGGCTTAAAATTCCTATGTATCCGGGACTCCCAACCTCTAACAATTGAGGTTGAGGCGAAACACTAAAAATTAATTTTATACTTGTAAAACTTAGTCCCTTACATAAAAATGGGTTGCCAAACCTATCGGTAACAAGACTGACAACACACTCAAAAAGCTGAGTGACAACACACTCAAAACAAGAAGTGAGTGACAACACACTCAAGAAAGGTGAGCACTACAGCTCAAGAAAAGTGAGCACAATAGCTCAAAAATATATTACAAGAAGATCACAAATGATCAAGTTGGGATAATAGAGAGAAACTAGATTGAGCTTAAATAAGGATTTGGCTAATTGAGTGTTTCTATTTTTTGGCTTATCTCTCTCACTTAGTATATGACTAGTAAGCTCTCTAGAGTAATGATTTAGCTAGAATAATTAGATAATAGTTAGTAAGAGTGGTGATCCTTTTAAAATAGATCTTTTGAAACAACTGAATAATTTTTTTTCGGCTTGAACCGTTATAATGATTTGGGAATCATTATAACGGCTTAGAAAAAATAACCGTTTGAGTCTAACTAAACCTAAGCCTAATGCAGTCTTGATTAAGCTCTTGTATCTCATTATTAGTCTTGGTTCTTATGCACTAATCTATTTGTATTTTAATCCATGCACAAAATTCAAACAAGATAAATTATAAATTTCAAGGTTATTTTACAAATCGACAAATCAAAGAAAATATTTAGTGTAACAATCTCCTCATTTTATCGATTTTTAAAATATGCATGTGTGCATAGATATAACATATGATATGTGGATTTCACCCAAAAACTTCTCCCTCTTTTTGGAAATCGGACAAAAGGGTGTGAATAAAAAATTTATTTTAATTTAGTTCCCCCTTAATGTATGCATCGTGTATAAGATAAAAAATTTAAAATACTTCCAAAATAATAAAAAAATATATAATTCGTTCAAAAAGAAATTAGCTAATTCCCCCTAAGTATGTGGCATATATACAATTTGAAGGGAAAATTAAGTATTGAGGTCTCTAATTTTTAATATTAGGAACCCAAACAATATTTGTGATATTATTTTCTTTTCTAAGTTTGCAATCAAGTGAGATATGACTAATATGACAATAATAATTATAAAATACACATGTTGGAGACTTCTTACTACCTTTAACAAAAGTATTTTGACAATTTTCTTTTAATCCTTGAGCTTGAGTGATGAGTTTTTTTTTTAAATATTTTTATATTTTTGATAAATAACTCGTTTATGCTCATATCTTTGAACTTTGGTTTGAAAATCATTAAAATTTTAAACTCATAAAACCATCTATCAACCAATATATATACTCATATAATTACATTAGATATAATAATGCAAAAATCATTGATTAAATATACTACTAATAATTTGATCCAAAAAAATACTACTAATTGCCCAATCAAAATAGTATCCAAAATCTCTTATTGAATTTTTGTAAAGAATTAATATACAAATTTGTACGAAGTATGATAGATATAACATAATCCTGCTTAATTTATGCAATATATTTCTCAAAAACAATTCTCAAAATTTCTGTGATTTTTAGTGTGTTACAGTCAAACAAATGGTTTACTAGGCAAAATTTTGTTAATATTGGTTGTCTAACTGTGTTTCCCCCCTCTATATATATATACTGTAGGAAAGTTGGGAATGAGTATCAGGGTACAACTTGGCAGATCAAGTACAACCTAAAAAAATATCCAACCAAATTGTACTTATTTGTTACGCATTGCTGTCGCAGCTGCACATGTTGGAAGAATAGAGGTTATCTTCTCTTCTCATCACGAACTCTATATTTTCATAATGCTATATATAAATGCACCACACTATATATATGTTTATATATCTCATCTCATATATAATATTGTTGTAATTTTAGGTTCGGGTGAATCATCCTGATGGACGAGCTCAATTCAAGTCAGCCTCATTCGGTGACACAAATGCAATTGCACGGCATGGAATTCACGGATTTCAGTGGAATTATGAAGTGCCGATACCAGGACAATTGGTACATCAAGGAGAGAATACCATTTTTCTTTCACAGTCATTTGGAGGCTTCCCGTTTAATAATATTATGTATAATCTATTATCTTCGCCTGGAGGGACCTGTTGGTGCTTAATCAAATAACACGAAAGTTATCCTGAAATTTTATTAACTAGAATACTAAAATCACACAATTGTAACAAGTTTTGTATATGTACAATACAAGGTTTAACTCAATTAAATTAAATTAATTCTTTTTTCTGTCAATATGAAAGTGTTTTTTGATTGATTTCCCGGTATCCCAGCTGCAGCTTTAGTAAAAAAATGGTTGTGTTGTTTTATTTTTTTAATTAACTTCCAAAAACTAGACTTTCAATTAGTAAAATATATAAAGGATAAACCATTAATTATAATAGATCAAAGATCAACATCAAAATTGTCAAAATAAATAAATTCAGGTTAAGTGATCCATTGATAATGGTGAACAACCTTAATAAAGATTTTCCTTTAAAATATAATTTATTTGACCAACTAGGATTGAAAAATATAGTATTATTGTTTTAAAAATTCTTTTATCATTTGTTAATATTTTTATTAAATTACTTATATTGAAATACATAATTGTGTTTATTATTAAAAGATTTAGCATTACTATATTTCATATTTTTTACATTCGACTATTGACCTTGTTTCTCTTTAGATTTAGGACAATTTTAAGTCTTAAAGATTTTTTATATCCAAGACCTAATTTGTTGCTAGGCCTTTGACCTACAACCTTGTCTAAATTCATTGAAGTTATGCTTGTTGAAGTACATGAAGACTTTAGTGTCATATTTTTAGTTTCTAAAGTTTGCACTTTCAGTTTTATTGTTGCAACTTCAACTAAGTTCATTTGACAATTCTTTTTCATTTTTTATAATTTAGACTCATAAGATTAAACATTTAACTCAAACTCTGAAATTTTATTTTCAAGTCTCTCAATTATCTCTTTTTGAGAAGATGAATCATGAATATGACTCTTTAAATTAGATAAAAAAAGATTCAATTTCAGCCTCATCATCCAAATTATTTATATTTTCAAGGTAAAATTTATCATTCTCAATAAGATCATCATCACTATCATCCCAAATGGATGTAGTGCAAGGTACTATTTGATTGTACAATTAAAATTTTTAAAAAAAATTGTACCTTAGATGCAAATGAGTTCATCTTCATATTCTTAAATATGGCAATATTGTGTAGGATCTTCAATGTAACAAATCAGTGATGTTATTTCTTGCTACAATCTCATTAACATCTACCACGGATGAGATTTCCTCTACTTCCGCAATTAAGGCAAAGTTGAGTGAATTTTTGTCATCCTTCTTTCTCTCAACATGGTTGCTTGTAGCTAGCATAGCACAAATTCTCTCAAAGTTTTGCGTATTCTTATATGGGAAGACCAAGGAACAATCGTGTGTTGTGTGACCTACATTTTAGCATGATAATCATATGTACGTCATTTATTTCTCATCTCGCTCTTTATTGTGCTCCTTCTCTAGATTGAGAATTCTTTCAAATATCTTTGTGATGATTTGATCGTTCATAGAAGATGAGCTAGATGATGTCTTGCTCGAATAGTAGCGCGATAAAGATTTTTGAGCTTGAAGTGCAGTTTCTTTGAGGTTTGGTGTGAGCTCTCCATTTTGTCATAGCTTCTCCTCAAAAAATAGAAGATGAGTGAACACTTCTTAATGTGTGAATTCGCCAAGAGTGTCTTGCATTGCTTCTAGAGTGTTTATCATGCTCTCACATCTTGATTTTCTCATCATTGTCCTAAAAATCTTGCCTACAATCTTAGAATTAGACAAGAATTCTCCAATTTTATGAAATACATTTAGAATATACATTAATCTTGAATACACGTTCTCAATTGACTCTCCTTCTTGTATACAAAAATTTCAAATTCGAACTCTAGACTCATTAGTTTTATTTTTTTCATTTGAGTGTTGCCCTCAAATTTATTCAATAAGGCCTCTCACATTTCACTATAAATTTTGGTAGTACCAAATAACATAGCAATTCTTTCACTAACTAAATTTAAAATAATATTGACGGCATAATTATTTTGAGATTTCAGTTCTTTGACATTTTGTGTCAATGTGAGATTGCTAGGATCATAATGTGGTACATAACTATGTTGGACAACATCCCAAAGGTCTAGTATGTTGAGGTAGTTCACCATACATTTCTTTCAAAAGCTAAATTTTTTTCAATTAAGACTTAGGTTGGGGTTTTTTTTTTACATGCATCAAAGAAGTCATCTTGGACCAAAAATACCACAAATAAAGCAATTAAAACTGAGCTCCTACTCTGATACCACTTTGATAGCCCTAGAAATGATGGTATTTAAAGTCAAAATATTGTAAGAATGTAAAAAACCTAAGGTAGAAATGTATAAACCGATTTAGGACTTAGTATTCAAGTGTAATGGCAGCGGAAGACAATTCAATTTGATTCAATTCTCACAAGAATATAGCAATCAAAGAAATGAGAAAAAAGAAAAGAAAAGATCAAACAAGAACACAAGATGTAACGGAATTCGGTTAAAATGCCTACATCTCCGGACTCTCGACCTCTAACAATTGAGGTTGAGCCGAAACACTAAAAAAATAGTTTTATATTTGTAGAACTTGATCCCTTACACAAAAATGGACTGTCAAACCTATAGATAACAAGAGTGACAACACATAAAAAAAGGTTAGTGATAACTAGGATTGCAAATGGATAGTAAAATATCTGATTTTATCCGTGATCCGATCCGAAAAATAATAAAAATTATCCGATCCGAGAAATAACAAAAATTATCCGATCCATATCCGTATCCATATCTGTATCATGATAATTAATATTTAACTTTTATAATTAATAATTCTATTAAAAATAATATGTAATTGTTTTTAATATATATAATATTTTTAATTAATATCTGAAATATATCTGTATTTGTATATAAATCTGTCCGATATTCGATCCGTATCCGATATCCGTTGAATTTCCAATCCGTATTCGTATCCGAGACTATCCATATCCGAATCCGTATCTAAAAATTATAACATATATGGATGTGGTAAGAGCATTATATGTTTGTATCCGATCTGTTTGCAACTCTAGTGACAACACACTCAAAATAAAAAGTAAGTAACAACACACTCAAGAAAGGTGAGCACTACAACTCAAGAAAAGTGAGCACAACAGCTCAAAAAATAGATTATAAGAAGATCACAAAGGATCAAGTTGGGATAGAGAGAAGCTAGATTGGGCTTAAACAAGGATTTGCCTAATTGAGTGTTTCTATCTCTTGGTTTATCTCACTCACTTAGTATATGACTAGTAAGCTCTTTGGGGTAATAATTTAGCTAGAAGGATCAGATAATATTCAGTGAGAGAGGTGATCCTTTTAAAATATATCTTCTAAAATAGCTGAAGAAACTATTTTTGGACTGAACCGTTATAACGATTTGGGAATCGTTATGACGGCTTAGAAAGAATAGTCGTGGGATTTGATTGAGCTGAAACGTTATAACGATTCACTGAATCATTATATGTTTCATAAATCATTACAATGATTACTGAATCGTTACATAACGATACACTCTGGCTTCTTTGAGAACTTTTTTGCCTTAGAATATTTTTGAGTATTGAGATGAACCGTGATTACTAAACCGTTATAACGATTCACTGGGCAAAAATATTTTTTTGTTGTTGTTTAAGCTCAATTTATCTTAACTAATTCAATCCAGTTTGAGTCTAACTATCCCATCATTAGTTTTAGTTCTTATGCATTAATCCATTTACATTTTAATCCCTGCATAAAACTCAAACAAGGCAAATTATAAAATTCAAGTTATTTTGCAAATCGATAAATCAAAGAAAATATTTAGTGTAACACAAATAATTATAATATAAATAAAAATATATTATTTAAAATAATTTTGCATGTTTTGGTGATTTTATGTATTAAAATGAGACTACAAATGATAAAAAAATTTGAATAAACTAACGAAAAAAAGTATAGTTTCTAATACTTTTGTATTCATATTTATGTGTAATTCTTATCCTAACGGCTCGAGCACATAAATATTATAATATAAACTCATATAATAAATCATTTAAAATAATTTTATGTATATTGGTGATTTTATATGTTTAAATGAGTCTATTAATGATACAAAATTCGAATAAACTAATGTAATAAATATCATTTTTAATGCATTTATATTCATATTTGTATGTAATTCGTATCATTATAATTTGAGTATGCGACAAAATAACTCGTATAAGATATAATTTTAAATATTTTTGTGTATTTTTATTATTTTATGAGATAAAATGAGGTTATAAAGGATGCAAAACTTGTATAAACTGAAATATAATTTTAATATATTTGCGTTAATTTTTTAACGTTATTTATGTCATAAAATTTTAAAAATATAATGATTAAAATATAAATAAAAATAACTTCATTCAAGATAAATTTGTGCATTTTAATGATTTTATGTGTTGAAATGAGATTACAAATGTTAAAAACCTTTGAAATATAAACCCATAAAAAATATAATTTAAAATATAAACCCATAAAAAAATTATAATATAAACCCAGAAAAAATATAATTTAAAATAACTTTGTGATTATTGATAATTTTATATGTTAAAATAAAACTATAAATGGTGCATAACTCCAATAAATTGAAACACGTTTTTATGCATCCTGAGTTCTCCATCTCGGGCTCCACATCCTGAGTTCATGGTCGAGACTCGGAGGTTACAATTTCCAACAAAAAAAAAATGGTCTGTTTGGCCGGCGCATTCCCTTCCCTGCAAAGACTGACGCTCTCCAACTTAACAAATTTGGAGGAATTGTAGGTACAGAAGACGGTCATGCCGCGTCTTCAGCGGCTGAGAACCTCAACCTCAACTGCCATGTTGTGAATAAACAATGCACTATCAGTGGACAAAAGCAAGGGATATATGTTTATGTGGATACTATATTTGACATTTCTTCCTCCTGAAGTCCCAACTGTCCCTGTGCAATGTACATAGCCCAAGAGATCCAACTCCTCTCTTGTAAAAGGCTGCATCTATGCCCATTTGACAGGGACGAGTAATTAATCTGGACTTCAAGTTGTTATCTGTTACCACTCAGCATAATCTATGGTTTTCATATTCTAAAGTTAAGCCTTCTCGGAAGCAATTGCAACTGATATTATCTTATTTGAGATATTGTAAAAATGACTTCGGGAACTGTTAACAAATGATCATTAGAAGAACCCACTTGATGCAAATGGTTCCAGGTAGAGGTGTTAACGGATAGGATAATAAAAATTATTTAATATGTATCTATATCCGGAGAAATCCGTATCCAAAATTCTTTTTTTTTACGGATGCGAATACGGTAAGACCCTTACATATCTGTATCCGACCATTTAGCTATTATTCATCAATATCCGACATTATCCGAAGGTATCCGATCCGATATTATCCGAATATGTATCCGATCCGATATTATCCGAATATGTATCCGAAATATTTCTATTTTTTAATTAGATTTTTATCATTCATTATAAATCTAATTTATTTTATATTTAATTTATGTTAATGTATCATATTTTTTTATAATTCATTGATACATTTAAACTACTAATATAATAATAATAATTAATATTTAAATTTTATAATTAATGATTTTATCATAAAATACTATGCAAATTTTTTCCAATCATACATATAATTTTTTTATTTAATATTCGAAATATATCCATATTCGTATTTATATCCGTCCGATATCCGATCCGTATCCGTATCCGATACTATCCATATTCGGATCTATATCTGAAAAATTATAACGAATACGGATACAGTAAAAACATTATCCGTCTATATCCAATCCGTTTACACCCAATTTCCAGGGATTCAGGCACCTCAAACCAATTCAGGACTTTAATTACTTAGATACGCGTATTCATTATTCTTCATTGGATGTCTTCTTTACATCTAAAGTGGTCCTCCATGATCACTCTAAACAGTTCCCTGCTAAAATCTGACAGCTCCAAGGAGAAAACACCAATAAGAAACTGTTTTATATGACAAGTTTTAAGAAAAGGGAACAAAGTAGGCCTCAATCGGCCCACATGGGTTCAGATAACACAGAAGATGAATATATCTTTTGCTTATTCCAATAATGTGTCTCCATCTATTTGACTATTTGCCTACAAAAGCCCACTATATATCTTAATCTTGTCCCAATGGAAGTATGGAACGAGGGAATACTCCCTCCTTTTCCTCATCATTGCATGCAGTATTGCAGTAGCAGGTAGTAAGATTTATTCCTCTGTTTCATAATTTAATCGCATTTTTCTCTTTTGCTATCGCTACTATTTTGCAACGATGTGGAAAGACTTCATCCAAATAAAATCTGTTAATACTGAAATAAAAAAAAAAATCATAGTATATAAGCATTATATATAGAAGAGAGTTATGCTATCGTTAATCACGAAACAAAAAATGTGTTTTGTACTTCACATCGTATCTTTTATTATTCGAATTCATAAAATAGATTCAACTATTTAAAATGATCTCCATATTAATATATACTTGTAAATCAAATTTATATTTTTATATTTTTTTGCTTTTTTTTTGAGGGGTAAAAAATCATTAGATTAATGTATTTCTACCCTAAAAAATAGCAATTTTTTTTAAATATAAAATTTTATCTCAAGTATATTTTAAAATAATTTTATACTTCACGACTAATTAGCATAATTTTCTCTCATTATATATATATAGAGAGATATAGACTATTGTGAAAACGTTTGCATTTCAGCCGATATCAAACGGATCAAAAACTATATTTTAAAATCTAAAAAAAAATTTAATTTATTATTTTCATTAAATTCTTCATATAAAAACCTTGTAGGATACAAAATTTTAGAGTGTTTTGAGTTTTTTAAGTCACTATTTTGAATTTTAAAAAAAATAACACAAATATTGAATATTTATTATTATTTTTAGAGCTGATTTTTCAAAAATTCAAAAAAAACGGCTTAAAAATTCAAAACACTCCAAATTTTTGTATCCCATAAGGTTTTCATATGAAGAATTTAATAAAAATTATAAATTAAAATTTTTGAGATTTTAAAATATATTTTTTGACGTGTTTACATATCGACTGAAATGCAAACGTTTTCACAATAATCTACATATATATATATATATATATATATATATATATATATATATAGGAGAGATAGCGTGAGCTTAAGCTCACGGAGGCCTTCCGTGAGCTTAACTCAAAAAACATATTAAATCATCTCAAAATTTTAATTTATCATTCTCATTAAATTCTTTATATGAAAATCTCATGGGATGTAAAAATTTGAAGCGTTTTGAGCTTTTTAAGTCATCGTTTTTAATTTTTGAAAATCAGCTCTAAAAATAATAATAATATATTCAATACTTGAACATCATTTTAAAAAATTAAAAACGGTGACTTAAAAAGCTCAAAACGCTCCAAATTTTTGCATCCCATTAGATTTTCATATAAAGAATTTAATGAGAATGATAAATTAAAATTTCGAGATGATTTAATATGTTTTTTGAGTTAAGCTCACGGAAGGCCTCCGTGAGCTTAAGCTCACGCTATCTCCACTCTATATATATATATAGACTATTGTGAAAACGTTTACATTTCGAGTCCAAGTGCATACAGCTCAAATTTTATCGTAACATGTCAGAAATTCAAAATTATCATTCTCCTTAAATTTCTTCATATCAAAATATTGGGGATACAAAAATTTGAGGTATTTTGAGTTTTCTAAGTATTTTTTTTTTTTTGAAAATCAACACTAAAATAATAATAAAATATTAAATTATTGTTGCTGATTTTCAAAAACCCAAAACAAATACTTAGAAAACTCGAAATATCTCAAATTTGTGTATCCTCAATATTTTGATATGAAGAATTTAATGAGCATGATAATTTTAATTTCGAACGTGTTACAATAAAATTTAAGCCGTATGCACTTGGATTCGAAATGCAAACGTTTTCACAATAATCTAACTATATATATATATTATATATATATATGCATATATATATATACATATATATTGACATAGATTTAACTTCCAAATTAAATATTTACAAGCTGTACGTGCTGCTCTTCTTAAATTACACACAGAGGTGCTTTATATTTTTGTGGATTCAAGAACAATATATGTAATCTTGAAGAGCAATGTCATGTAAATTTTAATCTTGGTCACAGGATGAGCAAAGTTAAATCACAATAGGGTTATAATCAATAGTTATGTCTTCAAGCAATAAATAATAAATTCGTTACATGACGTGCTCGATGACAGTGTCACATGGGAGTAGGTACCTAAATATTCATTCCAAGCATATAAACAACATAAAAGGGACGAATTGCTCATGTCAAGAGCTTCGTATTAATTGGGCGAGACTGGCAACGAAATAGAAGAGACAAGAAGATACAATCTAAGAGTTGTACTTCTCCATTTCGTACTTGAAATGATTTGTCCTGTCCTATTTCATAGATGCAACCATGCATTTATTCACCGCGCAGCTATAATTGTATTTTCCGGTATAGTCAGGGGTTTGATCCACTTTATATTATGGGGCAGCTGTCTCTTCTTAATTTTATAAAATAGTGATTTTGGATAATTTATTCTTCCGAAATTTTTTTTTGTCCTCTGAATTATCTGATTAATTTTATTGAGAAAAAATATATTTAATATCGTACATAATGAAATAATTATACAAAAATATCAAAATATAAAGTTCCATAAACGGAAATTTTCTTCATCAACTTAATTATCTATTACTTTGAGCTTTATTTTGTTGTTATTTTTAATATATAAAATATTATTATTTTAATTTTTTTTATTAGGTAAGAATACATATTAAATTATTAATATTTTATTTAGTACCAGATTAGTTAATGGATTTGAACCCGATAAGCTATTACAATCCGATAATTGCCCCCCTGACCAAAATCCTGCATCCGCCCTTGTATATAGTGGTTATTATTATAATGTATCGGCTCATTTTCCTTGCTAATTATTATTATGATATTTAAATGTGCACAGTAAATCATAAGATATATATAATAATACTAATTGGTAGAAAAACTATTTTTCTATCAATATAGAGTGAGGTTATGGTATTTTGTGAAGTACAAAATCTTTCGTATTTCGCGTCCGTATATCAAACTTGAAAGTCTAAACGGTCAATCGAAATCGTCAAACATGATCTTCATATTAAAATATTTTTGGAGATCATATTTTATATTTCTTTTAAAATTTTTTACTATTTTTAGATAGATAAAAAATCACTAATATTGGATGGTGCATAAATCATTAGATCATCAAATTATAGCCATCTAAAAATAGCCAAAAATTTAAAAAATTATAAAGTTTGATCTGTAAAGATTTTTTAAAAGAAAGATTATGTTTGATGATATGAATCAGTTGTTTGGACTTTCAAATTTGACATACAAACACAAAACACGGAATATTTTGTGTTTCGTAAAGCACCATAGCCTCATTCATCAATATATAAAAATATTATCGGTAGAATTTCAAGTATATCCTCCAGAAATTTCAATATTACAAGTTCCACCCATTAATTGTTCATGCGTTTAAAAGATTAAAACTAATCCACTTTCACGAGTTGTTCACTTGTCATCATGGTAGATAAAACACCATGTTGAAAATTTAATATGGACTAAAACAATGTGGACAAAGGTTAGGTTTTCTTCCGTCAGCATAATTTGTTCTATTGAGAGAAAAGATAGTAAGCCCAAAATCATGCAAATGCAAGCAATAACGCTGGAATACTTAGACCCGTCAAACAATTAATTTGTACACGTTACTTATTGTTACTTGTTTATAATTATAATTATAAATAATTCGTTCAAGTGTTACTTATTTATAATTATAATTATTTCTTGAAAAAAATGATCAAATTTCCATTGAATCTATAGTGCTATCACACACACGCAAGCGCGCATATATATATATATACATAGAGACACTTAGACTATTGTGTAAAAGTTTGCATTTTGAGCCGAAGTGCATACGACTCAAATTTTATCGTAACACGTCCAAAATTCAAATCATTTTCATTAAGTTCTTCATATCAAAATATTGAGGGATACAAAAAATTGGGGTATTTTGAGTTTTCTAAGTATTTGCTATGGTGTTATGCATATTTTCTCAGCAGCGGAACTTCTTTCATAGAAGGTCCACCAAGATCAGACGTCACGTGGCATGATAAGAGGTCGACGGATCGCTCTCGTGCTATAAATCGGTTCTTCATCATCAAAGTGTAAATGGTCGATCCAACCGTACAAAATGATTTTCATTTGAATATCTCGACGTAGATCAAATTTTATATTTTTTTAATTTTTTTACTAGTTTTTAAGATAGTGAGAAAATCGCCTATTTTGAATGGCTCATAATAACTAAATCAAGTGATTTTCTAACTATCTTAAAAAATAGTAAAAAAATCTAAAAATATAAAATTAGTCCTACATCGACATATTCATATGAAAATCATTTTGTATGGTTTGGATCAACCATTTAAACTTTGAAAATGAAGAACCAATCCATAGCACCATAGGCAAAAGCACAAGAGCGTTGTGTGCTTTGCGCTCCGTGCTTCGAACCGTTCATTTAATCTTCATATCATATTAGGAAACCAAATTTTATATTTTTTAGCACCATAGCCTAACTATATATATAAAATTTGATTCAGTAATAGATTTTGATATGAAGATTAGATTGAGCGGTTTGGATCGATCTACCTTGTTTTTAAGATCAATTATATATATATATAGTAAATCTACCTTGTTTTTAAGATCACAGAGGCCTTCCATGAAGTTAACTCAAAAATTATATCAAATTATTTTTAAATTTTGATTTATCATGCTAATTAAATTCTTCATATGAAAATCTTATGGGATACACAAATTTAAGGTGTTTTGAGTTTTCTAAGTCATAGTTTTTAATTTTTGAAAATAATGTACAAATATTAAATATTTTATTATTATTTTTAGAGTTGATTTTCAAAAATTAAAAACGAAGAATTAGAAAACTCGAAACACTTTAAATTTGTGATCCCGCAAGATTTTCATATGAAAATTTAATGAGCATGATAACTCAAAATTTGGAGATGATTTGATATATTTTTTGACTTAAGATCACGGAAGACCTCTGTGAGTTTAATAGCACACTAGATTTACTCTATATATATTAGGGCTATAAACGAATCGAAGTCGATCGAACTGGGCATTGTGCTAATTTGAACTAATTCGATTCGAATTAGACACCCAATTTCAAACTGAGAGATGAATTCGGAATTTGATTCATTATAATTCGAATTAGTTCAATTCGGTTTGTAACAATTCGAAATTGATTATAGAAAATTTTAAAATAGTCCTAACTTCAAAATTGCAAAGTACAATACTAAAATTTTAAAATATAATTTAAACAATAATTCTAAATAGGTCTCAATCTCATAGAAAATATTATAGAATATAAATTTATAGTTTAATAATTAAGAATCCTAAATAACAACCCAACTTAAGAAGAGTCACAATATAAATTCAGTTCATAGTTTAATTAAGTATCAAACTCTCAAAAGTATAAATTAAGTTAAAAAATATTAATCAAAATCCTAAACGTTAAAGCAAGCAATCAACAACCAATTCCTTAAACTTCAACCTGAAAGGCAATAGCAAATTATTTGGCTTAATCATAAAATAATTATTTTGAAAAACCCATCCGTGATCCTAACTCAAAAAGTGCATCAAATGATCTTTAAATTTTAATTAATCACTCTCATTAAATTTTTCATATGAAAATCTTACGGGATATAAGAACTTAGAGAGTTTTAAGTTTTCTAAGTCATTCTTTTTAATTTTTAAAAGTCAGTTTTAAAAATAATAATAAAATATTTAATATTTGTACATTATTTTTAAAAATAAAAAATGGTGACTTAATAAACTCGAAACATCTCAAATTTTTGTATCCCATAAGATTTCAATATGATATATATAATAATGTTTCTAATTTGAAAAGATTGTCTTTGCGCTGTTTTTTCCCCAAAATAATAATAAATTGAATAACACTATATAAAATATAAATTGTTTATTTTTTTGTATTTGTTTTGTATTCCACTTATTTTCTACACGTTATTTAAATAGAGAATATATTGTTTCGTAAAGAATAATAATTTATTTTTTCTCTCCGTGACGGCCACCTCCCTGCTACCCCTCTCATCTGACTTTCTTACTGTCGCCTGAATTCAATTGTGAGGTCATTGCTGCTGTTAAGAATATGGACAAGACATGGATTCCTAGTGGGTAAGATTTTCATTCAAATTCAATTTCTATTGTTAGTGAGTACATCGCATGTTGTTGAATGAAACAGTAGCAAGTAAAATTGTCAGTCAGTGAGTAAATTAGATTAGTAAATTAAATTTTTCATTTGGCAGTGAACAAGTTAAAATATTCAACAGGGACAAACAGTTGTGATTGAAAAAGTTAGTAATCTAATGACAATTTACTTTTTTGACTTGTTGTATGCATATATGGTACAGCTGCTCATCGATCAGACCTTTACTGTTTTGAAAGGAGTAAACTATGTTTTGTTTTCAATTTACTTTTTGACTTGCTGTGTACATATATGGTGCAGCTGCTGATCACCTCAGATCAGATCAGACCTTAACTGCTGATCAGAGAATCCTGTAGGCCAGATTGCATAATATTTATTGTCTTTTCACTTCTTGCTGGAAACCAAGTGTTGTTGCACTCAAATTTCCCTTTTTGTGAAATTTCATATTTTCTTGGATTTTATGAAATAATGCTCTCTGAAACTTCTTTTGGACATAACAATGTGTACTGAGTGAAAAGTCAGTGCTTAGGATGAATGTTTCTATAGTTATCAAAAATTTGGTAAGCAACAGAAAATAAAACAGGAAATCTGAATTGAAAATCGAAAATGTGTGAAAACTGAAAACTGATCTGTTTGCCCTGGAAGTCTACCAGGATCTAAAGACTAAAAAATGAACTTCCAGGTAGATTTTATAATTTTTGTAAATTTACACGAATTGTTATGAAATTTCCAAATTCAGATTTGAAGAAATATATTTTTTTTCTTTTTCTACAGCTTTTTCCTTTGAATTTCATGAACAGTTAGTTAAATGGGGCTTGAAACAGTAGTAAAACAACTTCAAATCAAAAGGTTTTGTGTACTAAAATTGTTTCCAACTATTATTTTTAGCTGATGGTAAGCTTCCCTTGGTGTGTATTGAGGAAATTATAAAGAAAATGACAAAATATCCCTCGTCAGTTCATAACAGCCCTTGTCTCCAAATTATAAACTTGAGTTGGGTATTTCTATAAATATAGCATATGTATTTTATTTCATATTTTCAGACTGCAAATTAAATAATACTTACACACGAAATTTCAAAATGAAATAGTGTAATGAATTTCTCAAAGTATAGCAGCATCCTGTTTCTAGTTTTACCCCTTTCTTAAAAATCAGTCCAAAATAATATTAAAATGATCTCAAATTAAAAAGTATTCAACACAAAACCTATCCCTAAGATCCTATCTAAGTGTTTGACAATTTTAATTCATGCATTGTTAACATAATTTTCAAGAAAATGACAATTTAGCCGGGAGTGAACTACAGAAAATCATATAAAATCACTGGGTTATCCAAAAATTAGAAAATAGCAAAGTTTGAATCAAACTGGACAATTAGAGATGTATTTTTTTTCTGATCTGGTAAAGGTCAAAGTAACTGGTACAGTTCTGATACCAGTCGGTACCAGATTTTCCCGGTTCTGGTACCAGTTGACACCAGATCTGGTACAGTTGTTGAATGAGGAAGGAAGGAGGCTGTGTCGACGGCTGAGGAACAGAGATGCGTTAACAATTGCTGTGAGGGGGTTGGATATGTATTTGACAAGGGGATTTGATATGTATTTGGGTTAAGGTATACTTGAAAATACGAAAATGTTATTTAAAATATATGTATTTTTAATTATTAAAATATACATCAATCAAAATCAAAGTTTATAATAGTATTTAACTAAATTTAAAGTTTGAAGTGATATTTTTTTAATTTTCATACTTTAGTGATGCTACTTGCATGATATATAGGAGTTGCGTAGTTTCCTTGTTTATTTGGTTATCTATATCTATACTATTATATAAAGCAGTTAAGAATTGATCAACTGATCCATTTTTTATCATTTCTTTTAAATTTTTTATACCAAAATATCTCTTATTAAATGATTTACATTAATTTTAACTAATCAGACGAACACGATAGCGTCCATTATTTTGTATTCCTCTCTATTTATTTGCCATATAGAAGGAAGGAAATTAAAGGTTGAAAGAAATCATATGAGATTATATCTAATATAACATATGTAATTGATCTTGCATTTATTGATCTTTTTCACATTAGAATGACGTACATACGGGGCGGATGCAGGATTTTGGTCAGGGGGGCAATTATTGGATTGTAATAGCTTATCGGGTTCAAACCCATTAACTAATCGGGTACTAAATAAAAAAATAATAATTTAATATATATTCTTACCTAATAAAAATATTAAAATAATAATATTTTATATATTAAAAATAACAACAAAATAAAACTCAAAATAATAAATAATCAAGTTGATGAAGAAAGTTTTCGTCTACGTAACTTTATATCTTGATATTTTTGCATAATTATTTCATTATGCACAATATTAAAAAAAAAATTCTCAATAAAAATAATAAGACAATCCGGGGGGCAAAAAAAAATTTAGGGGGGGTAAATTTCCAAAAAACACTATTTTTCAAAATCAGAAGGGGGGGGGGGGGGGGGGGGGGGCCCCCTGGATACTATTGGATTCGTCCTTGCGCACATATTATCATGTGATATTTTTTTATCTAAATAAAAAATTTACTGGAACGCGTGAGTACACAACTAGTATATATATATACATTGAATCTCACGTGCCTACTAAGAGTTGCAGATGATAATTGAAAAAACAAATGATGGATGCAATCATCACCACTCCACTCCACTCGTAGGCTCTCTTCTGTGTGGAAGTGGGGGAGATTCAAAACCTTTTAGAATCGTTAATTTTGTATTGAGATTTGTATTTTTAATAAAATTTAAGTTTAAATTCAAACTTTAAATAATCATTACGATTCTAAAAAAATTTGATTTGATTAATTTTTTGATTCAAAGTGATTTGAACCTCCCACCTCCTTAGTGTCCGAATAACGACACAACACCAAGCAGCACACGGCCTCTGCGTGCCAGGTCGTGTGGCCCATCTGTCTGCCAAATACATGATTTGCTAGATGTGAAAACAGTATATACATGCATGATGCATCCATCCATCATCCATGCAGATGCAGGCATGGAAGTATATATACTTGTAGCTATATGATATTGATATTTGGTTTCTGGATCCGAATAAGACGATCCACTAGAATTTATTTTGTTTTTTAGTTACTATAATGCCATGGCAATGTGAATTTGCCTCGAGTCAGATATAATCCAGACTCTTCTCTCTCTCTCTCTACGATCAAATATTGTACGTTAATATCTCTTATCCGATCCTTTCTCTATCTTGGATTATCCGGGTCTTGCTGTATTTTTGTTCTTGATGGAATAAAAGTTTGAGGACGTGCCAACTGTCTTTTTATAAAAATCATTTCAAAAATTCCTTTTTTTAGTATATATAGATATGAATATGTTTTATTTTTAGTATAAATATCCATAATAATATATATAAATATTTTGAACGAACTAAATTTCATTTTTAATAATAATGAGCATTCTAGATATTAATTATAAGTAATTCATCATCTACTAAGGATTGAAAATTTATGATGATTTTACTATTCTGACTATTAAAAATTTTAAACATGATACTAGATTTATATCAAATTATTTAATCATCATAGTTTTGGTACAATTAATATCAGCCACTGGTAATTGGTGCACCTTCGAAAAAGTTATCGTGTTTTCAATTTGTTCCATAGCTAGCTAAATTAATTCAAAAAAAAAGAACTAACACATTGTTACTGAAGTGCATATTTTTAGTAATTAATCTAAATGACTTTACGCAATGTTGATGTACTATTTTTTATTTCCTTTACCAACAAATTGATGAGTACAAACTCTTTTATCTGGTGAAAAAATTGAAAATTTGTACTTTCGTTTTAACAATACGAATTCAATGATAATTAATTAAACAATTAACAAGTTTAACTACATTTTTCAAATCAAGTACGATTTTTTTTTAAAATGCTGTTATGCTAGTACCCTTGTGAAGAATTAAAATAGTTGTGCCAAAACTCATGCAAATAAATTATACATATTTTATATAAGATCAATAATATTAACCATTTCAAAAATAACACCTTTAGTTGAATAATACATACATGTTATTAATTAATTTTTTTCGAAATGATGATATCCATGCAGAACGTGTATAGATTACAGTATAGCTACTAGATTAATATTAGACATTTTTCTTGTTGTTATAAAAAATATCCAATTATTACAAATGAATTTTGATAATTAGTTATAACTATATCTACCGACTACCGTAATGGAGGAGTATGAAATTACACCTTTTTCCTACAATATTTTTGTATAGAAAAGAGTACTTTTTTTTAAGAGAACGCTCCAGATTTAAAGCTTTTAAAAAATTCGATATTGATTTACCAAAATTATTTGTTCCTCCATCAGTAGTAAAGAAATAATTCAATTAAATTCAATCCAAATCGGACCACGTGAGAAGTCACGTGTAGGACTAAAAGTCGACATGCTTTTTTACTTTGGCACGCCTCGGAATAATTACTCGAATCAGGGAAAGGGACGAAGTTTTGCCTGCTTGTGGGGTCCCAGTCCCACTAAGCTAATGGCGGCTCCTCCGCAGAAGACAAAAATTACCCCCTCATTATTGAGAGAGAGAGAGAGAGAGAGAAATCTCCTTCTTTGTATTTAACATTCTGCATCTTTTCATGTAATATACATATATCATTGTTTACAACTTACAAGTTTACATCTCTGGCCAACAAGTCAACAACCCGTTACATATATGATATGTTAATGCTACTACTATATAAGGATGCATTTTTATCTTCATGAGTCATGACAAGTACACAACGTTGTTTTTCAAGAGAGACGGTGAAAAGTTTGGATTGGATTGGATCGTCGTCTCCTCTCCTCTCCATCTCAATTGATTCCCACTTCCCAGCAGGAAAGAATGCATTAAATTTAATGCCAAGATATATTTCCAGTTTTCAACACCTAAAAGCAGTGTGTTCTGTGTTGTGTATTTAATTTCAATGATGTTGCGCTTTTCTATGTAAGATCTTTTTGAAGTCTCCATTGATTGATTGATGGTTGGCCTAACATATGCCATATTGCCATGTGACTGTACGAATATACGATAATGTGAGGTTTTATATTTTTGGTAAATTTTATATTGCTGTATTTTATGTTGTTTCTTACTTTCTTTCAAAAAGAAATAACTAATTATAATATGGTAACCCCTTTTTAATTTCTGGACTTTTAGCATCGTCACGATATATTCCAACTTTTTTTTTTGTTTTCTTTTAACGTAATGGATTTACCTCGACCATTACACGATATTTTTGTTGTATTTTTGTGATCAGTTTTAGTATTAGGGGTTTGAATTTTTTTGATATTTTTTAGATGGATTTATCTAAAGATTTCTCGCACCATTCGAAACAAGCATTGTACCCATCTAAAAAATATCAAAAAAAATTCAAAAAAATATAAAATTTGATCTCCAAGAATATTTCAATATGAAGATGATCAGGTTTGGATCGTAACTTTTAAATTGAGATACGGACGCGAAGCACAAAATTTTTTTGCTTCGTATATATATATATATATATATTATATATGGGGTAGTTTTACTTACAAATTCAGTTTATTCTTCATTTTTTGTTCAGATGTGTACTTACTTTTATATCTGAAATTCTGAATTCTATATTATCAGATTTGGGTTTGGGTGATATTATCAGAACACGATTGGAATGGATTTGGGTGATATCGGTTCTGGTTGTATTTCACAACTAAACCCATCAAACAGTGTGAAAATCTTGGGAAAATGTAAATTTAATCGGACAAAATTTATTTTTTCCCAACAGCTACAATTTGGAAATGGGATCCAAACAAATTAGAGAAATCCATATCTATTAAATTCATTCCCATCCAAACCCTATAAGCCAAACAGATTTGTTTGGCACTCTATACAATAGTAAAAAGTATAATTGTTATTCCCACAAATTAATTTGTCAAATGAATTTTAGACTAAGTAGAGGAAATAAATTTTAGACTAAGTAGAGGAGTGCGAAAGAGTACTAATTTGGTATACCAAGTTATAGGTGGCGTACCGAATTAGTTATCGTCGGAATAACGATTATTGTTTGATTATATTATATTGTATTATATTATGATTATGATTATATTATTATATTATGATTATCATTATTAAAATTATATTATCATCACTATTAGTATTATTATATTATTATATTATAATCACTATTATATATTATTATGATATTATGATATTATTATTATTATATTATTATGATTATGACTATGATTATTATTACTTATTATTATTATTTTATTATGTTGTATTATATTATGATTATAGTTATGATTATATATTATTATATTATTATGATTATGATTATTTATTATTATATTATTGTCTTGATTATGATTATAATTATATTTTTTATTATTATATTATTATATTATGATTATATTTTTATTTTTATTTTTATTATGTTATTATAATTATAACTATGAATATTATTATTTATTATGATTATAGATTATGATTTTCATTTTATTATTATATTATCATTATCATCATCATCATCATCATTATTAGTATCATAATTATCCATATTTTAACTATTCTAATTAACAACCGTCAAACGATATTTTCGTTCTTCCGAATAATTAAGAATATGAATATCACTCTTCTACTACTCTTCTAAAAAGACATTATTTTATCACTCTTTTAAAATTATCATTCTTCCAAAATTATTCTTTAATTTGTCAAACGAACCCAATTGATTATAATAATTTTGTAGCTACAGCTGCGTGTATTGAAATAATTCTTTTGAGTAATATAGAAGTATTCGTTGAATTTTAGGTAGGCCTGGCTCCCTCTATCGTCAATTACACACAACTAGCTAGTAGCCTGGTACATTATTGCAATTTTTATCACTGGTTTCCAATTTAGACATGTAATTATCTATTGATTAGAAAAAAATACATATATTCTTTCAGTAATATTTGTAAGAAGTACTTTTATTAAAAAAACAAATGAATATTGAAATCTTCCTATGTCTTTCTTCGTGGAATTATAGCATTCTAATGGATGCATTTGCTTGATATAGACTCTCAATATGCTATCAGTGATGCAACATACCGTCAGGGGCATACTCAAACTTTGATATAGGGGATAAAAATCGGATTGTTTTTTAGTGGGATCAAAATCTATAAATTTTCTTCATTATAAACATATTTTTCTATTTTTTTTTCTAAGAACATACCTAATTTTAATGGTATTGAAAAAAAATTGTATATAATTTGATAAGCCACGTAACATATATCCATTCTTCTTTAATATCTGGCTTTTCAAATGGTCTATTTTTTGTTTCCAGATTTTATTTCTTTCCTGTCTTAATCAGATACTTTCTTTCTTAATTAGCTCGTAAAAACAGCAAAACTTTTCCTGTACTAGTTGCTTATAATTTGTTTCATGCATGCAGTAGTTGCCTTACTCAGCACTTTCCCCCTTTACTTTCTTCTATAAGGGTGTGTTAGGATGGTGAAAGAATTAGTGTAAGAACAGTATTTCTTCGAGTTAGTGATTGAAAATAATATGAAATTAGTGATATCTCAAAAAAATGAGAACATAGCTAATTTTTTACTTCTCAGAGTTAGTAAAATACTATTTGAACAGTAACTTAAGAATGATAAGGGATGAAATAAATAAAGTAATGAATTATTTTATTTTTTGTTTGATATTAATGATTATTATTTTATTTACTATTAATTTATCAATTATTATTTTTATTAATATTACTAGTTATTTTATCAAAACTAAAAATTGTTATTTTGTATTATTATTTACTATAAATTATTGACTTATTTAATACTAATGATTATAATTTTATTTAGTTATTTTTGTTTATTATTTATTACTATATTGTCTAATATTATTAAATGAATTAATAAAAAAAATAACATCTGAGAATTTCTTAGTACTTTCACTATTATCAAATGGATGGTTTAGCAGAGTTAGAACTGTTCGGCGCAATTCTGAAATTTCGAAACATGTTTGGCTTACCAGTACTTGCATCACTGCTTAGACCTTTCTTCACTGATCACAAGCCTGTTCAACATTTTTTCAAAAGACAAACCAAGAAAAAAAGGCTGTCATTTATGTGCAATGGTACAGGTCTACAGTTTTTTTAAACGGGAGATGATTAGTACGAAGTGACGAGATGAAAAAAAAAGGTGAGCTCCTACTGTCAAAAATGTCAAAAGACATCGATCATCGGCACATCTCATTGAATTTACATCAATTGCTGTCATTATTGCATTGCCACAATTATGTAATGTAATTATTACAATCTTATCCGTTTGATGGATCAGACTAATAATACCTCAAAATTCATCTGAGAAGCACATGGCTATTACGATTAAGAGATTATATTAAGGGTATGTTTGGCTATTACGATTAAGAGATTATATTAAGGCTATTACGATCTGAGAAGCACATGGCTATTATGTTTGGCACTCAATGGAATAGTAAAAAGTTAGAATAAAATTGCTATTTCGATGAATTAATTTGCCAAACGAATTTTAGATTAAGTAGAAGAGTGCTAATCTGATATACTAAGTAATAGATGGGATACCATAATTATTATATTAATATTATGATTATTATTTTTTGTCAACACTATTAGTATTATAATATTATTTATTTGATTATTATTTATTATCATTATATTATAATAATATAATTTTAGTATTATATTATTATATTTCAAATATAAATATGATTATTTTGTTATTATAATTATTATAATTTTATTATTATATTATTATAATTATGATTATTTATTATTATGATATTATTACTATTATATTATATATATTATATTATATTATTATAATTATAATTATTTATTATTATGATATTATATTATTATATTATTAAATTATAATTATGATTATTTATTATTATATTCTTATTATAGTGATTATTATATTATAATGATTACAATTATTTATTATTATTATTATTATTATTTATTATATTATTATAATTATGATTATGATTATTATTTAATTATATTATATTATATTATGAAAATTAAAATCATTTATTATGATTATGATAATGATTATAATTATATTTTTTTTATTATATTATAATTATATTTATATTATGATTATATTATTATGATTACAACTATGAATATTATTATTTATTATGATTATAATTATGTATTATGATTATTTTATTATTATATTATTATTATTTTACTATTATTTTTATCATCATCATCATTAGTATCATAATTATTCATATTTTAACTATTCTTATTAACAACTGCCAAACAATATTTTTGCTCTTCCAAATAGTCAAAAATACCACTCTTCTACAAAAATACATTATTCTATAACTTTTCCAAAATTACCACTATTCTAAATCTATTCCTTGATTTGCCAAACGAACCCTAAGAGAATAGTTCAAGACAAATTAGCTTGAGTCATATCAAGCCATAATAGCTCAAGCCAATATGACTCAAGCTAATTTGACTTGAGCTATTATGGCTTGATCATTAAATGAGTTAAATTTGAGTTGGGATTGGCTCGGCTCATGACTCAACTCGGCTTGAATAATAATAGTTTATATGCTCTATTTTTTTTTTCTGTCAAACCGTAATCTGATAATTCATTTCTCTTATCTCTCATCATCTCACTATCTCAACGGACTCGACTCGTATATCTGACTCGATAGTTTTTTGCTGGTCCATCTGTTCAAATAGTGCAGCAAAGATGTCGTTGAAAATATAGTTTGTTGATATACTAATTTGTACTAACTCATGTACTGGTCTTCTAGATGTACTAACTTTATAGTTTGTAGATGTATTAAATTTAAATGTCAAACCTAGTCAATGTATATATATTGGTCTGTGAGTCAGTTCATGAGCTAGTTCGAATAGTAACAAACTAAATTTGTGCTAGTTTTTTCTGCTCAAAGTGTTTCACGAGCTTGACTCGACTCGACTTGACTCGAATTTTCATGAGCCGAGCTTAAACTAAGCCCAACTCGTTTGAACTCAACATTTGCAGCCCTAAATCAAACATGAAGAAAATAAAACTACTAGCGACTTGACGGGTGCAAAGATTAATTGCACAAGAGAAACAGTTTAGTTTACTGCCAAATGCAATAATCTCTCCGTATGAATACGTTAGTGAAATTTGGATGATATTTCTTTCTGAACTTTTAAAGTTGAGTAGCTTAGAAATTTTATCTTTGTCTAAAAAAATGCATGTATTGATACATAGTTATTGTTGGATATTTAACTTAATTAAAGAGATATTAATTTTTTATTTAGTACCCCATTAGTTAATGGATTTGAACCCGATAATCTATTACAATCCGATAATTATCCCACCCCAACCAAAATTCTGCATCCGCCACTGAATATGACGGTCAACGAATATTAGTAAATATATTTTGATTTTCTAGATGAGTTACTTTTTAGTTTTTTTCAAGGATATCTTGAAAAGTACTTAGGTCCATAAAGAGTCATACAAGAGCAGTGATGGAGCTTCCTTCAAGAAAATTAGGTCATGCCCCTCTATAAATCCTAAAATGATACAAATAGTATCAATTTCTTAATTAAAATTATATTTGAGGTATATAATTGACCTCTCTAATAATTTTATATAAGTAATCAATTTTTGTCAGCCCCTCTTATTTTCACACGAAGCTCCGTTACCATGCAAGAGCTTATATAACGATGATATAATGAAAAAAAGATGATTATAAAAAGCATTTTCTGAAATTTTTATATCCTACACTTATGATGTGAAGATTAAACACATGATTTTTATTAAAGTATTGCATATTATAACAGCAGTTCAATAAGATAACCAGTACCGTAGGGATTCATTATATTAAAAATTAGCGTATACAACTATACATATATAACATTAATTGCGTAGATATAAGGAGTAAACCTATGACGCGCCAAGAGTATCAAATTTCTTGGTGCTCTTGATTAAAACATAAACTTTATTAATTTCAAATTCAATTTAGGTTGCTCCACAAATTATCTACGTCAAAATTTTATGGAATATAAAAATTTTCTACTTTTAAAAGTTTCAAGTGTTTATTTCGTATATTCCAAAATGATCTATTTTCATATGCAATTATTATTTATTTATTATTATTATTGGATCATAATAAAATATCTGAAATAAATATTTAAAAAGACTCTAAAATAAAAAAAAAAATATCTCAAAAATTTTAATATAAATAATCATTGAGTAGCATAAATTAAAATTTTAAGATCATAAAAAATATATTTTTTTTTGGTTAAAAGTATCAAGGAGTCTGGTGCTCCTATCCTCCTAGAGCACCTCAGGTTCCGATTATTAAATTAATAACAAAAAGACGCGACTAGTGAGCATCGGACGAAATTTATCAAATTAATAAGGATGGAGATGGTAAAGCACACCCCAGTGCACATTGACAAAGTAAATCATCGAACGAAAATACCATTTCTATTCCGGACCCGAACGGCCGAACCTCCACATGTCTCTTCCCTTTCCTTTTTTTTTCCCGGTTGACGAAATTCCCCAGTGCACATTGACAAGAATTATTACTCCAACGCATGGATGACAACAACCAACAAGCAACAGATCGACACACGGAACTAATCACGACCCTATTTGACCGCCTTAATCATAATAATAACTGAAATCTAGACGACAATGACAACAGACATAGAAACAACCCTCATATTTGAGATCGAAACTGGGATGGAGGACTTCGAGTAGAGATTCCTGACTTTTCGGGAAGTCTTAAATCCGAAGAGTTTCTCGACTGGATGCATATTGTCGAAGAGGTTTTCGACTTAAAGGAAATCCCGCTCGATAAATGTGTGCCTTTGGTTACTATCAGATTTTGAGAAGGAGTTGCAACATGGTGGCAAAACTACAAGTATCGTCGATACCTCGACAACCTACCACCACTCATATACTGGGATGAACTCAAGCGTGAGATGAACCGAGAGTTCCTACCATTCAATTACAAACAGACACTGTTTTGACAGTTTTAGTCCCTCGCACAAGGTTTGAGAAGTGTTGATGAGTATACTCTCGGGTTTTATCAACTCAAAACTCAAAATCAACGTAATGAGACTGAGGACCAAAGTGTGACTCGATTCTTTCATGGACTTTGTAGCCCAATCCAAGATGCGTTGATCGTTCAGACTTTCAACACAGTCTCTGAGGTTCAATCCAAAGCCAAGGCTGTAGAGCAACATCAATCCCTATCTCGTAATTTCATCCCAAGGAATTTATAGTTCCCGAGAAGAACTCAACCCGAGACCGTAAAAAGTGCTGGTCAACCACTAGTCAAACCAAGCACCAACCCGTCTTTCTCTCGTACTACCCCGACCTCGATTAACCCAAGCAATAGTACTATGAATGATCAGAAAGCCAACATCCGTTGTCATAGGTGTCATACCTTCGGACATTATGCCAATGAATGCCCGAAAGCTTGAGTTCAGTTTACCGTTGATCAAGATAATTATCTCGAGGACGGCGAGGAATGACATAATAGCAAAGAAGAGGAGGTTTATGAGGCTAACCCTGAGGATGTTGCTGGGGAAAGCTTAGTTGCACGAAGGTTGTGTATAGCGCCACCCACGAAGAAAAAATAGAAGAGGCACGATATCTTTAAAACCCAGTGCTCTATCAATGAGAAGAAGTGCAACATAATCATAGACTCTGAAAGTTGGGAGAACAAAATATCCGAAGAGGCAGTAAAGAAGCTCAATTTGTCGACTTCGACATATCCTCACCCATACAAACTCGGTTAGGTCATCAAGGATGCTGAGTTAGTGGTTAACCAATGGTGTCAAGTTGATTTCTCTATTGGTCCACACTACTCGATAACTATTCGAGCAGATGTAGTCATGATGGATGCTTCATACCTCATCTCGGACCGACCATGACAATTCGATAACCATGTCGTGTACAATGGTTGATAACATCTTTACTCAGTAAAGACCGGAGAAAAGAAAGTACACATCTTAAGAATGTAAAAGAATTTCTCGAGCTTGAGGAAAACCTTATTGAGTGTGCCGACCGAAGAGTTCGAACTCGAACTCGAACTCGAAGAGAAAGGCATGTGCTTAATTGTCGCCTCGATAACTTTTGCACTGACCGAACAAAAAAGCACCCCGACTAGTTTAGCCGGTCCTAACCAACTATAGGGATGTTCTAGGAGAGTTGTTAGATGGACTCCCACCACTCAGGGATATCCAACATCAAATCGATTTAGTGTCGGGATCGATCCTCCCGAACAAAGCTCATTATCGAATGTCCCCTAATCAACATGAAGAGTTGCGTCGGCAAGTAAAAAAGCTCCTCGACTAAGGTTTTGTGCGAAAGAGCATAAGCCCATGTGTTGTTCCTACATTGCTCGTGCCAAAGAAGGATAGGACCTTCCGAATGTGTATAGATAGCTGAGCCATTAACCGAATAATTATCAAATATCGGTTCCCAATATCGAGGCTTGAAGACATGTTAGACAAGTTAAGTAGTGCAACCGTCTTCTTAAAACTTAATTTGAAGAGCATATATCATTAGAGTCGCATGAAGCCGAGTAACGAATGAAAAAAATGCTTTCAAGACGAAAGATGGACTTTTCGAATGGATTGTTATGCCCTTCGGCTTATCAAATGCATCAAGAACCTTCATGCAAGTCATGAACCAGGTCTTGCGCCCTGTTCTCAGTAAATTTATAGTGGTCTATTTCGATGATATTCTCATTTACAATCGAAACAAAACGGACCATCTACTCCATTTGTAAGAAGTATTTGAAACCCTCCGAGCGGCTTATCCACGTGTGATACCTCTGTAGGTTATCCACCAGGACTAACCAAAGAGCGGCTTATTTCTTTTATCAGAAATATCGTAAACCACGTGGTTTCTCACAAAAACACTATTCACCGAGAAAAAGATGAAATAGTACTATTCACGACACGCAGTTATTCTGTTTCACACAAAGGTGCAAAAATACCGTAACTTTCGTAAAAACACTATTCACCAATCCCGTGAATTCTTAAACAACCGTAAACTGAGAAAGAGAGAAAATAGAACTGAATTGATCATACATGATATCCCGAAATTAGTATGTTTTCTTTCTCATCACATCCCTTTATTTATAGCCTTTCAAAAAGTTTACCAAAATGTCATTAAAGTTTGATCAAATACCAAAATATCATTACTTGGTTGGCAAGAATATAAAGTTGGTCAAATTTACTAAAATGTCATTACTTGGTTGGCAAGAATATAAAGTTGGTCAAATTTACAAGTTTGCCATTGGGTCTTTTTGATTTTGGGCTTTTGGGTGCTTTTTGATTTTGGATTTTTAATTATTAATTAAACCTTTAATTATTAATGGGCTTTCAACCCAAAATTAAAATACATAATTAATACTTAAATCTAAATTAAATATATATATATATATATATATATATAATTATCATGTACAATTATATTTCTCTCGGTTGTTGTTTCGGTAAATTTATACGATGTGTCCAATATGTTATAAATTCAATCTAGTTTTTGCTTTTTGTCATCTCTATGATAAATATAATTTAATTATATTATATATAATTAATTATAACCATCTAATTATTAATTATAAATAATTTATAAATAATCAATAAGATTCTCCGATTAACTCTTATGTGGTGTGACCCGACATGATCCGTGTTATGTTGGTAAATAGAGTTAAAACTGTTTTAACTTCTATAATCATAGGAGATATCTGGCAGAATGCACTATGACCATCCAATTTCACAGATGATGTTGTACTGTACAATATCATGATCCAGTAAATTATTTATTTGTGTTAATTTTTTTGTCTCATAGCTATCATATTAGTTTCAAGGTAGGTGTTGTCATCCTTGCAAACTTAATCTTTTCTTGATACTGAGTAAATTATCAAATATAATTACTCATATAATTATACCGCTAGCGGATAATTCTTACTCTATCAAGGGGCCCAATGATGCTATAACTCGTATAGAGATACGATGGACAATAGTACTTTTGACAAACCATCTCTTCCTCCGTATAAGTTATGTATACCGAAGAGCTACCTTTATAGCCACATTTTACGGACATCGTTTGATAGAAATCACACACATATATATCTTATGTAGGAAAGATGAATACCTCATACTTTAGATGTTAACACTGAATGAAAACATTAATGACACGGATACAATTTCATTTAATGTTTCATTCGGGGTCAGTCAAATATGATGTTCCTTAAACATCTATCTATGTGATTAAAATGATAACTTTTTATCTATAATCTGTAAAACTTGATCATCATTTAATCCACATACTAACCTGATAGTGGTTAATTAGTGTTCTTACTAATTACCTCGGTTAGTAACTTTTAAGAATATATTATATATTATGAAGTTTTGTAATTCCACTCATTCGAAGCCGGTCAATGCCCAACCACCATTAGAGAAGTTCACTCATTCTTAGTCCTCGCTGGTTTTTACAGAAGGTTCATCAAGAGCTACAGTTCAATTACTACCCTAATCATTGATTTATTCAAGGGCAAGAACTTTGCTTGGACCGAGGAAGCTCAAATGGCATTCGAGCAACTCAAGAGCCTACTCACAAATGCCCCAGTGCTTACCCTACCCAATTTCGATAGGGTTTTCGAGGTTGAATGTGAGGCCTCATTCATTAGGATTGGAACTGTACTATCCCAAGATAAGAAATCAATAGCGTATTTAAGCGAGAAACTAGGTGTTCCGCGTACAAACTATTCGGTTTATGATGTTGAACTCTATGACATTGTTCAAACTCTCAAACATTGGTGTTATTATCTCCTCCTGAAAGAGTTCCTTCTATTGGCCGAACATTTCAAAGACATTAAGCTGTTAGTAAAGCGGTGCCAAGTTTGCCAGTGCTACTAAAGGACGTTAACCTCGAGGCACCTCTGGATCTTTAAAAGGGAGAAGCAAATAATATAGTTAAATGATGGTCAAGTGGTCGTCTGGATTTACCGAAAGGTTAATCCAGTGAAAGACGAACCTACTACAGATCGGTTCAGTCTTTACTGCCTTAAGAGATAACCTTACTACTGATCAGATTAATCTCTTTAGAGGGGTTTGAGGTAAGTCTACTACAGAACGACTCATCCTCAGTTGATCTAGAAGATAAACCTACTACAGAACGGTTCAATCTTAGCTAGTCAACAACCAATCACACAAAATACAACTCGAAGCACTAAGCCGGTTGATCTTGAGGTTGGTGAATCAGGAGAAGGGTGGATTTGGCCCACGTGTTTCTTCTCACCGATCTTCTAGATCATGAATTCCAAGCACTAAGCCGATTCATAAACCTAGGAACACAACTGCACACAAAGTCAAGCCTGAAGCACTAAACCAGCTTGATATTGAGGCGTGTGTCAGTGAAGGAACCTACTACAGAACGGTTCACATTCACTGTTTTTGTGGATGAATCTACTACAGAACGATTCAATCTCATAATCTCGAGAGATGAACCAGAAGACAAACTTATTGACGGATGAGTTCAGTCTTACTAGCTCAACTAGTCATGAATTACTTGTTCATGACAGGAGTCATTAAGATGTCACTTCCTTCGGACATCGTAATGTTCTTCTCTCTTAAAGTCGACATATCTCTTCATGTTGATGTCGCGGCCTTAGTTATTCTTCAACGAGCGTCAAGATGTTCTTGTCCCGACTAATTGTTCGAATGTTGCATTACTTGTGCAAGATCACTGTGTTACTCTACACCCCTTTGTGTGAGCGTATTTATTCACCTCTAAAATGTAAAAAGATTATTACATTTTTATTGATTTTTATTATTAAGATAATGCCTTTAATTATTATCTCTATTACAAAGGTGAATTTATTTATTTTTATTTTTAAACTCTATTTATTTCTGTAGAAGATTATTTACAAAAATAATAGGAAATGGGTTAGCTATTATCTAGAATTTTATTTAGATTTTTGGGATTTTATAATAGCTAAAGTAATAGAATTTTGTTTTTATTATTTTTAAACTCTATTCATTTTTGTAGAAAGTTACTTACAAAAATAATAGGAAATAAGTTGGCTATTATTCATGATTTTATTTTGGATTTTTAGGGTTTTTAATAGCCAAAGCAATAGGGTTTTATTATCACATCTTTTATTATTTTGAAATTCTATTTATTTTTGAAGAAAATTATTTACAAAATAAAAGATGAATTAGCTATTTTAATTTTAATTTTTAGAATTTACAATAGCTAAAAGAATTATTATTATTTTTTATTCTATTTATGATAGTTTTTTATTTTTTTATTACTTTTATTTATTATTTGTAGAAAAATAGTAGAGAATGAATTTTATATTTTTATTTGAATTCTAGAATTTTTAGAATAAGATTTTGTTTTATTATCATTATTATTATTATTTGGATTTTAGAATTCTTATAATAGCTAAAAGAATGAAATTATTATATTCTTTATTACAATTATTATTTTCTCTATTGCATTTTATTCACAAAAATATTAGGAATGATTTAACTTTTATTATATTTTTATTAGTATTTTTAAATAATAATATTTATTCTATTATTATTAAGTTTTAGAAATAACTAAAAGAATATAATTTGTTTTAATATATAATTTTATTTTAAATTCTGAAATAAGGTGTATTTATTATTTATTATTATGATTATTTATTTTTATTTTTATAGAAAAGATTAAAATAATACTTATTTAATATTATTATTTATTCTCTTTTGTAATAATTAAAGAATAGAATTTATCTTATTATTTTTTATTGAATATTATTATTGTCATTATTATTTTATGAAAATCACTTGAAAAATCAGAAAAATATATTTAATCATAATTTAAGATTTTATTTAAAATTTTGGAATTTTTATAATAGCTAAAATGATAAGCCAAAGCTAAATTAAATAAGAAAAATGCAATATAGTGTCTTTTGCTTTTAAATTATTTTTATATAATAATATTTTTATAATTAGAATATTTTTATATAGAAAAATACTATGAAAAACAAAGAATTTTTAGAAACAAATTTGAGTCAATTTGGAGTTTTGGAACATTTCTAAATGATTTATTTACTATTTATTTTTAATTTTCTGTTATTAATTGTCAGTTGGGCTTAATGAACTGGGCCGAGATTTAATTTTCTATTTAATTTTGTTGTTGGGCCTATTTCCTCTTTCTTTCTTCTCTTCTTCTTTTCTTGACGAGTGAGGCCCATAATCTGCACTGGGCCGGCCCTTTCTTCAATCTGATGGCGATTTACTCGAGCCATTAGATTTGCTTTGAGATCGACTTTTGACAGATGAATGGTTTAGATTCATTCTTTATTATTCATTTAACAGCTAATTCGTGGGAGTCGTTGGATCTCTTTCAGATGCGTTCTTGAGCGTCAAACTCCGTGCTTATGCGCTGAGAATCGTGCATATTCATCTTTCTGACCATCCCGTTGACTGCTATGCTGAGATTCGCGCTGGGGCCATTTCCGGTGATCGGAGCTCCGCCCTTCCGATCAGATGGACTTAGTAGCGTCGCCTTTCAGTTCGGAACTCTTCTGTAGCATTCGATTGAAGATCAGTACGGTGTTTCATTGTGTGCAAGAGTACCATTTTCGGTACAGTTCCATATCGGTACCGATTGAGTTTTAAATCACAAATTCAGTTCAATTGATCAACGATTCTCATAATTGATCTTCTGTTATTGATCGTCTATACTTTCTAACCATGTTTGCAAGATCAATTCTTCATGGAACCTTCATTTATGGCCTGGTTGACCTTGGTGTTGCTTGATACAGTACCAATCACGTTTGTTCAAGAGCCGTGTACCGGATTACCTTCAATTACTGTACTTTCTTGCACTTTGAATTGATTGTAAGTGTTATAACAATCATTCAAGCAATGGAATCAGGAGGATTAGACAATCCTACTACTGATTCAATACTGAATTAGTTTTTATCTTCCGCGATGAATGGGAGAGCCATGTGACTCTACTACCAATCTCATTATACGATCAAATAAAACAAAAAGAGATGAAAGGAAAGATGTGAACAATTATATGAAACCTAAACCGAAAAGCTCAGATCTTTCATAGTTTATTTTGAAAAGAATACTGGTAATTCATGAAATTCGAATGAAAGAACAGAAATTGAGAAATAGAAATGCAAAGAAGATGTAAGAATCAAAGTTATAGAATTGAAATTGAATGGAAAATAGAAGATTATCAAACTGTTCAATGCAAGAATCAAGCTTATTGTACAATTTCATAAAATCATTTTCAATTACATTTTGAATTTTTATAACAGTACCTACTTAGCAAGTTTGTAGATGATGAATGGATCTTGTGGAGGCTATCAATGAATCGAATTGAGAGACTAGGTCTACTATCAATTGATCCAATTGCTTCTTTCTTTCTTCCACCTTGCCTTGCTCTCTCCCTTCTCTTTGCTATTTGTTAATTGCTTCTCTCTCTTAATTGCCCGAATTTTCCAGATTGCCTCTCTCCTGTTATTCTTGTCCAGGGTTTATATAGACTATGCATGAATGTATAATGGTGAGTTTGTGTTTGTTCAATTTCTCAGATTGCTAATGTGGCACTCCATCTCACCCTTCATTTTACAAGTCAAAGGTCAGGATTGACCTTCATTGTGCTTCTTTATACTGAGTCCACGGATTGATGACTTGGCAGCTGACTAGTGTAACAAACTATAGTGAGTTAGTTATTATTTTCCTTGTATTCACCATCTTGCCATTTGTAACTGTCGCTTGTACTCCTTTCAACTCTTCTAGAACCTTCTCCAGTATGAATAGCATTCTCCTCGATCAGTTGATTGGGTCTATATATATCAATTAAGTATCACTAGCATTTTCTTTTCTGATTTGCCTCAATTCACAACCAAAGCACCTCTCCTCATCTCTTTGCTTATTTCTCTAATTGCAAGCTTATTCATACTCTTCCTAGCCTCAGATATCAATTCCACATCCTTTCTTGAAGACCTACACCGTCTTGAGATCGAGTATCGAAGGGCTTCTTCACCGACTCGGGTGGTGGATTGGTGTAGCACTAGGTTAGAGCCTTCCTCGTGCTAGTTTGAGCTTATAGTCGTCATCGTGAAGGTCGAAACGCCATGTAAGCATCATCAATTTGATCTCTCATGCTTGCATAAGCCGATTGCAAGTTTCATTTTACAAACTTGCCTTGATTGATTCTTCTCACCCCTTTATAATTTTCTCAAATTCATTGCTCATACTTGTTCTAATCCATGTCGTCTTGTTCATTTTAATCTTATCCGAGAAAGTAACGCGCTTGAGGCACTTCTCCATGGCACCTCCTTCTGTGTCGCGCGGAAGAAAGAGACGAAAGGGAAGAGAAGAAGAAGGAAGCAGTTTCGATCGGGATGGTCTAGGTGTATGTGGGCCGCAACAGCAAGGGGTCCACCGTCAGAGAGACTTTGCACAAGAGCCAGGTGCTCATTTCCTTTCTTTCCTGTTTATTTAAATTTCGGCTTTATTTGAATGGGCTTGGTTCACCGTATTGCCATGCGCCTCTGCTTTGTAATGCTTACAACATGGGCCTACTTGTCAGATCTGTTTAGTTAAGCTCTAGAGGTTAATCAATATTTAGCCTTAATTAGGGCCCACCAATCAGTGATACAGGGTTTAGGCTAATGATTTCCACACAGTCAATTAGGGATGAGGTGTCACCAATAAAATAGTGACATGTGGCAGATAGGTTTAATTGCATATAGACTAATCTGCTGATATGTGCTGCCATGTGGCAAGGCCTGCTGAGGTGGCTCTTGTGGTATGATGCCATGTGGCACAGACAGAGTGAGGTGGCCCTGTCATAGCCTGCCACGTGGCACTGTGGTGGGGCCCACCTGTCAGTGACTTGTGCCAGGGTGGGCCCACTTGGCGACATGGACCATGGGAGGTTGCCACGTGGCACTCAACATGTTAGTGGCGATTTAGTCTTTGCCACATAGCACACCCTCTCTCTTCTTCTGTTTTATATCTCCTTTGTTCTTTGTACCCAGTTTGTACCCAGGACTATGGTTATCCCCAAGTTGCACCCAGAGTTATCTTGATCAAATCTCAGCCCTTGATTAATCCATTTAATCTGTTTTATCTTCTCTGAATTTATTTTAATAGCTCCACTCATCCAAAAATCATGAAATTTTCACCAAAAATCCCTAAATTCATGATGATCACCCCTGTAATTTTTAATTCCATTTTTACCCCTGCCTCTTTGAATTAAAAATTCTTTTGTCAAGAAAACCCTGTTTCTTCCTCTGAATTAATCCCAGATTTCAATTATAGCTCAGTGTCTCTGCTAAATATTTCTCTCTTGCAGAAACCACCCTAATTGAACACCAATTAGACTTGTATTGATATTTATTAGGGTTTGATTTGATCAACAGTTGATTACTTGTCAACAATTGATACAAATCTAGACTTGATCAGATGGTTGCTCCCAACTTTGGCACTGATCGGTCTTGTGAAATTAACTTTCAATCCCTTAACATGAGGGTGATTTGGTCAAAAAGCTGACTACTTATCAGCAATTGACACAAATCAAAGCATGGTTAGGTGGTTGCTCATAGCTTTGGCACCATGTCAGCCTTGAAAGTAAAATCACACTGAGATTTCTTGTGATTGGTTGTATCAAATCCTGGCTTGGCATTGACACCATTCCTTGTTGTACAGGGATTATACTGCTTCAGTTCTTAGGATTTGCTTTGAGGGTAAATTCTTAGGGTTTAATCTTGACTCCTTTGATGTTTGTCACTGAGGTGTGGGGCCCACCTGTCAGTGAAAAATAATTACATGGATGACCCATCAGGAGATCTCTTCCTCTCTTCTGAATCTCCTGAGCGTCATTCACATCAAATGAATAGTGGATGACGGGATATTTATACCCTCGACACCAACCAAGGGTTGTACACACCTTTACCCATTTCGACAGCCCCATGATGTGACATCTCGATGGACTTTGTTGTAGATTTACCAACAACTCGAAAGAAGAACGACAATATTTTTGTTGTGGTAGATCAATTCAGCAAGATGGCTATATTCGCAACCTGCAAAATAACTATCGATGCTTGTAGGGTCGTCGAGCTCTTCTTTTCTGAAGTCGTTCGACATCATGGGTTACCAAATTTCATTGTTTCAGACGGGGACGTAAAATTCGTGAGTACATTCTGGAGGGAAAGTTGGTCTCGATTTGGAACCGAGTTGAAGTTTAGCATCACTTGTCACCCACAAACTAATGAGCAAACCGAAGCCTTGCAAATATGTTGCGAGCACAAGTGACTTCCTTCGGACATGGGACACTATCGTGCCGATGATTGAATTCGAATACAACTGCTCGGTCAATCGTTCCTACGGATTCACTTTATTCTTTGTGGTGTATGCATATATTCCCTGAGGTCCTCTCAACTTACTATCTATCGAAGGTCCTCATAAGTCTCTGAAGGATGCGGCAATATGTGTCTGCGATCTGAGGAAAATTCATGAGAAAGTACACTAGAATTTGACGACAACCTATGAAAAGTACAAGGTACACTCATATAAGAGGCGCCGCCATGTTGACTTCAAGATTGGAGAAGTCGTATGGATCTATCTGAGCAAAGACTGTTACCTGAAAGGTGATTAGAACAAGCTCACTCATCGCAAATTTGTACCTTACCCGATTCTAGAAAAATTCGGCAAAAATGTCTACCGAATCAAGCTTCCCGAAGACATGCACATCTCGAACGTGTTCAATGTTCGACATCTTCACAATTACCATGATGAAAATACAAGCTTGAGGTTAAGCTTTCATCAACCCAGGGAGTCTGACGCAGACTAGTTAGATATCCGGCCCGAGTTCGATTCAGACTCTGGCCCAGAGTCGATGATGGGCCTCACCAACTTGCGACTGATTTTAATTATTTATTATTTTATTGATGTATATATTTTTCACTTTTTTTAGTCTATATAAAGGACCATTGGTCATTGTAATAAGGGATATTAAATTTTATGAATGAAACATGATTCAGTTTGAATTCTCTCCTTGCTATTTAGCAGTTTCATTTTTGTTGTTTTTTTCTGCTAAATTAGTTATTTCAGTCTGTCCCCGCGGAGTTGTGATTTGAGACACGACTCTGTGTCATCGATCTTCTTTTTTTCATGCCCTATATTTATTATTATTATTAACATTTTAGTATTAATATTATTACTATTATTATTATATATCATTATCATTATCATGATTATATTATTTCCCCAAGATTCAATGTCAAAAGAAAAATGCCTAAATTGAATATTGTGATTACCTAGGACAAAAAAAACACTTTACACACCTACAGCTTCGCATCTCATTCATTCATCCAATGAAACAGCTCACTAGATTCTACTTCGAAAAATTGAAGGAAAATGAACCAAATAAAATAAAATTATCAAAGTCCATTTTTTAAAAGATTTTTTTTTTGCATGTTTAGCAAGATTGATAATTTACTTCATCCACTAACATGGTTCGAATTTTTTTCGGACCAGCCACAGATAATCCAGCCTTGAGCTCGCCCGAATTTTATTTGGGATACCTCTTTTTCCATTTTTTAAATATTCTTGTAACGAAACTGAATTAATTTTATAACTATGATTTCAATAAATATAAAAATAAGCATAAATAATTTTCACGAAATTATGTAAAAAATTATGAATATTTATTTATATTGAAATACCATTGTTCGGTTAATTAAAAATTTATAAAAAAAAATGAATTCAAATTAGAGAGACCTGGAAGTGTTTTTTGGCCTAAAAAATATTTGTTACAGTTTATTCATATTGTGCTATTTGTGAAAAATAATTATGTATTTTTTCAGGACGTTCTTATGAAAATTATAATCGTTTGAAACTCAAAAAATTCAGACTAAACCCTAATTCAAAATTTTAATTCGAATCAGATTGACCACACATAAAAGTCACACACGACCAGGTCAGAAAAATGAGAGGGGGCTGGTCCGAATTTTCTTCTCGGATTATGTTTGTGGATGTAAAAAAATTGTCAAGCTTAAATATGCGATTTTAAAAAAACGGAATCGCACATGGTTGCAAAGAGTTTGCAATTCGCAATTAGAGGTTTGAAAAAATCTGAATGGGTAGATTTGCTTCGTGTAAATTCGCGATCCTCATCCGTTTCGGAGTAGATATGTGGGTAGATTCGGATTTATTAATGGTCGTTCTATTAAGGACCGAGTATAAAATTTTTAAAAATGAAACCGTCATACTCGTCTCGTTCTCACATGTTACCCGCTCTCACCCCTCCTCGCTCTCACCCGTGACCCACGCTCATCCGTCCCGCTCTCACCCACTACAAACCCGCTATCGTACCCGGGCGGGTAAACCCGTAAAACTCAGACGGGTGAGGAGGAATAATCTATGTCTATCTTATACTGATGCTTCAAAGATACAAAAATAATCTACGTCCACCTTACATTGAGGAGGAAGCTCGTGTGTCTAGCCTATTGGAATATATGTTCAATATTTACAACTCCCGACGAAATATTAATCAAGCTTCTTCATCCGGTCAAAACACTAGGTACACATAGAAAAAATAATTAATTTATATTATTTATTACATAGTTTACTCACTCGCATTATGCATGCTTTTTTAATCATAATAGAAGTAATAGTGTGTCCGAATTGCTAAGTGAGTTACGGACAGATGAAGGTTTTGTACATTAACAAATTAACAATAATGAATTACTATGTTATTGTTTGAAAAGTATAGAAGACGATGGAATTGACATTCTTAATTACTGAAAGAGAAATGCAATTGCCTATCGAACGTTGGCGATGATGGCTCGTGATATATTTGCAGTGTCCGTGTCAACGGTTTCTTCCGAATCGTGTTTTAGTTCGATGAATAGGATTTTGACTGACAAACGTACCAAATTGGGTGCAAATCTTTTTGAGAAACTTGTGTACTTGAAAGACTGGATAGATATTGAAGATCGCATGCAACATGATATCACACTTGAGGTCGCAACTCATGCAATCCCAACTCAAGAAAGTGGCACTAATATGATTATAAGCCCGGATGATGATTCCGACAGTGCATGTGATATCAACGTTGAAAACAACGACTTATGATACTTGAATGATGATTACTAGATGTTCGGTATATTTTTCTAAACTCTTTTAATCTTATCATCTATTTTTTAACTTTTTGATTATTCGTTAAATTATTATTTTTTAAATATTACTAATAAAAAAGTTAGAACTCCGCCTATGTTCTTTTTACATAGTCAATTTTAAACCCGAAATTAAGGAGGAGGGTAACTTATAATTTTTATAAATATTCATGTTCAGAATAATTATAAAAAATATATTTTATAACTTAGAATTTTTATAAAATTTAATATTTTTATGATTTTTTAATATTATTTAATTTTTTAACAATTAAATATGTAAAACCGAATTAGTTTAAATTAATTATTTCAAAAATTATGATATAATTTTTTCGATTTTGATTATTTTTTATATTTTTCTGAATTTGTTTTAGAATTATTTAGAACTTTTCAAATTTTATTCTATTTTTAAACAATTAGAATTAATAAAAACCGATTTAGTTAAAAAAATTATGTAAAATATTATGATTAATTTTTTTACTTCTATTGTTTTTTTTTATTTTTCTGAAATTTTTGAGTTTTTTAGTTTTGGCGGTTTATTTATTTGTTTTGCCAAAAAAAAAAAACGACTCGTCCCGCCCGTCATGACTCATTTGGACCGGTCCTTGACCCATCCGTTCCGACCCGTGAGGGTCATATCCGCGAGGGTCTAACACTGATCGGATCGAGATTTTCTAATTTTAGACCACTCAAATCTATTCCGTCCTATTCGTGACCCGTGCTTATCTATAACCCGAAGGGGTTTCATACGGACCGTCCTTCCCGTTCCATTTTCAAATCACTATTGGCAGTCTCGTCCATTGTGACAGGGTGAATGGACACATGCTAACTGCTGCACTAATATTGTTCCTTGGTTGGTAATGGTACCTCATCTTTTTGGGTCATAGTGGGACCTCAAATTATTAAATTTGGTCAATTTTGGGCTTCATGCTTCAGTCGCTTTAGTACATAAATTTTTCAGTTGATTTTTCAATTATGAACATATTTTAGTGAGGTATATACAAATCAAATGCATTTATTTATAAGGATCAGTAAGTTTTAGTGAGGCATATATAAATGTATAACTTATACAGTTATACTTATCAGAAATTTATGCAAAAAATCAAAGTTATATTTTGAAGAAAAAAAGGGGTTAATTCACCCACGTAGAACTTATATTTTAATAATAAATATTAATTAATTAAAATTTTAATAATATATATGACACATCGTATGTGGGATGCACGTTTAAAACACACTAATGGGACTAACACCTTTCCATCAAACTCGTCGGTGAGACTGATATCTTTCCATCAGGGCAGTACTCCTAGACCCAATAATACAATTATTACTTCACAAAGAGGTTATGTTTTTCACCCTCTCACATATATTACATCATCAAGACTTATTCATCATATTAATTATGTAATATATATGATATATTTAAGATGAAATTTAATTTTAAAATGATCATCTTTTTCATGAGTCTTTATAAATTATCATGTATTTAATAATAATAATTATTTAATGATTATTATATTTTTTATTTTTTAAATAATTATGTTTAAATTTGTTTTTAATATAAAATTTTCTATATTTAAAATTTTATATTTTAAATAATTTACTTAAGGACGATAATATTATCGGACAGATTCGAGTTACAACTCTATTAATATAAAAAAGCGGCGTGAATAGAAAACATCGCATGATTCTTTTGAAGCAAAAATGTCACTTTTATATTGGACGAAATATGAATACTTAATATTTTGTGAACGATATATATATACTCAAAACTACATTTGCACATTTTATGTACGTAACTAGCTAACAGTTGCTTTTATAGGATTCTCGTGGTACAAATTTGGTAGTTGACGAACACTGTGATCATTTATATTCTTCTTAATTACAAATAAATAAAAATCCCAGTACACGACACTGGTGTGGTGTATTATGTATTCGTCATGTACAGGAATATAATTTTGAATTGTATACCTTTTAGATTTCGTTTTTAATACTTGCACAACACCAACTTAATGCAGCATGAAATGATTCAAAAACAGCCTTGAAAATTTTATGCACAGGAAAATATTAAAAATAACACCGTTATTACATGTGACGTGATCTCCCTAAAGAAATTTTGCATTGAAATTTCATGTGCAAAAAAACTGCTGAGATACTAATAAAATTGAGTAGGTGAACCTACCTGTGCATAATAAACACGTTTATTGATATGAAAGATATCAATGGAAATGTCAACGCCTTGACGTAACAAAGTTCGAATAGATTAATAATTAATTATTTAGTTAGTTAAGAAACTGTATTATTAATATTATTATCATCATTCTAACAGTTAATTGTTTCAACGTCAACTATTTTCAGCGAATTAACGCATCATTTATCTAATTTAGTGCAATCATATGGATGTGTTCTCTTTTTATTTTCTCGAATTTTTGAAAATATTCTTGGCCTGATTGCATTTAACTTGCATCATTTTTTGTCGATAGCTCCTTTAATTAATGACAAAAAATCTCATTTACAATTTTAATTGTCCAATTGGTTATTTTAAACACGTGCCGTTTGCGGTTAAATAAAAATTACATTGAGTGAAAAAAAAAAAACAAATTCCCCCCATGTTTATAAACCTTTTTTTTTTTACCTTCCCATGAAGTAGCACTTCTCTAGTTTGAGTAGTTTCTCTTGTACTATGCATGAATCTATCATGTTTCTTTTAATAAATTGATGGGGCCAAACGCATTAAATAAGGAAAATATTATTTGGGGGGGGGAGCATATCTTCGCATTTGACGATTGTGAACGTCCTTTATAATTCGCCATCATATATTATTAAATAGCGGGTTGGTGAAACTTCACTACTTTATTCATGACTAGTTTGCCTAATTGCCTTTGGGTTTGATGGGGTCCAGATACCATTTTCACAAAAAAAAGAAAAGAAAAAGAAAAATATACACTATTGAAAAAAAGAGAATTTTTACATGATAATTAATTCATTGTCGTGTTATTAAATGGCGAGTTGGCGAAGTTAAAAAATATTATACTTTTCCCGAGACAATACATTTATTTGCTCCTGGGTTAATTATGTTGTCAGTACAAGAAAATACCATAACAAATAGAAAATTAAAAAAAATGTTTTCAGATATGATGATTTTCCCCCTGTAACATTATAAAATCAAGACATCATGCTAATTTTACTCCCAAATTCCTCTTCCATCAATGTCCTGAGATAGAAATCTAAGGATTTTATCTAACATTATATAATGAGATTCTTAACTTAAAAAAATATAAAAAAGAAAAAATTTACATAATGAGAACTGTACATTTTGGAAATTCCTAACAAAACAATCTACACTCCTTTAGGAAGAAAAATTTAGATCTGAATCTGACAAACCGAATATCCTTCACGCCATTTCTTCTTCAACTTGGGAAAAAGGAAGTGGATCAAGATGGAGAATAAGAGGTCCTATTTTTAAATTAAAAAAAAACAGAATTCTAAAAACAAAAAAAATTATAGATATATTTTTTATTTATAAATTGATAGCTCATCAAATTTTATATAATTTCATTAGTACTTGGTAGTTCATCAAAGATTATTAAATTTAACGGTTTTCATTAATGTTACAACGATTATAATTTAACGGTTTTTGATGAACTACTAAATATTAATGAAATTGCATGAAATTTGACGGGTTATAAATCTACATCTATAAATATTTTTCTATTTTTAAATTTTTATTTTTATTTTTTTTAAATTTAAAAATAAGACTTTATTTTTCAAGAATAAAAGCAAATTTTGATCCCAAGTGAGAAAGTACCAAAAAAAATAGAAAAAAAAATTCTGTTTTTTTTTACCACAAACTGATCTCTCTTGCCAATAGCAACTACACAGCTCAATGCGGCAATGCCTCCTTTGAAAACAGCACTTTCCAAACCCAATTCCAAAGTCTCCCCGAAAAGCTTCCCCAAGAAAATCACTTTTCAATCCTTCTCCGCTCCCAATGCCAATCCCCTCAATTTACTTTGAAATGGATGTCTCCTTCTCAGCGAATCCATCTCATTGGCTCAAAAGAATTCAGTTATCACTGGAAAGGTTGGAAAACAGTAAACCAGAGACCAAATTCCAAGACCAAATATGATCATTTATTATGATTCCATTTCCACGAGACAAGGCACAATTGAGTAGGGTTTCCCAATTAAACCCTAATATCCCTTCAAGTCAAAATAAAAAGGCTACCACTAATTTGTTAATCCCAGCGCAGCGCCTCATCTCAAAATTCCCAGGAAAAAGGTGGTGCCGTTTCCCACATAGCCGTAGACGGGTAGACCCACACAGCTCTCTCTATCTCTCTCTCTCTCTCTCGCTTGAGAGATCGTGTTGCCTCGCCTCGCCTCTCTGGACCTAGAAGTTGTGACTGACAACAGTAGGTTAAATGGAATTTCGGAGAGAGAAAAACACAAAAACAAGAACAAGATAAAACAACAAGAACTAGGAACAAGAGAGAGAGAGAGAGACGTTATCTATCCTCTTGCCTCCTTGCGCCCCACCGGACCCCGATGCATCTGCAACTGCACCCCGCTATTCCCGTTTTATTACCATTATTATTACTGTTATTATTCCCCCTCTCCTGCCTCCTCTTCGCCTGTAATTATTTGATTTCTTCCTCTCCTTTGGCTTTGCCTCTTCACCTCCTGCTCTTTCCCTCTCTCTCTCTGTCTTCTTTCCCTCCTAAACACAAACAACAACTACACCTCCAACACCTGCCTCCTTGCGTAGCATGCGCAGAGCTCTTTCCCTTTGTTTTTTCTGATGGCTTCTTCCTCTCTACAACTCCTTCTGCCTCCTCCCCAACAAAAGCCCCATGATACCTCCTCCTCCTCTCATCATTTCCCTCCTTACCTCCTCTCCTCCTCCTCCCCCTCTCATCATTTCCCTCCTTACCTCCTCTCCTCCTCCTCCTCCTCCTCCTCCTCTATCAACAACAACAGCACCACCACCACCACCAACAACAACTCCTCTCTCTTCCCTGAGCCTGATCAACAGCTGCTTTACTTGCTCAACTTGCAACATCAACAGCAACACCAACAACTGCAACAGCAAAAGGACCGCCTGCTTGATCTAGACAAAACCATGGTGCGAAAGCGACCCGCTTCTGAGCTTGACGACCCCACCAATCCCAGGCTCTCTCGCCGTGCTGGCGCTGGTATTAGTGCTTCCACCGCTGGTGCTGCCTCCACCTCGGTTCAGCCTTTCGTACCCGGGAACCTCTCCACTCATGTCTTTGCCTCCGGTATTGCTTTCGAAGGCGGTTCTAATTTGATCAGTAACACTAGCCCGGCTCAGATTTTACCTTCTTTGCCTCCTTCTCTGCCTCCTCCACATGTACAGCAGCTGGTTTGTGGCTTTTCTGGCCTGCCGCTCTTTCCTTCTGAAATTTCGAATGAGGGGTTACCACTGGTGACTGGTACAATTGGTGAGGATTCCTCGGCTGGAACTGGTACAGGATCAATTGCATGGCTAGACAGCGTAATTCGAGACTTGATCAGCGCCGCCTCCACAGTATCTATACCACAGGTGATACAGAATATCAGAGAAATCATACAGCCATGCAATCCTGGGTTGGCTTCTCTGGTGGAGTTTCGCCTAAGGTGCCTCACAGGTGACCCCCAGGCTCTCCCCCCACCTGAACCAGTACAGGTACAGCTTCGTTCTCTCCCTCCCAATGATTCACTGCCATTGCTACCTCCACATCCTGACAAACGACGGCGTGGGGCAGCTGTACCAGTACCTCAACCCCTTAAACGAACTGAATTGCAGCCACTGGTGCAAGTGCTGGAGAATCCAAACACAACCCTGAACCCGACACAAAATCCCAACCCAACAAATTTGCAACAGTCGCCGTCACAACCTCAGAGGAGCTCTCCTTCAGCATCTGATGAAGCAGCAGCGCAGGCAGCGGCGGCTGCAACTGCAGCTGCAGCTGCAAAAAACCGCAAAGACGAGCTGAGGAAACAGAAGAGGGATGAAGAGGGGCTCCACCTTCTAACACTTCTCCTTCAATGTGCGGAGGCGGTGTCTGCAGAGAATCTCGATGAGGCCCAGCGGATGCTGCTAGAGATTTCTGAGTTGTCTACCCCATACGGCACTTCAGCCCAGAGAGTTGCTGCTTATTTCTCAGAAGCCATGTCAGCTCGCATTGTCAGTTCATGCCTCGGCCTTTATGCACCATTACCTCCTTCCTGTGTTGTATCACACCGGATCCTGAACAAACTCACAGCTGCATTTCAGGTGTTCAATGGCATTTCTCCGTTTGTTAAATTCTCTCATTTCACAGCAAACCAAGCAATCCAAGAGGCTTTTGAGAGAGAGGATAGAGTTCACATCATAGACTTGGACATAATGCAAGGATTACAATGGCCTGGTTTGTTTCACATTCTGGCATCTCGACCCGGCGGGCCCCCACGTGTCAGGCTAACCGGCCTGGGCTCTTCAATGGATGCACTGGAGGCAACAGGGAAACGGCTTTCTGATTTTGCCGATACACTCGGTTTGCCATTTGAATTTTGTCCTGTTGCGGAGAAGGTTGGAAATCTTGACCCAGAACGTCTCGGTGTGTCCTGCCGTGAGGCAGTTGCAGTGCATTGGTTGCACCATTCTCTTTATGATGTTACCGGGTCCGATTCAAACACTCTTTGGCTCTTGCAAAGGTAAATATAAATATATTTTTAATTTTACTTGCTTCTTTTTTAGAAAAAATAGGCATGTATTGTTCATACTCAGACGTTTGTTCTTGCCTTTCTATGTAAGAGAGAGTAATGCATTGCCATTGGTGATGTAATTTGGTTCTGTTCAGGTTAGAAAGTTGGTAGAAGATGTAACTATCGAAGTCAGCCCTTTATACAATATGATTACATGGAATGCTTAATACACTTTTTATGTAAAAAGATTAGAGGCTTTTGAAGATCATGATATGGGATCAAGGCTAAAAGTTGTAATTATGGCTTCCTTTTCAAACCTCCACTTTCTCCCTCTAAACCCACCCATCAATTTGAGACGCTATAACCAAAACCCATGTACAAGTACATCAACCACAAAAGAAGCTAATATATAATAATGTCTAAATAACGTAGGTTATCACCTAAGGTGGTTACAATGGTTGAACAAGATTTGAGCCAAGCTGGGACATTTCTGTCCCGGTTTGTAGAGGCGATACACTATTATTCGGCACTGTTTGACTCCCTTGGAGCAAGTTATGGGGAGGATAGCCAGGAGAGGCACATTGTAGAGCAACAACTTCTTTCTAGAGAGATCAGGAATGTGTTAGCTGTTGGCGGGCCCTCACGTACAGGGGAGATCAAATTTGGAAATTGGCGTGAGAAGCTCAGCCAATCTGGCTTTCATGGGGTTTCACTTGCTGGAAATGGAGCTGCTCAGGCAACTTTGCTGCTAGGTGAGAACTATGATTTTCCGCCCCCCCCCAATGCAATTTTTATTTTAACTTTGTTAGGCTGGAAGTTTGGGCATATATCAGTAATAAACTTGAACTATACAGATTGTATAAAAGATCAAGACAGGAGAGTACTTCAAAAAGGATTCAATCAATGAAAAAAAACATTTCAATTAATGGGTTTTTATCTGGAAACCATCAGAGAAGAAATGTTTTGATCTAATTTAACATTTGAGGAATGGGGGGGGGGACTGATTTCTAAGTCTAACAAGAAAACATTGGTTTGTCAAAATATCATTGCAAATTTGTTGGTTAGAAAAAAATCAATTGGTTTCACCAACCTTTTTTTTTAGTTACTGATCTTGATATTGATGATATAAATTCTGGGGTTCTTGTATGATTTTGGTTTTTGTATTTTATTTAAATATAGAAACTAATGCTTTTTGAAGAAACTTTCACTAAAAATTCAGGCTTACTGGCAATATGTTTTGAAACATTCACCTTTCAAATTCATCATTATTCTCTTCAAATTTTAATAGGTATGTTCCCATCCGATGGATACACACTTGTAGAGGAAAATGGCACACTAAAGCTCGGGTGGAAGGATCTGTGCCTCTTAACTGCATCTGCCTGGCGGCCGATCCAGACCGTTCATCAACCCCGTTAGGCGAGTAGATGCAATGTTAGTTTGTTTAGGTCTCACTGCTCTCAACATAGTCTTTTTGCATTGGCCAAATGGGGTTTGTTTAGTGTCTTTATTTACATGTTAGTTCAGAGAATGTTTTGCCTGATAGTTCATGCCGTAAAGATGTGTTGAGAAATCAAATCCTGTTAGATCAGATAGGCTTACAGAATTTGGATCTGTACTTCATTTTTTCCAATATCATTTTATGTTCTTGTTGCCATTAGAGTTGTTTTGCTTCATTTATTAAATTTTCACCAATTAAATAGCCATACTAAATAGTTCTAGATTCTATCTGTCACAAGTGCAAGAAGCATTCAAATGGTGTGGTGCCTACAATAGGCCATTGGGGGGTTTTCTCTACAATTGTAAGAAAATTTCTGGGAGTCATGGTGGATCAAACCCAATTTTTTTCAATTCAGTTGGCCAAAACTTAATATAAAAAATGATTGAATAGAGATTGGGGCCGGAGTACTTTCTATGCCCATCGGACCAAAAATGAATTTGATGGGCATATCTAACATTCAATAGCATCGAGATTTGTACTTATATTTTAACCAGCTACTTTAATAATCATGCAAAATATAAGATGTGAAGATCCGACGGTTAAAACTACTCATCGAATCAATATTGGTCCGATGGGCATCGAACCCACTCTGCTTCCATAGAGATCTTGGTCTGCACGGGACCCATTTGCAAACCTGAAACATTTTTTTTTTCAATTTTATCCTGATTTTAAACTAACATAAAGAAATGCTTGTGCCAGGAAGTGAGCCTTCTACAATTTAGCCTTCCACTGAAAACTTTTTGTCAATTTTTGTCACTTGTTTCCCTTCGAAAATTTATCACTTGTACAACTTACCTTCCACTAAAAAAATTTGTCAAGTATAAATGTATAATGTTGCTCTCCTGCCTGCTTCTGAGCACAGATCTTGATCTTCTGCAGTACAGTACTATGCAGCACAGTACGTAATAGATCACTCTCTGTTTCGTGTTAGCACAGGAGGTGGCCTGTTGGATCATTTTGTGACTTGTGTTGGTTCGGAAAATCTAACGGTTTACGTGCTCTACCGTATGGTTCTACACAATGACAGAGGATAAAAATTCTTGAGCACCGTGCACTGTCTCCAAGCAGGAACAGTGTTGTAGCGTCTCATTCCAATTTTCATTATTTTAAGCAACTTTCAATTTATTTCTAATAATTCACAGAACTAGGTAGATAGGTACTGTACACATGCATGTGGATTATTTGGCAATGAAGTGTCCTTTTCTCTCTTACAAACGTACCTTCACTTTATTATGGGGGAAAGCTACTGCACTTTTGTTCTCTTCACCTTTTCTCTGGGCTGGGCCTTATGAGAGTAACAGGAACTCTCTTTCTTTCATTTTCTCTGCAATCCTCTGCAATCCTAGTTTTGTATGTACACAAATTACGAAAAATTATCCATTCAAACCTTCTTGTTCTCCATTTCTAAATTAACTTCAGATATTTTTCTTTTTTATTGTAATATCCAACCAGGAAATGTAGAGCAGTTAGAATATTTGTTGCATTCTAGAAGAAAATGCTCGCATCTCTTATTTCCTTCTTTCATTTATACTATTCGACTTGGGTTGCGTGGTAGATAATTGGCTTTATTACCACAAGGAAATGATAGAACTATCATTACATTATTTTTTTCTTTGATGGTGTAATTGGGCCCCATATGTAATTTTCAATTTTGTTTTACTGGTATATATAAATGTTTTCTAAATATAGTCTTGCCAGCAAAATTACTTTCACATCTTCTAAAAAGGAGGAAAAAAAGGATATCTTGCTTTTTCTTTTTCTCCGCTTGTTTAACAGAAAAGGACCATTTTGTCAAGCTACCCTTAAATAAACGGAAAATTAGTCTTATGTCACTCTAAACTTTTAAAATTAATAAAATATCAATCTAAAATTTAATTTTCCTCTAATGCCACTCCAAAATAGTTATATTTAATTATTTACCACCAATACTATATAAATATCAAATTAATAAATAAGAATATAAAAAACATATTTTGTGACTAAAATACTCTCATTCTATTAATATCCTTTCCCCTCTCCTCACCCATCTCCCCTCTCCATTCACACCCCGTCTGTAAACGCAATTTCCTTTACTGAGAAAGACCTACTACAAATGAAAGTCTGCCCAACTTGTATGAGGGCAACTATCCTTTGTAGATAGTTTTTCTGTGGAGAGTTTTCAAAGTTAATATGGACAACTCGTTTTTAATCACAACGACTGTGCAAAAGTTAAAACACAATTTTTGATGCACGGAAGTTTTATTATTGTTAAATCAGGACCATTGATATTTGATCGAACAAATCATATCAAAAACACTCCACTTAGAGAGTTTTTTTTTGCTCTCCAGAAGATGTCGTTCTACTTGTATGATAGGTGGCGTAGCAATAATACCATACGGCCATACCAAATGACCCCCTTGAAATGGAGAGGCGTTTTAGTGTGTTCAAAGAGAATGTAATATACATCCATAAAGTAAACAAGAGGGGCCAAATTTTGTTGTCAAGAAACAGGGCCAATGTCAATTTTGTTTCTTCAAGTGAATTATAAATTTGAATGTAAATTAATTCAACACATTTTGAACTAAAAATACATTCAGATAAACTAACAATAAACCAAAGAAACAAGAACATTTTGGTACTATATTTTTGTTGTATATTTGTACAAACCATTTTCAGCATGTACAGAAGTCTAAAATGTCAAATTTGAAAGTTCAAACAAGTTATATATGTTTGTCCAATATTAATATAAATTCGTTCTTTTTCTGTAATGGTTGGGAATTGCTGGGCATTCTCTACTATGTGTGCAGGGGCATAAACCAGATCAGAACAGGGAACCTTATATCTTTATCAGGGTAAGAGCTTATGGACCGTGACAGTGAGAACCATGACTGTGAAGGTGTTCCCAGTCCCATATGATGGTTGGCTGGTTGAGGCTACACAACACCTTATGCGAGGCGTTCTCAGAGGCTGATTGGCGATTTATGGGGAGCAGGTTGCGTCGGGTAGAAATAGAATGACAGTGTGGGATCAATATTAGAACTGGAGCGAAATACATATAAAGGAAGAGACATATGTTAAGGAAAAAGGGTAATTTGAAAATTGTAAGTAAACATCTCAATATACAGTATATTTTCTTTTTCTTTTAATTAAAGTTGTATAAGAATTGTACACATGTGACAAATAACTAAATATATCTATTTTTGAAGTGGTATTAAAGAGAATTCAAATTTTAAAATAATATTTTAATTTAGATGGCATGGGCGCCCCTTAAATAAACTGTCGAGTTCATATGTACTTGGAAGGGAAACGCATGGCAACATTTAAATCGTACACAAGAGGTTTTACCTATTTAATAATATTCTCTTAATAAGCAGTATCCATTATATTTTACCATTCGAATATTCGGGGGATAATTAATATGAATATAAATTAAATAACAATATAATCGAATGAAATTGATGAAAATAATTGAAAAAAATGAACATGACATACTTTTTTTTTCTAAAAAAAACTTAATTCAGTTTTCTTTTGACTGCAAAAATTATAATTCCAATTGTTGTGGATACAATATATAGTTGTCATTTTATCTTTTTTCAGTTGTTTCGGTAAATTCTCGTTTATTGATCTAGCTATATTTTCATTAAGCGTTATGTGATGGATACTGTTGTCTTAATATCACAAGATACAAAGAACGTGAGATTTGCATCTAGGTCTTGACAATTTACATCCGTAATCAAATTAATTAGTAAGTTACTAATTTGTATTCTTAAGACATGTTCATACCAAAAACATCCAGTGATTTTTTTTCTGGATATTTATAACAACAATAATGAAAAAAATGTTTAGAGAGAGGGGGAGTCGGAAAGATCACTGGAGAACGGTTATTTTGATAATTTTGACCTAGATTTTTTTTCAAATATATTTGAAAAAATCTTAAAAATAGAAATATATCTCAAATTTATACAGATTTTGTTTCAAGATTTATAATAGGACAACGTACTTAAAGAATATGGAATTCATCTACAATTGATTAATTTGACAATACTCATGTGAGTAAACAACAATTTTGTGATATTAATATTAGATGAGTGAAATATAATATATTCTTTATATATATACATATGAGTTGAACTATGATACTATGTGTAACACCGGAGTTTAAATTTCTCTCTTTATATATATTGAGTTGTAAAGTACAAAATATTTTTTGTGCTCTTTATGTCATGTCTTTTATTTTTGAATTCAAAATACCAATTCATATTAAATATGCTTGGAGATTAGATTTTTATTTTTTATTTTTTTAAGGATAAAAAATTATCATTTTTGAAAATTTAAGCTCAACGCATTCTATACCCTTATAAAAATAAGATTTTAAAAAAATTATGTCTTTTAATATATTTTAAAACGGAGAGCACATTGAATAGTTGAATTAATATTTGTAATTCAAAAATAAAAGATATGATATAAAATACAAAAGTATTTTGTACTTGATGACTTACCGCAACATAACTTTATTTTGTGTTTATTTATGAATTCACATTATCAATTATGATAAATAATACATTCATTTATATTTTCAATCCATTACAATAATAATAATATTCTTGAAGAATGAGCATGTGACAATAAGTACGCAATCTTGTGAACGAGGAGCATTTAAATGTCTCAATTTTTTGCATGTTAATTATGCGTTCACTTTTTAAATTTTTAATAACTCAAAATTCATAACTAAAATCTCAAAACAAAATCATTATATTTGAAGTAGATCATTTTATTTATGTATATTTTAAAAAATATAGCTTTTGAATGTTATTTTATGTAATAAGAAGAATTTGTAAAAAAATACACTAATATGATTAATTTCTGGACATTAATTTTTTATCTTATTGATTTACATAAAATGAAAGTGACAAATGAATAAATTTTTATGTGTAAGAACAAAATGTAATCTAGATTAAATCTAACATTTCTATTTTAATATTTCAGTTTTAAAGTTATAAATTTTAAATTATTATAAATTTTAAAAGTAAAAGCATAATGAAATTGTGAATCTTGAGCACCTAAAAAAACGTCGTTGTCAACAAATTAAAATAAACCCATCGACAAATGAACCAATCACCATACAAAAATATATGCACCGTCGCATCTTGAATATTTTAAACATTACAAATGCATCAAATTCACTTAACATAAAAAAGACTAACATTATATTTACCATTTAGTTCTTCTTCTATTTCATACTTATCCATCAACTCTTTAATATATCATATTTATTTATCAATTATTTAGATCATTTCATATTTACCCATTTACTCTTTAATATATCTAATATATCTTTAAACACATTAAATTCTTTCATGTTTATCCATAAATTTTAATATATAATATAAGGTATATATATATATTCTATAATTATATTATTCAACTGTTTAAATTTTTCTATATTTCTTTACAAAATTTAGATTTGTTTAAATCTAATTCAATGAGAATTATTTAATTTTCTAGAACTGATCTCAAACTGGATTGGACGGATCACATCGGGTTAGATAAAAAAAAGTAATATACACCCAAATATATTTAAATAAATTTTATTTTATGAATAAATATAAAAAGTTAAAGATACATAATCTATTATAAATAATTATTAAATATATATAAAAATATTTAATGACAATTAAATATATTAATTTAATATTATATTTGAGATTTTATAGATAAATATGAAAAAAAATGTGTTTAAATATATATTAGATATCTAAAGTACATACAGATAAATATGAAAATATCCGAAGGGTTGATGGTAAATATGATATATTAAAAAAATAATGGATAAATATGAAATAGAAAAGAGTTTAGCCGTAAAAATTCAGAAAAAATCTGGCTACGTGGTGATCTCCATTGAATCAAGAGTCTTGGTTTAGAATCACGTGGGATGCTTCGGCAACTTTTGGGAATGCCCGAGGGGCAAAAGAGTCTATTTAGGTCCAGACTCCAGAGTGGCAAAAGATGGCCGGGTCCCAACAATAGATTTGATGTTGAGCCAAAACACACCAGAACCTGGCCTGATTTGGGTCTACGAGGTCTGATCTGGTCTCAGGTCGAACTGTCACGTCAGCTCATTTCTTGTGAGTGAATGAGTGATCCTTAGTTTAAAGAAAAAAAACGAGTGATCCACACACATATGTGCATATTTATAAGATAGCAAGTTTTGATATTTTTGACTTTGGTGAGATTGGGATGGGTTTCGTCTTGTTGTACTGAGTACTCATTTTTTTCCGATTTTTTTCTTTGCTAAGTTGAGGATTCCTTGTCCTGATTCGCTGCTTTAGGAATTGGGAATTGGGATTTGGGGTATATTCAATGTTCTCATTTTCTCCTCCGATTCTTGTAAATTTTATTTGATGTTTTTGTCATTATTTTCAATTATATTAATTAGAATCTTTTTGCTTTGAAAAAAATAGAGTGGATGTCCTCTCTTATGTCTTTTTTTTAAATTATATGTCATATTTAAATCAATTTTGTCGACTCTATTTCTAACATTTTGCTTTAATACTAATGCGTCCTAAGTTAGATTACTAGGTCGTGTCAAGGAGAATAATGATGATGTGCTAGTGATTGAGGGTGAAAACATCTGTAAAGTGAGAATGAATTATTTTTTCTGTTCTAAACGAGGTCTTATATGGGAGAAAGTTATCATGAAGATTGTGATCAGTTCGTTGCACGATATCAAAAAAAATCAATCATAAAAGTGACAACTATTCATAATGACAAGTTGGTGCGCTTGATCATGTGTTATTATCGCATAAAGCTATGCTATTTTGGGCATGTGGCCAAGTACAACCGCTATTCATGATAGTGGGTGGTTACAAAAACAGTTATACTCGAGATGAGTATTAGAATGAATGATCTTGAGTTCGAGGGATGTGCAGCTCAAAGTATGCTTATTAGAGATAAATAATGAGTGAAGAAAGCCTTATAGGACCTAATAGGTTATTGTCATAGGATTAAATGTTCGGTCGGATGATAAATGAGTCTTAGGGAACATAATCGTATTAACTAGTTGGTCGAATTCAATTTAACTTTTTGTGAGAAAAGTGACAAAATTGTCATTGATTTTATTGAAATAAAAAATGTCTTGAAGATATCAAATACCAACCCGCTGGTATTTGAATTTTTATGAATGCTCTTACAAACAAACTACAAAATATATATATAGAAATAAAGTCAACATTCTTAGTTGTCTAATACAGACTCATGGTTGCTGATCATTAGAGGCACCTATCCTTCTGACAATTCTTCCTCCTTTATTAGTGGTTCCTTGTCATACAAGTCTACAGAGTAACGTTTAAAGAGAGTTTTAATAATTATGAAATATTTCTTGCAGTAAAGATTTGAATGAAGATGGAGAGGAACTATTAAAATTATTATTATTTCTTTGTAATCATAATACCCAATAAACAGTATCCATAACTAATTTAGCTAAAAAAATATTCTTCAAAGAAATACATTACCAATAGTCCATAAGTCTTCCAAAGTTTGACCTTGGAAAACAAAGGAATTATAAGTAGCAATCCACTGCAAGAAAATCTGAATTATATGGTAATTAACAAAAAATGATTATTTACCTCATAATTACCATAAAATACAAGATGTATCTCCTTGCTAATTCATTTTATCTAATAGATCTTTAACAAGGATTTTTTCTTACTAACCACATAAAACTTTTAATTAAAAAAATAGAGTTTCAAACTATATCAAATTTATTACTATAACTTCATCAAAATCTAACCATTCATAAAATATATATACTAAGAAAGACCCCAAAAAATGCCATCGCCATATGTTGATGTCATGAGCCAGAAGTTGCAAAAACAAATCATCAAACTGATTGGATAAATGAATCCATTCTATCAAATAATCTCCTAGCAATTGTCTCAATCTAACTTATTTGAGACAATATTACTTTGAAGTGATCTATTGGCATAGGCAGAGCTTAGAAGGGCCAATCCGAGCCATGATTCTCCCAAATTTGTATTGTCTGCTGCGCCGCACTGTGCAACACGACTTAAAGACCGTCCGATCATATGAAAATTTGTATTTCATCCATCTCAAAGTGACCCCTGTGAATCCAACAGTATACAGCTTAGCAGGCAGTACTGATCCTGACTCCCCCTATCAATTTAAAATTTTAATATAATAAATAATTTTTTTCGAGGCATTTTACCTCATAGACTGTGAATGTCCCCCCCTCTTCGTGCAGATTTTAGTAATAATATGATTTATTAAATTAATATTATTAAAAATAAGAGTGAGAAACGTAAAATTTCAAATATACGAATGGCAGCGCGCCACCGGCGCGGCGCGCGCTGTTTGAATTTACGAAACGCCGCGTGGCGCGTTTCCTTTTTTTTTTTTTTTTTACGAAACGCGCCACTGTCGCGTGGCGCGTTTCGGCTTTTTTTTTTTTTATACAAAACGCACGCAGGCGCAAGTGAGATGGAGGCGCTGCGCGGCGTTTCATTATTTTTTTGAAACGCGCCACTTTGCGCGTGCGCGCGTTTAAATCACGCGCTTACCGCGGTGTGCGCGCCATTCGTATATTTGAAATTTTACGGTTTTCAGTCTTATTTTTAACAATATTAATTTAATAATACTTATTAATAATAAAAACTGCTCTTCGTGAGTATAGTTTTCAAAATATAGCATTAAAGTACTAGCATTTTATTTTTATCTTTAGGGACCACTTTGAAAAAATAGCAACCTAGACATCAGAGGCTAGCAATTTAAGTCAAAATAGCTACCTAAGCTCAAGAGTCTAAAAAGTCTAAAGTACTAACTTCAGTTTTTTATTTATTTATTGAGTACTAACTTTATTTCGCCTACGGTTATTTCCAAAAAAAAAGTACTAGCTTTGTTTTTTAAAATATATTATTAAAATGTATAGTATAAAATTATGTCGCCCCCCCCCCCCACCACCCTAAAATTCTCCGCAAACTCCGCTACTGTCTGATTTCCAACCCATTAAAAGATGGTCCTTGAGAAGAAAAAAATCTTGTAAGTCCGAATTATTTCTTTTTCCATATATTTTGAGAGGTGCTAATCTGATTTATAAAGTACAAAATACTTCGTACTTCATGTTTATATTTTATGTTTTAAAATTCAAATGAACGATCCAAATTGTTAAATATAATCTCCATATTAAAATCTCCTTGGTGATCAAATTATATATTTTTTAGATTTTTTTACTATTTATTTAAAGGGATAGAAAATTGTTGATATTGAATGGTTCAGATGACGTCAGATCAATGAATTTTGTAGCATTTTAAAAAAATAGTAAAAAAATTCCAAAAAAGATAAATTTGATCACCAAAATTATTTTGATATGAAGATCATATTTAATGTTTAGATCGTCCATTTAAATTTTAAAACATGAAATATAAACGTAAAGTATGAAATATTTTATGGTTTATAAAGCATATTAGCACACGTCTACTATATATATATATTTTCTGAATGATAGTTATAAATCTCCAAGCTCGGAGACATTTCTATCAGAATGACACGTAGGGGAGCATCTTACTTTCAAGATTTCATATTCATCATTTGGTTCTCAATAAAATTCAGTAAATGACAATATAACATTTTCTGATTAAAATAATCTCTTGTCGCGCAATTATTCGCCTGTCCATTGGTCCCGAGATTTTTATTAGTTCCTGATTTTTTGTCTACTTTCATAAAGTATATATAATTAACAAGGACCACAAACAAAAATAAACCAAAGTTTTCTTATTAGACCTGCCATTGCACATTATATATAAGGCGGCGTTGTTTACCGTTGGATCGAATTCTAACAATGGGATCATCTTTCTTTTCTTTTTTTCAATAATTTGAATCGCCAAAGTTTAAATCCGACAACCTATTTGTAAATTTCAAGAATGAATCATTTCATGATTGAATTCATTCGCATTTTCTCAGCAAAAGGAATGCCATGGCCCATTGGCGCGTAAAGCAACGCTTGACAGCAGGTCGATTGATTTTGTTAAATCTAACACAATATCCATTATATTTTATAAATCAAGCCTCTTTTGACTCGACCGAGCTTCCATTTTTTCCCACCTTTTTATCAATGAAGTTTCTAATTAATTAGAGCAGTAATTCGAATTTCATCCTGATAAAACAGTTTTTGAATAAATAATTAGAAATAATAATTTAAATATTTAATAAAAAAATTATATTAAGAAAAAATAAATATTTTTTTATGCTAATAATAATAATAATAATTATTATTAAATATGATCAACTATAAAAAATAATACTTAAAGATTGGATCATTTTAGTAGTTAAATTTCTATCTCATGTATATTATACCCATCTATCTCAACTAAAATGATTTAGGAGTTTGTCATTAAAAAGAATTTAGGGACCCAATTACAACAAAGACAATAGTTGAGAGACATGATTGAAAAAATAAAACTCCATCACATCAAAGACAAATAATTGAGGATCTAAAAACATATCATTATTGTCGTTATTGGAAAATTTAAAGAAGAGGTTAGTGAGTATGGCACGGTTGAGCGCGGGTGTCCATTTTACGGCACTAATTCTAAAATTAAATAAAACTATTCAAAATATTGTATGCAAGTTAAGTTCATAACAAAAATAATCACTATATAATAGAATGTACTAATAAAATTTGTTATATATGTTTTTTTAATTATTAATTATCCTATAAAATAATGAGTATGATGATGAAATAAAACTTATCTATTCCTTATTTGATAAACTAATTAATTAAAGAAAGAAAAAAATTACCTTTGTCTTCTCTAAAAATCTAATATCAAATTTATCAAAGAAAATAAATAAATACAGTAAGAGAGAAAGAGAAAGAACACAAAACTTTAATGGAGTTAGGCAATGAAGAGACTACGACTCCGAAACCTGCAATCACAACAGTCAATTACACCGAGTCACTAATACAAATAAGTCTTTTACAACTACGAACATCCGGTCCCTTACACAAGTAACAGGGCAACCGTCGGCAAAAAAAAAGGCATAAAGAGCTAAGTCTCATTAGAGAACAATCAAGATCTAACTTCTGCCAAACTCTCAAAAGATTTTACAAAATAGTTTTGAGTTTAGAACATATGGGAATAGAGTATAGCACTCAAAGAACTTGATGGCTATATTTTGTAGAGTGAAAATCGTCAAGTTTGAAAAGAAAGACAAGTGTATATATAAAGATACATCAAAATCAGTAATAAATCAGACAAATCTGTTGTAATGGTTAGGTCAAATAAACCCTAACACATTTAACCATTATAACGAATATAAGATTTGTTACAATGGATGTCCAAAGGAATTTGTTTTGCAGCTTTTTGGCTAAATTTTGTACACAAATAATTTAATCTGTTATAATGGATATTGAGATCTGTCATAACGGTTAAGAAATAAAATTTCTCTCAAAGTCATCCATTGCAACGGTTAGGGTGTGTTTTGGCTATGGATCAATTTGGTAAATAAATATACATACACAATTTAATTCGTTACACGGTTAGGAGTTCCGCTACAACGGTTAGGACATAAATTCTTCAATTTAACTGTTTTAATCTCAAGATCACTTTGGTTACTTTTGATTATTATAAATCTAACATAACCAAACTATATTTTGAGATCTTCATGCTTGAGTTCTTCTGCTCAAACTCAATATCTGTATTTTATAAAGCTCCAAAAATTATTAAATTTCTATGTGATTGTTTTACAAATTGATAAATATCATGTTATATAATCTTGAGAATTATTTATAACAATAATCTTCTCCTTTTGATATACAAAACAATCATATTTTTACATAATATTCATTTTGAAGAATGTAAAATCTTTTTTGAAAATTCAAAATGATATTTATGCCACATATTCTCCCCCTTAGTTTGAAAATTAGAGAAAGAGAAGGAAATTTGGCAAAGCTTCACCTCAAAATTTGTATTCTCTCGCTTAATTAAATAAATTTATAAGTGATGCATTGATATCACAAACCAAGATATAATAAACAAATAAATGTAAGTATAGAGCTAACCATGGAACTCTAACGTACCTAACTTAAATTTCATTCTCTTATGTTATTGAGTGTTAAGGGGTTTTGTGAAAATATTCGTTCTTTGATCTTTGGTGATGGAAGAGCTCTGTCACAAGTATCTTACTTGGTTTGTTATCATTGATTTCAAATCGGTTGAGTAGCTCCTTTGCGTACTTGATCTGACTCACAAGAATAATGTCTTTCATTTTCTTGATTTAAAGTCCTAAGAAGAACGAGAGCTCTCCGATTATACTCATCTCGAACTCACTGTCCATCAAAGATAAAAATTTCTCATCAAGTGCCGCATTAGTTAAACCAAAAATAATATCATTCACATAAATTTGCACTAGCAAGATTTTATTTTATCTTTTTTTAGTAAAAAAAATTATTTCATTAATACCTCTTTTGAACTCATTGTCAACAAAAAAACTCAATCTATCATATTATGCCCTAGGAGTTTATTTTAATCCATACAATGCTTTCGTCAACCTAAATACATGATCAGAAAATTTTGGGACAACAAAATCAAGGGGTTATTGGACATATACTTCCTCATCTACAAGCTCATTGAGAAAAACACTCTTAACATCCATTTAAAATAGGATAAAACCCTATGAGCAACATATGCTAAGAGCATACGAATAGATTTTAGACGAGTTATCAGGGTAAATATTTTCTTAAAATTTATACTCTCTTGTTGTTTGTATTCTTGTACTACTAATTTAACCTTATTCCTAACAATGTGTCTATTTTCATCTAACTTTTTCTTAAATATCCATTTTGTCCATATAATTATTCTATGTTTAGGTCTAGACGCGAGCTCCCATACTATGTTACTTTCAAATTGAGCCAATTTTTTTTTTGCATAGCACAAATCCAATGTGAATCAACATTAGCTTCTTTAAAAGTTTTAGGCTCTACTTGTGATACAAACATATAACGAGCAATCATTTGATTCAGACTAGACCTAGTCCTAATCCTTTCTCTTGGATTACCAATAATATTTAACAAAGAATGAGATGATACTTTCTTTAGAACTCAAGGTATTTTAAACTCTTGTGATGCCGAAACTTCATATTCCGCTAACACTTGCTCCTCATTTAGGGCATTATCTTGCTTGGGGATTTGCACCTGATCTACTTATGCAGCTGGAGCAGAATATGCATTTGGCTCATTGATCTCGATCAATCTTCATTTTATCTCTTTATCATCTACTTACGGTAGCTCAACACCTACAATATCAATACCTTTCTCAATCTCATTGTTAGTATTTTCATTGAACCTGACATGTACTTACTCTATTATAATTTTTGAAGATAAAATATAGCTTCTATAGACTTTACTGGTCATTGAATATCCGACAAATATTACTTTTATTGATTTACAATTAAATTTTGTGATTCTTAAATATTCATTCAATACAAAACATTTTGATCCAAATACTCTAAAATAAGATATGTTAGGTTTGTAGCCCTTCCAAAGTTTATAAGGTATTTTCTTTAGCAATGGATTGATACACACTTGGTTTATAACATAACAAGCTGTACTTATCATATGAATTAGTTGAAGTGACTTGTCCGTTGATACCATGTCCTTAGACTTAAAGCTATTTTTTTTATTGTTTCCCTCGTGCACATGCATCATATAAAAATCATTAACTTACGATTTGTGACTTGGTAATCCACATACTAACTCTAATTGGACCAGTTTTTTGATGGAGTCAGTGGATTTGTGAGCCAGCCTTCGATGTCACAATCATGAATTGGATATTATAGCCTTAAGACATAGTTCACCATGTTCAAACTGGTCAAAGATTTGATAATATATATTTTCTTTTCATTCGCCCGTGTATACCAAGTCATCATCAGCATATCTCATTAAATAGAAAGAATTTATATCAAGTTTAATATAATATCCCGCATCACATAGTCTACTTATTGAGACAATAAACGAGATATACATTTGAAATGATAATATTTTGAATTACAACATTACCTAATCTTATAATTTTATTTTTTCTTGATCACTTCCAAAAGTGACAGTTCCACCGATTATGTAAAGCGAGCATCTACTATCATTAATCCAAGTATTTTCATTAAGAAATGATACTAAACAAAACTCATTGTTATAGTATGATGATGTTGTTGTGCTTGCTCTGCTCCTATCCCTATCTATTTGGCTGCTATTTTTCTCGACATTCGTCATAAGAGTTTGACTCGGCTCTTGCTTGTCGCTTGATTCTGAGCTTGATTTCTCTACTTCAGTATTAACATGCTTATTATTCTCATATACACTGATTAGTGAATCTCACATATCACGAGAACAAGTCGTGTTATCAAATAAAACCCCTTGATTCACTAACAAAGTTGATGATAATATTAACCGTATAATCGTTATTTCTTTTATTTATTTTTGACTTAGTAGTTAATTTCTTATTATTTTTAGTAAACCGTGGTATGTACCCTTGTTCTACAATTTCTCATATGTCAAGTATGTTATGGTCATTCACCATACATTTTTTTTCAATATATAAAGCTATTTATGGTTAAACTAAATATTGAGGGTTCTTTCACAAATCTCAATGATTCTATTTGATAAATTCAATACAACCTGCTCTGATACTATTTTATTTTCTCTAAAGGTCTAGTATCAAATTTATCATAATAAATAAATAAATAAAATAAGAGAGAGAAAAAGAAAGAACATAAAAATTTAACAGAGTTCTCTATGAAGAGGCTATATCTCCGGGACCCGTAATCACAACAGTCGATTGCATCGAGCCACTAATACAAGCAAGTCTTTTACAACTGTGAATTTTTGATCCCTTACACCAAGTAATAGGACAGTCGTCGGTTAAAAAAAATAGGAAGTGAAAAACTAAGTCTCACTAGAGAACAATCAAGATCTAACTTCTTACAAACTTTCAAAGGGTTTTGCAAAGTAATCTTGAGTTTAAAACATAAGAGAATAAAGCATAACACTTTTACAAAGTAGTCTTGAGTTTAAAATAGAAGAGAATAAAGTATAACACTTTTGTAAAATAGTCTTGAGTTTAAAACAGAAGAGAATAAAGTATAACACTTTTGCAAAATAGTCTTGAGTTTAAAATAGAAGAGAATAAAATATAGCACTCAAATAACTTGACGGCTAAATTTTTTACAGAGTGAAAATCATCAAGTTTGAGAAGAAAGACAAGTGTATATATAGAGATACATCAAAATCGACAATAAATCTGGCAGATCTGTTGTAATGGTTAGCTAACCGTTGTAACTGTTTGGTCAGATAAACCTTAGTACATTTAACCATTGCAAATGATGTAAAATCCATTATAACGGATATCTGAAGGAATTGTTCTGGAGATTTTTGATCAAATTTTGTACAGAAACGATTTAATCCGTTATAATGGATATTGGAATATGTTATAACGGTTAAGCAATGAAATTTCGCTCTAAGTCATCCGTTATAACAGATAATACATCCATTACAATGCTTAGTACATATGTTGCAAAGACTAGGGTATGTTTTGACTCAGAATCAATTTGATCAAAATTTATACATACTCGATTTAATCAGTTATAATTGTTAGGAGTTTCATTGCAATGATAAAGGCATAAATACTTCAATTTAATTATTTTAATCTTAAGACCACTTTGGTTAAATTTAATTATTATAAATCTAACATAATCAAACTATATTTTGAAATCTTCATATATGAGTTCTTCTACTTGAGCTCAATATCTGTATTTTATAAAACTTCAAAAAATTATTAAATTTCTATGTGATTGTTTTACAAATTGAAAAATATCATATTATATAATTTTGAGAATTATTTATATATAACAACAGCTTATTTCTATCTCATTGCATAAAATATGGATAAGGTAAATTGCACCATAGATTTCTTTCATTAAATACAGTGAACAGAATATTTCATTGAAATCTTAATTTTTTTAAAAGCAAAAAAAGACACTTTCAAACAGTCAACCAACTTATTTACCTCATTAATTCCATATTGTATGTACAGTCCAACAAAGGCCCTCGACCTCGAGTATATTCCAAAATAAAAGAAAACAAAAAAGAGAAAAAAAGGAGTTATATGAGAACACTGTGAAAGTTCAGAGAAGGTGGTGAAAAACAAGAGGCATTAAATTGGTGGCATGCGCTGTTTTACCTTTGGAGTCAGAGAGAGAGAGAGGCTCAGTTGACTGTTAAGGCACCACTCGTTCGTGTGTGAATTATTTGTTCTACAAATTTCCAAGTTCAAAACGCTCAAAAGCTCAATTTGCCTTCAATTTGGAGCAGGATGGTAGATGCATTTTGCTATTTGATTAATTGTCGTTTAAATTTCCTGTTGGTACGCTTCATTAAATACTCTTCTTACTATTAACCTTTTGGAATCGTCTAAATGGCCGCATTGTGCTGGCATTTTGTATGCGGCTTTTGCATAGTAAAGAAGGGTTGGTTCTTCATTTCTTACTTTAATTTTTCAGAAAAAAAAAGTGATTTATTTCATTAAACGGACCGTTGGATGCACCTTTATCATAAATTAGTATCAATTTCTAACCAACATACGCTTTTCGGTGTACTATTTTCTCTTTATTTCCTCTTCATTCACTAACTACCAATTTGTTTGATACTTTGACAATTTTATCCATATTTTATGCATGACGTGAAATGTTATGAATTATTATTTACAAGATCTTTCAAATGAAAATTGCAATTGTCTATATTTAATGGAACGATATAGGATATCAATTAATTTTTAACTTACATGCAAATCAGTACACAACTAATTTATAATTGAGAAAAATAATGTATTTATATTCTTCCATATGTTTTGGTAAAGTATTATAAAGTTGTCAAACATACTGATTGTCAATTTATCCTCACTTCTTTTCCCCTTTTTAGTGGATATGACAGTAACCTATATTGGACATGCAGTAACAATGGCCATCAGTGTCAATCAGAAACGATCGGTAGCTATATCCGAGTTAAAAAAATAAAATATTTGAGTAAAAAAAAACTTTATTATTTATCATATGAATTTTATTTTTCAGTGAATCAAAAGAGTGCCCAGACGCCGGCTAGCACCTACCTTGATACCGCCAGTACATACCGAAACAAAAAAGTCTAAAGATATAATTTGTTTTGGTGTGCATATAAAAAGTATGTCTATTGTGCTTCTATAAATATTTCGGCTAAAATATTTACGGTCAAATTTTAAAATTTAATGTTTGATATATTGACCTGGAAATCTAAAAAATATCTTTGTATAAAAAAATTAATGTATACGAATTTTTATTATTTTTATAATTGTATTACTACTTTTAATGATTTTTAAAAATGACCCTAAAAAATAAAAAATACTAATATTTGTATGTGAAAATGGATCATTTTTAAAAAATCATTAAAAATAATAACATTCTAAAATTGATAAAAATTAGTATGCTATAGATTTTGGCAGAAAGTATTTTTTTTGAACTATCTAGATAAATATTTTGGACGTAGAATTTTGAAATTTGTACTGTAAGCATTTCAGCCGAAGTGCTTATAAAAATACAATAGGCAAACTCGTATATATGACACGATATATAATTATTTATGGTACATCCAATTAGTTAATGTTGTCATTTAATAATATATTTAAAAGTTTTGGTCTAGTGATAATGATATAAATCACAAATTTAAAATTCAGATAGAAAATCCTTCATGAATATTTGAAGTTAAAAGTAATTTTTGAAATTTAATTGCACTGACACCAATTTAGTACCCAAGCTTTGTGATCCCTCTAATTGCTTGCCTTTTCAGTTGAAAAAAAATGTAGAATAACTGTGATACTGTTGGAACATTGTACGGTTGGTGTCCATTTTCTGACTTGTTTTAAGTACTATATTGTCGTGTTTTTATTTTTTGCGATCAAGATAAAAATCTAGACTATTTAATTTCAAATATTTTTGAGAGCATTTATTATCAACCCTCATAATAAAATCACACTGTTAAGATTTGTTTTGCTTTTGCCAAAACATTATCATTTACAAGGAGACAAAAGTGTCCCAAACTAAAGTATGATTTTGATAGTCGCAGTCTTATAATCACCCGATCGAGTAGATACTTTTAGATACTTTGGAAAATAAAATTGCAGATTTAACTATTTTATCTTAACATTCTGAAGCCAATATTTAGTTTTGTTTTCAATTGTATTTATAAAACTGTATTTTTATGTTTGTGATTATTAAATAAAACCATCCTTCTGGTAACCTACTACGCAATGTTATGCATTGTTATCGTTATTAAAAAAAAGGATTTTCTCGGTCTTGGGTCGGTTTAACTGTCACATTCAAGCATCGACCAAGATATATAGAAATCATTTGGTTTGTGGTCGAATGTACTACACAAGTATTGTCTGAGTTTAGTGGATACATTTTCTTGTAAATGTCATGATATTCATGGGGACAACCTTAATTTTATTGGAAACACCACATGATGGCAACTAGAAAAAAAGGCACTAACCATGTGTGTGGTTGAAATTTTGTTTATTTGGGACTTTGGGGTTATTTCTTCTTTTATTCGTATTACCTAAAAGTGTTCAAAGTTGAATATTCAGAAATATTAGAAGAGCCTAGATTAGGTTCGATAGATGACGCAATGTTAGGTGAAAGAGCAGATATAACCAATACTTTATGCCAATTCTAGAGCTAGTTTTCAGAAAACTAAAGCCCATATTTTCAAGCCCAAATTCAGTATGGCACTATTTTTATTTGGGTAGCTGGTGATAACAGGCTCATTTGTCACAGCACATTAGGTCATAATTGTTAAAAGTAAAATTTTATATCATATCATAAAATTGACAATCAATGACATCTCTGAATATAATAAAATTATTAAAATTAATGACATCTCTGACTAAAATAAAATTATTAAAATGATAATTTATTTCTCCACTGATATGATTTATCAAATGGACTATCAAATTTAAATAATTATTTAATTTTATCTAATATTTACATCTCTGAAATTGAAATGACAATTATTAAATAAAATTTAATAATTAATTTAACAGTGAGATATTGATGCTCTTACCTCATTTTTTTCTAATCAGAAAATTTCCTTCATATTGTAGTGGGGCTAATAGCCTAATACTGTCTAAATCATGTTTCTTTAAAAATTACACAAACAAAAAGAAAATAAAAGGAAGCAAATAAATAAATAATAAATAAATAACTGAGATAGTAGAATATCATGAAAAGAAAACTTCACAATGCGAAATATTTATTTTTATTCCCTTTTTTCATCCTTGTGCTTTTTCCATAACATTTTGTTTTCTAGGCAAGTTATTTACACGAAGTAACAATAATTCAATAATTTGGTTTATCAGTTTATTAAACTAAAACAAAATACAAGCGGAATCCAAATGACACAACAAGAAATGCATTCTTTCATTACTAATATGCAGAAAAGAAACTATTTATGTAATAAAATAATCATACTGGCCAAACCCAAGTAACAAAATTTCTGTTGCAATTAAACAAGAAAACCAAAGCTATCCCATGCTGCAATGACCTCGAAATAGCAGCTTAGCACTGACATATATTATTGTAAGCAAAAATGAATAATTGTCGCCAGTTACAGTTTTGTGTATCTTCCAACAAAAAGAAAAAAAGAAAATTACAGTTTCGCAAAATTCCTTAACTGTCCATACAAATTACATCAAAATGAGGGCATGAATAAATAAAGGCTCATCGTTACCAATTAGAGATCACATCTTAAAAAAATATTGATTAATCGGATTATAGACTACAAATGAAAAAAAAATAATGAAGGGCCTTTAACCTACATCAACCCTAGTGAAAACTATTTGTTGTGCTAAAAAAGGCTTGGCCTCATAACCTCCTAAACCCCCGCAAACCCTCCCCTTTCCCTCAAAACCCCAAACCCAAAATATACCACCAAAAAACACTTTACAGTTGCTGCCATTGGATGTCAAAAGCACAGCTTTAATTATGTTCAGTAGTTACATAAATTAATAGTCATGGGTGTACATTGCACTCATCCATGAACCGCTCAGTATAGGTTACATACCTTCTCCAGTAGTCCTTGTATTCAGGTATGCCCATATCAAGCCAGGGTTTCATGTTGCCATTGTAATGCAGAGTCGCTGCATTTTTTATTGCACCATCTGGAATTGCAAAGTCATGGCCGAGACCAGACTGCATCCAGGAATCTTCTAACATGTGTACCTGACCTTGAAGTGCAAGTATTGTCAAGGGGAGTGACATCTCTCTCCATTGTTTCGAGTTGCTTTCTTTTCCATTGTCCAACTGCTAACAGAATAGCAAAATTATTAGTTAAGACAGAAATATAACACAAAGTTGAAACACTTGACATGCATTGGCAATAAAATAGATTTTTTTTCCTATTCAAGCAATTTTCTGAGTTTATTGTTCTTAATATTAACTAATATGTAAACAAAATTGACATTGTTCAACAATAAGTATTACCCTATAAAAGAAATAAAAGTTTGCTACTAACCTTTTTGACAAGCTCATCATATGCACTGCTAATGCTCATCTCCCTCCATTTCTTCAAATCAACAACATTTAACCCAGAAATCCACAGACAATCCTCATTAGCACCATAGTCAAACCCATTTAAATAACCCTTAATCTGGCCTAATCTAACCCTGCAAAAATCAACTGAACCGACAACCTTTCCCACCATATCAATTTCAAAAAGTTGAGACAGATCTCTCTGCACAACCAAATCATCATCCAGTAAGACGATTTTCTCCAGATCAGGGAATATTTCTGGAAGGAGAAAGTGTGAGTGGCTGAATACAGAAATATATTCAGTTCTGTTGCGAGCGACGACTCTGAATTCTTCTGACGGCAAAAGTGTTCGCGAGTTTGTGTGCTTCAGTTTGAGCTGTTCAAAATTCAGTACATCGACAGTGGCATTCTTATAATTATTTCTGGCAAAGAAATGCTTCATTGCATAGAAATTTTGTGAATCTGTGAGGATATGAAATACAGCACTTCTAGAATCCTGAAAATAATAAAAGATCTATATCAAAAAAACAATGTAGAAAACTTGTCAAAATTTTTTTTGAAGATTGCATTAGGCTTTAATCATCATCATTGTCATTATTATCATCACCATTACTAGCATTATCATTATCATTATTATTATCATTGATTTTTTTTTATCTTTGAGATTTATGATCTTTGTGATTTTGGAGTCTATCCCAATTTATTTGGGGTTAAAGGTTTTGTTGTTGTTGTTGTTGTATTGCAGTAGATTTTAATGCAGGACCTCTGGGGTTCAAAACAGTACTGGTGTTGGTCATGCTAAAGCTGTTTCAGTAGGATTAAAATTTAGTTGTGAGTCTTGAATCTTCACAAGGTTCAGTTTCATAAATTTTACACACACAAATGGCTGTACTAGTGAAAATCATAGCACCGCGTTGGCAGTTATGATCACTAATGTATAATGACGCATGTTAGGTACAACACAACTATAAAAATGATACATTATTTGTATAAGCAGGCACAGATGGTAGCAAACCTTCAAATGCATGGCAGTAGAATTAACAGTGACTGAAATTGCAAGTACATTTGTAGAAAGCACCACAAAATGCTGCAAATTAGCATCTTCTGCCTCATAAGTACTTCTGCCTTCCAAATCACCTGTTCCCGAACTTCTGAAATATTCTACAGTTAGTCTAAGAGTGAGACAGTTGTGTGTTTTAGGTACAGTTTGAACCCCTAGGTGGTACAGAAAGGCGCTCTGCCGCATGTGGAAATAGGTCTCCTCTTCTGTTAAATCTACCAGTTGTCGTAATTTTCTCTCAAAATTTCTACAATCGATGTGACATGATTTGGCTTCATCTATTGTAAGATCCATCGATTTCATGTTCTTCCCAGAACTACAACAAAAATAAAAAGTTAGCATCAATACTACAAAGAACTATCTGTCTTCACAGCACATAAGTCCCTAAATCTTAGGAAGCTTTTGGTGCATTTCTTTGACTAATTTTTATCCGTCACAGTATTACACAACATTATACTCATTAAATGCTTGGAACAGGCAAACTGGCAAAACATGCATGCTGGTATATTGTACCGGTAAAAATCATAATTCATAACCTCTCAGGAAAATAATCTTTCAGTGGTCTGACCAGAATTTATGTTTGCCATTACAGAACAAAAGCTTCAGGATGTCTAATAATGACAAATCAGGAGCTTCAATGCATTTGAATGATCGCCAGTGAAAACATGCAGAATTTCAGTACAAGTCATCTCTTAACAAAGTGAGTGGTGCTACAGAAACTTACCAGTTGAAAATTACAACACGTATGCTGCAAGAATATGGTACTAACAAGATTTATGATGTAAAAACACTTTTATCAAAGAGAAAAGAAGAAGAAGATAAATCATTTTGCACATTCTACTGAACAATGGGTTATTTTAAAATTCTCAGGAAATTACTCACAAGTTTGGTAAATCGGCATCTGAAATGGCTTCACTCAGCATCCTCTCATGCTCTTGAATATTCTGTTTGACATCTTTTGCCAGCTTCTCTTGTTCCTTTTTCTTGGCAATACTAGGATAATAAGCTCTGGCAATAAACAGCTGGTCTTTTAGCCGTCTGACTAGTGAATCCTTCATTGATTCCTTGTGCTGGGCTGACCAGAGGCAATAGCTCCCAAATTGTAATTGGCAGGATTTGGGGGGCACAGTTTGAGATGGGTCATTTAAATTTTTGGTTTGTTCTTTTTCGATGGTCTCAAAATTCTGGAAAAGAGAAATAAAAAAATATAGTACAAATAGGTCACCATTTGGTTAAAAATTTGAAACAATGGACAAATAGTAAGCACACAAGATTTATTAGTTTTGTTGTGGTTCAGTTAAATTGGTATTAGGTTATGTAACATACTTTATCACACAACCGCACCTGACTTGCTGTAGGAAAATTCTGTCCAACATCCCTTCCCACAATAGAATTTATCACATAGCCAATATTGCCATTCTTGGCAATAGTAGTGAAAAACAAAACTTACTCCCAATGCAGTAGCTAGTGGCTCTGGCTTAAATGCCTTCTTTATGTGTGAACCTGTTAGATAAACAAAAATAGTTAGATTAAAAAAATAATAAAAAACGTTAAAGCAGATTCATATAACAGAGTTAAAAGAAGAAAATGGCATTAAAAATTTGCCTTTCTTTGAAGTGCCTCCACTTGATTTCTTGTTTGTTAATTTGTCAGATTTGACCTTAATCTTCTCCACAATATCCTATTAACAAAAGAAACAATTTAGCTGCAATATAAAAACAAAAAGTGTTCAAACTTTATACTGAAGCTCCTCAACTTAAAAGCCATTTAACCTTTTTAAGGCTTGGTCCAAATTTCCTCATCAGATTATCAACTCTCAATTGGTCGTGCTGTAATAAACAAAAATAACAAAAAGTAATGAGCAATTATAAACCATCCCCCATCTCTCCCAAACAAAACTGGTTAATTCATTAGTGCAAGTGATTATTGGGTAGTGCGAAATTGGCCTTTGATAAGGAGCTCCAAATGAATGTGAATGTAAAAGTAAATCACATTGAGATGCTCCATCAATGAGATATTGGGAAGACAACAAACCTATACTATAATGTAATAAATTCAAGAAATAAAGATAAATATAAACCTTCAAGTTTTGTCCTCGGCCACCTTTGAGATGTTTGTAAATGCCCAATTTGGATTCCTGCGCCAAGCCAAACAATATGAAAAAAGGTAGTACTAATGCTAAGTCTTTCCCTTTTTTTTTTTTTTTTTTTACCGCGTGTTAAATCAAAGTGCAGAAACTCATTTCAAAGGTCAAATTTGTCACTTTAAACTTGGGAAATGAACGTTAGGTAAATTGAACAGAAATAGAAATCTTACCAGGGTTACTTGATCATCACTCGAGTAACCTGCATTGACAAAAGAAAGTAACAGTCAGCAATTTATAACTATGAAACCTAGATCTCTATTAAATAATCGAACAAGCTCTCTCATAGTTTCCACTACATCAGCACCATGCTTGACAGTGCACCACAGCCACTGATTTAATGCAACCAAACCGCAGCACTGAAGGCAGCAAGGGACAAAATCTAAGTTCCAGTGGCAGATCTTACGCAGATATCTGTGTAGCGAGTCACCACACGGCCGGCTCCAGAAGCTGAATTATGGCATTCTTTTGAAACACAAAATGGAGCCCAATGTGCAGCGCTTACAACACAAACCAGGCACCAAACCTCCCTCTTGTTTCTCTCTCTATAGGGGAAGAATTCCCAAATCGAGTAACATAATTCACTGTTGCAAATGGTGCATAGGCTCGTACCTGAGGGGAAGCGATTGTAGAAGCCCAGTAGAAAAACTGACGGCGCCAGAAGAGAACACAGAACCAGCACGAGCACCGGCATGGCAAATCCACGCCATGGCCGCTTCGTAGCAGATCCGTTGAGCAATGGAGGCGCAGTGTAACCTCCTTTCATCGCTACAAAGCTTCTCTCTTTCGTCTGTTCTTCAATTTTCTTTCCTTTTCTTCTTATTCTCTACGTTTGCATTTGTGTGGAAGTGGAGAGCAGAGTGGAGGCCATGTGTGATCCAGGCTTGGTGGTGAAGGATAGTGAGTGGCGATCTCCTTTCTTTTTTATATTTTCTTCTTTAATTTTGGTCTATTTTTAAGGTGTTTTATTCGCTCTTTTGCTTTCTCCTTTGTGCTTTGCGCTTTTTGATTGGATGCTGTCGACTCGACCGTCGAGTGTCGGTACTATTTTTGAATTTTGATGGTCGGGTTTTGGTGTTTAGACGAATCACGAATACGATGCAGGAATCGGTGGAGAGGCGCGGTGAGGACTGAGGAGTGAGACTGTGAGAGGGAGGGAGAATGTTACAATGTTACATTACTATGGTCCGTGAAAGAGAGAGAGAATGGAGATAGACGTGAGAAAAATATTAATGGAGGAATTTTTCTATGTACTCGGTCTACATTCATACGTGATTTTGTCCTTTTCATAATAATTATAACAACAACGCAATAGGAACTGATCTTCAAAGTCATTGATATAAAAACTTGTGCTGAATTTCGAAATATATGAATATATCATTACAGATACTTGCTCTTATGTTATATTTATATGGCACGCTTTAATTGAATTACAAACCATAATGACATGTATAAGAGATAATCTGTTTTTGTCTTTAGTAGAAAAACCTAGTTACTCTAGTTACATGCATGTATACGAGATTTTTTTTTCTAAATTATAAAAAAATTAAAATATAATTAAAATTGAAATTGAAATGAATCTTTTTCAAAGGAATTTTGTACTTTGAAACATCATTACATGTTATTTTAATTAATATGATATTCAATTTCTAGCTTTGAAAGCTTTCTAAGAATATAATTTGTCTTTTGTTTATATTATGAATGATTTTTCTAAAATCAACAAATGCCACTTTTTGACAAAAACAATGTTTCCCTTATGTTGACTTGTTTGTTTAGGACACTTTTCACTTTAAAGTATAAATATTGTATAATCACAAACCTACTTCTGAATATTATTAGAACGAACTTCAAACATTTATTAATGTAATCAAAAATTATGTGAAAACTATATGTTGTTTTTGTTCTCATCATATTAAAGCAACTTTTTTATTGTCAAAAGTTATTACCTCTAGCTGCGATGAAAAAATAGTATATTTTACAAACTTTAAAGCTGAACATAAATTGTCATTTTTAAGAATTTTATTATTTTTCACGCAAAAAAAAAAAATTTTATTATCTTTCAGATGATTAAATCTCACTCGGTCGTCGAACATGTGTTCTGGTCCATGGTATAAACGTGAAACATGTCCACGAAATAATAGTCGAAGAAGGCGCAAGCGTGACTGGCGAATGGCGATAGAGCATGAATGAGCGCGATGGGCTTATTTTTTCTTCTTGCATGCGATCCTTTGTTACATAAAAGGTGCTGTCTGTCGTAGATTACGATTAAAAAATAGGGACCCGCAGGCCTCAAATAAAGCAATAAATAGCGGTTCTGTCTGTACTCGCGTTGTCCAGCCTGTCATAGTAGTGTTACACCTTTCGCAACTCAATTTAGTTTCTTAATTTGGTAACGCGGAGATCTGGATCGGCGAGTTACTGGTTCGAGCATGTGGGTCCCACGCTCGTGCGTTCTCAGTATGTTTGTCGGGTTCGGATCCACGTTTTTATTCGATGGTTTTCTATTTCTTTATTTTTCTTGGAAACAAAATGCGTCTGCTCATTTACAAAGCAGCCCACCGCTTTACACAAATTATTTTGTCACATCTTTCCAGAGAATCCAGACACAGTTACTTTCGCGTTCAATCAATCCGGTCCAGTTTTTTTTAGAATAAATAGTACGACTATACGACAAATATATTTTGGTTTATTTGCTTTTACAGTTTGACTGTAGGGTAAAAGATGATTAAGAAACAGCTGGCACAGCCATGGTCGGATGCAGGGGCAAATATCGGATTATAATAGCTTATTGGATTTAAATCTATTAACTAATCGTAAGATCTAAATAAAAATAATAATTTAATATATATTCTTACATAATAAAAAAATTATTAGAATAATAACATTTTATATATTAAAAATAACAATAAAATAAAGTTCAAAGTAATAGATAATCAAATTGATGAAGAAAATTTTCGTCTATAAAACTTTATATTTTGATATCTTTGCATAATTATTTCATTATACATGATATTAAATATTTTTTTCTCAATAAAATTAATCGACAATCAAAAAAAAAATTCCAAGGGAGGACAAACTACCGAAAGTATTACTGAAAAGACTGCTTTTCAAAATCAAGAAGCCATTCCCCCCCCCCCCTAGGCTAGTGTGCATCCGCCCCTGAGCACAGCCATGGTTCACTATTGCTCAACCAGTCAATCTGGAAGCTAGACAATTAAGTAAATTTTTTTTTTTTCTTTTATAATTATTAACTCGAGTTCTAAAATTCTAATCAACTTTTGGGTTAATTAGAAAGCGCGTTGTTAATTAGAAGACTAGTTAGTACTTAGTAGTAAGAAGATTATCATGTGATATGCCTTATCATATTAGTTGTCATTTGTCAATTTTACACGCCCACTTTCCTCTGTTGCATGTGCATGGTTTAGGAATGAACCGGTTGTCAATTGGAGTGGCAAATTTTCTTGTTTCAGGTTGTTATTTGTTAGGATTTTTTGTTATTTTGTCAAGGTTGGATATCTATTGAAAGGTGGTCATGCTATCGTAGATCGTCCAAAAACATTAACCCTGCACAAGTTCAGAGTTGCATTAATAATTCACGCGTGATAAACACATACATGTATAGGGTTAACACCTGATAGAAGAAATTTATAAATCGTACACACTCATTTTGAATCTGTGCAGAATTAACAATTTTGGACATTTATTCACAACAATACAAAGAGCGAAAAAAATCATTGACAATGACAAAATTGATAATCTTGAAAATGAGTTTTCAAAGAAATAAAAAATAAAAAAAGTATATACACATTCTGAAACTTATATATTGGTTGTGTTTCAAATTTTATAGGGCCTAAGAATTATTTAGTGCTCCATAAAATCATTTAAAATATATATGAAATTTATAACAATTCAGATTTAGTGGTCCGTTATGAGATATAAAATGACATTTAGATTACATAAATTTAAAAACACGATCAATATAAAGTTAAAGAATATATTTATATTTTTAGTTTTAATTATTATTTTTTATTTATTGGAAAGAATTATTATTCAAATTATCAAGTTTAGTATTATAAATGAATATAAGTATCCAACGAAGGACTCCTGAGACACTGGTACGTGGTGGTATTCTTAATTGTCCCGAAAACATAAGAAAATATAGAGATTGACTGAGACTGATATGGAAGAAAATAAATATTTGAAGGATTGGAGTATCTAAAGAGCTTGTTTTAGATATGAGTGTCTGAAACATGATGATTAATGTATCAGAATTATTATTTAGAAATTAGAGGTATAGTGATATAGTTATAGACTTTAAAAAAATAGTTATAGACTTTAGATTTTTTACATTTTTAGATTTTTCGGGTTTAAATCTTGGATTTAGGATTTTAGAATTTAGAATATGTTTTATAATATAGATTTACTGTGTTCACAACTATTAGGACTATTATTATAACTATTAACATTACTATTATTATTATGGATGTTCGTATTATTATTAGTACTATCATCATCCTCATTTTCATTATTCTCATCATTATTGCTATTAGTATCATTATCATTATTATTATTATCATTCATTTTTTATTTTTGAGATTTATAATCTTTATAATTTTGAATTGGATTTTATTTTTAGTTTATCCCAATTTATTTGAGATTAAAGACTTTATTGTTATTGTTGTATTATTGAATATTATACTTAAAATTCTCTTCATGCTAGAGCTATAAAATAGTATAAAATATAAAATATTAAGATAAATAATTAATAGTATAAAATATAAAATATATTTAATAAAATTTCACATTAAAGAAAATTTAGACACAATATTTTTAAATACTAAGTAATAATAATAATTATAATAATAAATAATATAATTAAATATTAATAATTTATAAATGATCATATAAAAAAATTAGATCATTTTAAGAGTTAAGTTTCACTTTAATTATATTACACATATTATTTTAAATGAGAAAAGAGAAACTATTTTTAATGTATCATTGAATTCAAAAAGATGAAAATATTTTGAATAAAATTAATGATAAAAAAAGTGATGATGTGATATATTTGAAAATTTTATAAGCTTAATAGAATTTTATTTATGTATTAAAAATTTTGTATCTTTCTGCAGAAGCTCTTTGACGTCTGTCAATTTAACGCGCCGACCATTGATTTTCATCCTTCTTATAATATGTAAAGGGTATTTTAAAATTATTATATTTCACACTACATATCTGTAATCTTTACACTCTCACTTTATTATTGATATCGAACATCAATAAACTTAGAATGCACTATTCTGTTCTTAGTTACATTAGCTCAATCGTCATTCATCAAACATTGCGCACATGCATCATCGGTTGAAGTATTGCGTTTGCCACAGACAATCTGGAATAATCAATTATGTCATTTGAATGATACCAGCTAATTAATCTTTTACTTTGAGAAGAGGTTCTTGGAGGAACTTTTGTTTTGATCAATTTAATGAGGTGTTTCCTTTTGTTTAATTCAGCTTTGAAAAAGGACTGAGAACAACAAAGAACATTTTTTTTTCTGCTAAACTCATGCCAACCAATTCTGTTTACTTGGAACAGGCGCCATCAATTTTATGTTTATGTTTAGGTACAGTGAATTAAATTTAGGCAGAATAAAAGATGTATGAGCGTTATACTTATACTTGTATACCATAATATGTCTTTCAACAATACGGATATTTAAAAGACTGTTAAAATATATCAAAATACAAATTATATCATATTTCGTGTCAGCATTTAATATGAATATATTGAATAAACTCAAATTTTTAATTAACATTTATGAATAAAAGAATGCATTTGTTCTTTTTCTTAATTGCGTATTAGATATACAGCTGTACAAACTAAAGTCCCATAACAATTGCTATTTATCTTTTGCGATATATTGTTCTAAAATAAATCAAAGAAAGTTTTTCTAATAAGTCCACTAAATTACTTAAAAGAAAAAAAATCCTTAAAATAAAAAAAATTCTAACGTAGCCACCTCCTCCTATAATGTTATAAGTTTTTCATTCTCTTCACCTTCTCCTTAATTCTAGATTTAATTTTGTATTAATTTTCTCTTTTATTACATGATGTTTCTCTAGTTTATAAATATAGGCTTGTATATTGTTGATGGTGAAATAGATCTCTATATGAGATAATATAGAAATAAAATTTTAGCTTCTCATAATTTTTATCTTCTATCTTTATTTTATAACACGTTATTAGCACGACTTCGCTCTAATCGAGTTGTGACGGAAGTTTATTTTATAGTAGAAGCACGAGATCGACATAATCAGATTGTCTCTAAAAAGAGGAAAAAAAATAAGATTGAAGGCTCCAGCAGAGCAATGACAAGTATTAGAGATGAATGTCTAGTAGACAGTGGAACAACAAACACAATATTAAAAAGTAAGAAATATTCTTCTCAATTGTCTCATGTAGAGACACATGTTAATATAATTTCTGGTATTAGTAACTTAATTGAAGGCTACGGAAGAGCTCGTATTTTATTATCAGAAGGAACAAAATTAATTATAAATGATGCATTATACTCTAGTAAATCAAGAAAAAATTTACTAAGTTTTAAAGATATTCGGTGTAATAGTTATCATATCGAAACCATGACTGAAAATAACATTGAATATCTTCAAATTACAACGATTAAATATGGTCGGAAGATCGTATTGGAAAAGATGAAAGCTTTATCATCTAGACTATATTGTATGAACATAAGTTCAATAGAATCAAATATGATCAGTAACCAGAAGTTACATGACATGAAAATATTTACTCTGTGGCATGACATGTTAGGTCATCCAGGTAATATTATGATGAGGAGAATAATTGAAAGTGCAAATAGACATCCTCTAAAGGACCTGAAGATCCTATTATCAAAAGATTTATCATGTGCAGCATGCTCTCTTGAAAAATTGATAATTAGGCCATTTAAAAATAAAATTGAAAATGAATCTCCTTTATTTTTAGAGAGAATTCAAGGAAATATGTGTGGGCCTATTTCTCCTTCATGTTGACCATTTAGATATTTATGGTTTTAATTGATGCATCAACTCGATGGTCACATGTTTGCCTATTAGCTACAATAAATGTTGCATTTGCTAGGCTATTAGCACAAATAATCCAATTGAGAGCAAATTTTTCGGATTACCAAATTAAGAGTATTTGGCTTGATAATGCAGGAGAATTTACATCTCAGTCTTTTAATGATTATTGTATGTCAATTGGGATTAAGGTAGAACATCCAGTTGCTCATGTACATGCACAAAATGATTTAGCTGAATCATTAATTAAAAGATTACAGCTGATTGCTAAACTGTTACTTATGAAATATAATCTACCATCTTCTGCATGGGGACATACCATATTACATGCTGCTGCACTTATTAGATTAAGACCAACTGCATCTCATAATTTTTTTCCATTACAATTGGTCTCTGAAAGAGAACCAAATTTATCCCATCTTAAAATTTTTGGTTGTGCTGTGTATGTTCCAATTTCTCCTCCACAACGCACAAAAATGGGACCACAGAGAAAATTAGGAATTTATATTGATTTTCACTCTCCATCAATTATTAAATATTTAGAACCATTAACTGAAGATATTTTTACAGCTCGTTTTGCTGATTGTCAATTTGATGAGACAATATTCCCAATCTTAGGGGGAGAAAAAGAAAAGCTGGAAAAACAAGTAATTTGGAATGCATCATCAATATCTTATCTTGATTCCCGGAGTGGTCAATGTGAACTGGAAGTTCAAAAGATTATACATTTGCAAATAATAGCAAATGAGTTACTAGATGTATTTATAGATACAAAAAGAGTGACTAAATCACATATATCAGCTTTAAATGCACCTGCTCGAATTGAAATAACTCCAACAGAGGTTACTATACAAAAAAACGTGGAAGACCAATCAATTTCAAAGATAAAAATCCACGAAAAATGAAAGAGCAGAATAATACAGTTGGTGTAATTCCAGCAAAAATTACCGATAAAATCCCAGAAGAGATTGTCAGTAAAATCCAAGAAGAGATTGGAAGTAGAACCCCAGAAGAGGTCGTTGATAAAGTTCCAGATGAAACTCAGGCACCGAATGATTATGAGATCTCAATAAATTATGTACAGAATGATATAATATGGAACCGAAATGAAACACATATTAATGAAATTTTTGCATATACTATAGCAATTGAAGTGATAAATGAGGAAGATTATGTGCCAAAAACTCCAAAAGAGTGTATGCATAGAAATGATTGGTCAAAATGGAAAGATGCCCTGAAGGCTGAATTAGATTCGATTGAAAAGCGAAATATTTTTGGACCTGTAATTCTAACCCCTAAAAATGTTAACCCCGTAGGTTACACTATTTATCTAGTAGTACAATATTAATAGTGTATAATATAAGGCGAAACATCTAAGGAGGAGTGTTATAAAATTAATGATAGATGTTTCACCTCCTCCACCTCCTCTCATTCCTCCACTTCCTCCCATAATGATAGAAGTTTTTCATTCTCTTCACCTTCTTCTTAATTCTAGATTTAATTTTGTATTAATTTTCTCTTTTATTATATGATATTTCTCTAGCCTATAAATAGAGGTTTGTATATTGTTGATGGTGAAATAGATCTCTAGATGAGATAATATAGAAATAAGATTTTAGCCTATCACAATTTTTATCTTCTATCTTTATTTTATAACTGCGACATAATTCTGTAAATTTTAATTGTTCGGGGGCAAAGCTTGGGAATAAAGAAACGTTAACAAATGGAACCATGATTGATGGAGAATCTTGGTCCCATTAGCCGCTTTACCTAAAAAAAGAAATCCCATGATTATTGATTAATGCACAAAACTTTGCATATTAAATTGGATCATGTGACAGTGACAATGATACAGTCCGAGACAAGTACGGCTATTACATTAAAGTCTATTTTTTTTAAGAATCTAAACAAAGAGCCCAAGGCTAATAGACTATGATTCTTAGTTATTGTATTGGTATATATTAAAATATAGATTTATTATTATAATGAGAAGGGATCGGTTTACAATAGTTTATTTTGATAACTTTAACAATGAATCTCTAAATAAATATTAAAAGAATCTAAAAAATGAAAAAAATATAAATATATTTTTCTACTTTTATATTGATGGTCATTCAAATTTCATTTCATTATCATTTGATAGTCCATCAAAGACCGTTAAATTGAACAGTTGCAAATTGTATAAAAATTTGATGGTCTTTAATGGACTATCAAACGATAATGAAATTGTATAAAATTTGAATGACCATTAATTTAAAGGTAGAAGAACACATCTATAAATTTTTTTTTTCATTTTTAAGATTTTTTATATATTTATTTATAAATCCATTATCAATGGATCCCCACTCTATTATAATCAATTTAAATTTTGTTTTTTTTTATTCTGGCAAGGAACAGAAAAATAAAATAAATAACAAAACAGAAATTCATACCGTGTATATCATTATTATTCAGGATCAAATCGAGTCAGGAAGGTCGATTAACGAATTAAAGTATGAGAAATTTATCCATCTTTTAAAATAGATTAGGTGGTTTGCAGATAATGGGTATGCTGCGAATATATCATATTATGAGTGCATATTACGAAAAAAAAAAAAATACAAACTATATATATAATTTTTAATACCACCGAAAAATAAATAAAAAAAACTCACTAATAAGATAAGGTCTAATTTAACATTTATTTAATATATGATTATATGTCTATTATTCAAGATTTTATCGAGAGATAACCGAAGTAAATCTATACGTTTACGCTTAAACGGATGGAGAAATTTTGAATAGCATATGTCGTTGAATGTATGATCGATGTCTATTACTAAGCTTGTAGATTTGTATGAAAAATGAACAAGAAACAATGAATTTAACACCATGAATCTCACTATACATGTTGAGACGACTCACCTTTTTTTTTTTAAAAAAAAAAAAGAGACGAGGATCTGCCTAGGTTGTATAAAAAAACTCGGGTTCGTGGTTCAGTTTGGATTTGATTCGGACTCAAGATAATTTGACTTGAGCTAATCTGATTCGATAGTTAAACGAGTTGAGTTTAAGTTGAGATTAGCTCGATTCAACTTGAATAATAATAATTTATATATTTTTCCTACTAAATTTTAATTCAATAATCCATCTCTTATTATCTCTCATCATCTCAGCGGACTTAATGACTTCTCATGCTCATTCGTGACTTAGCTCATATATCTGACTCGATACTTTTTTTTACTCATCCATCCGTTCAAATTAGTGCAACAAAAATGCCATTAAAAATATAATTTGTTGATATATTAATTTTATACTAACTCATATATTATTTTTATAGATATATTAACTTTATAGTTTATAAATTTACTAAATATAAATATCAAATTAAATCAACATACATACATTAGCTCATGAACTAACTTAAATAGTAATGAGACAAGCTTAAACCAGACTTTTCAGCTCGAAACATTTTACGAGCTCAACTTGACTCGACTCGAATTTTCATGAACCAAACTTAAACTAAACCCGACTTACTCGAACTTGACTCGTTTGCAGCCCTAAACCTGCCTAATACAATAGTCGACATCACACTGACAATGAACTTAGACTAGTTAGTATATGATAGTATATATTATTTTCATGAACACGTTAGAAGTACTCTGCAAATTCTGATGATTTCACGATCATAAATTCAGCACAAATTGATAAAAAAAAAATCAACGGACACACTCAAGCATATTGTAAATACATTTTCAAAAAATTTCATACATTATTTTATTAAAAGCAATTATGCACTTCATAATTCAGACAGCTAAGTAGATCACCAGATGAAAAGAAGACAGGATTAGAATAGAAAAATAGATAAATCAACTTATTTTGTACAAGTTAAAGAATAGAAATCCTCTAATCTTGTGCCGATCAAATTTGTAGAAATTATCGATGTTCCAATCCAAAAGAGAAGAACAACACTATTACAGCTTAGATGTTCATACGGAACAGGTAATACATACATCAAATATAAAGTAGTTAACATTTGAAAAATTCAAGAGATTAAGATCCACATCAAGTATATATATCAGATTGCAAAAAAAAAAAAAAATGCAACCAGGAGTTTAGAGAGCATCGCTCTTATGTTGATCATCTGCAGGTCCAGAATCAACAGCCTTACATTTTAACAATTCTACTTTCCTATTCTCTTTCTCATCTGGAAAGAAGAATCAACAACATCACAGGTTACAAATTTTCTAATAAAATATTATTCCTTTGGTTTTAAATATTTCTAAGAAGGATGGCAGATACAAAACATATGGGAAGAAATGTAAAATGTCAAGGTTGGAAACAAACATACACAATGGATAACTGTTTGTATTTAAGTAACAAGATTACCTTCTTTCTTAGTCTTCTTAGAATGTCCATATTTCTTTTTATTCACATCTGATGACTTGTCAAATAGATAGTTATACTCGTTCAATAATTTTTCTTTTTCTTCAGGGAGGCCAAGCACCTCATATGCATCTGCAACTTTCCGTACAATACTTTTTCTTGGAGGCTTCCGGCCATATGATTCGAGACATCTAAACAGCTGAGTAAATAGTATAACAAAAAAATGAATAATACAATAAAAAATGGAAATTAATAAAACATACCAAATCTTTGTGCATGGATATATAGTTTTGTCAGACCTGATTGGTTTAGTAACGTAAGGTTTCATACCAGAACTAAGAGAATATAAAATATCTTGAGAAGTCCCAATATTTGTGGAATTAATTCAAGAAAAAGAAATAGTTACTCATATGTTGGACATTATGAAATATTCATGCACAATAAACTGAAGGCACAATTCGGATTTGATCCTCAAACTTTTTTGTAAAATTCCAACCTTCGTCTCTAAACTATGTTTTGCACTAGGTTGGTCCTTGAACTCTCTAAAAATAATAAGTCCATGCTAGAGCAGTTTTCATATAAATGTTATGATTTATTGATTATTTTGAGAGAAATTAGAGGACTTGATCATTTTCTGGAAGCAGTTTGGTAAAAACCAAAATCCAGGCCAATTTTTTCTTTATCCCAAGTTCTGACCAACTGGCTTTTTTGAATAAAATAATGCAATGACCAATCTACTGAAAATGAATATGGAAGTTCAGGGATCAAGATGGCTGGATGCAAAGTTTCAAGGACAAGAACACTCCTAAATTAAATGCAATTTGCTTGATCTTTTATTTAAAACTGCTAACATGTTGTTTAGTGGAATTTGCAAGTTTCTCGCAAGAAACACAAATCCTAGCAGGAACCTTTACTAGCCAACTGAGCAAAAGAAAGATAAAGCATCAACAAAAATAACAGATACCTTTACAAGCCGATCTAGCATGTTGTTACGGTAATAAATTGACAACATTAGGTCACAAAAATCCCAAGACACATAATGCAGATTGTGGGCAATTTTACTCTCCCAAATTGTATGAGCCTCTTCTGCTCTATTGTCTTTCTCCAGAGCTTCTATTAGCAGCTTGTATGTTCCCATTGTCCCTTGACCTTTGCTCAGAATCCATTTTACTACCTACAAAAATCAAACAAAAAGTTCATGCCTTTTGTGAAAATTTCATTTTTAATAATAAATATCTTGTAATATGCACAGCCATCAAAGAGAGACCTCACATACAACCAACAAAAAAAAATTAATTCCTTTTAATATCTCTTCCACTGAGATCTTTAATACAAAGGTTTTTAACCAAGTCACAAACTCAATATCTCGCTGGTACTAACCATGATGCTGCCTGATGTTGTACATGAATGACACACAATGATATTAATTTGGATTTGACATTCAAGCAACCGTCACCCAAAAACAATCTAAAACCTAAATAATCACTTGTATGGGATTTCAGACCTAAACCTCAAAACACAAGTTCCATACAGGTCAAATCATTTACCACTGATTTGACGACCCAATCATGACAGGTACAAATAATCCATGGAGTCAAGGAATTGTACCTGCACAATTCGATGCCATTGTTCATGCTTTTCAAGAACAACAAGGGCTTTTCTTAGAGAGGACAAAGGAAAGGTTGGCTCCATAGCAACCCATGCATCTAGGGTTCCATAAACAGATTCCTTCGAGTCCTTAAGGCCAAATAGCTGACAAAATGGCAAATGACAAGTAAACTTAATAAGAAGACTAATAAAGATATCAGCGAAAGTATACATTAGGCCATTTACAACACATTGAAGAATTTTTTATCTTTTTGGAAAATTTTAACCACATAACTGCATGGGAACTGATGAACAGCAGCCACACCAACTAAGCCCAAAAAAAGATCCTCAATTTAATCTGATCTGGCCTTGAGTTACATAGCCAAACGATCCTCGATGCTCGCTCCTCACCCCTCGCCCCCCCACCCTTCCCAGCAGACACACAAACACACACATTCACACAGAGGATAAGAAGAAGATAAAGAAAAGAAACTATACAAGTGGCCAGACTATTAATGAGGCCCACAGGTTAGCAGTGGCGGATCTTGCCTTCTTAACAAGCCTGGGCACACTAATATAAGCTGGTATTAAAGTTTCAAAAATTAGATATGAAAGATGTAATTTTTCAATTAAGCCTAGGCACTCATATAGTTTTGAACTATACTTTTCTGATTCAAAATAAAAAAATACTATTTTACATGTATTTTAGAAAATCAAGCCCGGGCACCGGCCGGGACTTGCCTATGCATAGGTCCGCCCCTGCAGGTTAGTATTGTGCCAAGACCTGATGAAAAGTTTTGTTTGCAAGGGGGGGGCATAAATGATATCGAGTGCAATCTTACACACCGTGTTGACAAGTATTTTTCTCTTTTCAGCTGCTGAGATGTTCTTTCCGACTGGTTTAGTTAACATATCAGTGGTATCTTTTTTTCCTTGCTCATGATTATTTGTCCCATCATACCTCTGTAAATAAATCCATGTTACAATAGCCTAGAAAATAACTTGGGAAAATAAAAAAGAAAAACAAGGGGAGAACATTTTACATTTCCAAACCTTTAAGTTCTTATTTGTGAATCTATATTGTGTGTATTCTACAATTTCGTTTACAGTGCTATGAGCGGGCACCTTCGATTGAACAATATGGCTTGATGCACAATTGCTGTAATACTGAGCTTGAATCTGGCAAAAAAAACAAAGAACAATAATTGAAGAAAATAGAAAAATAAAATTCCAGCAACAAGAGAAGTTTTGTAAATGTACAAGGAACTTCACCTTCAAAATTTCAGTCAAACTCCTGCAAGAACCAAACAAAGAAATGGCAACAAGATTAGTTTGTCATCCACACATTTCAAACGGTTTGTAGCTGATGAGCAAGCAGCTGTTGTGGTTTAATACAGAGAAGAGTAAATCTTAGTTTATAAACTGAAAGATAATTCTAATTATACTATGTTCAAGCAATCAGCAAACTGTAAGGAACGCAGTCGTTTGCACCGTGTGAGTACAGTACAGTACAGCAAAGAATAACCGATTAGGATCGGTAATTATCCAATCTCAACACCAGCAAAACCCGTATTCAATAAAAGTAAATAAAAAAAGACATACACATAAAGGAAAACACCAACCAGAAGATCCCCAAATCATCTCGTTCGGATTTGAAGTGAGAAGCGCAGGACCTCCGTAGGGTGCCTACGACACGATACATAAGAGAGAAAGAAGAGGGAGAGGGACGGAGAGAACTCAGAAGGGAGAGAGGTCTTTCTTAGTGACGGTAATAGAACTACAGAAGCGAGGCGGAGAGGATGGACACCGACTCCAGCTTTCAAGGGTTTTGGGTGATTTTTTACTCTCCAGTTTTGATTTTTTACTCTCTGAAACTGGAGAGCAGGAGAGGTATTCACATTCATATCATATGGGTAATATGCTAACGAGTTATTATTGAAGAGGGCCATTCATGATACATGTGTGACGTTCTTTTTTAGGGTTGGGGTAGATGTTTTAAAAATATCTGATGTGTCTAGATTTGACCCGCTGGATCCGTCTCCGTGATCCCGATCTGATCCGATCCACTCCGTAATCAAATCCGTATCCGTTAGAACCAACAGATCTAGAACAAATGTAGACAAATTTTTTTCGAAAAAACCCATCTTAGACCCGACCCATCCCTACCGTTGGACTCTTCAAGAATATAAATGGTTATATATTTTAATATTTTTAATAATTATTTTTAAATTTTCAAAATTTTTGAGAATTTATTTGAATTTTATTAGGTTAATTTTAAATTTTGAAAAAAAATTGAAAAAAACCATGACTGACTCATCCCGTTCTCGACTCGACCCATCCCACTCTTAGACCCGACCCGACCCGACCCGACCCGTCGACCCGTCCAACCCGATGGGTCTAGGACGAGTTGCGGTCTAACCCTCCAAAAACCGACCCGTGGTAATCTGTCCCGCCCTAACCTGTCGACCGGTAAAAAGCCGTCCCATCTCGACCCAACCCGATCCATTTTTAATACACTAGGTCAGGGGTAGGTTCGCAGCCCTTCGAACCAATTTTTGAGTTCGCAGCTTTCTCGATCCGTTGATTTTGCATAGAGATTCATACTTTCAATGAATCCTAATTTCAAAATTCATGCTTTTACTGATCATTATAAATTTCAATGCAAAATCAACGATTTGAAAAAAACTATGAACTCAAAATTGATTCGAAAGATTGCGAATCTACCCTGACCCCTTTTTTATCGGTAGGGAATCCATTGAGAAATATTAGATAACCATGTCAACTTCCGTCTCTATCATCTCTATTAATTAATTTGTTTGTCAAAGGCGGAGTGTTCAGAGGGGACAACTGTTCTTTTTAAAATTTCCCCCCTATCCATCTTCAATAAAGCAAATATCTAATCTTTCTACTTAGTGCTTTGACTTGCTTCTCCAGGCGAGTACATGTTTTAGGAGATAGACTAACTAGTAATGAATATCTTTATAATTATATATATTTTTAGAAAAATAAAATAAAATATATATTTATTTTGCTCCTCTAAAATAATTTAAATTTTTATCCCTGAATCAAAGTCTAAATTTACCCCTTAACCAATAATAAGGGGAAATTGCAAAACTTATCTTCTCATATACTTTTTATACTAGTTTGGAATTCAACAGTTGTGTGAACTCTTTTAATTTAAAAAATATTTATATTTTGATTTTATTATAAATAAATAATATATTTTATTTAATTATAATTTATGTGTAAAGAAAAGAGGCATATCTATTTTTAATAAGCGATTAAATTTTAAAGACTTCTATTTTTAAATAAAATTAATTTAATAATTTAATAAAAAATGATTTATAAAATACATTATTTTAGTATGGTGGTATAATGTGTAGTTTTTTTTTCTACAATAAAATTTAATAATAGTTAATATTTAATTTATTTGATATTTTTTAGATTTTTTATAAATGCGTGATAAAAATAACAGTAGCTTTATGAAATCAATCAATCTTAATTATAAATTGAAATATGAATATTTTGATTAAAACACATTATCTGATAAAATTAATGGATAAATTCAATTTATATGTTCTTTATAATATAGTATAGATGTAGATATAATATAGTATGGATATGATTTGAATAATACAATATAATAACTTTTTTTAAGTAAAGTTGTAGGGCTCATAGTTTCCTTTTTTATAAAAAAAATATAAATGATTAATGACTAATTTATTTGATATATAATTTTTTTAATCTCATATTAATACATGGTAAAAGTTACTAAATGAAATGGGAGAAAAAATGATATTGGTCGAAATCTGAACCATTAGTTTTTGATAATATTGATATGCACGGTTCAATTAGAGCCATTTTGATTATTTTCCCTAACGACACTGATATTGCATAGTAAAATAATGTTGGGCTGGTTTTTCAATTCAACACCAAGAAATAAACTAATATAAAGTAAAGAGAAAGAACATAATATTTGATGGAATTTGGCTATGAAGAGCCTACGTTTTGGGGACCCACAACCATAACGGTCGATCACACCGAGTCACTAAAATCATAATTATTCCTACAACTATAAATCATTGATCCTTTACACTAAGTAAAACATAGCTATCAACCATAGAAAAAATGAAGACAACACCTCTAAATCTTATGACGGAGAAAGACGAGAACAACACCTCAAAACAAACTCACAAAGAAGAACAAGAGAAACTAACAAACAAACTCTTAATAATCTCACAATCTCAATCTATGAAGGTATTGCAAGGTACTCTTGAGATCAAAATCACTTAGACAAACGTCCGGACATTGCTACAACTGATGGCTAGGGTTTCTCAAAGATATGACTATAAAAAATCATCTTGTTTGGAGCGAAAAATGTGTATATATAGAGAAAGGAATATGTATATATAGAGATGCACCAAAACTTATAAGAAATTGACATGATCAATTGCAATGGTTAGGTAGTGCTACCCTATCGATGTTAGCCGTTGCAAAGGATAAAAGATCCATTACAACGGATGTGAGGGGATTTTATTCCGGAGCTTTTTGACTAAAAATTATATACTAATGATTTAATCCATTATAAAAAATTTGTTATAACAGTTGTAATCTGAATTTCAATGAAATATTCTCGGGTTCATTCGTTACAACAGTTAAGTATTCCGTTGCAATAGTTATGATATAGTACCTATTTTTTTGTTTTGATCTAAAGAGTATTTTAGTTATCTTTTTTATTATAAATCTAAATAAACCTAACTTCATTCTTGACATCTTCATGCAATTTGGTCCAAATTTATTTTTCTTATCTTAAAAATTAATATTCTATATTTAACATACTCAAATAAAAAATTAAATTTATTTATAATTATTTTGTAAATCGACAAAAAAAATTTGAGAATTATTTACAATAATAATCTCCCATTTTGATGATTTGTAAAATGACCGCACAAATATATATAATTGTAATTTGAGAATGCAAGACCCCCTTATGAAGTTAACAACCACACAAATATATATGATTGCAATTTGAGAATTCAAGATACCTTATGAATTTTAAAATGATACTAGGATTATAACTTGGGTTTCACCCTGATAATATAGTTCTCAAATAAATAATTAATAATATAATTTTTTTAAATATATTTAATAAAATTTAACATTGACAAAAATTTAGACACAATATTTTTAAATGCTAAGTAATATTGATAACTATAATAATAAATAATATAAATAAACACGTAATAATTTATAAATAATCACATAAAAGTTAGATCATTTTAAGAGTTAAGTTTCACCTTAAATACATTATATATTATATTAAATGAGGAGAAATAAACTATTTTATATGAACCTTTAGATTCAAAAAGATGAAAAATTTAAATAAAATCAATGGTGGAGAAAAGTGATGATGTGACATACTTAAAAGTTTAAAAGTTAATAATCTTTATGTATTAAGAATTATGTAAAATAATTTCTCTCCTTTGATTTAAACATCAAAGAAAGAGAGAAAATTTTAGCAAAGTTCTCCCTCAAAATATACATTCACCCTCAATTAAATAATGTTGTAGATAATTAATACAAATTAAAATAATATCACATAATATAATATGAAGAATCACAAATAAACATGGATCAATATTAACTAAACTCCCTTTAATATGTGGCTAATAAAAATATGAGAATATTCAGATAGTCATTTACTTTTTTTGGCTTAGAAACCCAAACAAAATTTGTATTATTAATTTTCTTTCTAAGTTGACATTCAAGAGAAATATGATCTAATTTGCAATAATAGTTACACAATGTATTTCATGATTTTGTCCCAATATTTTTAACAAAGTGAGAATGATAGTCATTTTTTTAATTCTTGAGCTTGCTTATTTGCATTCGTGTTTCTTTTATGAGCATATTGAGGAATATTTTTTTGTGACTCATTTCTTTGAGTCCAATTTCATAATACAATTTGATCTTTTAATTCATAAAATCAATCATTCGGACCTCTAAATTAAATTTTTATTTGACCATTGAGGATTAAATATATTTTTATTTTCATGACGACATTCATTTTTCTTATTTCTTCTATTTGAATATTTATATCCATATGCATAATTGTGATTTCTTCTATTATCCTTTGTATTTTTCATATTGTCATTTTTGCTTTCTAATTTTTTAGTCTGCTCCCCTTTCTCTTTTGGGCTTCTGGTGTCATTGGATGTCAAAGAAGATGAAAACTTCTTTGAACCCAAGACTCATTTTATATGAGGTTTTTGACCCACATATAATTTTGAGAAATCCAATCTAGTATCATGTCTTAGTGCACTAGTGGATTTTAAACTTGATTTTTAATTTTTAAGTTTTACACTTTATTTTTGAATAAATCTATCTCACTTACGTGTTTGACTCTCAAATATTTTTTTCTTTTAAACTCCATGATTATTGTCTCACCTTCTTTAACCTTAGATTCAAGTTCAATAATTTTTGTATTTAATTCTTAATTTTTATTTCCTTTATGAGTAAGGTCACATTTGTGTCATCAAGCACATTTGTCACGGTTTTTACATTTCACTTTATTATTCAAGGATATGCCTAAATCATATGTTGCAATTATGTCATCAAGGTCATAGTCATCACTATCGTAAAAAAGTTTAGAAGTATCTCATTTGTTTGTCTTTATGAGATTGATCTACTCGCTTGTTGTTTTGTCTCCATCTTCTTATTCTTGAACACTATCGTAATTTCATCAATCACGTTTGGAGATGAGCACTCCTTGGCATACACCATAAGAGCTAGATTTTATTCTTGCTCGTCTTCAGACTCCGAGCAAAAACCTTCACTTCAGACTCAACCTGATTATTATCTTCATATACATTGATTAGTGCACACCACATATTATAAACATTTTTCATATCATCAAATAAAAACCTCTTTGACTCACTAACCGAGTTAAGAATGATATTTACTATATAATCATTATGCTTTTTTTCTATTTTAAACTCTATCGTTAATTTTTAGTGTTTTCATTCAACTTTGGTATATACCCCTTTTCTATAATGTCCCAATCACCTAGGATGTTCAGATAATTGATTATACATTTTTTTCAGTAAATAAAGCTTTTGATAGTTTAGCCAAATATTGAAGCTTCTTTAATATAGTTGATTTGTGTCATTATGGATCTAAAATAATTAAATTAACAGTGCTTTAATTTGAATAATCTGCTTTGATATCACTTTATTTTCTCTAACTGTACTGATAATGCACAATAAAAGAATCTTAGGCTGGTTTTTCAATTCAATACTAAGAAATAAACTAATACAAAGTAAAGAGAAAGAACACAATATCTAACATGAAGTTCGGTTATGAAGAGCCTACGTCTCCAACGCAATCATAATGGTTAATAATCAGTCACTAAAATCATAATTATTCTTATAACTATGAACCTCCAATCCTTTACATCAAATAAACAGACATTTGTCGGCTAAAGAAAGAGAGAGGTCAATACCTCTAAATCTTACGAAGGAAAAAGATGAGGACAACACCTCAAAACAATTCACAAAGGAGAAATAAGAGAACAAATAAACTCTCGATAATTTCACAATCTCAATCTATAAAGGTATTGCAAGGTACTCTTGAGATCAAAATCACTTAGACAAATGTCTGGATATTGCTACAGCTGACGCTAGGATTTAACAAAGATATGGCCATAAAAAATCATCTTGTTTGGAGAAAAATGAATGTGTGTATATAGAGATACATCAAAATTGGAAAGAAATTGACAAGATCCATTGCAATGGTTAGACAGTGCTAACTTTAGCGATGTTAACTATTATAACGAATGAAAGATCCATTACAACATAGGTGAGGGGATTTTGTTTTGAAGCTTTTGCATAAAATTTATACACAAATGATTTTATAACGGTTGTGATATGAATTTCAATGAAATCAGTCTCTGGGGTTAATCTACTGCAACGGTTAAGTATTCCATTACAACAGTTAGGGTATAGTATCTATATTTCTTTATTTTGATCTCAAGAGTACTTTGGTTATCTTTATTTATTATAAAACTAAATTAACCTAACTTTATTCTTAAGATTTTCATGCAGCTCTGGTCCAAATTTATTTTTCTCCTCTTAAAGATTAATATTATGCATTTAACATAATAAAAAAGATTAAATTTATTTATAATTATTTTATAAATCGACAAATATAAAATTGAGAATTTCTTACAACAACGTTGATCAACAAGAAAAAAACAGAAATGATGGATGTATCCAGTACAACGTTTTTTTATAATTCTTAATACATAAAAGAGTTAATCTTTCATGTTTTTAAAGCATGTCATATCATCACTTTTCTTCATCATTAATTTTGTTTAAAAATTTTCATCTTCTTGAATTTAAGGTTCATATAAAATAGTTTCTCTTTCCTCATTTAAATAATGTGTGTAATATACTTAAGGTAAAACTTAACTCTAAAATGATTCAATTTTTTATATGATCACTTATAGATTTTTATGTGTTTAATTATATTATTTATTATTATAATAATTATTATTATTATTTAACATTTAAAAAATAATATGTCTAAATTATCTTTAATGTAAATTTTATTAAATATATTAAAATTTATATTGCTAATTATTTATTTGAGAATTATATTGTTGAGTCTAAATTCTGAATTAAAGCTCTAGTATAGTATAGATATCTTGTGTAGTGTACAAAAGCGCTTGATAAAAGCTTGAATTTTATGCAGCGATGTCATCCTTGATATGGAACGTTGGAAGAATTTTTTTTTTTGGAGCATTATGTTATCCATCAATCATGTACAAACCATAATCAAGAAATTGTTAAGTCAGCAAAATCTGAAATTACAAAAATCAAACAATCATCCATTTCCGTGTGCATTGAGATACTTTGTGGATCTGATTTATTGTAAAACACGCCTTCATTCTTTGTAAATTGTAATTTGTAAGTTGTAACCCGATCCAACTTTTGGATACTTGCTCCGTCCGTCTTAATTTCTGATTTTCTAATAAATCATATATATGAGGAGTAAAGATACTGTGAGTTTAAACTCACTGAGCATATCAAATCGTTTTAAAATTTTAATTTATCATGCTCATTAATTTTTTTATATAAAAATCTTATGGGATACAAAAATTTGAAGTATTTTGAATTTTTTAAGTCATGATTTTTAATTTTTGAAAATCATCTCTAAAAAAAATAATAATATATTAAATACTTGAACATTATTTTTAAAAAATAAAAAAGATGACTTAAAAAGCTCAAAACACTTTAAATTTTTGCATCCTACAAAATTTTCATATAAAGAATTTAATGAGGATGAAAAATTAATATTTGAAGATAATTTGATATAATTTGAGTTAAACTCACTGAAGACATCTGTGAGATTAAGCTCACGGTATCTTTACTCTATATATCAGCTCTATATTAATTTGTTTCAGACAAAATCCCATCATATATAGGTTCTTCATAGTTCGTGTTAATTTATAGGATATACGGAGTCTTAACGTGAACTGATGATGCATTCTACATTTCAAGTTTATAATCCTGAATTTAAAATAGTCATCTATAGCTGTTCGCTTTTGTTATTAACATTTAAGAAACATTCATTAAAGAACAATGATTCTTGAAGAAACCACCAAACTTGGATTCTTCTCAACTAATATTTCTGTGTTTAAGGATAATGAGCTGCCTTAGTTCCACTAATGCAATTTGTACTAATCTATTTTATTTGCTCAAAAATTCATATTTGAAATTAGCTTATTCGTTTCAAAATAATTCAATGTAACTTTCATATATGTTCTTTTAGAGATGGAAAGAAATTCGTTATGAATATGATTTTTCGTTATTATTTAAATAATATTTGATGGTATAATTTGAAAATGTTTTTTTTTTTTGCTAAATTCTTGAGGCAAAAGTCAAATTTAAAATTTTTACATTTATTCTTAAAATTTTAAATTAGATCCTAAATATGAAAGTAGTTTGGAATAATAGGTGCTTAGGATGTTATTGTCTATATATTTTTTTCGTTTAGAATATAATGCGCCGTTTGATGTAAAGGGACCACGGGCAGATTTTTTTTTGAAATAAAAGGTTGTTATATTTTTGTGTTTCTTGTGGTTACTTTGTTTCTACAAAATATAGCACTATTTCAAATTGAGGGTTAATTATGTATCTTGTGTTCTTTGAATTCTTCAATAATCTTTTTATAGAATTTTTTTAATGAAAATTTAGGACAATAAAAATCCATAGCTTAAGGCTTAAGCTGATCTGTTGGTAAATAGTAATATGACATACATCATATGGACGTGCAGTACCTTTTATTGTTTTTAAAAGTGCTCACTTTATTCTATTCAGATGCATGCTAAATATGTTTTATAATTTTACTGTTGTTAAAAAGTTCTTTGGACTAAAATTTAAAATCATGTGTTGGAGGTTTATATACAAGTGTGAATAATTGAAAGATTCATATTAGAGTTTAAATTTGGTAGTTAGAAAGAAAAATGGACTTACCTCTTCTGCATTAAGACGAGTGGATAAGATAAAAGTCCTACAAACTGGAAACTGGAGAAGATGAGAGCGCTGTAAAATGTACAAATGCTGTCAATCTATACTATTATATAAAACATCTAAGAATTAGAGAGTCTATTTTTTATCATAATATTTTTTTATTATATCCATTTTATCTCTCAATTAGATGGATACTATTTATTTTTGGTTGATCGAACGTATGTGATCGCGTCCATTGATCCCCTCTTTCTCTCCATTTTTTCCCATATATACTATTATTTCCATAATATTATTATTTTTATTTAGCAACCTTTGTGCATATTTGGTAAGAAATTAATGATGATAATATATGTTAGAATAATTTATTTTTCTTGCCATAAAAATCATGAATCATTAACTCATATTGTGCAAAAATCTCATCCAAAATTAAATATTTATTATAGGTTTTCTCTATAATTTGCTGAATTTATAATTTAATATTATATAAATGTGATTTTTTTTATCTTATAATATTTTAATATTTAAATAAAAGATTCTACTGTCGCGCGTATATCCCTAAATAATCTCAGTCCTACAATTAAATGGACGGCCCAGATAAAAATTACTGGACCTGGCTAAGTGGCCTTACATGACTTGATCTAGGCCGATTCAACAATGTAATATTTTATTACCAGTCCTTGTATACTGGGACTCATTTCTAAAGTGGCAAATGGCAAAATCAACATGTTTCCCCGTCAAAATTTTCATTAGACAGTCACTTATTGAAAATAAAAATTGTGTAAAATTAATATTGATTTTCACCGGATAAAGAACACGTACAACAACAAATTAACCGACAAGTTGGAACAAACCATGTATGACCAACTGGTAGAATGATAAAAATATTAACAAATAAATTTTATTTCATGTCACAGTAGGGAAGATCACAAAAGTTATATTCCATTTTGTCAACTATAATCTCTTTATTGAGGTAAGTAGGTAAAAGAGAAACAAATATTTTGGGTTAAAAAAATCAATTTATATTTTGTGTTTGTTGATACATCTAAAAAGAACACTAACTCTTATCTCATGTTAGCAAAAAAAAAAAAACAATTTCTGCCAAACATGTATAGAAACTTACATTAAGTTATTTTCTTTTCAACAAAACATAACTAGTGTTACGTTTTGATAAAAAGAATGAAGAGAAACGTACAAATTAGGTAGAAGAAAAATTAAATATGGATAAATTAAGTAGAGAAGATAAAAGTTAATTTGGAACAAAATTTAAATGTATATTAGTTACAAGCCTAGAACTATTGTTTTTGTTAGCAGAATTGAAAAATAATGATTCCAACTCATGCAAGTATGGAAACATTTAGAATTATGTTTGGTTGAAAGAAAAAGAGAAACAATTAAGTTAGGTACAAGGATGATGAATGACGGTTAAAGTTAAAAAGGTACTTAATAATTTAAAAAATAAATAAAATATATATTATTTATAATTAATGTGTTTCTTAATATTTTTGAAAATTAATAACACTTATCTCAAGTGAGTAAACATAAAAAAGTTAATTTTCTTTTGTACCAAGCATTGATATTTTTATATTAATTGGATAGATAAGAGAGTTGAATTAAGTTAGGTATGAATGAGTTAGGTAGGAGGAGTTACAAAAGGAGGATAAGACAAAAAAAATACAGGACTTAATTTAAAAATGAAATGAAATATATATTATTTGTAACTAAAGTGTTTCTTACTATTTTTAAAATGAATAACACTTATCCCTTGTGAGTATAGAGAAAAAAAAAGATATTTTTTTTGTATCAAGCATGTATAGACTTCTATTTAGTGGATTCATAAAGAGAATTGAATGAGTTTGACGGAAGGATTACGAATGACAGTTAAAGTGTAAAAGACATGACTAAATTTAAAAAGTAAATAAAAAATATATATTATTTGAAACATTTGTGTTTGTTAATACTTTTGAACAAGAATAACACTCATTTCATGTGATAAGGTATGAGGAGCTTCGAAAGTATGATAAGATGGAAAAGACAGGACTTAAAAATTAAATGAAATATATATTAATTATAATTGCTGTGTTTCTTAACATTTATACTATATTATAAAGAACGTATATAATGAATTTGTCCATTGATGTTTAGCTTTTTTCAGTCTTTTTTTTATGACAAAAAATGAATTAATATTTTGTAAAAAATAAAGGTATAAATTTTTATCAATGCCATTTTTCTCTCCATTTTATTATTTTTTTTTTATCATACATTAATGAGAGCTCTACAAAAATCCATCAAATAAAAAAAAATTAAAAAAACTTTCTACTATAATTTTTTTAAAATATTATATTTTATAAATAATATTTTATTAAATAATAAATTAATTTTATAAAGTTAAGAGTCTTTATAATTAATTTAGATATAAATTATAAAAAAAATTAGTGCTAGATACAAATACTTATAAAATTAAAAGTGTCCGCAACACAACCCACGGGTTCTATACTAGTACTTTTAAAAATGAATAACAAAGTTATTTTTTTACCAAATATAAATAGACTTAAATTTAGTGGATAGAAAAAGAGAATTAAATGAGTTAGGTAGGAGTTACAAATATAGGATAAGGTGAAAAAAAGCAAGACTTAATTTAAAAATTAAATAAAAAAATATATTATTTTATCTATTATATTTTTAATACTTTTAAAAATGAATAACACTTATGCTATACGACTCAAGTTATTTTTTGTACCAAGCATAGATAGACTTATATTTAGTGGACATATAAAGAAAAATTAATGAGTTAGGTAGGAGGAGTTACAAGAGTAGGATAAGACGAAGAAAATGTGACATAACTTAAGAAATAAATGAAATATATATTATTTATATCTACTGTATTTCTTAATATTTTTTAAAATGAATAATACTCATCCCATGTGAGTATGAAGAAAATGTTTATTTTTTTTGTAACAAGCATGGATAAACTTATATTTAATGGAGAGAAATAAAATTGAATGAGTTTGATGGAAGGATGAGGAATGACGGTTAAATTGGAAAAAGACAAGACTTAGTTTAAAAATTAAACAAAATATATATATTTATAATTATTGTGTTTGTTAATATTTTCAAGAATAATAACACTCACGTTAGAGGAAATAAATATTTCTTTTTTTTCTAGCAAACATAGATAAACTTAAATTTAATTAGTGAAAGATAAATAGACTTGAATGATTTAATAGAAGGATAATGATGGTAGGATAAAGTGAAAAAAAGTTAAGTCTTAATTTGAAAAAGAAATATTAACTATGATTATTGTACTTCTTACCGCATTTAAAAAATAATAACTCACATGAGAATCTCATGTGAGGATAGAGAATTTTTTTTTTTTTTTTCTGCAAAATGTATATAAACTTACATTTAGTGAGTAAAAAGAGAGAAATGAATGAGTTAGGTAAATGAACAATAACGGTAATATAAAATAAAAAGGCATTTTTTTTATATACCCCTTAAAAATTTATTTTGGATATTTATTCTTTTAAATTAAAAAAAATAGATATTTATCGCTCAAAATATTAAAATCTTACATATTTACTCAAAACTATTATTATCCTCATAAAAATCAAACTAATAATTAATTAAAATTATAAAAGGATAAAAATACACCTTTATCAGTCAACAACTCATTTCAATTTCGCTAAGAGTTAGCAAATTGAGAAGCGTTAATTTCATTTTTACCATATGATCAAATTGAATAGTATGAATTTTAAACTTTAATTTTCTCCACCTCTCAAATCTGAAACTCTCAACAAACACATTTTTTTTTTTCATAGTCAAGATCTAGAAGATCCAGTCACATGTGTCTCAGGGAGGCTACTGGAGCTTGATCAGTCTTTCAGGGAGGCTGATGATTGCCTCGAAGGTTGTTGATTATCCCTTCCCGAGCTCGTGGAATCCATGGAAAAATAAAGAAAATTATTGTAGATTTAAGCAAATAGTGGGAAGAAAGGAAGAGTATTTTTATTCTATTATAATTTTAATTAATTATAATTTAATTTCTACGAGAATAATAGTAGTTGTGGGTAAATATTAAGATTTTGACATTTTAAGTTATATATATATCCAATTTTTAAATTTGGAGGGATAAATATCCAAATTAAAATATGTTGAGAGGTATATACTCAATTTTATCAAATAAAAAATGACCTAATTTTGGGAAAGAAATAAAACGTATATTGGTTGTTGTTAGAGGTGAAATCGGACGGGTCGGGTCGGGTTTGGGTTCGGGTCGGGCGGGTCGGGTCGGGTTTGGGTTCGGGTCGGGCGGGTTCGTTTGACCTTCTAGAAGAAATCGGGTCGGGTCAATTTATATGTTGTGTTTTTTCAAATCTTTGATAGATTTCGATTTAATTGAAGGTCATTTGATCTCGGGTCGGGTCGGGTCAGGTCGGGTTCGGATTGGGTCGGATCAGTTTGACTTTTTAAAAAAATCAGGTCGGGTCGAGTTCGGATCCAGACGAGTCGGGCGGGTTTCTCGGGTCGGGTCGGGTTCTGCCACCTCTAGTTGTTGTGCTTGCTTTGACTTTTAAAAATAAGTTATTTTCTTTTCTACATAACGTAATTAATGTTATGTTTCAATTAAAAAAATGAAGTGAAATATACAAGTTAGGTAGAAGAAAATGAAACATGGATAACTTAAGTGAAAAATATTAGTTAATTTGGAACAAAAATAAATGTATATTATAATATTAGCTACAACTATAGTTTTCGTTAGCAGATTTTAGCAAGAAAATTTTCATCTCACATAAGTGTGGAAAAAAGTAGTAAGAATTATATTTGGTTGAAAGAAAAAGAGAAACGATTAAGTTAGGTGTAAGGATGACAGAAGACAATTAAAGAGAAATATTTTCTTTTTAATTTAATTATATAAATTATATATTAATTGTAACTATTTTGTTTCATATATAATACTTTTAAAAATGTATAACACTCATCCCACGTGAGCAATAGAGAAAAAAGTTAATTTTCTTTTTTTATCAAGTATTGATATTCTTATATTTAGTGGATAGATAAAGAGAATTGAATGAGTTAGGTAGGAGGAGTTACGAAAGTAGGATAGGACGTAAAAGGTGTGGGAATTAATTTAAGAATTAAATTAAAGATATATTATTTGTAATTACTATGTTTCTTAATACCTTTGAAAATGAATAACACTTATTCCATGTGAGTATAGAGAAAAAAGAAAGTTAATTATTTTTGACAACAGACACATATTTAGTGGATAGATAAAGAAAATTGAATGAGTTAGATAAAAGCTAGGACTTAATTTAAACTTAATTAAATATGGTTATTTGTAACTATTGTGTTTTGAAAAAGATAATTTGATAATAATTCTAACTATTGTATGTGCTTCTACTTTTGAGCATAAAAATAATTGCATTTTATATGAATCTGGAGAAATTTAGTTTTTTTTTCTATCGCCAAGGAAAATGTCACAGGATTAAGATTTGAACTTATTATTCACGTTAAATGTGTTAGAATTCATATTATAGCATTTTATTATATATATATATATATAATTTTTTTATAATGTATTTTTATTATTTAACTTAATATCACTAATATGAATAAAAACTCATTTAATGTGAATAATAACAAAAATATATAAAATGAATTACATAATAAAGTCATAAATTGATATAAATAAAAACTAAATGAATAAAAAAATAATATTGATATTGGTATCAATTTTGATATATAAGTAGTAGCTCCCTATTTAGAATTATGATTATTGGAAATAAAAAGAGAAAATAACATGTTTCTTTTTAATTAAGAGAAAGTTACTTAAAAACAGAGAAAATTATGTTATGCACGATGACAGATGACGGTCAAAGTGAAAAAAGGAGCGGATACAGTGAGTTATATAATTTCGTATTCTCGTAATAAAAATAATTTACATATATACTAAAATTTACATACGTGTATAGATCTAATTAATGAAAATAACCATATACATTGTACATACTCCCCTTGCACCACTACTATAAATAGGCATCTCGGTGCGCCTTTCTCTTCAAAAACTAGTACAATCAAAATTTCTCAAGGTCAAAGCATAAATCTGCAATGGATTCCTTGTTGAGTGCAGGTTGTCCGATGCCATTCTCTCTTATAAGCATAGCTATGCTTGTGATTTCTCTCTGTCTCTTCAAATGGTTCTTGTTCCAGTCCGAAAAGAAGAAGAATTATCCACCTGTTGCCGGTACAATCTTTCATCAACTGCTCAACTTCCCTCGGCTTATCGAGTATCAAACAGAGCTATGCAAAAAATACAAGACCTTCCGCATGATGACGCCCTTCTGTAACTATGTCTACACCGTCGATCCAGCCAATGTGGAATATATCCTCAAAACCAATGCTGCAAATTATGGCAAGGTAAAGGTTTATATATATCAAAACTAAAATCTCTAGATAGAAATCTTCCTACCTACAGTTGTTGGCTTTCCTGATGTTGTTTCTTTGTTAATGTAGGGACCTCAAGGTTATGAATTGATGAGTGACTTCTTTGGAGATGGTATCTTTGCCGTGGATGGGGACAAATGGCAGCAACAGAGAAAGATTGCAAGCTTTGAATTCTCAACCAAAGTGTTAAGGAGTTACACCAGTGGTGCCTTTCGCACGACTGCAACCAAACTAGCTCAGACAGTGTCAGAGTTGGCTTCGTCCAACCAGAAGTTTGATATCCAAGTAAATTTCTGTTTACAATTTTATAATTATTAATTTGGGTTATTTTTTTCCTTGTTCTTGCAAAATAGACGGGGGCTTAGTACTTCAAATTTGTGTTTCAAATGGACTTTTAACTCCATGCACTATATTATGTTTGATTATTTGATATTTTGTTAACATGCATGTGAGTTTGATTATTGATTGAAGCTCTAATAAAATAAATTATCTACTTTTAATTCAGGATTTAATGATGAGATCGACTATGGATTCAATCTTCAAAGTGTTGTTAGGAGTTGAACTGAGTACTCTGGTTGGGTTGGAAGAGAGCAAGGCATTCTCAAAAGCCATTGATGAGGCCAGTACCCAGACTCTTTACCGAATTTTTGACTTATCATGGAAGGTAAAGAAATTTCTAAATGTCGGCTCTGAAGCTCTGATGAAGAAGAATGTTAAGTTGATAAAAGACTTCATCGATAATGTAATCAACAAAAGGATTGAGCAGATTTCTACTCAGAAGGGAGATTTTGTAAGTCATGTATATGAATTGCAAGTTAATTATTATGCTGTGTATGTATTTGCCTATCAAAAATATACTCTCTTCACATTTGTTTTTGAATACGCGCGCTTTCTTTTCTTTTCCTTTTTTATTTTGTGTTTGTGATAGATGAAGAAGGAAGATATCTTGTCAAGATTTCTAGCAGAAAAGGAGAGAGCTCCCGGTACCATCAGCAACAAGTACCTTAGAGATATAATCCTCAATTTCGCCGTTGCGGGGAGGGACACAACAGCTGGAACACTCTCTTGGTTTTTTTATTCGCTTTGTAAGCATCCTAACGTCCAAGAGAAGATTTTAAAGGAAATAAGAGAAGCAACGAAAATGGACAGGTCTAATGTGAAATTTGAGGAGTTCATTTCAAGTTTAAGCGATGAAAATCTGAACAGCATGCAATATCTTCATGCCACTCTTACAGAGACCTTAAGGCTGTATCCTGCAGTACCTCAGGTGAGAAAAATGAGAATTCTTTTCTTTAAAGACAAGAAATTATATTGCCTCTAGGAGAATTTAATATCCATAATTATGATATTACTGAGTTGTCAAAGAATTCCTTCAATTGTGTAAGCAGACATCGATCACTTGATAAACAAAGAACATATTCTTTATCTTCATGGACTGGTTCTTGATTGAACATCTTATTATTATTATTATTTTTTTCAAAAAAGAGTTAATATAAAATTTGGCCATTGTTCATAGGATTCGAAGTTTTGCTTCTCTGATGACACATTGCCAGATGGTTTTCATATAAAGAAAGGGGACTCAGTGGATTATCAACCATTACCTATGGGAAGAATGAAGTTTCTATGGGGAGATGATGCAGAGGAGTTCAGGCCAGAGAGATGGCTTGACAAAAAAGGGCAATTTGTGCCACAGAGCCCTTGCAAATTTACTGCTTTTCAGGTTGGAACGATGTCGCAATATCATTTTGAGGAATATCATTGTATAAAAATGTTTTAGCTGATTGACACAATTGTTAGCTAATAAATGTTTTTTAATTTGTAATTATTTATCTAGGCTGGCCCTCGTATCTGTCTCGGGAAGGATTTTGCATACAGAGAGATGAAGGTTCTTGCTGCCACTTTATTGTTCTTCTTCCAATTCAAAATGTGGGATGAATCTCGTGACGTGAAGTGGAAAACAATGCTGACACTCCATATTGATGGAGGACTCGACCTGCGCGCTGTGCGTAGGAACTGACAGTATTCCAAATATTCTGAGGATCTACATCAAGATCCTCGGAGTGTGCTTGTTCCACCTCAGGGTGTGAACTTATTATGGAAACTGGGTAATGCTTGCTATCATCGTGTATCAGAAGTTGATATTGCAGTGTGCATATGCAGCCATTAAGAATAAGAAATTGTATGATAGATTTTATGTAATGCAAAACTTCTGATATGGTATCAATAATAAATGGTGTGATATCTTCATGGAGTCGACACTCTATCAGTGTTTTGATAATTATTTCTGCTTGTTGATTATATGATCTTTTGCTATGTATGAAATGAAACTATTTCTTGTTAGGAGGCCCTCAATTTTCCTGTCAACTCTAATGTAAATAGGAGATGCTAACTCGCAAAATTATAGAACAAAATCGAGCTAGGTTAAGTAGAATGTCTTGAGAATTTTGCTCCAGCGCAAGGGGAATTAAGCCGGGAGGGAACTTAGTAGATTCATTCCACTGCTATTAGGATTTTGAGATTATCAGATGCAGCTTGTTCTATGTAATTATGTGTGCCAGTTACAATCTCTTCTCATTCGTAACGGGCCCTTTAAACCCACTATAGGATTTGTTCATCATTTGCTGACAAGAAGCTCAACACAGCTCGATCTGATTTCCATAACCTAAAATCATCCATTCATGCATTCAGTAAAAAATGTTTTTCATGCCCGGAAATTCTCCCATGCCAGTTGTTTTTGTTTGATCAGGCATAAATTGAAAATAAAACTTTTAATCTCCTTTGGACACCATCTGATTTTAAAAGCAAAGCACCTAGGTAACTTGACAAATAACAAGTTTCCAACCCAACAATTGGAAGTCTTAAAAATAAAAAAGAATAAGATAATGATAACTTTAAATTTTATTTCTTGAATGACTATATAGCTTATTTTATTCATGTTAGCTGTGAAAATTAAACTAATAAGTCCAGCATATATCCAAAGTAAGAATCTGGACAATTCCAAATCAATTGCTTGGTCTCACAGAAGCTCAAGAGTTTTTTATGGGACCCCCATTTATCCAACATAGCATCATTAAAATTTCCACCAACAAAATTACAATTAGTAGTGAATTTAATTAACTTAACGATTATATGCTTTGCCTGGATAGGATGGTGGAAAGGTATTGTTAACTTTAGAATATGGGCATTAATTATTATAAGGATCCAATCTTATATAAACTTAAATTAGACCAAAATAATTTCATACCAAACAGTGCTGAGTTATAAATCACGCAATTATTTAAGGGACAAAATTCATTATGCAACACGAAACATTTTTCTATGATATTGGATTGGAAATGAATGAATGTTTTATTTATGGTCTTTAGCTGTTGACACGAATTAATTCATATCATTTGCAACCTACTGCAACAAAATTTGACAATTAGATGATCAAATTCTTAACATGAAGTTTGACAAAAATGACAATTAATCAAGCTATGTTCTTGTAACATTTTTGCTCTGCAGCATTTTAACTTTGTTCTGTCATTAGCAAGCAGGAACAGAGATTTTTAAAAAAAAAAAAAGAGAAAGTAAATTAAACAGCAAAATTTCCAAATCTTCATCCAATGCCGGTCATTTATACCACATGATATTTGAGCATCCACAAGCAATATCATCACACAGTATATGGAGGAGGAAGTGGGAGACCAACAACAGCACCGCACCTAAGCGCATTATCGGGCATGTTATACTCATCCCTCAGTGATCTGGCCTCTGAGACTACACTGATGTAAAGTTGCTGTCCCAAGTATTGATTTTCCCAGTTCTCAGATCGAAGATTCCACATACCAGCATTATCAAATGAAGTCATAATTGCCGTCCACGAATTTGGGTACACTTGTATCGAATATCTGCTTGCCGCATCAAGGAGGTTGTATGTCTTTCTCTTGTGTGGTGTCCATTTGCCTGGTCCCATACTGTAAGAACCAATTATGAAAGAAACTAGTTAACACAAAGTAATATGGTTGCATATCCTTTTTTTTTTAAATATATAATTTGCACATTTTTTTATAAGAATCAAATTTTATAAACGTCCATAAAGGATCCCTATCCGGATTCTGAACCAGCGACCATAATTGGCATATTTAATTTAGTTATATCAACAACAGTTCTTACCCAACAGCGAAGAAGGCATAACCATCCAAGTGGTATGTCTGAATGCTCTTCTCAGGGTTCTCAAATATAATTTCGATGAATGTGCGGTGCTTTGCATTGATGACAATAGGCGCAATCTTCACAGGTGCGCCAACAACTGGTTCATCATGGATGATGTTGTAGCTGAACACCTTCTTTGCAATGTTGAAGTATTCAGCAAGCTTAAAAGGGGTTTTGGTGTTGATGTGAGATACACCATTGAGGGTGTAACGGAGCTTCCCATTAACTAGTTTACGGGAGTTGACGAGCTTGATCGTATGTGCAATATCAATCTGGCCATAGTGGTACGAGCCTTGTGGGTTCGGACGAGCCGCACTGGCTGTCAAGTTCCACCTGAAGGACCTCCATTGGTTCAGAGACCAGGGCCAACCTACTGGTACCTTTGGGAGAGTCGGGTTAGGAGGCTGATTAGAACCAGCATATCGGATTATAGCAGTCGTAGTAATGGTTTCCTTCAAGAACCGGGACGACACAACCATGTAGTAGTCCATTGGCTTTTTGTTGGCTGTGACAAGAACCGAATAGCACTGGCCCACATGAACATCGAGCAGTTGATACATGTTTTGTATGGTATGGGACCCTTCCATCTCGACAAGCTTCATGATGTGCCCTTGGATCCTGAAGTTGAGAGAAGTCTTCAAACCAACATTGCAAATTCTATACCTATAAGTCTTTCCGGGCTTCATCACAAAAAGCGGTTTATTAGCTCTGCCAGATTTGCCGTTAATTAAGACCCCAGCAGGGCGACCAATGCTATGGCCTGTATCAAGCCTGTGCCTGAGGGCCTTGTGGTCATTACCATACCAGTCACCGATTAGGACCGTGTAATCGTCAGCTGGTGGGTCAAAGGGGACTGGGATAAGGAGACGGCTGTTGACACGAAGGCCGCCAAATCCACCTACAGCCTTGTGCATGCCAAGTGATGGAAAGTAGTAGAAGCTGCCGATTTCATCCTTGACTTGGAATTTGTATGTGAAATTCTTTCCAGGCAGGATCGGGCAATTCGTCCCTGGAACACCATCTTGCCATGTGTTCTTCCTCTGTTGAATTCCATTCCTAAATCAAGCAATCATTTTTTCTAAGATTAATATATATTTCTCAAGTGCTATAATACTTTACATTACATACTTCTTAAAACAAAATATTTCAGTAATTGATGAAAATTTACAAACCATGATAGGAGGAATGGTTCATCGAGGTAGTTGTAAACATTGATGATGATGTTGTTGTTGGTTGTCGAGTTGATGTTAGGGCCCGGGAATTGCCCGTTGATCAAGATGCCTCGCTGCTTGACCCCCAATGGAGCAATCGTGCCATATGTAACCTTCCAAGTGAAATAGAGGTATGGATCCTCTGCTATGACCACTGAAAGACCCAGCAGGGCTGAAAGCAAAGACACTAATGCAGTACATCCCATTTCAGATTCCGGTACCACTGCATGTGTCAGAATAGCTGTGTATTATATCATCGTATATCAGACTAATCAAAATTTTATGGTGAGAAGTTGATCAGGATAGGTAACAGTTTGTTCCCTTTATGAGATTTTTGGCATAATCGTCCATCATTATATAATTAGAACTGCAATCATATGACCAGAATTTAAAAAAAAGAAAAAAGAAGTCAAATTAGGAAAATTTTAAAACAATAAGCTTACGGCCTTCGCCTGGATTGAAAGCTTGAAGGCCCTTTCGTTTTTTTTTCTTTATTATTGGTAAAGAAAGATAATGCAAATTTGTTTGCTATTCCTGACTGAGGCAAATGATCTTATATACAAATACTAAAAGCGCGTATCGAGCAGCCGATGCCTAACTTAGTATGAGAACGGTTCCAGTAGTTTCATTGTCCAAGTTTATACCAATCACTCGAATTTGAGACTCAGTTAACTACGATGTAGCAGTAGAGGTTGGAGCATTGACATTCTGTTTCTTTTCCTTTTTTCTGGTGCCATATTTAGAAGTTCAAAATACAGTTTAGATGTTCAGTTCAGAATTTCAGATTTCAGTTAAGCTTATGTGGTGTTAAACCAGTTATCTCATGCAAATTCAGGCCTGGTTTCAACGTGAATTTATTCTATAACCAATTGAGGCCTAGTCTCAGTCTTGGTTAGATTTTGAGTTTAATCAACTTCCTAAAAAGGCCCAGTTTGATTTCTGCAATAGTTTTTTATCTGTTGCGGGTCGTAGTTGGGTGTGGGCCGTGTGGCTTTGTTTAAATAATTAAATAAAAAACCTAACCTTTTCTTCATTCAATGAAACGGACAAAATCTAAGCAAATTATGTTTTGGTGGGATCCTTGACAATTAAAACTTCCGATAACTAAGAAAAACACATTCTCAAACATATTATAAAAAAATTATTATAATTTAGACTCTTTTTAAAAAAAAAAATTGCGTGCCCATCAGTTCCGTTACGAAACTAAAATAGCAAAAAAAAAAAAATTTTAAAAATATAAAACTTAGCTAGCTAACAGAGTTTGATATAGAAATCATATTGAATAGTTCGGATATGTTACATTTTACTTAAAATATGAGATTTTAATATAATGCATCAGTACTCCGTACATTGCAATGCACCATAATCCCACTCATTAAATTAAACTTTACATAATTATGATCATAAGTCTTCAAATGCTTTTTTCAGCATCCGTGTGTCCATTTGTTTAAGACTCCTTAGAATTCTATAAAATATCTCAAAAAGAAATTTATAAAATTCAAATTAAATTTTATAAAACAACAAATTAAAAAAATAGTACAATAATAATTAATAACAAAGTCACGGCAATCATGTGGGTAAGGCAATTTCACCTTTGGACTAAGCCATTAGTTGGAACCGAAGAAAAGTGCCATTTAATTTTCCCTCAAAACAAACATACATAATCATACCAATGAATAAAATCAAACAACCATAATCAAACCAATGATTAAAATCAAACAACCAATAAAAGTATAAGCTAATAGAAAGTGATGAACATATAGTAATCAAGTCAGTCATTTATACTTGATTAATTCAAGTAAATTGTTTGAATAAGACAAATTGATCCTAAATTTTGTTGAAGCAAATCTAGTCTTCAATACTGATTAAAGATTAACAAGAAGAAATTTTCACTTTGAATACTTTGCAGTAAGTAAAAGAAACATCGCTACAAAATAAAAGGCCAAAGATCTTGTAATACCATATGCATTTTATCATCAATGGATCATACAAAAGAATGAGAAAAAGTGATTCCATTGGGGCATTAAGCACAAAGAAAATCAAGCATTAGTACGCTGAAGAAGATCTATGCAAAAAGTGATCTTTGATTTTTGGAGAGCAATCTTTTTGCCGGGTCATTGATCATTATTAGTTACAAATATGGAAGGAATATATCATACCACAAGATCATTAACAGAGAGCCTTGACAAAATTGTGGGCCATGGAACGAGATGGGAGGGGGGGGGGGGATATATTTCAACTCTTCAATTTTTTTTTTTTGTTCCAGTATTTCGACCGATATATTATCAATGCATAGGCAAAAGGTATCGGTCTTTTTCAGTTACTAATTAGGGATACTGAATTCCGCAAAAAGAAAAGGTTCCAAAAAATAAAACACTTTACTCAAAAACTGTAAATTAATGGTTGAGACTTTTTAATAAATAAAGTGGGAAAAAAGTAGTCAATTGAAAAGAAAAATTCCTAAGAACGGAAGATTAACATTAATTATATCAGTTTTAGATGCAGTACCCATCTATTGAACGTCGATTTATAGATTATCAGGAAAGGTTTGGAAGCTATTGCCTTGTTTCATTGAAATCCATTTACATTAATATAGAACCAATTGGTTAGGAGTTATGGAACAAGCTCTTATTCCTAAATGACTTTGGAGACTCTATAATCCATCAGAGAAAGGATTATGGAAGAACATTAAGATGTTTCACCTTTCTGAAATAAGTAAATAAGGAATTACATATTTTTAAAATATGAAAAACAAAAAATAGAAAATGATACTAATACTTTATTCTGAAAAGATAGATGGCTGACAGAATGTTTGCGTAGGACTCAATATCTATTATTATATGAATTAGCTACTCACAAAGATCATATTACAGTGTCTCAAGTAATTGCATTTTTTTGTAATGCAGATGAAAAAGTAGAATATTGTTTTATATCATTGTTCTTTAGCTTCTTTTATTTGAAATTGGATAGCTAGTTACAATCAGGGGCCAAAGACAGACTTTAGCACAAAGGGAGTAAAAAAATAATTATTTTTCAAAGGGGTCAAAACTAAAAAAAATCTTCATTATAAGCATGTTTTTTTTTCTAATTTTTTTTTTGAAAATATACATAAATATAAGGGGTCAATTGAATCCCCCTCCCGGCACAACGTGGATCACCCTTGATTACAATAACTTAAATTTTCATTTTCATTGTAACACAATAGAAGAATTACATATGGAGAATTGATCACTGTATATCTTATAAAGATAAAAATATTTGTGAAATGCTAAGGGGAGTACTATTATGGGTATTATGAAATGAAAGAAATTGATTAATTTTTCAAAAGAGAATTATAAAAGTATAAGAACATTAAGGGGAGCTAACATTACCTTAAGCAAATACTGAAGCAAAGTTAAATATAGTGGTAATATAGATATCATTCACTCAATAGTTCCACCTAATATTAACTCCTCTTCCTGCTGGTATTTCTTTGTATGTTTTTGTTTGATTTCCTGTTGGATATGATAAGTTGAAAGTTCAGAGGAATATTTGGTTAAGTCTGAAAAGGAGATCATTAGCGAGCATTAGACATTTTAAGTAATGATGGATTCTGGAACATAACATAGGTCGTTCTGATGATGTAGGCTTAAATCAGTTTGTCATTAATAAACAGTTTAAAATTTTGGATGACCCTACAGTACCAGGGTGTGGTACCAAATCTGTTATATTGATACTCTGATTCATAATGAAGCCGGTGGATATATTACTTTTTCAAAAAAAAAAAATAGTGCAAACTGAAAAGTAATGGTATACATTTTACAGGGTTCGTTAGAATTTTAAAATTCTTAAATAAAGTCTGACATCTCTGGTAAATTTAAGATTACTTATGAAATTCTCTGAAGGGCCTTGATTAAGTTCCTCTTCCTGCATCTCTTCTAAGTACGTTCACTTTGTATTATTGTCAGGAATTCACCTCTGTGCCATATGATTAAATGTAGTTATGGCATTTATTCACTATTGAAGGCAAATCACGAGAAGATGAACTTCACTTTGTTGCCAGAAACTTGGAACTCCTTCAGATAGTGCTTATAGGAAAGAAATTTTTTTTGCTCTCTCTCTCTCTCTTTTTTTTTGGGGGGGTAAAGACAGAATTGAATATCTTCGTATCTCAGTTGGCTGGATTTCCTACACAATTCCTATCTATGAAGAAATAACCAAGTTCAAAATTATCAGTATAGCGAAATTTACATGCTGGATGGAAACTTTCTCAAGTTCAGAACATGTCAAAGACATTTTGCCTCCAAGAGAGAAACTATTAGACACGTACTGAAAGATTCTCAGTGTCTTTTTTACGAAAGATGAATTAAATAGAACATGCATGGGTTCATTATGTGACCACGAATATGTATTCAATCAGTGATCGAATCTACTCCGCGGTTTGCTAAATGTGCTACCCGGCACATGCAACTGCAGTACTGTACCAAGTTGATTCAGTACAGATACTAAATAGTAGAATTTTAGGGGCTCATTTATGCCAGAATTTAATGTCATGACCTACATTAAATCTTCAAGCCACTCTACATATATTTACAGTCAAGAATCTGAGTAGGAAAACAACTGTAAACAATGTAGTGACAGAACTTTCAAGTATTTTATTTTCTTAATTATTCGTTTTCTATGTAGGTCGCCAAACCATATGGAATAGCTATTTGACATTCATAGCAGGCATTAAGATATTGAAACAGAATGTTATTTTACCCAGGTTAAATGAAAAGATGAAGTACATAAAAGCATAGTCATCTTTTGTGTCTTTTGAGAGATTATATCATCTATTTTCTATTTTCTATTTTCTATTTGTGATATCTCACTTCTGGTTTAAATATACAAACTTGCTGCTACTATTAGACCTCAGACCACAGAGCTAGCAACCAGAGAAATCCTTTTCTGTATTGACCGTCAACCTATATTTAGGCCTTCTTCTAAACAAAGGAGAGGCCCAATAAGAAAAATGGAAAAGTTGGGTCAAAGTGGGCCCTACAGAGTAGAAGAGCGTACAATCTTAAATTTAAATTTCACAGAATTTTCTGTGCATGTGCACAAGAGCTCATCTTATGCAGACAGACAGCTGATACATCCTATTAATAAATTCAAAAGATGGGGAAAGTACAGGACCACAACATGTGACCCACCTCCATTAAATCATGCATGTACAAAATCAAGAGATGGAATAGGTCACAGCAGTTGCTGACCCAACTCACCTCCTATACAATTATTATACCACACAATGAAGTTAAGTTTCAAACATCTTGATATTTTTTTTTCTAGACTACTCAAAATATTATGTATGCTTGCATGCACATATATTTCAGCATTTTTGATCATTTCACGTGGGAGGATTGCAGAGGATGTTGGAACTGAAATTGGGTGACTCAGCACTAGTGAAGCCAAGAAAAGGGTCAGGATTAGCGAAAGACAGACAGCGAGGTAGGACCCACCACAAATATTTGTTTAGGTTTTGAAAGCACAACTTGTTATAAAATGGGTTTAGTTGAAGTAAGGCTAGAGGTTTTGAGTGTCTTTGTTGGTTTAGTGCTGGAAAGAACGAAGCAGAAGTGATGGTGCATGGTACCGGTACCGTGCCATCCCATTTGACGTGTCTCCGTTTGCCCCTCAACCTCCAAGTCTCCTCTTTTACGCACATCGATGTGTTTAATTTTTAATTTTTTTTATTTATTTCTCTACCACATCCACACCGTAGATTCTCTTTCCGATGACCTCAACGTCCAACATGGAATCACATCCGCTGCCATATTTTTTCTATGGCAATAAGTTGTCATGATTTGAATGGGTGTATGATAAATGAGAACCACATTAAAAGCACCTTCTATTATCTAAAATTTAGACCGTTTAAATTAATTTAATGGATCAAATTGAGTATGATAACTTGCTGCTATAGTTTTTTATGACAGCAGATGCTGATCCCGCCAAACACGCCAGTTCAGAAATAGTGAAAAACAGGTTCTTTGTGTTCTCAACTAGGACAAAAACTATGGCAGTAACAAAAACTGTGGCAGCAAGTTGTCATAAATTTGCTGATTTTTTCTTGGTTTCACTTGTGTTGGTCAATGTGATCCCTATTGAATCATACGGCCGAAATTTGGAGGATAAATGCACGACATCTGTAGATAATATGCAAAGGTTACATATTTTGCCATCAAACCGTAACTCGATCAAGTTAAGAACCAGAATATAGCCATCAACTCATACACAAGGGGCAGTGAGAATTATTGATGCTAAAGAAAAAGAAAAGAGAGGAGATATCATCAATGTAGATAAATTATTTGTTGGTTACTTTCATTTTCATTTCCTTTCTTTTTCCTACAGCCAAAAGTAACAAAAAATAGAAAAAAAGGAAAAGAAAAGGTAAAAGTTAAAAAAGAAAAGAAAAAGAAAGCTAGTCTATGGAGAGAGAGGTGGTACAACACAAGACAACACAACACAAGACAACACCACACATGGGGTACAGTACCTCCGGGACAGTAAGAGGCCATGATACCTCCTTTGATTCTCCATCCATCTCTTCAATCTCGCGCAATGACATACTCACTCACTCAACGCACACCCGTGAGTGTGGTCCACGCTCCTTTCACTTTTTCATCCATGTCCTCTCTGATTCCAGTTTGGTCTCCCTCCTATCTCTCTCTCTCTCCTCTCTCTACTGTTTGGTTTTGTATGCAAAGATTTTGACAGTATATGGCAGGGGTGGTAGGTAGTTTTTTTTTTTTTTTGAGAAAGGTAGGTAGGTAGTTACACACTAAATACTAACACTATTCTCAATTTTTTGAAAAAGGTACTTGCTCTGCTCCTCTTTTCTCTTTCTTTTCTCTGGGTTTTGAAATATCTCAATCTCTCTCTCTCTCTCTCTCACTTAGAAATTAACATAGTAAAATAAAAGGCCAACGTCAGAGGTAACGGAGCAATCTTTTGGCTTTCCTAAACTCTAACATATAACAGCTATACTTATAATTAAGAAAGTAACCTATGATAACTATATAAACCTAAGGTAAGTACTAATAAGCTTAGTAATAGCCTAATAATAGTAGCATATATGAGTTTTCCTTTTTTTGCTCCTATCTTGTTAAAACTTTTTTCTTCTGTTTTTTTTCCAGCAGCTCTCTAGCAGGTGTATGTTAATGTTACTTACCCCAGCTAGAGAGAGAAACACCCCTTCTCTCACAACTATTCACATACCAATGGCACCATGCCCAGATGAAAATCTGGCAACAGAACCAAATAAAAAATAATCAAATATTTGAAAGAGATTAATGATTAATTAAATCTTGGAGAAGTAATCTAAACTTCCATTACCTGGGCATTTGAAAGAAGCACGAGTTATAAGAGGCAAGGTCGATGGAGGAAGGAGGGATGAGTGGTGAAGCCATGAATAAAGCGCTATTGGAATTACTACGGTTTGAGGGTTCATTTGGCAAAAATGGTGTATCCACAATTTGAGAGCAAGACTTGGTTGGGGATGCAAAAGGGCTATCAGGTAAATTGTGCTCCAGACCGCTGTAACAAATCAAAATTTAAACAAAAGATACTAATCAGAAATGAAAAACACTAAAGAAAAATGACAAAAATTAAGGAGTAAAAAGAGGTAATCTTTTTCCTGTCCTTTCAATTCTCATTTCTCAGAAAAAAGAAGAGAACGAATGAAATGCACCAACAGTAGAGAGAAAGAAGATAGCATTAAAATTATATCTTTTCATAAAAAGGAACTGGATATGCCATCAGAAAAGAGAATGAATGAAATGAAAAAACCGAGCATAACACGCAAGAACCATTCTTTTCTCTGTACTAAAAAAGGCTACAATATCTTTTTCATGGCAATTACAGTAGTCAGAAGGGAATAAACAATTTTCTCCAAGTATAAACAGAGAATTTCTTTCCACCAAATAGAAGGGCTTTTTTTAAATAAACAGAGAATTTCTTTCCACCAATACCCAAAAAGCACCAAAAAGCCTTTTAAGGCAATTAATGGAGAGCCAGGATACAATTAACAAACAAACACAACGACAGTAGAATACCCACTCTTTCTTTGCTTCTCAAACCCTTCTTTTGAGTGGAAAGGGGAATAATAAAAAAAGAAATAGTAAATTATAGAACAGAGCGCCACTACCTTTCTGGGAAACCACAATCTGCTTTGGTTGTAGCGGCTTCAGCTCTAGATTCTTTGACCGCTACCTCATGAGTCCCGTTGACTTTTGGTGGGTCCACCATGTCAGTCAATCCAGCTGGAGCACCTTCAATGTTACTGCACGCCTTATCTATTAACAGAGTTAAAAAAACAAAGCCACGCTTAAACTCGGCATGAGGCTGGAACTTTCCTCTTTAATTTAAACTGATCATAAAAAAAGCAAACCAAAAAAAAAAATTTGAAAAAAAGAGGATAGTTGGGATATTGCCAAGTTGACCTTGGTTAGTTGCATCTTCTTCCAAGTTGCTGTTGGGCTCAGCAATGGGAGAAGGCGCAGTAACAGTTGGGGAATTCAGAGCCCGGTTCTTCAAATCCAGCAACTGGAGTCCCATGAATCTCCTGCCCTGTAACTCAATGGCTTGCTGCAACTCGAGTTGTTGCTGCTGCTCTTCCAGTTTCCTTCTCAGAAATGCCTCTTGGGTTGGGCTGGTGCCATACAACATGCGACTTCCTGTTGGTATTTCAACTAATGTTAGAATCCGTAAAATAAATTGAGACAAAGCTGAGCTGGATTTAAAATTTGATCAATTCTGAATGGAAATTAAATACCGAGGTTAAGCAATTCAAAGGGATCTCTGGAGTCTAACAATCCAGTAGGACTAGAACAACCAGAAAAATCTCCTCTCTCGGCTTGAAGATTCTTAGACCTGTGGTAAAACCAAGAAATCAAATTTATTATGACAACACAGAATAATTGGGGAAAAAAGGAATGGCACAAGAAGCCAATAGAACAAGGTGTCATAGAAGCAATGCCTGTATTTCTCTGGAACTTTTCCCTTCTCTTTGTATGGTTTAACAAGAACTCTTGCATCACACACGAAATGCGGGTTTCCCTTAGCCAGAATCAGCTTTACTGTCTCAGGATAAACGAAGGTCACAAAACCAAACATTCTCTTTTGCTGGTATGGTATCCTCACATCCTGTACCGGTCCGTATATGCTTCAATCACAAACACAAAGAAGTCATTTTTTTAGAAATTCTGGCCAATCAATTTGATCCTCCCGGAATTTATTGTACACAGAAGCATTTCATCAAATGTTTACCTGAAGTAGTTCGAAACATCCTCCTCACTGAAGGTGCTATCGGCTGGGAAGGTGAGGTATATCTGACGAGCTCCAGGGTTATTCAAACCAGCCGCAAGGTCACTCCTTTCAAGCCGTGGGGACCGCACCATGTATCTTCCTGCCTCATCAGCACCGCTGCTCGCCATCAGCGCTGCCGCAACAGCTGCCGCTCTGTCACAATAAAAAGATTACACCTCTTCCAACTCACGCACAAACATGAAGGGAAGAGAGAGAGAGAGAGGTGTACCTTTGGTTATCTGTCTGTTGCTGAAAAAGAAAACCAACTCCTCCTTTGCCGGTCGGGGAGTAAGGGAACGCAGAGGCCATGAGCTGGCTTGGCCGGGGACTCTGGCTCTTGCTCCGCAAGAGAATCTCCTGCTCTAGACTTACAGCAGCTGCAGTTGCAGCATCTAGCTTTTCATCATGTAAGAACCTGCAACTTGCTCCGTTCTTGCAATAACCTCTTGCAAAATACAAGCACGGTTTCCAGCCCAAACCCCCTCCCCATCCTGCCATGGCCTCCGGGTAAAGCCCTAATCCCTGCTCCTCCAAAACATCCCCGTAGATATCCTCACTGCATGGAGGCGCCTCCTCTAACGAGCCGTTGTTTGCTCGAGAGAAGGGTTGAGGCGACGAAGCCCAAGAGGTAGGGGAAGGGAGGAGACGAGGCGAGGTGTTGAACGCAGGGGGCGGTGGAGACGACGAGAGGTTAAGTTCTTTTCTTGATTTGAGAATCAGAGATTGGAGGAGCGATTCGGGGCCGAGAGCAAGGCGGATCATTTCCTTCTCGCCATGGTCCTGGATTAAGAGGAGACCCATGATCTTAGAAGCGTTCTCTGGGTCGAGCGCTTGGATTCGCGAGAAGAGGACACGTGTCGCCTCGTAGGCGTCCATGGAGGAGCGAGAGAGAGAGAGAGAGCGAGGGAGGGGGAAGAAGCAATAATAAAACAGAGCAAGTGTTATTAGAGAGAGAGAGAGAGAGAGTGAGACTGAGGATAAAGATCGAAGTTGAGAACGCAAGGGTAAAATAGTAATTTGGGATGGAAAGAGGACAAAACTCAAAAGGTGAACGGGGTTTTGGTGTACTGGAGCGTTTTTACAGCTGGTGACATGAGGTAGCGTTGGTGGTAAAGAGCGCCGCTATGAGACGAATTTGAGGTTATCGAGTGAGTTTACGAGCCTGTTTCTCTCCCGTTTCTTCTGAACTGGAGAGATGTTACAGGTCGATTCTTCAATCGGGAGGTCCGTGAAACACAAACGTCATTAGTTCATAGACGAGAGAAAGCGGGGCTTCTGACGGTTTACACGATCGGTGTACACTGATTGAGGACAACAGCAACGATAGACAAGGCTTTTTCCTAGCTTGATCGGCTTGGTTGAACAAAATCTTTCATTCTTTAATCTATATTATCTATATCTATACTATTATATAAAACATCTAAGAATTGGATGGTCCATTTTTTATCATGATAATTTTTTATTATACTCATTTTATCCCTCAATTAGACGGATAATATTTATTTTTGGTTGATCGAACATATGTGATCGCGTCCATTGATCATCTCTTTCTCTCCATTTCTTTCCCTTATATACTATTATTTCCATAATTTTTTTTTTTCTTAATTTAGCAACCTTGTGCATATTTGGTAAGAAATTAATGGTGATAATATACGTTAGAATAATTTACTTTTCTTACCATAAAAATCATGAATCATTAACTCATATTGTGCAAAAATCTCATCCAAAATTAAATATAGTTTTTATTATAGGTTTTCTCTATAATTTGGTGAATTTATAATTTAATATTAGATAAATGTGAATTTTTTTATCTTATAATATTTTAATGTTTAAATAAAAAAATTTGCTGCAACACGCGGGTATATAGCTAGTACGTGGAATGAGTTCAACACACGAATGTGCCTTTTAGTTGTGGGTTTCACTCACATAAATATAAAAAAACTATGATAAGATTGTGTCATACAAAAAATATGACATGCGATTTCCGAAAGTTATCGCAATATTCAAATTTATATATTATTAAAAAGGTCTAAGTTTTATTTATCAAATGCATTTTAAAAAACATACAAATATTAATTATCAAGTCTTTTTATAGTATCAATATTAATCCTCTTAATTTCTCCACATCATATGACTAATCTATTAGCACGCCACTCTTCTTTCTTCTCAATATTCGCTATCAAGTTTATGTAAAATATTCAACTTTTGTAGAAAAACTACAAATCAATTATTACAGTGTTAACTATGTATTATGAAATGTTCATAAACTTAATTATGTAAAGTATGAACAACATTCTAATTAAATCGTAGGCTTAATACAAATGATAATAGATCATGTCTCTCTATAAAGAGGTCCAAGTTTAAATTCTGAAAAAGCTATATGAAAAATAATATATATCGAAATTTATGAGAGTCATAATTTAAAAAATAAATAAATAACGACATGCTAACTACAATTTTGACAGTTTTTTTTTCAGTTTCTCTGATTTATAATGAATTATGTGAAATAGAATGAGACAATCTAAAATTTTTATGTGAATGTTGAAAGTATACAATGGAGGAATTAAATATCATGTCGCATAAAATCTTAGCCAGCCAAGAGCAGACAATTCTTATATGATTCGACAAACAATTAATTAAATCCCGGGGAAAAGGAAATTAAGAAGTAATGAACCTATGCCACGGGTTTAATTGGAATTATACATTGTGTGAGACTTATATATACATTCTACATTTTGCAATAGGCCTATAGTCATCTGCATGTGGATTGTGGATGTCCAAAAGAAGAATTTGAGCACAACTTAATAGTTGATACTTGTTACAACTTACAATGCATTTTTCTAGTCAAAGTATGTGAATGCTGAAAATTTTTATGTTTTACCGAATATATATTATATAGGTGCTTTGTTTATAACAAGCATGCATTGTGATTTCATGAAAAACTGAGATGATAGCGCGCATATGAATCATAATAGGTTTAGTTTTGGGTCCCAACCTCATATTCACTGCATTTGCCGTCTTATTAGATTTCATCATGTTTCGTTGTGTTCCAATGAAAAGGTATGGATAATAACTATCATCTACATGACTCGATCATCAAATTGAGCAAGAGTATGGAATTCTTAGTGATTGATATTCATGCTCGATAATTAATAAGTGTATTTGTATTTGTAGTATATTTACTCATAATTCGGTTTAATGAAGAATTTTTTATTTCTAATTAGAATAAATAAGGAATTTATTAATATATATTTTAAATGAAATTAAAGATATGATGAAACGGTGTTTCACGAAGCACAAAATCTTTTGTGCTTCGCGTCCATATTTCGAACTTAAAAAGTTTAAACGGCTGATTCAAACCGTTGAACATCATCTTCATATTGAAATATCCTTGGAGATCATATATATTTTTTAATTTTTTACTATTTTTTAGATGGGTACAAAGTCGCTAGTTTTGAATGGTGCAAAAATCGTTAGATCAGCAAACTTTGTACCCATTTAAAAAATAGCAAAAAATTCTAAAAAAATTTAAAATTTGATCTCCAAGGATATTTCAATATGAAAATGATGTTCAACGGTTTGGATCGACCATTTAACTTTTATATTCGAGATACGGACGCAAAACACAAAAGATTTTTTTGCTTCGCGAAGCACCATAGCATCACTATATATATATATATATATATATATATATATATATATATATATATAGGGAGAGAAGAGAGAGAGGCTGTGGTGCTTCATAAATCACAAAAAAAAATTGTGCTTCATGTCCGTATCTTGAATTTGAAAGTCTAAATGGTCGATCCTAATCATTGAACATAATCTTCATATTGAAATATCTTCGAAGATCAAAAATTATATTTTTTTGCTATTTTTTAGAAGGACACCAATATGAACATTCAATCTCATCTTTATATCAAAATCTATTTGTAAATCAAAATCTATAAAGGTCTAGTAAAGGCCAGATAATGGCCGTGGTAACGTCCTGATATATTTTTTTTGTTAATTTTTTTATATTTTTAATATTAATTTATATTTATATAAATATATTAAATTTATGTTCTGATAATGAATGAAATATTCATAGTAAATCAAAATTAATATGGGTCTAAGAAGGTTCATAAGTTTGATAAGGGTCGAGTTTGAGAATGGTCGAATAGGGCTGGGTTTATACGAGTAAAGGTCAGAAGGGTTTGCTTCTTAAAGATTGAATCCATCCCTTACCATTAAAATGACTGCCTGGACAAATTTCAAGGTTATTCCTATCCTCGCGTAGGAGGGGGACTCGTTGATAGCATAATCTCCCCCTCCACACTTGTTATTTTCTTCATGGCTTCATTTTTAGTTATATTTCTTGAGTTTTAGTTATATTTCTTTAAGTTTATTCTTCATATTTACTCTTCATCACGTATGTTTGGATGGTGGAAGAATTAGTGGAAAAAATAATATTTTTTTAGTTGGTTATTGAAAATAGTGTGAGATTAGTGATATATTGGAAAATATGAGAATATAGTTATTTTTTATTGTTTGGTTAGTAAAATATTATTTAGATGGTAACTTGAGAATAAAGAATAAATAAATAAATATTTTTTATTTTTATTTAATACTAATGATTATTATTATATTTATTATTAATTTATTTAATATTAATACTTATTTAGTATTACTTTATGCTATTAGTAATATTTATTTTATCTTATATGAATGATTATTATTTTTTATTATCGAAGAAATGAATAAAACAATGAGATGTGAGATTTTTTTGTTATTTTCACGAAGTGCTAATCCGCTAAACATCAAATGATTGGTTTAGTATATTAGCAATATTTCAAGCTAACTCTAAATTTCTACTTTGTGTCTGATTGATGTTGCTATTGAGATCAGTGTTGCTATTTAAAAATAACACTAATCTTGCACATCATTTACACGTTTACTTTTCAATGCATTTTGAATATTATCATGCCTATTTTTGTAACAACATCTGCTAAAATATGGTAATTTTGATAATTCATATAATATTCACAAAATCGTCAAATTAAAAATGATCCTGAATGACCTGTTAATAAGATTTGTTTCGGTTTAACTTTAATATATAATTAATGAAATAAAAATGTAGAGCTGTCTAGTGCATAAAGAAAATATTTCATTGGACAGTGGGAAAGTGATATGTGAATTTTTTTCATCTGCCACGCTACATCGTCCAGCGCGGTCGGTGGATCATCCGACCGTGTGAAGATCCGTGTTTCACCAGTCTCAAAGCGTCCTACATGAATCTAACACTGTCATTTGCCTTCGTGCCGCGCAGCAGACAATACCCATCGAGCAATATACATCCAACTATATTTACTAAACTCAGTTGATCCATTTTTGGATAAAGCCTTGATTCTAGTACAGTCAATACTTTTTATGGGTTGATTAGATGAATGATTAATGTTGATTGTACCTTAATTGATTAAGACTTGATGAAACGAAAATGTACCGAAGGTCAAATTAAAAAAAAAAGAAAAAAAATGAGCATAAAATGAACAGATGTGGAGTTGGGGAGCAATCCCTATCCAGGTTTGATTAGTGAACTCAAGTAATCCATTTCCGGATGAAAATCTGCTGCTCTTGGAGAGAAGAGAATGATCCCTTTTTTGATCCAATGGCTGAAAAACATCAGAGATAAATCATTATAGCACTAAATCGAAAAGAACCATTGGATCCCGAAAAGTAGGACCATTCTCTCCATCCGAAGGGCCCTATTTACAGAGACTCTGACAAAATTTCTCTCAATCACATTCCTTTTCTTTTTGGGAGGAACAGGTGTTCGTTTTATAGGTTCAAATTCTTGATAGAATTTGCTGTATAATTGATTATTATTTTTTAACAATGATAAGTGATAATTTAGTAAGCCAAGGAGTGAATTATTTGCTTGTTGGGTCCCACGTGATATTGATATTTGATATCCCCTGCCCCTGGCCCTGCCCTTTGCCCTTTGGACCCTTGTGTTAATGCTGCTGCCTGGCTTTAATAAGCACTTCCATTAATAAGCGTGTCATCATCCAATAAATGTTTATTAAATGAGGTAATGATATATACGGCTTCCGCAAAACGCCTCAAAACCAATAACCAATTAATATCCGTACCATAATTATTTTATTAAATATAATAAAATGTCTGAAATGGATATGATGGTAACTACCAAAATGGAAGAGATAAACATGCCTCTAATTGCGTGCTTTTGTTGCTAAAAGCAAGACGGCTTCAGCTCTCGCTTCAAAGTCTCACGCATTTATTTAATTCAATAGAAATGGGACAAGGATCCGGATCTCCGAACGGTTTCAACCGCTAGCATCTCCAGAATAAAATCTATAAGCTTTTAAAAGTTCTTTGTGAAAGCAAAGTTAGTTTTATTTGAAAAATTATTCCTTTGTTATCATTATCATTTTTATTTATTTTTATTTTATTTTATTTATTATTATTATTATTATCATCATCATCATCATTGATATTTGAGATCTCTGACTTTATGATTTTAGATTGAGTTTCATTTCTAATTTACCATAATTTATTTGAAATTAAAGACTTTGTTGTTGTTATTAGCATAGAGAGGTCTTGCTGAACAATGATTTAATTATTATCATAGATTCGTTTTGCTGCACAAAGGGACGCCATATTTTCAATCTTAGTTAATCTTTATTTGCCTATTTTATATATGAATGCATTTTGTTTGATATTGTTCTAAGGATCCAATTAATCCGACCCGATCTTAATATGACCCGAACATAAATGGATCGGGTATGAGTTTGATTTTTTATCCGAATCTGATCGGATCGGGTTCGGATCAACCAGACCCGACCCGATTAATTATATTTTTTGAAGTAATTTTATGATTTAGTACTAATTAAAACTTAAATATAAACTAATTAATATTAAATATAAATTAATTGCTTAAAATTATATAAAAATTAATTAATTAATTTTAATTTACACGGATCGGGTCGGTCGACCGTGACCTGATCGGATCGGATATGAGTCAATATTTTGACCCGAATTTAATCGGGTCGGTCAAGAAAAATAATAAAATAATATGATCTGACCTGAATCCGAACCGACCCGACCCGACCTATTGACACCCCTAACTTGTCCCCTGTTTCATTAAAAAAAATTGGATATCATTTTTGAATTAATAAACGTGATATATTTTCTGAATAGATTGGGTAAAAAAATGATTACAACGTATAATTAATTTGTGAAACTAGACATCTTTCAGTTTTACCTTTAACCATTTATACACTTTTTTTTCCTTTTTATCTATTTTTTTCGGGTAATTCGTCAAAACTCAAAACCATTTGAAATGGAAGTGATTGGATCCATTATAAATTATGTTGTATTTGATGTTCCATCAAGAAAATAATCATGACTACTGAAGACGAACAAATTAATACCTTCTGTCGAGTCATTATTTTATACAACACAATTAATTCAAGCACAATACTTCACATTTTCTATGAGCTTTCCTTTTTTTCCAAGTATCATGTATTTATATGATTGTATTTTATTGACCAAAATGAAGGGAGTGAGGCACTCATGAGCCAGATAATTAAAAAAAAAAAAAAAAAGAAAAGAGGAACGCACCATTGTCGGATGACCATATCAAATGGTACTTTAAGAAATTATTAAAAATAATTAAGAGGAAAGAAAATGATTAGAAAGAGGTGCTGACAGCCACACCTGACCTGAGGTCAAGTTGATTGGAACATCACACCAACTCCTATTCCTATGGAGAGACAACTGCATTGCATCCAGATGCAATCAAGTGTTTATCCAGAAATGGATTACTTGACTACTTGTGTTCATTAATCAAACCTGATAGGGATTGCTCCCCAACTCCACCTCTGTACATTTTATGCTCATCATTTTTTCTTTTTTTAAATTTGACCTTCGCTACATTTTCGTTTCATCGAGTCATAATCAATTAATGTACAACCAACATTAATCCTTCATCTAATCAAACCCATTAAAAGGATTGACTGTACTAGAATCAAGGCTTTATCCAAAAATGGATGAACTGAGTTTAGTAAATATAGTTGGATGGGTGTCATTTGCTGCACGGAAAGAGGGCAATACGCATGACAATTTTAGATTTATGGAGGGCGATTTGAGATTGGTGAAGCATGATCCTCACGCAAATTTAGAGATAATTTATAAGGGCTTGATCTTTGAACTCGAGTCCAATCGGTCCTTCAAAAAATCCAGCCTTATCCGATCCTTAGAAATCTGACCCGACCCTTTTTAATAGTAATGATCGGGTTTCTCAAGGACCGGACTCAATTTTTAAAAAGCAGACCCTTCTAATTCAACCATTATCAAATTCAATCCTTTCTAGCCCTTACCTAACTTTTCTTTAATATTTTATATTGTATATTAATTATACTTAAAAAAATTTAAAAATTAAAATAAAATATCAAAATAAAAATAATATAATTTAACGTTATTGTACAAATATAAATTAACATTAAAAATATATAATCGATAAAAATTTATATATATATATAAGACTCATACTCGCTGACCCTTACTCGATTCTAATCAGGTCCTTAGAGTCCGAAGGCTTGATAAGGGCCAGGCTTCTCAAGAGCCGATATCATCCCTTAAAAATTAAGCTCTTTAAATCCGACCCTATAAAAACCTTTTATCAAACCTGACCCTCTCATAGGCCGCTAGGCCCGACACTTGAAAATCATCTCTAAAAATAATAATAAAATATTTAATATTTGTACATTATTTTTAAAAATTAAAAAAGATGATTTAAAAAATTCAAAACACCTCAAATTTTTACATCCGATAAAATTTTCATATGAAGAATTTAATGATCATGATAAATCAAAATTTGAAGATGATTTGATATATTTTTTGAGTTAAGTTTATAGATGGTCTCCGTGAGGTTAAGAGCACATGAAATTTATATTATATATATATATATATAAGTGAGCACCAACATTTGTGAATGCATGTGTTCACAAAAATATGAATATATAAAAGTTCCGATCCATTTTAACGCAGATCCTTACGTATATCTTGTGAATGCATGCGTTGAGAAAGTACAAATAGTTTTATTAAAAATTTCAAAATAGAGATATTATTGTTAAAAAATTTAAAAATAGAGATAGACAAAAAATAATTCTTGAGAGGTCAACCTTCAAATCATTAGGTTTCCAAGTAAAAACCACATCTTTGTACCAAATTAATTAAAAATAAAAGAACCTGTGACATGATTGGCAACATGGCTTTTATTATAGAGTCAATGACAAAGGGTCCGACCAGAATTTTTGAAACGCGATGTCCTTTTTTTAAACAAAATTAAATGAAATCTTTTGGGAGAGTATTGCAGGGAGACCGGACATCTGAACAGCGAGGCATCATGAACTCATGGTCTATGGATGCATCATGCATGCATACTTTCGGAAAGCAGATATGATGTGGCCTGTATTAAGCGAGATTTATGTGGTAGGTCATTGAGTTGAAGATTTTATTTGCCAAAATATTTGATGAATGCCGAGTTTATCACTTAACATATCTTATCAAATGTATGCAAAAAGTTTTATGTAAATTTTCTTTTCACTTCATTTTTCAAGGGTCTAGTTAACAGCAAGGACAATTTTAGGATTGAAGGGGGTTGGAATGAGGAGAGGAGGATTGGAAGACTTGAATCTCAATTTTTATCACTTCTAACTTTCGATAATCATAAGGTCTCCCAGCCCCTGGTCCGACCCCTTCTTGGAAGCAAGATAATAATTTGAAAGAGATAAATCTTTGTTTTTTGAAAAACGGATGAGAATTTTTTTTTGCTTATCATCAGTTTTAATCGGAACCAGATCTGCTGTCGTGCGGCACCGTGCGGCGCAGCACGTAGTCCGTTAGATCACTTCGAGATTCGTGTTAACTCGAATCTCAAAGTATTAACTCAAATCTCGAAGTGATCGAACGGATCATATGCTGCGCCGCACCGTACCGCGCGACAGTGGATCCGGGTCCGTTTTAATCTAGCTTTTTTGAAATGATTCCTTTCATCTTTCAGTCCCATAAAACATATATCAATTTCAAATTTTCAATCATCAAACGATCTCAAGTGCCCCTACCTGCTATCTCCGCCTCTAGTCCTCTACCAACTTTTTATGTCCTTCAACAGCTTGCTTTTTTAACCGCATGCATGCAAACCCAGGCTAGTGGGCTCTGCCCTTTCTAGCACAACTTTTTGCTTCTCTTTTTAATATATATATATATATATATATATATATATATATATATATATATATAATAAATTTACTGTGAATTTAAGCTCACCTAAGACTTTCGTCAGTTTAACTCAAAAAATATATTAATATATTTTTTGAGCTAAGTTCACTTGAAAGTTTTCCGTGAGCTTAAGCTCACGGTAAATTTACTTATATATATTTGAGTGGATATACCGTGTGAAGCTTCACGGAGGCTTCCGTGAAGCTTAACTCAAAAATATATCAAATCATTTTCAAATTTTAATTTATCATTCTCATTAAATTCTTTATATGAAAATCTTATAGGATGCAAAAATTTGGAGCGTTTTGAGTTTTTTAAGTTGTTCTTTTTAATTTTTGAAAATCAGCTCTAAAAATAATAATAATAATATTTCATATTTGTACATCATTTTAAAAAATTAAAAATGGTGACTTAAAAACTCAAAACACTCCAAATTTTTGCATCCCATAAGATTTTTATATAAAGAATTTAATGAGAATGATAAATTTAAATTTGAAGATGATTTAATATATTTTTTGAGTTAAACTCACTAAAAACTTCCTGAACTTAAACTCACGCTATCTTTACTATATATATATATATATATATATATATATATATATATATATGAGACGTTACGTTTTCACAAGTTTGTACCCACAATTTGTAATAGACAAATTGAAGAATTGTCCGTTAGTGATTTTGGGAAAATTATAAATATTCATTAAGATATTTGTAAGTTTAGATGATGATTTCTCTAACCTAGTTAGATAATAACTGAAAATAGAGCTAAATAATGGATAAGAAAGAAAATATCTATAAAATGAAAATGAAAAAAAGTTAGATTTTCTATATAACTTTGAACCGTAACTTTTGAAAATAAAAATCTAACTTTGAGCCGTAACTTTTGAAAATGAAAAAATAATTTTGGACAGTATGAGGAGGCGATTGGGATGCTGATTAATGTGTAGGTTATTGTGGTGATTTACATCAATTTTATGGATTTTTTCAATAATAAATTGATATTCGTAAAATTTTGATAATAAAATATTCCATTCAACATTGAAAAAGGAATTATCTTTAAAAATAAAAATAAAAATCCATTTATATACTTTACGTCTCTATATTATTGAGATGATGATAATGAATATTACTTTATAAAAAAATAATCATACTTGTAGACAAGTAAAACATAGAGAAAACAACCACATCAATCCATTGATATTTTCAAATCAACGTAAAAAGTGAAATTAGTACTCTTGAACAAAAATGGGCGCTAAATGGTGGGAGCGCAGAGTGGGTGCACAAAACAAGGTGGGATAGTGGCGTCACGGAAATCAAGGAGAAACAGTCCCTCAGTCAGCTTTAAAGCAGGAGAAATAAAGAGGACTATATATGTCAGATGCACTCACATGGCTTGTGTTGTGTTATGTTGTGTTGTGTTGTGTTCCTCCTAGTCCTAGTGCCTCTAATGTTTCAAGTGGAATCATGCATGTAATTATAAACCAGTGGAATATTTTATTTTGAATTTGTCCGTATACAAGTTTATGTGATGCATTACATTCACATTTAATATGCATTCATTAATAATTAGGGTGGGAATCACTTGATAATGGATTATTTTCATAATCATAATAAGGATTCCGAAATAAATATAAAATAATTGATAATGTTTTAAATTGTATATAATTTTATTATTATTTAATAATCCATCTAGACCGATAATGAAATTGCATTAAAATTTGATATACTATCAATCTAAAAGTTTAAGAACATATGTATATATATATTTAAAATATTTTAATATTTATTTTAGAATCTATTGTCAAAATTATTAAAATAACTTATTGTCAAGTGATCCCCACCTTAATTAATTATATTCATGTTAATTATAATTATTGTAATACAAGTGAAACGCTGGATATTAAATATTTGAATTTGAAAAATATTTATATTTATAAAATTTTGCATTTGTTCGAACATATTGATTTTTATAAAATTTGAAGGACTAGAGTAAAAGAAGAGTATATTTTAGTTGATTGTATGCAGAAGATTGGAGAGGAGAAAAACAAAGACATGGGGCAGCAAAACACAATAGAACCCGTCACGTACCCTCCAAAGCTCCCAAGAGGCCAAGAGGCAATCAATCGCTGCCACTGGAGTGGGATCTCAACGCACCCGCTTCTGTCTCCAAACAAATCCGATTCTTTGATCTCTCTCTCTCTCTCTCTCTCTCTCTCTGAGCTGCTGCGTGCCTGAGTCATGGCTTGTTTTTGGTTCCATTTCATATGGCTGTTCACGTGTGACTGCCTTGCCACGGTTTCCTGCTTGAGCTGGTAACGTGATCTCATTTTTGTTGCTAACCTCTTTGGCTCTCTTGTGGCTGAATATTCATGGGCTCAAGCTATCATGTCCCCGTCCTACAACCATTCCTTGTATTATTATTATTATTATTATTATTATTATTATTATTATTATTATTATTATTATTATTATTATTATTATTATTATTATTATTATTATTATTATTATTATTATCATTATTATTATCATTATTATTATTATCATCATCATCATTATTATTATTATTATTATTATTATTATTATTATTATCATTATTATTATTATTATCATCATTATTATTATTATTATTATTATTATTATTATTATTATTATTATTATTATTATTATTATTATTGAATAATTTATTGAGAAGAAGGGTCATGTCGACCAATTATATTAAAAACTACAATTATTCAAATTATTTTATATAGTGAATTTATTCAAGAGGTGAGATCACTTTACAATAGACAACTATTTATCTTTACTCTTGTCAATAAAAAAATACATTTGATATAGTAGTTTAACTAAACATCATGCATGTGCAACACATTAAGAAATTTGATGTATATATTATCTATCAAGTGATTAGTTTTTGAACAATTTAAATGAATGGCTCCTGAAGAATGCTAAAATTCCATAAAATTAGTTGTATTTTCAGTTTTATTGAATTGGTTGTGAAGACTATCACGACAAGCTATTATCAATTAAGTTATCTCTCCCCTTTAAATGAATTTATTGCGGAGGAGGAATCACTTGATCAAGTCTATTCTAACAACATTGACAATATGTTTTTAAATAATTAATATGAGATTAAAATTAGAAACTAAATTAATGAATATGCCACAGACGCAAAGATATAGCCTAACAATCATACTTCGTAATATTTTTGTATCATTTGTTGATATACACCGACGACCACCAATTTCAAAATTTCAAAATTTCAAGTATGTTCAAGTACATTAAATTTCATAATTTTTGTATAGATATGATACACGCAACATATTAATCGTACACATATAGTGTGGTACTTAAGTTATACTTTAATTGTGAAGTTTCTTAAGATTGTTAAAATAATAATTGCTATATGTGATCTCTCCTCATTAGTCATTATTGTGAGGTATGTATATAGAGGAGGAATCCTTTCACAATGAGTTATCTTAGCAATCTTGATAATGATTATTCAAATCAGTGGTGGCATCAAGGTAGATGTCAGCCGGTGTCCGAATACTCTATTGGTTCGCTGAAAAATAAAATTCATGTAATAAAAAATATTTTTTTAACTCAGATATTTTATTTTCTTGACCCTGGTTCAAATAAATATGAAAAAAAATGAAAAAAAATTATAGATGTGTTCTTCTACCTACAGATTGATGACCATTCAAATTTTATACAATTTCATTATCGTTTGATAGTCCATTAAAGATCATTAAGTTTTTATGTAATTTGCAACGGTTATAATTTGACGGTATTTAATGGACCACTAAATGATAATGAAATTGTATGAAATTTAAATGACCATCAATCTATATGTAAAAGATAATATCTTTAAAAAAAATTTAAGAATTTTTTATATTTATTAAGAAGCTGATTATCAATTAAGATTATTAAAATAACCCACCGTAAACTGATCCCTACCCATATGTCTATATATATATATATAGTATTACTAGAATTTTGTACTACATTTAGTTTTTTAATATGGATTTGAAACTGAATTGGCGGCGTATAAATTTTTAACTGCGTGTTTGTCATTTGTCAGGCCACAGAGCACCACATAAGTTGGTGTCGCATTTGAGCAGTATCCTCCTTACATACATGGCTTGTGTTTGGGGTGATGCAAGGGGAGCAAGGCAACTATTTGTTGGGAAATGGGAATTGAGGTATCTTGGACTTGTGCTGAGGGAATCAATGATTTGAGAAGTTTGTTAGGAAAAAGAAGTGGCTATTTTTTACTTGATTTAGGCCCGGATGGTTGGTACAATTATCGCCTTCTGGAGATGTTTACGCCACTCTCAAGCAACTATTACTTTGCCTTGTAGAATAGTTCTTTGGATAACTTGATTAGTATCTATAGCTTGTAGTTGGAATTCCACAATTCATAGGTTATGATGAGAAATATCTAATGATTTCACATGTTGCATGAGAATAATTGATTACTTTAAGTTACCCAGTACTGCAGCTATATATTGGCTTGGAAACATTAAACAGATTGACCTAACTGAAATCAATTTATTACAAAATTCAGTAGCTAGAATGGAAAATTTGACTTGTGTAATTAAGAAAAAATTATTAAAAGTTTGTTGAAAAGGACTGCAAGGATACAACTAATTGTTGTATATGTCTAGAAGAAGTTATTAAATATTTTATCCCGAAGGCCATCTTCTTTTTTTGGACAATAATATTAACATTTGCAAATTGCAATTGCTTAATTGGAATATGCTACATTACTCAACTACTTGTACATGATAAGGTTATAATTGCTCTCAAGCTACAGTGCCTTAGTGCATTATAAACTCATTTTCCCATGGTACGCAAATAATGATACCATAATAATTTGGTACAAATTCAATGAATGGAATTAGATATCTTCACACTGTTAACTTTTATCCGTTTATTCCTAGAGGAGAGTTGATTTATATATACTGGAGTTGCCCAAGTAGTGAGATAAAATAATTAAAGATTAGTATCAAACACCAGTGTTTATGCTTTTTTTAAACGAAGTGAGGGCTAATATTATAGCATGTATATTTAAACATCTGGATGAATTAATGTACTAAATTAAACAAAACAGCATATTCTTAATGACTAATTAACTAGCATTAAACACCAAATCAACTTTGGCAAATGCCGATTCGGAACATTTTAATTAAGGAGACACAGGGAGCCCACTAAAAATTAATAGTGTACAAAAAATGAATTGTTTAAAGTTAAACAAGATTGCTGTAATCTATGTCTGTGCGCTATTGCATTAGTTGCTCCTATGTCATTTGAAAGGGAATTTAAGGTTTAATTGATTGCAATTGGTCCAGCAAGGAGCGATCAGCATATTTTTATATACAACAATGTAATCTTATTTAATTAATAAAAGGGAGGGATCACTTGACAATAGTTATCTTCACAAATCTTCAACTAAATGCGAAAAGAAAATCTTAAAAATAAAAAAACTTATAGATATGTTATTTTATTTATAGATTGATGGTATGCAATTTCATTATTATTTGATAGTTCATTAAAAACCGTTAAATTAGAACCTTTCTAAATTATATAATATTTTTGTGGTCTTTGATGGACTATCAAACGATAATAAAATTGTATAAAATTTAAATCACTATCAACTTATAAACAAAAAAAATATATCTACATTTTTTCTATTTTTATTTTTTTTGTATTTATTTAAACATCCATTATAAAGATTGTCAAGATAAGTCATTATCAAGGATCCTTCCCTTAATAAAATAAGATTAGATTATGACATTATGTAAAAGTGATGTATCCATCATGAATTACAGAATAAAACAAGGTTGTTTCATTTTCCAAATGAACTGAGGCTTCCCTTTTTATAGGCTGGATGCATTGAAATATTGTCTGATTAATTTTATTGAGAAAAAATATTTAATATCATGTATAATGAAATAATTATGCAAAGATATCAAAATATAAAATTTTATAGACGAAAATTTTCTTCATCAACTTGATTATCTATTACTTTGAGCTTTATTTTATTGTTATTTTTAATATATAAAATGTTATTATTCTAATAAATTTTTTATTAGGTAAGAATATATATTAAATTATTATTATTTTATTTAGTATCCGATTAGTTAATGGATTTAAACCCGATAAGCTATTACAATCCGATATTTGCCCCCCCTGATACGTCCATCACCCTCTTACAAAATAGAATAATATAAAATGATTTAAAATTTTCCGTCCAATATATTAATGTTTTGACGGTAGACAAATATATTGACCAAAGTTTTAATAAAAAGTTGACCGTGTAAATTTTTACTATAAATTTTATTATACAAATTTTTACCAGCAACAAGACCGAACTGCCCGCACATAAATTTTTATCAATAAATTAATTTTGTCAATTTTTACCAGCAATAATATTTTTTGACTGAATTGCCCGTATGTAATTTTTTACCAACAATAATATTTTCTGACTGAACTGCTCGTAACAAATCTTTATCATCTCAAATTTTTTTAATGTAATAATTATATAAAATATAATATTCTTCTTTACTAAAATCCAACTCCATCTTGAGGGCAAAACAAGATGCGTTATATCACTACCCTACAAAATAATAAAAAAAGAGCAATTATCTCATTAATGATTTGACTATGTACCGTTGTATCATTGTACTTTTAATCCTTAACTAAATTTTTTGAAGATGACATAATCGTTCTCAGCTAATTTTTATCCTTTTGAAGTATAAACCGCTTGCATTAGTTTAAGGGATGTAACAATAGTGAATTAGAAATGGGCCGGTCCAGTGTGATACGGTCCAAATCCGGCCGTCAACGGATTGGATTCGCAGCTAGGCTCATGGATCTAACTCGTAGGGGTTGAGCACACGTTGGAGCCGGTCCAGTTCATCCGTGCCGTTTTTTTTTTCAATTATTTAAAACAGAAAATCTCAAATAATTTCAAATAATCCAAAAATCCGAAAATTCAAAAAATAATTAACATAAATTTTTCAGAAATAATTTTAATGCAATTACATTTTTCCAATTATTTAAAAATAAAAAATCTCAATTAATTTCAATTTTTCAAATTTTCAATTAACTCTACAAATTTTGCCTCAGCCCGGGTCGATCTGGATTTTTTTTCTCAGGTCGCGCGGCTACTCCTGTTTTTTTTTTTTGGTTTTTCATGAGTTGGCCGGATCGAGTTGGGACGTGGGTTTGCAATGCAACAAACCCTTTACTTGGTCTAAATTGTGTTGCCACCAGTAAAGCAGGTTTGTTCTTTTCTGAATTGTGATTTGTGAATTAAAAGTTCCAAAAGAAACCAGGCTCTCAGTGCCAGGACACAGTTTTATATTGGGTAAGCGCCACATCCATGTCATATCACATGTGAAGAGGGACCCGTTGACCAGTAGATCCCTTGCTACTCCGTCCTTCTTTACGGCTCTATATGTAATGGGTCATCGCACCTCAGCCAAAATTTATCATGTTTTACAGGGTTGACGTGCTTTTTTAGCATGTTTTAGGTCAATTGTTTATGAGAAGACATTAGTTTTCATCGTTCGAATCCAAAGTTGAATTATCTGATAGCAAGTCGGCTAAAAGTGCTATCAAGGTAGAGGATTGTACAAATGTACAATTAATATTTGTACCCGAAATTTAATTATTTCAAAATTTTGCTCCATATAATTTTAATTTTAAATTATAAGGCGAGATTTAGCGCTGAGGAGATACGGAGAAGGGAGAGCAAGAAATGTGGGTGACTTGCTTGGATCTGGAGAAAGAGAGGGAGAGATGGAGGTTAATGGGGTCTCTCTCTTGTGGTCTTGTCATCTCAGGGTAGGATGCTAGAGTTAGGGATTGGAGGAAGCGATAAATATAAATAAAATGTGCTTATATAGGTAATTATTCGAGCGAGCTAATCTCAACTCTTACTCGGATCATATTATACACGAATCAATTTAGCTTGAATCAAATTAATTTGAGTCGAATTAGGTCAAATAAATATCAAACTCTTTTATGAGCTGATCCGAAACGAACCACGAGCTATGAGTTTTTTTGTACATCATTATAGTGATATCATAGTTAAATACTTAAATTCGTTAATGGAATAAAACTATAGCTATCCGATAAAAATTGTATACAAGGAGAAAGAATCTGAAATAAATTTGCATGCCCAAACTTCAAGCGGCTGCTATATGTAGCTAATTGAGTAAAAAGCAACGAGAGGATTAGTATTAAGTAGGGCTATAAACGAGCTGAGTCGAGCATGATCAAATTCATATTTGATCATTAGCTTAACGATTCTAAACAAGTTATGAGTGAACCATAAATTATGAGTTTTTTTTATCAGCCTTAGTATTAGAAAAGGAAATCGTGTAAAAGACTAGAAGACATTACTCAAAAAATACTTTAAAAGATAATCACAAATTGCGTTTGTTTGGTAAATTAAGGAATAATTTTGGAAAAGTGGTAATTTTGGAAGAGTGATAGAATAGTGTCTTTTTGGAAGAGTGGTAGAAGAGTGATATTCTTGACTATTCGGAAGAGCAAAAATATCGTTTGAGTGTTATTAATCAGAATAGTTTAAATATGGATAATTATGCAACAATGATGATGATAATAAAAATAATAGTACGATAATAATAATAATATAATACTACTAATAATAACATAATAATCATAATCATAATAAATAATAATATTTATAGTTGTAATCATAATAATATAATAAAAATATAAACATAATCATAATATAGCAATATAATAAAATTATAATTATAATTATAAACATAATCATAATAATAATAATATAATAATAATAATAATAAATAATCAGTATTTTAATAATATAATTATAATATAATAATATAATACAACATAATCAAATAATAATTATAATCATAATCATGATAATAATAATCATAGTCATAATCAAAATAATATAATAATATTACCATAAACATAATATAATAATATCATAATAAAATAATAAAAATAAAAATAAAAAAATAATAATAATAAATAAATAAATAATTATAATCATAATAATACAATAATAATATAATCATAATATAATAATATAATACAACATAATAAAATAATAATAATAATAATAATAATAATAATAATCATAGTCATAATCATAATAATATAATAAAAATAAAATTATAATCATAGCCATAACCATAATAACATAATAATAATAAATTATCATAATCATAATAATATAATAATAAAATAATCATATTTATATTCATAATATAATAATACTAATAATGATGATAACATAATAATAATAATCATAATCATAATTTAATAAGATAATAATAATATTAAATAATATAATAATAAATAATAATCGTAATATTAATATAATAATAAATTATAATCATATAATAATAATAATAATAATAAATTATAATATAATAATATAATACGACATAATCAAACAATAATCGCTATTCTTACGAGAGCTAATCTGATATACCACCTATAACTTGGTATACTGAATTAGCACTCTTCCGCACTCTTCTGCTTAGTCAAAAATTCATTTGTCAAATTAATTGATCGGAATAGCAATTCTATTCTTACCTTTTGCTATTCCATACATTGCAAACAAACCCAAAGGGAGTGTTTGGCACTCAATGGAATAACAAAAATTTGGAATAGAATAGCTATTCCGATGAATTAATTTGCCAAACGAATTTTAGACTAAGTAGAAGAGTGCGGAATAGTGCTAATCCGGTATACCAACTTATAGTTATAGGTGGAATACCGGATTAGCTCTCGTCGGAATAGCAATTATTGTTTGATTATATTATATTATATTATATTATTATATTATGATTATGATTAAGATTTATTATTATTATATTATTATATTATATTTATGATTATAATTTATTATTATATTAATATTATGATTATTATCATTATATTATTATTATTAAATTATTATTATCATTATTGTTATTATATTATCGTTACCATTAGTATTATTATATTATTTATTATTATTATAAATATAATTTTAATATTATATTATTATATTATGAATATGAATATAATTATTTTATTATTATATTATTATGATCAAGATTATTTATTATTTATTATTATATTATGATGATTATGATTATGATTATGATTATTAATACTTATTATTATTTTATTATGTTGTATTATATTATTATATATTGATTATAGTGATGATTAATTTATTATTATATTATTATAATTATTTATAATTAATTTTATGATTATGATTATATTTTTATTATTATATTATTATGATTATGATTATGGTTATATTATTATGATTATGACTATAATTATTACTATCATGATTATGATTATGATTATTATATTATGATTATATTATGATTATATTATTAAAATTATGATTACTTATTATTATTATTATTATATTATTATAATTATGATTGTAATTATATTTTTTATTATTATATTACTATATTATGATTATGTTTATATTTTTATTATATTACTATTTATTATAATTATTTTTTATTACTTTATTATTATTTTATTGTGTTGTATTATATTATTATATGTTTATTATATTTATGATTAATTTATTATTATATTATTATAATTATAATTATTTATAATTATTTGTATGATTATGATTATATTTTTATTATTATATTATTATGATTATGATTATGGTTATATTATTATTATTATGACTATAATTATTATTATCATGATTATGATTATGATTATTATATTATGATTATATTATTAAAATTATGATTACTGATTATTATGACTATAATTATTATTATCATGATTATGATTATGATTATTATATTATGATTATATTATTAAAATTATGATTACTTATTATTATTATATTATTATAATTATGATTATGATTGTAATTATAATTTTTTTATTATTATATTACTCTATTATGATTATGTTTATATTTTTATTATATTACTATTATAATATTATTATTTATGATTATTTTTATTTCTTTATTATTATAATTATCTTACTATTATGATTATTATTTTACTATTTTTATTATTATCATCATCATTATTAGTATCATAATTATTCATATTTTAACTATTCTGAGTAACAACTGCCAAACGATATTTTCTTTCTTCCGAATAGTCAAGAATACCACTCTTCCAAAAAAAATACTATTCTATCACTCTTCCAAAATTACCACTCTTCTAAGGCTATTCTTTGATTTGCCAAACGGACCCAAAAGGAAGATGAAGTAAACAACTGAGAAAATAAATCTAATAACTTGAAAAGAAAACATCTGTTAATTATCAGCAATTTCAATTATATCAGCTACACTGTACAGAAATATTATTGACCACTACTACTGTTTGCATGAATAAGATGCATCCCAATAATTTTATAGGCTAGCATAATGTTAGATAGAGTATGCTTTTGAGCTGTGAATTTGCAAGGGCTCATCAGTACGCTTGAGATTGCTGTCCTCTTTAATTTGCATACCAACACTACAAAAATGATTCCTACAAAAAATGGCAAAAAGATTAAAGCGCATGCATGTAATCAATTAAAAGGATTGTAACATTGCTTTAACTTTTGTAACGCGGAGTCTCTGCTAAATCACATTACCAGTCCAACTTCGTTATGAAATTTAATCAATTTGGGCCCAAATAATCTTTTCCTTCATGACTCATGAGCGCCGGCCTCTGAGTCTTAAATCTGATTAACGGGCTTATATATTTGTTTTGTTTACTGTTATTCATTAAAAAATATTTTTTTAGCAAAATCAATCGAACTATATATGAAGCTGAATCTCTGTACGACCTCAATCCTTTTGTTTTGTATTTATTTTTAAAATATCTTAAAAAGTAAAAATATAAAAAGCATAAAGCATTCAATCTCTCAACTCCAAAGATAATTAAACAATTTAGGCCCACAATACATAGTTGGTTCTTTCATGAGCAGCTTGCTTCTGAGCCTCTCGGCGACTAATGTGTATATATAAACATTAAACAAAACAAATGGGCTACTATTATATTAATATAGCTTGGTCTAATGGACACAAAAATTCAAACAATTTTATTGAAAAGTTGTTACATAGAGCCTGCTTGAATAATAATCCACTAATTAGTGTGAAATAAGTAATAAATATTAATTGGACTTAAGCTGAAATCTCAATAATAACCCACTAGTACAATTCAGTATTACCAGGAACAAACTACACAAACAGGACCTACAATTATTGAATTTATTAGTAATTAAGGTCTATTTGATTTGATGAAATTTTAGAGGGGGGCCGATCCTTTTTATTTTATTATTTTATGAAAAACCATTCAAAATATAGGTCTAGAATATAATTTCACACCCCCTCTGGGCTCTGGCCCACCCTAATTTCCGCCCTCTACTTCTTTAGGCAAATATCACTGTGTCATCTAAATAAATTAGGTATTTAAATATATGACTCACACATTTAGATATATAATTTAAATATTTAAATATGTGATTTAGGTATTTAGACATGTCATTTAGTTATTTAGTAAAAAAAAATAGTAAGAGAGAAAAAAAATCTCAAAAAATAAAGTCATATGGGAGAAACTAATAAATATCAGATGAGTTGTACGGAAAAACGTGTTACAAATGAGCGAAAAAAATAACAAACATTACAAGTGAATCAAGTATTTAGATAGATGACCAAATATTTAGATAATTAAACTAGATATTTAGATAGATGAGCAAAGTATTTTAGATAGGTGAATTATATATTTAGATAGAAAAAACAAATATTATATGGATTGCATGAGAAAATACATGTGATAGATGAGAGAGAAAAAAACCTTGAGAAATAAAAAATGACTTGAATATTTATATATATATTTCACGTATTAGATAAATAAACTAGATATTTAGATAAATGAATTAAGTATTTAGATAAGTGAATTGAGTATTTAAATAGAAAAATGATAACATTATATGGGTTGTATAGAGAGTCGCACTGTACGGAAAAATGTATAAGAGATTTTTGTGAGTATGAAGGCTTGGGATAAAAAGATTTTCTCATAAAATTATAAAAATTATTTATTTTACCACGAGCATTTAATCTCTTATCCAAATTACTCCTTTAATTTAGAGCCTTACTATTTTTTCTTATATTGTTTCGCCCTGTATATGTTGAAGGCGCTTGAAATAGTATTTTTTTTGTCCCGCTAAAACAAATGCTATGCTGTTTTGTTGTAAGATTGACATCTTTCCTTTAAAATTTATTGAACTTATCGAATTTTTTCCATTTCATCAGAGTTCACTTAATTTTCTTTTTGCAATGTGAAAGCTATATTATTATTATTATTATTATTATTATTATTATTATTATTATTATTATTATTATTATGATCATCATCATCATCATCATCATCATCATCATCATCATCATCATCATCATCATCATCATCATCATCATCATCATCACCACCACCACCACCACCACCACCATCATCATCATCATCAATAATAGGGATATTTTTTACTATGTTATTGAGAAAAATAATTTCACAAAAATAGAAATTAATAATAAAAAAGGTACCATCGCACTTTACACATTACTGTATTTACTTGTTTACGTTATGCATATTTACAAGCCACAATTCATTTCAGCAAAGAAACAAAACAATTAACAAATTGATTAACTATCAGTGACACGGAGTTAGAATTTTAAATCTATTAGTAAATCAAATTTTATTCTTTTTTGAAATTCATTTGATATTTTTTTGATAGGAGGAAAACCGTCATTTTTGGATGAACTAGAATTCTTAGATCAAGTCATTTTATCCTCACTAAAAAAATAGCAAAAAAATTCTAAAAAATATAAAATATGATTTACTAATAGATTTTAATATGAAAATTATATTAAACGGTTTAGATCAATCATTTCTGATTTGAAATTAAGAATAAAGTATGAAGCACACAACGCATCTGTGCTTTGCAAAGCATAGTAGTCGGACTCTCTCTCTCTATATATAAATGATAATTATTTCTTTCCCGAGCAATGTATAAAAATAATCATTTAATTTTAAATATATATTAAAAACTTTTAGCCGGATATCAATCCTACCTCCTCTAAAAAATATACATTATTAATTAAGGGAGTGTTTGGCACTCAATGGAATAACAAAAGGTTGAAATAGAATAACTATTCCGACGAATTAATTTGTCAAACGAATTTTAGACTAAGTAGAAGAGTGCGGAATAGTGCTAATCCGGTATACCAACTTATAGGTGGAATACCAGATTAGCTCTTGTCGGAATAGCGATTATTGTTTGATTATATTATATTATATTATTATATTATGATTATGATTAAGATTTAATATTATTATATTATTATATTATATTTATGATTATAATTTATGATTATAATTTATGATTATTATATTATTTATTATTATTATTATTATTATCATTATATTATTATTATTAAATTATTATTATTATATTATCGTTACCATTAGTATTAATATATTATTTATTATTATTATAAATATAAATTTAATATTATATTATTATATTATGAATATAAATATAATTATTTTATTATTATATTATTATGATCAAGATTATTTATTATTATATTATTATATTATGATGATTATAATTATGATTATTATTACGTTATTATTATTTTATTATATTGTATTATATTATTATATGTTGATTATAGTGATGATTAATTTATTATTATATTATTATAATTATAATTATTTATAATTATTTTTATGATTATGATTATATTTTTATTATTATATTATTATGATTATGATTATAATTATATTATTATGATTATGACTATAATTATTATTATCATGATTATGATTATTATATTATGATTATATTATTAAAATTATGATTATTTATTATTATATTATTATTATAATTATGATTGTAATTATAATTTTTTCTTATTATATTACTATATTATGATTATTTTATTATTATATTACTATTATTATTATTATTTTACTATTATTATTATTATTATCATCATCATCATTATTAGTATCATAATTATTCATATTTTAACTACTCAATAACAACTACCAAACGATATTTTCGCTTCTTCCGAATAGTCAAGAATACCACTCTTCTAAAAAAATACTATTCTATCGCTCTTCCAAAATTACCGCTTTTCCAAAACTATTCCTTGATTTGCCAAACGGACCCTAATATAATTGCTTAAACCTATTCTCAATTGGAAATTATTTAATTTCATTGATATTTTGCTCTCACATGTATTGGCGTCCTCATTTCTCACGTCCTTGAAGCGACAAAATTAATCATCCCATTGAACATTCAAACGCTGAATTTACACACTCACCGGGCGCAGCAGAGAGCGTTTCCATTTCAATTGAACATACAAACAGTTTCTTTGCAATTTGGTTTGGTTCATTCCAAACTACTTTTTGCTTATATACAAGATTTTACGAAATTCTGTGTCGCCAGTTAATAACGTTTAGATATAAGCGGCATCAAGCGTTTTTGCTTCTTGTCATTATACATCCTCACTATGAGAGCAGCTGTTTCTTCCATTGCTTTTCCAGTCACATCTGCAATAATTAACCAATCAGGTAAATAAAAAATATTAAAAGAGGTTGGTTTCTAATGTGGAATTCTGAAATTAAATGAAACAGAAATCAAACTCAATTAATTAGCTCGTCTCTGGATGGATTTTTGAGTAGCTCAGAAAACATACCAATAACTGGCCAGGATGGATTTTGACCAAAAATTCTACGCGCATGCTCCAATTCCCCTCTTACATGATCCATCATTGAATAGTTGCTCCCGAGAAACCCTAGCTCTTTTGCCCTTTCCATCCTTACTTGTTGCAACACAGTTGGGCTTACCGTCAACCCGAAGATCCTATGTTGGTCTATCTCGAACAAGCTCGTCGGCAAATCCATCCCCGTAACCATTGGTACATTTGCTACTTTGTACCCCTTTTGCGACAGGTAGATCGAGAGCGGGGTTTTTCCGGTACGTGAAACACCAACAAGGACAATATGGGCCTGGTTGAGGTCCTCTGTCCGGGCCCCATCATCATGCATCAAGGTGAACTCAACAGCGTCATGGATTAGCCGCGAGTAGTTGTCGGCAAGTTTGCCTGTGCTGTGTGAGTCTACACGGGGGGTTGTCGAAGGAGACATACCTAGGTGTTCAGCAATCACCTCGCTGGTTGGCCGTAGAATATCAGCAGATCGAACACCCAATTGCTGGCATGCATGCTTGGTGGCCTCGGCCATTGTGGGGTCCGCAAGGGTGTAAAGGAGCAGTGCACCATCTCCCGCAGCTCGTCGGATTATCTCCAAGAGACGTTCCATGTCTTCTACCTAAACAATGTGACATTCAGAAAAATGGTTTAAGAAGGAATACATGAATATTATGAAAATAATAGATTTATCTGGGGAAAGAGATTTATTAATTATCAGTTAACCTATGCATTGTAATTGTTAATTTGGTTATTTAAAATTTTAAATCCAGTCAAGTTTGCACTGGTAAATTATTCGAAAGAAAACATGGCCACAAAGATTTTTTCTTTTCCTGGCAGCAGAGAGTTCTAATTGGTATGCAGATGTAAAATCTAATGCATCTAAATTTACTGTTACATAGAATCTGATCTATTGAAATTATTAATGCATAAACAATAAAAATAGGCAAAAGACAAAAATACCCCTGAGAAGAGGTGTGTATTTACGGGGGAGCCCCTGTTGCCATGGCAATGCTGAAGCTGCACCAGCGTGGCGTACACAGAGTGCTCGGCCGTCCATCCGGTACCATCGGATACCATATAGATTTGTTTCCCTTGATTCATCCTATCCGCAAATTCATCAGGACCGTTCATCTTTTCTGTCACCCTCTGCTCCTTTACATCGCCGGCTGATGACACTTTCACATCACCGGGTGGTGACGTGGACGAGCAAGAGGGGGATAGCGACGAAATCATGGAGGCATCATTCAACCCTTGTTTCTCTCCCAAAGCTGGGAAACCAAGCCGACGATGTGACCGGATTGACCGAACGCGGGACCATCGGGTCAACTGCCAGCTGGTGTTGCCCGTGGGGGGCCGGTGAAAGACCGTGTCGGTTTCGGATTGGGTTGGATTTTGATCGGAGGAGTCCATGGGAAAGTGCTTGGAAAAACTGAGTAGATCGGTATTGGACATGTTAATTAACTGAGGGGAGTGATTGGACCTAGGATTGAAGGAAGGTGGTATGGCCTGGCCGTATGGGTCAGTGACTAAGTGGATAGAGGAAAGGGGGAGTGATGAATGATGAGGGATGAGATGGTTTTCTGGTTTTGCCTTGCTGTGGAATTGAAAGCTGTGGGTAGAGAGAGAGAGTTGATGGTGTATTTCGGATCGTTGGTTTTGGAGGAGAAGAGGATAACTTCTCCTTGAATGGTGACTGTGTAATTGGATTGGTATTCGACTATTTACCTATTTCACTATTTGGACTTTGGTCTCAGCCTCTCAGGAGAAGCAAGGCGGTCCAGTCAACATCAAACTGGAGAGAGGATAATACTTCCTTTCTCCTTCGGAATTTTTCTTAAGCGATCGGGCGCACTAAATTAATTACGTCACTCACCACCGCCTTAATTTATTTTCACACATATGATCATGTTAAGAATATAAGCCCGTCTCATTCTTTGAAACTATATTTTTTATATTTAATAGCTGACTACATCGAATTAAAGTTAAAGAATATAAGTCCGGCTCACGCTCTTTAACTGAGTTATTATAATTTTATCTTTTACACATAAATCTTTTTATATATATTTTTAGATTGTATTTAAACGTTTCGATCAGAGTTTTTTTATCAAAAGTTATGAACATTTAAAAATCAATTTTTTAACTCAACAGTATAGATTTAGAAATTCTTTAGCTCACTATTCATTATAATATATAATATAAGTAGTTCAACAGTAATTATCATATATATAAATAATGAAATCAGTCCAAATAATTCAAAAAATTATTTCTTCAATCCGCTACTAATTACATATAGAAACAAGTAAAATTATATTTAATTTTAATAATTCAAATTTTCAAAGTTATATTCATTTAAAGAAACAAATTTCTGCTCATTTGCACAGATTTAAAAATTCTACACCCCACTAATCATCGTGTACAAAAATAATTAAAATTATATTTAAAATTTGTGCTGATGAGCTGAAAATTTAATCTTTAAACAAATAAAACTTAAACGGTTATAATTTTAAAATTTTAATTCAAACAGCACCTTTAAGGAGGTGAACCAGCTATGTGGATACATATTCAATCTTAAAATTTTAAAATTAAGAGTAATACTTATGTGGATACATATTCAATTATGAATTATGTCATTTGCTCTTGCACTCAGATCACAGCTCTCTCTTTTCCAGATAAATAACAAGTACTTGCTTATTTGTTATACAGAACAAGTAATTGTTTGTGCTGCTTTGAGCAAGTTGAAATTACTGGTAGATCGAGTGCTAAAGTTGTTATTCACAGGTACAACAACCTCTGAGTTCATACGCCGATAACCCGGAGGGTGCTGCGAATTTCATGGCACCACTTTTGGAGAAGGCCTTAGATGCTGTTCCTGCAGATCTTCAGCCAGAGACCAGTATTATTTGGTGTAAGAATTACTAGTATTACTCAAACATATCTTATATATTGAACAGGCTTGCAAAATAAACACTCACTACCAGAAAAAATTGATTTAGAACCGTCTATTTAGAACCGGTTTTTTAAAAAACAGGTGTTAAAAGGTGATAGTGGCATATTTGTAAATTTTATTAAAATTATTAGAACCGGTTTTGTATAACAACCGGTTACAAGTTTTTTTTATTAAAACCGGTTTTATAATAACCGGTTCTATTTGATTTAATTAAAACCAGTTTTAACAAAATCGGTTCTAATTTTTTTGTTTTAGAACCAGTTTTATAAAAACCGGTTCTAATTCAATTTTATGAATTAGAACCGCTTTTTAATAAAAACCGGTTCTAATTAATATGAATTAGAACCGCTTTTTAATAAAAACCGGCTCTAAAGAAATTCTTTGCATCAACCAATAGAATTTCAGTTTTTTGCTCCCACGGATTGCTATGTTTTTCAATCTAATCGTTGGTTCATGCTTATCCGACGATCTAAAAACCAAAAATTAAAAATCTATATCCCACGGATTATCACTCTTCATCCTCCTATTTCATATATAAAAGAGATATTGAGAGACAGAGAAAGAGAAAGAGCAAAGGTCGTCTTGAAGAAAGAAAAAAGAAAGGGAAAGAGAAAGACAAATTTGAAGCTCGTCTTGAAGCACAAAAATGGATTTGATGTTTATTTGAAGTTTTTAGTTTAGTTTTTTTATTTTTTCTTTAGAAATTGTAAATATAGAAAATTTGTCAGATTTTCTTTAATATGTAAATTATATATAATTATTTTGTTAATGAAATATACTTTATTAGTTAATGATAAAATTAAATTATTTAATTAAAATTTAAAGAAATCAGAACTAGAGAATAATAAGAAAAAAAAACTATTTTTTAGTAAATAGTACCATACCAAAATATTAAAAAACAAAGTTTCCAAGATAATAATGTATTATCCAGGCAGTGTAGTGGAGATATTTGAGAGAAATTGGCGAACTCAAATTATTTCTTCCTGGGGCATGTACAATAGTTTAGAACCGGTTATTTGAAATAACCGGTTCTAAAGGTTAGAGTTTAGAACCGGTCAAATAACCGGTTCTAAATGTTAGAGTTTAGAACCGGTTATTTGAAATAACCGGTTCTAAAGATTAGAGTTTAGAACCGGTTATTTGAAATAACCGGTTCTAAAGGTTAGAGTTTAGAACCGGTCATTAGGCAACCTTACTAACTTGATAACTCTATATCTTCAATTCAATAGATTTTCCGGATCTATTCCATCATCATTTGGCAAACTTCAGTCCCTTCAGTCCCTTTACATTTACAATAATAACATTTCAGGCGAGATACCAAACTCCCTTTACAATATCTCAAGCATGGTTGACTTGGAACTTTCCACTAATCAAATTGAGGGAACTTTTCCTCCAGATTTTTGTGAATATTTACCCAACCTCCAAACACTATGCTTGTACGAAAACCAGCTGACTGGGAAGATTCCTGTTTCCCTATCAAATTGTACATCACTTGCTAATGTTGTACTCGGATATAATAACTTTACTGACACAATACCATCTAGCTTAGGGAAGTTGAGAAATCTTTATTGTCTTGATATTGCTAACAACCAATTTGAGGTCAGGACCCAAAATGACTGGGGTTTCTTTAATTCTCTGGTCAATTGTACAAACTTACAGATATTAGGTCTTGGAAATAATCATTCTAAAGGCACAATACCTAGATCTATAGGAAACCTGTCCACCAGTCTTGTCACTTTGTCACTTAATGCCAACCTAATTTCAGGAAGCATTCCCAGAGAAATTGATAAGTTAACTAATCTAATAGCTCTTAACTTGGGCCAAACAAGTCTTAGAGGCAATATTCTAAAAGAAATTGGCAGTCTTCGAAAGCTCCAAATGTTAGATTTGTCCGGAAGCATGATGTCAGGTGAACTTCCATCAGCTTTTGGTAACCTCACTGCCATGACTAAACTATATCTTCAAAATAACAAATTTGAAGGACATATACCTCCTGAATTAACTAACTTGCAAGTCATAGAACTCTTGAACCTTTCTAACAATAAGCTGATTGGAGAAATTCCCAAAGAAATAATGAACCTTCCTTCTCTTTCCCTTGGCCTCTACCTGTCAAATAACTATCTAAGTGGTGTAATACCACCAGAAATTGGTAAATTGAAGAATGTTATGGAAGTTTCTCTCTCAAATAACAAATTATCTGGTGAAATTCCTAATACAATTGGCGGCTGTCAGTTACTTCAGATTCTTCATCTTGATAGTAATTTGCTTTATGGGCCCATACCTTCCTCTTTGAGCAATATAAAAGGGTTGCAACAGCTTGATCTATCCAATAATTTACTTTCTAATAAAGTACCTGAATTTTTTGCTTGGATGAAACTCCAAAATCTTAATATTTCTTTCAACTACTTTGAGGGGCAACTACCAGTAGATGGAGTTTTCAGAAATACCAGTGCCATTGACGTTAGAGGTAATCCCAAACTTTGTGGTGGGATACCACAAATACACCAACCACAATGTAGTACAAGTATCTCAGCACGGCGATATCTTTCACGAAGTTTTGTGGTAATTATTATTTTGGTGCCCATGTCCACTTTATTCTTAATCATAGCAGTGTGGCTTTTAGCTAGTCTTTATTTGAGGAGGAGATCTCGAAACAACCCACAACATGTTACAGCCGTGAAATTCCAGTACAACAGTGTTTCATACAATGAACTCCTTGGGGCTACTAATGCTTTCTCTTTGGACAATCTAATTGGCAAAGGTACTTTTGGAGCTGTGTATAGAGCTGATATGAGCTTTGATAATATAACAGCTGTTGCAATAAAGGTGCTCAATCTTGAGCAACATGGAGCATGTAGAAGCTTTTTATCTGAATGTGAGGCCTTAAGAAATGTAAGGCATCGGAATATTATGAAGATCCTAAATGTATGCTCTAGCACAAATCACAAAGGTAATGATTTCAGGACTCTAGTTTTTGAGTTCATGCCTAATGGCAGCTTGGAAGCATGGTTGCACAATGTTGATACGAGTATGCCATTTAGAAGTCTCAATCTCTTTCAGCGATTGAATATAGCAATCGATGTTGCTACTGCTTTGGACTATCTGCACAATCATGGGTCCATTCCAATTGTACATTGTGATCTTAAACCTAGCAATGTACTCTTGGATGAAAACATGACCGCACGTGTGGGTGATTTTGGATTAGCGAGGTTATTGGTTCAATCAGATGCTCATTTTGTCAATCAACAAGAACCAATGCAATTAAGGGATCTATAGGCTACATTCCTCCAGGTAAACGTTTACCTTGTCATAATAAAGCATTGTAAATTCAACACAATAATTGCTATGCAAATAATTTTTGATAGTTGAGATCTTTGATCTCTATGATTTCAGATTGGGTTTCATTTCTAATCTATCATAATTTATTTAAGATTAAAGACTTTGTTGTTGTCGTTGTAATTGGTATGCAAACAATCATATATACTTTTAGATATACATATACATAGATTTAATTAGTAGAGGTGGCAGAATCCGACTCGACTCGAAAAAAACCGTCCGACCCGTCTGAACCTGAACCTGACTCGATTCGATTTTTTTAAAAAGTCAAACTGATCTGATCCAATCCAATCAGTTAGCTGGCGTCTTATCTCAGTCTTCCATTAAATATTCTTCATAGCAACACATCCAATCAAATGATCTAAAATAAATATAAAATATGTAATTATACAATCAAACCAAAATGCAAAATTAAAAAAATGAGACCAGTTCTCAGTATACAGACCAACAAGTTTTGTACCAGTAATACTGTCACATGACTATTATACTAAGATGGTCATGTTCATGGCCATGGTCACTGTCACTTAGTACAAACTTATTTGACATGAATTTGTTATTGATCAGAGTATGGAATGGGAAGACAAGAATCAGTGGAAGGAGACGTGTATAGCTATGGCATTCTTCTACTCGAGATGTTCACCGGAATAAGTCCGACTGATGAGATATTTCGCGATGGATTGAACCTTTGCAACTATGTTGAGACAGCTTTCCCTGAGCAAGTCTTGGAGAAAATTGATTCTAATCTTTTGCCAGAAAACAATGAAGAGGAGATGCCATATGCAAAAGAGGGTGTCAAAGATTTCTTGGTTTCAGTAATTGAGCTGGGCCTTCTCTGCTCCAAGGACTCGTCAAAGGAGCGAATTGCAATGAAAGCAGTTGTCAAGGAGTTGAACTCAGCACGAGTAAAGCTGGTGAGGTGGCAATGGCATGGATCAAACAATCGCATCAATCAACACAAATTAAACCTAGACATCACTATGTTTGAAAGAAATCATTTTTCTCGGTCGAGCAAGCAATGATTGCGTAAATAATTTGTGAAATGAGCAATGAATCAAAATCCTGAAATCCTGAATCGGAAGCAGGTGCCGACAAAAATATAATAATAAAAAAATAAAAAATATTATTATAAATAATATAATTAAATATATGATAATTTATAAAGGATCATAAATAAATTATATCATACATACTATTTTAATGAGGAGAGAAAAACTATATATTAATCATTGGATTGAAGTAAATGTAAATATTTAAATAAAAGTAATGGTGGAAAAATCTTGATGATGTGTCATATATGAAAGGTTAGAAGATTTATACAATAATTAGATGTAGGCTGACCATATATAATTAAACAAACCAGTGCAAAATCTCACACATACAGTGAAAAATGCAAGTGTTGCTAGAATACAAAGAGACGCAATTCTTGTCTTCTGCACTAGTGATTGCTATTAATTAATTGATCAATATCTTGGCAATTCTTGTGCATACAAGGACAAATGTGAGGATTTGACATCACTAGTACATATGATCAAGCTAATGACACCAATAAAACAATAATCAGCATTAATTTTTTTTGTCAGAGCTAATCACACAACTACATCAGTTAATGTAGCCATGATATAACTACTAGAATAAACCACAATACTGTGCATAGTTAATGTTATTGGCATTCAAATATTGAGAAAGCATGCAGATAAGAAATAGTGGGCCCCTCAGTTAAAAATGATGTGGGTAGTCGCACGCCACTGACCATGCACGCAATAAAAGCAGCACTTAGCACGCAAATGAAACTTGGATAGGCACATTGATGAAAATCCGAATCACATACTTTTTTTTGTTACTCTATAATATATTAATGGTGTATTTTTATCTCCTTTTTTTTGTTACTCTCTGATACAAAATTAACAACACCAAATAATATTGAAATCAAAAAATATTTATAAAATAAAATCAAATATCTAAAAGTTAAATAAAATTAAAACAATTAAACTTTATGATCAACTTTATTTAAGTAATGAGTTTTATAAAAAAAATTACTTTTTTTGATTACCCATATAAGTTAAAATAATTAAAACCGTTAAATTTCAACTAAAGATCATAACAGTATAATATTAGATGATTTTTGTCAAATTTTTGGTATAAGATCATAAAAATATAGAGAACATATTTATGATATTATAAAATCTTTTATCTAATTTAATTCATCGATCGGTTGCAGACTATTCATGATTATCCGGTTATGTATTTTTAAAGTTAGTTGACCGACGTCATTCCAATCTTTGAACTTGATGAAATTCGTCTGGTGAATAATTGACATGATTATTTAGAATGCGAGCGAAACAAATTATCGATGATGCGTCTAGAATTCTTGTTGCATTATATGTTTTCTCATGCTTGTAGTTGATTATGTAACATGATAACTTATTGAATGTTTAAATGAAGAGCAATGCTATTTTTTTGAAAACAGATAAAGATCTATTCCATTGAATTCATTTTTCCTTAAAAAAATATTATTATTGTGAAATTTTCATGCAAATTTGAGCTACTCAGATACTTCATCTATAAAATTAAAAATAGCAATAATATATGACCTCATCATCATACTACAAAAGATCTAAAATATATAAGATGCAACTTACGTCAATTAAGCTAATTTTTTATATATAAGATATTTATTACATCATCATCATACTACAAAAGATCTAAAATATTCATGTATATCTAGCCTGTCATTAATTCATTTGAAAATCCATTAACAATTATGAATTATTTGTTCGAATATGTTCATGATACTACATTGAAATTATAATAGAATTTAACTATAACTTACTTTCATAATAAATATTTTTACTTAATTTATTGAGATTTTTTTAACCTCTGTTTATTTTTTAAGCACTTTAAACTGAAATATATCTATGATCTATCCTCCAGGTGTTTATTTCCCTCTAGTCGGCGCTGCACAAGTTGAGATCCCCCAAAAAATTTCAGAGATTCTATTCTTCAGCGATTATTGCATTAAATACAATCCAAATTTGATATTTGAACATTAAAAATAGAATTGCACTCAAATGCAATAGGTTCTCTCAATCTCAAATCCATTTTTGAAATTTAGGCGCTAATTGAATCCGCCAAACCAAAATATACCTGGAGAGATTTGTCCAACTTGTTTTTTCATTTCTCCTCTCAGGACCTCAACCTCAGTCAGATTTTTTTTAATAAATAAAATAAATAAATATAGCAAATTGGCCATTTACCTCCTCATTTTTGCATAATTAGTCAGACTTGAGTTTGAAACTCGGGTCCGTTTTTTTATACGTTTATGTGTTATATTACCTGAACTTATGATGTCATACCACTCGATTGTGGTATCAACAACTACGATGTTTATAACAGAAATGACCTTATTGAGACAGTAATATTCTATGCTTATATAATTTTTTATTTAATTTTAAAATTTAAATAATAATTTATAATTTTTATTTCAAGTAATAGGGACAAAAGGGTGAAATGAAAAATGAGGTTGAATTAGCCATGACGGGAATTGGTAATTATTGGTGTCAGAAACCGCAATTGACCGGCATCCCATGCGATCACTTACTTGCTGTTTGTTCATTCAGAAGGCTCGATTACACTCTGTACGTTAGTCCATATTATACCATCCAGTACTACATTAACACATGGTCTGATAATTGGCGTAGTTATGGCAATAAACGAGATTGGCCAATTTACAATGGTCCGGTCATTAGGCCAGATTCAGTAAAAATCAACAAATGAAGGAGAAGGAAGATTTACATTCCAATGGTTATGGATGAAATAAAGGGTCATATCAACATGCTGCCAACTCGAGGTCGAGCTCATTCCAACAGAGCATGATTTAGATTACTAGTGTGTTTATATTTTTTATTGTTATTGTTTACCCTTGAAAGATTTCAAGGATGAATAGATGAATAAATGAAAATAAAATTGATGATTAATCATGAGAAGAGGGAAGAAGAGAAAGCAATGAAAGATGGCCCACTAATCAGGAGAGGTCGCTGCTTAACCGGAACAAATCCATTAATCCCACAATGGAATATTAGGGTGAAAGACGAGGATATAAATACCCCACCACCTCCTACTCATTCGAGGTGGCTGACCCTCGGGAGATTTAAGAGAGAGAAAATCTCCTGATGGGTCAGCCATTTGATCATATTTTCTCTGACAAGTGGGACCCACCTGGCAGTCCCTTGTAGATGAATCTAACAACATAGCCTATCGATGAGTCACCCATGTGACCATTTTCACCGACAAAGTGGACCCCACACCTCGGTGACTGCTATAGGAGTCGAGTTGAACCCTAAAAATCGCCTTGGAGCTAACCCTAGAAAGGAGGCGACGATAGAATCCCTATGCTACATGAAATGATGTCAATGCCAAGCTAGCATTTTGATGCAACTAGTCATGAGAAATTCCAAATGTGATTTTGCTTTCAAGGCTGACCTGGTGCCAAAGCTGCGAGCAACCACCTAACCATGCTTTGATTTGTGTCAATTACTGATAAGTAGTCAGTTCTTTGACCAAGTCACCCTCATGTTAAGGGATTGAAAGTCAATTTCACAAGACTGATCGGGTGCCAAAGCTGGGAGCAACCATCTGATCAAGTCTAGATTTGTATCAACTGTTGACATGTAATCAACTGTTGATCAGATCAAACCCTAATGGATATCAATATAAGTCTAATTGATATTTAGTTAGGGTGGTTTCTGCAAGAGAGAGATAATTGGCAGAGACACTGAGCTACAATTGAGATCTGGGATTAATTCTGAGGAAATAATAGGGTTTATTTGATAAAAGAATTTTTAATTCAGAGAAGGAGGGGTAAAAATGGAATTAAAAATTACAGGGATGATCATCATGAATTTAGGGATTTTTGGTGAAATTTTCATAATTTTTGGATAAGTGGAGCTATCAAAATAAATTCAGGGAAGATAAAACAGATTAAAAATGAAAGATCAAGGGCTGAGATTTGATCAAGCGATCCGGGTGCAACTTGGGGACGAGAGACACATCCGGGTGCAAGCGGGGATCCTAAACACACCTACACCGAATCGGGGAAGAGAGAGTGTGTGACACGTGTCGGCATTTCATTGGGCCACCTCATGCCACGTGTCACCACCCCATCGTCCACCTCACCCGTAGTGTGGGCCCCACCACCATACCGACCCGACATGTGGGCCCCACCAAAGATGCCACGTGGCAAGCTCGACAGTCCACCTCACCCTTCACATGCCACATGGCACCTTGTAGCAATACACCTCACTCCCCATGTGCCACATGGCGGCGTAAGTAATGACACACCCTCGGCAGACTACACCACACCTATTGACACATGGCTACATGCTATTGGTCCAACTAGGCGAAGATAGTCCCACGGGTGACACATGGCACTACACTACGAGCCACCTCAAAGATGGATTAAATACTATGGCGGATGATTAATGGGGTAATTAGACAAATGGACTGTCGTTGTGCCAAGTCGGATCAATTAAACCTAAGCAGGCCACTAACCAAGTCACAATTAAATATATGGGCCTAGACTCAATTGCTTACATAGGGGGCCCATGTGTAAGGTTTATGAGTGTACAGCCTATACAGATAACTATGAGCCAAGCCCATGCGCAAAGACAAACAGAAATTTAAACCAAGGAGAAAAGGAGATATGTACCCGGCCCATGCGTGTCATGCCTCTGATGGTGGGCCCTGTCTTGCGATGGACTTGGTGCGCCGAGTTCAGCCCCTCCAGAACCTTCTCTTTCACCCCTCCCTCTCTTTCTCCTTCTTCTTGCCGAGGCCGATGGCGCCATTAACTCCAATTGAGTTCTCTAGAGCTTAAAGCTTCGAATTCCTTATAGCCAGAGGTAATCCACGCATGGAGAGAAAGGGTGAGCGCTCGAAATTAAAAAAGAACAACCGAATAGAGCGGTGAGAGGATGATCACCTCGGGTGATTAATGAAGAACTTTGATCCGTGGATCTAAGATTAAAATTGATGATACAAGCAGACTTTAGTCACCTAGGCGATGCTGTAAATGAAAGAAAAATCAGCAATTGAACGTTGAATAAGAACAATTGAGATAAGATGACAAGGTCGGGTAAATTGAGGAAAGTTAGAACCTTGTGCTATAAACTCGAATTGGCAGTGCTTATGGCCTCTATGCACTCACACGATGATGTTGAAATGGTGAGATTTGACAATTGAATGGAGGAGCTATAATAATGGCCAAAGTGTGAGCTCGGGTGAGTGAGTTAGAACTTGAAGAGATGAACTACAATGGCAGAGACTAAAGAGACACCTTGGAAGCCTTTAAATGAGTATATATAGTATACTAAGGATGCTAGAAGGTTCTGTGAGCGATTTAGAATGGAGATAACTAAATCAAGTCAAAGGTCAAAGGTCAAAACTTTGGATTCTTTCAATGGGGCCCACACTACAACAGAAACAATAACAGAAATGAAAGGCCATGCTCATGGACCAGAGCAGTTCAATTCGTGGTGTATGGCTGGTGCAAGGCTATAATCCTTGTGGTGCACCATTTCAATTGCTTATAAAAACTCCTAATCCATGGATACACAGACAGAGGGGGAAGGAACACATAATACAACAGACTAGAGAGGGATAGAGAGTGATAGATTAGAGAGCTACAGCATAGAAAAGGCAATTGGAAGAGAGGAATTGGTTGTGAGAAAGGAAAGAAAGCCAAGAAACCGATTGATCTCGCTTTAACTTGAGAACTCGGTTGTTACATCTCCAATTATTCACTAGAAGGTCGGTCTTGAGCTTAATTCCAATTGGATTTGAAGTTTCGGTATTGAAATTTTGATGTAATTGATATATCGCATTTGAATCTTAGAGCAACAAGATTTTTGAGTTGAATTTTTCAATTTCTTTCCTTTAATTTGCGAATTCATAACTTCTTTCCTCTAATATTTGATCTCGAATTACGCTCTTGTTTTGTTTCTTGATTGGATTTCAAGTAATTAAGTTGATTGAATCGATTGATCTCGGCTAAAACTTGAGAACTCGATACCAAAGAAAGGTCTTTGCTTTAATTCTTTGTTTAAACGTCAAATTCATCTCACCTGTGTTTGTATCTCATGTATTCAAGGTCGTAGTGTTGTTCAAAGTCGATTGATCTCGCTTTAACTTGAGAACTCGACGAATTCATGATCTTCAACGTGTTATCGCGTCGTACTCAGCTCAATCTAGTTCCGGACTTGAGATTAGGGAAAATTGCATGCATAATTGGATATAGCTCGCTTTATAATTGTCATTATGAAGCTTATTAAGTGCATAAGTCGCATTGAAAGTGGATGAGTAGTCGAATTTTGAGTGAAAGATGATCGGATCGGCGATGCCGCACCGTGTCAATTCCATTAGCTCATAATGTGATTATCATCCAAATTAGGTATGTAATCTCGACTTGATTCCTATGTACATGTTAGACGATACATTATCAACTCGAATTGCCAAAAAACATCGTTAAATTTGGTTATAACTCATGTCCATACCTTCTGCATCGAACTCGCACCACAGTACTCAGAGTAGCATTTGTCAAGTATGATTCATCAATCAATGAGCTACAATAATCATGTTGATTCGTACAAGATACATAAACGATGCAAACAGGGCATTTAATTGTACAAAGTATTGATCAATTCCATTGAATTTCTAAGAATTGAGATTCGGTACCGATTGGTACCAAATCGACCCATCTGGCATTGGTATACCGTGTGATTCACCGCATAGATCATTAATCAAACGCCGTAGAATAACTACTCACGGCAAGACGACCCTGAGGCAGTCGCCTGATCGGAGGGAGATGGCCGCAGTCGCCGGCGCTGCCAATGGCACGAATCTTGGAACTCATGTTGACTGGAGAGTCAGAGAATCGCGGCAAAGACGGTATTGATGCGCATGTGTGAATCTTGAAGAGATCGAGCGATCAAATAAAAGCACCGCTTTTAGATAAAGATACGTAATGAATCTGGGCCTTACATCTCATGGGGTTTAATCTTGAAGTGAATCGACGGCCCAAATAAGAACAAGAGTTGAATAAAAGATAGGCGCCAATCTTGGTGCGCTGGATCCGCGCCCATATTAAGCCCATTAATTAAATAATAACAGAACACTGATTATATATAATGAATAAATGATTTGAAAATGCTCCTGAACTCTAAATTGACTCAAATTTGTTTCTAAAATTTCCTTATTTTTCATACTATTTTTCCATACAATAATATTCCAGTTTTAAAAATATAATCATGATAAAACAATTTAAAAGCAAAAGACATTACCTATATTGATATGCTTGACCTAGCTTTGACTTGTCATTTTAAATACTATAAAAATCCCAAAAATTCAAATAAAAATCATAAATAATAACTAGATATATTTTACTGATTTTTCAAGTGATTTTTCATGAAATAATAATGATAATAGTAATATGCCATAATAAATGATGAGAGTAGCTATATTCTTTGATAAATAAAAAAAAAATAATAAATAATAATAGATATTATGTTGATATTTTCTGTAAAAAGAATAATAAAAATAAATAGCATAAAAGAAAAATACAAAAATATATACTACCATGATAATAGATAGTAAATACATTTTCTTTTATAATAAAGAATGATAATATAATGTTATAATAAATGAATTGCATTTCTTTTGTTATTTCTATACAAATATACAATAAAAAATATTTTTGATGAATAAAATACAATAAAAATAATAGTTGTAATAAAAATATAATGAATTTCATCTCTCATGGCAATTTTTCAACTAATAATAATAATAATAAAAAATCTTATACTTTTCTATGGATAATAAATAGAAATAATAAATATATAAAAATATATATATAATGAATGGTATAATAAATAGGATAGAATATTTTCTTTTTAGCTATTATAGATCTTAAAAATAAAAATAAAAATAGTAATAATAAAAAATAATATAGTTAACCATCTTTTGATTTTGTAAATAATTCCTACATAATGAATGGTGTTTCAACATAATAGAATATAATAATAAAATTCTATTACTTTGGCTATTACAAACATTTTGGAAATATAAATAAAAACATAGCCATTTTATTTTCTATTATTTTTGTAAGTAATTTCTACAAAATAAATAGGGTTTAGAAATAATAAAAATAAGAGTCTACTATTTTAGCTATTATAAAAATCCCAAAAATATAAATGAAAATTCTAGTTAATAGCTAACCCCTTTTCCTATTATTTTTGTAAGTAATTTTTCTACATAGATAAATAGAGTTTAGAAATAAAAAATATAATAAAAATAATAATAATAATAATAAAAAATATAATAATAGTAATAATAATAATAAATAAATGCATCTTCATAATAGAGATAATAATGGAAGATATTATGTAATAAGCTTTTTTACATTTTGGAGATGAACAAATATGCTCACACAAGGGGTGTGGAGCAACATAAGGACTTTTGCACACATGATATAACATTTAGAACGATTAGTCAGGACAAGAACATCTTGATGAAAAATAAACAAGATTGCAACAGCAACATGAGAAGATACGTTGAGACAAGAACATCTCGACATAGAATGACTAAGGCTTTGATAGCAACATGAGGGAATATGTCGAGACAGGAACATCTTGACGCTTGATGAAGAATAACCAGAGCTGCGACATCAACATGGAGATACATGTCGACTCTGAGGAAGAAGAACATTACGATGTCCGAGAGAGGCGACATCTTAATGACTCACTGCCATGAGCAAATAACTCATGATTGAATACGCTCACACGAGGGGTGTAGGGCAACATAGTAATTTTGCACAAGTAATGCAACACGTAGAATGATCAGTCGGGATAAGAACACCTTGACGCTCGCTGAAGAATGACCAAAGCTACGACATCAGCATGGAGAGATATGTCGATTCTGAAGAAGAAGAATATTACGATGTCCGAGCGAAGCGACATCTTAATGACTCGGTGTCATGAACAAGTAATTCATGACCATTTGAGCTAGCAAGACTGAACTCATCCGTCGATAAGTTTGTCTCCTGGCTCATTTCCCGAGACTGTGAGATTGAATCGTTCTGTAGTAGATTCATCCACAAAACAGTGAATGTGAACCGGTCTGTAGGTAGGTTCCTTCACTAACACATGCCTCAATGTTGAACCGGCCCAGCGCTTCAGGTTTGACATTGTGTGTAACTGTGTTTCCTAGGTTTATGAATCGGCTTAGTGCTTCGAATTCATGATCTAGAAGATCGGTGAGAAGAAACACGTGGGCCATATCCACCCTTCTCCTGATTCACCAATGTTTACCCTTGAAAAATTTCAAGGATGAATAGATGAATAAATGAAATAAATTGATGATAAATCATAAGAAAGGGGAAGAAGAGAGGGAGCAGTAGAAAGGTGGCCCACTGATCAGGAAAGGTCGCTGCATAATCCCGGAACAAATCCATTAGTCCCACAACGGAATGCTGGGCATGAAGTGAAGAGTATAAATACCCCGCTATTCTCTATCCACTCAGCATGAGTGACACCCAAGAAGATCGAGGGAGAGAGGAGACCTCTTGGGTGTCACCATGTGATTATATCTTTTCGACAAGTGGGACCCACATGGCGATCCCTGATGAGCGGCTCCAATGATATGGACCTAGCCTATTTTGCTAAGAAAGCTAACCAACCCGAACGAGAGGTTAAGCATTAATCCCACAATGGAATAATATGGTGAAAGACGAGGATATAAATACCCCACCACCTCCTATTCATTTGAGGTGGCTGACCCTCGGGAGATTTAGGAGAGAGAAAATCTCTTGATGGGTCAGCCATTTGATTATATTTTCTCTGACAAGTGGGACCCACTGGCAGCCCCCTTGTAGATGAATCTAACAACATAGCCTATCTGATGAGTCACCCATGTGACCATTTTCACTGACAGGTGGACCCCACACCTCAGTGACCTATTGAAGGAGTCAGAATTGAACCCTAGAAATCTGCCTTTGGAGCTAACCCTAAGAAGGAGCTGAAGCAGCATAATCCCTATGCTACATGAAATGATGTCAATGCCAAGCTAGCATTTTGATGCAACTAGTCATGAGAAATTTCAAATGTGATTTTGCTTTCAAGGTGACTGGTGCTAAAGTCATGAGCAACCACCTAACTATGCTTTGATTTGTGTCAATTACGATAAGTAGTCGGTTCTTTGACCAAGTCACCCTCATGTTAAGGGATTGAAAGTCAATTTCACAAGACTGATCGGTGCCAAAGTTTGGAGCAACCACTTGATCAAGTCTAGATTTGTATTAATTGCGATAAGTAGTCGGCATTTGATCAAATTAAGCCCTAATGAATATCAATATAAGTCTAATTGGTATTTAGTTAGGGTGGTTTCTGCAAGAGAGAGATAATTGCGAGAGACACGAGCTATAATTGAGATCGGGGATTAATTCGAAGGAATAACGGGGTTTATTGGATAAAAGAATTTTTAATTCAGAGAAGGAAGGGTAAAAATGGAATTAAAAATTACAGGGATGATCATCATGAATTTAGGGATTTTTGGTGAAATTTTCATGATTTTTGGATAAGTGGAGCTATTAAAATAAATTCGGGGAAGATAAAAGCGAGAATAAATGGACGATCAAAGGCCGAGATTCAATCAAGGGTTCATCTGGGTGCAATGCGGGACGAGATACATCCGGGTGCAAACGGGGATCCTAAGCACACCTACACCGAATCGAGAGAGAGAGAGGTTATGACACGTGGCGATCTCATTGGGCCACCTCATGCCACGTGTCAGCACCCCATTGGTCCACCTCAGCCAGGTGGGCCCCACCACCACACTAGCCTGACATGTGGGCCCCACCAGTATGCCACGTGGCAGGCCATGACAGGTCCACCTCACCCCAGCACATGCCACACGGCACAACCAGGGAAGCCCACCTCACTCTGTTAATGCCACATGGCATGATACTACAAGGCCACCTCATTCAGCCTATGCCACATGGCATAATACCACAGGGCCATCTCATTCTGTTAATGCCACATGGCATGATCCTATAAGGCCACCTCAGCAGTTGTTAAGCAGGTCATTAATGCTAAAGGGGAGTGATTAATCTAGCAGCCAATCAGAACATGCCAACTCAGCCTAATTAGCCCTAATACGTATACTAATCAATTCTTTGTAAGCTGAGACTACGTAATCTTACAGGTGGGACCCTATTGTCAGGATTATGAGTCAGAGGCGCATAAGCCACTAGGTAAACCAATCTCATTCAAATATAACTGGAATTTAAATAAAAGAGAAAGAAAGGAAAGGCGTACCTGGCTCATGCACACCATCCCTCTGACTGTGGGCCCCGCTCTCGCTGCGGCTCACATGCGCGAGACCGAAGCCTCCCCGGAGGCGCTTTCTTCTTCCCTTCTTCCTCTTCTCCTTTTTCTTCCGCGCGATTGACCGAGAGGCGCCATGAATGAACAAAGTAGGGATAGCAAGATTCTTCGAATTACTTGACGAAAGGATGCATATCATTGATTAAAACATGTATCGGTATGAATTTCAAGAAACATGAAGAGAATAATGGGAATTAAGGCGAGGCGATTAGTAAGGTTGAAATTGGGATTGACCTTTGCAAGTTCACGAGATGTGAAATTGATTATGCAAGTAGCTTCCTTTCACTAAGGCGACACTCTCCGGATGCAAAGATAACACCTTTTGAAGCTTTGCAACGGTATTCCACCAAGTCAATAACCTGAGGAAGAACAGGTGAGCTCAAACTTGACAATGGAGTACACCAATAGTGCAAGAGACGAGACTAGATCAATTACTAGAGCTAAGAGGAAGGCTGAAAAAGCTTGCAATTGAATGAATTGGTGAAAGAGTGATAGCAATGGTGATTGAGTGGAAAATCGGGCTTAAATGGAGAAATAAGAAATTTAAACGTGTAAAGGCTCTTATAGTGGCTAGGAGGGTCTCTGGTGATGGCCAAGTGTGGAGAAGGTTCTCGGAATGATCCAAAGTGAGTGAAGGCGGTTAAGTCAAGAGAATGGCAAGAGGGTAAATATGAGAATGTGTGTAACTAACTCAAACGGCCTAGCGCCAAAGGTTGACTCAATTGAGTGATTAGAAAGCACGGTAGCATCCTATCCATTGATCTAAACGAACCAAGGGTGGAGATTGAATCCAAGCCGTGATCCAAGTGCTAATCACCCAACCAATCACCATTTAGCAAATTACACACTTCTAGCCTATATAAACTGAATTGGAAAACACGAAGGGGTCTCTGGTAGAAGCTAGAAGATCTTAATAGTGGAAAGAGAGAGTCGAATTGATAACCAAGAAAAGAAGAATCAAGAAAAAGCAAGGAAAAGCAATTGGATTAATTGATAGTAGACTTAGTCTCTCAATTCAATTCACTTTGCGACTTCTAGGAGATCCAATCATCATTTGCAAGCTTGATTAGGTAATCTTATAAAACTCAGAGTGTAATTGAGAATGTTTTTTTTTTGTGAATTGTATAATAAGCTTGATTCTTGCATTGAACCGCATAGTAATTCTCTATTTTTCATTTGATTCAAATGCTATAACATTGATTCTTATGCTTTCCTTGCATTTACGCTTTTCAATTTCTATTTTCTCAATCAAATTTCATGAATTACCGCATTTATCTTCAAATAAGCCATGAATTTCGGATAAGCAAAGATTTGAGCTTTTTTCGGTTTGAGGTTTCATATAATTGTGTTGATCTCCTTCTGCGTTTTCATTGTATCATCTAATTGAATTGGTAGTAGAGTTATATAACTCTCCCATTTCACGATCCGAATTGACAATCATCCAATCTTGGATCGATAGAAGGATAGCTTAATCCTCTCGATTAGTAGCTTAGATGATAATTTGGAAGCATACGATTCATCCAAGATACAAGGAAGCACCATAATTGACGGTTAATTGGTGTATAACGATTGAAATGAACACGGTGATACCGCAGAGTAACACCGAGGTGGATAGGGCTATACACAACGAATTCGAAAAAATCAAACTTGCAAACATGATCGGGAAGCATAGACGATCAACAACGAGGAAGCTAATTGCAAGAATTATTGACTAATTGAGTTGAATTTGCGATTAGAAATTCAATCGGTACCAAACGAGACTATCTGCGGAAAATGGTACCTCTATACACGATGAATCACCGTATTGATCTTCAATCGGATGTGACGAGAGAGGTTTTTGGTAATGAGACGATGCTACTAGGTCTATCTGATCGGAAGGGCGGAGCTCCGGTCACCGGTAACGACTTCCAGTGCGAATCTCAACAGGGTGGTCAACAGAGCAGTCAAAGGGACAGACGCGCACGAGTATTAATGTATAAACACGAGTATTGACGCACACGTGCGAATCTTGAGGAGATCGGACGATTAGAATAAAATGATGTTTTAAATAAAGATGCAGAATGAATCTGGGCCTTATATCTCGTATGGTTTAATCTTGAGGCGGATCCAATGGCGGCCGGATAAGAACGGAGTTAAATGAAAGATGATCGCTAATCTTGGAGTAGATCTGGCGGCCCAGATTAAGCCCAGTAATTAAATAATAACAGAATAGTAATAATATAGAGTAAATAAATGATTTGAAAATGTTATTGAACTCCAAATTGACTCAAATTTGTTTCTAAAATTTTCTTATTTTTCATACTATTTTTCTATACAATAATATTCCAGTTTTAAAAATACAATCATGATAAAACAATTTAAAAGCAAAAAAACATTACCTATATTGATATGTTTGACCTAGATTTGACTTGTCATTTTAAATACTATAAAAATTCCAAAAATACAAATAAAAAATCATAAATAATAACTAGATATATTTTAGTGATTTTTCAAGTGATTTTTCATGAAATAATAATGATGATAGTAATATACTATAATAAATAATGAGATTAGCTATATTCTTTGATAAATAAAAATATAATAATAATAGATATCATATTGATATTCTCTGTAAAAAGAATAATAAAAATAAATAGCACAAAATTTACAAAAATATAATACCATGGTAATAAATAGTAAAATACATTTTCTTTTAATAAAAAAATGATAATATAATTTTATGATATGAATTGTATTTCTTTTGTTATTTCTATACAAATATACAAAAAGATACTTTTAATGAATAAAATGTAATAAAAATAATAGTTGTAATAAAAGTATAATAAATTTCATCTCTTATAGCTATTTTTCCAACTAATGATAAAAATCTTATATTTTTCTATAGGTAATAAATAGAAATAATAAAAAAAATAGATATAATGAATAGCATAATAAATAAGATAGAATATTAGTAATGATTTCTTAGATATTAAAAAATAATAATAAAATAATAATAGTAAAATAGTATAGCTAACCACCTTTTAATTTTGTAAATGATTCTTACATAATGAATAGTATTTCAATATATTAGAATATAATAACAGAATCCTATTACTTTAGCTATTATGAACATTTTAAAAATACAAATAAACAAAATCATAGCCATTTTACTTCCTATTATTTTAGTAAGTGATTTTCTATAAGATAAGTAGAGTTTAGAAATAATAAAAATAAAATTCTACTATTTTAGCTATTATAAAAAATCCCAAAAATATAAATAAAGTTCTAAGTTAATAGCTACCCATTTTCTATTATTTTTCTACATAGATAAATAGCATTCTAATAATAATAATAATAATAATAATAATAATAATAATAATAATAATAATAATAATAGATAAATGCATCCTTATAATAGAGATAATAATAAGAGATATTATATGGGCTTTGTATATTTTTGAGATGAATAAAAATGCTCACACAAGAGAGTGTAGAGTCACATGGAAATATTTGCACAACATTTGGAATGATTAATTAAGACAAGAACATCTTAACGTAGGATGATTAAGGATTTAATAGCAATATGAGAAGATATGTCGAGACAAGAACATCTTGACATTTGATGAATAATAATAAGATACGTTGAGACAAGAACATCTTGACGTAGGATGATTAAGGCTTCGATAGCAATATGAAGAAGACGCGTTGAGACAAGAACATCTCGACGTGAGAAGATTAAGGCTTTGATAGCGACATGAAGAAATATGTCGAGACAGGGAACATCTTGACATTTGATGAAGAATAATCGAGTTGTGACGTTAACATGGAGATGTACGTCAAATGCGGAGAAGAAGAACATTATGATGTCCTAGAGAGGTGACATCCTAATGACTCGTTGCCATGAGCAAGTAACTCATGATTGAATACGCTCACACAAGGGGTGTAGGGCTACGTAGTAATTTTGCACAAGTAATGCAACATGTAGAATGATTAGTCGAGACAAGAACATCTTGACGTCGTTGAAGATTGACCAAAGCTACGACATCGGCATGGAGAGATATGTCGACTTTGAAGAAGAAAAACATTACGATGTCCGAGCGAAGTGACATCTTAATGACTCGGTGTCATGAACAAGTAATTCATGACCATTTGGTAGTAAGGCGAACTCGTCCGTAGATGAGTTTGTCTCTGGCCCATTTCCGAGATTGTGAGATTGAATCGGTCTGTTGGTAGATTCATCCACAAAACGATGAATGTGAACCGTTACGTAGGTAGGTTCCTTCACTAACACATGCCTCGATGTTGAGCGGCCCGGCGCTTCGGGTTTGACATTGTGTGCAATGTGTTTCCTAGTTTTATGAATCGGCTTAGTGCTACGAATTCATGATCTAGAAGATCGGTGAGAAGAAATACGTGGGCCATAGCCACCCTTCTCTGATTCACCAACCTCAAGATCAACCGGCTCGGTGCTTCGAGTTGTATCTTGTGTGATTGGTTGTTGACTAGTTAAGATTGAGCCGGTCTGTTTGTAGGTTTATCTTCTAGATCAACGGAGGTCGAGTCGGTACGTATGTAGACTCACCTCAAGCCCCATGAAGAGATTAACACAGTGCATTGGTAAGGTTACATCTCGAGGTGGCATGGGCTGAACCGGTCTGTTTGTAGGTTCGTCCCCATAGGATAAAGCCGTCTGTTTGTAGGTTTTGTCCTCCTGGATTGAGCCGTCTGTTTGTAGGTTCATCTTAGTAGACCCCTTTTTATAAACCTAGACGACCACTTGACTATCTCTTAACTATACTATTTGCTTCTCTCTTTCAAAGATCCGGAGGTGCCTCGAGGTTCGTAGCCCGGGGTAATTAACGGTGGGGGCTTGCGCCCACGGAATCTACAAGAACTCACAATCACTAAAAACCCCACGAATGTGCATCCAAATATCTTTAATCGGCGAGAATCGGCGACACCCGGCGGATGCATGCTCGGGAGGGATCTCCGTGTCCTTCTTCCGCAACCCATCGCCGGCGGCGGTGCGGAGCGCGCGAAAAAGGGTCGCACGGGATGCAGCACGCCGGTGGGACCTAGATTCTCCTCTTATCTCGAAAGAGAGAGTCAAATAGAATAGTTAAGAGATACAAGTGGTCTTCTATGCGCTAAAAATGACTAATAATTTTCAAGTGTTTTTGTTTTTGCAGGAAATGGCATACTTTGGAAATTTCAACCTCGCTCCCTACACCGTCACTCCTGCACAGAGCCCGGAGGGCAAGCTCTTCATGTTCTTCGGGACCATCCCGCAAGAACTTACTATCTACGGCCCAGCTCCAGTGGCCGCCTTCACTCCCGCGGCCGTCCGGATCTCCATCCGGACGAGGAGGAAGAATCGATCACCCCGACTCCCGAGGGATCTCAAACAACGTGATGGCCTCTCCTCTGCCTCCCCGAAGAGGAGAAGGCGACCGTCCAAGAGGACGGCCCCGACGGCGCGGCCCAAGCTACCGCAACTCTCAAGCATCCGGGAAGAGGGCCACGGACGCATACCGAGAATCAGTGGTGGCTAGGCCGGCTATCCGGTCTCCAACAAATTCACGCTCTCGAATAGTGGCCAAGAACTCGGCCACGGGCCGGCTCCGCCGGGCATGGGAGGTGCCTAAGCCCACACCTCGCCCAACTCGAAGGCCTCGGCGCGCGGGATAAGTCTCGAACCCTGCGGAAGCCATCTACAAGGCTCGCGGGGCCCTCGAAACGAGAGGAAGAGCGTCAAAACGCTAGGTCGAGACAATACGTCTCCCGCCCCAATCACTCTCAAGACATGGCTCGGCGCAAGCCATTGTCTCCACTCCGAACCCTGGGAGGTTTACATCAAAGGCAACACCTAGCACCCGGCGGTGTGGGTCCCAAAGGGTTCCCGACCAACAAAGCCCCAATCTCAAGCCCGGCCCGGCAAGGCGGCAAGTCCAACGCTCCGCCGAGAGTGTGTTCGGCCGCCTAGGTCGGAAGAGTGTATTCGGTAGGTTAGGCTCGAGAATACCACTTAACGATCGAAAATAACCGCACTTTGACCAAACAAAGAAGAAGAGAAGAACCGCTCGCTATGAAGAGCACTTCTCGGTCAACACCATCGGTATAAGCTACGACAGCGATCCGGACAACGTCTTTGAGGTGAATATGACCCGGGATGACCGATCTCGCCTAATCAAGCTCACGTCACAAACACCAACAAAAATAATGGTAGAAAAGGAGACCCCCAAAGAGAGTCAACCCGAAGGCAATAGCGAGGAAGGGGAAGACCACAACGAAAACCACGATCTCTTCGATAATGAAGAGGACGTTGAAACACGTCCGAAATGCCCATCGATGAAATAGAAATATTGAAAGGCCACATCGAGGCACGGGACGAAGAGGCGATTAGGCGCGGGAGCTAATCGCTACCATGCGAAGCAAAATGAAGAATTGATTAAGGCGGTCAAATCCTTACAAGAATCACAAGACGCCAATTTCAAAGTGGTAGTTCCGTCAAGAAGGGGTCCACGGTACCAAAAGCAATCATAAGGAAAACAACACATCGATTCTAAACCCCATCCACATAGAACCATAGAAGTGGAGGGTGAACCAACGGGAATATCCCGGAAAGAGATTCAAGCCATGATTGCCCGACAAATGCAAATAGCCGAGGTGGATACGCTATCCCTCTGTCAAAAGCGTGGACATCCATACCACCTGCCATATACGATTTAGAAGAATATCCTAAAGGGTATGTGATCCCTCGCTTCAGGGACCTTCTCCGGGAAGGCAACAAAGACACGAACCCGAACAACACACAGCCCACTTTGTAGCCTCATGCGGCAACACGGGCGGCAATGATGCATGCTGTTGTTAAGACAATTCCCTCGAGCCTAGTGGGAACCGCCTTTCAATGGTACTATTCGGAGAACAACGACATCGGGACTGGGACGAGATGGCGGACTCGTTCGGGGCGCGATTTGTCATGGTGTCGACAAAATAAACATAGCCGATCCGCAAGCACTAAACCCAAGAAAGGGAGTCGATGACGAGATTTTATCAATAGATGGCGGAACCTCGGCATCAAATGCGACCGCACATTAACAGAAGATGAGGCGATCAACCTAATCATGAAGAACATTGACGGGTGGATGGGCATGCTTCTTGGTGTGACAAAGGTCAACACGTTTAAAGACTTGCTCGGATCGGTATCCAATATGGAAAGGATGTCACCACACACTGTGCCGAACTTCATGAATAATAGGCGCAACGAGGAGCCGAGCCGAAACCAAAGTGGCATTCACCTCGCTAAAAGATAAGATGGTTGCCAACGCAGACACCCAAGGCGGCGACGGTGGCACAAATGGCAATAATTACAACAAGGGACCCGGGCCCAATCCGGGAGGGAGTTCACGGAGTTTTGAATCCTCGGACAAAAGAAGACTAAACCGTACTCCTTCGGGAAAGATAAAGTTGCCCAAATCTTCGGAGGGGCACTTTGAAGAATGGTCTAACCTGCCCACGATGCGCCGGAAGATGCGACAAATCGGACGAACCCGAACTTTTGCCCATACCACGAGAATAATAGGGCACTCAATTGAAGATTCTTTGGGTCTTCAAAGATTGGGTCGAGAAGGCGTATAAAAACGGTGAAATTACTTTACCTAAAGGGTTCTTGCAAAGCCCATCGTCGCCCATGAACGAGACAACACGATCTCTCACGAGGAAGAAAAGTCCGGGCCAATTAAGCGAAGATCAAGAGGAGCGATGGACTACGCACTATCGAAGAAATCGATTAAAATGCTTAAAGCTCTCAAGAAAGAACCTGGCATGAAATGGAAAGACGATATCACGCCGGTGGTCCCGCCGAAACCCGGGGTATATTATAAGGTGGACCCGAGCCAAGACCAGGTTCTTAAGAAAAGAAAGAAGCATAGAAACAACAAATCCAAAAAGAACAAGATTGAAGAGTACGAGCGAGGCGATCCAGAGGCGATCACCCTTGACATTTCATCTCCAAAGAAGGCGGGAGAAGCTAACCCTAGGTCAAAAGAAAGAAAATGTGGATGAAGAAATAAATAAAGAAGAAAGCGAAGAGATGCGGGGTGCTTCGTGCAATATGGTATATTCTTCTCACGACGAAGATATGCCAACTTTAGAGGAGATGTTCTTCCCGAATGATGAAGGAGAAGCAAGCACCTCAGGATCAAAAATGAAGAATGTAAAGCGAGTACTCGATCAGGGACTTATATACCCGAGAGACAGGCTCCCAAGGATTCCGATAAGGAAGAGATAAGGCCACGAATAAAGGCAAAGAGGTCGAGAACCTAAGCAAGAACCCGAAAAGGACCGGTCGACGGCGAAGAATATAACGTGTTGGCACATCTGCGTAAGATTCCAGCGCTATTAAGCATATTTGACGCGTTGATGATGTCACAAGACCTAAGGGAGGTATTAATCCAAGCCTTGCAAGATCCCGAGAAGTACAAGTCATATTTCATCGAGCAAAATATGCAGAGGCCTATTCACCGCCAAGCGGGCGCTGTATAAACTTCACGAGATGACGACCTCCTAATAGGCACCGTCGACCATAATCGCCGTTGTACATCACGGAAATCTGCGGAGGGCAAAAGATTGGCGCATCTGGTCGACGCGGGGTCTTCGATCAATATCATGCGCTCAAAACCTTGAAGACCATCACCTTAGATGTGAAGAACCTATCGATGAAAAGGTGATTATTCATGGCTTCAATCAAAACTCCCAAAAGGCCACAGGAGCTATAACTACGAACACCGCAATGCGGAAGTCTAAAAGCGCCTACTAAATTCTATGTCATTGACGCCGAAACCTCTTATCGGGCGTTCTTTGGGTCGCCGTGGCTTCATAGTAATCGGTCATACCTACTCTACTCGCACCAGTGCTGAAATATATCGAGAATGGTAAACAAAAGAGAATTGACGGAGATGTCAAGCCATTCGGGGTGCATGAGATTAAATTCAATGACGCCCAGTACTTTCTGCCTAAATCCGCTGTGGCGCCGAGCGACCAATGACAAAAGCGGGTCGAAACCCTTCAACAAAGGCCCTAAATTTGATACCTCATCGGAGAAGAAGAAGAGGTCAAATTTAATGTTAAACCCCGAGGTGCTCGAGCCCAAAGACCGGAAGAAAGTCGGGTGAGGAAGCAACCTTCCGCTTCAAACAATTGTGGCTACGTATAAGGCCCAAATAAAGCCGAAGCGAAATCAATGCAAGTGATTCGAAGAGGAGGTCATTTTCAATTTTAAGCACCCACACCCCTCAAATTCGGATCACGAAGCAACTTCGGAGAAGACTCGAAGATTCCAACAACTCGGGCGATACCACCTCGGGAGAAGAGTCGGCCATGATCGTCGGCCACAGGAAGAGGAATCGACGAAGAGATCATTTATCATATCCTCAAGCCATATAAAGGGCCCGAAACAGATAATGAAAGTGAGGAGTCATATATGATCAACACGGGACCGTAGCGGAAGGGATAACCGGTTAGGCGAGGCCTATAAATGAAGAACGCTCATGGCGGGAAAATTTCGAAGGTCGCGTACGGAATGCGATCGACGAAATAAGGCACCAAGTTGAAAATAATAGAAGAGAGGTGTACGAACAATGGGAAGTGATGCGGGATATCAAGGTGCAACACAATGAAATCATGATAATGATTGAAAACCAAACCGCGATCTACAACTCCGAGCTACTCAAGGAGGTGACGAGCGAACCCCGTTCCGGGACCCCGAAAGGCAAGCACCCGATAGCGGCAAGCGGGTAATTGTAATAGTAGATGAATCAAAGGGGAAGAAACAAAAGCTAAGCAACCGACCGTCATGCAAACCCTCGAAGGTCGAAGAGTAAACCATACTCTTTCTGAAAAATAAAACAGCTCGGATATTTGAGCGAGGCCCTAAAGAGCGGATTGACACTTCCCGTCTGTAAAAGACCCGCGAGACATAGAAAGAGCGGCGAAGCGAATTCTGCCCTTATCATCGCATCTTGGGCCACACTATTGAAGAATGCTTGGGTATTCAAAGACCTCGTAGAAGAAGGGCATAGAAACGGGACGATCCAACTCCCGAAGAGCTTTCAACAAGATCCCGGCTCACGCATAACTTGAATAACAAGGGCAAAGGGGTGGCTTATACGATCTCGCACACTCCCGTACCTAGTAAACCTAAGGTTGCAAGACGTAAGCCGATCAAAGAAATCTACAGCTCCAACTCGGTCATGAACATTGAGATAGAAGAAGAGATGGCGTGCGCTAGAGATTACCGTGGTTCCCGAAAGGCATTTTAAAGACCTCATGCCAAGGGAAGTGAACCACATACAAACCCTAAAGACCTTTGTTGTGCCGGCAAAGGTAGAGCGCATCAAAGGGAGAACTATCATCCACAAGGCTATAATTTTCTATCAGAGCGATTCAACCCAGTCTCTGAAGAACCCTGACCACGACACTTGGAAGAAGTGGGTAATAGAACAAGAATCGGAGAATGCAACGAGCGATGACGCTGCATCTCATCCCTTTGGAAAGGAGCTGTATAAACTAGCAAAAAGGGCGAAATGTCTAAGAGATATATCCAAGGCGAGGCCAAGCGCTTCGATGAACTGCGGAATGGCGGCGAGAATAAGGTCCTGGGCCTGGATGGTAAAATAAAATACACCGGGGGTTAGGGTATAAGCTGCGATGACGCGACATGCTTCGAAGGGTCTCGAACGAGCAGATGCAGTATGGAAGAAAGGCTGTTGCATGACTTACGTTGAAATGCGGATAATGAAACGAAGAGGACAATGCCCCGATCTGAAAAATGCTTTGAAACGCTTGACTAGAAAAGGAACCCAACACGGTCGATGAGTTAGCTGAAATTAATTTGGGGACAGAAGAAGACCCACGACCAACTTTCATAAGCGCGTCGTTACCAGAAGAGGTGGCTGACAGGTTGAAGACATTCCTTAAAAGCTACATGGACTGCTTCGCTTGGAGTTATAAAGAAATGCCTGGATTAGATCCCAACGTAGCGGTCCATTACTTAAAAATTGATCCAACCTTCAAGCCGATTAAACAAGCGCCAGGCGGATGAGAATAGAAGCTCGGAAGAAAAGGTCGTGGAGGAAACAAAGAAACTCATCGACGCGCAGGCTTCATACGGGAAGAAGAGACGCGAGAATGGGTAGCTAGCATTGTCCCGGTTAAGAAGAAAAATGGGCAAATCACGCATTTGTGTGGACTTTCGGGACCTAAACAAGGCGTGCCCTAAGGATGATTTCCCGCTCCCGATGCTTAGAAATCATAATCGACCATACATCCTCCTATGAAGTCTTCTCCTTCATGGACGGTTACGCGGTATAATCAAATTAAGATGGCGCCGAGAAGATGAGAGGCACACGGCATTCCGCACGCCGATTGGCATATATTGTTATAAAGTCATGCCGTTTGGGCTCAAAAATGCGGGAGCCACCTACCAACGGCGATGACGAAAATATTCGACGATCGATCCACAAGATAGTAGAGTGCTATGTGGACGACCTAGTCATCAAAGCCATGTCATATGAAGAACACCTCCAATACCTCGAGGTCGTTTTCAACCTTTGAGAGAACATGCGCTCAAATTGAACCGTTGAAATGCGCATTTATGGTATCATCTGGTAAATTTACGGGGTTTGTGGTACGCCACGGGGGCATTGAGATAGACCGGGCAAGATCAAAGCAATAAGCGAACTATCCCAGCGAAAGAATTTAAAACGATTGCGATCTTTGCAAGGGCAATTGGCGTACATCAGGCGATTCATAGCCAACCTATCGGGTAAAATCCAACCTTTCACCCGGCTAACTAAGAAGGATATCCCGTTCAAGTGGGATGGCGAGTGCCAGCGAGCCTTTGAAGAAATCAAGGCATATCTGCTCAACCCTCCAGTGTTGGCAGCACCCATACCCGGGAAGGAGCTCATCCTATATACAACCGCCCTGGATGGATCCTTGGGAGCCCTATTGGCACAAGAAAACCAGGATGGTAATCAAAATGCGCTATATTACTTAAGTCGCATGATGGTAGGGGCAGAACACGGGTATTCACCGATTGAGAAGCATTGCCTAGCCCTAATCTTCGCGGTGAAGAAATTGAGGCATTACATGCTAGCCCACAAAATCATTTTAATATCTAAGGTGGACCCTCTCAAATATCTGATGACTCGGCCAATGTTGACGGGGAGGGCGCGGCCAAGTGGGCTATCATTCTTACAGAATTCGACATCACCTATACACGCAAAAGCGATAAAGGGGCGGCGCTAGCGATTTCTGGTGCACACCCGATTCAAGATGACTCTCCATTAAAATGCGACTTTCTGACGAGGAAACTTTACATGTTGAAGAAGGAAGTCCTATATGGGAGATGTACTTTGATGGTGCTTCGTCGATCAAGCCAATCGCGGGCCGGGAGTCCCAATTGTGCGGGCGGCGCGGGACTAGTCTTCGTAACCCGGAAGGCGGGATAATACGACATTCTACGGCTTTAACCGAACCATGCACAAATAATGAAGCGAGTATGAGGCACTTATCGCCGGACTAGAGCTATCAACTTTGGAACTAGAGATCAAAGGCGTGCGTATCTTTGGGGATTCACGGTGATAATAAATCAAATAATTGGCGAATATAAAGTTTTAAAGCGGAACTAATACAATATCACCGAAAGGCCATGGAATTAATGAAGAAAATCCCGTACGTGTCCATCGAGAAGGTCACGAGGGCGTGAACGGTGAAACGGATGCGTTGGCCAAACTCGCTAAAGGCTGGGTGAACCAACGGGCGGAAATCCACATCATCGTCCATGATAGAAGACCATTATCATTGTGTCGGACGACGGACAATGTGAATAATGAAAATCTTTGGGCTAGAAAAGATGGAATGCCAAGAGACAATGATAATCTGAAGAAGACGATGATTGGAGACAACCGTTCATCGAATATTTCCGGCATGGCACCCTCCCCAAGGATAAAAGGATAGGCGATCAACTAAGAAAACGGGTACTACGGTATGCATATGTGGGTAATACGCTATACTGTAGGTCTTATGATCGGTTGTGGGTGAGATGTGTATCGGGGCCTGGCGGGCGAGGTTATGAAAGAAGTTCATTACGGACTATGCGGAGCACATCGATCTGGGCCAAAAATGAAGTTGAAGATCAAGCGAATGGGGTATTATTGGCCCACGATGGTGGGCGATTGTGAAGAGCATGCAAAGAAGTGCGCATGTGCCGGATACACGGCCCTTTTATACATCAAGCGCCAAACCCGTTGCACCCCACGGTAGCATCCTGGCCATTTAATATGTGGGGCACGGATATAGTGGGGCCCATAGACCCTCCGACGTCGAGAGGTCACTTAGTTCATCTGGCGGCGACGGATTATTTTACAAAATGGGCTGAAGCCATCCCGCTCAAAGAAGTTAAAGCATCCGATGTGGTTAAATTCTTCAAGACGCACATCCTTTACCGATTCGGCACACGACGGATAATATCCGATAACGGAACGGCCTTCAAGAGCTCCAAAGTCTATGCCCTGGCGGAGCAATTTAACATCGATTGGAGATTCTCGTCCATTTACAACCCGAGAGCCAATGGCACAGCCGAAGCCTTTAATAAAACCACTAATAAATATCATGAAGAAGACGAGTGGACGGCAACCAACGAGGCCCAGGATAATCGTCTACGGGAGGCATTATGGGCTTATCGAACCACATACCGAACGCCTACGCAAGCTACCCCGTATTCTTTGGCTTTTGGGGTTGAAGCCGTTCTCCCTCTTGAGGTGGAATTACCGTCATTGCGGGTGGCTATGCAAAATGATATGACCATGGACGAATGCCAACAACTTAGGCGGGACGAGTTGGATGCCATGGACGAGAAGAGGCGATAGCCCGACGAGAACCTTGAAATATATCGGGCAAAAATGGCAAGGGCATATGACAAGATGGCGCGAGTCGGGACATTTCAACAAGGGGAGCTTGTTCTTGTCCTTAAGAGGCCGATCATTGGCGAAGCACATCGGCCCAAAATTCTCTCCGAATTGGGAAGGGCCATATGTAATTGAGAAAGTATACGGGGCGGCGCATACCAACTCATAGACCATGAAGGTGAAAGGCCCATGCCACCGATTAATGGGCGATATCTGAAGAAGTACTACACCTAGCCCGGAGCGGGGCCAACCGAGTAGTATCTATTGTAAATAAATAAGGAGGGAATAAGTGTTCGCTTACACACACGTGCACGAAACACAAACCCATGTCTAACCTCCACTTTGCATAAAATCCCAAAAACCCTACTTGTGCATATGTAAATAGAATGCATCCAAAAATCCAAAAACCACACAAACACGTATAGCCCTATAAAAATAAAAATATATAGAATAAGAGAATTCAAAGCCAAAACCACGCGAGAATGTAAGGCGAGAGTCTTGGTGTTTGGGCTCATAATACAAATACCACTGGGTTTGTCCATTTGATACAGAATAAACACAAAAATGGGCGGGGTTTGCGGTTGTCCCTCAAACTATCATTTGCCCAATGACGAAAGTTGCTCATATTGGTCGCCCACGGCGCAAGCCAAGGGATAGGTCGAGCAAATTGGTGGCTAGTAAATAGTCGCTTAGAGGGCATATAAATAAATAACTCTCGTATTATTAGTAACATGTATCACTAATAACCAAAAAATCTGCCTTCTTCTAATAAAAATGAAAGGATATATATGTAAAACAATAAAAACCTACTTTCCTACTCATAAAAAAAAAAAAAAAAAAAAAAAAAAAAAAAAATGATAATAAAAAATAATAAAATCTTTTCAATAAGGGGTTGCCACCTTTGTCCCCGACACCACGAGTGTTATACAAAGCCAGGTTGGGTGCATTCATCAAGTAAAAGCACCACACGCCCGAAGAAATGATGTGTCATAATCCCGACATATCATGGAGGGGTCGGATTAAGGGTTTACGCTTGTGTACCCGACATTTCATGTTAAACAAAGCGGCTCGCTTAAAGAAATGACTCGGGTCATGGAGAGCGGACCTACCGATGAAAGCTGTCTCGCGAGGGATGCGTGATGGATGTTTGAGGGTAGCTAAAATATAAAAAACTAGGTTGGGTACATTCATCCGCAAAAGTACCACACGCCCAAGGAGGTGATCTGTTTCTAATCCCAAAATAGGTCATGGAGGGGTCGGACTAAGGGTTTATGCTTTTGCCGACATTCGGTGTCAAATAAAGTAATTCGCTTAAAGAAGTGACTCGGGTCATGGAGAGCGGACCTACCGATGAAAGCTTGTCTCGCGGGGATGCGTGATGGATGTTTGAGGGTAGTACCCCCACAAAATAAATTGAGTGGAGATGAGTGAACGTGAGTTTCCACTTTAGCACGCAACGGTGCACAAATGAGGGGAGAGTGGGTGAGCTTCCACGGATAAAAGTCAATTAAATATATAAGGAGCATCCACAAAATGGTGTTATCAATTGCATCCATAATCCAATTGATCTTGGTAAGTTTATCCATCGGTAATAAAGGGATAAACGGGTTTATTACGTACCGGCCTAGAGGTCAATACGACGGGTTCGGTATCAAGTAAAATACCACGGTTACTTGAGTTTGTATTGCAATAAATAAAGATGAACATACATAGAATGAGTGTAATAGGATGTTGTAAGATTTTTCTTTATTATGTTTAGACGGCTATTTGCGAAAGAATGAAGCGGTTGTAATAGAGCGCTTTTGCAAATAAGATTGGAGGTGCATAGCATGAAATCAATGAAATATTTCCTCGCGGCTGAGAGGAAGCGATGAAAGGATAATAATAGAAGTAAGCATCATCCACAACAAGAGATCAAAATGATAAATGTCAATGCATCCTATATCAAGTATAGCAAAAGAAAAGGAGAAAAGAAAAAAATGAAAGTACGATCTATGGGCCCAAAAAGCGGGACTCCAACTCTAATAGCACGGTACTAATAGTCTCTAAATGAGTATGGAGGGAGTGCCTATCCCCTCCGAAGCGCCTCGAAGTCCAAGAAGCGAGCGAAGGCACTATCCCGGACGCTCGTGTGAATCTGCAACTCCGGGAGACGTCCCGCCAAATGTCGAGAGAAGCCCTCCACTGATGATCTATGGTCCTCTAGCTCCTGCACGAGCAGTCGAGCGGGCCCACCACTAACTCCCATGGAGCGGAGAGTGGCACAAGAAGAGAGCGGCGAAGATAGTGGAGTCGAGCGGCCTCCAAATGCTGCGTAGCTCATGAATCTCTAACTCGTGCTTTGATATACGAGAGAGCTCGCATCTGGTAAGCCACGAGCGACTCCTCGCACCTCACCCGAAATGAAAGTGCTCTCGAGACGAGGTGCAATGAGTAGAGGCGGCGCGATGGTATCCCGCATCGGCCCATACCAATCGAAAGAGAATCCACGGGCGAGAGAGTCCGGGATGTCGAAATCTAGTGGATAGCCCCAGAAGAAGGTATCTCGGAGTGCATCCGCCGGCGCGGCGAAGGCGAGCGCACATCCCTCGATGAAACATCTGCAAGTAAAATAAATGGGTTAGACAAATTGTTATAACCAAAGAAGAAATAGAAGGAAGGGAAGATCTAACTATCGCCTCGTCGCCTGAGACAGGCGGGACTAAGTCAGGAATAGGGATGTCGGTCGCCTCAGGAGGACCTGTAGGTGTACCAGACCCAGCTACAAAATAAAATGAAAAACATAAACACATGGAAAAATAAAATACGGGCGAATAATAAAAGAAATATAAGGTACCGGGAGAGGTATGAGGCTCAGTGAGACCCTCGCTAGCGGGACCTCGTCTCGGGGCATCAAAAAGCTGCTCCACCGCGACCAACTCTCATCCGGCTACGAACTATAATCGGCGTAGCTCTCTCAGTCGAGTCCTCCACCCGAGCATCTGATGAAACTCCGCCATCTATGGCCATGAGAGGCTGCCCGTCGAGAAATGAAGAAGCATGAGATGGACCTCCCTCGATCAGTAGTGGCTCGTCGCCTGCGGGCTCGACAGCCAATGGACTCCCCTGCTCTAAAGAAGCCTCCTCTGATCGTACAAGAGTGAGCACTGGCCCCAGAACCACATCGAATGAGTCACCATCTCCAGTGGGTACCAGCAAAATCGACGGTGAAGCAGGACCGTCATAAAAGAAAGGCTCCGAGCGGTGAGGAGACGCCATGTCATCGGTCTCAGGGTCTGTAAAATCTACATGTAAGAATGAAAATACTAGTGCATGCTGGCAACTAGGTATTAAATGAAGCACACGAACTGCGACGGCAAGGTCGGTGCAAAACCACGAAATAGCGGTGCTCGCCGGCGTCGACGAATCTGCTACGATGTCGTCTCGGGCGCCTCCACGGGAGATGTCCGCGAGCTGAAAAATAAACCTTAATCGAAAATGAAAATGAAGTGCGCCGAATAAGGATAGGCGAGTCGGTAAAGAAAATCACCGGAGTGGGAGAAGGAAAAGAAGACGGGGAAGGCGGGTGAGAGGCGCCGTCTCGATCTCTCCCCATGGTGGGCGGAGCGGGTGGCTCGACATGTGGGCGAGAATGAACGTCGACCACTCGTGGACGAGGGCCAGAACCGGGCTCCGCATGATCATATTCGTAAGCCAACTACGAATCAAAAAAGAATTGGTTGAAATGAGACGAGGCTTATCAAAAGGAAAGTAACCTAAAAGGAATAATGAAGTGTACTGTAAGAGTAGTCCTAACGGGAGCACGAGAAAACCGAACTGTCTAAACCACGGAAATCAATAGGCTCTACGGTGATGCACAGGAAAAGAGAGCGGCGTATGAGATATCGCGCTAGAAAAGACATATCCGTCACGAGGGCAAGTGACACGTGCAACTACGGGAGGAGTGTATGAGCGATAAGAGCGGATGGCATCATGATACCACTGCGATAACGTCTCGAGAAAGTGGGAACTCGAGAAGTGGGAACCATACGGCAACGAACACACATGCCTAGTCGGAAGAGGTGAGTGTAACACCACCCGACACCCTCAGTCGGTACCAAAAACTCGGGACGAAGAAGAGGCGGCGGGATATCTGATCTAGCCCAAGGCGATGTGCACAGATGAGGGTGAATAGGGCTCAATGAATATGTGATCACCGATCTAAAAGGAAGGAAACCACGGCGGATGCTAACAAGGTACTCCAGTCGGTCGATCTATCCAGAATCTTTGGAAGGGTCGGAAGAAGGAACCCTACTATCAACCACGCGCCGCTCCACGATCCTGGCTATCTGCGAGTCATCGATCTATCTCGAGCGAACCTCGGATGATCGCGACTCTATAAAATCGTATCGGCATCGTGGGAGTCAAAGAAGTGGGGCTGCGCTCACGGCTAAATCGCCCAACGAGAGGTAAATGGTCTCTCGATGAAACGACCATACCGGGATCATAAGAACGACCAATGCATATGAAGCCGGCCGCTAACCAAATGCCATGGAATCGGCTCCCTACATCTCGAAGGACTACGAGATGATACTAGACATGCGGAGACCCCTGTAAATGTTGGCCATACGAGCGGCTTGCTAAGGAAATCCTGTTGCCAGCGCGCAATCAAACTCGCCATGACAAATACGAAAGGCGGATGGTGTATCTTTGGGGAGGCTGGGTAGTAGAAAGTAACGGATCCACCGGGAAATGAATGCGGTCAAATAAGTCTCCCGATCTATATCGTGAGAGCACAATGCATCTGAGAAGGGGTAGGGCGTCATAGTGAATCTCGAGCCGACTGTGCCAAAAGGATCCGAATAGAGGCTAAGCCTTCGGGACGAGTATGAACGCGATCGTGAAATAGGCAATCCAATGTACGAAGGGGACTCGGAGTGACCCCCTCTCAAACGGTGGTATATATCATACACCCTGCTGTAAAGATGACGGGAATCGAGATGAATCTCTCAAATCGGCGGCGAGACTAGGAACTCGTCATAAAACCGACCAAAGATCGGCAACCACATCATTGCTTTGTATCTCCGGGAGGGTCGGAGTCGGCTCCGGTCATCGATGAACAAAGTGTTGGTGGAATAGTTCCACCTCTCGCAAAAGGCCCGCGGCCCGGGGTGTGTCGATGTGATAGCGAAACATCGACGAGAAAGATCGGGTCGTATATCCCGATACGCTCAAGTATAGCCCTCTCCCGCATGAGTATATATCGAGTCCACTCCGGTGTAGCAGTGGCACTCTAAAGGAGCCATGAAAGAAGCGGAAGACCAGCAGAGAGCCTCCCCGTCAATAATCTCCTTGCCCGGAAGATGTGTCAAAGGAGCCGTAGAGAGCGATGCCTAGAGGCGAAGGGGCATGATGTCATGAGGCGATCATCCACGAAGAATAAACCGCCGCCTCGCGGGTAGACGGGGAGTCGCTCGGACGGGCGAGATGAGAGGAGTCAATCGCTAGGATCCTCGTAAAAGGAATGATAATGACTCGAGGGCGACGCGGAATGGCGTCGTGAGATGAAACTACAATACACGAAGAGGAGAAGACGTCATGAGAAATGAAGTGATGAATAATAAGGAATAATGCACCAAGACAAGCCTTTCGAGCGTTCAGGCTCGTCTTGGTGGGTGGCTCTTTGTTTACCCTTGAAAAATTTCAAGGATGAATAGATGAATAAATGAAATAAATTGATGATAAATCATAAGAAAGGGGAAGAAGAGAGGGAGCGATAGAAAGGTGGCCCGATCGGGGAAAGGTCGTTTGCATAATCCGGAACAAATCCATTAGTCCCACGACGGAATGCGGGGCATGAAGTGAAGAGTATAAATACCCGCTATTCTCTATCCACTCGGCATGAGTGACACCCAAGAAGATCGAGGGAGAGAGGAGACCTCTTGGGTGTCACCATGTGATTATATCTTTTCGACAAGTGGGACCCACATGGCGGTCCCTTATGAGCGACTCGATGATATGGACCTAGCCTATTTTGCTAAGAAAGCTAACCAACCGGAACGAGAGGTTAAGCATTAATCCCACAATGGAATAATATGGTGAAAGACGAGGATATAAATACCCACACCTCTATTCATTTGAGGTGGGCGACCCTCGGGAGATTTAGGAGAGAGAAAATCTCTTGATGGGTCGACCATTTGATTATATTTTCTCGACAAGTGGGACCCACACAGCGAGTCCCTTGTAGATGAATCTAACAACATAGCCTATACGATGAGTCACCCATGTGACCATTTTCAGCGACAGTGGACCCAGCGCCTCGGTGACTATTGAAGAGTCGAAATTGAACCACAGAAATCGCCTTTGGAGCTAACCCTAAGAAGGAGGTGACGACATAATCCCTATGCTACATGAAATGATGTCAATGCCAAGCTAGCATTTTGATGCGACTAGTCATGAGAAATTTCAAATGTGATTTTGCTTTCAAGGTGACACAGTGCTAAAGGCTGCGAGCAACCACTAACTATGCTTTGATTTGTGTCAATTCGATAAGTAGTCGGTTCTTTGACCAAGTCACCCTCATGTTAAGGGATTGAAAGTCAATTTCACAAGGCGATCGGTGCAAAGTAGGAGCAACCACTTGATCGAGTCTAGATTTGTATTAATTGCTGATAAGTAGTCAGCATTTGATCAAATTAAGCCCTAATGAATATCAATATAAGTCTAATTGGTATTTAGTTAGGGTGGTTTCTGCAAGAGAGAGATAATTGGCAGAGACACAGAGCTATAATTGAGATCAGGGATTAATTCAGAAGGAATAACAGGGTTTATTGGATAAAAGAATTTTTAATTCAGAGAAGGAAGGGTAAAAATGGAATTAAAAATTACAGGGATGATCATCATGAATTTAGGGATTTTTGGTGAAATTTTCATGATTTTTGGATAAGTGGAGCTATTAAAATAAATTCAGGGAAGATAAAAAGCGAGAATAAATGGAGATCAAAGGCGAGATTCAATCGAGGGTTCATGCGGGTGCAATACGGGGACGAGAGATACATGCGGGTGCAAGCGGGGATCCTAAGCACACCTACAGAATCGAGAGAAGAGAGGTTATGACACGTGGCGGCGTCTCATTGGGCCACCTCGTACCACGTGTCGGCGCCCCAGTTGGTCCACCTCGGCCCGGTGGGCCCCGCGCCCTGGCGACATGTGGGCCCCGCCCGATATGCCACGTGGCGGGCCATGACAGGTCCACCTCACCCCGGCCACATGCCACACGGCACAACCGGGGAAGCCCGCCTCGCTCTGTTAATGCCACATGGCATGATACTACTGAAGCCGCCTCATTCGGCTATGCCACATGGCATAATACCACGGGGCCATCTCGTTACATTAATGCCACATGGCATGATCCTATAAGGCCACCTCGGCGGTTGTTAAGCGGGTCATTAATGCTAAAGGGGAGTGATTAATCTAGCGACCAATCGAAACATGCCAACTCGGCTAATTAGCCACTAATACGTATACTAATCAATTCTTTGTAAGCTTTAGACTACGTAATCTTACGGGTGGGACCCTATTGTCGGGATTATGAGTCGGGCGCATAAGCCACTAGGTAAACCAATCTCATTCAAATATAAGCTGGAATTTAAATAAAAGAAAAGAAAGGAAAGGCGTGCACAGCTCATGCACACCATCCCTCGGCGCGTGGGCCCCGCTCTGCTGCGGCTCACATGCGCGAGAGCAAAGCCTCCCGGAGCGCTTTCTTCTTCCCTTCTTCCTCTTCTCCTTTTTCTTCCGCGCGATTGGCCAGAGAGCGCCATGAATGAACGGGCTAGGGATAGCAAGATTCTTCGAATTACTTGACGAAAGGATGCATATCATTGATTAAAACATGTATCGGGTATGAATTTCAAGAAACATGAAGAGAATAATGGGAATTAAGTGAGGCGATTAGTAAGGTTGAAATTGGGATTGACCTTTGCAAGTTCACGATGTGAAATTGATTATGCAAGTAGCTTCCTTTCACTAAGGCGACACTCTCCAGGATGCAAAGATAACACCTTTTGAAGCTTTGCAACGGTATTCCACCAAGTCGATAGCCGGAGGAAGAACGGTGAGCTCAAACTTGACAATGGAGTACACCATAGTGCAAGAGACGGACTAGATCAATTACTAGAGCTAAGAGGAAGGCTGAAAAAGCTTGCAATTGAATGAATTGGTGAAAGAGTGATAGCGATGGTGATTGAGTGGAAAATCGGGCTTAAATGGAGAAATAAGAAATTTAAAGCGTGTAAAGGCTCTTATAGTGGCTAGGAGGGGTCTCTGTGATGGCCAAGTGTGGAGAAGGTTGGAATGATCCAAAGTGAGTGAAGGCGGTTAAGTCAAGAGAATGGCAAGAGGGTAAATATGAGAATGTGTGTAACTAACTCAAACGGCCTAGGCGCAAAGGTTGACTCGATTGAGTGATTAGAAAGCACGGTAGCATCCTATCCATTGATCTAAAGCCGAACCAAGGGTGGAGATTGAATCAAGCGTGATCCAAGTGCTAATCACCCAACCAATCACCATTTAGCAAATTACACACTTCTAGCCTATATAAAGCGAATTGGAAAACACGAAGGGGTCTCGGTAGAAGCTAGAAGATCTTAATAGTGGAAAGAGAGAGTCGATTGATAACCGACAAAGAAGAATCAAGAAAAAGCAAGGAAAAGCAATTGGATTAATTGATAGTAGACTTAGTCTCTCAATTCAATTCACTTTGCGAAACTTCTAGGAGATCCATCATCATTTGCAAGCTTGATTAGATCTTGTTATAAAACTTCGAGTGTAATTGAGAATGTTTTTTTTGTGAATTGTATAATAAGCTTGATTCTTGCATTGAACCGCATAGTAATTCTCTATTTTTCATTTGATTCAAATGCTATAACATTGATTCTTATGCTTTCCTTGCATTTACGCTTTTCAATTTCTATTTTCTCGATCAAATTTCATGAATTACCGACATTTATCTTCAAATAAGCCATGAATTTCGGATAAGCAAAGATTTGAGCTTTTTTCGGTTTGAGGTTTCATATAATTGTGTTGATCTCCTTACTGCGTTTTCATTGTATCATCTAATTGAATTGGTAGTAGAGTTATATAACTCTCCCGTTTCAACGATCCGAATTGACAATCATCGATCTTGGATCGATAGAAGGATAGCTTAATCCTCTCGATTAAAGTAGCTTAGATGATAATTTGGAAGCATACGATTCATCAAGATACAAGGAAGCACCATAATTGACGGTTAATTGGTGTATAACGATTGAAATGAACACGGTGATGTACCGCACCGAGTAACAGGGTGGATAGGGCTATACACAACGAATTCGAAAAAAATCAAACTTGCAAACATGATCGGGAAGCATAGACGATCAACAACGGAAGCTAATTGCAAGAATTATTGACTAATTGAGTTGAATTTGCGATTAGAAATTCAATCGGTACCAAAGCGAGGCTATGCTGGAAAATGGTACCTCTATACACGATGAATCACCGTATTGATCTTGATCGGATGTGACGAGAGAGGTTTTTGGTAATGAGACGATGCTACTAGGTCTATCGATCGGAAGGGCGGAGCTCGGTCGCCGTAACGACTTCCGGTGCGAATCTCAACGGGGTGGTCAACGAGAGCGATCAAAGGGACAGACGCGCACGAGTATTAATGTATAAACACGAGTATTGACGCACACGTGCGAATCTTGAGGAGATCGGACGATTAGAATAAAATGATGTTTTAAATAAAGATGCGGAATGAATCGGGCCTTATATCTCGTATGGTTTAATCTTGAGGCGGATCCGGCGGCCCGGATAAGAACGGAGTTAAATGAAAGATGATCGCTAATCTTGGAGTAGATCGCGGCCCAGATTAAGCCCGATAATTAAATAATAACGAAATAGTAATAATATAGAGTAAATAAATGATTTGAAAATGTTATTGAACTCCAAATTGACTCAAATTTGTTTCTAAAATTTTCTTATTTTTCATACTATTTTTCTATACAATAATATTCCAGTTTTAAAAATACAATCATGATAAAACAATTTAAAAGCAAAAAAACATTACATATTGATATGTTTGACCTAGATTTGACTTGTCATTTTAAATACTATAAAAATTCCAAAAATACAAATAAAAAATCATAAATAATAACTAGATATATTTTAGTGATTTTTCAAGTGATTTTCATGAAATAATAATGATGATAGTAATATACTATAATAAATAATGAGATTAGCTATATTCTTTGATAAATAAAAATATAATAATAATAGATATCATATTGATATTCTCTGTAAAAAGAATAATAAAAATAAATAGCACAAAATTTACAAAAATATAATACCATGGTAATAAATAGTAAAATACATTTTCTTTTAATAAAAAAATGATAATATAATTTTATGATATGAATTGTATTTCTTTTGTTATTTCTATACAAATATACAAAAAGATACTTTTAATGAATAAAATGTAATAAAAATAATAGTTGTAATAAAAGTATAATAAATTTCATCTCTTATAGCTATTTTTCCAACTAATGATAAAAATCTTATATTTTTCTATAGGTAATAAATAGAAATAATAAAAAAAATAGATATAATGAATAGCATAATAAATAAGATAGAATATTAGTAATGATTTCTTAGATATTAAAAAATAATAATAAAATAATAATAGTAAAATAGTATAGCTAACCACCTTTTAATTTTGTAAATGATTCTTACATAATGAATAATATTTCAATATATTAGAATATAATAACGAGAATCCTATTACTTTAGCTATTATGAACATTTTAAAAATACAAATAAACAAAATCATAGCCATTTTACTTCCTATTATTTTAGTAAGTGATTTTCTATAAGATAAGTAGAGTTTAGAAATAATAAAAATAAAATTCTACTATTTTAGCTATTATAAAAAATCCCAAAAATATAAATAAAGTTCTAAGTTAATAGCTACCCATTTTCTATTATTTTTCTACATAGATAAATAGCATTCTAATAATAATAATAATAATAATAATAATAATAATAATAATAATAATAATAATAGATAAATGCATCCTTATAATAGAGATAATAATAAGAGATATTATATGGGCTTTGTATATTTTTGAGATGAATAAAAATGCTCACACAAGGAGTGTAGAGTCACATGGAAATATTTGCACAACATTTGGAATGATTAATTAAGACAAGAACATCTTAACGTAGGATGATTAAGGATTTAATAGCAATATGAGAAGATATGTCGAGACAAGAACATCTTGACATTTGATGAATAATAATAAGATACGTTGAGACAAGAACATCTTGACGTAGGATGATTAAGGCTTCGATAGCAATATGAAGAAGACGCGTTGAGACAAGAACATCTCGACGTGAGAAGATTAAGGCTTTGATAGCGACATGAAGAAATATGTCGAGACAGGAACATCTTGACATTTGATGAAGAATAATCAGAGTTGTGACGTTAACATGGAGATGTACGTCAAATGGAGAAGAAGAACATTATGATGTCCTAGAGAGGTGACATCCTAATGACTCACGCCATGAGCAAGTAACTCATGATTGAATACGCTCACACAAGGGGTGTAGGGCTACGTAGTAATTTTGCACAAGTAATGCAACATGTAGAATGATTAGTCGAGACAAGAACATCTTGACGTCCGTTGAAGATTGACCAAAGCTACGACATCAGCATGGAGAGATATGTCGACTTTGAAGAAGAAAAACATTACGATGTCCGAGCGAAGTGACATCTTAATGACTCGGTGTCATGAACAAGTAATTCATGACCATTTGAGCTGGTAAGACTGAACTCGTCCGCCGATGAGTTTGTCTCCTGGCCCATTTCCCGAGATTGTGAGATTGAATCGGTCTGTTGGTAGATTCATCCACAAAACAGTGAATGTGAACCGTTCTGTAGGTAGGTTCCTTCACTAACACATGCCTCAATGTTGAACTGGCCCAGCGCTTCAGGTTTGACATTGTGTGCAATGTGTTTCCTAGTTTTATGAATCGGCTTAGTGCTACGAATTCATGATCTAGAAGATCGGTGAGAAGAAATACGTGGGCCATAGCCACCCTTCTCCCCGATTCACCAACCTCAAGATCAACCGGCTCAGTGCTTCGAGTTGTATTTTGTGTGATTGGTTGTTGACTAGTTAAGATTGAACCGTTCTGTAGTAGGTTTATCTTCTAGATCAACGGAGGTCGAGTCGTTCTGTATGTAGACTCACCTCAAGCCCCTCTGAAGAGACTAACCTGGTTAGGTTACATCTCGAGGTGGCATAGACTGAACCGATCTGTTTGTAGGTTCGTCTTCCATAGGACAAAACCGATCTGTTTGTAGGTTTGTCTTCCATAGATTGAACCGATCTGTTCGTAGGTTCGTCTTCCATAGGGTTAAATAAAGATTGAACCGATCTGTTTGTAAGTTCATCTTCTATGGACCCCTTTTTATGAACCTAGACGACCACTTGACCATCTTTTAACTATACTATTTGCTTCTCTCTTTCAAAGATCCAGAGGTGCCTCGAGGTTAGTAGCCCAGGGTAATTAACGGTGGGGGCTTGCGCCCACCGAATCCACAAGAACTCACAATCACTAAAAACCCCCGAATGTGCATCCAAATAATCTCTAAACGGCGGAATCGGCCGACACCCAAATGAGATACACGCTCGGGAGGGATCTCCGTGTCCTTCTTCCGCAACCCATCGCCCGGCGGCGGTGCGGAGCGCGCGAAAAAGGGTCGCACAGATTCGGCACGCACGCCCGGTGGGACTATCAAAATAAACTCGGGAATATAAGATTTGGATGCATATCCGGAGGGATCTCCGTGTCCTTCTTCCGCAACCCATCGCCCGGCGGCGGTGCGGAGCGCGCGAAAAAGGGTCGCACAGGATCTGGCACGCCCAGTGGGACTATCAAAATAAACTCAGGGAATATAAGATTTGGATGCATATCCGGGAGGGATCTCCGTGTCCTTCTTCCGCAACCCATCGCCCGGCGGCGGTGCGGAGCGCGCGAAAAAGGGTCGCACAGGATCGCACGCCCGGTGGGACCTAGATTCTCCTCTTATCTCTGAAAAAGAGAGGCAAATAGAATAGTTAAGAGATACAAGTGGTCTTCTATGTGCTAAAATGACTAATAATTTTCAAGTGTTTTTGTTTTTGCAGGAAATGGCATATTTCGGGAACTTCAACCTTGCTCCTTACACCGTCACACTCGCACAGAGCCCGGAGGGCAAGCTTTTTATGTTCTTCGGACCATCCCGCAAGAACTCACCGTCTATGGCCCACTCCGTGGCCGCCTTCACTCCATGAACCGTCCGGATCTCCATCCCGGACGAGGAGGAGGACTCGATCACCCCGACTCCCAAGGGGATCTCAAACAATGTCATGGCCTCTCCTACTACCTCCCCAAAGAGAGAAGGCGACCGTCTAAGAGGACACCCCCAACGGCCGCGCAGTCCAAACTACCCGCAACTCTCAAGCGTCTAGGAAGAGGGCCCTGGATGCATACCGGAACCACCGGTGGCTAGGCCAGCTATCCCAGTCTCCAATAAATTCACGGCTCTCCGAATAGTGGCCAAGAACTCGCCCACCGCCGCTCCGCGGGCATGGGAGGTGCCTAAGCCCACACCTCGCCTAACTCAAAGGCCTCGGCACGCCGAACAAGTCTCAAGCCCCTGCAGAAGCCATCTACAAGGCTCACGGGGCCCTCAAACAGAGGAAGAGCGTCAAGAACGCTAGGTCGAGACAATACGTCTCCCACTCCGGTCAATCTCAAGACATGGCTCACCGCAAGTCATTATCTCAATTCCACACCCGAAGAGGTTTACATCAAAGGCAACACCTAGCACCCAACAGGGTGTGGGTCCCGAAGGGTTCCCACCAACAAAACCCCGGTCTCAAGCCCAACCCAAGAAAAGCGGCAATTCGAACGCTCCGCCCGAGAGTGTGTTCGGCCGCCAGGCCGAAGAGAGTGTATTCAAATTTCGTTAGGCTCAAGAATACCACTCAATAGTTTGAAAGTAACGCCCTCGACCAAACAAAGAAGAAGAGAAGAACCGCTCGCTATGAAGAGCACTTCTCGATCCAACACCATCGAGCATAAGCTACGATGCGATCCGGACACGATCTTTGAGGTGAATATGACTCAGGATGACCACGGTCCCCGCCTAATCAAACTCACGTCACCAATACCAACAAAAATAATGGTAGAAAAGGAGACCTCCCAAGAGAGTCAACCCCGAGGGCAATAGCAGGGAAGGGGAAGACCACAACGAAAACCCTGACTTCTTCGATAACGAAGATGACGTTGAAACACGTCCCGAAGTGCCTATCGATGAAATTGAAATACTAAAAGGCCACATCGAGGCACGGGACGAAGAGCTGATTAGGCAACGGGAGCTAATCGCTACCATGCTGAAGCAAAACGAAGAATTGATTAAGGCGGTCAAGTCATTGCAAGAATCACAAGACGCCAATTTCAAAGCTGGTAGCTCCCGTCAAGAAGGGGTCCACAGTACCAAAAGCAATCATAAGGGAAAACAACCCGTCGATTCTAAACCCCATCCACATAGAACAATAGATGTGGAGGCTGAACCAACGGGAATATCCCTAAGGAGATTCAAGCCATGATTGCCCAACAAATGCAAATAGCTGGAGGTGGATACGCTATCCCTCCCGTCAAAAACTGTGGACATCCATACCCTGCCATATACGACTTGGAAGAATATCCTAAAGGGTATGTGATCCCCCGCTTCAGGACCTTCTCCGGGGAAGGCAATAAAGACCTAAATCCCGAGCAACACCTGGCCCACTTTGTAGCCTCGTGCGGCAATGATGCTGCACCGTTGTTAAGACAATTCCCTCAAAGCTTAGTGGGAACCGCCTTCCAATGGTACTATTCATTAGAAAACAACAGCATCAGGACCTGGGACGAGATGGCGGACTCGTTCAGGGCACGGTTTGTCATGGTGTCTGACAAAATAAACATAGCCGATCCGCAAGCACTAAACCCAAGAAAGGGGAGTCAATGACAGATTTTATTAATAGATGGCGGAACCTCAGCATCAAATGCGACCGCACATTAACCGAAGATGAGGCCGTCAACCTAATCATGAAAAACATTGACGGGTGGATGGGCATGCTTCTTGGTGTGACAAAGGTCAACACATTCAAAGACTTGCTCAGATCGGTATCCAATATGGAAAGAATGTCACCACATACCGTGCCGAACTTCATGAATAATAGGCCGCAACGAGGAGCCCGAGCTGAGACCAAGGTGGCATTCACCTCGTTAAAGGATAAGATGGTCGCTAACGCAGATACTCAAAGCGGCAGCAGTGGCACAAATGGCAATAATTACAACAAGGGACCCAGGCCCAATCCGGGAGGGAGTTCGCGGAGTTTTGAGTCCCTCAAACAAAAGAAATCTAAACCGTACTCCTTCAGGAGAGATAAGGTCGCCCAAATCTTCAGAGGGGCACTGAAGAACGGTCTAACCCCGCCGTGGCCATGAACGTCCGGAAGATGCCGATAAATCGGACGAACCCAACTTCTGCCCATACCACAGAGTACTAGGGCACTCAATTGAAGATTGCTGGGTCTTCAAAGATTGGGTCGAGAAGGCATATAAAAACGGTGAAATTACGTTACCTAAAGGGTTCTTGCAAAGCCCATCAACCCATGAGCAGGCCAACATGATCTCTCACGAAGAAGAGAAGATCCTGGACCAATTAAGTGAAGACCAGAAGAACAATGGACTACGCACTTATCGAAGAAGTCGATTAAAATGCTTAAAGCTCTTAAGAAAGAACCTGGCATGAGATGGAAAGACGACATCACGCCAGTGGTCCCACCGAAACCCAGAGTATATTATAAGGTGGACCGAGCCAAGACCAGGTTCTTAAGAAGAAAAAGAAGCATAGAAATAACAAGTCCGAAAGAATAAAATTGAAGAGTATGAGCAGGCGATCCCGAGGCGATCACCTCCAACACTTCATCTCCAAAGAAGACTGGGAGAAGCTAACCCTAGGTCAAAAGAAAGAAGATGTAGATGAAGAAATAAATAAGGAAGAGAGCGAAGAGATCTGGGGTGCTTCGTGTAACATGGTATATTCTTCTCACGACGAAGATATGCCAACTTTAGAGGAGATGTTCTTCCCAAATGACGAAGGAGAAGCAAGCACCTCTGGGACCAAGAATGAAGAGTGCAAAGCCGTGCTCCGGTCCGGGACTTATATACCCGAGAGACAAGCTCCCAAGGATTCCGATAAAGGAAAGGATAAGGCCCTGAATAAAGGTAAAGAGGTCGAGAACCTAAGCAAGAACCCGTAAAAGACCCTATCGACGGCGAAGAATACAACGTGTTGGCACATCTCACGCGTAAGATTCCAGCGCTATTAAGCATATTTGACGCGTTGATGATGTCACAAGACCTAAGGGAGGTGCTAATCCAGGCCTTGCAAGATCCCGAGAAGTACAAGTCATACTTCATAGAGCAAAATATGCAAGAAGCCCTATTCACCACCAAACGGGCCGCCTGTATAAATTTCACAGACGATGACCTCCTAATAGGCACCGTCGACCATAACCGCCCGCTATACATCACCGGAAACTGCGGAGGGCAAAAGATTGGCCGCATCTTGGTCGACGCAGGGTCTTCGATCAATATCATGCCGCTCAAAACTCTGAAAACCATCACCTTAGACGTAAAGAATCTATCTGATGAAAAGGTGATTATTCATGGCTTCAATCAAAACTCCCAAAAGGCCCTGGGAGTTATAACCCTAAACCTGCAATGTGGAAGCCTAAAAGCACCTACTAAATTCTATGTTATTGACGCTGAAACTTCTTATCGGCGTTCATTGGGTCGCCGTGGCTTCATAGTAATCGGTCATACCTTCTACTCGCACCAATGCCCGAAATATATTGAGAATGGTAAGCAAAAGAGAATTGATGGAGATGTCAAGCCATTCGGGTGCATGAGATTAAATTCAATGACGCCCGCACTTTCTTCCTAAATCTGTGTGGCGCCGAGCTCGACCAATAACAAAAAAGTCAAAAACCTTTTAACAAAGGCCCTAAATTTGATACCTCATCCTGGAGAAGAAGAAGAGGTCAAATTTAATATTAAACCCCGAGGTGCTCGAGCCCAAAGACCCGGAAGAAAGTCGGGTGAGGAAGCAACCTTCCGCTTCAAACAGGTGGCTACGTATAAGGCCCAAATAAAACCGAGCGAAATCAATGCAAGTGATTCTGAAAAGGAGGTCATTTTCAATTTTAAACCTACTAATACCCCTCAAATTCAGATCACAGAGGCAACTTCAGGGGAAGACTCTGAAGATTCTAACAACTCGGGCGATACCACTTCGGGAGAAGAATCCGGCCATGATCGTCAACCCTGGGAAGAGGAGTCTGACGAAGAGATCATCTATCACATCCTCAAAAAGCCATACAAAGGGCCCGAAACAGATAATGAAAGCGAGGAGTCATATATGATCAACACGGGACCCGGTAGCGGAAGGGATAACCCGGTTAGGCCGAGGCCTATGAATGAAGAACGCTCATGGCGGGAAAATTTCGAAGGTCGCGTCTGGAATGCGATCGATGAAATAAGGCACCAAGTTGAAAATAATAGAAGAGAGGTGTCTGAACAATGGGAAGTGATGCAGGATATTAAAGTGCAACACAATGAAATCATGATAATGATTGAAAACCTGCAAACCGCAATTTATAGCTCCGAGTTACTCAAGGAGGTGACGAGCGAACCCCGTTCCGGGACCCCCGAAAGGCAAGCACCCGATAGCGGCAAGCGGGTAATTGTAATAGTAGATGAATCAAAAGGGGAAGAAACGAGAGCTAAGCAATTGACCGTCATGCAAACCCTCAAGGTCAAGAAGAGTAAACCATACTCTTTCCTGAAAAATAAAACAGCTCGGATATTTGAGCAGGCCTTAAAGAGCGGATTGACACTTCCCGTCTGTAAAAGACCCGCAGACATAGAAAGAGCCGGTGAAGGAGAATTCTGCCCTTATCATCGCATATTGGGCCATACAATTGAAGAATGTTGGGTATTCAAAGACCTTATAGAAGAGGGGCACAGAAACGGGACAATCCAACTCCCGAAGAGCTTTCAACAAGACCCAGCTCTGCATAACTCGAATAACAAAGGTAAAGGGGTTGCCTATACGATCTCGCACACTCCCGTACCTAGCAAGCCTAAGGTTGCGAGACGTAAGCCAATCAAAGAAATCTATCGCTCCAACTCGGTCATGAACATTGAAATAGAAGAGGAGATGGCAGCGCTAGAGATTACTGTGGTTCCCGAAAGGCATTTTAAAGACCTCATGCCAAGGGAAGTGAACCACATCCAAACCCTAAAGACCTTTGTTGTGCCGGCAAAGGTAGAGCGCATCAAAGGGAAAACTATCATCCACAAGGCTATAATTTTCTATCAGAGCGATTCAACTCAGTCTCTGAAGAACCCTGATCACAACACTTGGAAGAAGTGGGTGATAGAACAAGAATTGGAGAATGCAACGAGCGATGACGTTGCATCTCATCCCTTTGGAAAGGAGCTGTATAAACTGGCAAAAAGGGCGAAATGTCTGAGAGACTTATCCAAGGCCGAGGCCAAGCGCTTCGATGAACTCGGAATGGCGCGAATAAGGTCCCGGGCCTGGATGGTAAAATAAAGTACACCCGGGGATTAGGGTATAATCGCGATGACGCAAAGATGCTTCGAGGGGTCTCTCAACGAGTACCGTATGGAAGAAAGTCATTGCATGACTTCGTTGAAATGCCGGATAATGAAACGAAGAGGACAATACCCCCGGCCTGAAAAATGCTTTGAAGCAGCTAGAAAAGGAACCTAACACGGTCGATGAGTTAGCGGAAATTAATTTGGGGACAGAAGAAGACCCACGACCAACTTTCATAAGCGCGTCGTTGCCAGAAGAGGTGGTGGCAGGGTTAAGGACGTTCCTTAAAAGCTACATGGACTGCTTCGCTTGGAGTTATAAAGAAATGCCTGGATTAGATCCCAACGTGGCGGTCCATTACTTAAAAATTGATCCAACCTTCAAGCCGATTAAACAAGCGCGGCGAGGCGAATGAGAATAGAGCTCGAAGAGAAGGTCGTGGAGGAGACAAAGAAACTCATCGACGCCGGCTTCATACGGGAAGAAGAAACGCCAGAATGGGTGGCTAGCATTGTCCCGGTTAAAAAGAAAAATGGGCAGATCCGTATTTGCGTGGACTTTCGGGACCTAAACAAGGCGTGCCCTAAGGATGATTTCCCGCTCCCAGTAACCGAAATCATAATTGACCATACCTCCTCCTATGAAGTCTTCTCCTTCATGGACGGTTATGCGGGTTATAATCAAATCAAAATGGCGCCAGAAGATGAGAGGCATACGGCCTTCCGCACGCCGATTGGCATATATTGTTACAAAGTCATGCCGTTTGGGCTGAAAAACGCGGGTGCCACCTACCAACGGGCGATGACGAAGATATTCGACGATCCGATCCACAAGATAGTAGAATGTTATGTGGACGATCTGGTCATCAAAGCCATGTCATATGAAGAACACCTCCAATATCTTGAGGTCGTTTTCAACCTTTGAGAGAACATGCGCTCAAATTAAACCCGTTGAAATGCGCATTCATGGTATCATCTGGTAAATTTCGGGATTTGTAGTACGCCATAGGGGAATTGAGATAGACCGGGCAAGATCAAAGCAATAAGAACTATCCCCGCCAAAGAATTTAAAATAATTGCGATCTTTGCAAGGGCAATTGGCGTACATCGGGCGGTTCATAGCCAACCTATCGGGTAAAATCCAACCCTTCACCCGTGACTAAGAAGAATATCCCGTTTAAGTGGGATGGCGAGTGCCGACGAGCCTTTGAAGAAATCAAGGCCTATCTACTCAACCCTCCAGGTGTTGGCGGCGCCCATACCCGGAAGGAACTTATTCTATATACGACCGCCCTAGATGGATCCTTGGGAGCTCGTTGGCACAAGAAAACCAGGGATGGTAATCAAAATGCGCTATATTACTTAAGTCGCATGATGGTAGGGGCAGAACACGGGTATTCACCGATCGAGAAGCACTGTTTAGCCCTAATCTTCGCGGTGAAGAAATTGAGGCACTACATGTTAGCCCATAAGATCATGTTAATATCTAAGGTGGACCCTCTCAAATATCTGATGACTCGGCCAATGTTGACGGGGAGGCTGGCCAAGTGGGCTATCATTCTCACCGAGTTCGACATCACCTATACACCGCAAAAGGCGATAAAGGGCGCGCTAGCGATTTCTGTCGCACATCCGATTCAAGATGACTCCCCATTAAAATGTGACTTCCCTGATGAGGAAACCCTACATGTTGAAGAAGGAAGTCCTATATGGGAGATGTACTTTGATGGTGCTTCTTCAATCAAGCCGATCGCGGGCCCGGGAGTCCCAACTGTGCGAGCCGGCACAGACTAGTCTTCGTAACCCGGAAGGCGGGATAATACGACATTCTCGGCTTTAACCGAACCATGCACAAATAATGAAGCAGAGTATGAGGCACTCATCGCCGGACTAGAGCTATCACTGGAGCTAGAGATCAAGGCTGTGCGCATCTTTGGGGATTCACAGCTTATAATAAATCAAATAATTGGTGAATATAAGGTCCTAAAACCAGAACTAATACAATATCACCAGAAGGCCATGGAATTAATGAAGAAAATCCCGTACGTGTCCATCGAGAAGGTCACGAGGGCCGTGAATGGTGAAGCAGATGCGTTGGCCAAACTCGCCAAGGAGCTGGGTGAACCAATAGAGCCGGAAATCCACATCATCGTCCGCAATAGGAGGCCATTATCATTGTGTCAAGCAACAGATGAGGCGAATAATGAAAATGCTGGGCTAGAAAAGGTAGAATGCCAAGAAACAATAATAACTGAAGAAGACGATGATTGGAGACAGCCGTTCATTGAATATTTCCGGCATGGCACCCTCCCCAAAGATAAAAGAATCGCCGATCAAATAAGAAAGCGGGTACTACGGTATGCATATGTGGGCAATACGCTATACCGTAGGTCTTATGATCAGTTGTGGCTAAGATGTGTATCAGGGCCTGAAGCCGGGCAGGTCATGAAAGAAGTTCATTCTGGACTATGCGGAGCACATCAGTCCGGGCCGAAAATGAAGTTGAAAATCAAGCGAATGGGGTATTATTGGCCCACAATGGTGGCTGATTGTGAAGAACACGCAAAGAAGTGCCGCATGTGCCAGATACATGGCCCTTTTATACATCAAGCGCCAAACCCGTTGCACCCCACGGTAGCATCCTGGCCATTTAATATGTGGGGCACAGACATAGTAGGGCCCATAGACCCTCCTACGTCGAGAGGTCACCGGTTCATCCTGGCGGCGACAGATTACTTTACAAAATAGGCCGAAGCCGTCCCACTTAAAGAAGTTAAAGCATCCGATGTGGTTAAGTTCTTCAAGACGCACATCCTCTACCAATTCGGTACCCCGCAACGAATAATATCTGATAATGGAACGGCCTTCAAGAGCTCCAAAGTCTATGCCCTGGCGGAGCAATTTAATATTGATTGGAGATTCTCGTCCATTTATAATCCGAGAGCCAACGGCCTGGCCGAAGCCTTTAACAAAACCCTAATCAATATCATGAAGAAGACTGTGGACGGCAACCAACGAGACTGGGATAATCGTCTACAGGAGGCATTATGGGCTTATCGGACCACGTACCGAACACCTACGCAAGCTACCCCATATTCTCTGGCTTTTGGGGTTGAAGCCGTTCTCCCTCTTGAGGTGGAATTACCGTCATTGCGGGTGGCTATGCAAAATGATATGACCATGGACGAATGCCAACAACTTAGATCGGACGAGTTGGATGCCATGGACGAGAAGAGACTGATGGCCCAGCAGAACCTTGAAATATATCAGGCAAAAATGGCAAGGGCATATGACAAAATGGCGCGAGTCAGGGCATTTCAACAAGGGGAGCTTGTTCTTGTCCTTAAGAGGCCAATCATTGGCCGGCACATCGGCCCAAAGTTCTCTCCGAATTGGGAAGGGCCATATGTAATTGAGAAGGTATACGGGGGCGGCGCATACCAACTCATAGACCATGAAGGTGAAAGGCCCATGCCACCGATTAATGGGCGATATCTGAAGAAGTACTACACCTAGCCCAGAGCGGGGCCAACCGAGTAGTATCTATTGTAAATAAATAAGGAGGGAATAAGTGTTCGCTTACACACACGTGCACGAAACACAAACCCATGTCTAACCTCCACTTTTGCATAAAAATCCCAAAAACCTTACTTGTGCATCTGTAAATAGAATGCATCCAAAAATCCAAAACCACACAAACACATATAGCCCTATAAAAATAAAAAATATATAGAACAAGAAAATTCAACGCCAAAACCACGCGAGAATGTAAGGCGAGAGCTTTGGTGTTTGGGCTCATAATACAAATACCACTGGGTTTGTCCATTTGATACAGAATAAACACAAAAATGGGCAGGGTTTGCAGTTTGTCCCTCAAACTATCTCGTTGCCCAATGACGAAAGTTGCTCATATTGGTCGCCGCGCGCGCAAGCCAAGGGATAGGTCGAGCAAATTGGTGGCTAGTAAATAGTCGCTTCCGAGGGCATATAAATAAATAACTCTCGTACTATTAGTAACATGTATCATTAATAACCAAAAATCGCCTTCTTCTAATAAAATAAAAGGATATATATGTAAAACAATAAAAACCTATTTTCCTACTCATAATAAAAATAAATAATAATAAAAAAATAATAAAACCTTTTCAATAAGGGGTTGCCACCTTTGTCCCCGACACCATGAGTGTTATACAAAGCCAGGTTTGGGTGCATTCATCCGTAAAAGCACCACACGCCCGAAGAGATGGTGTGTCATAATCCCACGACATATCATGGAGGGGTCGATTAAGGGTTTACGCTTGTACCCGACATTTCATGTTAAACAAAGTGGCTCGCTTAAAGAAGTGACTCAGGTCATGGAGAGCGGACCTACCCGATGAAAGCCTGTCTCGCAGGGATGCGTGATGGATGTTTGAGGGTAGCTAAAATATAAAAAACTAGGTTGGGTACATTCATCCGCAAAAGTACCACACGCCCAAGGAGGTGATCTGTTTCTAATCCCAAAATAGGTCATGGAGGGGTCAGACTAAGGGTTTATGCTTTTGCCCGACATTCAGTGTCAAATAAAGTAATTCGCTTAAAGAAGTGACTCAGGTCATGGAGAGCGGACCTACCCGATGAAAGCCTGTCTCGCAGGGATGCGTGATGGATGTTTGAGGGTAGTACCCCCACAAAACAAATTGAGTGGAGATGAGTGAATGTGAGTTTCCACTTCCGCACGCAATGGTGCACAAATGAGGGGAGAGTGGGTGAGCTTCCACAAATAAATGTCGATTAAATATACAAGGAGCATCCACAAAATGGTGTTATCAATTGCATCCATAATCCAATTGATACTGGTAAGTTTATCCATCAGTAATAAAGGGATAAACGGGTTTATTCTATACCCGGCCTAGAGGTCAATACGGACGGTTCGGTATCCGTAAAATACCACGGTTACTTGAGTTTTGTATTGCCATAAATAAAGAGAAACATGTATAGAATGAATGTAATAGGATGTTGTAAGATTTTTCTTTATTATGTTTAGACGCTCGCGAAAGAATGAAGCGATTGTAATAGAGGCGCTTTTGCAAATAAGATTGGAGGTGCATAGCATGAAATCAATAAAATATTTCCTCGCGGCTGCAGGGAAGCGATGAAAGAATAATAATAGAGGCAAGCATCATCCACAACAAGAGATCAAAATGATAAGTGTCAAGGCATCCTATATCAAGTATAGTAAAAGAAAAGGAGAAAAGAAGAAATGAAAAGTGCAGTCTACGGGCCCAAAAAGTGGGACTCCAACTCTAATAGCACAGTGCTGATGGTCTCTAAATAAGCATGGAGGGAGTGCTGTCCTCCTCCGAAGTCGCCTCGAAGTCCAAGAACTGAGCGAAGGCACTATCCCGAGCACTCGTGTGAATCTGCAGCTCTGGGAGACGTCCTGCTAGATGTCGGTAGAAGCCCTTCACCGATAATCTATGGTCCTCTAGCTCCTGCACGAGCGGTCCGAGCGGCCCACCACTAACTCCCATGGAGCGGAGAGTGGCACAAGAAGAGAGCCGCTGAAGATAGCGAAGTCGAGCGGCCTCCAAATGCCTGCGTAGCTCATGAATCTCCAACTCGTGCTGGTATACGAGAGAGCTCGCATCCTGGTAAGCCCGAGCGCCTCCTCACACCTCCCGGAAATGAAAGTGCTCTCGAGACGAGGTGCAATGAGTAGAGGCGGCGCGATGGTATCCCGCATCGGCCTATACCAATCGAAGGAGAAGCCACCGGCGGCGAGAGAGTCCAGGATCTCGAAATCTAGCGGATAGCCCCCGAAGAAAGTATCTCGGAGTGCATCCGCCAGCGCGGCCAAGGCGAGCTGCACATCCCTCGATGTAACATCTGCAAGTAAAATAAATGGGTTAGACAAATTGTTATAACCAAAGAAGAAATAGAAGGAAAAGAAGATCTAACCTATCGCCTCGTCGCTCGAGACAAAGGCGGACCGAGTCGTGGGATAGGGATGTCGGTCGCCTCAGGAGGACCCGCAGGTGTACCAGACCCGGCTACAAAATAAGATGGAAAGCATAAATACATGAAAAATAAAATACGGGCAAATGATAAAGGAAATATAAGGTACCGGAAGAAGCATGAGGCTCGGCGAGACCCTCGCTAACCAGGGCCCCCGTATCTGGGCTGTGGAATAGCTGCTCCACCAGCCAACTCTCATCCAACTCTGAGTCATAATCGACTGCAACCCGCTCAGTCGAGACTCTGCCATCTGTGGCCATGAGAGGCTGCCCGTCGGGAGATGAAGAAGCATGAGATGACCCTCCCTCGATCAGTAATGGCTCGTCGCCTGCGGGCTCGACAGCCAATGGACTCCCCTGCTCTAAAGAAGCCTCCTCTGATCGTACAAGAGTGAGCACTGGCCCCAGAACCACATCAAATGAGTCACCGTCTCCAGTGGGTACCAGCAAGATCGACGGTGAAGCAAGACCGTCATGAAAGAAAGACTCTGAGCGGTGTGGAGATGCCATGTCATCGGCCTCAAGGTCTGTAAAATCCACATATGAGAATGAAAATACTAGTGCATACTGGCAACTAAGTATTAAATGAAGCACACGAACCTGCGACGGCAAGGTCGGTGCAGAATCCTGAAATGGCAGTGCTCGCAGGCACTGATAGATCTGCTATGATGTCATCTCGGGCAGCCTCCACAGGAGATGTCCCACGAGCTAAAAAATAAACCCTAATCAGAGATGTAAATGAAGTGCGCCCGAATAAGGATAGGCGAGTCAGTAAAGAAAATCACCCGGAGTGGGAGAAGGAAAAGAAGATGGGGAAGACGGCTGAGAGGCACCGTCTCGATCTCTCCCCATGGCAACTGGAGCCGGTGGCTCGACAGGTGGCTGAGAATGAACGCCAACTACTCGTGGACGAGGGACCGAGAACCCGGGCTCCGCGTGATCATACTCATAAGCCAGCTCTGAATCAAAAGAGAATTGGTCGAAATGAGATAGGGCTTATCAAAAGAAAATAACCTAAAGGGATAATGAAGTGTACACTGTAAGAATGGTCCTAACAGAGCACGAGAAAATCACTTGTCTAAACCCCGAAAGTCGACGGGCTGCGGCAAGGGCGGAAAGGGGCTGCGATCACGCGAAACGGTGCCCGTCTAATAGAGGCCGGCCATCTCGCGGACATGTACTCCGGACGACCACCGGAGGAGTATACGACGGTAAGAGCGAATGGTCTCATAATACCACCGCGATAACGCCTCGTGAAGGTGGAAGTCCTGAGGTGGATACCATCGATAGCGAGTGCCGTGCCCGGTCGGAAGAGGTGAGTGTAGCACCATCCGATACCCTCCAAATCGGCCGCCAATGATGTAGGGCGGAGAAGAGGCGCCGGAATATCCCGATCCAAGCCAAGGCGATGTGCGCATCGATGTGGCGAATAGGGCTCGATGAACATATGATCGCCCATCCGAGAGGAAGAAAGCCCGACGAATGCGATCGGGTACTCCAAATCGATAGGCACGGCTCGAATGCTAGAGGGGTCGAAGAGGGGACCCCGCCATCGATCACCATCCATCGGCAACCCTAGCGCCCCACCGGCCACCGATCTGTCTCGAGAGAAGCGCGGATGGTCTCGGCTCTGAAGAATCTATACCGAGCATCCTCCGGAGTCAATGAAGCGGCCGCACCCCGACTAAGTCACTCGGTAAAGGTAGACGATCTCGTAGCGTGACCGCCATGCCGGATCATATGAGCCGGACCAATGCAAATGGAGCCATCCGCTAATCGGATGCCACGGGATCGGCTCCGGCACCGTGAAGGACTACGAGATGAAGTCAAACCGCGGAGACACCTATAGATGTTGGCCGGTACGGGCACGCCAAAGAAATCCTGTCGCCACGCGCGATCGGGCTCGCCATAATGAACACCGAAGGTCGAATGGTGTATGCGGGGGAGCTAGGTAATAAGAAATAGCGAGATCCACCAAGAGATGAAAGGCATCGGATAAGTCTCCCGATCCACGTCATGTGAACACGGGGTATCCCGAGAAGGGATAGGGCGTCATGATGTATCTCGAGCCGATCTGTACCAAATGGATCTCGGTGGAAGCCAAGCCGTAGGCGAGTATGGACCGATCGGTGAAATAGGCGATCCAATGTACGAACGGAACTCGGGATGCCCCCTCCGTAAATAATGATAAATCTCATAAGTCCTCTCAAAGAAGGCGGGAATCGAGTGAAGTCTCCCGAGTCAGCGGGTGAGACCATGAACTCGTCATAAAAATGGCCAAAGATCGGCAGCCCGGTCAACTGCTGTATCTCCAGGAGAGTCGGAGTCAGCTCCCGATCGTCGATGAACAAAGTGTTGGTGGAATAGTTCCACCTCTCACAAAAGGCCCGTAGCCAGGGTGTGTCGATATGATAATGAAACATCGACAAGAAAACCGAGTCATATATCCCGGCTCGCTTCAGCGAGTCCCCTCCCGCATGAGCACATACGGGTCCACTCTAGGCGATATCCATGGCACTCCAAGGGAGTGATGAAGGAGCAGATGTGGTCCATCCGTGAGCCTCCCCGTCATAATCTCCTTACCCGGGAGATGTGTCAAAGGAGCCGTAGAGGCAACGCCTAAGGGTGAAGGGGCATGATGTCATGAGGCGATCATCCCCGAAGAATAAACCGCCGCCTCGCGGGTAGACGAGAGTCGCTCGGATGGGCGAGACGAGAGGAGTCCAATCGCTAGGATCCTCATAAAAAGAATGATAATGACTCAAGGGGCGACGCGGAATGGCGTCATGAGATAGAACTACAATACCCGAAGAAGAAAAGACGTCATGAGAAATGAAGTGATGAATAATAAGGAATAATGCACCAAGACAAGCCTTTCGAGCGTTCAAGGCTCGTCTTGGTGGGTGGCTCTTTGTTTACCCTTGAAAGATTTCAAGGATGAATAGATGAATAAATGAAAATAAAATTGATGATTAATCATGAGAAGAGGGAAGAAGAGAAAGCAATGAAAGATGGCCCACTAATCAGGAGAGGTCGCTGCTTAACCCCGGAACAAATCCATTAATCCCACAATGGAATATTAGGGTGAAAGACGAGGATATAAATACCCCACCACCTCCTACTCATTCGAGGTGGCTGACCCTCGGGAGATTTAAGAGAGAGAAAATCTCCTGATGGGTCAGCCATTTGATCATATTTTCTCTGACAAGTGGGACCCACCTGGCAGTCCCTTGTAGATGAATCTAACAACATAGCCTATCTGATGAGTCACCCATGTGACCATTTTCAGCGACAGTGGACCCCACACCTCGGTGACTGCTATAGAGTCGAGTTGAACCCTAAAAATCGCCCTTGGAGCTAACCCTAGAAAGGAGCTGAAGTAGTAGAATCCCTATGCTACATGAAATGATGTCAATGCCAAGCTAGCATTTTGATGCAACTAGTCATGAGAAATTCCAAATGTGATTTTGCTTTCAAGGCTGACCTGGTGCCAAAGCTGCGAGCAACCACCTAACCATGCTTTGATTTGTGTCAATTACTGATAAGTAGTCAGTTCTTTGACCAAGTCACCCTCATGTTAAGGGATTGAAAGTCAATTTCACAAGACTGATCGGGTGCCAAAGCTGGGAGCAACCATCGATCAAGTCTAGATTTGTATCAATTGTTGATATGTAATCAATCGTTGATCAATCAAACCCTAATGGATATCAATATAAGTCTAATTGATATTTAGTTAGGGTGGTTTCTACAAGAGAGAGATAATTGGCGAGACACATTGAGCTACAATTGAGATCTGGGATTAATTCTGAGGAAATAATAGGGTTTATTTGATAAAAGAATTTTTAATTCAGAGAAGGAGGGGTAAAAATGGAATTAAAAATTACAGGGATGATCATCATGAATTTAGGGATTTTTGGTGAAATTTTCATAATTTTTGGATAAGTGGAGCTATCAAAATAAATTCGGGGAAGATAAAACAGATTAAAAATGAAAGATCAAGGGCGAGATTTGATCAAGGCGTTCTCGGTGCAACTTGGGGACGAGAGACACATCCGGGTGCAAGCCGGGGATCCTAAACACACCTACACCGAATCGGGGAAGAGAGTGTGTGACACGTGTCGGTATTTCATTGGGCCACCTCGTGCCACGTGTCGCCACCCCATTGGTCCACCTCGGCCATGTGGGCCCCACCACCATATCTTGACGACATGTGGGCCCCACCAAAGCATGCCACGTGGCAAGCTCGACGGTCCACCTCACCCTTCACATGCCACATGGCGACCTTGTAGCAATACACCTCACTCCCCCATGTGCCACATGGCGGCGTAGTAATGACACGCCTCGGCGACTACACCACACCTATTGACACATGGCTACATGCTATTGGTCCAACTAGGCGACATAGGTCCCACGGGTGACACATGGCACTACACTACGAGCCACCTCGGCATGGATTAAATACTATGGCGATGATTAATGGGGTAATTAGACAAATGGACCTATCGGTTGTGCCAAGTCGGATCAATTAAACCTAAGCGAGCCACTAACCAAGTCACAATTAAATATATGGGCCTAGACTCAATTGCTTACATGTGGGGCCCATGTGTAAGGTTTATGAGTGTACGGCTCTATACGAGATAACTATGAGCCAAGCCCATGCGCAAAGACAAATCGAGATTTAAACCAAGGAGAAAAGGAGATATGTACCGGCTCGTGTGTCATGCCTCGATGGTGGGCCTGTCTTGCGATGGACTTGGTGCGCCAGGATTCGCCCCTCCTTCTTTCCTTCTCTTTCACCCCCTCCCTCTCTTTCTCCTTCTTCTCGCCGAGGCGATGGCGCCATTAACTCCAATTGAGTTCTCTAGAGCTTAAAGCTTCGAATTCCTTATAGCCGGAGGTAATCCACGCATAGGAGAGAAAGGGTGAGCGCTCGAAATTAAAAAAGAACAACTGAATAGAGCAGTGAGAGAGGATGATCACCTCGGGTGATTAATGAAGAACTTTGATCCGTGGATCTAAGATTAAAATTGATGATACAAGCAGACTTTAGTCACCTAGGCGATGCTGTAAATGAAAGAAAAATCAGCAATTGAACGTTGAATAAGAACAATTGAGATAAGATGACAAGGTCGGGTAAATTGAGGAAAGTTAGAACCTTGTGCTATAAACTCGAATTGGCAGTGCTTATGGCCTCTATGCACTCACACGATGATGTTGAAATGGTGAGATTTGACAATTGAATGGAGGAGCTATAATAATGGCCAAAGTGTGAGCTCGGGTGAGTGAGTTAGAACTTGAAGAGATGAACTACAATGGCGAGACTAAAGAGACACCTTGGAAGCCTTTAAATGAGTATATATAGTATACTAAGGATGCTAGAAGGTTCTGTGAGCGATTTAGAATGGAGATAACTAAATCAAGTCAAAGGTCAAAGGTCAAAACTTTGGATTCTTTCAATGGGGCCCACACTACAACAGAAACAATAACAGAAATGAAAGGCCATGCTCATGGACCAGAGCAGTTCAATTCGTGGTGTATGGCTGGTGCAAGGCTATAATCCTTGTGGTGCACCATTTCAATTGCTTATAAAAACTCCTAATCCATGGATACACAGACAGAGGGGGAAGGAACACATAATACAACATACCAGAGAGGGATAGAGAGTGATAGATTAGAGAGCTACAGCATAGAAAAGGCAATTGGAAGAGAGGAATTGGTTGTGAGAAGGAAAGAAAGCCAAGAAACCGATTGATCTCAGTTTTAACTTGAGAACTCGGTTGTTACATCTCCAATTATTCACTAGAAGGTCAGTCTTGAGCTTAATTCCAATTGGATTTGAAGTTTCAGTATTGAAATTTTGATGTAATTGATATATCGCATTTGAATCTTAGAGCAACAGTACCTTTGAGTTGAATTTTTCAATTTCTTTCCTTTAATTTGCGAATTCATAACTTCTTTCCTCTAATATTTGATCTGAATTACAGTTCTTGTTTTGTTTCTTGATTGGATTTCAAGTAATTAAGCTGATTGAATCGATTGATCTCGGTTAAAACTTGAGAACTCGATACCAGCAAAGGTCTTTGCTTTAATTCTTTGTTTAAACGTCAAATTCATCTCAGTCTGTGTTTGTATCTCATGTATTCAAGGTCGTAGTGTTGTTCAAAGTCGATTGATCTCAGTTTTAACTTGAGAACTCGACGGAATTCATGATCTTCAACGTGTTATCGCGTCGTACCAGTTCAATCTAGTTCCAGACTTGAGATTAGGGAAAATTGCATGCATAATTGGATATAGCTCAGTTATAATTGTCATTATGAAGCTTATTAAGTGCATAAGTCGCATTGAAAGTGGATGAGTAGTCGGAATTTTGAGTGAAAGATGATCGGTATCGGGCGATGCTGCACTGTGTCAATTCCATTAGCTCATAATGTGATTATCATCCAAATTAGGTATGTAATCTCAGCTTGATTCCTATAGACATGTTAGACGATACATTATCAACTCTGAATTGCCAAAAAACATCGTTAAATTTGGTTATAACTCATGTCCATACCTTCGGTACCGAACTGCACCACTGTACTCCGAGTAGCATTTGTCAAGTATGATTCATTGGGTCGATTTGAGCTACTGATAATCATGTTGATTCGTGCCGACATACATAAACGATGCAAACAGGGCATTTAATTGTACAAAGTATTGATCAATTCCATTGAATTTCTAAGAATTGAGATTCGGTACCGATTGGTACCAAATCGACCCATCTGGCATTGGTATACCGTGTGATTCACCGCATAGATCATTAATCAAACGCCGTAGAATAACTACTCACGGCAAGACGACCACTGAGCGATCGCTTTGATCGGAGGAGATGGCGCGATCGCCGTGACGCCAATAATGGCACGAATCTTGGAACTCATGTTGGCTGGAGAGTCAGAGAATCGCGGCAGCACGGGTATTGATGCGCATGTGTGAATCTTGAAGAGATCGAGCGATTGAAATAAAAGCACTGTTTTAGATAAAGATACAGAATGAATCTGGGCCTTACATCTCATGGGGTTTAATCTTGAAGTGAATCGACGGCCCAAATAAGAACGAGTTGAATAAAAGATAGGCGCCAATCTTGGTGCGATCTGCGACCATATTAAGCCCATTAATTAAATAATAACGAAACACCGATTATATATAATGAATAAATGATTTGAAAATGCTCTGAACTCTAAATTTACTCAAATTTGTTTCTAAAATTTCCTTATTTTTCATACTATTTTTCCATACAATAATATTCCAGTTTTAAAAATATAATCATGATAAAACAATTTAAAAGCAAAAGACATTACATATATTGATATGCTTGACCTAGCTTTGACTTGTCATTTTAAATACTATAAAAATCCCAAAAATTCAAATAAAAATCATAAATAATAACTAGATATATTTTACTGATTTTTCAAGTGATTTTTCATGAAATAATAATGATAATAGTAATATGCCATAATAAATGATGAGAGTAGCTATATTCTTTGATAAATAAAAAAAAAATAATAAATAATAATAGATATTATGTTGATATTTTCTGTAAAAAGAATAATAAAAATAAATAGCATAAAAAAAAATACAAAAATATATACTACCATGATAATAGATAGTAAATACATTTTCTTTTATAATAAAGAATGATAATATAATGTTATAATAAATGAATTGCATTTCTTTTGTTATTTCTATACAAATATACAATAAAAAATATTTTTGATGAATAAAATACAATAAAAATAATAGTTATAATAAAAATATAATGAATTTCATCTCTCATGGCAATTTTTCAACTAATAATAATAATAATAAAAAATCTTATACTTTTCTATGGATAATAAATAGAAATAATAAATATATAAAAATATATATATAATGAATGGTATAATAAATAGGATAGAATATTTTCTTTTTAGCTATTATAGATCTTAAAAATAAAAATAAAAATAGTAATAATAAAAAATAATATAGTTAACCCTTTTGATTTTGTAAATAATTCCTACATAATGAATGGTGTTTCAACATAATAGAATATAATAATAAAATTCTATTACTTTGGCTATTACAAACATTTTGGAAATATAAATAAAAACATAGCCATTTTATTTTCTATTATTTTTGTAAGTAATTTCTACAAAATAAATAGGGTTTAGAAATAATAAAAATAAGAGTCTACTATTTTAGCTATTATAAAAATCCCAAAAATATAAATGAAAATTCTAGTTAATAGCTAACCCCTTTTCCTATTATTTTTGTAAGTAATTTTTCTACATAGATAAATAGAGTTTAGAAATAAAAAATATAATAAAAATAATAATAATAATAATAAAAAATATAATAATAGTAATAATAATAATAAATAAATGCATCTTCATAATAGAGATAATAATGGAAGATATTATGTAATAAGCTTTTTTACATTTTGGAGATGAACAAATATGCTCACACAAGGGGTGTGGAGCAACATAAGGACTTTTGCACACATGATATAACATTTAGAACGATTAGTCAGGACAAGAACATCTTGATGAAAAATAAACAAGATTGCAACAGCAACATGAGAAGATACGTTGAGACAAGAACATCTCGACATAGAATGACTAAGGCTTTGATAGCAACATGAGGGAATATGTCGAGACAGAGAACATCTTGACGCTTGATGAAGAATAACCGAGAGGAGTGCGACATCAACATGGAGATACATGTCGACTCGAGGAAGAAGAACATTACGATGTCCTAGAGAGAGGCGACATCTTAATGACTCATCGCCATGAGCAAATAACTCATGATTGAATACGCTCACACGAGGGGTGTAGGGCAACATAGTAATTTTGCACAAGTAATGCAACACGTAGAATGATCGGTCGGGATAAGAACACCTTGACGCTCGGCGAAGAATGACCAAAGCTACGACATCGGCATGGAGAGATATGTCGATTCGAAGAAGAAGAATATTACGATGTCCGAGCGAAGCGACATCTTAATGACTCGGTGTCATGAACAAGTAATTCATGACCATTTGAGCTAGCAAGACTGAACTCATCCGTCGATAAGTTTGTCTCCTGGCTCATTTCCCGAGACTGTGAGATTGAATCGTTCTGTAGTAGATTCATCCACAAAACAGTGAATGTGAACCGTTCTGTAGGTAGGTTCCTTCACTAACACATGCCTCAATGTTGAACTGGCGCAGCGCTTCAGGTTTGACATTGTGTGTAACTGTGTTTCCTAGGTTTATGAATCGGCTTAGTGCTTCGAATTCATGATCTAGAAGATCGGTGAGAAGAAACACGTGGGCCATATCCACCCTTCTCCTGATTCACCAACCTCAAGATCAACCGGCTCAGTGCTTCGAGTTGTATTTTGTGTGATTGGTTGTTGACTAGTTAAGATTGAACCGTTCTGTAGTAGGTTTATCTTCTAGATCAACGGAGGTCGAGTCGTTCTGTATGTAGACTCACCTCAAGCCCCTACGAAGAGACTAACTTTGGTTAGGTTACATCTCGAGGTGGCATAGAGCGACCGAACCGATCTGTTTGTAGGTTCGTCTTCCATAGGACAAAACCGATCTGTTTGTAGGTTTGTCTTCCATTAGATTGAACCGATCTGTTCGTAGGTTCGTCTTCCATAGGGTTAAATAAAGATTGAACCGATCTGTTTGTAAGTTCATCTTCTATGGACCCCTTTTTATGAACCTAGACGACCACTTGACCATCTTTTAACTATACTATTTGCTTCTCTCTTTCAAAGATCCGGAGGGTGCCTCGAGGTTAGTAGCCCGGGGTAATTAACGGTGGGGGCTTGCGCCCGCCGGAATCTACAAGAACTCACAATCACTAAAAACCCCCGAATGTGCATCCAAATAATCTCTAAACGGCGAGAATCGGCGACACCCGGCGGATGCACGCTCGGGAGGGATCTCCGTGTCCTTCTTCCGCAACCCATCGCCCAGCGGCGGTGCGGAGCGCGCGAAAAAGGGTCGCACAGGATCTGGCACGCCCAGTGGGACTATCAAAATAAACTCAGGGAATATAAGATTTGGATGCATATCCGGGAGGGATCTCCGTGTCCTTCTTCCGCAACCCATCGCCCAGCGGCGGTGCGGAGCGCGCGAAAAAGGGTCGCACGGGAGATTCGGCACGCCCGGTGGGACTATCAAAATAAACTCGGGAATATAAGATTTGGATGCATATCCGGGAGGGATCTCCGTGTCCTTCTTCCGCAACCCATCGCCCAGCGGCGGTGCGGAGCGCGCGAAAAAGGGTCGCACAGTTATATTTACCAGAACAATTGAATTTTAATTGTTGTTGTAATATTTCAATTTATTTGACACTATTTTAAAACAATGTATTAATCATGCTTATATTTGGCTTTATAAAACTTTATTTTAATTTTTGTTATAATATTTTAGATCAATCTACTGACTGTTGTGTTTTGTTTTTAATATAATACACAAACGTAAAAAAAAAATTTACCCGAACCCGAGTTTCAAACTCGGGTCTGACTAATTATGCAAAAGTGAGGAGAGAGATGACCAATTTGCTATATTTATTTATTTTATTTACTAAAATAAAAAAAATCTGAACCTCACGCATTGTCCAACACTAACCTCTCTATGTCTCACAATTTTCCCTCTTCTTCCTCATTTTCCCACTCGAGAGGGAGATGTCGCTCCCCCACTCCTTCCCGGTTGACTTCTCGACGAAGATCTCCTCTCTCTCTCCTCTCGATTGCCAGACCCAAGGCTTGCTCCTCTTTCTCTTACACTCGTTTCCCTCTTCTCTGGCCAGATCAATTGCCGCTTGCCTCACCGCTCGGTGTAGCCTCGCAAGGTCGCACACCTCGCTTGAGAGATCTTAGGCCGTCCCGACCCCCTCGCGCCATTTTTTGTACCCGACCCAGATGTGCTCATCTCAGAATAACTCTCATGATTCTAGATGTGCTCATTTTCTTTCATCTTATGATAAAATGAGAGAGTGAGAAAGAAATCTTTGATTATCTTTTAATGAATTGATTACAATGATTAAGGCTCTATTTATAGACTAATTATCTAACTAACTAATTCTAAACACTAAACATCTCTTAAACTACACTTCACACAATATCTCATATATAATTCAATTAATTTCAATCTATACCTCTAACATCTCCCTTAAACTCATCGTGCGGTACGCATGGTGGGTTTGCACATATTGTGAGTTATAACATATCGTCTTGTGCTTTTGATCACCCAATTGCAAGAAGATCTCTTTTGGCTCAAGAAAAATCATTGATTGCTTCATGCTTTTTTTGAGTCATTTTGAAACATCAATAGAAAGAATTTTGTCTTTTTTAACAACAATTCGAGACTCGTTTGAGTTCTCTTGAAAGAAAAGAAAAGAAGAATAGAAGCCCGATGCATGGTTTGATCAATTGGAAATTTAATTGGGAATAGAGATTTTGGTTGTGACTTATAGGAACGCTTTGGGGAATTATATGTGATTGAGCGTGTTATGGATGTTGTGGTTCAGGTTCTGGCACTGGATCTGACACAGCTTCCATTTGTTGAAGTCTCTTACTTGTTTAGTCCTTGTAATTGACAATTGATTGAATTACTTAGTCCTTGTTTAGTCTATTTGTTGAACAGTCTCTTACTTGTTTAGTCCTTGTTTAGTCTCTTACTTGCCCCTCTTTCTCTTACACTCGTTTCCCTCTTCTCTGGCTAGATCGATTGCCGCTTGCCGCATTGCTCGGTGCAGCCTCGCAAGGTCGCACACCTTGCTTGAGAGATCTCAGGCCATCCCAATCCTCTCGCGCCACTTCTTTTACCCGACCCAGATGTGCTCATCTCAGAATAACTCTCATGATTCTATATGTGCTCACTTTCTTTCATCTTATGATAGAATGAGAGTGAAATTTTTTTTTTGATTAACTTTTAATGAATTAATTATAATGATTAAGCCTCTATTTATAGATTAATTGTCTAACTAATTAATTCTAAACACTAAACATCTACTGAACTACACCTCATATAATATCTCCTATATAATTTTATTAATTTCAATCTATACCTCTAACATCATTTTTAAACTCATCGTGCAGTACACATGATGAATTTGCACATATTGCGAGTTTTAACATCTCGTTTTGTGCTTTTGATCACCCAATTGCATTATAGGTTTCTTGAAGAAAGATAGAGGGAAGAAAAATTCTTTTGGATCAAGAAAAATCATTAATTGTTCTTTTTGAGTCATTTTGAAACATCAATAGAAATTTTTTTGTCATTTTTAATAACAATTCGAGACTCGTTTGAGTTCTCTTGAAAGAAAAGAAAAGAAGAATAGAAATCCGGTGTATAATTTGATCAATTGAAAATTTAATTGGCAGTAGAAGTTTTGATTGTGACTTATAGAAACGCTTTGGAGAATTATATGTGATGGTGCGTGTTATGGATGTTGTGGTTCAGGTTCTAGCACTGGATCTGACACAACTTCCATCTGTTGAACAGTCTCTTACTTGTTTAGACCTTGTAACTGACAATTGATTGAATTATTTCTGGCCTTGAACAATCTCTTTCTTTCAGCATATTCTCCCATTCAAGTGCTAAGAATTTCTGACAGGGATGGATTGATTCTTGGAGGACCAATGATGGTTTGAGTTTCTAGATTGATTTGAGGGCAATTTTTTTTGGTCAATGCTAGATTCTTGGTCTGAGAAAAATGTTTTGGCTCCTGGTACAACAAGATGCCTGTGTTTTACTTCCACAGCTCACGGCTCAGAGTTGTATCCTTTGGCATCTGCATCTTGGACATCAAGTTTTAAGATTTGAATCCTCAGGTTAGTAATCGCCAGGAGTAAAGTGAGAAATTAAAATGAGAGCTGAAACTGCTGAACAAACGCCTGAATGATGAGATGCTGAGTCGAGGTAGAGGTTTTGGTAATAGCGCTGAGCAAAGTCATAGTGGAACAGAATCTCACTAAGCAAAGTCGAAGTCAATGTCGCTCAGCTGAAATTGAGCACGACACACGCGCATAGGCAACCGTTTGATACAATCTTCGATGCAATCGCGCACAAGGAAGAGAAATCACCTGAGAAATCGTGATTAGAAGAGGAGGTGATCTGCTGTCTTGTTGAAGTAGAGGTCGCGTAACTAAAATAATGCACGATACACATGTCTGAGCATTCGCCTGATTGAAGAGCTACAGAGGCGTCTGCGGAAGAGGATAACTGAGCTCTCAGCAGGCCGTAACACTCGACCTGAGGCCCAGTTGAAGCATGAAAGAAGGAACTGTGGGAATCGCTGTTGCAAGGTGAAGAGGCGACTTGTTCAGGTGGAAACGACTCGCCATTAGGAAGCACACGCGATGGAGATGGCGATGGTTGCTTCGGGAGCTCTGGTGGAGGGGTGATGAAGCGTACGCGAGAGAAGAGGCTGGCGATCAGGAAGCACACGACACCAACTGAGCAGAAATTACGATTAGGAAGAGAGAAGAAAACGCGATCCAATCTGATCTTGATGTTGATCGAAGAATAGAAAGAGAGAGAAGAGGAATAGAGTAGAATAGAAATTACTATTCGGAATAGGCTAAGAATAAAATGTTTATATTGAAATAGCTAAGAAAAATAGTATAATTTTTGAAATAAGGGCTGGATAAGATGTATAGTTCCTGAAATAAGTGTGAATTTAATTTCAACGGTAACTTGATTTTGATACCATGATAGTATGAGAGAGAAAATCTTTGATTATTTTTCAATGAATTGATTATAATAACTAAGATTTTATTTATAGATTAATTATCTAACTAACTAATTCTAAACACTAAACATTTCCCAAACTACACCTCACACAATATCTCATATATAATTCTATTCATTTCAATCTATACCTCTAACATCTTATCCATTTTCTCTCTATTTAGTTAGTTTTTTTCTGGAGATATACATAGAACAACTTCTAGTACTGTCCAATTTCCTATCCTAGCTGGTTCACCTCCTTAAAGGTGCTGTTTGAATTAAATAAGTTTTATATGTCTTCCTATTTCCTAATGAACAATATAAATTAATTATTATTCTTGACTAAATTTATTATTGTCAGATTTTAAGGTGGCATTATAGTGAATCTTGCTGAGGAATTGTATTAATTGTGTTTCCGGATTCAAGAGTTGGCTATAGAGGTTCTTATTAAATTTTGAATTTCGTAGATCTTCTATATGTTCGTTAATTTTCCTTTTTTCAATCGAGTATCAGATAATGGAAGACCTAAAAAGTCTTCAAGAGCTGTGGCCTGGCCGAAACCGTATCGAAGCTATCAATTTACAGATTTTTTTTTATTTTAATAAATAAAAAAATAAATATAGGAAATTGGTCAAATCACCTTCAACTTTTGGGCACATAGTCAGACTTGAGTTTCAAACTCGGGTCCAGCTCCCTGGCCCGACTTTAAAACTCGGGTCCGGAAATTTTTTATTTTTTTTTACGTTTTGAAAAGTGTAGGTGTCTGGACCGAGTTTTAAACTCGACCCAGTATACCTGGAACCAAGTTTTAAACTCGGTCTCAACATCTTGCTATTATATAGCACATCCAATACATTTCTTCTTCATCTTTCTTCAGCTAACCATTTCTTCAAAATCGTTATTGTTACTGTTGCAAGAGCTTCCAACTGGAAATTTATTTTTCGATAGATCCAGAGCCGATCCGTATTCACCACTCTCGTCTTATCAACGTTGTAAGTTTTTTTTATTTGGATTATTATTTTTTGTTGTAAAATTAAAATACACTAACAATAAGGTTTATCATTCATACTGTAGAGACGAAAATGTTGCTGATCAATATGTATCACGGAGGTCAAATCTTGAAAACTTCAACTGGCACGGATTATGATATTCATGCAGCGTGCACATTTTCTGTCGATGAGGCAATCAATCTTCGTGACTTGAAGAGGCAGATTCATGCTGGTTTGGAGCTGCTCCCTAACCAATTCAACATCAGCATTAGTGCACGGATCAATACTGCCCCAGCAGGTTCGAGTGGTTTTTGATAGCTTATTTGGGGTTATTTCTGATGAAATTTGGGGAATGATTAAAACAACAACTCTGTACCAATTACCCGGGTATAAAACATTGGAGCTAGTAGTTGAATTCGAACAAATATCCAGTTCTGATAACTATGATCCAACCAGTATTCCTGGAAGTAGTAATCCAGTAATGGCTTAGGAAAGAACCCACTACCGAGCTCGGGAACAGCGACCATCCCGTATTTCGGTATAAAATATGGATGTGAATGTGGATGAGGATGACAAACTGGAAGAGTGACACCTGGATGTCGAGGAGGATGATATCTAGGATGCAACAGATATAAATATAGATGAAACTGATGATGCAGTAGATGTCGAAGAAATAGTTAAAGAGTGACAAATGTCTATTCCTTTTATCAATCGGGGAATGAAGCACTTATATGTATAATTTGCTGATAATACGCTAATGTCGTATGCAGATGACCCTTATTTTCACAAATCACTTGTCAAACCGTGAAATTTAATTAAAAATAATAACGATTAAGATAATAATTAAAATAATTTAAGATAAATTGACACAATAAAATTTAATTAAGACATAGTATGATGATGATGATAATAATAATAATATATAAGCAAATATATATAAACATATATATATATATATATATATATATACAATTAAATTGAAACTAATTTAAAATGACTTAACTCCATTTCGATAAATAGCTTAGCACGAACAAATGTAGAAATATAAGTCAAATCTAACGAGACAATGTAAAATAAACATAATAAACAATCGAATTAAAATATGAAGATAACGATCGTGAGATAACATGTTTAATTTGCATAAATTCTTAAAAATAAATGAATAAATAGCTAATGGTAACATATAAGATAATTTATTCAATAAAATCATCTAACCATACCATTACCCACATCAAAATGCCACAGAAGATCCCATTTCTTTCTCTCTCCCACTCTCTTTCTCTCTCTCCTGTCCCCATCTCTCCCTCTCTCTGAACACGTTTATTCCCGAGACGCGACTCTCTCTCTCCCTCGTTTCCTCCGCTCTCACCGAACCCAAAACCCCTTTTCTTTATTTTCCCCGCTCGGCGACTCCCTTTGTTTCACTTCTTTCCTCCCCTCAGCGTCAACTCTCTTTCACTCTCTCCGTCTCTCTCTCTCTCGCGAGACGCACCCCCGCTACCTACTCTCGATGACTCTCCTCTCTTCTTGTCATGTCACCGTCGCCTCCACCACCTCCCCTCTGTGAACCATGCCACGCCACTCCCGCGGCACTCTCGTGCCTAGCCTCGGCTAGGTTGTGTAGACTCTCACCAACCCTCTGTACGCCCTGCATACTCTGGCCCCCTTACCTTTGTGCCTCTATAAGTACCCGAGCAACACTCTCCTCTCTCTCTTTTTGGCTCTCATGAGTTGAGATTTAGACAGGGAAAGTGATAAGAATAAGATTAGGGTTTCAGATTTGTTCAAAGATTGTAAATGAGAGGGAGGAGGTGACGACCGGACTATACAGAGGAGGCCACTAGCCCCTTTTTACCCTGTTGACCCATCGATTCGTTTACTGGTAAACCTAGCCCCATCTTTCTTTTTGGTTGCTTGATTTGATTTGCTGGTTGAAATGTTTGCTCGTTGTTGCCTCATTTGTTGGTTGTTTGCTTGATTTTTCTGTTGGTCGACTTGCTTGAGTGGTTGCTACCATCTGGCACAACCCTGAGCCTCTTTCGATGCGGTATTGTCGCCCCTTATTTGTATGATTCACTGGTACACCTCTTTTCTGTGCTAGTTTACCCCTGTAGCTCGGTCTGGGAAACCCTACTTGTCTGGTAATGTTGTTGGTGGTTGCCTGTTACTGATTTGCTATCTTGTTCCTAGTATTGGTTATACCACCCCATTGAGAGCTGGTTCTGTGTGATTTTCTATGTCTGTGATGCTGGTATTTCGATTTGGAATTTTGCTTGTGCCTTGTTTGGACTCACGGGTAGAAACTGGTACCGACGTCCGAATTGATACTGCCTTGATCCTGTTTGCTGGTCCCATGTCTATTCACCTTGGTACACTGGTACCACTCGGTACCAGTGAAGCGAGGCCTGAACCGTGCCCTCGGATGCTTGCTATCTGTGCTGTTCTTATTTTGTTGCTGTACTATTGCTCTGTTGTCGGGTTGCTGGGTTATCTAATTCTGGTGCTGGATACTGAATTGCAGGTTCTATTGTCTGAATTGTTGGTTCTGGTACCCTTTTTATTTGATTTGGTACACGGTCTTGTTATGTTGTTTCCTAGCTTGACTGCCTGTGCCGACTGGCCCCTATCTGATACTCTCTAGGCTTAATCTCTGTTCTTTGGTTTGTCCCCGTAATAAGTTCTCAATTTGGATATCTTGTTCGGTGTAGCTCTAATTGACTAAAGCCTTGTCCGTTTCTAGTTTGTGCTTAGGTTAGTAATGATTTCCGGTTGCCTCCTATTCTCGTTGCTGGTTGTTATTTTCTTATCTTTGGTACTAAATCTTCTTGTTTCCTATCTTTGGTTCTCGTATCTACGAAATTTGTTTGGCATCTTTGGTATTGAATTGAAATTTCTATGGATCTGACCCTTAAGACCCTTTGTTAAATTGTGGCTTGTGCCCTCTAAATCTATGGGCTTGTTTCTAGTTTACTTGTGCTGGTAGTGTGTGGCTGGTATGACCTGTGCTACCTGTTGATTTCTTATCGTGGCCGAAGTGGGTTCCCCTTTTATTTTGGGCCGTGCTGGTTGTGGCTTAAGAATCAAGTAGTTAATCTAAATTGGGTCTAAGGATATTTTTAAATGGACCTTGGTGAAGTAAATAACTAAGGGGTGAAAATACACTTAAAGAATGGGCCCAACTTCTAATAATCAGGATTTCATAATGTAAAGGGGTTCATTGGGACGATAATCAGATTAATAAATTATCTTAAATTAAATTAGGAATGATATTAGGAGAAATAAGGCCCAATGATTTAAAAGTATCAAGATAATAAAAGTGATTAAATTAAAAATATGACTAAATAATTGGAAGCCACCCCGAAAGGTCGCGGTATCCATGGATAATAACGTAAACTTGAATATGGGAAATGATTATATTCCCCGATCGCCCCCGATTCGGATATCGGTGCAATGGCACCAATGATTTGGTAGTCGTATGATCCCGAACATTAAAACCAACACACCAACACATTAATAATAAAATAACTTTTTAAGTTTATTTTTGTTTTTATTTTATTTATTTATTGTTTATTTTATTTTAGTTATTTCTTTTCTTTTATTTTATTTTTAATTTACTTTTACTTTTTAAAAATATTTTTTTCTAATTTATAAAAAATAACATAATAATCAACTAAAAAATAAAGTAAAATACATAATTTGAAAACATAGTAAAGAAATAATTAAAATGTAATTAATATATATTAGAATATATATTAATCAATTTCTCTATTTAATTAAAATAAATAAAAGAATAATAAAATAAAATATTATATATATAATCTATTTTAATAAATAATAATCTTATTTAATAATAGAATATATATTAATAATTATATAAATATATAAATATATGTTAATCAATCTCTTTCTTTTTAAAAGATAAAAAAGAATATTAGAATATAATATTAGATATATTATATATTATATATTAATCAATTTCTCTATTTTAAAATTAATTGATTTAATAATTAAATCCATGAACTCGAAATTTAAAATAGAAAATGAACGTATAAAAGCGATCAAGAACGATAAACACAATTTAACGATCGATATACGCGCAACTAAAATTTCCGACATCAGCATATACAACAAGAATCTTCTTGAAATTTTCAAGAAAAGACGATAAAACCCGAACAAACGCTTAATTAAATTATCAATCTAATTTAATTATTAATTATGAAGTAAATCAAGTTAAAACTAATAAACATCTAATTTAAATTAAAATAGGTGATATAGTCGACTCGGATCCACTCGCGGAGTACGAGGTCATTCCCGACTCCGACGTACGCGGACACCGACCCCGAGGCCGGTGTTCTACCTCCGGAGTAGAGCGACTCGAGATCCTCACCAAGACTCCCAGTGTACGGTTTCTGGGATTTAATTTTCTTTCTTCGAATTAGGAACCCAAACCGAAAATAAATCTGTTTTTAAAATAAATCGAATTGCGGTGTTTTTGACCAAAAATGATTAGAGACTTAAATCGACTGTCATATGCATTCGCATCCGTAAATTGACCAAAGATATTTGAGACATACCCGCATTCGCATGTCATATCATGTCATGATTGCACGTAGACAGGATAGGAGTAGGATCGGAAATAGTCCCGAGATAGGATCGATAGAATTAAATAATTCAAGTTGTAGATTATATTTATTAGGAAAATATTATTACTATTACTAATTATTAATTAAGTTAGGTAGTTAATCATGCATTAAATGCATGAGAGTCTTGAGAGGCGGACCAGGGTAATTCCCGGTCTAGTTGCCTTGCATAACCAGACAGATTGTGGTTACGTACGGTGACCCATAGGCCGTGGGACCCACCGGTGCAGTATATGTATCTGCGCATCTTTGCTGTCGGATTATCCATCGATCCCGTCATTTGGCGGGTTCGGCAATTTGTCGAGTGTTTTCTTTTGATCAATATTATATTTGATATTATTCTTAATATGATTAAATTTTTAATCCAAATTTGAGCGATTAGGATACCGTGTACTTCGGTGTTTAGTGTGGGCGGCCATATCCGAGACTCGAAATCTATTTCGTGATACTATATTATTATATTTATCCGACTTATTTAGGATCCTAATATTGTCCGAAGGGCTTTCTCCTTTGGCCCCTTAGTTGGTACGAGAGAAAGTCGGGATGCGGTCCGTGAACTTAGTGGGTACGATGTGTAGGCTCCCATTTGTTTATATTTCGTTTGATACTTTTACGGGATGCGGTCCTCGACCCTTGGTTGGTACAATGTAGGCTCCCATTTGTTTCGATTTGTTAATTCACGGGTAGTTATCTCCTTTTTACGATATGGCGAAGACATATTTATCCGTTTGTTTTTATTTTTGTAAGGTGAATTACCGTTTCGCGGACTGAGTACGTGCTTTATAGCCGTTCACTCTCCTAGGGCGTTATCGCCTCGGGAGCCGAATTGTCGTTTGTGCGGCGTTGTCGCCGCAAAATATAAAGTCCTAAGTTAGTAAGTTGGGCCCTGGTAGTGCCCGCTTAGGCAAGGCCCGAGTTAGTAAGTTGGGCCCTGGTAGTGCCCGCTCGGGATGAGTCGATAAATTTACAATCCGGGTATTTATTACGGGTGTTTGACTCTCGTATCTTATACTTTATATTATATTATTATTTCCACGAATTTTCTATTTCGGGTTTCTTTACCATATCATATCATATCATGTAGGTCAATGTACATAATAATATTATTATATTCACTCATCAAATTATTTTCATTGCGTTCAAACATCGGTATCGGTTTTGGGTCCGAGTCTAGGAAAGAAGATTAAATCTTAAGGTTTGGATCTAAATCCGTCTTGAGTAATTTATAAAATTACTCACGTTTCCACGGTGGATGTGGGATCCGGTATTTTCGGTTCGGGATTTTTGGCTAGGGTGAGTGCTAGGGACAGTCTGCGCGATGATAGGGATGCTTCGCCGCATTTGCATGTGAGCGGGTAGTCGATTAGGACCCATCGGGTTTTTGAGTCTTATTTCTTTCTTTTGGGTTTTTATTTTGAGATTGCTTGCCCATTCCGATGGAGCTAGCCCCGTCGATGTAGGCGTTGTATTCTCTTTGTTCATTCTGGACTGTATGGTCACGTATATTTATATTATTATTATTATTATTTTGTTTATTCTGAGATTTATCTTATTTTATTCATTTAGCCTTTCGTACGCACGTCTCGTCGTGCGTACGTGGCATGATTATCCGTTTTAATTATTCACCACTTATTTTAATCTACAATCGATGACTTTGATAATTATTTTAAGAATCGGGTGTGACAAATTAACAATATTAGACCGGTATCTTATAAATTCATCAGAAAAACAGGAATCATGCAAGGAAATCTCCCAACAGAACAAGTGTCCAACAGAAATACACGAAATAACAGAAATTGCAATAATCAACCCGCCGCAGCTGAGGAAGTGTCAGCTGAGGAATTTCATTACGAGGAGTTAACCCCAGAACAAGTGGCTGCATTGCATTAAAAAAGATGGGCACAACATCTAGATGAGGGTTTCAATCGGTGGGGAATAATAACAAGCAACAGTTTAGAATCACTGAACAATGTGTTCAGGATCGCCAGACAACTTTCGATATGTGCTATCGTTGAGAATACGTGGCATAAATGTGTTGAGTGGTTCTATCAGCGTCGAGAAATTACAACAGTTTGGGAAGCCCAATGTCTGGTATTCTCCCAAAAGGTCACCGAACTGATAAAACATCTCGGTGATAAGGGAAAAACTTATGATGTCATACCACTGGATTGGGGTATCAACAACTTCAATGTTTATAACAGAAATGGACTTATCGAGACGATAATATTCTATACTTATATAATTTTTTATATAATTTTAAAATTTAAGCAATAATTTATAATTTCTATTTAAAATAATAGGGACAAAGGGGTGAAATAAAATATGAGGTTGAATTAGCGATGATAGGAATTGGTAATTGTTGGTGTCAGAAACCGTAATTGACCGACATCCCATGCGATCACTTGCTTGTTGTTTGTTCATTCAAGAGGCTGGATTACACTCAGTACGTTAGTCCATATTATACCATCCAATACTACATTAACACATGGTCTGGTAATTGGCGTAGTTATGACAATAAACGAGATTGACCAATGTACAACGGTTCGATCATCATGCCAGATCCAACAAAAATCAACAAAGAAAAGAGAAGGAAGATGCACATTCCAATTGTTATGGATGAAATGAAGAGTCGTGTCAACAGGCTGTCAACTCGACGTCGAGCTCGTTTCAACATAGCATGATTTAGATTACCAGTGTGTTTATGTTTTTTTATTGTTATATTTATCAGAACAATTGGATTTTAATTATTTCTGTAATATTTCAATTTGTTTGACACTATTTTAGAATAATGTATTAATCATATTTATATTTGGCTTTATAAAACTTTATTTTAATTTTTTTATAATATTTTAGATCATCTCAACGGAACAAGTGTTCAGACACCTGTAATTTTTAAAACGTAAAAAAAAAATCCCCGGATCCGAGTTTGAAGCTCGGGCCAGGGAGCTGGACTCGAGTTTGAAACTCGGGTCTGGTTATGCGTGCAAAAGTTGGAGGCGATTTGACCATTTTTATATATTTGTTTTTTTATTTACTAAAATAAAAAATCTGATCAATTTATATGGCTTGAAATGCATTGAAAAATTGAGCTTACAGAGCAACCATCCGTTTTATTCCATTTATATGACAAGGGCTTTTACAGCTAGGAGATAGTAAAATATTATGAAATACATCTCACATTATGCTTAATTATAACTGACAACCTATTTTCTCTTATCCGAAAGAACATATTTAGTCTAACCCAAAGTTTTAGAATGTGAAAATTGGTACTGACCAGAAATTCTAAGACAATGTTGATGCAACTTCAGGTGGCATTTCTGTGTCCAGTTTGAGGAAGCAGATTAATATGGCATCTTCATTAGAACACCTCTTATATGTTATTTCCTTCGTTTCTCTTTGTCAACTTCTCTCCACTTTCAATTCAATCCTTTGAGCTAACTTGAGAATTATCTTTTTGACTATGTCAGAAAAATATGGCATCTTCGTTAGGCATAATAAAGTAGCTTCTTATGAATTTTGCTTTATTTTCATGCATATATTGAGGACCTGTTGGTAGTTCCATATATTAAATAAAGATTATATTCATACAATTAAATAAAGTTTAATAGTATCCAATCTTGCTTTTTTAGCTAATGTGTAATACAACTGATTTGTATTGTTTTCCTTCATTTGTTAATCAGATCGATTGGGTTACTGTAATGAAAATTTGCAATTGAGATAATAAAAAATTGTGCCATAGAAATAAAGTTCAAGTGGTACTAACATTTTAACTAATTTTTTAAATAATATATATCAAATTAGCCTTCTTTGTTGATTAGCCATTTTTTAAAAAAATATGTGCATGCTATTGGCTACAAATAAATCGAACATGAACGAACTGACTTGTATTCGAGTTTGATTTGAAACATATTTCGAGCTAGTTTGATTTGAAATAGATAGGTAGTTTCGAACTCAAACCATTGTTCGAAATTTAATTCGTTAAAAATTCGAACTATTTAATTCGATTCATAAATAGTTTGAAATTAAATTACAAATAGTTAAATTTCATAATTCATATTAGAATGACAGAATCAAATACAAAATGTCATATAATTTATACTTCATACCATATAACTAAATTTTGATATGAAATTTCATACAAATTTCATAGTTCATTTCAACAAAATTAACAAATTTCATAGGCAACGTCGGACTCAATTCGCGAACACCATTCGAACGAATTTATCATAGTTTGAGTTTGATTTGATATAATTTCAAATCGAATTAATTTGATTTGAAATTAATTTCAAATTAAAATCAAATAATTTTTTTCAAATCAAATATGAACGAATTATACAAATAGCATTTATTAGTAGCTGTCGTGTCTAGTTGCACGCAATTACCTTGCTATTTGTGTGCACTCTCATGCTAGTGATTTCTATTGCGTTCAATGCAGTAGCGTGCCAAGATTGATGTGCGTCAGTGCACATTAGTAGTAGGTAGTGTGCAACTGTGTACACCAACAATCTTTTTCTTACCAACTCTGTTGTGGTTTATTCTAGTAGTGTATGTATAATCGAAGTAGACTACGTGCAAATGTAGGCTTTTTTTATGGCGTGTATTCACTTCGAGAGTGTTTGGCACTCAATGGAATAGCAAAAAGTTGGAATAGAATAGCTATTCCGACGAATTAATTTGCCAAACGAATTTTAGACTAAGTAGAAGAGTGCGGAATAGTGTTAATCCTAGATACCAACTTATAGGTGGAATACCGGATTAGCTCTCAATAAATAGCGATTATTGTTTGATTATATTATATTATATTATTATATTATGATTATGATTAAGATTTAGTATTATTATATTATTATATTATATTTATGATTATAATTTATTATTATATTAATATTATGATTATTTATTATTATTATTATTATCATTATATTATTATTATTAAATTATTATTATCATTATTTTTATTATATTATCGTTACTATTAGTATTATTATAAATATAATTTTAATATTATATTATTATATTATGAATATAAATATAATTATTATATTATTATGATCAAGATTATTTATTATTATATTATTATATTATGATGATTATGATTATGATTATGATTATTATTACTTATTATTATTTTATTATGTTGTATTATATTATTATATGTTGATTATAGTGATGATTAATTTATTATTATATAATTATAATTATAATTATTTTTATGATTATGATTATATTATTATTATTATATTATTATGATTATGATTATGGTTATATTATTATGATTATGACTATAATTATTATTATCATGATTATGATTATGATTATTATATTATTAAAATTATGATTACTTATTATTATTATATTATTATAATTATGATTGTAATTATAATTTATTATTATTATATTACTATATTATGATAATGTTTATATTTTTATTATATTACTATTATAATATTATTATTTATTATGATTATTTTTTATTACTTTATTATTATTATCTTACTATTATGATTATTATTTTATTATTATTATTATTATTATTATCATTATTAGTATCATAATTATTCATATTTTAACTATTCGAGTAACAACTCGCCAAACGATATTTTCACTCTTCCGAATAGTCAAGAATACCAAAAAAAACACTATTCTATCACTCTTCCAAAATTACCACTCTTCCAAAACTATTCCTTGATTTGCCAAACGGACCCTTCTTTTAGAGAAAACAGTTAATTATTATTATTATTTTTTTAAAAAAAAGAAGAGAAAGATTCAATCCGAGTCGGATTCTAATCAAAATTTATTTTTTTTTAAGAGAAAAATGAGAATTTAGATCAAAATTTTATTTTGTGTCTATGAAGATTTGAACCCACTACTTTTTTTTTTGAAGTCATCCTAACCAAGATTTGTTTTGAAGAAGCTTGCCAAGATTTAATCTCAAAGTTTTCTCTCCATGCACTCCAAGATCATTTTTTATTTATTTTCTGTCTTTTAATTCATTAGCATTTAATTACAATATATTTCAGTTATTTTTTTCAGTTATTTATTTTCTTTGAAATTAAGACATCTTTGTCTATATAAAGGGCACTTATCATTTATAAGAGATGAAGTTTTGGATATAATTAGTTTTTTTTTTAAGAATTCCGAGAATTCTCTTTTTGTTACTTAGCAGTTATTCTTTATATATTTTTTTCTACTAAACTATTTGTCAGTTTCTGTCCTCATGGAGTTGAGACTTAAGACCTAGTGTCGGTCGTCGGTGTTCATAAACAGTGACCGCAACTGCGGTTAGTCTCAGTAGTCACAATTAAATACTTAGCATTTTTTTTATGAATTCTTTATAAATCTTCATCTCCGAGTGAATATGAGCGCGACAAAATAGAAATAACTTTGTTATTCATTTTCAAACACTATCACGTGATTTTTATTGTTCTTATTTTTGAGGATAGACAAGAAAAAAAATTCCATTATACCACTATCACGTGATTTTGAACTTTTTCTACTTTTTTTTATTACTCTTCTTCCTTTTTTAAACCTAAAAATGGAGATATTTAAGAGCTGTTCAAATCTTACTAGGCTATATTTGCTTTCAAAAATGGTAGCGAGAAAAGGTTGGATCTATCTTATTACATGCGTCATGACGACATGCCAGTAAAAAAAAAACTGAGACGACTTAAAACTCCTGAAGAAGGTCCTGATGACATAATTGATAATTTGCTCAGTACATTGTTCTTGCACAAATATCACACCTTTATTATTTTAATCAGTGTACAATATGACTTACAATTCATAAATGCTGTATGAGCAGCAACATTTTTGTATAAAAAAGAAACATATATCACAATTCATGCCAAATTACAATTTCAATGAACATCCCAAAAATATGCACCCCGAACAATCAGCCATGCATTATAAAATAAAGGCATCGAATTACTCTACACAAAATTGGGGAAAAAAGCACCCATTCACCCACCCATTCCAATTTCCATGCAAGAAAAATGAAAAAAAAAGAAAGGAAAAAAAGAAAGAATTATACTGCAGTAAGGCTTGCCATTTTTCCCACCTCATAGGGATCAGCATAATAATACGGTTTGATTCTATTGGCCAGGGACAGTCCAATTGCTAATGGTAGGTTCCTGAAACCCGACGCCCCTTCGAGCTCAGAAATTTCATCTGCAAAGGCCGTCACATCTCCAGAAAGCCTGAATATCATAACACGCGCTTGAAGCAGCTGTGAAAAATCAAAGTAGAGAGCTGTTCCCACCTTTGCCTCTGGCAGCCGGAACTCTCCCACTGTCACTAGGTTTCTCGATTCCTGTTGCACAGGGTATTATATATAATGTTAGTTTTAGAACATTCTAAATGGTTCAGTTTAACACAAAAATCAAAGTATAAGCTCTGAGAGTTTAACTTCTGTTTACATCTTCTGTAAAACAATACTACATCAATTTAGTGGGATGACCTCACGACAATGACGTAATTCAGGGAAGTTCATGATAAAGTCTTTGATACCATGCATGGAGAAGTGAGATGAACCTGAGAGCACAAGCACTTACCTGAAGTGCAAAAACTTGGATGTATAAAATAGCAGGGGATATAGCACGGTCTTCAAGGCATGTGAGGTATGATTCACATATCTCACCGTTTATAGAAGGTGAGTGGCTAACACGGGGCCTCACCACATTAAAATAATCAAACCGAAATCCAGCTACACTTGGCACACCGGGTGATAGTAACTGTTCTAATACAAGGTCATTATCCCTCCTCCTTTCTTCGGCAATTGAAATCTGGCAGAATAGAGGAAACAAAATCAAATCAAACCCAAATTACAAAAAGCTTTTTATCAGGATATAATCATGCTTTTTGTCTGAATTTTTTTTTGAAAAGAAATAAATAAAACAATCATGCTTATACCCTAAATCGACTGAATTGTGGAGATCTGTTCAAAGAACTTCTCATCCGCAGTAATTCATTTGATGATGCGTCCTGGGGCCTCAGAGACTTGCCAAAAACTATTATCCTCTTTGCATGGATAAATGCATTTTTCCTATCAGTTTCTATTCCACGAGATGGTTTTGCTTCAGCAAATGAATTTTCAAAGGACAGCAGATCAAAATCTCTTTGAATATCTGATGGGCTGGAATCCAGCTGAGAGAGTGACATCTTAATCCAAATGATGTGGCACCTGATTGGATTGGGAAAGTGGAATTTGATATTTCTCGGGATGTTGGTATTATTATTAAGCTCTTCAGGTCCCAATAAGTCGGGAGAGGATGATTGTATGAGGGACTTAATATCCCATTTCCCAATGAAGGACTGCTCATCTCTACTAACTTTGTTACCACCCCAAATCTCAACCTGTAAAAACACAAAAATTGTAACATATAAGAAAGGAGATCACTACATCCTTGAGTGACTTTCAAATAGAGAAAACCAAAAAATTTCAAAATGGGAGGTTGGTTCTTACAGTAGGACAATCAAATGCTGAGTAACCACATGAGCTGACAACAATAGCAACTCCGAAGACATCAGATAATCTTCCAAGCACAAGGGCAAACTCTACAGAGGAAACATTAACTGGAGCCCTCCAGTAGGATTGTTTTTCTCCAAAACCAAGAGGACAAATTATCGACAATAATGGAGCAGACACTTCTGCTGTATCAACCTGCAAAAACAAAGTACATAAAGATATGAAAAATTGAATAAATATTAACATACACAAACATCCAATATTATCATTGTTCATTTAACCAATTTACTTCATATAATAGTCCTGCATGTGGGAATTCAGCAAGTGACTCCACACCATTCAATAATTTCTTCAATTGCCTCTTTCCAAGCTCAACAGTTTCCAATTGGTCGCATGCACCAATTTCACCTCTGCAAACTTGATTAAGTGCCTTAGCTGCTGCACTGTCAGCCCTGTGTTTCCTTCTTAAGCTGCCCAAAACCCTAACATAATCCACATACAGTGCACGGAGCAGGACTTCTTTGCAACATCTTTTGCATACAACACCATCTGTCAGTGCAAAGTAGCCACATCCTTCGATTTGACTTCGGCTGCCATGATTGGACCCACTTGATGAACCAGTATACATCTTCAAATCCTTGTAACTATCACTTAACAGAAGAAATGCTCCCTTCCCTGCATATGAATCCTTTTATTTAATGCCATGTTTCGTTTTCTATTAGCTTTCTTTTGTTTCACATTTGGTCATTTTAAGTGATTGCAGTGTGTAGCAAGATTGTTTAGTACAGCAGCATAAAATAATATGTATGTTTACTGAGTTAACACAGCTTTAAGTCAACTCTTGCATGTACTAAATGAGTATTAATGTATTTTCTTTTTATCTTTCAGCGGGTAGGGTGTTCACTACAGGTGCCATACTATACCAGTATTACAGAAGAAAACAGGAAAGCGTACCAGCGCAACAACCCTTGCAAGTGTTTCTTTCACACTGAGAACAATCAAATGAGGTTCCATCAGAAGAGTTGACATCACGCTGATAAGCCTTAACTTCACATTCATCACTACAACAAGCATCATCAGATTCTCTAACATTCCAAAAGTCAACTGGCCCACTTTGACCTACCTGAAGCCCTAGGGATGCATTCTCTCGGTCTTCTAGATAGGTGTGCCCAAGTAGTGCAAGTGTATCAGCATAGTTGCACACATTAACTAAAGAAGAATAGTCTAAAATGCGGTTCGGATCTATTGTGGCAGGGTCCACACTGATTGAAAGTAAGGCCCGGTCTCTTTCGGCAGAAGCAAGATTTGATTTCAGCCGTTGAATCTCGAGCTTCATTGACTGTTCAAAGCTGAGGCCCCTCCCCTGTAAAATTAGTTATAGAAATAATGAAAAGGAGTTTTTTGCTAAAAGATGAAAATTAATTTGTTGTTGCTATTAACTCAAGTAGCCTACCCCAATTTATTTGGGATTAAAGGCTTTGTTGTTGTTGTTGTTGTTGTTGTTGCTATTAACTCAAGTGGTCCTCTGCAGGTTCTAGTGATAAATTAGGTCCTTTGAATTGGTAAATACCCAAAATGCCCAAGAAAGAACAAACAAGAAAACAAATATACTTTCGGTTGCAATAAGCTTACCTGATTTGCCTCAGCAAAGGATCTGTAAAGATCCAAGTAGTTCTTGGTGTTATCATATGCTTCGTTAACTTCACTTACTTCATCAGCAGCTATCTCAGTATCAACAGAGTTGGGCTTAATTTTGTCATTAGGTTTATCATTGGAAGTTGCAGAAGAAGAAGCAAAGGGGTTGGCATCATCATTTTCCCTAGGTTTATTACTGAAAGCCTCAGAAGAAGAAGCAAAGGGGTTGAAATCATCATCAAAAACAGCATTGGACTTGCTGGCAGCAAAGGGGTTGAAATCATCATCAAAGACAGCACTTGATTTATTAGTTGCTGCAGTTAAAGAGGCTGCAAAAGGATTTACTTCATCATTTGGACTGTCCAAAAAGTCAATTTCCCCTCCAACACTGAAATCAGTTCTTCCTTTGGTGCTTGAATCTGCTGGTTGGGTTGCCATGTCAAAATCTCCAGTGAGGAAATCAAATGCTGAAGCACTTGGTTGTGCCAAGGAAGACCCAGCAGTAATTTGCTTTGAGTGATTGCCGTTGTCAGGGAACAATTCACATGATCGCTTTTTAGAAATCTTAGGATTTTCTTGAAGTAGCTTGAGAAATTCAGCAGTGATTTTGCTATTGCAAAAAATACCCATCCAAGGAAGAGAAACTCCAAGTACTTCAACCTGTCAAACCCACGCATGAACTAATGTACTTGATACATGTCCAGTAACTCAATTAAATAGACCTAAACTTTATGGATCATATGTAGAATGCGAAAAATAAAAAGAAATCCTACCTCACCAAGAGTAATAGGCAAACCAGAATCAGAGGGATAGAAGGTCAAAGCCACAATGCGACTCATAAAACTCAACTGTCCTTCAACTTCTTCAAAATCATACAATAAAGGGAGATGTGTCCTTTCGGTTGCATTCAAACATGTGCTTTTGCCAGTGACTGCCAAATCCTCAGGTTCGACTTCTCCAGTAAGCGGAATCAACAGATTTGTCCCTTCCGCGCATTTTGGGATAGTTGCATTCTGTTGTAATGAAATCATAACAGAATCAGGTAGTGCAAAATTTTGTGAATTGTCCTTTGAAACATGTCCTGCATACCCCTTAAACACATATGAAATATCATGTAGATCTATAGGAAGAATGCAAAAAAGTTCTCAGTACCATTCCCTACTAACAGAATGAAATTCATTGTTTCATCAGGTTTTTAACTCCTGAGGTACAGAATAAGGATAATTTGGGTAAAATTTCATGAAGAAAAAGGAGAGAAATGTATCAATGATATATCTTCCATATTTCCATGGGTCCAAGGAACAAGAAAACGCAGGGGCAGTTTAGAGGTACTTGAAGAATATAAGACTCCATACTAGACATGTACCTCAAGGACCAGTTTAAGTCCATCCAAGTGGGGCCCAATTCGAACATCCACTGAGGCAGGACATGATAGATCTTCCCCACAATGTGAAATTGTCAGCAGAAGCTGACATATGTGGCAAGGTTCGGCTAGAAAGATAAACATCTCTACTACATCGGCATCTTCTGGACATACCTGAGCAAAAGATGGGCGTCAAGTAACTCAATTTATAAATTGATGAAGTTCACTCATAACATTCTCATTTTTGGAAGTTGGAACTAGCACTGTAATACAAAATACGGGGTGAGCATCATTAAAAAGCGAGATTTCAGAAAGTGTTGACAGTTTTCTCACTAGTCTAAATGAATTCTTTTTATAACCAAATTTAGCAGACGTTAATCCATGTCAAGTTAGAAACAGGGCTCAATTAGAGTAATTCAGTCATTTTATCGTTTGCCTTTATATTCTTATTAGCAATCAAAATATCTTGGTTTCTAGTCACTTCAAGTAGAGAATGTGTTTAATTTGCAACATATCAAATTTTCTAAATTTCATATAAAATCAAGAACAAATACCCAGACAATCTCCTTCTTCTTATAACTAAGGAGGCACAAACCACCATCTTGAATTGGAATTATGCTTGGAACAGGCTTGAGAACACACCCAGTAGGTCGCGATAGTACCTTGATGAAAGAAACAGAAGTCATCAATGAGTTAATTCCCAATATGAGAGCATTCAACCATACCGATAGAAGGATAGAAGGAACAAATGTACATACTTTAAGAGGATAAATAGGTATTGATGGAAGATGCTTGAAAAGCCTCAACCCTAGAAACATCTCCAACTGCTTTTGCCGTGAGCTATCAACTAAAACATTTGTGTACCTTCTCTGAAGAGTAATCTTAACATTGGCCTGTGCAGCTGATAATTTACTAAAACGGCTCCCACCACTGCCTACATCCTCATTAAATATACTCAAAATTTCACTATGCATGGCTTTTGAACCAGTGTATATCGTAGCATGTATATCCCCTGCCAGCAAAAACAGGTCAGCCAGGTAATTTACTGGCCCCAACATTGTTGAAGCCTTGAACTGGTCAAAAGACATGTCAAATCTCTTCCAGGGCTTGTCAGGTTGGTCTTGGCTTGGTCGAACCCAAGTAGTTGTTTTGTTTACATGATCTACATAAAATGGTTTACCAGTGACCGAGTCAAACCGCTCCTCCCAACCTGGTGGTAAGGAAGCTCCATTATCACTGCCTGAATACCTGTATTCCAAAATCGAATCCCTGTCCAGAGAGATTCCCAAACGGGCACACTGCTCAACAAAAACCTGAACCGCCCCAAAGAAGCTGGCCGCATTTGTTCTGTCAAGTGAATCAGCACAATTAAACCTTATAATGCCATTCTGAAGTGCACTCATACAAAATAGCCCTTGGATGGACCCATTAGAGATAATTAGTTCCTTCTTACTCCTCTTTAATTGATCTTGTGAGGGGAAATAGACCCCCTCATTAAACCCTATAGCCATTGTTGGTGCCTTAAGTAATTTCCACAATCCCTCAATAGTTGCTTGTTGGCCATTGATCTTTACGAAGTGATGCCAGTCATAATTAATCATTTGAATAAAAGTTGAAGAAGAAATCTTCTTAGTTGCACGGATGTACTTAACCGACTCATTAAAGTGTTCAACAAGAACTTTTTCAGACTTCCCTTCTCCACTTCTTAGCAGATTCACACAAACTATAGGCACAATTGGTGCTTTCTTCTGCTTGGAGGTACTTAGCTCGGGATATTTTACCGCATATCTGTTGCTGAGACGTGTATAGTATTGTGCACTACCTCTATAGGGATCTTCAGAGACATATATCTCAGCCTCAGTTGCTAGCTTTACTTCTGCTCCCCACGAAATAGGTATAGTGCCTCTTCTCCACACATATGTGCTGAATGGAACAGGTTGACCAGTTCTCTTATGTGTCCACACTATTTGTTCACACTCAACCTCATTTCCTATGAAAAAGAATGAAGTTCAATAAATTCCAAGGCCAGTAATGAAAAAAAAAATTCTCCTGAAAGTTACTTGTGCTATCACATAGTCTGTTTATTAAACATTGTCAAAAAGGAATGTTCACAGATGTCAGGTGTTACAAGTGCTTTAACAGCAGTGTTTGGGAAACAAAATAATACTTGTTTTGCAGATTGTAGATCATTAGAATTAAGAAAAAAGATCTTGTCAAAAGAAAAAAAGCCTTCCAACATATACTGGAGAACATCAATCCATAACAGTCATTGTACAATTTTAGTGGAAAAGACTTAGGTTCAAAGAAAGGTTCAGACAAACAAGTCGGTCTTTTAGGGCACAGAAAGTGGAGCTGCTTAACTCGAGGACCAGCTTTTTGTCACAGAAAAGGTGCATTACCTGTGCCAGAGCATGCATTCAATCCACGAGCAAGATAACGGGTCCCAGGATGAAGCTTACTGCGTCTTGCAATAAGAGCAACTGTGCTTGTAATTGAATTTGTGCCTTCAAAGCTGCGAAACTCGGCAAAACCCTAATAAACAGAGAATAAAGAAAGTATTGAAATGCGTCTAGAAAAGTTATACTTGTCTTTTTTTGTTATATTCACGTAATAGGCTTTAGTTTTTTTCTGTTGATATCCTCATGATAGTATATAGCATTCCTTCTGTGCAAATTTTAGAAAAAACTTGCTTTTTAGTCAAATATTTTCAGATCTATGTGAGTTGCCAAATATATTGGAACCAAAAGGATTGGTGTAGCAAATTTGAATCAAATAGGAAGCAAGCTATCACTTTTGCATGCAGCTGGGTCAGATACAACATCTAGTATTTGCTTCAGTGTTGGTTTGAATACAAAAGTACCAAATAGATTTACGTGTCATTCAAGACAAAAATGATGACCACTAAAAATACAACAAGCAGAAAAAAGAGAGCAAATGAAGTACCTGAAGAAGAACCACACAGTGTTCTTCCATACCAATATCCCTGAAAGGCTTGGAAAACCATGCATTCCAAACAAATTCCAAATCAGGATCTCTCAAAGTGAATTCACTCGGGAAGGGATGCGTCAAATCCCTTGTTTCACAAAAATAGTACTTCCCGTCAATGTCAAGCTCAGCTAACTCCAAAATATTTTTTGATTCACTCTTTCCCTGAGGCTGGGGATTCTGGAGCTGCAGCTTAATCCATTGGCTCTCAACAACTGTGTTCACACAACCCCCTCCAGGTAAATCTGGCACTGTCGGGTTAAGTTTTGTAGCCACTAATAATAAGCCAATGGAGCCTAATATGGAGTAACCAATTATAGCGCGACCTATGGTGGTGCTCTTGCATTGTCGAGATCCATTTGTGATGTAATCAAAAGCTTCTTCTTTTGAGTTGAATACATCTTGGCCAACCTTCCCAAAATGGCATAATGAGCCGGTTGTAGGGTCAATGTATACCACTTGTGTGTCGTGCCTTGTTGATAAGCTCGAAATTATGTACACTTCGTCAGTTTCAAGTACGACCACGAGAACAGAAGTTTGCCTTGAAGAAGCATCTGATGAAAGACAATAGAATCATGCATGTTGCAAGTTCAGCATGTGCTTGTTAAATAGAGGAACAGTACCGTGACCCAAAAATGAAGAGGCAGCATCAATTTTACATCAGGTATGTTATTGAACCATGGAATCTTTAATAACAAAATTTAATCCAATTCCATAAAGAATTGATATATCTATAATGTTAACTCAGTCAAATGGATGCACATGAAGAGGATTGAAAAATAAATAACAAAATGTCATAACCTAGTTAGAATTGTAATAGAGAATATTCGGGGAGTAATTAGCGAAGGACATAGAATAATTGAGTAGTTGCAGGGAGACAACTGATGGGTAATTAGCGGAGGTTAATCAGCATAATAAAAAACCCACTCCATCATTGTATTTGATACGAAGAATGAAATGAATTGAAATTCCAATTCTCTTTATCCTGGATTTACCAGTGGCTTATCTTTCATTTCCTGGTTTCTTTACCAGTGGCATTTTTCTTCATCTCTTATCCCATTTTATCCAAATTATCCCAAAATTTCATCTTCTACCTGATCATTCTCATCCAATTCTTGCTTAACACTCTTAATTACAAGTTATGCGTGTTATACAAAATAAAGCAATTAGCCATTATGACTATCATAAATGTTATAAAAGAGCTTGATACAACAATACACTGTTCAGAATTTGCTAATCACTGCACCAATTAGATAATAGTCACTAGTGGAACTTTCAAAGAGAGTAACTTGGAAAATAAAAACCCCGCAAATTTACGTACTTTCTTGCCATAAATGGTCGGTTCTAAATAATGTCAATCGCAATTGAAAAAATAGAATCACATGTGAAGAAAATAAAACAACTTGCCTGAATCGAAGTCTCTAAGATTGGAGCTGGAATGGCGATAAGCCATGGCAGATCAGAAGCGAGGGAAGCACAAAAACCTCCTTCAGAATGAAACCGTACAATTGGATCTGCGCCGATCAGTTGCTGGATGAAAGAACATAGATCTGGTATCCTCTCGCTCCTTCAGTTGTGATTTCATTTCACGATGAAGTTCGCCAAGTTATGCCATGTCAAAGTTTGGATCGCAGCGAAAAGAATCTTGTGGCGTGCGAATTGCGAACCCGTTCGAAACCTTTCGGATCCGAACTGTTTAAAATGGTTCGCAGTTTCCCACTCGCGGTGTGATTCATAAAATCGTGCGATTGTATCGAAGAGACGAAGAGGAGATGACTCGCATGTATCGTCGTGTATCATTTGCTAATCGCGATACATCTCGTTTCTGAGGTTGTTATGTAGTTTCACGAAGACTCAAGTAATTAACTTCTCATTTTTATTCAATTGAAATTGTAGGCCAATTGGAATACCCTAGCTAGTTAATAGGATCAGTGAAAAAATTAACTTTTCATTTTTATTCAATTGAAATTGTAGGCCAATTGGAATACCCTAGCTAGTTAATAGGATCAGTGAAAAATTCGATGGCTGTTGCATCATGCAAAATAAAAATTGAATAATTCAGCAAACATTTTTTTTTATTTCAGGTTAAAGAAGCAGTCTTTCTTTCCATATATAACTGATAGTTTTAGAGGTGTACGATAAATTCGTCAATTCATCAAAATCCATTTCATCCACCCGATTCGACTCATTTACACCTCTTTTTTATATTTAAATTTAATTCTTAAGTGTTTACATTATATCTATTGATGTTTATATTGTATAATAATTAGGTTTTAGGATAAATGAATAACCATTTTCATGTATCCAATCTGAACTAGAGCTATCAGAAAAACTAACAGTTTGTGGATCGCTCATGACTCGTTCTGGATTAACTCAAATTTGGCTTGCTCGTTAAACTCGTTAAGTTTATAAGCCAAGCTTTACTTAGGTCTGACTCGGCTCGCTGAGCTCATTAAGTCCGTTAAACTATTAATATCTATTATTTATATTATTCTATTATAAATTTTTAATGTAATATATAAGTTACTAGTATTTTGTTCGTACGTTGCTATGAGTGATGTTTTTAAAAATACAAAAAAAAAATTTCATGAGAAAATAAAGAAAATAAGAATTGAAGATAATTTAGTAACTAATGTGAATTCCAATCATGAATATGAAATTAATGTAAAATAAATATAGAATTGAAAAAAAAATTAACATTCAAAATTTAAAGAAAACTTATATTCATAAAGGAGAATAATTTAAGGAAAGTTTATATACAACTTATTTTCTTTCTTTCATAATACTTGTGTACAGATGCAATAGTTTCGACCTCACAACTCCTTTGTTCTTTAATTCTTCTAATTTACCCAAACTACAGAAAGATTGTAGCTTCTTCCTGGTGCAAGTATTTTCCCAAAATAATTGGATTTCCTGGTCGAACTCTTTTTTTTTTTTTTTTTTTTGTAATAGTACCTAATTATGATTTTGTTATGATACTCGATACAATCATAAGAACATTAATGCTATTTCTCATCTGGTTCTATGGTGGTTATGGAATTGTGGGGGCCCAGGTGCCATTGGGTTGTGGTGCGGTCTTTGCGCAGAAATATAACAAGGTGCAACCACCTTCGCAATAACAGTGCATTCTTTCTGATGTTTCATTTGCATGAAAACATGCCTAGATTATGATAAAATATAATTGAGCGTGAGTGAGCTATTGTATCTTTTTAATTGAATCTGTTATTACATGATTTTATATTGTTCTTTTAGGTTGATGGTATATATGGATGCCCTTGTTGTGAAGTAGACTCGCAAGTTTGCAAAAGAGTATGTACTCGCGATTGAACCAATTGTTAATCTAGCATTTTTGTTTATTTTTTTTATTGTTGTCCGACAAGCACGACCTTTTCCTCCCTTTGTTAAATTTCTCTTCTCCATCAATAATCAGACGCCATTTTGGTGCCAAGTAAAAATATATGGTTGGGTCAACAGAAGCATGATATATCTCACTTACATTTTTGTGTATCTAGATTTTTGAGATAGACACTTATAGATATCATGATCACTTGATGTCTGATCCAGGTAATAGCACATATTATGCTCATGTAGGGGTGAATCTATAGTGCTCTAGGATCAGGTAAGTGTTTGATCTTGATTTTTGATATTTTTCAGAAGTTTAATAGTATTTACTGATTGTGTCTAATTCTAAACTCAAATTAGATCTTACATTGGATCGAGAATAAACTTTGAATGAAAAATTTGGCTCAATAAGCAAAACCTTTGATGCTAATCAATAGCATGTAATTTTTTTTTGAAGGGAGTATGTAATTTTGATGTTAGTCGCCTCTATCGGGAACAAATTAATACCCTTGCTGAGTGCAATGAAGGCAGAGGAAGCTCTCTAGAGGGATCGGTCTTCTAATTCTATTCCACCAGCGCTGTTGAATCTCGTCGCCAAACATCTCAGAGAAATCCCTGATTTTGTTCGATTTCGTGCTCTCTGCACAGCATGGCGCTTCTTCTCCACCCCAATATTCGACCTACCCCCACAATTCCCTTGGATTCATGTTGACTGGAAATGTCTGGACGACCCAGCTCTCAGATTCTACTCCATGTCCTCTGACAAAACATACACCATTCCTGCTCCAAAATATCTGGGCAAGCGGCTCTATCAACTATCCCAAGGGCTTCTGATTGCCGAGCTCTGTGACATTGATCAGCATACCTGTCAACTCTCTCTTCTAAATCCGTTTAACAATGATCAAATTCCTCTCCCCTCATGTGATTACTGCCTTTGTCGTGGGCATCCACAACATCGATTAGGGTGAACATGGGCTTTGTTGCGCAGTTTGCATCACTTCAATTTCTGAATCTAAATTTGTTTTCAGTTGTCTTGGCCATGACTGCTGGTTTGATCTTAAATTCAACTACGACGTCATTATGTACGAAAACTTTTATCTGAAAGGTATGATTTTTATTGTAATCTTTTATAAAATTCTCAGGAAGATCTCGTTTGAGGTGGAGATGATCGACATACCAACCGGTGCCAAATATACTGGTTTGTTTCCAATTTATGCTGCCTTTGAGCTCAATGATTCTCCTGAGTTGCAATTTTTTACCACTGATACTTGGAATATTACTTTTCCTATGAATTGTTATCCTCCTGACCTATTTTTATTTGTAGGTTTATGAAATACAAACTTGCAATAAAATCATTGTTGTAGTTCTTTTAACAAGCATCAACAGTCATATTGTTTCAGCTTTCTGATAAGTTTTGTTTATTCTAATTGGTGTGGTATGTTGTATCTGAGGTCCTTGTTATATATGCAGTTTTAGGACGACAAAGTAATTTAATTTTCATTTCTTATTCAATTGAAATTTTAGGACAATTGGAATAACGTGAGTTCTCTCTCCAGATCAACGAAAAAAAAAATCATTTCTGGTCGAAGTAGCATTCTGAATACACCAAAATATAAAAAAAATTTGAACTTCCTTCAATTGAGTGTTTCTCTAATCAATAAAACTGCACGAACCATTCTGTTTGTATTATATAAATGCTTTAAAGAATAATATGCACCTTATGTTGGCAATTTTATTAACATATATAAATTATACGGAGTATTGTTATATTATTATTATTATATAGTATAATTTAGAGTTAATTTTCTGACAGATCACTGAATTTTAATGTTTATTCATATTTGATCACTGAACTTTTATTTATCTATTTTTAGTCACTGATTTTTGATGTTTATCCATATTTGATCACTCAAATTAGTTTTTTCATTCGAAAATAATTGAAATAAAATTATATTTGTTGTCAAAATTAATTGGAATGAAAAATAGATAAATAAAATAAAATTATATTTGCTTTTTCATTAGTTTTTTAATTATATTTGAGTGAAAAAACTAATTGGAGTGATCAAATATGGATAAACATCAAAGTTCAGTAACTAAAAATGAATAAATAAAAATTTAGTAATCAAATATGAATAAACATCGAAGTTTAGTGACGTATGAGAAGATTAACCTATAATTTAGAAGCACTAGTGAAAAACGATCTGTTAATTAATGTTGTTTTCAATCGTCTACAGAAAGTGGCGAGTGCAAAGATCAAGGTAGATAGATTCTTTTTGTGAGGTAAGTAGGTCAAAAAAAAAAAAACTGCATTGACCTATATATAAACACAATATGTATAAACACTCAAACTGCACGAAACACTAAAAAAACACAATATGTATAATATAAACGGTTCAATTGTGTATTTCTCTAATCAATAAAACTGCACGAACCATTCTGTTTGTATAATATAAACGCTTAAAGAGTAATATGCACCTTATGTTGGCAATCTTATTAACATATATAAATTATACGGAGTAATATGATTATATTATTATTATTATTATTATACAGTACAATTTAAAATCACTAGTTAAAAACGATCTGTAATTAATGTTGTTTTGAATCGTCTTCAATTAGGTCAATGCAGTTTGATCATCCCATCTGTAATCGACTCAAGCATTGAAAATGCTAGATCATAGGTCCGGTTACAGCTACACAGTTCCTGTACAAAAAAATGTTTGTGTTGTGTTAAATCCGAACAAGAAATAGAGTAAAATATTAAGCTTGAGAATCTATGGTACAACATACAAGGTGGAGACCTCCTTAAGAAGTAGAAATAATATTATTATTTCGATAAATTAATTTATTTAATGAATTTTAGACTAAATAGAAGAAGACTGAAGAGTGTTAAATCGTGTATATTAAGCTATAAATGGTATAAAAATTTAGCTATTGTAGAATAATAATTATTATTTGATTATGTTGTATTATATTATTATATTATTATATTATGATTATGATTATTATTTATTATTATTATATTATTATCACTATTAGTATTATTATATTTGATAGCCCTAGGATGGTGGTATTTAAAGGCTAAAATAGTGCAAGATTGTAAAGAACATAAGGTAGAAATGTATAAACCGATTTGGGGCTTAGTGTTCAAGTGTAATGGCAGCGGAAGACAATTCAATTCGATACAATTCTCACAAGAATACAGCAATCAAAGAAATGAGAGAAAAAAAAGAAAAGATCAAACAAGAACACAATATGTAATGAAGTTCAGCTTAAAAATGTTTACATCTCCGGGACTCCCAACCTCCAACAATTGAGGTTGAGCCGAAACACTAAAAAATATAATTTTACACTTGTAGAACTTAGCCCCTTATACAAAAATGAGCTGCCAAACATATCTATAACAAGAGTGACAACACACTAAAAAAGGTGAGCGATAACACACTAAAAATAAAAAGTGAGTGACAACACACTCAAAAAATGTGAGCACTACAACTCAAGAAAGATGAGTACAACAACTCAAAATAATTTACAAGTAGATCACGAAAGATCAAGTTGGGAGAATAAAGAGAAACTAGATTGAACTTAAACAAGAATTTGGCTAAATGAGTGTTTCTATCTATTAAATTATCTCTCTAACTTTATATATGACTAGTAAGCTCTCTCTAGAGTAATGATTTAGCTAAATAGATCAATCATAATCATTGAGAGATGTGATCTTTTTAAAATAGATCTGTTGAAACAGATGAAGAAATTATTTTCGGCCTGAACCGTTATAACGGTTTAAAAATCATTATAGCGACTTAGAAAGAACAATTGTTGGAACTAATTAAGCTGAAACGGTACAATGATTCACTGAATCGTTATGTGTTTTATAAATCATTACATAATGACACGCTCTGGTTTCGATGAGAACTTTTTTGCCTTAGAATATTTTTTAGTATTAAGATGAACATTTATAACGATTACTGAACCGTTATAATTTTTTTTAAATTCAACATTGTTTTGCAAATTGACAAATCAAAGAAGATGTTTAGTGTAACAATCTCCTCCTTTTGTCGATTTACAAAACATTTATGGGTGCATAGATATAACATATGATATGTGAATTTCACCAAAAACTTATCCCCCCTTTTTAGAAATCGAGCAAAAGAGCACGAATAAATAATTTATTTCAATTTAGCTCCCCCTTATTATATGCACTCTGTAAAAGATAAAGAATTTAAAATACTTTCAAAATAAAAAATATAATTCATTAAAAAAAAACTAACTCCCCCTAATTATGTGGTATATACGGTTTGAAGGAAAGATTAACTATTGAGGTCTCTAATTTTTAATTTTAGAAACTCAAATAATATTTATGATGTTGTTTTCCTTTCTAACTTTACAATTAAGTGAGATATGACCAATATGACAATAATAATTGTAAAATACACATGTTTGAGACTTCTTACTATCCTTAACAAAAATATTTTGATAGCTTTCTTTTAATCCTTGAGTTTGAGTCTTGGTTTTTTTTTAGAAATATTTTTATGGTTTTGAGAAATAACTCGTTTATGATAATATTTTTGAGTTTTGGTTTGAAAACTATCTTGATTTTTAAACTCATAAAACCATCCATCGGGGGCCTTTTGAAATATAATATGTTTGATCAACTAGGATTGAAAAATATAGAATTGTTGCTTTGAATTTTTTTTTGTCCTTTATTAATCTTTTTATCAAATTGGTTATATTAAAATACATAATTATGTTTCTTATTAAAATATTTAGCATTACTAATTTTTTTATTTTTGCATTCGACCCTTGACCTTATTTCTCTTTTGGTTTAGGACAATTTGAAGTCTTAGAAGATTTATTATATCCAAGACCCGACTTGTTGCTAAGCCTTTGACCTACAACCTTGTCTAAATCCATTGAAATAATGCTTGTTAAAGTACATGAGAACTTTAGTGCCCTATTTTTAGTTTATAAAGTGTACACTTTTACTTTTAATGTTGTAACTTCATCTAAGTGCATTTGACAATTTTTTTCCAGATTTTACAATTTAGACTCATAAGATTGAACGTTTAACTCAAACTCTGAAATTTTATTTTCAAGTCTCAATTATCTTTTTGAGAAGATGAATCATGAATAAGACTCTCTAAACTAGATAAAAAAGATTCAATTTCAACCTCATCATCCAAATTATTTACATTTTCAACACAAAATTCATCATTCTCAACAAAATCATCATCATTATCCCAAATGGTTGTAGTGCAAGGTACTACTTGGTTTTGCAATTAAAATTCTTGAGAAAATTATACCTTATGTGTAAATGAGTCCATCTTCATATTCTTGGATATGACAATGTCATGTAGGATCTCCAATATGTACAGGTCGGTGATGTTGTTTCTTGCTACAATCTCAACAACATCTACCATGAGTGAGCTCTCTTTTACTTCCGCAATTAGGGTAAGGTTGAGCGGATTTCTTTCATCATTCTTTCTCTCAACATAGTTGCTTGTAGCTAGTATAACACCAATTCTCTCAAAGTTTTGCTTCTTCTTATGTGAAAAGACCAATGAACAATCGTGTGTTGTATGACTTTCTTTATGGCATGAGAACCATAATCACGTCATTCCTTTCTCATCTCGCTCTTTATTGTGTTCATTCTCTAGATTTAATATTCTTTCAAATATTTTTGTGATGATTTAATCGTTCATAGAAGATGAGCTAGATGATGTTTTGCTCGAATAGTAGCGCGATGAAGATTTTTTAGCTTGAAGTGTGATTTTTTTGAGCTTTGGTGTGAGCTCTCTATTTTGTCGTAATTTCTTCTCAAAGCATAAAAGATGAGTGAATACTTCTTCATGTGTGAATTCGCCAAGAGTGCCTTGTATTGCTTCTAGAGTGCTTATCATGCTCTCCCATCTTGGTATTCTCATCATTGCCCTAAAAATCTTGCCTACAATCTTAGAGTTAGACAAACCTATCGATAATAAGAGTGACGACACACTCAAAAATGTGAGTGAAAACACACTAAAAAACAAGAAGTAAGTGACAACACACTCAAAAATGTGAGTGACAACAAACTCAAAAATAAGAAGTGAGTGACAACACACTCAAGAAATGCGAGCACTACAGTTCAAGAAAGGTGAACACAACAACTCAAAACAGTTTACAAGTAGATCATAAATGATCAAGTTGGGAGAATGGAGAGAAGCTAGATTGAGCTTAAACAAGAATTTGGCTAAATGAGTGTTTCTATCTCTTAGATTATCTCTCTCACTTTGTATATGTGGCCAGTAAGCTCTCTGGAGTAATGATTTAGCTAAATGGATCAATCATAATCAGTGAGAGAGGTGATCATTTTAAAATAGATCTTCTGAAACAGATGAACAATCTATTTTCGGCCTGAACCGTTATAACGGTTTGAGAATCATTATAACAACTTAGAAAGAATAGCCGTTGGATCTGATTGAGCTGAAACGTTATAACGATTCACTGAATCGTTATACGTTTCATAAATCGTTGCAACGATTACTAGATCGTTACATAACGATACACTCTGATTTCTATGAGAACTTTTATGTCTTAGAATATTTTTGAATATTGAGATGAACCGTTATAACGATTACTGACGGTTCACTGGGCAAAAATATTTTTCTTTGTTGTTTAAGCTCAATTTATCTTAAATAATTCAACCCAGTTTGAGTCTAATTAAACCTAAGTTTAATGCAATCTTGATTAAGCTCTTGTATCTCATCATTAGTTTTGATTCTTGTGCACTAATCCATTTATATTTTAATCCCTACACAAAACTCAAACAAGATAAATTGTAAAATTCAAAATTGTTTTGCAAATTGACAAATCAAAGAAGATATTTAGTGTAATAATATTATATTTTATTATAATTATATTATTATTATTTTTATTATGCTTATGCTTATTAATATATTATTATATTATATTATATTATGATTATGATTATATTATCATCACTTTAGTATTATTATATTATTATTTTATGATTATGATTATTATGATATTATGATTATTATTTTTTTATCATTATTCCATGATTATTATCATATTATTACTATTGTTTTACTGTTATTATTATTTTATTATTATTATCATCATCATCATCATCATTAGTATCATAATTATCTACATTTTAACTATTCTGATTAACAACTGCCAAATAATATTTTACTTCTCTGAGTAATAAAAAATATCATCATCATTCTACTATTTTTCTAAAATGACACTATTCTATCACATTTTTAAAATTATCACTCTTATGCTATTCCTTGATTTATAAAACCAACCCTACAACTTTACCAAATCTGGTATCTTGTTGCCTCCATTGAGCCAACTGGGAGGGAATTAAAACCTTGACCAATTTAGATTTGAACGGGTAGCATGCTGGATGAAGTGCACGGTTCTTTAAATCGGAAAATTCATCAAGAAAAAAAGATAGAAAATTTGGACTACTATTTGTTAATTTATTTTAAAATCCATATTGATTGATTGGAGAAATATTACCAAAATTGTATAGAAAATAGATTCGAATGTTTAACATATATCTGCTTGATTGTTGTTAATTTTGAATTAATGTCATTCGATCAACTTTCATTTGTTCTCCAATATATACAATTTAACTTTTATCCAAATTGGGATATGCGCATAGGTATTAGCTAGGTTAATTCTTCCAGAATTTTAATTATAAAATCATATCTAGTAGCTTCTTAAGCCAGCTTATAATTTAATTTATATAAAAATAGACATCGTGACAAATTCTGAAAAATTCAATGAGCAATCACCAATTGAATTCTCGTGAAAATCAACAGAATTAACTAATATTAATATATATATATATATATAATATATTTGAGATCAGATATGATAATGGTTAATACTGTTTTCATGTGCAAGTAAGACGTATCAATAGACTTGTTCAATATGTAGAGGGGAAAAAAGGAATGAACACTGACAACAACGATTCGAAACCCAAAATAAACAATGACGAACGATGTTAACAGCACCTTGTATTATAAATAAAAATTTAGAAATACTAAGTTGTATTTCTGGACTTCGCCCCATAATATAGTAATAAAATAAATAATTGAAAATAAAATTTTTAATACATAAAATTTCAGATTAATTTAGAATACAATTCTTTAAATGCTAAAGATATATATATATATATATATATATATATATATATATATATATATATATATATATTAGGCTATGGTGCTTTACAAAATACAAAAGCGTTGTGTGCTTTGCACTCTATTTTTAATTTTAAGTCAAAAATGATCAATCCAAACCGCTCAATCTAATCTCCATATCAAAATCTATTAGTAAACCAAATTTTATATTTTTTGAAATTTATTTGCTATTTTTTTTTGGATAGAGGGAAACCATCATTTTTGGATGAACCAAAATTCTCAGATCAAATCATTTTTCTCCTCATCAGAAAAAATAGCAAAAAAATTCTAAAAAATATAAAATTTGGTTTACTAATAGATTTTTATATGAAGATTAGATTGAACGGTTCAGATCGATTATTTCTAACTTGAAATTAAAAATAGAACGCAAAGCACACAACGCCTCTGTACTTTGCAAAGCACCATAGTCGGACTCTCTATATATAATAATTATTATTAATATTATTACAAATAATATAATTAAATACATAATAATTTATAAAGAACCATAAAAAATAAATCATTTTATGAGTTAAATTTCACCTTGAATATATTACAAATATTAGTTTAAATGTGGAAAGAGGAAAAAAGGAAAAAAAAATATGAATCATTAGGTTGAAGTAGATGAAAAATATTTAAACAAAATAAATAGTGAATAAATATTGATGATGTGACATGTGTGAGATCTAGAAGTCTTAATCCTCCATAAGGAGTATAATTATACATGTATTTTTTTTTATCGATATGGACATTCTGTATATATGATCCAGTTTTTAATGAGTTAACTTATTTGGAATATATAAGATTTTGTTATTCAAATTAACTACTAATTTTTAATTAAGTTTAATAATAAAGAATAAAGTACTTTATCTGAAAACAGTAGCATCGAACATGATGTGTTTGTATATAATTAAGCTTCCAGTAACATATATAATACCGTCCCGTAGGCACTGTATACCGATTTATATAGTTGTGCATTTATCAAGCTGACTTGCAACAGCTTTGCAGGAGCCATATAATATTGGCATATATAATTTCATCTCCTGTTGATTTGTTAGGAGGCATTCTAATTAAAAATATTATTATAGTTGGAGGCATTCTAATTAAGAATACTATTAGTTGTGCATTAGAATAAGTTATCAAACGCACGATGCACACGCTACTTTAGATAAGTTAATTAATCACATAAAAGTACGATGATATTGTGTCACAGTTAAACATTAATATTTGTGGTCAAAATTGAATTCTTCCAAGTATTATAATTAAATTCAAAATTGTGCTAATTAAGCACATGTTCAGTAATCTTTGGTAACTAATTAAGATGAATTACTTTGTAAAAGGTTCTCATATATTAAAATAGTAAACCGATAAAATTACTTCAAAATAAATGCTGCCAATAGGTTAACTCATTTTTTACAAAATGAGCTGTTATTTAATTAAATAATGTGAAAAAATTGATTCAACATTTCTGCTAGAGAAGCAAAGATCAAAATGGCGCCGTAGCGTAAATCATGCAACCTTATCAATTCAATAAAATATTGTTTTTTTAGTTGAATAAAATATTGTTAGCATGAAGTCAATAACTAAAAAGCTTCGGGTACATTCGGAGTACATCAAATTAAAAAATTAATTTTAAAGATTTTCCAACAGTTGATTTTAAATTGAGATTCATAATAATTATTAAAAGTATGAATTTTGAATCTCAAAATATATTTAAAATATAAATTTTTATACAAAATAAAAAGAACTTTTTAAAATAATTTTTTAATTAGAAAGGCTAAAACATATCAGACCCCATAAATAAGGTAGATACGTACGGATAATACTATTTGAGATAACATCTCAATTATAAAATGCTCCACCAGATGTTAGAAACTCTCATTGTCTGAATCCATACTTTCAATTAATGGCCTCTCAAGATGCCGCCAACTCCAACCGGACCATAACTGTGGAGGTCACAAATTGGCTCAAATTATACAGTGACGGCACAGTGGAGCGGTCCGGTCCTCCCGAGGCCGGACCGCTCTTAATGCCAGTTGCACCATATGATGAACCTCGCAATGGCATCACTGTGCATGACTTGACCACTGATCCTCCGATCCGTGTGTATCTTCCTGAAGCGGCCACTAATCCAAGCCACCGCCTCCAGATCTTGCTCCATTTCCATGGTGGAGCTTTCTGTGTGTCACATCCATCTTGGGCTCTGTACCATGAATTCTACGCTAAACTACCGACTGCTCTACAAGCTGCTGCAGTAGTTTCTCCTATCCTTCCTCTTGCCCCAGAGCACCGGCTCCCAGCAGCCATTGATGCTGCCTTCTCGGCACTCCTCTGGCTCCGCTCAGTTGCCACTGGTGAAGCGGAGGTGACATCCGTTTCTGAACAGTTGCGTGAAACCGGTGACTTCTCCCGTGTTTTCCTTATCGGAGATAGTTCAGGTGGAAACCTTGTGCATGAAGTATGTGCCCGGGCAGGTGCAGTTGGGCCCGGGTTTTTGCATCCGGTCCGAATCGCTGGTGGCATCCTTCTTGACCCAGGATTTGCTAGTACTAAGCGAAGCCAGTCAGAGCTGGAGAACCCCCAGGGCCCGTTCATGAATTGGGAAATGATTGATAAGCTGTTGGCACTGGCAGTACCTGTCGGTGGAACCAAAGACCACCCGTACGTGTGCCCCATGGGGGAAGAAGCACCGGCAATGGAAGGGCTTAACATGCCTCCCCTTCTGGTGGCGGTGGCGGAGTTGGATTTGTTAAGGGATCGACAGTTGGAGTATTTTGAAGCTATGAAGCAAGCAGGTAAAGAGGTGGAATTGGTGCTGAGTCATGGCATGGAGCATGTTTTCTATCTTAACAAGTTTGCAGTCGAGGCGGATCGGGTTACCGGCGAACGTACCAGAGAGCTGGTTCAAGAGATCAAGAAATTTGTTGCCTCTCATTAATGTCAGCAAGTGTGAATGTAGTGAAATTGAAAGTCAATTTTGATGGCTTGGAGGCAGCTAAGATTACTTCAAACATGTAAAACCGACTAAGCAAATTAAGAAAAGAAATTCAATTTGGATTTGTATTATCTCTTGCACGATTATAACTCTCCATTTCCTCTATCACCACTTATCTATATTATATTAAAAATCGTTAGCAAATTCAGATTCTACAAAATCAAGCGTACAGCCAGATGGATCTGTTATCCATTTGTGAACTGGGCTATTATCCATCTAAATTCAAGATTATGTGAAATCTTGTTTGTTATATATATGTGAATCTTTTTTTCTTGTTACATTCAAGATTATGTGAAAACTTTGTTTGATATACACATGTATGTAAATTCTTATTCTGCTGCGTAATTTCAGTACGCCTTTTGCCTGTCATATTAACTTTGATCTGCTTTTTCTTTGTTTTCTTCTAATAGCTGTGTTCTTTTCATGGGGTTGAATATAGGGGGGCACTTTTTCTACTTTGGTCCTCCGGGCTTTCAGATTTTACATTACAAAACTCGGTGTCTGAGGCCTCAAGAACTTTTTACAGTAAGGTCTCATTTTTATGGCCTGTATCAGCATTGATTGTAATTACCTTGTTATTAGAATCATAAAAGTTAGTATCTTATGATTCACGATTCGATACGATAACACCATAACCAACTGATAAACCAACAAACAGGGTTATAAATGTTATGATCGAAAAGGAAAAAACTCCTTATTTCAAGAAATGTAACATTTCTTGAAAAAGATTTTTTTACAAAGCTATTGAAACAAATAACAATAATATATTATTATCAAATGAATTTGTGCTACCATGCTATACTAACTAAGGAAGGAGAGAAGTACCTATAGAAAATCATGCTCAATCAGGTACACAAGAAATCGAGCATCATGAGGAAGCCCAAGAAGAAGGTGATAGCTCGGAGGAAACTTAAGAAGAAGAAATATCGTTGAGAAGGTCAAGTCGACAAGTGCAACCTTCAACAAGATTAAGGGATTTTATAATATATTCGGTACATTATCCAATCCAAAATTATATTTCTTACAATCATATCTCTAATGAACATTATGCGTTTCTAAGTTCCTTGTCAAGAATTGAAGAACCAATAAACTATGAGATAACAAAACTTGAGCCAAAATGGTACAAGACAATGAATGAAGAACTTAATGCATTAGAAAGAAATCAAACTTGGAAAGTATGCTATTTGCCAAAAAATAAAAAAACTAGTTGGATGTAAATGGATATATAAAATTAAATATTATAGCGACGGTACCGTGGAACGGTATAAAGCTAGATTAGTTGCTAAAGGCTATACCCAAACTCATGGTATTGATTACCATGAAACATTTGCACCGGTTGCAAAAATGAACACTGTACGAATATTATTGTCAATAACGGTAAATCATAATTGGAACCTTTACCAAATGGATGTGAAAAATGCAGTCCTCCAAGGGGCGCTTGAGGAAGAAGTATATATGAAAACTTTGTTTGATATACACGTATGTAAATTCTTATTATGCTGCGTAATTTCAGTACTCCTTTTGTCTGTCATATTAACTTGGATCTGCTTTTTCTTTGTTTTCTTCTAATAGTTGTGTTCTTTTCATGGGGTTGAATATAGGGGTCACTTTTTCTACTTTGGTCCTCCGGGCGTTCAGATTTTACATTCCAAAACTCGGTGTCAGAGGCCTCAAGAACTTCTTACAGTAAGGTCTCATTTTTATGGCCTGTATCAGCATTGGTTGTAATTACCTTGTTATTAGAATCATAGAAGTTAATATCTTACGATTCACGATTCGATACGATACAAATAGATAAGGATACAAATTTATACTTTGTATCTCTAGATAGAAAAATCTTAAAAATCGTGTTTGTATCTTTTTGTATCTCACTACGATACGTATCCCAACGATATAATAAATTTAAGATACGTATATTTTTTTGACTTTACCTCTTCCGCTCGATCAGAAAACCCTAGTGGTTATTCTCAAGTTTTGTTATCTATTTGCATCCTATTCGGCGATCAGAAAACCCTAGTGGGAGAGGAAAAAAAGGCGAAAAGAGACAAAAAAAACGATAAAAAAAGAGAGAAAATATGCTAGAGATTGAGAGAAAAGAGTCAAAAACTTCAAGTACGAGACAATGCAAGTAGGTAACTCTTATTTATTTTATTCTCCAATGCATGGACGGATGTAGTAAGGTTCAAGGGGGGTCAGTTGACCCTCTAGATTTTAAAAAATAGTGATTTTCGATTAAATTATTACCCAATTAGTTAATGAGTTTAAATCTGATAAGTTATTACAATCCGATTACTGACCCCCTTTAACTAAAATCTTGCATTCGCCCTACTCCCATATCTCTCTCACAACACGTGTAGTGTTTCTGTGAAGCATCCAAAATTATAGACAATTATATTAATTTTTGAAGACTCAAATAATATAGTTAGGGCTATTAGATTATGTTAATTATTTTTTTATTTTATTCTTCTTAGATATTTGTTCCACATGTGCTTATTGTAATTTATTTTGTAGTGATTTTATTAGATGAAATAGAATTATTTTATTTTATTCTCTTTAAATATTAATTAATATTATCATTAGATTACCATATGAGCTATAATAAAACTATGTGCTTAGAAGAGTGGTAATTTTGGAAGAGTGATAGAATAGTGTCTTTTTGGAAGAGTGGTATTCTTGACTATTCAGAAGAGCGAAAATATCGTTTGGTAGCTGTAAATCAGAATAGTTAAAATATGGATAATTATGATACTAACAATGATGATGATAATAAAAAAAATAGTAAAATAATAATAATAATAATAATCCATAATCATAATAATAAAAATAATAATATTCATAGTTGTAATCATAATAATATAATATAAATATAAATATAAATAAAATATAATATAATAAAAAATATAATTATAATCATAATCATAATAATAATAATAAATAACTATAATTTTAATAATATAATCATAATATAATAATATAATGATAATATAACCATAATAAAAATATAATAATATTAAATAATCATAATTATAATAATAAAATAATAAAATAATAATAATAATAATTATTATTATTATTATAATAATATAATAATAATATAATAATAATAAATAATCATAGTTATAATAATAAATAGTCATAATTTAATAATATATACTAAAATTATATTATTAAAATATAATGATAGTAAATAATAGTAAAATAAATAATATTATAATACTAATAGTGATGATAAAAAAATAATAATCATAATATTAATATAATAATAATCATAATATAATATAATATAATATAATAATATTAAGAAATCGTAACCATAATCATAATCATAATCATATAATACAACATAATCAAACAATAATCTCTATTTCGAAGAGAGTTAATCCGGTATACCACTTATAACTTGGTATACCAGATTAGTACTCTTCCACACTCTTCTACTTAGTCTAAAATTTATTTGACAAATTAATTCATCGGAATAACAATTCTATTCTATTTTTTTGCTATTCCATTAAGTGCCAAACATACCCTTGAAGAATAATATTTTACCATCAACTCTCAATAGATCCCAAACACAATCTGATGCATTGATCTGGAATCTTACACCGGACAAGAACTACAGTTGTAAGTCATTCTACACATTTCTCACTGATTTTCCCTCACCATCCGATCCCATTGTCGTATTTGGAAGCTCAAAGTGCCGCTAAGGATACTGGTTTTTGCTTGGTTTATCTTGAAAAATAAAATCCTCACAATTGATAATCTTCAAAAGAAGGATGAACAATGGTTAACATGTGTACTCTTTGTAGAATGAATGAGGAAGCAGTCCTACATCTCTTTGATGGTTATTTTTTCTTCCGAGAATCTTTGTCTTCTATTCTTCTATCTCTGGGACAGTACAACCAACTGCCTTCAATTTCACAATTGCTGCAACCAATATATCAGAGTATCCAGTCAACTAATATTCCAAGGATGATTAGGGAAACAATCTTACTAACTACTTTCGTGGTTTGGAGGGAAAGATGTTTGAGAATTTTCACGGGACGATACAAGACAGTTCAGGATATGAGTTCTGAAATAAAATAGGAAGCGATTCTAACTTCTGAATAAATATTCATGATCGTTTTTGTTCCTTTGCTCCAGTCATTCTCTTCAGCTTCAATTTTAATTGTTATTTTCATCTTTTATTATTCGCATTTTGTGTCAAATCTTTTCAATGTTTTCTTTTTGCTCACTGCTTGTGAGATTTTTGTTTTACTTCAAACAATAGTTTACTTAATCTTGTAATCATCTCTTACAAGTAATAAAAAGTTATGGAGCTTGATCCCTATCTTTTTCTCAAAAAAAAGGAAATCCGCTATCAATTTCGTCAAAATAGCCATTGTAAATTAATACCTCCCAAATATTTATAAATTCCCAATGTAGTATCAACATCCAATTTAATGGCAATAAAACCACAACGATGATAATATATACAACCTATTTTTTCTTTAAAAATATTAGATGTGATTTGAAAGTTGTGGAAGGAATGGATCAATTCTGATACAGTTTTGTAAACAACTCATCATATATCGAGGATTCAGAAATTCATTTTGAAGTTTTGGTTGCACTTGAAAGATAATTATAATATTTCCAAATCATGACATTTTTGCATGATAAACCTATATAAATTGTATATATTTTAATTTTATTATTTATTTTGTTGGTTGACATAAATATTTGCTAAATATACTTGTGAAAAATTTCCTTTCCAATTTGCTGTTAAATAAATATAGTTTTGAAATATATTTTCTACATTTACTAATTAAGTATTGCAGAGTATGGCCCACAAAGCCATTCGTCTACACTGATGAATTTGTAATTTCTAGCTCGTGTGGTATTACGAGGGAATAGTGTTCCTGGATATATTTTTCATATTGTTATTCATTATTCAATTAATGATGCCACAGCCCACAGGGGAATTGCTATCCAACTAGCTAGGCAACTTGTGCAGTCTAAATTCTTCTCATATTTTTGAACCTGTTGAAAGTCTAAAAGAAAGAATTCGTCAAATATTGTTCTGGAATTAACTATTTAACAAAGTGCACCGACTTATAGGTGACCTTAGATAAATTAGGAGAGAGAGGAAACAGTGATTAAGATACAAAAATAAATAGTAATTAGACAAGATGAAAATGTAATAAAAAATGTAAATTAAATTTTGAGCTGGATGTGACATGTGAGTTATAAACAGCTAGCTTATAGCCTCATGCAGTCCTTGTTACCACATGCAGTCCTTGTTACCACGTGTATCTGACATGTTCTCAGTACTTCTGTATTACCATTGGTCGGCTGTGGTCCCCTTTATGTGTTTATAGATTTCACCTTTATCTTCTTTTTTGGGCATAATCCATATTATTCATCTTTAAATTAAAATCAGTTTCTTTTCATTTTTTTTTCTTTTTTTTTCCAGCGTGGTTGTGCTTGTGCACCTTTCAAAGAGTACTAGGTTCAATTAATTCATAGTAGATCAGCTATTTGCATTGAAACAGAATCAAGTTGGGCCGCTACAATCAGTAATGTCATAATAACAAAAGAGTAAATAACTTAATATCATGTTTAGACTTAAATTCTTACTTTATTTCATATTTATCTATGAACTCTTTAATATTTTTTTATATATCCCCTTTAACTCTTCAAATACTTTAATATTAATCCATATTTAAATAGAGTTAATCTGGCTCAACCAAAAGTTCATCAAATTCTATTTTCTATGTTAATAAATAAATATTTTATAAAATACCCTTTTTCATTTAACAGGCCAGCATGCATGAGCTCGGTAAACACTAATAAGAATTACATCATTTCAGAGATACTTGTATTTGAAATCCGATTTCTCTCAGAAATTTAAATGACTCTGCTACTTCAACTGGAGGGCCTTCAATATCAATTGGTATTGACTCATATTTGTAATATCTTTCAATGATCAAACAGCAAGCTATTCGAAAGAAAAAAAAAATCTTTTTGTGTACTCAGGTGCAGTACACCATGCATAGACAAACTTTTCAATTCCGGAAGTTGTATCAATTGGACAAACTACTGAACAAATTGACAAAAAAAGTACTGTCATATGAGAATACTATCAGTTTATTTTTTGAAATATTAAAACAATATACTATTATATATTATAAAAAATCTTTTTATTAAAACAAATTAAATCCAACTAGTAAATATATAATGCAAAAACGTACGATATTAATTCATGAGCTGCTCGATATAATATAATTACATAGACTTAGCATAAAAAAATGTCTTCTAAAATTGCAAATGTTCCATAATTAAAAAATAAAAAAATTGCAGAAAGAGTCTTTTGTTTTTGCTACGAGGGCCTTCGATATCAATTGGATATAATATATCCGTCGTACGTACATCACCTTTATCTTGTAGCAACAAAGGAAAACTATTATTGCAATGCGAAAGTCATAATATTAACAAAATTAGTTCTTAATCATATTTATCAAATTGAAGAATTAAATCAGTTTACTGGAAACATTGTTATTATGAGACTGAAAACCATAAACTAGATCACTGATCAATTACTGACTATACTTATATACAGAAAAATTAAAATTAAGTTCTGAGTAGCCGGGCCTAGCTAGGGCTACTATGCAATTCCAGTTTACTTCTTAGGCTTTTACTAATTAAAAAAAAAATGGATCAAAAAACCTAAGACACATAAAACAAGGGTAGCAACAAGTATATTTGGGATGCATGAAATTTGTAGATACATTATTTTCTCAATAAATTAATTACCTTATATCGGTATTTGAAACTTAATTTTTCTTTCTTCACGGCTTTCATTTATGACACTTATATGGTGATTAAAGGCAAATCGCATGAGAAGTGAAAGGCTAATGATGAACTTATATTAGGATAGAAAAAAAATGAGAGCAGTGTGTTCCATAAAAGAGAGAGAAGATTTGGTTGAAGTCTAAAGGTCACTCTAAACATCATAATAGAACAAAGCTCTGTAAGGACATTATCGTCACTTTAATTTCCAAATCACAATTAAATCAAAGGTTAATTATTACTTATTCAAAACTAATCAGTTTTTTTTTTTTTTAATTTTGAAAAAAAATGGAAGAATTTGAAAACTTACAGGAGACATAAAAAATATTAAAAAAATGATGGACAAATATGAAATAAAGAAGAAGTTTAATGCTAAATATTATTTAATTAACCTAATAAAATCTGAAAGGGTTGGGTGGGTCCTTTAACATATGTTTTCTGCTCTGATAATGAGTCAGTGAATCATTTATTTCTTACTTGCCGTTTTATGTTTGATTTCTGGTGTGCATTTAATACATGTAATACTCATAATATTACACTATAATTAACATCGATTTCTGCTTTATAATTATCTGGAATAGATAGAAGATTTGCATTATCTGTAATAGCGGTGATTTTTTGAGTTTGGTGGAATGAACGGAATAGGGTGATTTTTTCTAACCATATTGTTCTATCTTTTAATGCTTTTATTCTTAAAGTGGCGAATTTCTTCCATATTTGGATAGGTACCAATAGTTCACTGGATCAGAGGTGTCGGGATGATTCGATTTTTACTATTACTGAAGATTAGGTCTTATTCACTTCTACCTTTTGTGTTGTTATAATTTGGGATTTTGATTGTGGTGGCTGTATATATTGCTTTGTTTCTTATTTTCTGCAATGAACTATTTTTATTTTTGTATGATTTTCCGAAAAGTAATGAAAAATGACAAGTATTTTACCTGCTTATGTCAAAAAAATTAACCTAATAAAATAATTTGGAGCGATGTCATAATTAATAAAAAGAATTTTGATGCATTAAACAATGCTTCCTCATGGGCGACATATTGAGAAGATAAAATTGGGTAGTCGGTTAAAAACGTTTTCATGAACAAGTGTTTTTCTAAGAAGCCACGTATATAAAAGATTAACGCATTGGTATGCATCTCCAATACTGTGACACATTGCAATGAAACTACCACGATGATACAACAATAAAAATTATGAGTGTATTTTCTGAAAAGAAACTCCTTAATTTCAATCACTTTCGAAAATCATGATTTAGTGATGAGTAGCCTTTCTTCCATTCTGTTGAATTATATTAATTTGCATTTTTATGTGCATGGACGGATCCAAGGGCTGGGGTGGGCCCAGCCCCCCTAACTTTTCAAAAACGTTTGAAAAATATGTATAATTTCGTAAAAAAATTAAAATTTTATATATCCGGCCCCCTCTAATATTTTTTCTCAGTAATAATTATTTGACCTCTTCAGTTCCGACCCCTTTCAATTTAAAATCCTAACTCCACCCTTGCTTATGTGATATATGAAATATATATATATATATATATATAATATATATATATATATATATATATATACATGACATGTTTTCATTTTTCTTATTTCGCTTCAATATGTATATGTTTTTTCTTATGAAATGTTGAAAACAGTAATAAGTTTAAATATATAGGTCCTTGTGTAGATTGAGAAGCTTGAAAACACTATGAGATATGTTCAAGATGACTTAATATTGTTATTGTATATTGTCCAACATCCTAACAGACAACAATTTCCAGTTAATAATGCAAAATTTTTGCTATAAAAAATTCAAATATTATCTCTATAGGTCGTGTTTCGATGATATTTGGTATAATGAAAGGTTTAAAACTTTAAATAACGTTCATAGTGGTCCCTATAGTCATTATAGTATTTGTGGATGAATGTTATATATAGCGTTATGATTTTTTCTCCCACTATCCAGTTCTTTATATAATAATGACAAAAACATTCGAAAGTCAAAACACACCATGAATTTAAACAAACAAATAGACAAAATGTGGAAGATCCTTAGCAAACCTCAAAGAGTTGATCGGATATTATATTAGAGACTTGAAAAATTAAGGAAAGACTAGGCCAAACTAGGAAGAATATACCCATAATTTAGATGAGAACAAACTAGCAGCATCAGCCACATAACAAATTAAATATTAATTTAAACCAAGTGGCCTTCTCCACATCAGTGCCTCTTTGGGAAGTTCCTTGAATGACACGTAACTAAGCCTTCCTCTCCTCTATTTAACCAGGGGCGTCTTGTGTCCTCTACTTTCTCTAAATCCCTCTTCAATTCCTTGAAAATCGTCCTGGTTGTTTATATTCCCCTTGGTTGTGTTTGGTTGTTATTACACAGACACAACCCCCTTTGCAATTCCCGATAAATAACTGATTTTATATCCTTTGGTCAATTAGATTTCAGACTAATGTCAGGACCAAGCTCGTTTCAGGTGCCAGTGGCTAACAATGAAGAACAGCAGTTATGGTTACCTCCTGGCTTTAGATTCCATCCAAAAGACGATGAAATCATAGATAAATACCTTTCTTTGAAGGCTGCAAACCCTAAGTTTACTACAATAGCCATGGGAGATGTAGATCTCAACAAATGTGAACCCTGGGACCTTCCAAGTAAGTTCATAGTTTATTTGTTATGATTTCCTTATTTCTAAAAGAATTTTCAATTTTTTGACTTATTCATATATATATTGGTTGTTTAGTTTTATTTTTTCGTACGTAGTTTGCTTGTACTTGGTCTCTACTCTCTAATATATGCTGGGCTGTGGTAAATACTTTGTAGCCATCGCAAAAATGGGAGAAAAAGTGTGGTATTTCTTTTACCAAAAGGACATGAAGTATCCAACAGGGACGAGAGCGAACAGAGCTACAAAGCATGGGTACTGGAAGGCAACAGGAAAAGATAAAGAGATACACAGCATTAGAGCTGTTGGAAATATCAAGAAAAAGGTCCTTGTTGGAATGAAAAAGACCCTTGTGTTTTACACCGGAAGGGCTCCAAAAGGTGTCAAGACAAACTGGGTCATGCATGAATTCAGACTTGCCGGAAAATCGAAGGACTCCGTCCGGTCCAAAACCAATGAAAGGGTAAGAAATATATATGATTCATCCATCAATATTGAAATAATCACGCTTCTTTCATTTGTTGGTAGATTTATCCATCTGAGTTTGGGCTCGAGTTGCATTTTAATTAGCATAGCCGTGTTATATCTGAGTTGGTTTTATCTTTTCCAATTTGATTTTTGCCTTCAGCTTGGCATGAGCTGTCAAAGTATTGAAACTATGGATGTACATCTTTCTATTCAAACTGTCCTGGTCATGAAAATGATGTTTTCAGTTCGGCTACTTAATTGGCACCATTTCGAAAAAGATTGTCTATTAATTTGATTATTGACTTGTTCTCTTCTTTATCTTTTTTGTGTACAATCTCCAATTGTTATGAAATTGTTATTTTATACCCTGGTAGAACATAATGGGCATATATTTACTTCTATCAGGTTTAACTATTTACAGATAATTAATGATTCGCATTTATCTGCACACATAGTTTTCCAAATTGTTTTAGGTGAAATAAGTCTACCTAATTTTGAAATTTATCACATTATCACAGGATGAATGGGTTGTGTGTCGTGTCAACGAGAAGAAGAACTCTAACAGCACTAACAGGGGAAACCAACCTGAGGAAATGGATCCATCAAGCTCGTACCAACCAGCGCAATCGGATCCGTCCAGCTCATACAAACCAGCCGGAACAGTTCCGCCCACCGTGTACCAACCAGCCAAAATGGATCCGTCGAGCTTATTTGATGAGGAAGATATTATAAGTTTATTTGCCAATCCAAACTATCATTATGCAAATGACATACCAGCTTCAAGCTTTTCTACAAGTAGTGCAATGAACATGCCTAACTTTTCTAATTTCTCTGGCATGACGGGTTTGATGACTCAATCAAACCAATTTCTCCTTCCAAATAATTTCTCGAGCAGCAACCAGGTTAGAGTTAATCAACCATCAGTTGGCAATCGCAGGTACGAGCCATATGACAACTTCAGGTCGATTCGAGACCAAGGAATGGCTAATAATTCAATAGGCGCGCCAATGAATAATTTTAAGAGCTAGCTGACCAGTAGTTGTATACCACTACGGAAGAATCTCATGTTTTGATTTGTATGTCGTATAGTTTTACTTTTGTATTTCAATGTGTTATTGTTTCATGGAGGTTTTTTTATCTGGAAAGAGTAGATAGACGTGATTTTGGAGATTTTATTAGAGAATGGGGGTTTGGAATTTTTAAGATTTACTCCCATTTTGTTCCCATCTGTAAGCCGGTGCAGGTATTTAGTGTTGTGCAAATTGCCATTTCTGACATCATTTTTTAAGTTATATATGTAATTAAGAAGGTGTTCTGGATGTTCACTACCGCATAAAAAAGATATTTGCTAACGGGTTTTTAAAGGATCTCTTAACGGTTTTGCGACTGTTAATAATGGGGTTAGAAAAAATATAAGCAACCATTAACAAATGGTATGAGATCGGAACATTTTTTTTTCGCTCACCTTTACTAACGATTTTTATTTACAAATCGTTAGCAAATATTATAATTTTTCGTTGAGATTTGCTAACGGTTTTCATTTAAAAACCGTTAGTAAAGATTAGCGAAAAAACTTTGCTAACGGTTGCTAATTGAAAATTGCTAGGAAATATAGTTTTGCTAATGGTTATTACTCCAAAACCATTAGGAAAGAATGTTTTAAAAAAAATATTCCTTTTGGTAACGGTTGTTAATAAAAAAACTATTAGCAAAAAATGTTTTTTGAATGGGAATTTTTCTGTTTTCTGTGGCCAACCTATTTCATTTTGCTAGCCATATATAATCATATACATCATTAGAACATTAAATTGACTATAAATATATTTCCAACACAAGAAAATATATCATATCACATGTACAAAATAATAATAAAAATAACATATCACATATGCAATTTCATAATTTACATCATCACAACATATATTACAAATAAAGTTTTAGAATTAAATTTACAACAAGTCAAATATTTTCCATAATAAATTCAACCACCATTTTTTTACCTCATCAATTAAATCTTTTCGATATGGGGTTGGATCCAGTTCCATGCGCTGTTCAAAAAATACAAAATCATTAGTAATTTGAATCATATATAATATAATTAAAAGTGCGCATTATAAGTTTTAAAAGCCTCAAGCAAAACATTCGACTCGTTGTGAATTGTGATTATGTCATGAATTAATCTCATAACATAATAACCGCATTCTTTGCCGCTAGGTTGCGTTGTACTCTAAAAAAATATAAAAGTACCAAGCAAATAATAAATAAATTTATACAAAAACCTCAGAGATTTTGATATTTTTTTAATTTCAATTAGATGTAGATCTTGTACCGTGAGTCTGACATAAGCAAGTCATTTTTTTTTCTTATTTTGCATCATCCAATAATGGCTAAATGCTCTACAATAAATTTAAATTATCATATTAGTATAAGTTTCATTAATTTTCATATTGTTGATAAAAAATAAATAACTTACGTATTTAGCATATTTTGAATCCGCAACCCACTTACGTCATGATTCATGAGATTTTGGATATAAACACAGTTTTCAGAGATATTGACAACCAGAAGGATCCACTCCTACAAATTAATAGATACATCTAGGTATAATCCATGACGTCTTCAACACACAAGTGAATTGTCCCTTGATACCCGAACACCTCTGTCGGGAAGTCTATCTCAATAGGTTCGTTCTCGGGTTGGTTCATTAACATCTGATACAAATAATTTCAATTTGAGTCGAGATTATTCACCCCGACATCGCCAGAAGTTGTGGTCGATTAATAGCCGACGATGCACTTGGCTCTTTTGCCTTGGCTTTCTTTTTTGGAAGGATCTTTTTCGTCGTGAAATCTTGCATTAAAAGTATAAGTAAAATATAAAGATATAAAAATATTAATTTAGCAAATAATTGAATACCTCTCTATTGAATTGCACTAGACACGCGAGCTACTTGAGGGGAGTCCCAATCAAGTCAACTAGACATCGACTACCGTCTGTTTCATAGGGAATATTGTAATCACGACAACCATCCTTCACGAAATCAATTGAAACCCTATGGTGATCAGACGGCAAAAGTGCACCTTGAATCATGCCATCCCCCCTTGGAAGAACTCTCCCTCCGCCACAAGAACGAACCCATTGAGCGTGTTTAGAATAGTTAACATGGAATAGGGACCTGAAATAGAAATTAGTCACTAAATTTACATAAATTTTAGTAAGACCTAATTAACTAAAAATATTAATTTTTTTGAAAGAGATAAGTATATGAATAATCTGAATGTCTTCATGTACTGAAAAGTTGCTTGCCTGAGTCAGAGACTCAAAATCTTGCGCAGCAGGCGGTATTGGGACGTTTGCAGCATTGAATATTGTCTCGAACCTTACAGCGAATTGGGCCTCTAACCTTGCCGAAATGTTGGCCGTGACCTTTTTGGTGATCTTTTCCTGGACCCTTTTGGTGATCTCCTCCTCCTTCCTAGCCAGTTCCTCGTGAAACTTGAAATATTTTTTTTATATTAGTATATTAGTATATATATATATATATATATTAAATTAAAATAAATTATTACAAAAAAATCTTCGACTGTGTGATGCAATCAGAATGAGAAATCCTCTTTCTTAGATTTTTGCCGAATATAACTAATGGAGTTGTGAAACCGGAGTATCCTCTCAGCCTACCCGAATGATCGGTCATCCCAATCGAAGCACTTAGAAGATCATTGAAGTGCTCCGACAAGGAAAAATAATTATCTGATTACCCCTTTGACTCATATTTTCAATGGCGCAATCCATAAATTCCTCAACACCTCTCAAATATTCAATAGTATCCCACCTAATTTCATACATCCATTGACTTCGATCCAGCTAAAGAACAATAACATAAGGTTTAGTTAGAGTTAGGGTACAAGGATTAAAATTTAGTGTTTCAGTTCTTTCAGAAATCCGATAATAAAACAAGAAAATATCAACAAATAAAATAATTAAATTAAGTCACACATATAAAAAAACATAGTCTCACAAACAACAAACATAAAATAGATAAATAACACATGTCTCCCGCATCACACATAATATAGTCTCACAAATAATACAAGTCTAAAAAATAAAAAATAACAAACAAATAAAATATTTAATAAAATATCCATCAGATGCGACGATTGGCAATCTCCTCCAGCTCCTTTATCTTTATCGTCGAAACTGCAACACAAAAAAATGATATTTTACATGTCTTTAGTGTCGGATTGCTCAAAAATCTTTTTTCTTGATTTAAAATTTACAAATTAGGGTTTAAGGTTTAGAGTTTAGGGTTTAGGGTTTTGGGTTAATTTGGGCCGGCCAACCATCGTAACCCATTTTTTAAATATTTTGTCTCATTAGCGAAGATATGCTAGTCAATTTGGTGTTTGAGAAAAATATGACAGTGTTTTTCCTTAGCTCCTTGAGTACGCCAACGCACATTTACATGCACGTACGTACTCGTAAGAACAAAAAGAGAAATACTATACTGGATTATTCTCAAACACCATATTGTAACTAGTGTACCTTCGCTAATCCTAAATGAGATAAAGTATTCAAAGAGCAGTCCCGCCGGGGACTATTCGAGATTAATTTCTATTAAATTAATCTCGAACGAGTACCTACCTAAATTATTTTAAAATTCTGATAAATTGGTCATATATGACAATACTATCAATTAATTACATATATATTATATATGTATAATTAATTAATTAATTATACAAATAATGCTAGCAACTAATAACTAATTTATCATGTACATGCATGTGCTGGTTGGAGATATACATGATCTAACAACTAATTAAAAGCTAATTTAGAGATGAAAATTAAAAATACCTAAGAGAAGGCAGCTGGTCGCTGGTTGAAGAAAAAAGATGGTTGTTGTTAGCTTGCTGGCTTCTGAACAATTAATAATCTAATTAGAATTGACTAATTTAACAAATATACCAATTAAAACCTAATTTAGAGATAAAAAAATATACCTCAAATCAGAAGCTGGTTGAAGAAGAGAGAAATGAATCAGCTGGCGACGTAGCCAGAGAGAAAAACTTGGGATATATTTTAGCATGAAAATTTACTAACGGTTATTTATCAAAAATCATTAGCAAAAAAAATATTTACTAACGATTTTTAATAAATAACCGTTAGTAAAAGTGGGGTTTGCTAACGGTTTTTGCTAAACAACCGTTAGTAAAAGTGTGGCGCTGGGGTTTGCCAACAGTTTTTAATAAATAACCGTTAATAAATATTTTGCGTTGGAATTTGCTAACAGTTACTTATTAAAAACTGTTAGCAAAGATTTCCGACACTTTTCTGACATATTTTTCTAACGTTTTCTTATTCAAAACCGTTATAGAATAGTTAAAGTTAATTTCTAAAATACCACCGCCCAATGTTACTAACGATTTTCACTAAAAACCGTTAGTAAATTGGTGTTAGTAAAATTCAGTTCTGTTATAGTGGCTTTACTTTTCATTGCAGGGTTTTTTCAACAGAACTTTCATTCATTGTTTGTAACATAAATTGGTAGTCTTATTATCTTATGTAACGTTATGATGCATGAGCATGAAACTTAAATCAAGCACTTTTAATTAACATAAAAATTATTTCTAAATGACAGCACAAAATTATGAGAAAAGTACTTTGCTCTGACGGAGATGTACCGTTTCTAAAAGACTGATTCCCACAAACAACCGTTGCTGAAAATCTATCTACTATATGGGCTCGGATTTTTTTTTCGTCTCTTGTACTTTTCTCTTTTTCTGGTAACGGTTCACGAAAGCCGGAATATAATTCTTTCGTTATTAACATAAAAAAATATTATTTATCAAACAATCTTTTCGTGTAAATCCATAAGTCAACAAAACGCGTCGCTATAGTACTGATACCATGCTACAGAAAAAGGACGATTCCAGTCCAGACTCCATACCCACTAGCTAACATTCAAGGGCCATGAGATGGTAAGATAGGTGAATCATATATATATATTTGGAAATATTTGTAGAAAAGTTAAAAATAACAGCTACAGCCTACAGGTGATGTACAGCTACTTACGGCCAAGTGTAGCAGAACGGCATATGAAGCGAAATAGTGTGTACTATACAATTATATATGTAATAAAAATGTACAAAAATATTATTGCACTCCGTTTTCTGTAACTCCTATATACATAAAAAAATGCTTTTATATATGATATATGTATTTGGAAATTTAAATCACAAGCATTTATATGAAGTATAAAAACAATTATGAGTGAGATAGTCAGGATTGGTTGTTGCTATGAATTTTTATATTCGTTTTTTAATTTAAATAATAGACCCGAACCATTCAACACAATATTTAATTATTTACATAAAAAATTTATAGATCAAATTATACATTTTCTAAAAAAAGTTAATTATTTTTAATGATTTTGAAAGATTGTTCTAAAATAATAGAAAATACTAATATTTGTATGTTAAAAAGGACCATATTTAAAAATTCATTGAAAATATATAGTAAAAAGAAAGCGTAAGAATTTGTATTTTACAAGATTATTTTAGATACTTAAAGTGATATTTTGAACATCTAAAATTAAAAAATTAAAATCATTAATATTTGGAATTGAAATAGAAATGAAAGGACGCCAGGTCCCTATACCTTCCGGGCTCCAGTGCATATGAAGCGAGGACGAAGGGGACTGCGTCAAGTGACAAGTGCAAGCTGATCCATGGACAGCTCAGATCAGATCCTTGCTTACTCCTCAGACCCATTATTTTGGTGGGTTTAACTTTAAGATCCATCTACAGCGAAATATAGTTGGAATTCACGCGCACCGATCATGCTACAGTGGTTCCAATTTGTAATAAGTTTTATTTTATTTTATATAAAGGAATGTTTTTTTTTAATTACGAGATTCGTCATTCCAAGACTCGATATTGTATAATTCTTTCCCCTCCCAATTGTTGGAGTTCTCGCTAAATCTAATTTGAATAATTTATTTTAGGGGAGGGAGGGATAGTTGACAATGGGTTATTTTGATAATAAAATTTTAAATAAGTATAAAAAATTAAAAATATTTTTTTTATAAATATGTAATTTTACTTATAAATTGATAGTATTTTAAATTTTATGCAATTTCATTATTGTTTGATACTTCATCAAATATCATCAAAATTTTATATAATTTGTACCAATTTTAATTTAATATTTTTAATACACTATCAGACGATGATGAAATTATATGAAAATTAAAACACTATCAATCTATAAATAAAAGAACATATCTATAATTTTTTATTTTTTAATATTTATTTTAAAATTTATTGACAAAATTATCGAAGTAACCTCAAGCATCCCTCCCCTTACTATGGGCAAATATTGCACATTTCTCAATGGCTCACATTTCTTTGGAAAACAAATACAGGTACGTACGGGGTAAAATTAAAATACATCGAAAAATGATTATTTAGAACCGTGTGAATCTTCGATCAAAATTCATACAAAGTCAGGGGCGGATTTATTCATGGGCAAGCTGAGGCAGAGCTTAATTTTTGAAATCCAATAGAATATTTACTGTTTTCTATTTAAAAACTTCAAAAATATATAATTCATTTAATGTTTTTAAAAATTTTAGATATATTTAATAAAATTGCACATTGAAGAAAATTTAGACATAATATTTTTAAATGCTAAATAATAATGATAATGATAATTATAATAATAAATAATATAAATAATTATATAATAATCTATAAACGATCATATATAAAAATTAAATTTCATCTTAAATATATTATATATTATTTTAAATGAGGAGAGGAAAATTATTTTAGTATTAAGAATTAAGAATTTTGACTTCACAAGGAGTTTCCTTGTTTTCACAGTGCCCAGGCTTATGTACCAGTTTAGATCCGCCTCTGCAAAGTCCAGCACCTCAATTAGGACCATGTGATTAAATCGATGCGTGATGTCATTCAATAATCAGATATTACTAAATGGTATAATTAACTCACTGAGGTCTTACTAATTTATAATAAAAACATAGAAAATGAAATCGTATAACTCAGTTATAGAACATTCGTTTTTACCAATATTTTATTAATGCCAAGGAACAATTGAACAAGTTTTTTTGAATTTAGAGACAGCAAAACTTGATCCAGTCTGATTAGGGGTGTCAATTATTGATCCGATTCGATCCGAATTCAACCCGATTCGACATGATGCGAAAATAAATGGGTCGGGTACGAGTCTAATTCAAATCTGATTTAATCCGAAATGATCCGAGAATAAATAAGTCAGATATGGATCCGAATATTTTGACCCATCACAGATCGGGTTGGGTATGAATCGACTAGACCTGTTTAATTATATTTTTTGAATTTATTTTATAATTTAACGTCAATTAAAACTTATATATACACTAATATTGTTGAGATTAACTATATATAAATTAATATTAAATTACTTTAAAGTATATAAAAATAATTAATAAATAATTAATTATTTTATTAGAATGGGTCAGATCAGAACAAAAATATATTTATCCGATTTAAATGGGTCAAGTCAGATTAATAAAATAATAATGATCTAATTCAAATTTGACATCCATTAATACTCATATTTGATATTGATATGTAGCACAAATAATATGTGCATGTTTATAAAATTTTCCAATTTACAAAATAAACGAAAAGAAAAATGAAAAAGACTCTGATTATGGAAAGGTGATTTTTCAAACTTATTGGCTTATTGCCACCAAAACTCTTGCTAGGCTCAGGGGCGGATCCAATAGAGACCAGGGGTAGTTGTCTCCTCCCCTCTTCTGGATTTTGAAAAATAGTGTTTTTAGATAATGTTTTCGGTAATCTGTGCCCCTACTCTGGATTTTGAAAAAATAGTACTTTTAAATAATGCTTTCGGTAATTTGTTCCCCTAGAAAATTTTTTTACCTCATCCTGGATTGTCTGATTATTTTTATTGAGAAAAAAATATTTAATATTGTGCATAAAGAAAAAATTATGCAAAGATGTCTAAATATGAAGTTCCGTAGGGGAAAACTTTCTTAATCAACTTAATTATCTATTAATTTAAGCTTTATTTTGTTATTATTTTTAATATGTAAAATATTATTATTTTAATAGTTTTTATTAGATAAGAATATATATTAAATTATTTTTATTTTTTATTTTATATCTGATTAGTTAATGAGTTTGAACTCAATAGTCTATTATAATTCGATAATTGCCCACTGATCAAAATCCTGCGTCCGCCTCTGGCTAGGCTGCTAGCTTTCTCTGATAAAGAAAAAGAAACGGAGAAAAGAAAGAAAAAAAAACAGATAAAAGGAAGAGAAATTTTTATGAATTACGCCATGAGAATTAATTAATAGTCGGTTTGTACGTGGCATAATTATGATTTAAATATATCGTTGACTTTCATAAACAGTGCCCACGTTCTGCTTTTAATAAATTAATTAAAGTGATTTTATTCGGTGCATTGCTTCACAATTATACGTTTTGACTGCTAGCTATATCCCGAAAATATTTTTATTATAAATTTTTAAATACAGACGGTTGAGTTTCAAAGTTTTTTAAATATGTCACAACATTATTATTCTTTATTATTAATTTTAATTAAATTTTTTTATCTACTAAAATCTAATAATTCATATATAATTTTCTCTTTCTTCATTTAAAATAGATAAGTGTGATATACTCTTAAAATTATCTATGTTTAATTATATTATTATTATTCATCTTTATTATTTAAAAGGTTATGTTCAAAATTTTCTTAATATGAAATTTTTATTTAATATATTTAAAATTTTTAAATTTCTAATTATTTATTTAAAAATAATTTTATGGGGACGAAATCCGAGTTACAACTCTAATAAAAATAACGTATAATAGTTTTTAAAGCTACGATACATCCCTCTGAAATATTAGATAAATTAAGAAAATATGATCATGGAAAAAATTAAAGCTGCAAACTCACTCCGACATTTTGCCAAAAAAAATCGATGCGCTAGTAAATATTAAATATTTTTAATATCATAAGGGATTATATATTGCATATAATAAAATCTTCATTAGCATGGAATGATGTAAAATATATAACAAATAAGTTCTCTCCCAAATTTATTGTCCGCTGTTTAATATTGATAATGTAACGCCCCCGGGCCAAGGCACTACGGAGATATCTTCGTCATCCATTCGACGGTTAATAATCTGCATCGTCAACATAAGAAGAAAAACAAAGGAAACATAAGAAACAAAATAAACTCAACTATAAAGCTCAGTAATCAGTTATTTAATGATATAATTTCTCTATAACATGATTATAAATAACTCAATTTGAAGCATATAAATTAAAATAATCTATAATTATGTATATACACGAAGACTACAAGCCAGATTTGATGGTTCAAGAGAGATATATCTCATTCGTCTGCTAGTAAATAGGGCTCCGTAGAGGTTAGTGTCGCTCACAACTCTTTACAAGTTATGCGAATCACCCCTTCCAGCTCAAGAAATGGTCACTTACAACATGTATAACCAGGAGCGGATGCAGAATTTTGATTAGGGGGAAATTATCAGATTGTAATAACTTATCGGGTTCAAACCCATTAATTAATCGGGTACTAAATAAAAATTAATAATTTAATATATATTCTTACCTAATAAAAAAAATATTAAAATAATAATATTTTATATATTAAAAATAATAACAAAATAAAGTTCAAAGTAATAGATAAACAAATTGATGAATAAAGTTTTCATCTACGAAACTTTATATTTTGATATCTTAGCATAATTTTTTATTATGCACGATATTAAATATTTTTTTCTCAATAAAATTAATCAGACAATTAAATGGGAGGCAAAAAAATTTTAAGGGGGCAAATTACCGAAAACATTACCGAAAAGCACTGTTTTTCAAAATCCAGGGGGGCAGCTGTGTATAACTATGCATAACTCAACCAGTTTCATTTATCGACATTCATTCAATCAATTAATCTAGATTCATTTGTCGACATATCACAAGTCATAGATCAATCAAACTAGACAATTCAGATCATCAACCCATATCACAAGTCAAAAGTCATTCAAGTCAAAGGTCATTCCACACAAACTACATAATTCATATCATCGATCTACATCTCAAGTCAGAGGTCAATCTAAATAATCCACACAATTTAGGTCATCGACCCATATCACAAGTCAAATACCACTCAATATAATTCAGGTCAAGTCATTAATTTAATTAACGGATAATATTTAAATACAAGTTATAAAGAAGTCTGATTACCTGATATGAATAATATCGATTCAATTTATGATTCAATTCTTGATGACAGTGGAATCAAACTGCACCAAATAGACATCCTTCAATTAATTTCTCAAATTAGTTTAATTAACTCACTCTTGATCACCTAAACGGTTAACTCATTATTTCAAATAACTTATAATTTGTGTTACATGAGTGTGGGTGCGGGTATTATATCGGATACGGTGTGAATGTGATACGAATAAGTTAAAAAATACATAATACGGATGCGGTTATGATTTTTTTATAGGATTATATCATGTTTGTGTTTCGATGTAACATATAAACTTGTTTCATCCTACCGAAAATACAAATAGCTAGAAGAAAGGACTAAACAAACACCAAACTATCAAGTCAGGAAGCATATCGAACATGTGAGGCGTAAATTAAATGATTTCATTTCTTGTTTCCCCCCTTCCTTTGCGTTTCCTCCTGGCTCCTTCGGTTTTCTTTTCTTTTTCTTGGTTTTTCTTTTCATTTCAGATTTCTATTTTTGGTTTTGATTATCAGTAACAGAGAGAAAACGATAAGGGATTAGTCCACCGCCCAGGAAGTACCATGTGCCATCCAAGGAAATACCTAGTGTTCTCTTTCATTATTTTTTTAATTTTTGCAAACAAACCCGTTAATTAATAATTTATGAAATAGTCCAATTTAAATAAACTTTTTTTGCTGGTATATTACAGATAATATCATACACAATTCTGATATTTCATTTTTATTTTATATTATGTACGTATGCGTTATTTTTATTGGAAAAATTGTTATATACAATAAATATTTACATTGAAAATAAAAAAATACTTAAACATTATGAAGTAATGGTCGGTGCCCCCATGTAATTATGCCCGACGCCACTAAGTAATTTTATTAATTTAAAAATTACATTGAAAATTAAAATGATATTTAAACAATGATAAATTTATGAGCATTAAACAATAAGTTAATTAACTATAATGGAGGTCATTATATTATTCAATTATATTGGTTTTAACTACAGATTGGTAGGTGGCGGGAGGATATATAGATTGGCGCGGGACATTATTTGTCATACATAAATATTTTATTGACATATCAATTAGACAATATCTCTTTTGAACTTAACAATGCTTCAAATTAAATAATCAAATATAATAGGTACCACAACTTAAGAAACTGAAGAGCCATTTTGAAATAAAAAATGATTTGTGTCCATCCAACTTTTTGTTATAGCCTTTCCACCCTTATGCACTTATATTGATTATAAAATTAAAATATTTAACATAATTGTTAGTGATGAATATATATTTATTAAACGGAATAATATATTTGTTAAAAAATACATACATAATTAATTTTTATTAAATAGAACAATATGTTTGTTAAACATAGCACATTTTTTTTAACAATCTCAAAAGTTATCAAAAATTTTGAACCCACGTGTCTGACATAATTTTTTTTATATATAAAAGTGACGTATACCATCGATTTCATTGAAACTAGAATTAGTACATAGTAATCCATGTAACAAATAGTTGGTACAAGACCAATAGTTCAAAAAACAGTCTTCTTCCTTACAAGAAACTAAATTGTACCTTTTTCACACAAGGTACGCTTAATAACAAAAATAAACTATGATAAACTCAACTAATACTCAAAAGGTTGAGTAGGATAGCTTTTAGAAAATTATTGGGCTAGAATGTAATTTTAACTAAAGCAATTCAAACAATTTAATTTTCTACTCAACTAAAATGATTTGCAAGGAAAATAAAGTAAGGAAAATAAAGTAAGAGAGTTAAGAAATTGCAAACAAAAGAGAATGTCCGATATAATAACGTAGTTCGGCTATTGATGAGCCTACTCTCTGGAGCTCCCGAACCCCCAACGCGGTAACAAGGTCGAGCCGATGTACTAGATGAAGTGTAGTTTTTATAGCCGTTGAACTTTGCTCTTTTACACACAAAGGATGAGAAGTAAGACCAAAATGGAGATAGCACAAAGGCTAAAATAATAGAAGAGGAGAATCTCGTAAATGACTCTCACACAAGAGTATTGATAGATTTGAAAAAAAAAAGATTGGGATTAACAAAAAGATTTAGTTAGGATCACAAACGCCTAACCAAAGAAACCCGAGAAGTTCTCAAAATTATAACTGAACCTAGAAATTACTTAAAACTACAGTGTAACCCTAAAATTCGGTGGAGATCAGATAGAGCCAGTAAAGACATCATCAAAACAGTCAATCTCTTGTTCAGACATGGGAGGAACTAGCATATCCTTGACTTGGATCAGTGCTAAATCGCCCAGAGAAGTTGCCTTTGGCTAATTATTAATGACAGTTATATATTAGTTAAACGAAATACTCATATTTGTTAAAGAGAATACATAATTATTAAATACAAAAGTTAAACAATCATTTAATAAATATAAATTATATATAATCTTTAAAGAAATATAAGTTCAATTTAACATATATGATAAATTTTTTCGTTTAATAATTATGTATTTTATTTAATAAATATATAAATATTATTAATAATTATATCAGCCATTTAACTTTTACGCTATACATGATGTCTAAACAGTTTCAATTTTTATGCTCCACGTGGGTTTAAAAATTTAGGCAGTTTTTTATGTTGATAATAAATTATGTGTTATATTTAACAATTATATTTATTCTTTTAATAAATACAGTGTTCTATTTAACAAAATATATCTATCTTAACAATTATGTTAGATACTCAAATTTCATATTTTATATAAATATATTGGGCTGAAAATATTATAACGTGATATAAAATAGACTCCGTTGTTTTAAAATTAAATGAAAGTTAACGAGATGGAAGTCGACGCATCTAGCATCTATGGACTATGGGTCTAAAAACTTAGAGATGGAGAGCACTTCTTATTCCTCACCATGAAGTGCAACTCAGTATCACCAAAGAGATTCCAACCCCATCTTGGAAGCTATGGAAGCTGGTCGGAGGCAACCTTGATTTTGTGATCCAAAATTATTTTTCTTTTGTGAAGCCCTACGGATTTATCTTCAAATTAATTATAGCGTACATATCTCCTATGTCTGTTTGCTATCTGTGTTGATATTTTTGAAGTGATTTAGTAGATGGCTAATCGATCCAAATTATTTAAAAAATGCATGCATAGCATATGTAAATGATAAAGCATACATCGGAAGTTTTGAGTTGTTTATGTAGATAATATGGACAGAGAAAAGTTTCAGTTTGGAAGCTATCTCAAAATTCTCCATAAATGCAAAAGGTCATTTTCGAAGCTATATCCCAATTCTCCAAAAATGAAATAGATCACACTTCATTATTGGGCGTAGATTCAAAGTGAGGTGGCAAAATCTAACTTGACTTGAGAAATTTATCTGATTCGTTTGAATCTGAATTCGACCTGACTTAAATTTTTTAAAAAGGTCAAACTGATTCGAACCTAACCTGATCCATTACGAATCAAAAAGACCCAAAATCTGAGATGACCCGAGATCAGATAACCCAAGACCCGACCCGATCCGAACCTGAACGACTTGAAATCCGAGATGGCCCGAGTTTAGATGACTTGAAATCTGACCCAATCCAAACACGAACAACTTGAAATCCGAGATGACCTAATATTAGATAACCTGAAATCCGACCTTACCTGATTTTGAAAGATTTTTATATGATTGAACTATAATTAGAAGTGATATGTCTTATCTCAGTTATTCAATAGTATCTATTGTTTATAAATAACACTGGACTACCAATTTATTTTGACATAAATTAACAATTATTTTTATCAATATAGCACATACAAACAGTTACACGTCTTCAGTTTGTTAATAAAATGAATAAATTATGTCGACATGAAACTAATCTATGCAGACCCAAACTAATTAATTATATTCATATTATTTAAAAAGTCAAATTGATCATAACATAATTGATAATTTAGATCTAATATTGACTAAAATAATTTTTTGAAAAGAAGTTTTAAAGTCTGATGACCCAACCCGAAATAAATCATGACAAAAAAACCCGACCCGACCCAAAACAACCTAAAATTCGAGACTATCCGAAATCAGATGACTTGAAACCCGACTCGATCCTGATCTGAATGACCTGAACCCGAGATGGCTTGAGCTAATAAGAACTCAAAACTCGACCCGGCCTGACTGGAAATGATCCGAAACCCGAAAAACCTAATAATGTTCGACCTGAGATCCGACCTGACCTAACCTGAATCGAATCGACCCGACTCCATCCCGTAACCCGATAATTTTTCTGATCAAATTTACCCGACCCAACCCGTACGATTACACCTCTAGTTCATGAAGTAGGCATAAAAAAATAATAAATAACAATGACATGTTTCAGAATGCCCAAAATTACAACCAAGTGGCACCATTTCTGCAACTCATTTGGTAGCTTTGGTACCGACACTTGAAATTTTCACTAGTGATTAAGCCTATTATAGCAACATCTCAAAATCCTTTATGTATAACACTGTAGCCCAGTACAAAAGCAAATTTGTCACTTTCAGAATCAATAAAAGAGCCGTAAAACATGACCAAACCTCGCCTAATGTACAACAAAGATATTTTGACTGGTCAATCCTTGAAAAAAGTTCTTTTTAGAAGCTATAGTCAAATTGAACTAGGCCATCCGGTCATGTTGTATTGTTTCATAATCATATGCATGGACGGGATGCATAGTCGTTTGTTAGGCATTTGACATTTCCATGATATACGTACCGACATAATTTGAGTTGAGCTTATGTGGCACAATTTCCATCATGAATTTGTTGTCTTCATGGACACATGACATGTGACAATATTGGAAATGAACACTTTTAGACTCGCAAAAAGGAAATATCATTTCCTTCTTTTAATTAGTATACCGGTGGTCAACATTATTATTATTATTATATAAATTATCTTTACTAGAATAATCAAACAACTTTCCTTGAAGAGGGTCTTGTATATATGATTTTTTTTTGGATCTGTAATGGAACAATTAGCATTAATACATTTACCAGAAAAATATTTTCTAAAAAAGAATTACGAAATTAAATTCTATTTTTCTCCCCATAATCATATGCTGCTATTTCTTGTACTTCAATATTTCAAATCACGGGTTCCAAAATGATAAATTAATATTGTCTTTGTCACGCAATAGTTACTTACTGATAATATAAATTTTATAATTTATTTGAGACAAGATCAAGAAATTAAAAAAAAAAACAACAAACATATAATTTCTATAGTAAGAGTTGATTTACGCATTTTTTATCTTGTCCTGAATGAACTCTAAATTCGATATATAATTATGTATGTGAACTGCTAATGAAAATATATGAGATCGACGTTTTGACTTGTAATTATACTTTTAGAACAAAAGAACTAATAGAACAGATAATATGTTCGTGGTGTTTGTAATAAAAATATAAAATACGTACGGATTCAAAACCTGACCTGACTTTAATAAAATCAAAGCTTAGTAGATCTAATATGCTATCATTTCAAACCCAAAATTTGACCTAAGTGTTCCCACTTCCCAATAGTACGCTGATAATGACAAACATGATAACAAACAATTTCCTGCCTGAAGAAGCCCAATAACTTAATTTTGATGCCCGATAAATATGGCCTGAGCCTACAATAGAAAATGACGAGAAACCTCAAACTAGCACAAATTTATATATTATAATATGACCTACAAGTGATCCAGTAACTCATTTATGCTTGATGTATGTATATATATATATATATATATATTTTATTTATTATATATAGTTTTTCGATTGGGTTTCATTTCTAGCCTACCCTAATTTATTTGGGATTAAAGGCTTTGTTGTTGTAATATAATTTTATTTATTATTGAGCAATCCGTGCTATGAATCATCTCTCTGCTATGAATCAGTATTTTATTTTTAAAATTAGAATGATCGATCCTAACGCTCAGAAAAATAATTTTTATATTAAAATCAGTTGTAGATCAAATATTATATTTTTTAGAATTTTTAGTTATTTTTAGATAGATAGAAAATCAACATAAAACTTATTATTGACACTTAAAGTTCTTATTCAAGTAGGCTAGGGCTATGTATTGGCATTAGTCAATAGGGAGGAAAAAGGAGATATGACTTGATGAAGTAACTTAAAGAAAAAAGAGCATTGATTCTTACTCAATTTCTGAGCCAATAGTATCTTGATTCTTGACAAAGCTGAGAAAGGTGGAATACCAGAGGCGCTTAGCGATTCACCCCGTGATAAATTGTGTTTCAACTGAAGGGGAAATTAGTGAAGGGGTAGCGGTGACGCTTTTTTTAGATGACTAGTAATAATTATATCAAGTGAGTTTGCAAATTATTTAAAAGATATAAAATTTGATTCATAACTAAATATTTATATGAAAATTATTTTGAACAGTTCAGATTAATTATTTTGATTTTGAAAATGAAAAATTAATTTATAGCAATCGAGACGAACCGCACTATGTATAATATTATAGCTCAATTTTTTTTATATACATATATAATATGATACGTATAGAAAATATTTTGTTAATTAATTTTGTTATTTAAAAAATTATAAAATAGTTATTTAAAATTTAATTTTATTGAATTCGATGTGACACCACTATGGATATTTGATACCTCTAATAGAAATTATACTTAAACCTAACAAAACTGAAGGCTGAAGGAAATATATCAACACGAGGCTCCACAAAAAATGAATACCCTTTTCATCCACTGAATTAATAGAACACGTAAAAAAATGATTTGTAGGTTGTAACCTTGTTCTCCTCACCTTCTTTTCGCCTCTTACGACTTATGAGCACAGATGCTCCACCGTTAATGTATTATTATCATGAAAATCTTTTTATCTCCTAATTCTTTGTACCTAAGAAAATTCCCCATATATAAAATATATACAGTGTGACTCCTCCCCATACAGTACATGTGATATTATCATTTTTTATCTAAATACTCAGTTCACTTATCTAAATATTTAGTTTATTTATCTAAACATTTAAAACATATATATATATACTCAAGTTATTTCTATTTCTCAATTTTTTTCTCTCTCATATGTTACATGTATTTTTTCATACAAGCCATGTGATATCTAAATATATAATTCATCTATCTAAATATATAGTTCATCTATCTAAATATTTAGTTTACTTATTTAAATACCGCATCACATATCTAAATATTTGATTCATTTGTGATGTTTAAATTTTTTTTATCTAAATACGTTATTCACTTATCTAAATATCTAGCTCACCTATTTAATTGTCCAATTCACCTATCTAAATATCTAGTTAATCTATCTAAATATCTGAGAAATATATATATAATACTCAAGTCCTTTTTTATTTTCCGGTTTTTTTCTTATTTTTCATCAGTCACGTACGTTTTTTCATACAATCTATGTGACATTTGACAATTTCTCCTATGTGAATTTATTTCTCAATACTATTTTTTTTCTCTATCTTGCTACTATTTTACTATATAATTGAGTCACATATCTAAGTATCTAAATCACAAATCTAAATATCTAAATTATATATCTAAATATCTGAGTCTAATATCTAAATACTTAAGTCACATATCTAAATTCTAAGACACGTATCTAAATATCTAGCTCATTTATATAAATATCTGACTTACTTATATAGACGGACGTACTTTTTTATCAAAAATAAAAAGTTTGTTATAGAGCATGTACCTTTTTTGTCAAAAGTGAAAAATTAGATGAGAAAATTTTCTTGAGAGATTTGCTCCGTAGGACTTTTAGTCGATCTCTATCATATTATCATCATCATTGTCATTATTCTCATAATCATTATTATCAATATTATTATCACTATTATTATCTTTATTATTTTATAATTGACATCTCCATCTCTATGATTTTGGATTAAAAATTTATTCCTAACTAGTCTATCATAATGTTTTTGAGATTAAAAGATTTGTTGTTATAATGCTAATGCATGCTTGGAAGGTATACAACTGTCAGAAAGAATACCATATACTAAGAAAAGTGACATTAAAAAAAATATATTTATATATTTATATATTAGCACCTGTAACCGTCTAACAAGCCGAAGAAGATAGAAAACAACATTTTAAAAAAAGTAGTCTAAAAAAATGTGAAGGTTTCACGTGAGCTCTTATTCAAAAAGTGAAATAAAAAAGAAAACAAAATTCTAGTGCTAATGTCTGACAAATGTGTCATCTTAGACAGATAGTCGCAAAATATACATATCAACAAATAAAGCATTTAATAAACATAGGCATATCCATCTCTTCATAAGAGATCCCCTCTTCAATTGCTTCCTCTGATATCAACTTAAGAGTTAAGATTCTTGGGGTGTTTCAAATCTTGAAGGGGTATCAATCCCCATCATACAGCACAGGCCCGAGATCAATATTATCAGCAATGTGATAGCCTGAAATGATGTAGATGGAATAAATATAATGTTCATATCAAAAAAGGTAAATCATGACTTGCAAAATAATGAATTATCTTCTAGATACACCAAGAAATATATGAAAATGACAACCATGTTACCATTTTTAGCTAACACCCAACTCTTTTTGTTTCTTTGTTAGGAAAAAAAAATGGCAGGAGTTGAGAGAGTCAATCAGATGACTGAACTAATCTCAACATTTTTTTTGCAAAGTATTACTTTTGCCATTCAGTTGTATGATGGTTCAGTTTGGTCTTTGGTGGTCATGTCAGTCTGATTACTACATTCAGCTAGGTTGCGGGGGAATCCCTTTCCCAGTCGTTTGTTAGTCGACTAATTTTTCCAGTAAAACAACAATAAGGATGCATATGTCATCAGTGAGTGTGTAATTTATTTGCAGATAGGAGACGAGGACTTAAAAGTAATTACGTTTGTGTCACTCTCTCAATGACGAGCATAACACCAAATCTGATTTGATTTGGTATACATGGGCATACATTCTATTTGTCCTTGCTTAATTTTAGCTGTGATATCCACTTTAGTAGTACTGGTATATGAAATATTTGAACACTGTTATGAGGGCTCTGACTGTTGGTTAATGCTGACAGCATTTCAGAAATGTGCAATTTCACTAGTGGTGGGAAAACCTAATCCGACCTGAGAAACATTCCCGAACCTGAATTAACAGTGTTATTATACCAGCCAACTGCAATAGTAAACTACTGATGAAGAATTTGATAGTTAGTACTTGGTGCCTGGATAACTAGCACAGAGACAAAGAACTGTCTAATATCCATAATAAATGTGGTACATAATGGTTTGGCATCTTCTGCCAATATAAGGAAATTGCCGGAATTGCATACACAAGTCTTCAACAAATCAAGAAAAGGTAATTAAGATTAAAGGTTACAAGGGTGGACTTACAACAAATAATCCTTCAAGAAGTGATGCCTTGAGTTTGCATGTTTCATCACATTTTGCTGTCTTAGATGAAGCACTGGTATTTGTTTCTTCAAGAAACCTTGTCAATGGTGCACGAGAGCCATACTGGCCAATGTTGTAAGGCTCAGAAGCATACAGAACTGTGTACCTGGCACCCGACTTCTCTAACACGCTCACAAGATCTGACAAAATTTCACCTGAATTAAATCACACAGACAACAGTTAGTTTATAAACCATGCATGACGATGAAAAAAAAAATGTAATACCGAATGATGCTAACTGTATTGCATGACAAGAAAAAATTTAACTTCTCCCTTTTCTTCAGATAGCTTATTTGGCACTGTATCAGACCAGGGTTGGTTATAACAACTGGAAAAACCTTCTTTTCTTTCTTTGTTTAATGTTTATTTATCAAGTTATGGTCCTTTAATAAAAAGTACACATCAGAAATAATAGAAATAAAAAAAACCATTTAAACAATTAAGACCTCAGTAATAAAACACTTGGCCCAGGAACAGTATACAGTCAAGATTATGCAATTCATGTGGTATCTGAGGAAGATGGAGAGCAGGGTCAATTGACCCCACTGTACCATCGAACTTCATTAGCAATTGTGAGATAATTTGTGAAAATTTCCTGTATATCTTTTAGTGTTGTTCCTTCAAAACCACGTGCTTCCAATTTCAAATCACAACTTTGTATGCTTTCGAAGTACAATTAGCTATCACCCGGCAATTTCATTAACATAATACAGGTATGTTTATTAAATATTAACAATATTTTCACTAGCTGTACTATACTAATGCCCAGGCACAGAAATAAATAACAGTGAGTTTATGGCTAACAAGGAAGCTGTTGGCAAGTGTGGCTGAGTTAGTATGAAATATTCAGCTTTGTTTGCATGTCGGGTTTTGAGATAGTTTTTGTACGGCCTCAACTGTTAACTTCTTATTGCTACTGGGTGCTCATTGTGCTTTTGTCAAACCAACCATGGTTCTTTCGTATGCTAAGCAAAACCAAAAAAGTTGCTGGTTTTTAAAAAAAAAACCTGTCAGGTCAATTTTCTTTGTGCATGTCACTTTATTTTTTATCCCCCAATTGTCAGAAAATCTCTCTGATTATTTTTTCAGAAGAGACAAGCTCTCTGTCCATATATACCTCTGAATCTCACTATCCACTTTTTAGTTTTGTTTATGGTATTGCTTATTCTTTTCTATTTCAGATGCTTTCTTTTCTAAAGAACGAGCAAAGATAAGCCCCACTAAAGCTTAGCCGGGAGTTTTTGTATATCACAAGGAATATTTCAACGTGAAATAAAAATAAAAATAACAGAAGTGCCATAAAACTATGATTAAAATGCCAAATTAGATTTCAATTAATTAGCTCTTAACAATTCAAGATTTTTATAGAGGACTCATGCCTTAACACTGTTCTTCTGTAACTAAGGTCTTTCTTTGAATTCTTGTAACGATGGCCTATTGTATTCTAAATGTTGATTTCTAATACCAAATGGTTTTTGCATTTTTTTGGGAAAGGAAAGTGAAAGAACAGGCCCTTAAAATTGTTCAGTCAATTCTCACTAGAGCTGACTTTAGCTTTTTGTGGTTGTCACTGACAATAAAAGTTAAACCATAGAAAAGGGTAACATATTTGCAAGTTTGCAAACATAAATATAACAGAACTCATTATACCAGAGCTTTACCTTCTGATTTACCACCATCTAGTTCTTTGAGACCATCAACGCTGAAAAGAACCACATCTGTTTTCTCATTTTCAGTCTTTCTTTCCATAGTATTAGCTACATGTTCCTGGAATTCATATTCATATTTAAAACCAATGAAGCTTATAATAATGTTCTGACATTGTTTCCTATTTTCTGGTAAAGGTTAATATCACCAAATTAATACGTAGAGATGCTTGAAGAAGTTGTGCAAGAATTAAAATTTGAAAGTTAATAACCTGGATTGCATCTAGTTCATTGATTTTCACAAGGTACTCACTGAAACCATGGCCACATTTCTGAGAGAATTCAGCTAACAATGTACTTTCTACAGTTTCCTCCCCATCAGCTGTAACCACATAAGGAAAAGCCATTGAAAAGTCCGAGCTCGTAAATGACATCTGGTACACAACAAAAAAGAATGAGAAATTAAGTGTCTGAATAAGAAATATACAAATACATACAGTGGTATGGCTACCATCCTGTTGTACCAAAGTCTGCCCCCATCCCCCCCCCCCCAACACACACAAAACAAAAAAAAGGAAAAAAAGAACAAGCACGACATGACAGTTGTACTTGTTAGTATGGTTGGCCTCACTACTGCTAAAATCCAGAACCAATATTTATGGTTTAAACCTGTTCAGATCAAGAATAGAAAATCTCATCACCAAATAGTAATGTTTTTACCTTTAATTTGTCTGTGAGTACAGGGTCCTGTTGCTTATTTTTAGATAGATCTGCTGAGTGCAACTGTAACATAACAAATACATTCAAATAAAATCCAAAATATCAGAAAAAAAGAACAAAATAATAGAAAATTCTAAATGATCAGACATATAACACAAGAAGACAAGCACCTTTCTGCCAATGAAAACCAGAGCAAAATCCACCTTGGCATGGCCATTTTCTCCAGTACACTGATAGGGAAATGTGAGAAGTATTTCTCAAAGAGTTCAAGCATATTATACCATGAAAGATTATTTTTTGATGAACAAATCATAGTATAAAGAATATGGAGCATGAAACTACTAAAATGTATTTTACAGCGCCCACACTTGGGTGAGTTGAAGGGCTTTGAACCACCTCTACTTCCTCAAGAAAAGAATAGAAGGCAGAGGAAAACTTACAACAATATTTGACCAACCAGCTTCATCAAGAACTGATTTGGCAAGATCTTTAGGGGAAATAGTCTTGTAAGAAACCACAACTTTAGGGCCTTCATAAGATAATCTGAAAAACACATAAGAATAAGTTTATTAATGATATGGTTTTGTGGTAATTTGTGCATTAGTCGTCTTAAATTTTCAGTAGCAATGTGACTAAGCAGCATAGTAATGGTCTAAATAATTTCAGATCAAACCCAAACAAGGATACTCCATTGATTACTCAGATTCCAAACTAAGAAAATTCATTAGATTGTTTATTTGAATAGAGATAAAGCATATATGGTTAAACCAAAAAAAGAACCCGTACAATTTGCCAAGTTATCAAATCAGACAAGTACCCGTAATCATGAGGAATCCAAAGAAAAGCTGGAGCTGTTGTAGGCAATGGAAATACATGCGCAATTTGTGCTGCTATTAAGAAAATAGCCATAACTGTACTCGCCTTAGACCCCTCCATCCTGTCCCAAAAATTGAACGAACAGTTAAGCGAAATCGACCAGATCTTCAATCTAATTTCGACAATCGTACGATCAGGCCCTCGATTAGTTCAAACGAATTGAAAATGACAAACCTGAAGAACTAAGATGTGGTGATCAGAATCAAGTTTAATCGCTTCAGCTTCGGAATCTCTCGGTTTGGCTGAGAACAAATCTCTCCCACACGAACACGACGGGGCAAGACTCAAGAGCAATGTCAAAGTGGTAATTCTGAGAAAAATCAGGGACGATTTCTACTGAAGAGGCGTTGAAGCGAGAACGATACAAAATGGCACAATTGGGCTTCGTTTTGGGCCCAATTCTTCCTTTTGTCCAAAGTTTTTACTTTTAAATCTCATACTCAAATTTATCATCCTTTCAGATATCGCATATCTTGTCCAAAATTTTAACTTTTTAAGACAATTGTTAATATTTTTACCAAACGATAGGTGTGTTTGGATCGAGACTGAATAGCGCTAATTCAGAATAGCTCAGTTAACCCAAAAACAAATGTGATTCAAACATAAAATAGAAATTTAGAGTAGCGTCTGGGTAACTCTATTCTACAAAACCGTAGAAATGTTGGTTTAGCAAGAATTGTTGTATCGTAACTATTGAGATATTATAAATTAAGAAGCAAATGAATTTTATATTCATTCTTTTTAATGACTTCTTATATCTTCACGAGGAACTTACTCTTCCCAAGAAAAAGATACAATATTTTATTGTTTTTTTACTATTGCTATTCTAATCATCAATCCAAACGTTATTTAACTGATTCAAACAACTTCAAGTTAGTGCTCTTCTCATACAACTTGAGTTAGTACTATTTTTGCTATTTTAATTTACTAACCCAAATGATACTATTTTTCCGCTAACTTATGATCCAAACACACCAGCAGTTACAAATAGGTCTGTCTCGATTGAAATAAAAAAAAAAATTGTAACTTTTTTTGTAATCTTTGAATATGAATTTTGCAATAGTTAAGTGTGCATTTTTATCGGAAGTGTTATAGGTGAATTTAAATAAAATAGTTAGTAGACCTGTTATTTTTTTTGTTCCAAAAAAAATATAATCACTTGAATATCTACTCAATTACAATGGCGGAGACCTGACTTCTACCAACACCACTTACACCGCTCAATGATAGAAGTCGAATTTTGTTTTTACATTTGCTATTGTTAATGTTTTTTGAGATAAAAGATGAAAATGTGAGCTATTCAACTGCCATATTTCTATAAACTTTTTTTTTTTTTGTAGAATTTACTAGTTTTAGATTTATATTAGAAGGATCGGGTCGAGTCATTATTATTTTATTATTTTTTTACCCGATCTAATCCAACCCGTTTAAAATCGGGTCAAAATTTCTTTAACCCGATCCGAATAAAATAATTAAATATATATTAACTTTTATGTATTTTAAGCAACTTAATTTTAATTAATAAATAATTATATCTTAATTAGTGTATATATATTTTTTATTAGTGTTAAATCATAAAATAATTAAAAGAACACAATTAAACAAGACAGATTGGATCGAGTCAAAAAATTTTAACTCATACTCAAATCTATTCTCGGATCATTTTAGTTTAGTTCTGATTTGAATCGGATCGGATCAAATTATAAAATCCCTACTACCTTCCGATAGTGACGAAGGAAGATATTTTGTTTAGTGTAGCAAATATTAATAATAACTATATGAGAGTTGGTGAGTAAAGAATATATATATATATATATATATATATATTATATATATTATTTACAAACTTATAATATTATTTGTAAATTTAGTGGAGACGTTGGATTCGACTCCCAACCGGTCTCCCACTGCTTCTAGATGATTATTAATTATTGATGTAACTTAATGCATATATGGTATTATTGTAGCAATAAAACCATAAACAACATTTCTACTTTAATTTCCTTCTAGATGCCAAAAATGAAAATAATTAAAAAAATAGTAAGGTGGCGATCTTAAAGATCAATTCCTTTGTAAAGTGAAATAGTGCTTTAGCTAAATCAAATGCACTTTTTGTCCTAATTAACATAGTTCTAATCAAAAGCACAACACTTGCTTGGAGCTGGCGAGTTTCAAAACCTTTGAATCAAAAATTGAGTTCAAAGTCTTTAAGAACCGTTAATTTTATATCGAGATTCGTAATAACTATGAAAAGTACAATTTTAAATTTAAATTTTATTAAAAATATGAATCTCAATACAAAATCAACGCCTCTCGAAATGCTTTAAACTCAAAAACCTCCTCACCTTACTTACGTCAAATAACACCATCTCATTGCGGGCCTACAAAAAAGTTGATACTACACTTTTCGTCTTTTTCAACATATATATATATATATATATATATATATATATATATATATATATATATATATATAGTTCAAACCAATTAGACATGATTTGGTGAAACATAGCAACTTATTTTTGTGCAACCCCAGCATGGTCTAACAACTTCACTTTTGCATCTCAGTAGAACCCCACAACATGCATGCCGTACGAATGCACAACCAAACAGTTCCACTTTCTCAATTGTAATTGCATCCCGTGGAGAAGATCTAAGCCATTGAATTTATATCACTTGGCTCTGGATGTGTTGCATGGATGCAGTGCTTGACAATTGATAGCATATCACTGAAGAACATATATAACTGCCTTCCTCCATATACGGAGCAGATAATTAATGAGAGATGAATGCTTGGTTATATATAGTTGTTAGGAGCAGTAAACTGAGTTGTTTTTTTCCCACCAAAAATTAATTGTTCTTTCTCAACATACCAAATGTACATGTGGATTTTGATGTTCCATTTTTCTAGAAACCACCGTTTAAACGGCATATGTTTTCTATATTTGTGAACATTTCAATAAAAATATTTATTGTCTGCTGCATGTCTTACTCTCATAAACAGGACAACGATATTTCAACCTGTTCCACATATGTGAAGTGGTATTTTTTACATCAATTCCTGCACACGATCAATTATTTTCACAACAATGACTCAAAATATTAATTTTAAATAAAAACAATGTAGTTGCTAATCCAGTAGTATATATAGTGCAAAACATTTCACAAAAAAAATCCAAAAAAACATGATAATATATAAAATATATTATGCATACATAGAGGACCAAAAATTATATGTTATGTTTCAACCAATCTAATGAGTAAATAATAATCTATAGAGCTATCAATCAAAACCAGGCCTATTTTGGTATGGAATGATAGTCTGGTACGCCTAGACTACTATAAACTGTAAGCATTTCAATAATTAGTTTTGCTGCATTTAGTCTAAGGAAGAACCAGCTAAGAACATTTCTCAAAACTTGCTTCGACCTTTGTATCTCTGATTAACAAATGATGAATCAATAACAAGCACTGTTATTCTATGAAAATTTTCTTCTTGTTTAATTTCAGATATCTCTTCATCTCATTGATTTCTCTATATAAATGTCTTCTTATAATTCAGCAAAACATTTACTTCGCTAATTGAACAATCTATATTAAATGGATCCAGCACCCATGAAATCAATGAAAGGCACGGTCACTTCTCTCTCTTTATAATTCGGATGCAATTCTACTCCCAAGGTCTCAGACTTACAGTTGAAACTGATACAATGTTCTTTTATTTCTGTACCAGTAGACAGTGGAGAATTACCTCGAGCTCTCTTGGTTATCAATGTCCCATCATGAACTGTAAAACAAAGAAGGCAAAATTAAAATATTCTCAATTATTCTCATATCAAATTACTTAGAAAGACATAATGTCAGTAATAAAAATGCACTGTTCTTTGCCCTGAATCAAAATGCAATCACACAGTATGCTTAATTTAGTTGAAATAATTAATGAACACAAATTTCTGATATATCTCATATCGGACGGTTTTAACCCAAGATGCATGTCTTGGGAATGTTCCTATTAAAAGTATAGATGAATAAATGTCAAACATTCCTTGACATAAAACAGAGACAATTCATACATGCGATCTGTTGGGTACATCCTAAATTCCAATTACATATAATATTAAAATAAATTTATTACCTCATAGTATCATTATTTTAAATGAAGGGAAGAACAGAAATTATCAATCTCCAACCAAACCAACGACGTAAACAAAAACAAACTGCAAACGTTTAAATACCTACTGATAAAAAAAAAGCAAAAACAAGTCGGAATACCTTGAAGGAAGCTCGAACCAAGAGAGAGATCAGCGTTAACAAAAAATGGCTCGTTATTATTAGCAGTAACACCCGAATCGCAGCTACCTGAGCTATATGCAATACTCATCTCTTGAGAAAGACGCCCGGTATAACCCTCATCAATTTCCATCATCCTCTTTCCGCGACTGGCTTCTTCTTCTCTCTTTTTTCTCGCCATTAATACATGCCACTGGTTCTTCACGGCATTGTCCGTTCGACCCGGAAATAGTTTTGCAATCAGAGCCCACTTATTTCCATGTAATTCACGTGCCGCGAGCAATTGCACATCTTCAATTTCAGTAAAAGCCCCCTTGCGGATTTTCGGGTCGAGCTGGTTGTGCCATCTCAGCCTACAACTCTTCCCTGATTATGAAAAAAGCACCAAAATCGTTTCAAAATGGTACGAAATAGAAGAAAATTCTTCAAAATTATTATTATTTTTTCGTTGTTACCTGTCCGACCCTCGAGCTTTTCAGCGAGTAGATTCCAGTTCTGCGCGCCATGCTCTGCGACTAGTCGCTTGAGCTTTTCGTCTTCAAGTGGAGTCCAGTGACCTCTAATTCTAGACTTTTTCTCAAAAGAACCCTTGTTGTGTTCGTCATTGTCGCTATCGTTCTCTCTCTCAAGCATCGAATTGTTCGTCTCCATGACCAAATTAATATCGGTTCTATCCCAATCGAGAAAGAGGGGAGACGAGATTAAGAGAGATTGAAAGAGATATTTATTGGAGGTTTAATAGGAGAGAAGGCGGTGCATGGAGTGGTTCTTCTCAAAAGGGAAACCGCTGGAATGGCGTATTCTGTACAAAAGAAGGTTTAAAAATGGAAAGAAATTAAGTGAAGATATTAAAGAGGAATTCAAACGGACTCGTGTCTTTTTGTATCATCTATACCTCCAGTACTAGATCATAACTGTGCCGTCCATTGTGCTGTCTTTACAGAAAGATCACCAAGAGAGCAAACGCGGTACTCCGTATTTTGAACATAGAACTGGAGAGGATCAGGAAGTGCGCGTACGCCACTAACAAACCCACGGGATTTATCCCCCGTGGCATCATTTGTTCTAACTAATTAAAGTAGTAAATCTTTGTAAAAACGGAAAGAATTTGGCGCTTTGTGTGTTTACTGAGGTCTAAGGATACCTAACATTAACCATATTTGTTAAAAGTTATGCAAGTATTTTGTCGTTCCTCAAGCACCAGTAGTACATTTGGCTCTTAACCAGTTCATTGTTTGAAATTTGTGTTGAATAAGTATTAAATGTTGTTTTTGGTGGGTTTTAAATTTAGAAGTTAGTGGAAAATAAAGGAGACTCTTAGAATTCAGCAGTTGTAAAATTTATGGGCTGATTGATGAGGAGATATGAAACATCAAACGACGTTTATTTTGGCTGTATGACCTGTGGATGGAAAGTTCTTGAAGTCTAGTTTCCAATGGTTCAAATACCAAGTCGTTTAGAGTTCCCTACAGAGAGTTATGACTATTTTATTGGATAGAGATCAGCTGAAACAGTTGTTGTTTGGTATTCCGTTTTTAATACGAATTTTCTAGATACTTTTATTTTCTTAGCCTATAAATAGAGTTGTAATCTGTTGTTTGATATGTAAAAAAGATTAAAAGTTTCTAATAGTAAGAAAACTTATTTTATCTATCCCTTCTCTTATCTCAAAGTGTGATATCCATAATTCTCTTTTAACAAAGTGGTATCAGAGTCAGGTTCAGTCGATCAAGAGAGACCTGTCATGGCGAAAAGAGAAGAAAAAGAAAAAAAAAGAAAAAAAAGAAGAAGAAAAAAGAGAGATGTCAAAAAAATATATGATGAGTCTCGATATTTGTTTTAAAGAAAGTTAAGTGTTAAGAGTGTTTTTCTGAGTTTATTTTACTATATGAGTTTTTCTGTGTTGTTAGGAACATTGAAAAATAATAAAAAAAGAGTGAAAAAAATCGAATCCCCTTATTTTGTATTTTTTGTGAAAAAAGAAAAAGTGTCGGAATAATGAAAAAAATATTATGTGTTGATTTTTTTGTTTAAAAAAAAGAGAAAAAATAAAAGAGTGTTTTTTTTTGTGGTGTTCTTTTTCGTGAAGATAATTTTAAGAGATATTATAAAAAAAAGGAAAACTTGTCAATGATGAGATCTATGTATCAAGCAGCGAATGTTATAAAAGCGTGGTGTAGTATTTGTCAGTGGTCTTCAAAGAATCGGTGAGTGAAGCCGACATGAGCAATAACTCATGATAGCCTATGCAATGAGTGTCATGATAAGAGAACTAGCAACATCATGTGATGTTTTGCTGGAAGTGTGCGAAAACCATGAAAAAATGCGGTGTGGAGTCGCGATGTGGGTGTGAATCTCACATATACATGATCAGAAGAGTCAGGTAAATTGGATGGCATATGAGATGAAACCACGACTGATTTTTTGAATTTTCTAGATCAATAAATCGAGAAGAATCAGTCAATGGATGGCGTTGCTATTCACTGCGAGTTATGAAGAAGTGCAATGATGATATAAAGATAAGTTAACAAGAAAGACAAGTGTTGAGTTTACAAAAATCGACAAGATAGAATAACTACATATGAGGAGATTGAAAAAATACCACAATCGATACTAATGAGGAAAAATATAAGTCGGTTCATGGAGGAGCCGGTTTATTCACATTGGAAGGCGTTGAAGCGAATCCTACGGTACATCCAAGGAACGGTGTCACTCGGGTTGTTCTACTCGAAAGCAGAAGATTATAAGTTGGTTGGCTACTCTGACAGCGATTGGTGTGGAGACATAGACGATCAGAAAAGTACATCGGGATATGTGTTATATATGGGAGATATTGTGTTTACTTGGCTTTCAAAGAAGCAACCGATCGTGACACTCTCGACGTGTGAAGATGAATATGTGGCAGCATCTTGGTGTGTATGTCATGCGATATGGCTTAGAAATTTGTTGAGCAAAATGGAGCTAAAGCAGCTAGGTGCAACCGTGATTCAAGTTGACAACAAATCAGCAATTGAGTTGGCAAAGAACCCAGTGAATCATGAAAGAAGCAAACACATTGACGATCGTTTTCACTTTATTCGAGATCATGTGAAGGAAGGAAGTGTGAAATTGGTGCATGTGACAAGTCAGGGTCAAGTTGCAGATATCTTCACAAAACCGCTACGGAAAGTACTTCTCGACAAATGCAAGAAGATAATTGGCATGACGGATGGTAGAAGAATTTAAGTTTATGGGGGAGTTTTGTTGAATAAACGTTAAATGTTATTTTTAGTGGGTTTTAAATTTAGAAGTTAGTAAAAAATAAAGGAGACTCTTAGAATTTAGCAGTTGCATAATTTATGGGCTGATTGATGAGGAGATGTGAAAGATCAAACAACGTTCATTTTTTTGCTGTATGCCTATGGATGGAAAGTTCTTGAAGTCTAATTTCCAATGGTTCAAATACCAAGTCGTTTGGAGTTCCCTACAGAGAGTTATGACTGTTTTAGTGGACAGAGGTCAGCTGAAACAGCTGCTGTTTGGTATTCCGTTTTTAATATGAATTTTCTAGATACTTCTGTTGTCTTAGCCTATAAATAGAGTTGTAATATGTTGTTTGATATGTAAGAAAGATATAAGAGTTTCTAATAGTAAGAAAATTTATTTTATCTATCTCTTCTCTTATCTCAAAGTGTGATATCCACCATCCTTTTTTAACAATTTGGAGGGCAAAAACACATGAAAACTAGATAATTCCTTCTTCTCATTATTTTCACGAGTGCCTTAAACTTCATCTGTATAATCCTGTACTGGATTTTTTTTTACTAATATATATTCAATACTTGCTTTTTGCTTTTTAATTGACGATGATGATAGAATATGTATAACGATGAAGCTTCACATTTTAACTAAAGTCATTTTTTTTTTATTATGTATTAATAAAATATAAAAGGAAAACTTATACATTAAATACATTAAATATATTAAACATCAACTATTATTAATTTTTATTGTAAAACAACTACCAACTGTACAATCTTATTCAGAAAATAAAAATTATATATTTTGTAAATCATCATTATTAAATAATGATGTTTACTTTGTTACGTTTAATGATGATTTTAATAGATATGATTATATTTATTTGATGATACATAAGTTTGAATTTTTTTTTTGAAAATTCAAGGAGTTCAATGATGAAGTTGAAACCAACTTGATAAGAAGATTTAAAGTATTTAGTATTGAAAAATATTTTAGTCGTGAATTTAGGGATTGTCTAAAGGAATATGAAATAGTTTCACAGCTCACTTGTATTGGGACGCCTCAATGAAATGATATCTTTGAGAAAAGGAATAAAACTTGGTTAGGCATGATTCATTATATGATGAGCGAGACTGAGTTATCATAATTTTTTCTAGGAGTTTGCAGTTGAAAATATTACATTTATATTAAATTGTTTGACATTTAAATCCATATAAAAGATGCTATATGAGTTATAATTTGAAAAGTTTAAAATATATCTTTCATTAAGCTTTCGGAAAATGACTGATAATCTCAGTCCTAGAACTTATAAATGTGTATTCATGAAATTGCCTAGTTAGATATTCAATCTTCATATATAAAGAGTTTCTTGCAAGATAAAATTGTGAGAGTAATGCGCTAGAAATTCAAATTTCATATGAGAGTAAAGTTGGAGAAGATTCCAAAATCTCATTCATGGATGTTGAGGTTAGTGTAGGACCCTTGAACTAAGTTTATTATGGAGTTGAGAATATGAATCAAGATACATCTCCACAAGATGTGGAGGAAGCACCAGAGTCACATGCATTTCATAGGTCATATATAGCGAGTCATTCATCTGAAATATAGTTGAGAGTTTATTAAGGATCAACATAATATTGGAAGCTATTTAAGTTTTGTATCATTTATTATCTCATTTCAAACTATAAAATCATTAAAATAAATAAATTTATTTTGAATAATATTTTCTATTAATTTATATAATTATCCTAGCATGTTGAAGTCATTTATGGCATGATTGTGCAAAAAAAAAAAATACAAAAACCATTACAACAATAATTCTGTTAGTTTATTTCAGTGTTATATAATTTTTGCAATATTTATGCTAAAAAAATGAAAATACATAGAGTTATTTTAAATAATATTTTCTATTGGATTGTATTATTATCCTTTCAAAGTCAAACCTTTATGACATATATTGTGCACAAACATAACCATAATATAATAACACTTATCCTTTCGAAGTCAAGTAACGAAGCTTGTTGAGAAGATCCAGGAAATGGTGGAAGAAGAAAATAATCTGGTCTTCGTTCTTCTTTGTCAGCATTCCCTCTTCGTATATGTGTTAACCTTTTTAATTGTAGTTGCTTGTGATGTTAATGGATTATTCAGTTAATCCTAACTTATTGAATAAGACAAACATATAATCAATCAAAAGGGATATTCATTTTTGAAATTACATGTTATTCCTTTTTTTATTTATATTGAATTTGTTCTTTCACAGACTCTGTTGATGGTCGCGGCAATGCATGGGAAGATAGTTATTTGTGCTCTCCATGTAATAAAATCCATATCTAATAAAAATAGTATTGTAAATAACAAAATACATTTAATGGATGAATGGGGCAACACTATAAGTGATTAATCATTATGCGACCGATTAATCGACTTTTTACGGATAGTTTGGCGTTTGTATTTTAATATATGAAAATATTAACAATTTCAACAAAAGATAGTTATTTACCCACTTGTCAATATTTTTTGTTTATTAATTTTATTTTAGAAAATATAAATAGAAATTAAATTATCGAATCCATAGTCTTTTCAGTCATTTTGAAAAAAAAATATAATTTGATAAATGCCCGATTGAGTAAAAGTTAAAATCAAATTAAAATTAATTAAGTCTAGTTTATATGAAATCTTTACTTATTAAAATTAGAGTTCATATGAAATTTATATAATTTGAATATATAACAATATATAGCTTGAAAAAAATAATCAGTCGACTATGATGCGTGATGACTTTTTAAAGTTGTCTTTTATAATTTAACCCCTTAAATTTCTTAATTTATATATATAACTAAATATATTACCTCAAAAAAGTTCCGGATGTTACATCTATCCTTCATAATATCCAATTCCTAACTTTTGTTGAAATTTAAATTTACATTTTTATTGTAAAAACTACCTACGCTACTACAACGGGACAATAATATCGATGACAACTCTTGATTACTAAATTATTGTCAATCAACAGAATCTAATTAACTATTGTTCAGACGTAACCTAATTTGAGCTAAGTAACCAATCAGACTTCTCCCTCAATAATCTAATTGTTTCCTGATTAAATCAGTAATTATTGACTATTTATTATTTCATTGACCAACGAACTGGACGACTTGGAGAACTGGAGGATTCCATTAGCACTATGTCCTCATTATTCATTTCTTCACCTAAATAACTATCCTTTTTACGAAAATATATATGGGAGTTTTAATGAAAATTAAATTTGATACATTTAAGTGATTGAATGATAGCTTGCATAGGATAGGGTTATATGTATCCAGTGAAAATTGTAAATTGAGAAAACATTGCATGAGGTTCTTTCCGAGAAACTCTGATCCTTTTTGTTTATAATAAAAAATATATATTTTAAACAGATGAAGTCATTTCACCTACCTCACTATGCAATTTCTTCACGCCTAGTCCGAATTTTAGCAAGACTTGCCCACAAAATTGAAGCTCATTCTTGCACCACTCTATAGTCTATATAACACTAATCTCAATGCCTTAATCCAGAATGATCTTTCAGTTAACAACATTTTCCGGGTACAGTACTTCGTAGTCTCTTACAACAAAAACATTTTTATCCAGAAAATGGTGCACTCTTTCACGTTAAAATTCGTGCAGTTTCTTTTCTCCTCTTTCAAGTACATTGTTCAGAATGGTTTCGTCTTTGTGAAAAATGAAATTAAAGAAGAGCCTATTTTAAAAGGCCAATCCGCATCGTGCACATTCAGAGAAGACATAGAGGTTAGTTATGATGATGTTAATGTAGCCATGAAGAGATTAGGTATTATAATTGACAATAAGGGCCAAAATAATAGCCTAATAAAAGAGGTTAATGTGATATTAGAGAAGAAGTTGGCTAGTGTGGAGGATTTGAAAGAAGCATTTGAGGTATTTGATAATGACCGGGATGGGTTCATAACTCCAACCAAATTGTGGATTTTAATGGAAAAATTGGGGTTAATTGCAGAAATGAGATATGAAGACTGTGACAAAATGATTAGGGTTTATGACATGGATGGTGATGGGAAAATAAGCTTCAATGAGTTTAAACACATGATGGAGAATGCAGAATAAACATAATAATTTTAATATTTTTTTCCTCCCAATTTTATTTTGAGGAAGTTTTTCTTCCCAATTTTGCCTTGTACATTTTGGAAAAAAATGGTATTAGCTTATGTTTCTTTTACATCATCTATGGTTCTGTAACTGCTTAAGCTACAGATGGAAAAGGTGTGTTTCGTTCAAAGAAATTTCATTTCCATCATCTATGGTTCTGTATTACCTTATGTTTCTTTTTCATCATCTATGGTTCTGTATGCTTGATTTCCATCATCTTACGTCTAAACTCTAAAACAAGAATTTTTTACCAATTAGTACAATAAGAATAAAATACTGGCATATAATTTTCTTTGTTTCCTTTCTTCTCTCTTTTGTATTTTACACGCTTGTTTGAAATTACGAACTTCAGAACTCCCAAACCAGTATGGTACATTACTGGTATTTGCCGCCAGTATTTCAAACCTTGATCAATGGTAAAAGAAATTCAAAAGCAAGATGACAGATTTTTCCACATCTTTAATTGCTTGCTTATTCATGTTAATGTAAGCTATGTAAGAACAACAAGCAGATTAGTCATTTTATTCAAACCAAGAATACAAGTAAATACTCCAAATGACTTCATTTAAAGATTCCCCAAATCTCAATTAAACTTGACAATCTCCATTCCAATCTCAACTTGTAGTCTCTGAACTTACAGCCTGTGGTACACCAGTTGGCTCTGACTTGGACTCTGTAGGTTCACTTGTTGATTCAACTTCAGCTTTTATAACTCGAAAAATTGCTAGATTTGTATCACCTGATAATATAAAGTTCAATGGAATTCATAAATCCCAGTTTGATTAGTCATATTAAATAATTCATGCATTCAGGTACTTTGAGAAACATGCATGTACATATTATAGACACCGCAGAACCTCCCCAGTCTGATTGTGCATAGGCTTTAATTGGACTTCCATAACTGAAATCATGTAAGTGGTACAATTATCTCAATTTCTTTTTGACACCTAAATCATGCCTCATTAATATTAATGCAATTGTGACCTAAAATTTTTTTTGCTGCTAGGATGCTAGGGACCAGATTAAAGCCACAAAAAGCAATAAAAAAGCTTATCAGAGTAATTGCTGAAATACCAAATGTTATGTAGCTGCCAGGTGGGACCGGTGTGACAGCACCAGGTTTTAGCCTCTGTTCATTGATAAAAGTTCCATTTGTGCTGTCTAAATCAGTGACCAATAACAACCCATCCTTCTTTTCTAGTCGGGCATGCATACCGGATACTGTTAAAAAAGCACAAAATTTAATAAAATAATAGAAAAAACAAGAATTCTTTTGCCCGTTTTTAATTAGCATATTTTTGAAAAAATGTGGAAGTAGCACAACTACACCTCAAAGTATGGCCTTAATATTAAAAGAAAGGGAAAAATATTATCATCTCTACACTCTCTAGTCTCTACTCTATCCCGTCCTATATGCTTTACAACCCAAAATATTATCCAGATTTGCTACATATATCCGCTAGAAGGATAGAGGGGCACTTTTGGTACTACTGAGGAGAAAAATCTAAAGTGTCATCCGTTACAGTTTCCATTCTAAAGTGTGATCTGAAAAAAATTCTAGTTTTGTAAGGGGTAAATTTACAATTTTCTGTCTTATAGGGTGGATGACTAAAATTATTTCTATTATCTTGTATTGAGTTACAGGTATTATATATTGTTGTATTTATTTGGTCCTTATTATTTTAGTTACTGGAATTGCATTTGTAAATATAAAACACAGAAAAAAAATATAATAAATTATCAAATGAAAAATAGCAAATAAACAGGATACCTACGTGAAAATTTCAAGTATTAATGATTACCAAATTAATAAAGATAACGTAATACCAGTAGCAACAGGAAGTACAACATCTGCTTTCTCCGGCACCCTTCCAATTGTCACTGAATTCTGCATTAAAAAAATCATATTAAAACCTAGCAGCATTTAAACAGCGAAAGATTCTCATTTAATTTCATATTTGAAAATAGAAAACTTACTGATGCTATTTCAAATGCACCTGGTCGTGCAACTTTATAGCCAATGTGGCGAAAATCTCCATCTCCTATATAGTCGAAGGAGACGAAGGTAGAGATGTAAGAATTTGTACAATTAACATAAGGAGTAAATTGTTTGCACTGTTGAGTAAAATAGGAAGACTGTCACAATTGTTCACATCCCAACTCTTTAATGACATTAGATGCATGATACTGGTACTACCAATTTTATGAAATTTTGAATAACAGCAAAAATGGAAAGAACAACCTGTGGGCTCAAGAATCCACCTTTCTGACAAACCAGCTGACGAGCTGCTACTTGCCGAGCACCTCAATTCAGTGCGCCTTCTCCCTTTCACCAAAACGAGGCATGGAGCTTGATTTCGCACAGAGCTCTTTAAACCGATGGGAGAAGCATAGCAGAATGGATTGGTGGAAGCGATAGAGGGAGAGAGAAACGAAGTGGTGCGGAGAGAGCATCTGGGGCTGGCGAAATGGAGAGATGGAGAGACGATCGCCATTGTTTCCATTGTGAGTTATGTTTCATTCTATTTTTCTAATTTTTTTTCTGGAGGTATCGCGAGGAAGCATTTTTTGTGTGGATGAAAGATGTGAGGCTGGGAGTGAGAGCAAGGGATTGTGTTTATTGACATCTGCGCAAATTCAACGACTCCTTTTGCATCAAGATTCGGTTTGCACAAAACTCTGTAAGGTCTCTAAAGATTGACGGCGTGGATGTTGAAATGACAACGGTCGGAAGGAACGATGATTTTCGCGAGTCATGCGTTGACTAATGCGCTCCAGCTGAGAATCCCATAATCCCATAATATGATAATAATCACTTCAAAATGTGTTAAGGCCCATGATTTCGGCCCATTAAGACCGTGGACTCCTTGGGCCCGGTTTGGCAAACCATGCGTTCGGTCAATTTGTGTTTCTATTTTGGGCCGTTGGGAACGCATTGCAACGGGCTCGTGAGATTCACAGATGTTGAGCAATGCTATTAGATATTAAAAAGCAGGGTCCTGACTCCTGAATTGTTGATTTTGTAGTATTGCCACTATAAATCTACAATTTGCTATTTATGATAATGATATCGTCCTAATTTCTCAAAACTCAATTATTAGGTCATGCTGGTCATTTAAATTAAATTCTGAAGTGCCCGTTTTAATTTATATGTTTAATAGTACACCTTTTTATTCATGTTAAACATACATCTTATTATTTTAAACTTATAAAAAATTTGTAATATGATCCAAATATTTTTTTGATAACAGTTACGCAAATGGATATGAATTAATATAATAACATCTAGTTGAATATGAATCGTACTTGGATCTAACAAATCATTATTTTTTAATGTTTGAACATATATAGGATAAGTATGATTATCCTAACTCACACTTGGATATTTCAACCATAGCACTTGAGTTTCGGATTTATACATTTTGAACGGGTATTTTAAAATATTTAGGAATAGTTTGAATGACAGCATGAATTAACAATATTACTTGCGAACGCAGGAATTAATTAGTAATATCTGATACTATCAAACCGTGAAATTTAATTAAGCAATAATAATAATTAAAGAGGATAATTAGAATAATTTAGTACAAATTAACAAATAACATAACCAACAAAAAAAAACAGACATGGCATAAATAAGGTCAAGAATAAGAATAACTAAATAAATAATTACGGGCGACTTAATTTTAAATGAACGAATAATCTGATATAAATAATTATAAAAATAGATAAATGAATAGATAAATAAATTAAGATATAACTATGATTAATAAGTAAGAATCAAAATTTAACAGGGCACTGTACGTATAACATAAACAAATCAGTTAAATAAATTTGCTCACATTTACTTATTATTGACTGAATAAAATTTGAATAAAAGAGACCATGAGGTGAATTATCAAATAACAAAATTCAAAAACTAAATTAAATTAATGAATTCGAATAATTGAACTTATTAAAGAATATGCATTTAATAAATATCATCAAGATTTATAATCAAATTAGTATGATAGTAGTTGATCAAATAGATCTTCGAGAATCAAATTATACTAAAACGGATGTGAAATCTCAATCCGCTACACTGATAAATCGCTACACGAATACACACGTGGGTCGCCACACTCAATCCTATTCCACTCATTCTCTCTCCCACGTTTTCCCTCACCCCTCTTGTCATTTCTCATTAAAGTCTGTCTCTCTCTTTCCATCCTTCCCTCCCATCTCCGCAGATCCTCACCCTTTCCCCTCTTTTTCTCTTTCTGGCGACAACACACGCCAACTCTACCTCAATCACTCTCTCTCACTCGCACCCCCTCTCTCCTCCGCTTAGTGCCTCAACCGACGATAAGAGCTTCTGCTCGACTCCGATCGCCTTCTTACGGGTCCTCGGCGACGTTGAGCCCCTATCGGCCAAGAAGTGCCCTCACCGCCCTTGAAATCGATGGCTGCCCCCTTTTAAGGCTAAGCTTCGACGCAGCCCCGAAAACTCAACCCTAGGCTGCGCCGGCCGAGCCACCCCCACTGTGCCTTCCCCCATTTCTGGTAACGTCTTTCCTTTCTATTTCCCGGTCGTGTGGGTCATGCCGGTGGCTGAGCCCCGTGCCTTGTCTTGCTTGCTTTGTGCACTTGTTACTCCTTGATGCTAACCTCATGTGGGGTTCTCTTCTCTGTCAATTGTTCTGGTCTGGGCTGTGCATGCCCTGGTGTTGATTTTTGCTTGCTGATTTGCTTTGTGTGGTTTGAGTTCATGTTGATCATCTGGTACTGGTAAATAAGGTCGACACCCTAATAGCCCTTTCTATGCATTTATTTGGTAAACGGAACTGTTGATGTTTTTGCCTTATCTTACGCCCGACACTAGTATCTTGTCGGTACAACAGTGAGTAGTGGGATATCCGGTTGCTTATTCTGTCCCTGGATTTGGGTTATGATACTGGTAAATGATTTTTTTTTTGTCTTCTTGAATGAGACCCGGTTCACTGGTATGTGAGTCCCTGTTTGCTTTATCACTTTCTGGCTGGTTTGATTTCCTATAATATTGTTGTGCCAGTTGCTGGTAAAATTCGGGTACTAAATTATCTTTTTGACCCTTGATTTTTGGCTTGTTGCGTATGCCTCTGTGGTCTCTGTGTTGTTGTTGAGTTGATCCCCATCTTGGCTTCGGTATGCTTGTAGTTTGTATAGTTGTGGGGCAGGGTTTGGCCTTTGGTACATTGGTACAAATCGGTACCAATGATGCGAGGGTGACAATATTAATTCTCTCAATCTTTGTTTGGCCTGTTGGGATTTTTGCGATTAGGTGTTGGAGTGTGCTGTTGACTGCCTTGCCGATTGTGTGATTCTTGCCATCCTGTTCTGTTGCTATTTGTGACTGATTTGGAATGATAGAAATAACTCAGGGGTCAAATTATGAAAGTTAATTATAAGGGTCTAAATGAATAATGTGGTAATAACTCTCGATTAAAGGGTTATATGCGCATAAATGGTTCGATTGATCTTATGACGGTTCAGTCGTGATAAGTTTTATTGAATAGGCCAAAGTGAATAAAATGCGGGATGAATTTTTAATCGATTTTAGTCTTATGGGCCGAAAGGTATAAGCGGGCTAAAAGTGTATTTAATTATTTAGCGAGTGCCGTAGACTAAAACGTGCGCAACTAATAATTAATTAATACGTAAAGATAAAAATGGGAGATGATTACACGATCTGCCTCAATAATGAAAATCCGAACAGATATAGTGGTTTCGGAGGCAGCCTATGATCCCAAACACATTAAAACACCAACACGTTTAAATAAATAAAAACGTTTAAATTAAATTTAAGTTTAATTAAATTTAATTACTTTCATTTAATTTTTATTTTTATTTTAATTCTAGTTTTATATAGTATATATTCTAATTATTGAAAAAAACATAAACATATAAAATAAAATATAATTAAAGAATATAATATAAATAATTAGAATTTTAAAGTAATAATTGAGGTATGATAATAATTTATAACATAAAATATATATTAATCAATTTCTCTATTTAATAAAAGAATAGTATTAATAAATATATAAATATATATTAATCAATTTCTCTATTTTTAATATGAATAATATTAATTATATAATATTATATATTAATCAATTTCTCTATTCCTAAATAATTAATTATCCTAATTATAAATTTAGTTTAATTAAGTGATAATACTTAGTTAGCTTAATCAATCAAAATAAAATGGAAATCAATTATATTTAATCAAAATAAATATAATCTTAAAATACGAACTTAAATAATAATAATTTCAATTTAGGGTCCTAGATACCTTGACCAAACCAGACCCATGTGAATAGGATACTCGCCAATTTAATTTATTTTTGACTTCATAGGTTTTCGAAAATATTTTGACGAGCTGACAAACGAATACACTCAGGATGAGACGGCTGACGAGATCGTGATGCGCCACCGGAGACTTAGCAATTTGACGTTACCGATCTAACCAAATTATTCTCAGGTACGGTTTCCTGGGATTTGATTTTCTCTCTTCAGAATTAGGAACCCAAACCGAAAATAAATCTGTTTACAAAATAAATCTGAACTGCGGTACTTTTGACCAAAATTAATTAGAGACCAAATCTGACCTATCATTTGCATCCGGTAAATTGACCAGCATATTTGAGACATACCCGCATTCGCATGTCATATCATGTCATATTGCACGTAGACAGGATAGGAGTAGGATTAGGGAAATAGTCCCGAGATAGGATTAGATAGAATTAAATAATTCAAGTTGTAGATTATATTTATTAGGAAAATATTATTACTATTACTAATTATTAATTAAGCTAGGTAGTTAATCATGCATTAAATGCATGAGAGTGCTGAGAGACGGACGGGTAATTCCCGATCCGAGTTGCCTTGCATAACTGGCCGTTGTGGTTACGTACGGTGACCCATAGGCCGTGGGACCCACCGATGGCAATATATGTATTCGCGCATCCGTGTGCTGTCGGATTATCCACCGATTCTGTCATTTGGCGGGTTCGGCTGTGTTAGAGTGCTTTCTTTTGATCTTTATTATATTTTATTATTATTCTTAATATGATTAAATTTTTAATCCAAATTTGAATGATTAGGATACCGTGTACTTCAGTGTTTAGTGTGGGCGGCCATATTCGAGACTGGAATCTACTTAGTGATAATATATTATTATATTTATCCGGCTTATTTAGGATCCTAATATTGTCCGAAGGGCTTTCTCCTTTGGCCCTTAGTTGGTACAGAGAAAGTGGGATACGGTCCGCTGACCTTAGTGGGTACAGTGTAGGCTCCCATTTGTTTATATTTCGTTTTGGTATTTTTACGGGATGCGGTCCTCTGACCCTTTGTTGGTACAGTGTAGGCTCCCATTTGATTTCGATTTGTTAATTCACGGGTAGTTATCTCCTTTTGGAAATATGGCAACTGAAGACATATTTATCTGTTTGTTTTTATTTTATAAGGTGAATTACCATATTTAGCAGACCAGAGTACGTGCTTATACACGCTCACTCTCCTAGGGCGTTATCGCCTCGGAAGCCCGAATTATCGTTTATACGGCATTGGCACCGCATAAACATAAAGTCCTAAGTTCGTAAGTTGGGTTGCTGGTGGCGCCTGCTTAGACAAGGCCCAAGTTCGTAAGTTGGGACGCTGGTGGCGCCCGCTTGGGATAGATCTTGTGATTTGCAAATCGAGATATTTATTTCGGGTGTTTTGATTCTCGTACCTTATATTTTATATTATATTATTATTTCCTCAGATTTTCTATTTCGGGGTTATTTACCATTTCATGTCATTCATGTAGGTGTGTTCTCAATATGTATAAAATAATAATACATTAACATATATTAAAATATTGCATTGCATTTAAAATTTAGTATCAGCATTTGGGTCCAGTCTAGGAAAGCAGGTCAAATCTTAAGGCTGGATCTAAATCCGTACTGAGTAATTTAAAATTTCTCACGTTTCCACGGTGGTTGTGGGATCCAGGTTTACAGGAGCGGGATCGAGTATTGGATGAGAGTGCTAGGTGCAGTCCTACGTGATATCAGAGGTGCTTCGCCGCATCAGCACAGTGAGGCGGGTAGATGATTAGGACTTATCAGGCTTCAGGTTTTTGTTTCTTTCTTTGGGCTTTATTTGAGAGATTTTGCTACCCATTTCGATGGAGTTAGCCCCGCCGGTGTCAGGCGTTGTATTTATATGTATATTCTGGACTGCTATTGTTTTGTTTAATTATTATTGTTTTGTTTATTATGAGATTTATCTTATTTTATTCATTTAGCCTTTCGTACGCACGTCTCGTCGTGCGTACGTGGTGGGATTAAGCACCCCTAATCCGATTCAATTATTTTGGGGTGTGACATCCTTCGGTGGTATCAGAGCATGGATTTTATAATCCGAGTTCATATAAATCATGCTAGGGTAACATCTAGAAAATCCTGAGAAGATGAATAAATAAACAAAACAATAATATGTACTTGACAAAGGTCTGTGAGGGGTATGTCTAGGAGTATTAGGGATAGCGTTGCACGTTAGTACACGTGCGACTTCGCTGTCCCTACGGATCCCACTACTTGAACGTGAGATAATTCAATAAACATATTTACAAAAAGTTTAACATTGTAAAATTTTAAAAACTAAAATTACATTAATTCCCCTAATTTCCGCTCGACCTGATATTCTGACATAGACTTTGAGGTCAGAGACCTCGCACTCGGAAGATAATAAAAGAGTATAAAAATATATTTCTTTTTATATATGATATTATAACTCAAACTAATAATGCAACTACTGAGAATTTTAAAATTCAAATCGGAGCATAATACTAATAACGACTATATATCTATGTAAAGTTAAATCTCACGTTTAGATTCTTATAGATCTGCTATTTTGATTTTTCCTCATGACCACAATGGAGTGGATTTCTACGCTTTGGCAAATAGTGTTCGATCTAGTTAAAGTGTTCAGTGACTCAGTATCAATTTAATCGATTATAGGACGCGGACATAGGCTTTCTAAATTGATACCACTATTCATTGAAATCTTATCCGCCAGCTAATCTCACTGTCCTATTCGCCTTAGACTGCTTGTTTAATCATTCCAAATTTATTTATTCTTGACTAATTGTTTACTCAAACCTTTATTCAGTTATATGTGAAATTGTAGGGTTATTTTTCCATAATGTAATCAGATTTCCTTGGAACCACCTCTTGGCCCTTTAATGAATATCGATCGTAAACTATATTTTTAATGATAACCATAAAATATCCTTGGTTCATATTAGTTAGAATTTGAAGAAATCCTCTTTAAGGAAGTTATTTTTGCATCCTTGTTATAACTTGAGTCATTCTTGATCAATTTAAAATTTTGTTGATACGGAGTTTCCTCGTGGTCTATGTTTCCGTTAGTATTTTGATCTTGCTCAATCCAGTTAGCGATAATCTTGAAAAAAAAAATAATAAAAAAAAATAATGATAATAATAAATAATAAAATAAGATAAAATAAAATAAACAAAAAATAATAATAAATAAATAAAAGGTGTCACTAATGAAGACTTATAAATAGTAAGATAAAATATTATTGACCATAACAATAATTCAAAATCAAATGTGAAGCCAGAAACTAGTATCAATGTGAAGCAAGAAACCATGATAATAAAACTTTAAACTCAGTTCCTAAGATGACATCTCAATCTCAAACGAAAGGTAAGAATATTGATAATAACATTAATAATATTAAGCTGATATCATGGAAAAGAAATAGCACGTGAAAATAGTTTAAGTTTGAGGAAAATTCTCTTTAAGCAAATTTCGCTTCCGCACGACCAGCATGATTTTATTCAGAACGCTGATCTAACTATGTTACTATGATCCGTTGAGCTATATTATTTCATTATATGCTTCATATAAAATTTTGCTTCAATCTGACGTTGAAAATAATTAGTAAGTAAAATAGAGCGTGATTGATATCTCTCATACAATCAAAATAATATATATATATATATATATATATATATATATATATATATAATTAATTATTAGTTAAATCAAAATAATTAAAAATCGAAACTAAGGCCTACTACGATGTTCAGACGCGATAAACTAAATAAAACTTACTTATAATAATGCATTAATAATTCAAATAATTGTAACGTAAAAGACTTATCAAGATGTTCTTAAAATTGGATTCACTAATCAAAAATTGAGAGAGATAAAATCAATAATATAACAATCAATATTTAAAATAATAGTAATAATACTAGAAATTTTATTATTTAATAAATAAATAAAAAGATGCGCAGGAAACTTATGAAACCTAAATGTAAGCGTCAAAATATTAAATCGCATATGTATTCGAGACTTATTCAATTATAATAAAGAGAATATAATAATAACTTGTCAATCAAGTGGTTCGTTTCGAGGACGAAACGATTCTTTTAGGGGGGGGGGGTGAAATGTCAAACCGTGAAATTTAATTAAGCAATAATAATAATTAAAGAGGATAATTAGAATAATTTAGTACAAATTAACAAATAACATAACCAACAAAAAAAAACAGACGACATAAATAAGGTCAAGAATAAGAATAACTAAATAAATAATTACGGACGACTTAATTTTAAATGAATGAATAATCTGATATAAATAATTATGAAAATAGATAAATGAATAGATATATAAATTAAGATATAACTATGATTAATAAGTAAGAATCAAATTTTAACAGGGCACTGTACGTATAACATAAACAAATTAGTTAAATAAATTTGCTCACATTTATTTATTATTGACTGAATAAAATTTGAATAAAAGAGACCATGAGGTGAATTATCAAATAACAAAATTCAAAGACCAAATTAAATTAATGAATTCGAATAATTGAACTTATTAAAGAATATGCATTTAATAAATATCATCAAGATTTATAATCAAATTTGTATGATAGTAGTTGATCAAATAGATCTTCGAGAATCAAATTATACTAAAACGGATGTGAAATCTCTATCCACTACACTGATAAATCGCTACACGAATACACACGTGGGTCGCCACACTCAATCCTATTCCACTCATTCTCTCTCCCACGTTTTCCCTCACCCCTCTTGTTATTTCTCATTAAAGTCTGTCTCTCTCTTTCCGTCCTTCCCTCCCATCTCCGCAGATCCTCACCCTTTCCCCTCTTTTTCTCTTTCTGGCGACAACACACGCCAACTCTACCTCAATCACTCTCTCTCACTCGCACCTCCTCTCTCCTTCGCTTAGTGCCTCAACCGACGACAAGAGCTGCTGCTCGACTCCGATCACCTTCTTACGGGTCCTCGGCGACGTTGAGCCCCTATCGGCCAAGAAGTGCCCTCACCCCCCTTTTAAGGCTAAGCTTCGACGCAGCCACGAAAACTCAACCCTAGGCTACGCCGTCCGAGCCACCCCCACTGTGCCTTCCCCCATTTCTGGTAACGCCTTTCCTTTCTATTTCCCGGCCGTGTGGGTCATGCCGGTGGCTGAGCCCCGTGCCTTGTCTTGCTTGCTTTGTGCACTTGTTACTCCTTGATGCTAACCTCATGTGGGGTTCTCTTCTCTGTCAATTGTTCTGATCTGGGCTGTGCATGCCCTGGTGTTGATTTTTTAGCGAGTGCCGTAGACTAAAACGTGCGCAACTAATAATTAATTAATACGTAAAGATAAAAACGAGAGATGATTACACGATCTGCCTCAATAATGAAAATCCGAACAAATACAGTGGTTTCGGAGGCAGCCTATGATCCCAAACACATTAAAACAACAACACGTTTAAATAAATAAAAATGTTTAAATTAAATTTAAGTTTAATTAAATTTAATTACTTTCATTTAATTTTAATTTTTATTTTAATTCTAGTTTTATATAGTATATATTCTAATTATTGAAAAAACATAAACATATAAAATAAAATATAATTAAAGAATATAATATAAATAATTAGGAATTTTAAAGTAATAATTGAGGTATGATAATAATTTATAACATAAAATATATATTAATCAATTTCTCTATTTAATAAAAGAATAATATGAATATATATATAAATATATATTAATCAATTTTTCTATTTTTAATAAGAATAATAAATTATATAATATTATATATTAATCAATTTCTCTATTCCTAAATAATTAATTATCCTAATTATAAATTTAGTTTAATTAAGTGATAATACTTAGTTAGCTTAATCAATCAAAATAAAATGGAAATCAATTATATTTAATCAAAATAAATATAATCTTAAAATACGAACTTAAATAATAATAATTTCAATTTAGGGTCCGGTATACCTTGACCAAACCAGACCCAATGTGAATAGGATACTCGCCAATTTAATCTATTTTTGACTTCATAGGTTTTCGAAAAATATCTTGACGAGTGACAAACGAATACACTCAGGATGAGACGGCTGACGAGATCGTGATGCGCCACCAGAGACTTAGCAATTTGACGTTACCGATCTAACCAAATTATTCTCAGGTACGGTTTCCTGGGATTTGATTTTCTCTTTTCAGAATTAGGAACCCAAACCGAAAATAAATCAGTTTACAAAATAAATCTGAACTGCGGTACTTTTGACCAAAATTAATTAGAGACCAAATCTGACCTGTCATTTGCATCTGGTAAATTGACCAGCATATTTGAGACATACCCTCATTCGCATGTCATATCATGTCACATTGCACGTAGACAGGATAAGAGTAGGATTAAATAATTCAAGTTGTAGATTATATTTATTAGGAAAATATTATTACTATTACTAATTATTAATTAAGCTAGGTAGTTAATCATGCATTAAATGCATGAGAGTGCTGAGAGGCGGACCGGGTAATTCTCAGTCTGAGTTGCCTTGCATAACCGTGATCGTTGTGGTTACGTACGGTGACCCATAGGCCCGTGGGACTCACCGGTCTGTATATGTACTGCGCATCTGTGCCTGTCGGATTATCCACCGATTCTGTCATTTGGCGGGTTCGGCTGTGTCAGAGTGCTTTCTTTTGATCTTTATTATATTTTATTATTATTCTTAATATGATTAAATTTTTAATCCAAATTTGAGTGATTAGGATACCGTGTACTTTAGTGTTTAGTGTGGGCGGCCATATTTGAGACTGGAATCTACTTAGTGATAATATATTATTATATTTATCCGGCTTATTTAGGATCCTAATATTGTCCGAAGGGCTTTCTCCTTTGGCCCTTAGTTGGTACAGAGAAAGTCGGGATGCGGTCCGCTGACCTTAGTGGGTACAGTGTAGGCTCCCATTTGTTTATATTTCGTTTTGGTATTTTTACGGGATGCGGTCCTCTGACCCTTTGTTGGTACAGTGTAGACTCCCATTTGATTTCGATTTGTTAATTCACGGGTAGTTATCTCCTTTGGGAAATATGGCAACTGAAGACATATTTATCTGTTTGTTTTTATTTTGTAAGGTGAATTACCGGATTTAGCAGACTAGAGTACGTGCTTATGCACGCTCACTCTCCTAGGGCGTTATCGCCTCGGGAGCCCGAATTGCCATTTATGCGGCATTGGCACCGCATAAACATAAAGTCCTAAGTTCGTAAGTTGGGTCGCTGGTGGCGCCCGCTTAGGCAAGGCCCAAGTTCGAAAGTTGGGACGCTGGTGGCGCCCGCTTGGGATAGATCTTGTGATTTGCAAATCGAGATATTTATTTCGGGTGTTTTGATTCTCGTACCTTATATTTTATATTATAATATTATTTCCTCAGATTTTCCATTTCGGGGTTATTTACCATTTCATGTCATTCATGTAGGTGTGTTCTCAATATGTATAAAATAATAATACATTAACGTATATTAAAATATTGCATTGCATTTAAAATTCGGTATCGGCATTTGGGTCCAGTCTAGGAAAGAAGGTCAAATCTTAAGGCTGGATCTAAATTCGTACTGAGTAATTTAAAATTTCTCACGTTTTCACGGTGGTTGTGGGATCCAGGTTTACAGGAGCGGGATCGAGTATTGGATGAGAGTGCTAGGTGCAGTCCTGCGTGCTATCAGAGGTGCTTCGCCGCATCAGCACAGTGAGGGCGGGTAGATGATTAGGACTTATCGGGCTTCGAGTTTTTATTTCTTTCTTTGGGCTTTATTTGAGAGATTTTGCTACCCATTCCGATGGAATTAGCCCCGCCGGTGTTAGGCGTTGTATTTATCTGTATATTCTGGACTACTATTGTTTTGTATAATTATTGTTGTTTTGTTTATTGTGAGATTTATCTTATTTTATTCATTTAGCCTTTCGTACGCACGTCTCGTCGTGCGTACGTGGCGGGATTAAGCACCCCTAATCCGATTCAATTATTCTGGGGTGTGACAGATACACTACGAGAAAAAAGAACTTTGACAACGGTTGTTGACTAAGTTTAACAACGGTTATTGAACCATTAATAAAGGAGATGTTAGCAAAAGTATTGATAATCGTTGTCAAATATGTAATGACAACAAAACAGGACGTAGGCTTTGGCAACGGTTCTTTATAGGAACCATTATTAAATAGAGTTTTAACAACGGTTTTAAGATGCTAATTGTTGTGAAAGATGATTTTTGCAACGGTTATAAGTTGGAACCGTTGCCAAATGTAACGAGGTTCGGCGTTATGCGCCTACTCCTCGGGTCCCCAGCTTCCCGTCTAACGGTAATAAAGCCGGTCCGATATATTCAACCAAATACTAGTCTTGTACAAGGTCGAACTTTGCCCTCTTACACACAAAGGATGAGAGACAAAGCCTAAAGTTAATGAAGTAGCAAAATCTAGGAGTAGATTTTAGCAATGGAGCAAATCACTCACATCTCACACGTGTTTAGAACAAGTTTAGATCAAATATCTTGAGCTTTAGCTAGGTATAGCAAGGTTTTCTCAAAACTCTTTAATGGTGGTTGTAAGAATGTATTTTGCAAGTGTATTCAACAACAGGAGGAGAAAGGAGATGGTCCCCCTTTTATAAAGAGCTGAAAACCAAGCATAACTCACTTTTTCGGTCCGAACCGTTATAACGATTTGAAATCGTTATAACGGTTTACAAAATCGTTACAATGGTTTACAAATCATTATAACGGATTAAGATTCAAACGGTAGGATCGTCAGAGAAATTTGCCCGCTGTTCTGCCGTATAGCCGTTGGATCAACCGAGCTGAAACGTTATACGATTTATCAAATCGTTATACGTTTCATGAATCGTTGTAACGATTACAGAATCGTTATACGATTCACAAATCGTTATAACGGTTCAGTAATCGTTACATAACGATTCACTCTGGTTTCTTTGAGAATGTTTCTGCCTTAGAGTATTTTTGAGTATCGAGATGAACCGTTATAACGATTACTGAACCGTTATAACGATTCACTGAGCAGAAGCACTTTTCTTGTTGTTTAAGCTAAATTTCTCTTGACCAATTCAACCCAGTTTGTGTTTTACTAAACCTAAGCCTAGTGCAGTCTTGATTAAGCTCTTGTATCCCAGTACTAGTCTTGGTTCTTGTGTACTAGTTCATTTGCATATTAATCCCTGCACAAAACTCAACAAGGCAAATTATAAAATTCAATATTATTTTGCAAATCGACAAATCAAAGAAGATGTTAAGTGTAACAATATACATATATCACAAACAATTAACATATATATCACACATGCATCATAAACAATTAACATATACATCACAAATAATTAACATATACACCACACATGCATCACAAATAATTCATATATGCATCATACACCTGCATCACAAACAATTCACATATACATCACAAAAGCATCACAAATTAACAATTAATATATATAATTATTTAAATATATCAAAGTATCCATGCATATCACAAAATATAAAAATTACTCATATCACAACACTAAAGTACCCATAACACAGTTAGTAATTACATATCACAACACCAAATTTTACCAGTCTCTGTCTTACCCGGATGACTCAGTGCCCTCCAAGCTCTATCCATCCCGGTTGTAGTATGTTCGGATTCAATCCGTGCCCTAGACCAGGGATTTTCAAGAATATATATATATATATATATATATAGAGTGGAGATAGCGTGAGCTTAAGCTCACGGAGGCCTTCCGTGAGCTTAACTCAAAAAACATATTAAATCATCTCGAAATTTTAATTTATCATTCTCATTAAATTCTTCATATGAAAATCTTATGGGATGCAAAAATTTGGAGCGTTTTGAGCTTTTTAAGTCATAGTTTTTAATTTTTGAAATATATATATATATATATATATAGAGAGAGAGAGAGAGAGAGATTATTGTGAAAACGTTTATATTTTAACCAATATGCAAACACATCAAAAAATATTTTTTTCAAATCTCAAAAATTTTAATTTATGATTTTCATTAAATTTTTCATATGAAAACCTTATGTGATACAAAATTTTGGAGCATTTTGAGTTTTTTAAGCCACTCTTTTGAATTTTTGAAAAAACAACACAAACATTGAATATTTATTATTATTTTTAGGACTATTTTTTTTCAAAAATTCAAAAGAGTAGCTTAAAAAAAACTCAAAATGCTCCAAATTTTTGTATTCCACAAGGTTTTCATATGAAAATTTTAGTGAAAGCCATAAAATGAATTTGATATTTTAAAATATATTTTTTGATGCATTTGTATATCGGCTGAAATGTAAATATTTTCACAATAGTCTATCTCTATATAGCCGTGTTATGGTGCTTTACAAAGGAAAAAAAAATCATATTGCTTTGAGGTGAGATTTAATAACCCGAGGTTTCAAATAGTCAATCTATGTTTCTCAATAATTTTTTCATGTCAAAATCTTGTGGGATATTAAATTTGATGATTTTTTGAGCTTTCTAGTTATTTTTTTCATTATTTTTAAAATCAGCCCTGAAATAGGCTATTTTCTTATGTTCAACAAGGCTGATTTTAAAAATAATTTAAAAAATATCTATAAATCTAAGAAAATCATAAAATTTAATATCACACAAGATTTTTGATATGAAAAAATTACTGAGAAACTTAGATTGACGATTTGAGATCTCAGAATATTAAATCTTAACCCAAAGCAATATGGATTTTTTGCTCTGCAAAGCACCATAACACATCTCACATTATATATATATATATATATATATATATATATATATATATGAAAATATTTATATTTCGGCCCATATGAAAATCATTATTTTTTGAAAAATCAGAATTGTCATATCAAATCATTTTCTCCTCATTTGAAAAATAGCAAAAAAAAATGTAAAATTTAGTTTACTAATAAATTTTGATATGAAGATTGAAATAAATGGTTCAGATTGGTCTTTTGGATTCGAAAATAAGAGATATGATGCGAATTATAAAAATATTTTGTATTTCATAATTCACCAAAACATAACACCCGACGAACACGACCCAATTCGAGATTAAATAGCCCGCAACCAGACCAAAATCAATAAATAATCTGAAAAGTGTCAGTAATTAATCCGTAAAATGCTCAAAACTCAAAAGTAATTACAGTTGCACATTTCTTCAAAAAGAAGCATTAGTCCATTCATTATGGAAACTAATATTTTTTAGAGAAATCGTGAGTTAGCAAAAGAACTAAGAATCAAATGTCTAGAAAATATAATATATGAAGTCCAATACGGATGATCAGTGATATCTTCGTTAACGTTAAAGTCACGGATTCAACATCCAATAAATGATTAGAGCGGAAATTAACACCTTAAGATAATTAGAAGTAAAACCCGACTTTCAATATGAAAATAATTTACAATAAAAAAAAAACATATGAAGCAAAATTGAAATCAATTATTTTTGTGAGCGCATCAAATCTTTGTCATTCTCATCGTTCTCAACATCGTCCCTATCATCTATCCCTGTTTCCTCCGACTTCAATTTTTCAAAAATTATTATGAAAAAGTATTTCGAAAAGGTTAATCAAATTTGGACTACGTTGTTAGATACTTCCAAATTTACTACAAAGTTCCTTCAAAAAAAAAAATTTCTCGTCGAAATTACAACCATCTATCTAACAGGCTGTTGTTTCATCCCATTGGGATTTAGCTCTCTGTTGGGCTTGAAAAGTTGCATTCTTTTTCTCTTTCATTTTATTTGTTTCAGATTCATCATTGGTTCAAGTAACAAGAAGTAATTAATGTTCGATTCATTGTACTTGTACCCTAGCTTTATATCAATTATTTTATCACAAGTTCGAATATTCCATTCATTGTATCCGTGTTAAGGCGGATGTCCTGCCACGTTGGTACTCTTGAGTGAAATATCTATTGAATTATAACACGACATGCGCCAATCTTGTTCTGTACACACAACAAGCATTCAGGTGGCTAAGCTTTTGAAAATCATATGTGAGTTTAATAAGTCTTTGTATATATATTTAGTTATTGAGTAAAACATTCATAAGATTTTCTTTTACTTTCATATGCCGAACATCGATTTGTGTTGGCGTATTTGCTCCATCTTAAAATTAAACATGTACGTTAGAATGTGCTTGAATCATTACTTGAATATTGAGTTTTCTTTTGGATTCAAAAATGTGTTGGCGTATTTGCTCCATCTTATAGTATCGTTAGAGGAATATTGAGTTTGTCAGTACTTGAATCATTACTTAATTAATGAGATATGGTTAATAGGATATCGATGCGGACCAAAAAGATAATACTAATATCCCAATTAAAAAAATTTGACTTACAACTTTTTACAAAATATGTTAATTATTTACATGTTATGATTACATAAGATCAGAAACTAAATCCCTCTAGTTTTCTTTCTATTGAACTGATCTACATTATTACCAATCAAATTTTCAAATACAATTTCAACATTACAAGATTTGTAATTAAATTTCACAGAATTTTGTTTTTGAAGCAGCACAAAACTCTGTTTAAGGCCGGATATACATACAAAAAATATATATATAAACTACAACGCCTTTATTTTTATTAAAATATATGATCTTTAGTTTACTTTGTATTATGAAACACAGATATATATAATTGAAGAGTTGTGTATGATGCTATGTATTGCACATATTGCTCTTGTTTTATGGATCGATTTTTTATTTTTAAAATCTAAATTATTAATTCAAACCGTTTAAAATAATTTTCATATGAATATTTACTTGTAGATCAAATTTTATATATTTTTAATTTTTTTTACTATTTTATTAGATAGTTAGAAAATCAATTGATTTAATTTTATGACTCATTCAAAAGAAGTGATTTTCGAAATATCTAAAAAATAGTTAAAAAATTCTAAATATATATATATAATTCTATACAAGTAGATATTTGTATGAAAATCATTTTGAGCTTTTCGGATCGGCCATTTTGATTTTGAAAACAAATAATTGATCCATAACATAAATAGCATACGTGATATGCATAGTATAATATAGCCCAACTCATAATTAAAAATATATTGCCCTACATTAAGTAGTCTTTTAACAAAGATAAGCATATATTGTATGATCAGAAAATGGAAGCCTTGACAATGAAATTTAAGAACCAGCTTATTCAAAGAAAATTAAGCCACGTACAAGAATACATCAAGATCATGCAATGTGACACAACCCAAGTCGGCGGGTCCAGATTTGGTAGTTCATCACCATGGCAAGGAATCGCAGCGTCGGAGCAGTGTTTTTTAGCACCTGGATATTTCTTGAGACGACATGCTTCCTCAGACTATATATCAGTCACCGTCATCTCCGCCTCCCCTCGTGTTTCTCCATTTAGGATGCTCTGTCAGGTTAAAAGCCGGACAATGGAGAAGTTAATCAGCTGGGAGCCGTTGAAAGGAAATTTGAATTCAAAGTTGGCGCAACTGGGAAAGAAGTGGGCTGTCCATTATTATGATTTCATTATCTCATTCAAACTCCAATCACTACCACAAAAAAACATTTTAGAACCGGTTATATAAAAGATTTAGCACCGGTTATACAACCGGTTCTAAAACTATGCGGTGCTAAATGTTTTAAAAACCGGCGCTAATAGAAGGTGCTAAATGGGGCATTTAAAATCGATTATTTCAAATAACCGATTCTAAATTATAACCTTTAGAACCGGTTATTTTCAAATAACCGGTTCTAAATTCTAACCTTTAGGACCGGTTATTTCAAATAACCGGTTCTAAACTATAACCTTTAGGACCGGTTATTTCAAATAACCGGTTCTAAACTATAACCTTTAGACCGGTTATTTCAAATAACCGGTTCTAAACTCTAACCTTTAGAACCGGTTATTTCAAATAATCGGTTCTAAATTTGCTTTAATTTTATTTCTAACATAAACCGGTTATTTCTAACATAAATTTGCTTTAATTGTAAACAACATAAACCATTATTTACAATTTATTATTTTATTTTTTGAATTGATTTCTTTAAATTTTGATTAAATAATTTAATTTCACCATTAACTAATAAAATATATTTCATTAACAAAATAATTATATATAATTTACATATTAAAGAAAATCTGAGAAATTTTTTATCTTTATAATTTCTAAAGAAAAAATAAAAAAACTAAACTAAAAATTTCAAATAAACATCAAATTCATTTTTGAGATTCAAGACGAACTTCAAATTCGTCTTTCTCTTTCCCTTTCTTTTTTCTTTCTTCAAGATGACATTTGCTCTTTCTCTTTCTTTCCCTTTCTCTGTCTCTCAATATCTCTTTTATATATAAAATAGGAGGATGAAGAGTGATAATCCGTGGGATTTAGATTTTTGAATTTTAGTTTTTAGATCGTCGGATAAGTATGAACCAACGGTTAGATTGAAAAACATAGCAATCCGTGGGAGCAAAAAGCTAAAATTCTATTGGTTGATGCAAAAAAAAATTTTAAAGCCGGTTTTTATTAAAAAAACGGTTCTAATTCATAAAATTGAATTAGAACCGGTTTTTATTAAAAGCGGTTCTAATTCAATTTTATGAATTAGAACCGGTTTTTATAAAAAGGGGTTCTAATTCAATTTTATGAAATAGAATTTTTGACAGCTGAGTGATTCTTTCCAGCTTTGCATGCAAAAGTCTCCTTATTTTTTCTTTTTTCTTTTTTGGATCTAAAAATTTGAATGTTGGATGATACTGGCATACCATGCCACAATATCTCGATAACAGAAAAAAAAAGTTGCATAAGACGAATTTCTTCAAGTAATTAAGGTATACCAGGTTGCTTTTGAAGAATAGAGTTAGAACTCAATTCGATTAAATTAATAAATTTAATAAATTTAGTTTAGAACCGGTTTTGTTAATAACCGGATTTAATTTTCAGGAAAAACTGAATTTTAGAACCGGTTATTTATAACCGGTTTTAATTCATTCAATTGGAACCGGTTTTTATATAACCGGTTATAATAAAAAAATTTGTAACCGGTTGTTTTACAAAACCGGTTTTAATAATTTTAATAAAATTTACAACCCTGCCACTCTAATCTTTTAGCAACTGTTTTTTAAAAAACCGATTCTAAATAGCCGGTTCTAAATTCAATTTTTCTGGTAGTGAATTCTTTGTATAGATTTCATTATCCATTGTTATGATCTCCATTTCTCAATTGGAATCATAACATGCTCCCACACACAGCTTCCATAGCCAGCAATACCATCATTGTCAACTCCACTTCTCTCATCATCGCTTCTAGATCCATCTCTCTGTGCAATGTCTGCTGTCTCAGTTTCTCCGTCTCCCTTATTTGACCGTCATTAAGGTCTAATGGTGTGAAGTGAAACAATATGTCAGGTTTCAGGCCCCTAAGCCAGAAGAAGGATCGCTCGACAATGTGTCAGTCAGAAAACTGACACATTACTGCACGAGATAAATGTGTCAGTCAGCAAGCTGAAACAAGCGATCATAATACTTGGCATAGTTCGATAATCCACGAGATATGAGAGAAATGTGGAGATCAGGCTGGTTTGGTGGTATAGATAGGATATCATTTAGGAGGCATTCTTCTTCATAAATAGTTGCGGGACTAAAACTGTGGTCTCAACAAACTCACTCTTGTTCTGCTTTTATTTCTTTTCCCACACATTTTCTTAACCGCAATTGTATCATAATTATATACAATTAAAACTAGCAGATACTAACAGAGAATAAAACGACTTATATATGATTAATAAATGATTTTCAATTTCACAATAATTGTTATATATATGTGTACTCGTCATACATGTCCCTAGCTTGTACTAGAATTCCAATACAACTATTGTTAAAACCTCTATGCCTAGTTCACCAACTTTTTTGTCATAATGTCAAGCGGGTGAAAATTATTTTTCAAATGCATCATGTAGTATATATATGTTATCCATTTAGAATCCACAACGCATTCTGTAATGATGCGATACAAATACACACGCAACAACAACAGATTCAAACTGTAATTTTACACCGTTAAAAGGCCCAGTTGAGGTTTCACAAATCCGTAAATGGTTGGCTGGTCGTCTAGCTGGGCTTATTTAGTCGTGTGTAGAATTGTAGTCATTAGTCAATCGGGTTCATTAATTATAGACGTTGAATTGCAAATTAGACAGATATTATCTTCTTGTTTTTCAACTTTATAATTTACTGTAAAATATTATTAATTGTTCTCTCGTAGAATGTGAAAACGGAAGCTTGCATAATTAATTGTATATTGAATGGTTTTGGCAGTCGTACTAATGATGATTCTATTAAGGCCTAGAGGTGAATAGCCAACAATTCAAAATTATAAATCTTTTTGGACAATTTTACTATTTAATATCAAATAGCTTTAATACAGCTCAATCTCTTGCATGCATTCATCAATAGGCTTTCCTATTAAGCATCTTAAAACATGAATCACAAAATAAAATAATAAAATTTAAATTTATTGCTTTACAAATCGATAAATTAAAGGAATTATTTAGTATAACAATATTCTTTTTTTGTCGATTTGTAAAATCAAATGCATGAAAGGAAAATTCAATATTTATCTATAGGGCACATTCATTTTTCTCTCACTTTTTAAAAATCGGGCAAAACGGATCAAGCTATGTCGAAATAAACTCCCACTCAATTAATGCAGTCATTTCTTATAAATAAAAATATAGCAATAAAACAACAATTAACATAAAGCATACAAACTATATAGTAAATGGCACACGTGCATGAATCACAAGCAAATTCAAGTTTAACCTAAGATCACAAATTATCCAAGATTCATTTCTAGATCTCCTAAATTTCAACCGTAATACTAAATTCAAGTTTTTAAGCATAACAACACAGAATCAAAATCAAAACGAAGATACAACAAAGAGGATTCCTAAGATAGATATATAAAAAAAAGTGATAATCACTCATGGCCTCCTCACCACCATTTCCTTCTTCTCCTCCATTTTCTCGCATGACAACATCATCATCTTGATTTTCGGCATTCACCTATTTTTGGAGGCAAAAATTCATGTCGAGCAGATTAAAAACAATTTAGGAGATTTGAAGTTGAATCTTGGATAATTTGTGATCTTAGGTTTATGTTAATTTAAAATTTATGTGAACGTAGAAAAACTTTTTGATTATTAGTTTATGTTAATTAAAAAATATTTATTTATTACAAATAACGATTTTATTGTAATGTTCATGCAATTATGTAGTTGTTCTTTGTACTTAAATTGAAAAACAAATAATGTACATGCATTTATTTATGGGGAGGGATCCCTTGACAATGGATTTTTAAATAAATAGCAAAAAAAAATTTAAAAATAGATTTTTTAAAAATATTATTTTACTTATAGATTGATAGTGTTTTAAATTTCATATAATTGCATTATTATTTGATAGTATATCAAGAACAAATTTATACAATTTGCATCGGTTTTAATTTAATGGTTTTTGATGGACAATCGTACAATAACAAAATTGTATGAAATTTGAAACCCTATCAATCTTTAAGTCAAAGAACATAACTATAGTTTTTTTTTTAAGATTTTTTTGCCATTTATTTGAAACTTACATGTCAAGATTGTCAAAGTAACACATTGTCAAGGGATCCCTCCCTTAATTTATGTGTATCTTTTTTATTATAATAAAATTTTGAGCTAACAATTAATTATTTCAAAATATATTTTAATAATTATTAGTATTATTTATATGAGATAATATTTTGTTCTCCCAAACCTCCATCCCCTGGATCATCCCTGCACTATTGGCGCTCATTTTTTTTAATTAAGCTCGACATCTCATATATATAGTTTCTTCAGTATAGTATGTTTTCTCTTTCCTCAATTAAATTTGACAACTAGAGCTATTTTTTTTTAATTCTGTCTTCCTTGAAACTTGTAATGTTGAAATATGTATTTTAGGTATTAGAACTTATGATCTTGAACATATAATTAGAATGTCATGATGTTGGACATATTATTAGATTGAAAAAGTTGTGTAAAGATATATTTTAAAGTTTACTTGATGCTTTATGAAAAATATTATTTTTGTGATGATAATTTTATTTTCTGTGTTATTTAGTAAATAATTGAAAGAAATCTATAATACAGATAGTTAACTAATTGTAAAAAAGAAATCTATATACCTACAAAAGATATTTAAATACTGAGAATAAATATCTAAATACTTAAATAAGTAAATCACACAATCATAAATAAAAAATCTAAATACCTAGAACACATATATAAATACCTAAATAAGTAAATCACAAAATTATAAATAAAATCTAAATACCTTGAGAAGATAATTAAATATTCAGGATGCATATCTAAATATCTAAATAAGTAAATCACATAATACAACAACAAGAACAACAACAACAACAACAAAGCCTTTAATCCCAAATAAATTAGGGGTAGGCTAGAAATGAAACTCAATCGAAAAGCATAAGATCAAAGATCTCAAATATCAATGATAATAATGAGGATGATGAAGATAATAATAATAATAATAATAATAATAAATAAAAATGATAATGATAATGGTGATGATAATATGATAATAATAATAATAATGATAATAATAATGATGATAATTATGCTGATAATATGCTAATAATAATAATAATAATAATAATAATAATACAATAAACCTCTATTATAAAACCTATTTCTAAATCCTAAATTTTAAACTCTAAAATCCTAAAAATCTAAGAACTTGAAGTCTATAACTCTACTACTATACTTTAACACTTAAATCATGGTTCAAGTAAATGAATCGTCATCTTCCAAGTACTCCTATCCAAACCAAGCTCTTTGGATATATTTCATTCCTTCAAATCTCTTTTTTATTGGTTCCTCCCATGTCAGTCTCGGTCGACCTCTTCCTCTTCTTGTGTTTTCAGGACGACTTAGAATATCACTGCGTACTGCTACTTCAGGAGGTCTTCGTTGGATATGACCAAACCATCGCAAATGGTGTTAGACTAGCTTCTTTTGAATTGGTGCTACTCCAAGTTTGTCCCGAATATCATCATTTCTGATTCGATCTTTCCTTGTATGGCCACATATCTAACGCAACATCCGTATTTCAGTTACACTCATCTTCTGGATGTGTTATCCTTTTGTAGTCCAATATTTTGCGCCATACATCATCGTGGGTCTAATCCCCGTCCTGTAAAACTTGCCTTTTAGTTTGTTTGGGACCTTCTTATCACAGAGAATACCAGATACTTATCTCCATTTCACTCATCCGGCTCTTATTCTATGATTTACATCTTCATCGATCTCTTCGTCACTCTGCAACATCGATCCCAAATATTAAAATATGTCATTCATGGGTACTACTCGTCCGTCCAAACTAACATCTCCATCATCTGAGTTTTTCTCGCTGAACTGATACCTCATATATTCAGTTTTTGTCTTACTAAGTCTAAACCTTTTGATTCTAAAGTTTGTCTTCACAACTTTAGAATCACATAGAACATTTCGATTCTAAAGTAAATCACATAATACTAAACCAAAAAAATCTAAATATCTATAAAAGATAATTAAATACTCATTATACCTATCTAAGTACCTAAATAAGTAAAACACAAATATAAATGCCTAGAACATATAATTAAATGCCCATATAATATATCTAAATACCTATAATAGATAATTAAATATACATGATACATATCACAATATCTAATATAAGTAAATCATATAATCCTGAAATAAAAATTAAAATACCGAGAACATTTATTTAAATACATAGAATAGATATATAAATATCTTAATGATATAATTATCTACAACAGGTTTAACGTTTTGAAAATTATCATGTGGGCTTTGCGCAAATGGGTTAGGTTTGGTGGAAGAATAAGCATGTGTGTGCGTGCTTCAACGATATTTTATCAAAATGGAAATTAAGTTTGTTAAACATGTTTCAATTTTTTTTCTCAAAATAGGAAGTTTATTGTGGGGGATTTCATGGGAGATTTACGTTGGGTACTGTTAATCATGTTCAATTTATAAATTCTAATAAATACTAAGTATAATTATTTATAAGTGCAACAATATATTTATATAAATATGCATTGAGTTTGGTAAAGAAAGAAAGAAGCGCAGCGGAAAAAAAGAAGAAGAAAAGAAACAACATGCGCATGGGGAAGCGCACGTACTGGTGGAACCGGATCGGAAATATCATTTTCGTGGACCAAATAGCAAATTCTGTTTTCGTAAATTTCAAACACTAACTGCTAGTCACGTGTTTTCCATATTTTGGGTATTAAAATAAATAAAATTCGGCACGGGAGTGTCTTGACTGTAAAATATAAGGCCCTGTATAATACAAATAAGCAGCGTATTAGTTATTAATTGTCTTTTTAAATCTGTCCACGATTGAAAAACAAACGGGATCGCACAAGCCGCTACTTCACAAAATACATTGCCACAGTCCACAGATGATAGTCATGCAGAGCACTTTTGTAACACCTGACCGGGTGCTATAGAATCAGTATCTTCTGCATTTATTCGACGGCCAGCCAACTTACATCGCCAACATAAAAAAAAATAATAAAGAAACAAAACAAAATCAACTTATAAAACTCAGTAACCGGTTATTTTACGACGTAGTTTCTCTATAATAAATTTATAGTAAAAATTATATTATAAATCAATTTAACCAAATAAAGCTTCTATATTCGACTTTAGTAATTAAAATAAAAACTTAAAAGTAAAACTAACTTTTTAATGCATTTCCACTGTTAAACAAATTCATGTATATTAAGACAATCTTTTACATATATCCATTATAAAGAAAATATAATGCAAGCTTTTTTTTAAAATACATGATATGCGGTATTCTCATTTCAATTAACAAAATATATGATTTATAATGCATGCACATAAATTAAAATAGAGACAATCGGAAATCAAGTAACTCATTTTAAATAAGTTGGTGTATTGACACAAATTACTCAGTCTGTATACACATATTCGATGTGCTTGGGCTTTTAACCCGCATATGTTGTGTCATAGACTTATACCATTAAATAGCCTAGCTTTAGTTTAGATCCGATTAATTGAAATGCAAAATTATTCAGACATATCAAACCCAACATATTTGGACATATCAAATTAGTTTTGATCCAGCGGCATGCCCAGGTCCAGAAAAGTAATATAACCACATTTCCCAACCGGTACTAGGCACAAAAGGGTACAGTTTCAAGATGCGCATAGTGAACCTATTTTTCGAAGTAAGGTTGTGACTCTCGATCTCCTATATATTACTTAGAATATAAAATTCAGACCCACAGGGTACCCCAGATAAGAGTTTATTCAGTGACATCCACATGTCCAAAACATACAAGATATCCAATTACGAAAATAATTTAAATGGATACCAGACAAAATAACACATGCATAATATTTAATGTATAATATTTATAATACAAATTCAAAAGTATAATATTGATATTCAATATGAATAAAAGATAATCAATAACATAGTTTTCAAAATCCAACAATTCAAAAAATTTAAATTGATAACATATCATCATTCATAGATTAATCAATTCAAATAAATTAATAAAATAAAATATCAGTTATAGAGAAGTTCGGTTATCTTTTACGAATATTATATGATTCACGACTCGATACTTGAATTCACCGCGACGTCTTCGATTCAGAATTAGACAACAACATCTTATATGGACAAATTCAATATTCAGAGTTGCCTTGAATGAGTTACTCAAATTAATATCCGGTATAAAACCAAGATCTAATTGATAATTGATATCGTATTCTTCTATTTTTTTTTTCGATTTGTCTTCTCTCCGTCTTTCCTAAGTTTCTCTCATTTGTTGCTTTCATTCTCCGTAATTTCTCATTTTTCTTCTCCTTATTCTGATTCTTTTTATTTTATTATTATTATTATGCTGCTAGAGGGAGTGGTTTTATCGGTTTCTAGTACCATACCGCCTTCATGCATGGAAGTGTCACGCGCCACCAACAAAGATAAAAGATGTGTTACTCTTTTTATTTTGTTTCTATTTCATCGCAAGAGAGAACCATAGAGATCCAGCATTAATATTTTTATTTTTTACTTTTGCAAAGCGGTCCCCAAATTATTAATATTTGTATAATAGTCCAAATTGTATGTTAAATATTTTTTTATATTACATTTCTCCCCTTCTTTAAATAAATTCCGTCCTCGAAATTTCAAATCGCATTATGATTTAAAATGGACAGATAAATCTTAAAACTTGTGTAAAGAAATAACTTTTCTACGAAATCATATTGTCAACAAATATATATAAATAATTAAATATTAAGGAAGATAATGTCAATATATAATAAGTTAATCATAACAATATTTTTTTGTCTATTAAAAATAATTTAGTTTATATATATACATAATTCTAATAATATATATATATTAATAAATAATTCATTAAAAACATAAGACTTTCAATTTTTTTGTATATAATACTTTCAGTTTAATAAATATTTTTTAATATAATACATATACTCGTATGCTTCATGGCGAGGTGGACACGTTGCAAAATAGAAATTGGGCTCCCAATTATTTCGTATTTTCGTTATGGTAATAAAGTACTCCCTTCAAAATCATGGGCCAGTCTGAAGGGACATGAATATCCTCTGAAATAAATTGTTCGAAGTTATTATGATTTTCAAATTTACTAGTTAGGTATCCGCAATATGCGGTGGCCAATATCATTGTTTGACACTTTATATTAAATAATAAAGAAATAATAATAAAATATGCATTATATTATTACATATTCATGACACATCAAATGGGTTAAAACTTTTAGACTCTTAGATATGCCATATCATTAATATAGTGTTTCTCTATTTTCATTTAAAATAGATGGGTATTCTAATTTAATACTCGCACGTTGTGGCGGTTATTTTTTTGTTTATTATATCCATTTTAATTTATTTCATATTAAAACATAATATTATAAAATCTCTGACAGTTACTAAAATTGATGGATGAGTTGAATATAATAACTGTAAAAGATTGAATAATTGATGACACACTTTGCTCATTTTCTATTGATCATAATGATTTTATGTTTGCAAAATTTGCGTTTTCTTTTTCTGAACCATTAATTATACTATATGATATATTCTATAAATGAAGTTAATATTTTTGTCATTAAATACAACTTTATAGACAATTCCTTGGATAGTTCAATTGAGAACAACGAAACTTTATTAACTTAATTATTCATCATTATAGAAAAATATAACATATATATATCATTATAAGTAGGTTGGAGATCAGTTGACAATGGGTTATTTTAACAAATTTGAAAATTAATTTCATAATAAATGCAATTAAAATCTTAAATATATATATATATATATATATATATATATATATATATATATATATATATGTGTGTGTGTGTGTGTGTGTGTGTGTGTGTGTGTGTTATTCTACCTATGTATTGATGGACATTCAAATTTTATATAATTTCATTATCATTTGATAATCCATCAAATACCGTTACATAAATTGTATGAAAAATTTAATAGTATTTTTTTCTATAGGCGGAAGAACATATTTATAAACATTTTTTTATTTTTAAATTTTTTTAACATTTATTTGAATATTAATTGTCCTGAAAAAAAAAATAATGTTGCAAATGTCATCCTCGTCTCTATTTCAGGTCTCTGATTGCATGTCTTGTGAGTATCTGATGGGTTAATGTCAGCCAAATATTTTTAGGGAGGTGGAAAGTAAGTCTATTACGTTCTAGCCAAATTGCATAGAGTACCAAATAGAGTTGGATATTTGGTAGGGCACCTCATTCTCTGTTTAAGGGCTAATTAATTATTGTTTAAAAAGGGGTATGGAGAGATTAGTAAGGGCTAACTGATTATTGTTTATAAAGGAATATTGAGAGATTAATAAGCCTCTAACCGATCTCGTCATTGCATATTCAAATATATAGTTCAGTATTTTGAATTGAATAGTTTTCTGATTTCGTTGCTTATGATAAAAATATATACGTTAGAAAAAAAAATGGAAGGAAAGCAGTTTCTATTTGGAAAAAGATGATGTTTTCTTATTTCTTATTTCTAAGAAAGCACAAATGGACAAGACTTAATGGAAAAAATAATTTAGATTACCTGACAAATAGACAATTAAGTATCAATATTCTGAAAGAGCAAATAAATGGCATTGATTTAATTAATTTATAACGATAGATATATTGTATGCTACAAGATTTTATTGTTGATGAAAATTGTCCACAAAAAGAAAATGACTGCAATAATAGAAATTATTTACATACATGTTAACATGATGACCAACTTAAAAACATTTGACAAATTTACAAAAGCTTCATTTGTTTAGATTTTCTTTTTGTATCGTCATGTAAAAATCGAACAAGTGGCTTCTCATCAGAAATACAAATCATTCCAAAAAAAATAAATAGAACTTGATATCCGACAGAGAAATACAAATTTCTCACCATTCTAGATGCCTTTGTAAAAAAAAGTCGCATTCTATTTCAGATACACTAGACCTTACCTTCTTCTCTTTCCACTCGGCCACATACTCCTCAAGTGGCTTCTCACCAATCTTATTTTCGTCACTATGAGCCCTTTTGAGAACCATCTGAGGAACCAACTAAAATAAAGCACCCAGTTGAGCAGAATGCAATAGTGATGCGCTGGACAAAATAATAGAGAGAAGTGCTTCTTGCAATACTTGATGTAGTGACGGTGCAGCGGAGTGACGGGTGCAACAGAGGCAGTGTTGATCACATTTAGGGGTTTGTGGAGTGCGATGAGCGCCATGCATCGGAACAGAAAAAGGAAGGGAGAGGATGAAAAGTGCAGGTTGGAGGAAGGAGACGATCGAAAGAGAAAAAAAGCGACGATGAATAAAATATTTTCTTGTGAGAGTTATAAATAAGAAAGTTGAATCTTAATTTATATTTTGAGAGTTAATAAAATATTTTTTTGAGTGTTCTTTAATATATCTTGTGTTAAAATTTCACATCTCACCGCTTTCGTATTCTTAACTCACTTCCTACAAATTGGTATATGAGCCTTAGTTCGATCCACCCACCAAAGAAATGAGCTCAAACTTGTTATTTTCTTAAATACCGAAACTAACCAAAGATAACTTCGAGAGATGGAAAATCCAAATAAAAGCTCTTTTTGATGGCCAAGATCTTTGAAAAATTATGACAAATGGGTATATCAAGCTCACTGCGGCTATGACAGAACAACAAGCTCTTGTGCGCGATCAATGGAAGAAAGACCGCAAATTATTATTTCTCCTTTATCAAGGTTTAGATAAGGCAACATTTGAGAAGGTTGCATAAGCTACCTCAAGTAAGCAAGTATGAGATACACTTGACATAATCTTTGCGGGTGTAGATCGTGTGAAGCGAATCTGGTTCCAAACATTACGGGCTGAATTCAAAGCGGCTCAAATGAAAGAGGATGAATCAATTTCTGACTACTTCTCCCGACTACTTATCATCATAAATAACATGAAACGAAATGACGAGCAACTTAAAGATATTCGGGTGATGGAGAAAGCATTGTGATCTCTACATCCAAAATTCGAGTATATAGTCATGATAATTGAGGAGTCAAAAGATCTAAGAAAATAATAATTGAAGAGTTAATGGGATCCCTTCAAGTACATGTGCAGCGGATCCAGAAAAATAATGCACCCCCAACAATAATAAAATTAGAGCAAGCATTAGAGTCAAATTTGTCTCTAATGAACCAAGGAGGCTGATGTGGTAGTAATAGAGGCCATGGCAGAGGCAGGGGGCACAACAATCACTTTAATAATGACCAAAGTCGAGAGACAAATAGCAATGGTGGTAGAAGACACAGTCAAGGAAGATATAGATGTGGTCGTGGAGGCAAAGGAGTCCAGTGTTATAACTATAAAAAATTTAGACATTATACATCAGACTATAGAAGCAAGCTAGATGGATAAGTCAGATAGTCAAACTTTGCAGAAACATCGACTCAAGATGATCCGACATTGCTATTAGCTCCAAATAAAGCAGAAGAGTAGAATGACATGTGATTTTTAGACTCAGAAGCAAGCAACCATATGTGTGGTAAAAAGAGTTATTTATATTTTGAGAGTTAATAAAATATTTTTTGAGTGTTCTTCAATATATTCTGTGTTTAAATTTCATATCTCACCGTTTTTTTTTCTAAACTCACTTCCTACAGCTGCACCACGTCTCTTTTTCTCTCCCCTTCAATCAACCCCTCCGTCAAGATTTCTTCAGGTGTACTCTCTCTCAAGCACACACACACAAACACAAACACTGTCACGCGCCCGCGCATATTCAAGAATTCAATGATCGTGTCGTCTTTTTGAACTATCCTCGATGCACCTTGATACTAGAGAAAATTTAGCTGAATAAGGTTTGCATGTGAAAAAAAAAAAGAGGTTAATTTCTTTCCTAATTAATTTTTAGGCTAATTGGGCTCCTTTCGGGGTGCATTCTCTTTGGAAGAATTGAGGGGGAGGTGTTGCCAAAACTGTACGTGCATGTCAGTGGTGGATCTTAATTAATATTCCCGTTCAAATGAAATTTTTTGTAAATTTTGCAGCCATTTTCATTTATTTGTAAATTTGGTTAATAAGTTGCTGCAAAAGCTGACATTGTTTCTTTTGATTTTGTATGAAAAATCAAATTTCTAGTGTTGGGCAGCTTGCCTGCTAGGTGAAGTTTGTAGCTGATATTTGGCTTCACAACCAGCGATAAACCTTTAAAAATAATCTATTTGTAACAAATGGGTTAAGAATAAGAAAACGATGAGACGTAAAATTTAAACACATAATATATTAAAGAATACTCAAAAAAATATTTTATTAACTCTTAAAATATAAATAAAACTACAACATTATTATTTATAACTCTCACAACCTCATATTTTTCAACTCTTTCTATTCTTTTTCTCTTTTCAGCTACAACTGACTTTTACTCTCCTTTCTCTTTGTTTCTTGCTTTTCTATTGCTTAAAATGAGTTAGAGTGCCTCTTCTTTTATAACATAAGGAAGGTCTTGAGTTATAACTCTCATTTATCTCTTCTAATTAATTCTACAACTCAAAAACTTCAGCATTTAATACAAAAACGTGGACAGCTACAAAATATGAGTTATGAGACCTAGGTTACTAGTTTATTCAATAAAATAAAGATTTTTAGTAATTAATCTTCAAGTTACATACTAGTTTATTCAATAAAATAAAGATTTTTAGTAATTAATCTTGAAGTTTGTAACTTGAGATGTGATAACTCCAACACTATTTTTGTTGGGTTTTTAATTGTCTTTTCAATGAGTTTAGTGAGAGAAGAAGTACATCACATTTGATATTCAGCCTATAATATCCACCAGAAAATTAGGATAAAGCAAGGTGCGAGCTTATTTATTTTTCTCTGTTATGTGCTCTTTAGGATCTAATTGTAGTTTGACTCAATTTAAATAGGTTTATCATGATTATTTATTTGTAATTTGGCTTATTTTCAGTTGTTTATTTCATACATGCACTAGGAAAAATATTGTGAAGTTGAAAATCAAATTTAAAATTGGATAATATACTTGGTTCATTTTTAACTTTATATTTTTTTACAGGTATTTACTATTTTACATTATATAATTATCATAATAATATATTAAGATAATCCATGAAGAAACTAATAAAAACAGCCCAAATGGAGATATTTAGCCATTTCAATTTTTCCCCTTGTTTTGGTCCTATAACTAACTGGACGCTGATACTGTGTCCCCCAACACTGTCCCCTATTTCTCCCACTACCATTACACGTAAGCTTCATGCGTTGTAGGCTTGTAGCTTCTTAGGGGGTTCATTTTTCACTATATAATGCAACCCATGGCTACAGATATGCAATGGAAGCTTTCTACTCTCAGTGGATTGCTGAAGAGGCGCGCCACGTAAGTGATCTCTTATCTGTTCCACCTAACCGTCCCGACCTCCAAATCCCTCTCATATCTCGTGTATTATCACACTACAATGAATACTATGACCGCTTGTTTCGGCTTGCTAATCGAGACATTTTTCTGGTTTTGTCTGCTTACTGGCTTACTCCAATTGAGCGGTCATTCATCTGGCTCGGGGGCTTGAAACCTGACATTTTATTTCGTTTCACATCGCCAGACATAAATGAGGATCAGAGAAGGGAGATGGAGAAGCTGAAACAGCAGACGGTGCAGAGAGAGAGAGAATTGGAAGAAGTTATGCAAGAAGTGGAAGTAACAATGACGGCGTTGGTGAATATGACAGCTTTGCATGGAAATGCAAGAAATGGAGAAGCGAGAGCTATGGCAGAAACAAGGGCGATTGATATTACGCATTCTGTGTTTTATGAGGCCAATAGGCTGAGAAAGCATGTCGTATCGAGGAAACTCAAGATCTTAAACACCACACAAGCAGTGCAATTCCTTGCCTTGGTGGGAAACCACCAAATTTTGATTCATCAATTTGGTTTGCAACATATGGCACAGGTTTGATGTACTCTTGTATAAGCTAGCTAGCTATCATAGAGACAGTGCTTTTCATAGTTTTTATTTTTTTTCGTTTTATTTGGGTTACAACCTTTCAATAAGTGCTCAGTTTTTGTTGTGGTTGGTTTAATATATCTTAGTTGAACTTGAAATTTTTTAGCAGACCCATGTGTTTATATTTAAGTTTTATATGGAAAGCAAGCTGTGAAAAGGGGATATAGAAATAGTTAACTAAAGGCTTATACTTTCAGAACAGATTTTGCATTTTGTATCTGTTTTGAGGTTTTTTTCTATTTGCGTATGTGAATTAAGTTAAAATTTGTTAAATGTAGCTTGCAATTTTTTTAATATAATCACAGAAGGGTTGTGTTCATCCGAGTGAAGTGCACATTGACAATAACTAATGGTTGACATATAAAATGAATTTAAGGGTACAAAGTATAGAAGTTAGTAATTTTACGATTCACGATGCGTATTTTAAGATTTAATACAATTCACATGGTTAAAGACGCAGATTGCCACTTTGTATCTGTGTAGAAAAGAATCAGAAGAATAGCTAGCCGACTCGGTTTTGTATCGCTAGATATGAAATTTTTATGATACAGCAAATATTTTTGCGATAACGAGTTCAGACCCGCATTCTGAAAATAAGAAAAGTATGGCGAATTAATTACCTTCTTCTATGCGTGACTTTGCTCTCTCTGTGTGACTGCGCTCTCCACTTTGCATTTTCTGTACGCAACAATGATAATAGAGACGATTGAGGGAGAAAGAACCACACACGACTCCAAGCACGAGACAATGATAACTGTGGTAAGAATAATTAATCTTCAGCTATTTTTACTCTCTCGTGCATGTGTTGGTTGAGGAAACACATCCTTTAACGCACGGCTAGGGCGGTTAGAGTAACGGAATCGTAACTCGCCGATCGGATCGGAATCGTAACTCGCCGATCCGATTTTACCTCGAGTTACTCGGTTGGATGTTTTTCTCGTCAAAAATCGTCGGAATCGCAAGGAATCGGCCGAGTCAGCCGAGTTCTCATTGAAAAAATCGCTAGAATCGCTTGAAATCGCTTGGAATCTATCGAAATTTGAAGTTTAATTGATCGATTCTCTTGTGTTTTGGGAATTTCTTTTTCTTGTCGGAGGAGGTAAGAGGGAAAACAAAGAAGCCGATTTTCGTTTGTCTGGGAGAGAGGAAAAGAGGTGATAGGGGTGAGGGTTCAATTTTCTTTTGGCTGCACTTGGTTCACATGGACCATGTAAATGATAAGAAGGCAGGTGTACAAAATCAGGTCTATTTCGATCGAGCTCTCATGTCTGAGATGTAACTTCGTTTTTTTTTTTTTGAAAATTCCGTAGGCGGAGCCATAACTTATGAGTGAACTTTATATTATCGCGTGCTTTTTTCTTTATTCTTTATAATACTCGTAAGTATATTTTTCTGTGTACATAAAAGAGAAGAAGCTTTTAGCGTATAGAAACTAATGTGAATAAGTCTGCTGCTGATTTTTTTATTTTACCTTCAAAATTTATTTTTGACAGATTTCATTAAAATTTGACCAAAAATTATAAAAATTTTCATGATTTTTATTTCTGAATTTTCCATTCAATTAAACATTAATCAATTCTTTCAATGATCAATTAATATATTTAATTATATTAATTGATGATTTTGAATTTCTCTGACTTCTATAACTCTAAAAATATTAATAATATTAATTAGAAAAAATATTAATAATATTAATTGATGAGGTGATTTAGCCCGCTCGACACAATTTCTAGCAATAAATGAGTGTGTTTCAATTGTAGTTTTCTATGATCTAATTTACAAAAAAAAATATATTGTACTTTTCAATTGTAGTTTCTTCAATCAAGTATGTCATATTTTATTTTCATAGATTTTTGTACTTTATCTGATAATGCATCAGAATAATTTTTAGCTAATAGTTATGAATATTTATATTGTATTAAATTAGTGCATTGTTTGAGTGTAATCTTGTATTTCGACACAACTTTTTAGATATTATTTTTACAAATTTTTCTTATTTTTAATTAAAAGATAAGTATTTTTTAATCCGAGTTTTCAATTTGATTTCAATTGATTCATCCGATTCGAGTCCACACTTAATTTACCGATTCCGTTTTCAATTATGATTTTCAGAATCATGATAGAACACAGATCGCCTGATTGGTACCGAAGGTATATGCATCAGAATTCATTGTTTGTAAATTTTTACAATTGATGCCATAATTTTTGGGTGAACCTACATACAATGAATCGAATATTCCAACCTGAAATTTAGAAAATAAAAAATGATGGAAAAAGACAACTTTTTGAGCGCAACTGAGCGAAAATAGAATGTTCCGGATGGTTCTCGTCTTTGCTCTCTACTCTACAGCCGACTGAGCCGAGTCACAAGCAGACGCAGGTGCTGAGAAACTGAGAATAATAGTGCCTGTCACGTTATCAGAGAACTGGGCATGCAGCACTTATCGTCCCGTGCAGTGCATCATGTTCACGTGCTTTATCTTGTCATGGCCTGGTGCCGATATACAAATGCAAATATAAAAAGGGAAATGTTAGCTGTCCCCCCAAGTCAACCATCCTGCAACCTGCATCATCCCCGCGTTGTATTTCCCACGTGGCCTAACTTTTTTCTATCGGACATACTGTGACTGTAAGGCGTTTCAATGGAGATCTCCGGGAGATATAGGGTAAAGTGCCCTTACGGGAGAGAGTGACTATACTGGAATTTTTGCTTAAAACTATCTTATTATTAAATAAATATATATTAATAATCTAAGAACCAAATTATTTACATAGATAATCTAACTAAAGACGTGAGTTTATTAACAACGCCCTTAAAACCCCAATTATCATATTCAATAATTGACTGCGCAATATTAAAATTACTTAAAAATGTGAGTTCAACTTACACCCTTTAACTCTACAATATATAATTTTATGTTATAAATGTAGATATTTTCACGAGCTTTCCAAATTATATTTAAACGTCTAAATTATTCTTCAATAATTTTTACATAAATTCTATTACATTATTTTATTTTTATATGTATGATTTGAAAAAAAAATAATATCGGTTCATAATGTATAAAAATATTAAAGTTACTTCTAAAAAATTTTAGTTATTAAAATTATTTATTGACATATATATAATTAATGTACATTTATATCATTATAATATTTTTCATAATTAAATTTAAAATATAATTTTAAAATTAAATAAATAAATACATAAATATTTTTTAAATTATATATGTAAAAATGATATAAAAAAATTGAGAAATTTAGTAAATTTATTAACAAATAATTTAAACTTCAAATAGACATATTTTTTTATAGGAAACTCCGATTTGAACGTTTAAATACAATCCAGAAATCTCATGAAAAAATCTACATGTAAAATATAATAATTATATATAATAGAGTTAAAGGACGTGAGTTCAATTCATGCCCTTTTAGTTTAAACTGAAGGGCATGAGTTGAACTATTGTCCTTTAATCTCAGTATTGCGCGGCCAATTATCGGATAAGAAAATTAAGGTTTTAAAGGAGTGAGTTGAAGTCACACACTTAATTAAGCCATCTATATAAATAACTTGACTCTTATAGATTTGTTTAAGTAAAAAATCCATTATACTCTATGGTGACGGTCCTTGAATTTGAATCATGAACGGTTCAGAGTAAATCTTACTCCTTAAATTCATGAAACCCACTTTATTTAAACTCTTTACTCGTGTAAAGTACTCTAAAAAAAATTCCCTTACGAAGTGCTGTCATTACATCATTTTTTCTGAGCAATGTCACCTAGGTCTACAAAACATTTATTTTTATATTAAATTGTACTTTCCACAAATTAATTCATTCTCGTTGCTGTCAAAGTAATTAATAATTCTCACCAACTCAAATATTAGATGAATTATAAAATTATGGGACATCTTATATTGAAACCTTCGCACAAAAAAATTACATAAGATGCCTTCAACTGATAAAATACAATTTTACACCCAACATTGACAATAACAGTAAAATGGTGGAAAGTAGCTAAATTAATTATCATAGCCAAATACAATTTTAGATCACATAGTTCTCAAATTACTCAAATTGAATATATTAAATCGAACTGAATGAATTTATTTATCAAATTAATTTATTAATGACAAATATATTATCTTTATTAACAATTATATACTTACATTTGACAAATAATTAAGAAGAACTACCAGAAATGTGCAAATGGATATAACTAAAGTGATGAATATTTGTCAACCGAAAATATTTAATTATCCAGGAAGATTTATCTTTCAAAAATCTGAAAAATAGTTACACAATTTAAAAATATAAAAGTTGCTAATTAATTTTTATAGCATAGATTTGACAAAGCAATTAAAAAAATCTTAACAATGATGTGTTAAGATATCTGTTAATAATTTCATTTATTTGTTATTCTAAGAGATGTAAAAATTTCCTTTTTATGAAAAATGTTTTTGAATTACTTTAAATCGAACAAAATAAGGTGCTCACCACTCTGTTGTCCATCCATTTGTTACTTCCAATCATATATTTGCTACTCGAGAAATATAAAATCGTTAACTCAACAAGTTCAATTGTTTTATTTTCCTTACAGTTAACAAATAGACACTATTAACAAATATATGGTATTATAGAATCCAGTGTTATTTTTATATATAAAAAATAAAAAATAAAAATTTGAATAGGATTTTTTTAAAAAATTAAATAAAAAAAAAAAGGGTCTGAGGCTCAAAATGGCCCAAAAAAAGCTGGAATGCGGCCTAACTTCTAGTGTCAACTTTTGATACTCATAATTTTTTTATCATTTGTCAGAATTTAGCGTTCTTATAATTTTTACAAGCTAACAAAGTGATCTAAAATGTATAACAATTTCATGATTTTAGAGCAACCAATAGGAAGAAAATTGCCCAGAAACACAGAAAGGTTATTGATTTCAGAATTCGGATATACTGATATTCGATACTTGCGAATGCAATAATTTTTTGTACATTTATCCAATTAATGAGTTTTTATACTTTATGAAAAGCTTATTAAAATATCTATAACATTGATGAACAACATTATACAAATAGCAGCGCAATGTGGGAAGTCTGAAAATCTATGTATGTGGGCCACAAAAAATAACTGAGAATTATATAACATTGTTCTTAGTACTTATCTCAATATTTTTTATTGAAATATATTTTATATAAAATTGCACTTTCAAGCACAAAATTAATTATGAAATAAACTTGAAATTAAGAAATACGTCTTTTTAAGGCATTGATCGAGAGCTTTTGTTTATAATTATAATTCTGTATACAATAACTCAAGATTTATTTGTATTTGTCAATAGCGTATAGCACCATAGCCAACTCTTTGATAATATCAATAAAAATAATTAAGACAAGTTGTAAAAAGTGAAATAGTAATGTTGAATGAATATTGATTTCATTGATTAACCAAGATTGTTTACAACGTCTATATATATAGCTTAATCACTCTAGCTAGATACAAAAATAATAAGTACAAAGTAGTTACAAGCTGAACTATATTCAGTTACATTATGTAACTAATCTTTACATAACAAATACTATAACAATATTCTATGCATCCTTCTATGTGGCACTGCATCGTGTGTCATCGGCTCAGCTATGTGTGTCTCTGTCAATAGAATTTGCTATTATTACAAGAAATTTGCTGAAACTGCACAAGTTTATGAAGAGTGGATTCTGAAGCATGACACAAACAATGATGTCACAATTGGAGAGATGATTTTTCACACACTAGTGCTTGAGGTGAAGAGAAAATCAAATACAAACCATTATGTTTGATCCCTGTTAGCAGCACTTGGTGGTTAGCCTGATCCTTAACAAGACAAGAAACTGGATTAAACTCAACATAGACATTGTTATCAACAAGCAAGTGACTGATACTAAGTAATGGTTTTGAAATATCAGGTACATGCAGCACATGAATTAACAATAATGATGTAGAACCAGTAGATAATGTACTAGATCCAATGTGAAGAATATTTAACCCCTTACCATCACCAACACAGAGTTGATCAGATCTAGTATACGGAGCATAAGATGTGAAAGCATTCAGATCAGGTGTCACATGGGTGGATGCACCAGAATCAAGGTACTAGGCATTAGGAGGGGCTGTACCGGGATGTACACAGAGAGCTTGAGGTGAAGGTTGTGATCTATAGTGTTGCTTAGAGGGAGGACGAGAAGGTGGAGGTTTATAAGTAGAATCAAACCTCTTGTAGCATCTCTGTCCTTTCTTGATGTGTGACCGGTGACAAAGAAAGGAGAAGGCTTGTCAGAGTTCGTGCCTCTCCAAGAGCCCTTAGAAGCCACGAAGGCACTGAATTGTGACAACAGATCATTATCAGGCGAGGGGGGAGGTCCAAGAAGAGATGAGGAGGAAGTTGTACAAGCAAGATGTGCATGTGGTGTGTTGCTGGACGCAGAAGTGGATGCAGCCAAAGAAGCAGGAAAGGGGGAAGAAGTTGAGCTAGCAACAGCTAAAGCATGTTTAGTAAGACGCTGTTCATGAGTAAGAAGTAGACCTGACAGTTCATTAAAGGGAATTGGATCAGCTCGTGAAGTAATTGAAACCACCAGGGAGTCATAGTCAATGTTTAATCCGTGGAGAATAAACAGTTGAAGATCGGCATCTGAAATGGGGGAGCCAATCAGTCTGAGACGATCTGCCAGAGAACGTTTTTGATTGAGGTACTGTTGCATTGGAAGATGCCCTTTCTGAAGAGACTGAATTTGAAGTTTAAGATCCATAATTTGGGCCTGAGATTGAGAAGAATATCTCAGATGCAGCTCATGCCAAAGATCAAATGTAGTAACACAATGGATAACTTGTGAGACGACAAATTCTAAAATTGTGCTAAGAAGCCAAGCCAATAGTAGTTGATCATGTCGAGTCCATAGAGAGAAGGCAGGATTAGGTCCAGTAGATCTATCAGTCAGGGTAATGATGGTTGCAGGTGGTTTAGTGGAACCATTAAGAAAACCAAGGAGATCATGGCCTCTAGCATGGGGTAGAATAAGAAATTTTCAAGAAAGATAATTATCGTGGTTTAGTTTGATAGGAAGTTGATAGGAGAATGTTGTAGGATGAAAAGAGAGAGGGGTAGAGGATGAAGCAGCCATGAGAGATAGAGAAGAAGAAAAGAACAGAGAGACAGAAGAAGCAGGATCACAAACGTGTGAGCGAAAGAGGCAAATCTGATACCATATAAAAAGTGAAACAATAATGTTGAATGAATACTGATTACATTGATTAACCAAGATTTTTTACAGCGCCTATATATATAGCTTAATCACTCTAGCTAGATACAAAAAATAATAAGTACAAAGTAGTTACAAGCTCAACTATATTTAGTTACATCCTGTAACTAATCTTTACATAACAAATACTATAACAATATCCTATGCATCCTTCGTCAGTGGCAATCTTGCATCGCGTGTCATCAAGATCAAGTAATCTTTTGTGGCCCGCGTTCATAGATTTTTGGACTTCCTGACATTATATTATTATTTTCATATTTTTTTTGTTGTTCAAATGATTTAATGTTCTTCATCAATATTATAAAATTTTCAATAATTTTTTCATAAATTATAAGAATTTATTAATTGGATAAATATATAAAAATTATTGCATTCGCAAATATCAAATATCAGTATTCCAAAATTCTGAAATCAGTGATTTTTGTTGTGTTTTGGGGTGATTTTCTCTCTATTGATTATTCCAAAATTTATGAAATTTTAGTACATTATAGAAAATTTTGTTAACTTTTCAATTATAGAAAACTTTGTTAACTTATCAAAAAATATAAGAACATTAAATTTTAATAAATTATGAGAAATTTATGAGCATTGAAAATTGACAGTCGGAGTTAGATCACGGACTAGGTCCGTGGTGCAATATTTTCTGAGGCATTCAGTCTATGGCCCTTCTTTTTTTGCAATTTTTTAAAATAATTTTTTATTTTATAATTTCATTTTTTATATATAAAGATGACCTTAGAATCCATAATGATTTACAAGCTGACATAATTACATTGTTTATGCTGATAAATATATAGCCAAATAAATTAATATTAATATACTTCCAATTGATAAATTAATCTACATAACGACAGATATATACTACTTGACAATTATATCCTTTCAGTTAACATATGATACTCACCAACTGACAATATCCGTTTCCTTTTCCTCACAATCTCCTCGTAACTTCTGGTTTTTTTAGTTTGAATTAATACAATACCTACGGTTTTTTTTAAAAAAAAAAAATTCTTTACTCGTGAGCTCGGCTCCAAACGAGGGAGAGGATTTAGTCTGTGTTTTTTTTTTTTAAAAAAAAAAAGAGAAGAAAAAAAGAAGCCTGTACAGTAGGCAACCTAGAATCCAGTTCAACGATTTGGATTGACCATTTAGATTTCAAATTTGAGATATGAACGCGAAGTATAAAAATTTTTGTATTTCGTGAAGCTCTATATTCATATATATATTATATATATATTTTTTGAACATATATATCCATTTTAATTCAGATTCTAGCAATTTCAGGGGGTACTTGCTTATTATATATATGGTGTGTCGTGTGCCGCGTCTAGGCTGGATGCTTTTTTGTAACCACTGGCTAGCTGGCTAACTTGGGGGGGACCACCAATAATTAAATAGATTTTGAGATAAAAATCTCAAAGTGCAAGGATGAGCTACCGAAGTTCAAATACTTTACTGTTCCGCCATCAACTGAAAAAGAAAAATAGGAAAATAAGAGAATATTTATCTATTCAGGTATTTAATTGTCAAAGACCGAAGAACAATTAACGACAACATGTATAACAAGAACTTTTATTGTCAAGCTATTTACAACATCTATAAATAATTAAAGTGCAGATAAAAGAACATAATTAAGTTGTTTAGCGCTCTAGCTCGTATATTATTCGGTACAATATTAATTTAAATCCTTCCAAATTAGTGCTGCTTTAAAAGAACTATCATCTCATCCCTACTAAATATAATGTATCACTAATTATGTGTTGTTAAGAGATGCCGAGACGTTGAAGCCGAAAAGCCTGATGATCCTATCGGGTTGTAGTACTACTGGTAAATCAAGCACTGGAGACGGCCCGATCATGGTTCTCTTCGCATGACATTCGATGAAGAGGTGCACTTCACCGAGTTCATCCTTCACTCGCCAAAATTGAACCATGTCGCCAGGTTTCAAGCCCTTCTCTCTAGCAAACTCCGCCCATCCACCGTTCAGCGCATGAGTACCGCTGCTGCTCCAGTATGTGTACCGGAACCTCCATATCTTACCAGTCTCATCTTCAAAATTGATCATCACTCCTCTGCGAATTGCACCACTGCTGCTTCCGAAGAGCAGGAAGTACTTTTGTGCATGCTGCCTTGGAACTAGTAGTCGGTTTTGTGGCCCGACATCACCTGGAGAGACAGTTTTGAAGAAGAGAAGCTCTCGAGCTTTATTTGCATCTAGTTTTACATCGCCGGAGCTACTGCACTGCATGTGCCGGCTGCGCTTCAACTCCTCCTGGTATGTGTGCCTGCGGAGCATGCTCAGAATGTCGGTTGTGGTGCGTGATTTCAAGAACTGGAGTTCAGCCTCATGATCCATGTCAGATCTGAAGTTGGTTACGGCATGTGTCCGGTGGAGGCACCGTGCAGCGAGGTCGTAAGCCTGGGCAGCTTCGACCTCGCTACAAAATGTGCCAAGCCATGTTCGTTCGTCATTCTTGTAAATTTGAGCACCCCATTTACCACTCTGCTGCGCCACCACCCCTCTATATTGGGAAGAAGGCAGCTTCATGCTATATCAATTGTTGAAATGCCAGCTGAGAGGTAGGTTAATTTAGGAGAATAGAACTATCTGTTTTGTTTAATGAAGGTGTATTTATTGTATCTAAAATTGTGTATATGTAAGAGTGTTTTTTCCTTTTTGTTAGTTTTCTTTTTCTTGTAAGGAGGCCTTCCTTGCCACTAGTAATAATAATTAAGTCAGAAGTGAAATTTGTGTGGCTGAGAGTGTCTCGGCACAGGCCCCACATTATTTGCGAATAATTTCTCAGAACAAATTTTTTTTCCGGTGTATGTTTTAATCGTCCGTGCCTATCTCAGTATTTGACGATGTAGCAGTATTTGTAAAACTTACGTGTACACATAAACTTTTATTCGTTTAAATATAAGCATACATTCAGTGTCGTACATTTTCATATATATGTATGTTAAAATTATTAATTAAGTGTTATATATATAGTTTTATTTATTTAGTAAGTTTTATACACAAACCAATAAATTATCGGGCAAAAATTTTAAAATTTCATATCCTAAAATTGGGTCGAAATAATTCTATAAAATATTTATAACAAAATCTCTTTAAATATTAATTAAATCTTTTCAAAGTATTTTTAATGATTTAAAAAAATAACCCTAAAATAATAGCAAAATAATTGCATCCGTTAATATATTACAATATATTATACTTTGAAGTTAGAACAACATACTTTATATACCACCATATTTGACAACAAGATAATTGCATCCGTTAATATGTTGAGATATACTTTGAAGTTAGAACAACATACATTATATACCACCATATTTGGATTTTGTCTGCAGTGCGAAGGTTGGACTGGGATCTTTGTGTCATTGTGCGCGCGTTTATCCATATCGCGTGACATTCAATGCTAATATGCGGAGTTCGGCCTCATGAGTCATGATCCAAATTTACAACTTACATAAAGGCGGAAAGCTAACTACACTATTTATCAGCACTACTTGATGGATGTGGTTGGTTTCTGTAGCATTAATTTGCCATGGTTACCGACGTTGAACCATGCAACATGGTGAGCATGTCGGATACTTATGACATTGATTAATGAATCAGTTGTTGCCTCACATTTCAAACCTCCAACCTAATGGTTTGGGGCAAAGGAGATGAATACCACCAGTCGCTCTCCCTTTCTTTACCTGTTTTGCAGAAAACCAGGTGCTGCGTATGCAACTTGGTGAAAGTGATTGATCAGGACTTGCCACACCCACACTTATCCTCTTGCAACGTAGACATAACACATATCTCAATCTTTCTTTCATCTGCTCTGCGATAAGAAAAAGATTTGCCCAATTGCTGATGAGAGAATTAGATGCTCTGCAACACCGTTTCATGGTGAATATATAAACTAAATTTAAAACATACATGCCATATTAGTAGATGAACTAAATAAGTAGGTTTAGTTTGTTCCTTTATTAAACACATGTAACACTTTGTCCTAAACAGGAAAGCAAATTACCAAATGTGACACCATTTTTTGCAAAATTTTAAATTAAGGGGCTAGTTTACCTTGAAGTATTATGGACCAACAATATATATATATTTCTTTCTCTCAGATCCATGGTGGTGATCAATTTGATAACTTTGGGCCCGCAGAAAGTGGAAGCTTCCGGAAATAATAACAATATTAAAATTCAAACAGAATAAAAGACCAATATATCCTTCCCAAATCTAGAGCCCACAACTTAATGGAATATTGAAGTGTAAATACGTGGTCACCGATAGTGATATTCTCTCATGGAGATTTAGGGATCAAATTCCAGTAAAGATTATGTTAAAATTAGATTTAGAATGGGTGTATGAGTTATGTGCGCGTCTACGGGTTTATAATAATAAAAAAAAATTAAATTCGTATTCAAACTTAGAGAGAAAACAAAAAAAGATATGCTTGGGCTAGTGACGAGTTACACGTTATAAGAAGTGGTGTCAAGTGATATCATTAAAATTTATAAATTTTTTATATGATATTTAAAAATATAATATATTTTTTATCAATATTTATCATCTTATTATCTATTTGAACTTACTGAAAATTATTTGAGATTTTTGCTATTGATACAACTAATTTTTTGAACTAATGGGGAAAGATTACTATTGCCAACACTATTTTTTTGGACCGATGAGGAAAGAAAAAAACGTCTTTGTAATGAAACAACAGTAGCATTTACTTTTAATCTATAGTTTAATTATCATATATATTTTGTTTTGATTTTAACTCAGTATATAGAAGATATTAGTCTAATAATTTACTTGATCACTCCATATCTCATAAAAAAACAATATCATGAATTTAAGAAAGATGAAATTGATTTTTTTTTCTTTTTGAAAAGTTGGTTTGTAATATAAAATAAAAATGTTAGATCATGTTTGATCTCTCCAAAAAATTGATTTAAACTTAACAGAAAGTTTTGGTGTCATTTTACTGACTACATTTTTTTTATGTTTATACTGATTACATTTTTTATTTTTATGATGATGTAGAAATTAACTTTTACAATATGTCTAAAAAAATTGTTTTCACTTTTTAAAGAAAAAATGAAAAAGATTTAAATATGAGAAAAACAAATATTATGGTCAATGAATGAATGCTTTTTTTAGACACATGTTAAGAACAAAATTTAGTACTATATTATTAATATAATAATTATTCATATGCTCAATTAAGTAAATAAAATAAAGAAAGAAAATTTAAATCTGAAAAGAAATAGAAACTTTACATTTATATTCTATTTTGCTAAAGCAATTATGGATATTTTGTAATTTTAAATTGCAATGAATTGATATGATTTGTATTTGTATTTTTCAGCTCATGTGCTAAATGCCAAAATTTTGAATTCCAAAATAACAATCCAAGTGGCTTAATAATATCTTAAATTAAAATTTATAGCAAAATAACTTTTACAATTGTAGAAACTTCTATTATTTTTATGATTTTTTAGAAATATAACCATTTCTAAGATAATAATATAATTTTTTAATACTTTAGGATCATTTTTTAGAAATTGTAAAAAAATAGTTATACATGGTATTTTAACAAATTATGAAATTAATTTTTTTGTTAAGCTTATTCGATCTTGGCTGTAAATTAATCCAAAATTTGAATCATTATTATAACTGCATAAATAAAAAAAATAATTAATTATTTATTTTAATAATGCTAATTGATTTTTTGCTCTGCCACTGGTTTGGGCGATACGAGATCGAAACCAAATTGAGAAAGCAAGATCCAGATTAGTCTATCGTGCAGCAGGTTTACAGACTTGCAGCACGAACTGCACGCAATGCACAAAATAGAACTTTCTTATGGTCAATTAGTTAATTTTCTTCGTGTTGTACAAATTTCATTAGCAACTTTTCACTCCTGTTTTTAAAATACTCCACTTGGTCAAGTTTATTTAGCAACTTTTCTTTCTAATTTTTATTTTTGATTAATGAAATTTACGTAATGGGCATTTTACCAGGTACATAAAAAAAATGCTCAATTTGGCTAACTATATTATAACTGAAGTATTTACTAATTACCGACTATTATAACTGAATCATGAAGACTAACATTTATGAACTTTCTTAATATAATGTTAAGGTAAAAAAAAATACTATATGTACATGTTTATTTTTTTTTAAGGAAAAAAATATGGGATAAGGGGACATTGCAACTTTATACAACTGTGGCCAGTTGGGTAAATATTGGGCTGAAAAGGACGTGTTGATACTTGGAAGTTGCTAAAAAGCCCATAAAAACTGGTCCAGGATTATATGTTAGTTATGTAAGCGGGCCAACCAGGCCTGATTAGAATATTGGGCCGGTTGCAATATCTTCTTATATAACAATATTACGCATAACCCAACAAACGAAGAACAATTATTCTTATATAACAATGTGATGAACAAACCTAAGGCTAAAGATAATTGAGGAGGAGAGAGACGGTTCATAATTAATGAGTGCATGAACTATAATTAATCCAGAAAGCATGCAACTTGTCCAGTGGATCCATTGCGTTGGCAACTTAATTAATAATCGAGAAGTGCTGGTCAAGATACTGCAGCCTTCACAAGCCTCTCATCAGTACCAGTATGCCAGTTACCACTGAACTACTCCATTGATCAACTGTAATGTGATGCATATATGGTTGGTTCCCTATTAGTTCTGCTCTCATTTCAGATGGCTCGACTCCGCACCTACCTGCCTCGTTCGATCTAATTCTGTCATATATAACAAGCTAGCAGTTTAGTCTTCAGCCGTCCTTCAGTGAGAGTGTGAGTTAATAAATTATTTCACTTACTACCCAATGCCTTACGAGTCTCATTTCAACTTCCAGCTCCGAAATAATTACAAATTAAAAGAGTACTTGTGTGAAAGTAATGTCATTGGAAGTTGCGACCATATATAAACTGGCAATAATTTGTTTTTTTCTCAGCAATATGGCAAACCATATTGACTCGATAGAGCTTGATTTATCCGTATCTAGACCAGGTACGGTACTGAATTTTATATTTCTTTTATGGTAGCCCAAGTTCATATGGTCTCTGACTCTCGAGATTAGCTATTTATTCCCATTTCCCAAAGAAAACTTGGCAAGGACTGCCAAGCAAAACTTGGATATATAAGATGGATAACTGGACTACTTTGACAGTCTGAAAAGTTCAAATTCAAATAATCTCTCCAAAGATTCTTGAACAATGTCTCTCCAAATACTTATCTGTAATCAAATTAAAAAAAACAAATTCAAATAATGTGCTGTCATAACGGTCCAATATTTAATAAAGTGGGGATCCATTAACAATGGGTTATTTTGACAACCTTAACAATGAACCTCTAAATAAATATAAAAAAATCTTTAAAATGAAAAAAAAATTATAGATGTGTTCTACTTTTTTAGATTGATGGTCATTCAAATTTCACAGAATTTTATTATCGTTTGATAGTACATAAATATTCAGTTTGTGTTTCACTGTTTATTTTATGTTCACTACAGTGTTTCCCACTCTGGGCAACGACATTTTCTCAACTCGTAAATGTGGTGTACTTTGGTTTTGAAGAAGATGAATGATGCATTCCTTTATTTGGAGGCCAAAGTTTCACCAACTTTTACCCACGTTTTCCTTACAGTTTTTGAACTCTAATTGCGTCCGTAACTATTTTTTAAGGTTCACTATTCATAGCACTCAAGCTTGGACTTCTTTCCTTGGTTATTAATTGTCAGAATTGAAATTGGCGCGAGGAGGAGATAGGGAGAGGCTGATAGCCATTGGCGCCGAATTCAAATTCAAAACAGGTGGATTGGGTGTTAAGCAGGAAATGGACTTAGTTGAGAAGGAAAATAAAGACGGCCCAATAAAAGACGAGATGGAAAGTCCCAATAGACAGGAATTGATTGTGGCCATAGAGGATAGAAAGAAATGTTGCCGAGGCCGTTGAAGGAGATGCTCGTTGCCGTTATTGTGCCTGATTTCGTTGTTAATTTTCCTTTTAGTTGTTACTCTCAGTTAATCGCATTTGCTTTAAATAGGCGATTTGTGCCTGATTTCGTTTTCGTTGAACAATTGATGAACTCTATCATCAAAAAAACTCTTTTTTTCTACTTCAGCAATTATCCAATAAACAGCTTTATACCCAAATTACTTCCATTTATCTTTTCTTTCTGCACTTTTATACTCAAAATCAGTAATTGACCCTAAGTGGGTCATTACATTAATGGCAATGTCTCATCAATAATTCCATGCACTACACATGTTTGATGAAATTCGTCAGAGAAGGCTGTGAATTTTGACTGTTAAACCGTCTTAGGTCTTACCATGCGTTAAATTTGTATGCCTAGTTCCGTAGACCGAATTCTAAAGACTTTGGCTACTGATTTGGACGGTTCTTGTTGTGTATAATAATTTTACGTGTTATGCACATGTGTACATTAAATAACTAAAATGTTTGATAAAATGCGTAAATTGGATCCTTCTCTTTTTTTCATATGAGTAGACAATTACTTGATCTGAAAATTTTAGTTCATCCAAAAATAACGGTTTTCACTCTATAAATTCTAAAAAATATATAAAATTTAATTTGTTAATAAATTTTAATATTAGATTAAATTGAACGATTCAGATCAGTTATTTCTAACTTAAAATTTATAATAAAGCGGACATCACATCACCCTTACTTTGCAAATCATCCTCCTACAGTAAATTCCATAATCTTAACGAATAACGATATATATACACCACAGTTTTTATAAGCGAATTAGCATTTACATATTTGACCTTTTTATTAGGTTAACAATTCACAGAAATTATAATCGGATAATATAGCGTGATCTAGTGAACAGGAACTCAACATGAACATATTTCCTCGATTGTCAGCACTCGTTATATTTGGGCAATTGTACGGATCGAATTTATTCATATGTTTTGCAATGGCTATTAGCACTTGTTATATTTCATGGGCGTGGATTAGCATTGGGCAACTCTATATCTTATCTAAGTAAAATAAAATGGATTTGGAAGAAGCTCAGAGGAAAAGGTCGTAATTAAATTAGTCTGCCAGTCTCGGTCGATTGGGATTTTTTGTGCGTATAACTATATCTTATCTAAATTAATCAAATCGAATGGAGCCCGAATTCGTAAAACGAAATTTCCTGAGTTTAAAATCAAACTGACCATCATTTCATAAAACGAAAACAAAATGTATGTGATATACTTAAGATGATAATAACTCCTAAGATGATTTTACTTTTTCATGATCCTTTATAGATTATTATTTATTCAATTATATTTTTTATAATAGTAATAATAGTTATTATTATATGCATATTTTGTATTTAAAAAAATTATTTGAATTTTGTTAATGTCAAATTTTATTAAAATTTATTTATAATTATTTATTTAAGAACTTTATTGTTAAGATAAAATCCGAACTATAGCTCTAATTATTTTAATTAGAGAATAAAAGTCATAAGGAAAAGAAAATATTTTTTCTAGTTCATTTGTACATAAAAGAAATGTTGGAAAATAAAAATTAATGAAATTGTATCCGATTAGTACATATTTTCATAAAATAGATAAAAGAACTAAAACATAATTTGTATTCGAAACAAAAACCAATATAACAAAACGAACAGTTTTTTTATATAATAATCATAATAATTATATTATTAGTATTTTATTTGCCTGCTAATTTTTAGATATGAGATGAATGTTCTTCTTATATAAATGATTTACTTTTGTGGATATTATCCAACGTTGTTGTAACTGACTGCCATACAGATTCTATCTCGATGTATATTTTTTTGTATGAAGAAGAAGTACGAATCAAGAATACCGATATCCCTCTCGTTTGTTGACATGAGTGATGGTATTCAAATTTGATGCCCCAAGATAAAAAATATAGTGCAAGAATGACACGTTCCTATTTTGCATCATTCTGGATATCATGTGATATGAAATGAGCTCAGGACGATTATCGTCATCCAATACCAAGATATTTATAGCGTACATTATATCTGAATTGCTTAGGGGTCACAATGCACATTGTTAGGTGACGTTCTATGATGATTAAAAATATTTTAATCTCATTGCTAAGTGTATACAGGTCTCAAAGGGTCACACCATATAAGAACATAGAATATAAATATTCCTTGATCTGTTGATGTGTTGGACATATCAAATAACATGAGATAAATAATTATTAAACTTATTAAAGTATTTCATAATGTTCAAATGTAAGAGTTTTAAGAAAGTTCATATGCTATTTTTTTAATAATATCTTGACATGTCATAATTAAGTGAGAATTATACTATTTTGAAAAAGTCTAAATTTAGTCATATATTGATATGACTAAAATTAGACATCCACTCTCCACTACTGTACTTTTTTTGGCCATTTTAAGAGGGTAAGATATGAAAAGTGGAGCATGATCCACTATTTTTATTATCTCCGTACACTACAGGAAATGTGACTTTTCCCATCGGCCAATACTCATTCGCATCGGTTTTTAACATTCACATCGGCTTTTTAAAACATTCGCATCGATGAGGCATTTTCGCATCGGTCATGCTGATGCCAAAAATAATTTGCATCGGTGTAGCACATGCCAAATACTTTTATTAGAATCAGTTTCGCCGATGCAAATGTTAAAAATGTGAAATGTCTTCATATGTATTGGTCTTCAGAAAGTATTTTTGTATTTGAAAATTATTTGCATATATTGAAATATTAAACCAAATAAAATTATTTACACGAAGAACACAATGTATAATATCATTTAATTTTTCATATAAATAAAATTATTTAGACTAAATATAGTGCCAATATAACAAGGTTCGAATTGTGTCGAACTTGATTTTTTTTAGACTAAATGTATGAAAATAAAATTATTTAGACTAAATGTAGTGCCAATCTATACTATTATATAAAGCATCTAAGAATTGGAGGATCCATTTTTTGTCATGGTAATTTTTTATTATACCCATTTTATCCCTCAATTAGACGGATAATATTTATTTTTTGTTGATCGAACGTATGTGATCGCGTCCATTGATCCCCTCCTTCTCTCCATTTCTTTCCCTTATATACTATTATTTCCATAATATTATTATTTTTTATTTAGCAACCTTGTGCACATTTGGTAAGAAATTAATGATGATAATATATGTTAGAATAATTTACTTTTCTTGCCATAAAAATCATGAATCATTAACTCATATTGTGCAAAAATCTCATCCAAAATTAAATATAGTCTTTATTATAGATTTTCTCTATAATTTGGTGAATTTATAATTTAATATTAGATAAATATGAATTTTTTTATCTTATAACATTTTAATGTTTAAATAAAAAAGTCTGCTGCAACTCGCGGATATATAGCTAGTATAAATTAATGTATCACGTATTTTAAGTTCTATCCAAAACAAAAAAAAAGCAAATGAGAAGATTCGAACTCCATATCGAATTGAAACAACAGTGAGGTCCATTTGAGACAACCACGCACCTACAAGCCTACAACATAACCCTAACTCATTCTCACAGCCTCTTCGCCACTCTCTTTTTTCAATCCCTATTTCCAAATTTCAGTCGGAGACTCCACTTCATGACTTTGTCGACCGCCGCCATCTCTTCTCCACGGCAGCCGGACTTCAGATCTCTTGGTCTTGTCGAAGCATCGCCGTCTTCCGTCTTCAAATACCAAAGCGCCAACCGTCGTTCTCGTCGTCCTCGCTGGAAGTGGAAGCCTCGTCTGCTCTCTCACCTGAAACTACACCTGAGCCGCTGACCGTGACAGTCCACAGAGGAATAGCGACTGACGGCCGGACGCAACGCATGAGCACGACTCCCCAGTCTCGAGTTCCGAGTGACCTTCTCCTCTCATACCTCTGATTAGTAACCTGCCAATCTGGTACGAATCAATTAACCCCAATTTTGATTGAATTTTGACCAGGGGCGAAACCCTAGCAGAACGGTAGAAACAGTATCGTTGGCAGTCATGAAAGAAGTATAACATCTCTTCCTCACCGCTGCTTCGACTTGTTGGTATGATTTTGTACTTGAGTTGCTTTTTCTTCTTGCTCCAGCAGTGTATTTTGTCGAGTAGCCAACTAAGCCTTGTGTTGTTGCTTGTGATGGTAATCAATAATATCAGTGGTTGTCGATTATTTCTAAATTTAGGGTTTGTAGGGTTTAACCAGTATGATTAAAAAAATATGTCATTGGATTGATAGACAAAATCAATACAGCGCCATGAAGGTCCAGAGAATTATCAAATAAATGGTATTTGAGCCGTGGTTTCATTTGATTTTAACTTCTCCATTTCATTTGCCCTACTCATAGAAATTATGAATATATGATTAAGATTAGGAACATATGCATTTATGAAGCTAATTTATTTGCCTAATAAAGATTATGCTAATGTGTTACCATTCATTTGCTATTTATTTTGTATTTTATTTCATCGATAAAGGAGATCGCTTTCTCTTATTTCAAATTTGACGGTGCATCAAGCCTTGTTTAAATAGCTGGCCAAATTTTGATGAGATTTCTTATGCGCTGAGAATTTTAAATCTTCATATCATTACATTTCATTTATAACATGTGTCATAAAAGGTATTTGACTTCGACACAATTATGTTAGATTCAACTAACATGTCTTTGTTATATAGTTCCTGATCATGATACATTTAAATAAGAATGATTTTACTATTAGTGTAATGATAGACAAAATTAATTTTGTTTGTTATCTTTCTTTTGGTTTCAGTTAGCATTTTTAAGGTGTTGTGCAAATTATGCCGCGGTGTTGATGATCGTCTGCGGGAAATTGAATCTGATGAGTCAAATTCCAAGTGCAAGGAATTAGTGTTATCTGATTATAGTGAGTAATAAGTGTTGTTAATATTTGTTTTATATATAGATTTATTATTGTACTGTCTGATTTCTTTTTTATACCAAGTGACAGATTTTATTTAATTTAGATTGTATTTGTTTAGTTTTTGGCGTTGTTGTAGACTTTATACTATGATTTAATTAATTTTTTTTTGTATTGTAATTATTGTTCTTGTGTGTTGTATGTTGTTATAGTTAATTTGTAATGAATCAGAATCAGAAAAAGACGAATAACAATAACTCTGAATCAATGGGATGTAAAGAATTAATTTGCATCAGCTTTGTTGATGTAAAAAAGAGTATTAGCATCAGCTAAAAAGATGCCAAAAATATTTTGCATCAGATTATTGATGCAAAAGAAGGTATTGACATTAGCTAAACGGATGTCAAAAATATTTTTGCGTCAGCTTCAGCCGATGCTAAAATATACCGATGCGAATATATAGGCTGATGATAAAGTTGCAAAGCCGATGCGAATGATTATCTAATGCGGTGCTTACTGCTCGGCTCTTTAGCATTGGTCGGCCGATACAACAAATCTATAGCATCTGTAAAGCCGATGCTAATCACTTTTTCAGGCCGATGCGAAAAGTCTTATTTCCTGTAGTGATATTCTTTTAGTTAATTAAGAAAAGTTAAGTCTATTTTTGAAAATCGATAAATTTTGGCTATCCAAAATTAGTGGGATCTCTTCCAAAATATGAAGAAATAACCTTTCACCAATTGGAAAGGTTATATAAGGGTCTCTCCCCTGATAAAGACCTAATAAGTTATTTTTCTAAGCGTGAAAGTTCTGCTGAATTTATGCCGTACCTGTTTTGACTATCTCATGTGTTGAGAACTCTATCCATCACCTCTAAAAATTAGAATTTATGAAAAAGGACCAGAGGATCAAGGAGAATACTCTCAATTGCCTTAACAAAAGGTTAAGAAGGCGTTTGTGGGCTGATCTTAATAGATACTGTTGGAGGAGATCTCAGTTGGTCTCTCGGTGTCGTGTGCGTCTCCCAATTGTTTCCTACCCTTCCGGTGACTAAAGCATGCATCAAAGATATATTCATCTAGTTTATAACTTATATTTGATTTAGTTTAAGTCACATACAAGATCTTTTTAGTGTTTTAGATGAAATTTTTTAAATTTATACACTAGTTACACCAATAAAATTCTAACACTAAATTTTGTGATATCACTCATATACAGTGCAGTGTCTTATCAAATGACAATTTTAATTTGGTTGTTCTCATATTATAAATCCGTTTTGATTTAATGATAAAGGGCACATTTGTTGCACATTATATTTTTTTTATGCTTTTCAATATTCTCTCATTTTAAATTAAAAAGGTCGCTGCAACTTACGGGTAATTAACTAGTACCTTAAAATCAGGTTATCTTTTCTTTATTTTTAAAATTATAAAATTCTTTTTTTAGAAAATTTTATTTATTATAAAATTATTGGATGCTCTTATCTCCGAAGAATTTTATAAAATTAGTCTCTCAAAAGATTGTGTCTAATTAGTATTAATATTTTTGTTCAGATGAAGCAAAAACGAGTTTTGTCATTTTATTCCCAAAAAGTGGCATGATCAGTGGGGGTACTTCTATGTCTAAAGACTAAATAAAGCTACTCGACAACAAGGGGCACATGATTACCACGATTATCGTCTCTTAGAGAAGAAAACAACATAAGACGGCCTCCCTACCTCACCGATAAATGGCTATGATATCTAAACAGATATTTTATAATGGTGAAAAACCATTTGTTATGATAAGTTTTACTTAGAAATTATGAGCAGATATACTTGTAAGTTATGAGGACAAGGATGCAATTATACATAAGGATTTATAACTAAAAGAAAACATTAATTTGATTATAATGAAAATAAAGCATCAATAATAATTCAAACTTTATAAAGAAATAGTACAAAGATAGTATATAAGATATCTTATAGAAACGAGGGAACACAGATACAAGCAACAGTTAGTGTTTGAATAATCTACAGTCAATCATGTGATGATTATACTTAGGTTATGTATTAGAATGACTATATAAGATATATCATTTGTTCCTTAAGTTATTTATTATTTATATATTGAGTTGGACTCAATTGTGAAATATATGCATTAATTAATAATAACTCTAAAATTTCTCTAATCTGTTAATTATTTAGAAATAATAATTAACTAAGATTAATATATAATTTGAGTGATGATTGTGTTTAATTACATAAATAATATGTTGGACATATTATTGGACTTGACCTGTAATAAAATACTATAAGGATTGTGTTTGTGTTATTAGTATATTATTTATCTGCTAATTCTTAGTTATGAGATGAGTATTCTTTTTATACAAATGATTTGCGTTTATAGATATTATCCAATGTTATTGTAACTGACAACCATACAGATTCTATCTCGATGTATATTTTTTTGTATGAAGAAGAAATACGAATCAAGAATATCGATTTTCCTCTCGTTTGTTGACGTAAGTGATGGTATCCAAATTGGGCGCCCTTAGATAAAAAATGTAGTACAAGAATGACATATTTCTATTTTATATCGTTCTGGATATCATATGATATGAAATGAACTCGGGATGATTGTCGTCGTCCAGTACCAAGACATTTATAGCGTACATTATATCTGAATTATTTAGGGGTCACAATTGACATTGCTAGGTGTCGTTTGTTATCTATGATGATTAAAACTATTTTAATCTCATTACTAAGTGTGTACAGGTCCTAAAGATTCACATCATATAAGAACATAGTATATAAATATCCCTTGATCTGTTGATGTGTTGGACATATCAAATACCATGAGATAAATAATTATTGAACTTATTAAAGCGTTTAATAATGTTCAAGTGAAAGAGATTTAAGAAAGTTCATTTGCTATTTTTTAACAAGATGTTGACATGACATAATTAAGTGAAAATTATGCTATTTTGAAAAAAAATCTAAATTTAGTCATATATTAATATGAATAAAATTAAATACACACTCTTCATTACTGCACTTTCTTTCACTATTTTGAGAGGGTAAGATATGAAAAATGGAGTATGATCCACTATTTTTATTATCTCTACTTTCTCTAAGTTAATTAAGGAATGTTTAGTCTATTTTTAAAAATTGATAAGTTTTGGCTGTCCAAAATTATTCGGAGGTCTTCCAAAATATGAAAAAAAATACCCTTTCACCTGTCAGAAATGTTATATTAGGGTCTTCTAATAAGTTATTTTTCTAAGCACGGAAAGTTATGCTGAATTTTTGTTGCAACGTTTTGACTATCTCATGTATTGAGAACCCTTTCTACCACCTCTAAGAGTTAGAATTTATGGAGAAGGACCAGAGGATCAAGGAGAGTACTCTCAATTGCCCCAGCAAAAGGTTGAAAAGGTATTTGTGGGTTGTTCTTGATGGATACAGTTCGAGGAGATCTCAGTTGATCTCTAGGTGACATGCGCGTCTCTTGATCGTTTTCTACTTTTTTGGTGATTCAAGTACGCTTCAAAAGTATATATCAACTTTATTTATAACTTGTATTTGGTTCAGTTAAGTCACATACAAGATCTTTTTGATGTTTAAATGATTTTTTTTGAATTTATACACTAGTTACACCGATAAAATCCCAACAGCAGCGTGTTAGCCAAAGCCTCGGTCTTATCACACACTTAATTATATTATACAAGCACTCTTAAACACTCAAAAACTAAATTACAAACTTTATTTAATTAGCAACATCAAGAATAGAGTTTATTGAAGTCTTTATAGTAATAGTCGTGAAGTGGAGATCATCAACCTATTCAAAAAATAGCAAAAAAAATTAAAAAAATTTAAAAATTAATTTTTTTATAAGAGATTGATATGGAGAATATATTGAGTTATTCGAATCGATCATTTTTAATTTAAAATCTAAAATTTTGACACATTTGCATGGTAGCATCCTTCCAATGAGTTACATTTTAGACATCATATATATATATATATATATAGAGAGAGAGAGAGAGAGAGAAAGAGAGATAGACTATTGTAAAAACATTTATATTTCAGCCGATATGCAAACAGATCAAAAATTATATTTTAAAATATTAAAAAATTTAATTTATGATTTCCATTAAATTCTTCATATAAAAACCTTGTGGAATACAAAATTTTGGCCTGTTTTTGAGTTTTTTAAGCCACTCCTTTGATTTTTTGAAAAAACAAAAGAAACATTGAATATTTATTATTATTTTTAGAGCTATTTTTTCAAAAATTCAAAAAGAGTAGCTTAAAAAACTCAAAACACTCCAAATTTTTGTATCCCATAAGGATTTTATATGAAAAATGTAATAGAAATCATAAATTGAAAATTTTGAGATTTTAAAATATAGTTTTTGATCCGTTTGCATATCGGTTAAAATGCAAATATTTTCACAATAGTCCACCTCTCTCTCTCTCTCTCTCTATATATATATATATATATATATATTATTAGTCATGAAGTACAAAATATTTTTGTACTTCGCTTCATATCTCTCAATCCTAAATTCAACATACCGATCCAATCGTTCAATTTTTTTTTCATATTAAAATATATTTGGACACCAAATTTTACTTTTTAAAAATTTTCTATTTTGTTGGATTTAGAAAATGCATTGGGTTTATGATTTTTTATAGTAATATTTTTTTATTCCTTAAAAGATAGATTTTTTTACAACAAATATAAAATTTGATTTTCAAGTATATTTTAATATGGATAAACAGTTTGAATGGTTGGAATTAAAAAATGAGAGATATGACACAAGTAAAAAAAATTATATTTCACGAGTCATGATAGCATAACTTCATATATAACTTGAAGACCAAATTTCATAACTTTTTAGAATTTTTTTAATTATTTGAAGGATAGAAATTTATTATTATTATTGGAAATCATAGATTCATGCATTTTTATCCCTAAAAAATAGAATTTTTTTCAAAAAGTATAAAATTTTATCTCCAAATATATTTTAAGAATACTTTGAATGGTTAAATCGGTGCTTTAAATTCGACATTGAGAGATATGGAACGAAATATAAAAATATTTTGTATTTCATGACTAATAATAGTATAACTCTCTCTCTCTCTCTCTCTATATATATATATATATATATATATATATATATATATATATATATATATATATATATATATATATATATATATAGTGAGACTATGGTGTTTCACAAAGTACAAAATCTCTTATTCTTCATGTTCATATCTCGATTTTAAAAGTACAAATGGCTGATCCAAATCATTGAATATGATCTTCATATTAAAATATTTTTTAAGATCTAATTTTATTTTATTTTTGAAAATTTTTGCTATATTTAAATGGATACAAAGTTTGTAAATCTAACGATTTTTGCACCATCCAATATTAGTGATTTTTAATATGAAGATCATGTTCAATGATTTGGATCGACCGTCTGGACTTTTAAAATCGAGGTATGAATGTGAAGTACAAAAAGTTTTGTATTTCACAAAACACTATAGTCTCCACACACACACACACACACACACACACACACACATATATATATATATAGAGTTATACTACGGTTAGTCGTGAAGTATAAAATATTTTTGTACTTCGCGTTGTATCTTTCATTTCTGAATTCAAACTACCGATCCCACCGTCAAAAGTGTTCTCCATATTGAAATATGTTTGGAGACGAAATTTTATATTTTTTTAGAAATTTTTTTCTATTTTTTTAAGAGGATGAAAATGCATTGAGTTTATGATTTTTTAATAAGAACTATTTTTTAATCCTCAAAAAATAGAAATAAACTTTTAAAAAATATAAAATTTGGCCTCCAAATATATTTCAATGTGAAAAACACTTTTAATAGTCGGATCAGTGTTTTGAATTTAGAAATGGGAGATACGACGTGGAGTAAAAAAATATTTTATACTTCGCGACTAACTGTAGTATAACTATATATATATCATGTTGAACGGTGAAATCAGCTTTTTAAATTTAAAAATTAGAGATATGACGTGGAGTACATAAATATTTTTATACTTTGCAACTCATCATAGTATATTAAAAAGACTGATCTTAGATGAATTTGAATCCAAAGTGCTTATTAATTATTGCCTGCTAATAAAAATGATCACGGTATTACCTCGCTAATTGAAGACTTCATCTAGCATGTCCATTAGCATTTGGGGTTGTTGAAATTTAATAGCAATTATGATTTTCAATACATTCATTGCATGATTCTTTATGTTAGGTTGCTGTAGCCATCTCTGCTGGGCAATCATTCCGAATATTTGCTGAAAACTGTCATTTATATTATTCTGCGGAACATTCCCCAAAAACAATGTCAACATGCAGTGTATATGCAGGCAGGAACCATCTCCTGCCTCGTAAGACCAGATCTGATCAGTCAATATCCCGCGCACATCCACCTCCGTCGTATTACAGTAAGAACATGTGCCAGTGGTTTGGGGCCTGAGCCGCATTATTGTACCAGTCTCAGTAGCATAATTAATTGTTTGACCTTCGATATGGGCACACTGAGGATGTAAATTGTATCCACTTATGGAGCGGTAAAAGTAACCTCTAATTTCCATGCTACATGCACTGCAGTAGTATACCTGACCGAAAAATTCTTGACGGGCAAGTCCTGCGGCATTGGCAGTAGGAACGACGTCATTGGGCGAACGATGGAATGAGCATATCGATATGGGCTCATAAATCGCATGCGAAATGTGGGCCATCGGATTGCGGCAATCTGTATGGAACGTAACTGTGCACTGCGCATTTTCGCAGGCCCAGTGGGAGCTTACGTCGTCCATTTGGCATCCTGAACACCGAAACCTCCCACGTCGTTCATACATATTATGGCCTTCTAAATCAAGGTGCTCGCCTTCGCCCGTTAGTTCATTTTGAATTAACTCGTGGGGATTAATTGCGTTCCTCTGATTTCTGCCCAAATTTTGATATACAGTTACAAAAAAACAAATATTGGTAAAATATTAATACTATGGTAAATTAATTACTTGGAATTGCTTATCAATTATTATATGCCATTGTCGTCCGCATATACAGCCTAAGTAAATATTATTATCAGTTAATGGTCGGAGGACATTATACAAGAAAAGTGGTATAGTTCACTATGAAAATGACTGATCATTTGTTAATTAATTTAAAAATGAAACGGACAAAAAGATTCCAAACCACAACAAAATTAATGTATGAAACTACTTACATTATACACGACATATATTGTTTTCTCTCTTTTATATTGATAACCATGCAATTTTTCTTATTTTTAGTAATTAAAATAAATAAAAATAGACGAATGGCTTGATTGCATTGTATATTTGAATGGGTAGCCAGACCTGAATTTAAAAGCGATTTCAGTAAACCAACGAACAAAAGTTTATCCGGATTGAATTTTATAATATTTTAATTCACACAATTTTATAATATAAAGCCAAATTCAGCTGCGTTGGAGAAAAAGTGAATTGGATGTTGTATTAATGGATATGAAGGATCTCACTAGCACATGTGAAGAGCATTTACAACCAAAATTTTTAATCTATTATTATCAGTTGCATCCAATTTGTATACTATCACATATAAAAGTTATTATTCTTAGTTATAAGTTATTTTTTATATAATTTTGATAAATTAAAATCAAATATCATAATGTTTCTTTCCTTCAAAATAAATTTTAGAAGTTATATGATTACATCGCACTTAAAAGATAAATATATATAAACACACTAAATTTACTGTGTGCTCGAGCTTACCACGTTTCATTATGAACACAAATTTTTATATACAATAATATTTTCATGTATAATATGAATATTTATTAAGAACAATAATTTTTGTATATAAGTGGGTGCAAATTAGATGTAAATAACAATAACAAATTTAAAAAGTTCCCACTCACACTGAATTGGACGTTGCACTGTTTAAATGCTGAAATTGTTGAGATTGAGTTTTAAATTCGGTTCAGATGTGGCTATGCACTCAAATATAATGTGCAATCAAGTTATATATTTATTTATTTATTTATTTTAATTACTAAAAATAAAAAAAATTTGATAATCATGCCTCTAGTCGGACTTTAAGACTGTCAAATAAAGTGGATTGTGTATACATAGTGCTATCATTGCTCAAAGCGCTCATGACTATTTTCTTGGCTCTTACAAAATTAGATCATTAATTACGGTCACTGTTGTAGTTGTAATTAACTAATTATATATAGCATTATATTGCTCAAAAGAACTGATGAGGCCATAGCATTTATTATCCCAAAACACTGTCACGAACATTTTTCGTTTCTTTCCTTTTATTTTTTATATCTGGATAGTTTGAATTCATTATCTCGTTGAGATTATTTTAATTAACTACCACTTTGGGCCTAAATTCACCATGGACGTTATAAATGTTTTTCAAATACTTGGTGCCAGACACAAAATAGAATATAGGATAATTTACCTATTGGTACTTAAATCCCGCCCCCCCCCCCCCCCCCCCAAAAAAAAATAAAAATAAAACTAAACTAGCCCTTATACTTTCTTTTGTACTAAGTTGATCTCTGAACTTTTGAAAAGACATCAAATTGATCCTTGAACTTTTTAAGAAAAATCAAATTGTTCCCTAAGCTTGAAATTACATCGAATAATTTTTTGAACTTTTAATATAAAAATCAATGTGATCCTCAAATTTTTTTTAGAAAAAAACTAAATTGGCCCTTCAAGTTTTTTGTTTTTTGATTCCTAAAATAGAAATAAAATTATTAAGAAAAAATAAAAAAATACTAACTAACATATGAAGAAAGAATCTACTAATGCATGACATGGACCAAATTATTTTTTTTAAAGTTTATAGACCAAATTAGTTTTTATATAAAAAATTCAAAATTTTATTTAATGTACTTTAAATGAAGAAGTTTAAGAACCAAATTGATGTTTCTTTTTTTTTTTAAAGTTCAAAACTGAGTTTTTTTCGTAAAAATATAAGGACCAATAGATGAATTCTCTGTGGAATATATTACAAAACCTTGTTTGGCCTCCGGAATGGGCAGCGCGACCGCGGTCAGTACCCCTGCGATGTTCGCCGTGTATTGATTTTGTCTGTTTTAATTATTTGAAAATGACTTTAATTTTCATTAGTATATTTACAAAAGTTGTTCATTATCTTTTGGGGTTTATAACTGTGTCCATGTACCGATGTTATTCGCTAGAGGTGGTAAAATTTGATTGATCCCACAAATTTATCCGAATCTGAATCTGATCTGACTTGATTTAAAAAAAAAAACAAACTCGATCTGATCCGAACTCAAACCACCCAAAAACCGAGATGATCTAAGATCACACAACTCGAAATCTGACGTAATCCAATCCCAAATGACCCGAAACACGAGACGACTCGAGATCGGATAATCTGAAGCTCGATCCGATCCGAACCCAAACAACCCGAGATCAGACGACCTGAAACCTAACCCGATCTAAACCTGAATGACTAAAATCCGAGATGACCCGAGATTTGATAACCTGAAACCCAGCCCAACCCGATATTTGTAAAGAGCTGCAAGGCTAAAATTATGATATCTTCAATTTGTATAGAGTTTCGATCAAAAAAAAAATTGTATAGAGTTGACATTATTTCTCATTGGGATAAATGATGCTTTACTTTTATTGATTAATAATAATTAGTCGATTTTTTATTTGAAATCCTATGACAGGAACTATATACTAGTATTATATTAATCATTCAAGTTTCAAACTATAATTAAATTACATAAAATTTGAATAACCATCAAACTATAGGTAAAAAAAAATATCTATACATTTTTTTCATTTTTATATTTATTTAAATATTCATTATCAAGATAGTCAAGATAACTTATTATCAACCAATCCCTTCTAAAAAAATATAACTTGTGGTGCAAAACATTTATTTGAGAAAAATACAAGATGTCTTTTTCAGTTTTTTCTATATATCCGTGCAAATAATGTATTTATGGGTTGCATGAGGAACTCATATTGAATCTAATTCGAACTAAATCTGATTTGAACTAATTGATTCGTATAATTTTTTTAACTCGAATACTAGCCGAAATTGAGTGACTTGATAAGTCGCTCGTATATATTAAGGCTTGCCAGCTCATTCAGCCTAATAAAATGTACATACTTATCAACTCGCTCATAAAAATGTATTATGAAGATGTATTCAAGAGGCCTTGGGAGTTGGAAGAAATAAAAATAATAATTAAAAAAAACTCATGTGCTTTGGGAGTTGGAAACAATACAATAATACAATTCACAAACGAAGAAAACAGAGTTTTGTTTTCCTAGGCTGTAGTCTGTACTGCACTTGTCCAGTTCATTCAGTTCCTGGGTTTGATTTAAGAGGAAATGCCATAAGTTTTATGTGTCACAAAATGTCACCAACTCATTTTTAATTCATATTTGTCAAGATAACTCATTTTATTATCAAGATAATTTATTATCAAAGCGGTTAATCTTGTGGCACATAAAACTTAGTCAAGATAACTCATTTTATTATCAAGATAACTTATTATCAAAGCGGTTAATCTTGTGACACATAAAACTTTGTCAAGATAACTCATTTTATTATCAAAACGGTTAATTTTATTAATTTTTATGCTAGATGTATGCTCCTCAAATTTTATAGTTTTTGGACATCATTTGATACTAGATCAAATGAGAACAAAATGAATGAATCTAGTTAATTATGATTGATTAATTTTAATGTATTCATTTTGTTCTCATTTGATTTAGTATCAAATGATGTCTAAAAATCATAAAATTTGAGGAGCATACATCTATCATAAAAATTAATAGGATCAATGATTTGAATTTAAAATTTGAGTTTTAAATTTTAAAATATGAATTAAAAAATGAGTTGGTATCATCTTGCGGCACACAAAATTTGTGACATTGAACCCTCCTCCTCTTAATATGAAGTAAATAAATTATAGTCAACTTGATGGGAATCATATACTAAAATCTTGAAGAATAAATTGATGAATTGGCGGCAAACTAAATCTTAAAGAATAAATTGAAAACAAAATATGGGCTTGATTTTAAATTTGGGTTTCGACGTTTTAACTTTCAGTTTCTTTTACATATCAAACAACTAAAAAAATACAAGAGGTGTGATTGAAGATTATTGTAACATATGACATCTTCAAATTCAAGAAGTATATCTATTAATTAGAATTTAGAAGAATTAGCATGTATTCAGTTTGTTAACAAAATTAATGAAGCCTAACAATATGAAACTGACCTGATTAGGTCCAAAAAATTAATTATATTCATATTATTTGAAAAGTCAAATTGATCATAATAAAATTGAAAATCTAGATCTGACATGGCTAATATGTATTTCTAAAAGAAATATTTTAAAATCCGACGACTCAAAATTTGACCCGACCCAAAATAAAACATGATAAAAAAAAGAATTTGATCTGGCTCGACCCGACCCGAAATAATCCAAAATCGAGACTACCCGAGATCAGATGACCTAAATTCGGACCTGATTCGGACCCGAATGATCTGAAATCAAAGATGACCTGAGCTCATAAGAACTCGAAACTCGATTCGAAATGATCTGAGACCTGAAAAAACCCGAAAATGTTTGATCTGAAACCCGACCCGACCTGTACCAAGTCGAACTGAACCCAACCCGACCTATACCAGGTCGAACTGAACCCGACCAGTGACTTGATAATTTTATTGGTCAAACTTACCTGACCAGACCCGATTCGACCCACCTCATTGCCACCTCTATTATTTAGTTATATGATCACAATCTTCAAGGTAAATAAACTCACTCAAATGATGCAATTATTTTTTTACTAGAGATTAACAAATTCACGCAGATTTTTAACTGATTTTGATCACAACCCGACCCATCTCGAAATAACTCGAAAATAAATAAAATAGTATAAGTTAAGATTCTTTTGATCCATCATGAACTGGGTCGATCCGATTCTTTAATTATATTTTTTGGATTTATTTTATACTTTAAGCTAACTAAAACTTATATATACATTAATTGAGTTTAATTATATATTAATAAATATTAGATTTGGTTAAAAATATATAAAAATAGTTAATAAATATTTAATTATTTTATTCGAATCAAGTCGACCCGTGGCCTGTTTGAGTCGGATTAAGAAAAATAATAAAATAATGATAATACAATCCTAATTCAATCCATTGACACCCTTATTTGTGTGTGATGTACAAATATATTACTGATACAAATATGAAATTGAGTTACTTATTTTTAATTGAACAAAATGGGGAAGAAGTGATCTAATGTTAAATAAGCAGTTATGAAAGGAAACGTACCAGAAATCTCATAAGAAACCCACTCTCGTAGTTGCTGACTGTTTCCTTTTTCACAGAGACCATGAATCAATACTCATGTTTGCAGAACATTAGTGAACTATATATAATGATAATAATATATAATTTATGCATATTGGATAGTTTAAACTCTCTTCTTTACAAAAACAAGCAATAATCTATACACTGTGTACCAAAAAAAAAACATTATAAGTATCTTAATTAATTGCTAATTTGCTAAAAGTGGCATATACTGAAACTCTCAAATCGGCATATCACCGATGTTAAACGACGACGTATCTTCGATTATATTCAACAAAAAAGAGTTAAAAAAACAATCAATTCTCAATTAGTCAACCCAATTAATCAATGACAAGACCGTTTAATTGGTAATACCTGATTGCCATTGGAGCTCGAAGAAGATCGCCTAATTTCTTCTTAAAAATATAAAAGAAAACAACACAAATTATCCATATCCACATTGTGGGCGGGATACTTGTCGCTGGTTTATTAATGGTTCCGTCCCTCCGTGTGCTATTTATAATGGATGCGGAATTGGTCGGAAAGCTTTTGGTTTTGAACCATCTCCGCGTAAAGACTAGAGAGCGTTGACCGCAATCAATATAACAAACTAATAATACATTACAAAATAATTATCCAGACCTGCAAGCAATCATATGAAATGAATGCTTTCGGCTTTTGTGAGAGATTTGAAAATGGAAATCTAGCTCACAATTTGCTTCGCATCTCTCCAATCTAGCTCAACAGAATCTATAAGCTGGGGCAGAAGAGAAGATTAAGCAGTTGGAAAAAAAAACTTTTGATTATTTAAATATGTTAGTTGTTGGTATTTTGATTTGTCTAGTTTTTGATGCATGTGATACCTTGAGAAACTTCAAAATCAGTTGCTTTAGTACTGTTTTTTTTTTTATTTCGGGAGTGATGATGAATGATGATGTAATAGAAGTAACTAAGTTGTTAATCGGTAGGCTTAAATCTCGTGTGGTATCAAAAACTATGTTTTCATGAAAACAGGTGGTATATATCACTATTTGTCAAAAAAAAAATGAATTAGATTTGTCCATTGATGTTATCTAATAATATATAATGACCAAAATTTTTATATTTCAATTTACGATTGAGTTTGATTGGTTTTATAAAGATGAGGTTCAAATTCCAGTCAAACAAAATTTTCCTCTTAATTCCCTTTGTTATTTTTTACTATACATTTGTAGAAGGTCTAAAAAGATAAGTTGTATATTAAATAAATTAAGCATCAATTATTATTAAGTTTTATTATAAAAAAATACGCATTATACAATCTTACTCAGAAAAGAAAAAATATTATATTTATGAATAATATTTTATTATTTTATTTAGAAATTTAAAAGTCTTTGTAATTGATTTAGATATATAAATTATACTAAATAATTTTTTATTTATGATAAAAGTAATGTTGAATATAATTATTTTGTAAAAAAGAAGTTGTATATCAAATAAATTAAATATCGGCTATTATTAAGTTCTATTGTAAAAAAAATAAAAACTTCACATTGTATAACTATATTCAGAAAAAAAAATGTTATAGTTTGTACATCATCTTTTATTAAATAATAAATTAATTTTATTTAAAATTTTAAGAATTTTTGTAATTAATTTAGACATAAATTATATTTAAGTAAAATATATCTTTTATTTATAATAAATTATTGCTAGATATAAATATTTTTAAAATTAAAAGGATTCACACAACGGACAGGTTCTCTGTTAGTTAGATAGAAAGGGATACGGCGATACGCAAGTTGATATCAAAATTATACCATTAACTTGAATATAAGATTAATTTCAATATCAAGTTCACTATCTTAAAATTTTGGTGAATTACCTCCAATAACAAGTGGATTAACTTAAAATATCAAGTGAATTAACATATCCAATATACTAAAACACGGGGTTTCAGCCTGTGTTTCCTACTTCTGCATATTCTGCTAATTGTTTCCTATAATTTAAATAAGAATTTATTTATTCTTATAATCGGGGTCAAAAATTAAATGCCCTTAATTATGTTATTGCAACTTGAGGAAGGTATTCCACGCGGTAGTTTATTAATTATTGTTAATACTTGACTGAAGGTATTCCACGCTTTAATTTATTAATTATTGTTAATAATTGACTGAAGGTATTCCACGCTTTAATTTATTAATTATTATCAATACTTGACTGAAGGTATTCAACACGTAACCTAACATACATACGTCAGCTGATAACAACTAGAAACCACTTACAACTTACAAGTAGGGCTGAAAACGGAATGAATAATATCCGTCCGAATCCGCACTGGAGACGGAATGAATAATAGCTTTGATGGATAATTTAGCTGATATGAATCTGAATATTTCCTCACCATATTATAATAATCTAAATACGAAAACAGATAAATTTTATAACACAAAAAACGGAGCGGATATCCGCTTTATCCGAGTGAAACAGCAGTCACTCTATCACACGACCTCTGTCTAGAGGTTTGAAATGGACCATCCGGACTGTGATAGAGTGATAGACGGATCGGACTGTGATAGACGGATTGGACTGTGATAGAGTGAAATGGACCATCCGGACTGTGATAGACGGATCGGACCGGACTGTGGCCAAATCTGTATCCATCTCGTGCCTTATCACGGTCCAGTTCAACGGTGAGCCGGTACTCCCTTCACTCAAAACCGGACCGTGTAGACCCGTCCCGTGCAAAGCCGTGGACCGTGACCCGGACCATTTTTTTATAATTTTTGGTAATTTTTTATAACTTTTTGAGTATTATTATTTTTAAATAATTAAAAATATAAAATTAATTTAATGAAAATTATTATTTACAAAATATCATAAATTTATTTTTTAAATTTCATAATTTTTTGAATTTATAAAAAAAAAATGGACCGGACCAGACCGTGCCTATTCCGTTCTGTCCAGTCCCGTGGGGGTCCAACACCCGGGAGCCAATGGTGGGACGGGTTCTATTTTTTTGAATTTGGACCGCCTAGAACCGGTTCGTGTGGAGGGTTTTGACTGGACCGAACCGGTCCGTACTGTTTGTAAATCTCTACCTTTGTTTGCAAAATCATTTTTTTTTAGTAAATAAAAAAATATAGCAAATAACATGATTATTTTTTTTTATGTATGGTAGTTAGATCTGAGTTTTAAACTCGAATCCAGTTCCCTGACCCAAGTTAAAATAATTGTGTATTATATTCATATTTATATTTATATCCGCTCATTGAGAGAGATCCAAATTTGATTTGAGCATTATCCGTTGTGAATTTGCTCTGTTTACACCTCTACTTACAAGTCATAAACGATAGACGAGGAGGGGATTAATTAGGTACAAAAATTAAGTCAAATAATCAATAATCAGGAAAAGTTTAGTTCAAGCGAGGTTAAATAATGGCAGGCCTTATCGCATTAAGATCTAGTTGTCTCCTCGGTTTATCATGACCGTTGCCTATCGATCCTTTTCGTATTAAGCTCTAGTTGTCTTCCTCGGTTCGCCTTTTTCTGCAGAATTCTTTTTAGTAAAAAAAAAATGAAAATGGTAAGATTTGCCCAGAAAATAGTTCATATACTCTGAACCGAGTTTCAAACTCGATCTCAGCTCTCTAGACCAAGTTTGAAAGTCGGTCTCAGGTGTTTATTTTTTTTAACGTTTGTATATTATATTAAAAAACAAAACACAACAAATAGTAGATTGATATAAAATATTACAACAAGAATTAAAATTCAATAATTCTGATAAAGATAACAACAAAAGATATAAACACACTGATAATTTAAATCATGGCCTGCTGGAACGAGCTCGATCTCGAGTTGACAGCTTTTTGATACGACCTTCATAACCATAACCATTGGAATGCGTATCTTCCTTCTCCTTTCTTTGTTTATTTTCGTTGGATCTAGTCTAATGATCAGACCATTGTACATTGACTAATCTCGTCTATTATCATAATTACCCCAATGATCAGACCATGTGTTAATGTAATACTGGATGGCATAATATGAACTAGCGTAGTGAGTGTAATCCAGATTTTTGAATGAACAAACAACAAGCAAGTTGTCGCATAAGATGTCGGTCAATTGTGATTTCTTACACCAATAATTATCAATTTTCGTCATTACTAATTCAACCTCATATTTCATTTTACTCTTTTGTTCCTATTATTTCAAATAGAAATTACAAATTATTGGTTAAATTTTAAAGTTAAATAAAAAAATAATATAAGTATAGAATATTACTGTCTCGATAAGTTCAGTTCTGTTGTAAACATCATAATTATTAATACCCCAATTCAGTGGCACGACATCGTAAGTTCTTCCCTTATCACCGCGATGTTTTATCAGTTTGGTAACCTTGTATGAGAATATCAGACCTTGGACATCCCAAGCCACTGTAACATCTCGATGCTTATAGAATCACTCAGCACATTGTGCCATGTGTTCCTGGTAATAACACATATCGAAAGTTGTCTAGCGATCCTAAACATGTTGTTCGGTGATTCTGAATCGTTGTTTGTCATTATTCCCCATCGATTGAGACCCTGTCTAAATATTGTGCACATCTTTCTTGATGCAATGCAACCACTTGCTCTGGGGTTAACTCCTCATAATGAAATTTTCGGCTGATACTTCCTAAATTGTGATAGGTTGGTTATTGTGATTTTTATTATTTCGTGTTCTTCTGTTGGACACTTATTATGTAATAAGATTTTCTTACATGATTCTTATTTTTCTAGCGAATTTATATGATGCTGGTCTAATATTATTATTATTTTCATATATTTCTCGCACTTTCATGGTTTCTTATGTCTTACAGCTTATTTAAAAAGAGCCTCTATTCTTTTAATATGTCAGTCCTTATATACATTTTGTGCAATGTATTGAGTACAATAACGGTGAGCAGTCTCGTCTGTTGATTCCTATCATCCAAAATCTAGTCTCTGAAATACTGTCCTTATACCTAGATGTTGATCTGAGATAACGGTAATTTTACAAGGACCGACAACATCTTTATTCACCCACTGCATAAATCAATCATAGTTTGTCACACTTGCTTCACCTGCTATAACAGGAAATGCAAGTGGTGGTAGTTGTTGCTCCGCATCATAACCATATGCCATAAATAGATTACTGATATACCAACTCGATAAAAAATCAGTATCGATATTTAAGATTGACCGTAAGTAAGACCATGCTGCAATACACGGACCAAATGCCCATGCAACACATCGAAAATTTCAACACCGAACTTTGTTAAGAGCGATGTCTCTATGATATATTATGTCATAGGTGAAACTTTATATGATTGCTAGCAATGATGAAAACATCTCGTATGACCTCTCCTAACTATAAAAAAAGTTTGCAATTGCTAGTTTCCTTCCTCTTTATAATATATTATAACTCGGTTATACTGTGTAGAACTTTTATTTTACCAAACCCTTTGTTTTTTTTAACTGTCATTCATAAATTCTCTCTCAACCGATTCTTAACAATATCTGCTATAATTCTGGAAGTCAACTAACTGTGATCCGCTCTAGTAGCACTGCCAAAATAAGATTGCTCGAGCGGATTTATTCTCTATCCTGAATTCTCGTTATATTGGGTGTGGCATACATCCTACATAGAATCTTTATATTTCATCACTAACTTTGATTTGCTGCTCTTTGTTACTTTCAATTATATATTCCGTTAAACAAGAAAATCAGTGATTTTCACTTTTAACTTTGATTTGCTGCTATTTGTTACTTCTAATTCTATATTTTGTTGTATTAACTGTTGACAGACACCAAATTGTTCATCAATTCTAGGTGGTTTGTGAAAATAAGGCTCGTCTGCATACGATAATGACATATTATCAGCAAATTATGTACACGGGTGTTTCATTCCTCAATTAGTAAAAGTAATAGACATTTGTCAATCTTTAACTATTTCTTCGACATCTATCGCATCCTCAATTTCATTCATATTTATATCTGTTTCATCCTGAATATCATCCTCCTCGATATTCAGGTACCACTCTTCCTCTTCGTCATCCTCATCCACATCCACATCCACATTTTATACCGGAGTATGGATGATCGTTGCTCCTGAGCTCTGGAGTGGGTTCTTTCCTCATCAATGATTACTACTTTCAGGAATACTAATCGGATCATAGTTGTCAAATCTGGATATTGGTTCAAATTCAATTACTAACTCTACTATTTTATACTCGGCTAATTGGTATTGAACTGTTGTTTTAATCATTCCTCAAATTTTGTTGTGTATGTTAGATGCCCCTAATTTTGATTTTATTCTTTCTAATCAGTTGTTGCATAAGAGCAGATACATTTACTAATTTCAAACAAAAAATAAACTTACAACTTAAATTTTAAAAGAATGATTTTGGTTTACATTCAATTAATTAAGGCAAATTCTACTATGGGTCGGGAGAAGTACCGTTTATTTATTAATCAATAGTAATAATTTTTACTCATTAACCTCCCTTCTATAATCATACAAAAAAAAAAGTTTATCTTAGCCAGTCGATACTCAAAATTGAACGGTCTAAAATTATTTCAATCCATAGCTTAATCTCTAATTAATTAATATACATCTCATCTCATAATACATCTTTCATTTCATTCATTGTGTACGTAAGAATATATAGTGAATCATTTACATACACATATTAAGCTAAACATGGTATGAGATGAGTAATTGGTTTATATTCTCCATTCATTAAATTAGTGCAGCGCTACCCGCGCTTCACGGTGGAGTTGTATGCTTTATTGAAACTAATGTCTATTGTATTTTGAATTAACAGCAAACTCAGTTGTGACATAAGCTAGTATTTTAGTTGTCATTTTTATTTTCATTGTGCCAAATTGCCAATTCATGAATTTATCAGTTGTAATGCTGACAACTTTCGTGTTGATTTAAGATCTTTCCTCCGCTTTATGCTATGCTCTTTAACATAATTTTTAATTATTGTAAGGTGATAGGATCTACTATTCGACACCATTTGATGGGTTCGAGTAGGCCCATTCTTCGAACTTAGGGGCTTCTATAAGCCTAGAATGCCACAAAGGCCCAACTTCGAGGGCCCAATGTCGAAAGCCCAACGTTGGAAGCCCAATCTCGAAGGGTCTTCGGCACCCTATCGTGACATTAAGCGCCATAAATTATCATGCATGACGTGGCTTAAATGTGCATGTATCGTAATAAATGCCATAATCATCATCTCGAAAACACTGCATGAAACGGTCTAACGGCTATATGGCGCGAGATGGAGCCTATATAAGGCCTACTCTCGAGATACCGAGGGAGACTTTTTTTATCATTACACATACACCTATTCACACTATTGACAGAAAATAGGAAAGAGTATTAATCTGTCTACCTTCTTTCTTGGTGATTCGGACTACCCGTATCATTTGGCGCCCACCGTGCTTACCTTGCTAATGGCGAGCATGCATTTCGGAGACGATCAACCAACTCCAATTCAATCCGTACATATCTCTCCCCCTCCTGTTGAACGTCCGTGAGATGAGGCTTCTGTACCGCCTCCTCCTCACGCTGAACATGCTCACACTCAACCTCCTGTTCAGCCACCAACTTTTCAACTTTATGTTCCAGGTTATACTTATCCATATCAATCTTTTCAGCCTACATACCAACCTCAGTATCAACAGACTTATTATCCATATCGTCCTCAATGGCCTTATTACCCTTATGTTGATACTCTTGGTTACCATCCTTACTGATACAATGGTACCGCTTTTCATGATCTGGGTGGTTTCCAATATCCTAATTTCCATCAGTTTAATGCTCCTAACCCAAATATTTCTCGTGCGGCACCTAGTCCTTATCCTTCTCATCTTATCCCTTCATTCCCACAACATGTGCCTATCCGAGTTGGTTCCCACTTGACACCTATTATTAATCCTAGTAAACGTCGACATGTCGACAGTCCTATTGAATCTTCACATTCTTCTACTAATAATCGTTCTCGAGTTCGACAATGATTGGATGATTCTATTGATCTCGCTCAAATTGAGTGTCTGGTTCAGGAAGGTCTCAATAAATGTTTAGCCACTCCTGATGGCCTTAAATGTAGCCTTCTTACTACGGATGATAGTCCATTGGCTGACGCTATTTTTGTCGAGGCTATGCCTTCTTTCAACTTCTCGACTTTGGATATTTTCAAAGGCAGTGATGATGGTCAAGATCCCGAAACTTTTGTTTTCACTTTTCGGGAAATATTGAGGGTGTTGGGGGTTTCTGATGCCATAATGTTCAGCCTGTTTACTGTTTGACTTCGAGGGGAGGCTTGGGAATGGTACATGTAGTTACCAAAGAGTTCCATAACCAATTTTGCTGATTTTTTGAAGGTATTTTTGGCTCGTTATGCTAATTTCTAAGCACCTCAAAAATCATGTGATTCTTTGTTCGAGCTCATTCAAGGCCGTAATGAGGAGACTCGAGCTTACGTGAATCGCTTCATTAAAGCCTCTTGAAATGTTCATAATTATAATGAAGAATTGACCTTACTGCTGTCAAGAAGGGTCTTCGTAATCGAGGTCCTAGTAAACTTTATTTCGGTTCTATGACATAAAATTTTACAACTCTCCAATAGTTCTTATTGTTTGCGAAATTATTCATGTGAGGAGAAGAGGATGCGATCGGATATGATAACTGTCGATCGCCATCTATTCATTCCTCGAAACACAAGGGTGGTCGATGGAAAAATAGTCGTGATCGTTCCAAGGGGATACGTCAGGAGGAGAAGAAATCTAATTCTTTACCTGAGTATCGTCCTCACTTCACCTCTCATGCCAAATTGACGAAACCTCGACAGAAAATTTTTACATTGTCAAGAAGACTTTTGACATGTCGAAACCTTTGAAGATGGAGTTATTCGAAGTAAATGATCCAAATCAATGGTGTCATTTTCATCGCTCGAAAGGTCATAACACGAGTGATTGCCTTCAGCTCAAAGATATCTTGGAGAAGTTAACTCGACAAGGTGAACTTACCAAATTCATTAGCCGAGATTTGTATAAGAAGTTCACCTCCCGATATGATGGGTCGGGACGTAAATTCTACAATTTAATTTCCAAAAAATCTAGACAAGGATCGGCTGATCCGCAGCTCGGCACAACCCATTCACGAGGGAATCATGATGATCCTTCTAGTCGGGAACACACACCAACAGTAAATGTTATTAGCGGACGCTTCGTATCAGGTGGTGATACGAAGCAAGCCCGCCAGAGTTATCAATCTCTATAAAAATTTCCCTCGGTGATGTATGTTGAGAAGAAGTGACCTCGTTCAGATGACATAATATCCTTCTCCAAAAAGGATAGAGGTGATATGCAAGGTCCCCATGATTATGCTATAGTGCTTTCTTTGAAGATAAATACTCATCAAGTAAAAATGGTGTTAGTAGATACTGGTAGCTCTGCTGATATTTTATATCTTGATGCCTTTGAAAATATGGAATATAGTATTGCTAACCTCAAAAAGGTACAAACGTCGTTGGTTGTCTTTACAGGCGATACCCTTTATTCCGAAGGAGTTATCGAAATACAGGTGGAATCTGGTGGTTAATACCCCTTCTGCATATAATTCAATTCTAGAAAGAAAAAACTCTTAATGCAATTGGTGCCGCCATTTCTCCTGCGTTCCTCAAGATCAAAATTTCTACCTCTGCTAGCGTTGGTGAGGAATGTGGTCATCAGTTGATGGCTAGAACCTGTTATGTAATGTTAATCAAAGTCAAGAATCCCGATGAGAAGAAAGGCAAGGCGAAGATGATCTCGAAAGAAGCATTTGAGATAAGATCTGGTGAAGAAATATCTCTCGATCCTAAAGATAGTGTTGAATCAGTAGGCACTATCGAGCTAGATGATGAAGTGAAATAATTTATTGTGGATGAAGGTAGAAAGTTAAATATTGGAAAAGCTTTGTCAGGAAAATCACGAGAAGACCTCATTCCATTTCTTGTTAAAAATATTGATGTGTTTGCCTGGAGTGCTTCCGATATGCCTGATATTAATCAACAAATCGCTGAACACAAATTATACATTAAGCCAGGATACAAACCCATTCGACAACGGAAGCGTAGTGTTGGTATTGAGAGATAGCGTGCAATCTGTGTCAAAGTCGAGAAGTTGCTCAAGGCGGGGTTTATTCGAAAAGTCACATGTTCGGCTTGGTTATCAAACATTGTTCTAGTAAAGAAATCCAATGGAAATTAGTGAATGTGCATCGATTTTACAGACCTTAATAAGAAATGCCAGGTGGATCCATTTCCACTACTGAGAATCAATGAATTAGTGGATTCGACATCTTGTTTCGCATATCTCAGCTTCATGGATGCATTTTCGGGGTATAATCAGATAATGATGCATCCCGACGATTAAGAGAAAACTGCCTTTGTAACGGATCAAGGGTTGTTCTGTTATATGCTTATGCCTTTTTGTTTGATAAATACGGGGGAAACTTATCAAAGAATGGTGAATACCATGTTCGCAACACAAATTAGACGTAATGTCGAAGCATACATCGATGATATGCTAGTAAAAAGCATGACGAAAAAGGGGCATACCGATGACCATGCTGAAACATTCGACACCATGCGTCGTGTGGGCATAAAATTAAATCCTAAGAAAAACTTCTTTGGGTTGGTAGGAGGAAAATTCTTGGGTTTCGTGGTGTCGAAAAGGGGAATTGTGATTCATCCTTCTAAGTCGAAAGCTATCCTCGACACGGCTCCACCTAGGAATCTCAAGGAACTATAATCTTTGACAGGAAGACTTGTGGCATTAAACAGATTCATTGTGAAATTTGGAGAAGTGTGCCTACCATTATTTAAAGCTATGAAGAGGTCAAACAAATTCGAATGGACTGATGATTGTCAAGCAGCTTTTGATCGTATAAAACAATACTTGGTTGATCCGCCATGCTTAACTCGACCAACGGTTGGGAAAACATTGATTCTCTATTGTTTACCCTTGAAAAGTTTCAAGGATGAATAGATAAATAAATGAAAATAAATTGATGAATAATGATAAATCATAAGAAAAGGGGGGAAGAGAGAGAGAGCAGTGGAAAGATGGCCCACTGATCAGAAGAGGTCGCTGCCTAACCCCGGAACAAATCCATTAGTCCCACAACGGAATGTCGGGCATGAAGTGAAGAGTATAAATACCCCGCTATTCTCTATCCACTCAGCATGAGTGACACCCAAGAAGATCAAGGGAGAGAGGAGACCTCTTGGGTGTCACCATGTGATTATATCTTTTCTGACAAGTGGGACCCACATGGCAGTCCCTCATGAGTAGCTCCAATGACATGGACCTAGCCTATTTTGTTAAGAAAGCTAACCAACCCGGAACAGAGGTTAAGCATTAATCCCACAATGAAATAATAGGGTGAATGACGAGGATATAAATACCCCACCACCTCCTACTCATTCGAGGTGGCTGACCCTCGGGAGATTTAGGAGAGAGAAAATCTCTTGATGGGTCAGCCATTTGATTACATTTTCTCTGACAAGTGGGACCCACTGCGCCTTGTTGTAGATGAATCTAACAACATAGTCTATCTGATGAGTCACCATGTGACTATTTTCACTGACAGGTGGACCCCACACCTCAGTGATCTATTGAAGGAGTCAGAATTGAACCCTAGAAATCTGCCTTTGAAGCTAACCCTAGAAAGGAGCTGAAGCAGTATAATCCCTATGCTACATGAAATGATGTCAATGCCAAGCTAGCATTTTGATGCAACTAGTTATAAGAAATTCCAAATGTGATTTTGCTTTCAAGGTGACTGGTGCCAAAGTCATGAGCAACCACCTAACCATGCTTTGATTTGTGTCAATTACTGATAAGTAGTCAGTTCTTTGACCAAGTCACCCTCATGTTAAGGGATTGAAAGACAATTTCACAAGACTGATCAGGTGCCAAAGCTGGGAGCAACCACCTGATCAAGTCTAGATTTGTATTAATTGCTGATAAGTAGTCAGCATTTGATCAAATCAAGCCCTAATGGATATCAATATAAGTCTAATTGGTATTTAGTTAGGGTGGTTTCTGCAAGAGAGAGATAATTGGCAGAGACACAGAGCTATAATTGAGATCAGGGATTAATTCAGAAGGAATAACAGGGTTTATTGGATAAAAGAATTTTTAATTCAGAGAGGCAAGGGCAAAAATGGAATTAAAAATTACAGGGATGATCATCATGAATTTAGGGATTTTTGGTGAAATTTTCATGATTTTTGGATAAGTGAAGCTATTAAAATAAATTCAGGGAAAATAAAGGCGAAATAAATGAATTAATCAAAGGTCGAGATTTGATCGAGCAACTCGGGTACAAATTGGAGATAATAACACTACGGGTGCAAACCGGGTGCAAGAAACACAGAAGGAATAAAATAATCGAAGAGAGAGGGTGTGCCACGTGGCGCCTCTCATTGGGCCATGTCGCCAGTGGGCCCCACCCCTGGTATGAGTCACGCACGGGTGGGCCCACTTGGTGCCACGTGGCGCATACCCACGGGCCACCTCATCACCCCGGTGCCACATGGCACTACATCACAGGGGCCACTTCACCCAACCCCATGCCACATGGCACGACCAGAGGAGGCCACTTCACTGACCACTCCATGCCACGGGCACCATACTATAAGGCCACCTCGGATTGGTTAGTGGATAATCGAGAGATAAAGGAGGGTGATTAAACTAATGAGCCAATCATAACATGCCATATCATATCAATTAACCCAAATCATGCACTAATCAATCATTAACCCATTACTATGCGCCTAGACTCAGTAATCCTACAGATGGGGCCCACTGTCAGGTTATGAACCTATGATGCATGAATAGATGGCAAACCAAGTCCATGCAGAAGCATTAACTGAAATTTAAATAAAAGGAAAGAGAGTGAATGCACCTGGCGCCTGGGGACTCTCTCTCTGCACTCTTCTTCTCCTTTGCCTTGGCGCATGAACACCGGACGCAGCTGAGCTTGTGGACGCTCCCTCCTTCCTCTCTCTTCTTCTCTTCTTCTTCCCGATGGCTGAAGCTGTCAATGGCGCCATCAATGGAGATCACACAAAGGGATCAACTTCGATCAATTGCTCTTGGCCCCGGCTATCTAGTACAAAGGAGAGAAGGTGTATGGATTTAGATTTCGAATGATGCAATATAAAGAGAGAAATGGCAAGAAGCAACACCTCGGGTCAAAACTTTGAACTTGCCAATTGAAGCTTGGAACTTGCAATTAATGGCTGGAAGAGCTTCTAGGACCTCAGGCGATGGTGTTAGAGTGACAATTGAGAGGAGTTGAATGCTGGATGTAGGAGTTGTACCAATTCACAATTCGGCCTAGAAGTGAGTTGGTCAAACACTGTAATGGAGCTTGCAAATCGACTAGATGAGAGCACGAGGGAGTTGCCGACACGAGTTGATGATGGTGAAGCTTTGAGACGAAGAAACAAGCAAGGGATTGGAATGAAAGATTGAAGCTTGATTATGGCTTGTAATGGGAGAAAAGATGTGAATTGAGATCAATTCTCGTAAAATGGAGTTAAGGGAGCATGCCGCGACTTATATAGACATGGTATGAGGTCCGGAAGGATCTAGAAGGGGCTAGAGAGGCTTGCAAGAGTATGGGGACCGGATGGTGGCAAATCAAAGAAATAAAATGAACTTATAATCGCCTCTGGCGATTGCACATGAGCTAGGCAATGAAGACTCGGTTCGGGGGACCATAAGGCATACAAGGAAGCAACAGAGCGAAGAGTATAATACACCATGTGCAATTGGATTGAGATGGTCAAAATCGGTCAAACCAATGGATTTCTATATAAACCCTTAGCCAGTGAATAGAAAAAAAAAACCAGAGGCATACACACGACCCTTAGAGCATTTGTAAGATCTCTGAGAAGCTTAGAGAGCAAGTGAGAAGCTAGAAAGCCAATTGATCTCAACAAGTGTTGAGAACTTGGCAAACAGTCATCCTTTTCCATTATTAACAATCAATCTAAGAGCTCAGAGCTACAGAGAAGAAGGAAAGGTGAGTGTATTCATTGTGCATAGGAAGTTTGAGTTGTAATTGTGCTTGATTTTGAGTAATTTCGAGCTTTAGTACTTGTTACTTGCATTTTCATAAATTTCCTTTTCAATCCGATTGAATTTCCTAATTTTCTTGATTGAATTCTTTTCTTTAAGCTGTCGCCTCATTATATAGATCATTCTTGTTTTGTTTTCTTGCCTTTATCTTGATTAATCAAGTGATCAAGAGCTCAAATTGATTTGCCAGAAGAGCTAGTCGAAGATTATATAATCTCCTAGCACTAATTAAGGAAGATAGACTAATCGAAGGTCACTGACCTCTTAGTCACTGTATTTCCAAGCAATTGTTCCAAGAATTCAACTTTTCAATCGAGTAATTGATGGAAATTCTGGAACTAATCGCTGGAACTCAGAACCGGTAATGCAAAACACTTGAAAACACCCCAATTGATCAAGCTATATGCTTCAATTGTGATGCATTACATAAAGCGATGAGTTTCATATCAATAAGATTAAGCAATTCTTGGCAATTGACTGAAATACAGGATATAATATTGAATCGCCGATCGGTATCAACCATGAATCAGCATCTTTGGTGAATCAAGAAAGAATAGAGGCAATTACAACGAGTAAATCATCAAAGATGTTAATTGAGGTTTAGAATTGCATAAACAAATCAAGAAACGCTAAAGATTGATCTGGAATTGGCGTAATTCAACTGGAAATGGATTCGGTACCAAAACGGTACAAGTCAGTCTATTGATCATGGCGACGCCGATGATCTACCGCACCGATGTATGATCCGAAGGTACAGACTAGCTTCCCATGCCAAGGCGACGCCGTAGGTAATGGCCGATCTCCGGTTAGGCCGCCGGAACATCAAAATCGTTTATCTAGTGCGCATCTCAAAGCACGGGAGAGAGAGACAGAAGGGGACGTTTCCTATACGAATCTCAAAGAGACGCACGAATATTGGGACGAATCCAAGGGATCCGAGCTATCAACGTTTAGGAAATTAAAGCATGAATTGATCCGGGCGTCGATCCACGCAAAGGCAAATCTTAATCTAATCATGCGGCCCAAATAAGAATAAAGTTAAATGAAAGATAGGCGCTGATCTTGATACGGATCTCATGGCCCGATTAGGCCCATTAATTAAATAATAACGAATAGTAATAATATAGAATAAATGAATGATTTGAAAATGCTATTGAACTCCAAATTGACTCAAATTTGTTTCTAAAATTTCCTTATTTTTCATACTATTTTTCTATACAATAATATTTCAGTTTTAAAAATATAATCATGTTAAAACAATTTAAAAGCAAAATACATTACATATATTGGTATATTTGACCTAGCTTTGACTTGCCATTTTAAATACTATAAAAATTCCAAAAATACAAATAAAAATCATAAATAATAACTAGATATATTTTAGTGATTTTTCAAGTGATTTTCCATGAAATAATAATGATGATAGTAATATACTATAATAAATAATGAGGTTAGCTATATTCTTTGATAAATAAAAAATAAATATTATATTGATATTTTCTGTAAAAAGGAATAATAGAAATAAATAGCACAAAATATACAAAAAATATACTACCATGGTAATGAATAGTAAAATACATTTTCTTTTATAATAAAGAATGATAATATAGTTTTATAATATGAATTGTATTTCTTTTATTTCTATACAAATATATACAATAAAAAAAATATATTTTTGATGAATAAAATGTAATAAAAATAATAGTTGTAATAAAAAAACATAATGAATTTCATCTCTTATGGTTATTTTCAACTAATAATAAAATTTTATACTTTTCTATAGATAATAAATAGAAATAATAAAAATAGATATAATGAATAGTATAATAAATAGAATAGAATATTAATAATGATTTCCTTTTAGCTATAAAAAAAATAATAATAATAAAAAAAAAAATAATAAAAAAATATAAATAAAAAAAAAACAATAATAATAAAAATAATATAGCTATCTTTTGATTTTGTAAATAATTCTTACATAATGAATAGTATTTCAATATAGTAGAATATAATAATAAAATTCTATTACTTTGGCTATTATAAACATTTTAAAAATACAAATAAAAAAAAAAGAGCCATTTTATTTTCTATTATTTTTGTAAGTGATTTTCTACAAAATAAATAGAGTTTGGAAATAATAAAAATAAAAAAATTCTACTATTTTAGCTATTATAAAAATCCCAAAAATATAAATGAAAATCTAGTTAAATAGCTAACCCTTTTTTTTCTATTATTTTTGTAAATAATTTTCTACATAGATAAATAGAGTTTAAAAATAATAATAATAATAATAATAATAATAATAATAATAATAATAATAATAATAATAATAATAATAAATAAATGCATCTTTATAATATAAAATAATAATGGAAGATATTATATAATAGACTTTGTGCATTTTAGAAATGAATAAATATGCTCACATAAGGAGTGTAGAGCCACATAAGAATATTTGCACACATGATATAACATTTAGAACGATTAGTCAAGACGAGAACATCTCGACGTAGGATGATTGAGGCTTCGATAGCAATATGAAGAAAATACGTTGAGACAAGAACATCTTGACGTGAGATGATTAAGGCTTTAATAGCAATACGAGAAGATACGTTGAGACAAGAACATCTTGACGTGAGATGAATAAGGCTTTGATAGCAACATGAGTGAATATGTTGAGACAAGAACATCTTGACGTGAGATGATTAAGGCTTTAATAGCAATACGAGAAGATACGTTGAGACAAGAACATCTTGACGTGAGATGAATAAGGCTTTGATAGCAACATGAGTGAATATGTCGAGACAAGAATATCTTGACGCTTAATGAAGAATAACCGAGCTGCGATATTAACATGGAGATATATGTCGACTCGAAGAAGAAGAACATTATGATGTCCTAGATAGGTGACATCTTAATGACTCGCTGCCATGAGCAAGTAACTCATGATTGAATACGCTCACACAAGGGGTGTAGGGCAACATAGTAATCTTGCACAAGTAATGCAACATGTAGAATGATTAGTCGAGACGAGAACGTCTTGACGCTCGCTGAAGAATGACCAAAGCTACGACATCAGCATGGAGAGATATGTCGACTTTGAAGAAGAAGAACATTACGATGTCCGAGAGAAGTGACATCTTAATGACTCGGTATCATGAACAAGTAATTCATGACCATTTGAGCTGGCAAGACTGAACTCATCCGTCGATAAGTTTGTCTCCTGGTTCATTTCCCGAGACTGTGAGATTGAATCGGTACGTAGGTAGATTCATCCACAAAACAGATGAATGTGGACCGTTCGTAGGTAGGTTCCTTCACTAACACATGCCTCAATGTTGAACTAGCTCAGCGCTTCAGGTTTGACATTGTGTGCAATTGTGCTTCCTAGGTTTATGAATCGGCTTAGTGCTTCGAATTCATGATCTAGAAGATCGGTGAGAAGAAACACGTGGGCCATATCCACCCTTCTCCCGATTCACCAACCTCAAGATCAACCGCTCGGCGCTTCGAGTTGTATTTTGTGTGATTGGTTGTTGACTAGTTAAGATTGAACCGATCTGTTTGTAGGTTTATCTTCTAGATCAACGGAGGTCGAGTCGATCGTATGTAGACTCACCTCAAGCCCTCTAAAGAGATTAACACGGTCCGTAGGTAAGGTTACATCTTGAGGTGGCATAGATCGAACCGATCTGTTTGTAGGTTCGTCTTCCATAGGACAAAACCGATCTGTTTGTAGGTTTGTCTTCCATAGATTGAACCGATCTGTTTGTAGGTTCATCTTCCGTAGACCCCTTTTCATGAAATTAGACGACCACTTGACCATCTTTTAACTATACTATTTGCTTCTCTCTTTCAAAGATCCAGAGGTGCCTCGAGGTTCGTAGCCCGGGGTAATTAACGGTGGGGCTTGCGCCCACCGAATCTACAAGAACTCACAATCACTAAAAACCCCCGAATGTGCATCCAAATAATCTCTAAACGGCGAGAATCGGCCGACACCCGGCGATGCACGCTCGGGAGGGATCTCCGTGTCCTTCTTCCGCAACCCATCGCCCGGCGGCGGTGCGGAGCGCGCGAAAAGGGTCGCACGGGATCGCACGCCGGTGGGACCTAGATTCTCCTCTTATCTCTGAAAGAGAAAGGCAAATAGAATAGTTAAGAGATACAAGTGGTCTTCTATGTGCTAAAATGACTAATAATTTTCAAGTGTTTTTGTTTTTGCAGGAAATGGCATACTTTGGAAACTTCAACCTCGCTCCCTACACCGTCACTCCTGCACAGAGCCCAGAGGGCAAATTGTTCATGTTCTTCGGGACCATCCCGCAAGAACTCACCATCTACGGCCCAGCTCCAGTGGCCGCGATCACTCCCGCAACCGTCCGGATCTCCATCCCGGACGAGGAGGAGGACTCGATTACACTGACTCCCAAGGGGATCTCCAACAACGTACACTACAGGAAAAATCTTTTTTCACACCGGGTATTTATAGGCTTATACACCGGTTATCTGCCGTTGTAAATGCTGGGGTTGTAAAATGTTAGTTAAAAACCGTCATAGGCGAGGAGGCGTAAAAGTGGACTATCTCCAGTTTTCTACACCATTTTTATTAATTACCAACCGGTGTAGAAGATATATAGAAATAATATTATATAAATTTTGAGGCCGGCGTCTTACTCGCTTTTCTACACCCTTTATTTGTTAATAACCGGTGTATATATACTCTATATACACCCTTTCTTTAGTAATAACCGGTGTAAAAAATCTGCACCATTTGTTACTTTTTTCTACACCGTTTATTTGTTAATAACCGGTGTATATATACTCTATATACACCCTTTCTTTAGTAATAACCTGTAAAAAATCATGCGCTTTTCTACACCGTTTATTTGTTAATAACCTACCGGTGTATATATACTCTATATACACCCTTTCTTTACTAATAACCGGTGTAAATAATCACTCAAGATACTTTTTTCTCGCACCATTTGTTAATACCCGTCGTAGAAGACCAATAAATTTCAGCGGGGTATGGATGCTTGTAGGTTGCTAGCCCTTTTTGCTAGCGCAAAATTAATTTACCAAATGACCCCAACAATAAGAGAATTAATTATATCAAAAGATCACCAATTAACATCACCAAATAACAGTAAGAAGATTAATAATTCATGACATACATTGGTATTTTCTAATTTACATAATCCATGATATACATTGGTATATTTTGATAAAAAGATTACATAATCAAATAACCTCAACAATAAATTCAGCAAGCAAAGACACTATGTGGTCAAGTTCATTTTGCGGATAGCTCTTCGGAGCTACGGGTTCAATAACCTGTATAATTATGAGTAAAGTTAGATATATGACTGATTTGGTATGCAATTTGTGTATCCAATTTTTGTGACCGTATGAAAACACTATAAGAAATCATCATCCATGACATAGTTGTGCCGTAAAATATGAGTAATAATATACACTTGTACTACCATGAATATTTTCTAATATATGAATGAAAAGAATTTTCAACAGTTTCATTTGATGAACAGGTGAAGCATTAACCTTAAACTAAATTTCTAGTCAAACCTGAAGCAGTTGAGGAGTTAACCTTAATTCAGACATTGGTCAAATTCACTCAAAATGGATTATTTCTGCCAAATGGCTTCGTGCATGAACTACAATCTACTGGTAATTAATCAATACAAATTATAAAGCTCCGGACCAAAGGCAAATCAAAGGCTGGACTATGGTTGTTCTTTTTATGAGGTGTTGTTATAAAGAAAAAAATAAATACCAAAGGCAAAGCGAGATCGGTCGGCTTGAATGTAATGTGTTACTATGTCAAACATCGACCTCATAACATAATAACCGCATTTGACACCGTCCGGTTGTCGTGGACTCTAAAAATAGGAAATAAATCAATGGTAAAGAATAAAGCTAAGAATCAAATTATTGAAAAAATTACTAAACCCTAAATCCTAACATCACTCATTAATTTGTAACAAATAAGTTCAAGTTACTTACCTTCATTAACTCCCAAGTGAACTTGGCTGTGTTCTTATCATCTCTCCAGAGATGTCGTAAAGCACTGAAAGAAAAGTAAATGAAATATATATGAAAATAGTCCTATGTAAAGCTAATAGAAACATTAAACTACGAAAATAGCTCTATGTAAGTCTTACGTATCCAGAACCAATTTGATCTTCAAGTTCGATATATTTGTAGGACATAGAGAATCCACAAGATGAACAAGGCATCGTGCGAGGTCTATAATAAGAAGTACCCAATGTCTCCTGCAATGGATTTTTAACTCTTATGAGATGGATAAAATATTGAAAATAAGTACACAAATATGTGAAGGTTAGATTATTCTAACCCCGATGATATGGCGAAGAAATGATAGAAGGCCGCACCGACTTTGTCGGACACTATGTCAAACACTTCATTCATGTATGTCGTCGTCCCTACAAAATCAATCCTAAAAATTTCTGCTGCGCATCGTTCTGGATCCAAAAAGTACACAGATCGGCTTGCCTCATTGTTGACTTCCTGACATAACTTTTTACAGAACCTAGATGCATGTATCGGATGTATGCACATAACACTTGTGTTCCAAAATAATGAAATTTTAAGAAAATATTAAGATTGAGAGTTCTTACATGCAGAAAAGCTTGAGGATTGAGATGTTGGCTTCTTCTTGCTTTAACATCTCAATCAGGTCCTCGACATTCACAATCAATTGACCCGCACGAGAGAAGTGATCTTTTTGAAAAGGTATTACCATTTGAACATAATCCTTAGGTTGAGCCATCAAAAACTCGGTGCGAGAAGAGGCACGGCTCGTAGAGGCATTGTAATATTGCGTCGGGAAGTAGTCCCCGGTTCAAAGTAGACATTGCAAAGTAGGCACTTGTTTCTTATTCACCTTCTTTAGGTCGTTTTGTAGGTGTAGTAGTCTATGGTAAGTAAAAAAAAAAAAATCATAACAAAATTAATGGGTGATTTCTTATATGGTAATTAGAGGCTTAATTCTCTTGTAATATGGATAAAAAATACCGCCCTAGCCTCCACATAAGCTACGGGCCAAATGAGGAAAGAGTTAATTAGATCGACAAGCCGATCTACACTCGTCCCCGATCGGAAAAGGAGGAGACCATTCGCGATACTCCTCCATCACTTTATCAATAAAACCCTTACCTGATCTGGCCGAAGGGTTTGGTGATGCACGGTAGCCTCGCCGGTAGACGGGTGGCACTGTCCTTCCGCTACCTTTCTTCGTTGGTGTAAGGTGTCTATGAGGTAGAGGTTGCAGTCTACAGGGCCCTACAAATTAAAAATAAAATCGATCCTTGTACTAGTCGGTTAGTTAAATAAGACATATCGGTATTTTAAAATGATATAGGAGAACTAACCTCAAGATTTTGAAATGTATCTGGAGTCATATTATTTGAGCCCACTTGGGTATTATGGTTGGATTCTCGAGGAGAGTAATCATCACCCTGCCCGTGCAACGGTTGCTGAACCTGTTGTCCCCACAACTGCGCTAGGAGGGTCCGAACCTCGCCGTCCCCACCTCTCCTCTAACATCTGCTTCTCCTTCGTCCACTCTTCCTTGGAGATGCAATTGGCATGAGATGCCCCACTCCTCTTGCTTTTCCCGTAGATTTTCTTCTTGCCAACACACCCCGAGTATCCTCTAACCCTCCCCGGATGTTCGGGATTCCCAACCGCACGGTCAACATCCGACTCGGTGGCAACCTTTGATCGACTTCTTGAGATGACAACGATCGCTGCCACGAGAGATAATAAGTTAAACATGTTGCCATAAAAAGAACCTCCAATTGTCGAAATTATCAAAATAAAGTCTAAGGTCGGTAATCTCGCTTTCAATCATACCAATCGCTCGATGACCTCTTCGATCGCTTGTCTTGGGGTATATAAACTCCCGCCTCGTTTGGTCCGCACCTTGCCATCACCCATCTTTTACATTGTTCGGAAGTAATTGTACCACCGATGAGGATTCCGAAGTCGTTGAAATGGTGTCGAGTCCTTCCACTTTAACTCCGCGCCTCTATAACCGGTTGATCCAAGCTCGCGAGGAATCTTGGGAAGTCTTGCCGATGCTTGCCCCCGCCGACTCTTCTCCTATTAACAAAAGCAATTGTAATTGTAATTTATTTCATGAAAATAAAGTCTCAGTAACTACAAATTATCACAAAGAAGAAAGCAAATCAAGAAAGGTATCTATTGATAATTTAGAGTTTTTTTAAAGCTGCAGTAGTGTCACTCCTCATTTTCTTTTCGCCGATTATCATGTCTGTAACTCCTCTCCTTTCCTTTTCCAAAGCTTGAACAATATGAAAATATAGGTTTGATTTAGTGTTTTAATACCTGCCACTCGGGTGTGGTTTTTTGTCTTTTGAATTCCTCCCATTGTGCCTCCGAGATAGTCCAATCATCACATGGATCTCCAGGATTCTCATTTAAGATATATTTTTTTACCGGAGAGATTTCCGCTCTTCCAAATCGCCCATCGTCTTTATTGTCTTCTTCTTGGCAACTTCATTCTCAACCTTGATGTTAAATACGTCCTAAATATGTGCATGTGTAATGATAAAAGGCAAAATGCATCGAAGATAAAAACAATCATATATAATCTATAAAACATGATGGACATAAAATTACCTTTATCTCAAATTTCGTATATCATTTTTATCATCTTCTCGAAACATCTTTCCAACTCTTGTATGTGCATGCCACGAATCCTTCACCAACATGGCAAAGACAAAGTCGGCAAAATTGTTGGCATACTTCCCGATTGGCGAGCCATTTTCATCGAAATCGATAGTGGTCGTCCCTTTCAAAGCCCTCAATTTCTCACATTTTGTCCTCGACCTTTTTCTACGATTTGAGACTTCTTTCGACATTTCTCTGCATAATAGAATAGAAACATACTGTCAAATGTTGTTTTCCATTTTATTTCCTAGCAATATTCAAGGCTAATGACAAATCTGCACAAATTAGAACTATTAGTTACTCCATATTTAGAATTATAGAATTATAGAATTAGTTACTCCATATTCAGATGCAAATGCCAGGAAAATTTATGTAGTCTTTAGATGTTCTGCCTTTCCCAAGGACTAGGAAAATTTGCAACATTAACAATGTATATAACTTGGTCAGTAAGAACAAGCAGAATTATTTACACAATTTTGGAATATAACTTTAGGAAGCAGTTTTCCTAAATTTAGTTACTTCATGTCAGCTATGAACCATGGATCCAATATTCCAATTCATAAAATTATTGTTCTCAAGACCTTGGTCAACACCTTTTCTGAAATTATATTCTCCAGGACTTCAAGGCAAGGGATTTCAAGTAGATACAAGGCACAAACTAAAGAGAAAGACAAGCAAAACACAATATGCCGAAAGGGCTTTTGAACTTTCAACATTTCTTTCACTTAAAAGAATGAAAGGGTGTAAATTTGAAGTCAATTTCAAATCAACGAAACCATATTTCAGATTTGAAGCATCGGGTAAACTTATTATGCATAAACACCGAAAAAGGATGAAAAGCCTACATATTGTTTTGGTACAGAGATGAAAACCGTAAGAAATGAATTTTCTTTAATCTATTAATGCTGGTAAAACACTCAATTTCATGACAGCAAAAGCCGACGCACGTGCCACCTATCCATCAAATTCACCATCAGAAGGAAGACATAAAGAAATATAATTGGAAAAAGGTGAAATATTACCAAGAAATGTTGCGCGGAGGTTGCGCTGAAGAGGTTGCGCGGAGGAGGTTGCGCGGAGGAGGTTGCTCTGACCGCCTTGATCGACTGCGGCCAGCGAAGGTTGCGCGGAGGAGGGCTGTCGTGTGGGGGATACGCAAGAGGTGCGCGGAGGAGGTTGCTCTGACCGCCTTGATCGATTGCGGCCAGCGAAGGTTGCGCGGAGGAGGGCTGTCGTGTGGGGGATACGCAAGAGGTTGAGCGAGGCCGTTGTGTGCGGAAAAACGAAAGGGGCTGTCGGGCGGAGGAGGGCTTATCGCCATATTTTTAGTGTAGGGTTTATCGCAAATTTTTGGAGGGCTGTCTAGGGATTCGCGAGCTGGAGGGAGAGATTGAAATTTTTGGCCGAAACTTTTGGACAGCTGGAATGCACTATTTATATCAAATTTAAAATTATTTATATTAAACATTCAAATAATTTCATAGTGATTTTTGACCGTAATTTTATATGATAATGATAATTTAAGCATTCCAAAAGTATCCAAAAAAAATACTAAAATAGCATTCAAAATTTAAAACATACATCAAAAAAAGCAGAAAAATATTACATTCAATAAAATACTAAAAAAGAAAATACATCCAAAACCTGCATTTATGTAGAAAAAATATATGTCAGTGATATATTTAAAAATAAATAACATTAAAAACAAAAAATGAAAGAAAATTATTACTACCTGGACGCGGATTGCATGACTCATCGGTACTACCTTCCCGTAAATTCATCAAATTTATCATAGTCTCCTTCATCCACGATGTCTCCAACACCAACAATGTGTCTTTTCCCAGGAAGGATAACATGCCATTTTCTATCGGCTGGATCAACAATGTAAAAAACTTGCTTTGCTTGTTTGTTGGCAAGTATAAAAGGGTCGTCTTTATAACCCAATCGGTTGAAATCAACGGATATCATGTTGTATTTGTCTTTTCGGATCCCGCGCGTATTCTCAATCCATTTACACAAAAATAAGGGTATCCGAAATCTCAAGTAATCAAGTTCCCAGATCTCCTCGATCCACCCATAGTAAGGTATCGGATCACCTCCATCACCTGATATTGCTTCTACTGTCACTCCACTGTTTTGTACGGCACTTTTACCATCTTGTTGTTTGGTATACCAGATGAATCCATTCATGTCGTACCCTTGCCATGTTGTCACGGTCGCTTGAGGACCAAACGATAACCGTCTCACAGTTTCAGTAACGGCATCTGCTGGTTGGGATTGTACCCTTTCCTTAAACCATTCACAAAATTTAGAGTTGTGCTCTTTGTTTATCCGGATTTCTGGCGCTGAGGGATTATGTTGTCGCAACTCATCTAGGTGCTCGTCCACATAAGGAGCCACAACAGCAAGGTGCTGGAGGACTTTAAGATGTGCCTTTTCCCGCATTTGCAGTCCCGGCGTAGTTGTCTTGGATCCAATCGTACCAGTTCCTTCGAGTCTACCCTCATGTCGAGATTTTGGCAGACCAACGGGCTCAAGTCCATTTAGAAAATCAGTATAGAACTCAACAACCTCTTCAGCAACATATCCTTCAACTATGCTTCCTTCAGGACGAGAACGGCTTCGAACTAGTCCTTTCAACATTCCCATTGCTCTCTCAAAAGGATACATGTGTCGCAAAAATACTGGACCGCACAATTTTACCTCCCTAACCAAATGAACAGTCAAATGCACCATGATATCAAAAAATGATGGTGGAAAATACATCTCTAGCTCACATAGGGTCTTCACCGTTTCGGCCTGTAATTCATCCAGTGTGCTAGGATCGATCACTTTGGAGCAAATTGTGTTGAAGAAGAAACACAACTTGGTGATTGAGTCTCTGACATTATCCTCAAGAATTCCTCGGATCGCGACTGGAAGCAACTGGGTCAATAGGACGTGACAGTCATGTGACTTCATTCCAATTAATTTCATCTCCTTAATCGACACCTTTCTTGAGATATTTGAGGAATAACCAGAAGGAACTTTAATTGATTTCAAACACTCCAACAAACTGATCTTCTCCTTCCTAGACAAAATATGTTTGGAATGATCTTCGGGTTCAATTCCCATATTGATCATGTCCTGTCTCACTTTGGGTCCGTCTTTTGTTTTTCCTGGAATGTTCAATAGCAACCCAATCACAGATTCACTTATGTTCTTAACAATGTGCATCGGATCCAGGCAATGCCTAACCTCCAAATGTGGCCAATATTCAAGGTCCCAGAAAATTGACTTCTTCTTCCATAAACCGTCTGGAATACTTTTTTCAAACTTTTTTCCAAAACAGATTTTTATGTCCTTCACCATTCCATATATTTGTTTTCCAGATTTCGGCAGTGGTGCTAAGGCTTTTTCGGTTTTTCCATCAAATGCCTTCTTGTTCCGTCGGTAGGGGTGTGAACTTCTAAGGAACCTGCGATGACCTAAATAAACAGTTTTTTTGCAATTACTCAACCATTGGGAATGAGTGTCTTCCCCGCAAATAGGACATGCTTTGGCCCCTTTATTCCTAAAACCTGATAAATTACCGTATGCGGGAAAATCATTAATTGTGCAAAATAACATAGCACGAAGGGGAAAGTTTTCCTGCAAATGCGAATCGAATACCTCCACGCCATCATCCCATAATGCTTTGAGTTCTTCTATTAATGGAACTAGGTACACGTCTATGTCATTACCTGGTTGTTTAGGCCCAGAAATTAGCAATGACATCATCATATATCTTCTTTTCATGCATAACCATGGAGGAAGATTGTAAATACACACTAAAACAGGCCATGTAGTCAAACGACTACTCATGTTGCCGTAAGGATTCATGCCATCCGTGCATAGCCCCATCTCAAATTTCTAGGTTCATTTCCGAACTTTGAAAATGCTCGTTTATGTTCCTCCATTCTGGAGAGTCCGCAGGGTGTCGTAATAATGTATCCTTTTTCCTGCAATCTGCGTGCCACCTCAATAATTTAGCATCTCTCTTATTACCAAAAAGACGCTTCAACCTGGGTATTATTGGCAGATAGAACAATACCTTTGCAGATGGTTTCTTCTTTCTATCATCTTCGACCCTATCGTCCCTCGGTTTGTATCGAGATGCATTACAATTTGGACATTTATCCAGATCCCTATGTTCATTTCGGAATAGTATGCAATCATTCGGACATCTTTGAAATTCTCTCTACTTCTAAGTTCAAGGGACATAACAATTTTTTTGCCTTATAATTTGAATCTGGCAACACATTATTTTCCGGAAGCATATCTCCCAAAAGTTTGAGTAGAGATGTGAAACTAGCGTCGCTCCAATTGTTCTTGGCTTTCAGATTATACAATTTGAAAATCGCTGAAATTTTTGTATATTTCGTACAACTTGGAAATAAAGGTATGTTCGAGTCCTTGTGCAAATTTTCAAAAATATCGGGAACATCATCAACAAAATCTGCGAGCCGTGATTCATCGGTTCATCTAATTCATCATTACACTGTGGAAAATTTACATTTTCAGTCGGTTCTACATGTTCAACATTTTCAGTTTGTAATTCATTTTCAACATTAGTTCCTAAATCCGGTAGATTCATGCTAGTCCTCGCATCTACATATTCTCCGTGCTTGGTCCACCTTGTATATCGCTGTTTAAATCCACGACGAATCAAATGGGATTTGACTTCTTCAGCATCCTTCCACCTGATGAAGTTTTGACAGTCACAACAAGGACATAAAAGTTTCACTTCACCTCTTAGTCTCATATTTTTGTGGCACATTTCATAAATTCTTCAACTCTTGACAAATATTCATCGATGTCCGATCGATCTCATACATCCAAGTATTACGATCCATCTGTAGAAAATAAAATTGTTCACATGTCAGGGGTTTAGGGTCAAGACTCAAAGCAAGAGTTTTGGACCGGCCAACCATCCTAATCCACTCTTTGAATAATTTATCTCATTAGTGAACATATACTAGTTACAAACTGATGTTTGAGAAAAATCTGGCAGCATTTCCCTACAGCTTCCCGAATACGCCAATGCACATTTGCTTGTACGTACGTATTCGTGGAAACAATAGGAGAAATACTTGAACCAAATTCTTCTCAAATATCGATTGTAGCTAGCATATGTTCACTAATCCTAAATGAGATAAAGTATTCAAAGAGCGATCCCAAATCGGGGACAATTCGAGATTAATCCCTATTGGATTAATCCCGAACGAGATCTGGAACCTAAATTAATTTAAGTTCCGAAAAATGGTCCTATATGACAATACAATTGATATGCTAATGCTAATTAATTAGTAAATATACACCATATCATAAATTTTAAAATTTAAATAAATCAATAAAAAGATACAAAAATAACCTCAAAATAACCGGAGACAGAAGAGATGACTACGGAGTCGAGAAGATGCAAGCTCAAGGCTGGAGAGCAGAATTGATTCTAAGATCAAGATTAAGTAATTAATTCAATATTTTTAAATATTAATTATATAAAAACCGAAATAATAAAGGATAAAAATAAAAAATATACCAAATTTGATCAAAATCAAATTTTCTTTGCTTTCACGTGCTCTCCTTCTCTTTCTCCTTACATTTCTAATTTTTTCCTATTTTTTCCGAATTTTGTACTATTTGTTTGGACTGAATTAATTGAAGAGTAGCTAATGGGAGAGTTAATATGGTGAGAGAGATGAAGTTTCAGATCAGGATCGAGCTGGCGGCTGGGGTATGGAGAAGGGGTCAGTAATTAGGTCGACTCGCGTTGGTTGTTTTTAATTTGCTCTATTTGTTTTCTACACCGGTTAAATATTAAAGGGTGTAGATGATGGTTTTCTACACCGGTTAAACTATTAAAGGGTGTAGATGATAGTTTTCTACACCGGTTTATAGTAAACAAATGGTGTAGATGAGAACTAATATTTTCTACACCGGGTTTATTAAATAAAGGGTGTGGATGTCTTGCTTCATACACCAGTTATTAAAATAACCGGTGGAGAATTATTCTGGAGGGCGATAGCGGAAATTCTACACTCGTTTTTAATATAACCGGCGTATATGAGGGGTTGCAGAAAATCTTTTTTCCTGTAGTGGTAATGGCCTCTCCTACTACCTCCCCAAAGAGGAGAAGGCGCCCGTCCAAGAGGACAGCCCCAAAGGCAGCAGCCCGAACTGCCCGCGACTCTCAAGCATCCAGGAAGAGGGCCCTGGATGCATACCAGAACCAGCTGGTGGCTAGGCCAGCTATCCCAGTCTCTAACAAATTCACAGCTCTCCGCATAGTGGCCAAGAACTCGGCCACGGCCGCTCCGCCGTGCATGGGAGGTGCCTAAGCCCACACCTCGCCCAACTCAAAGGCCTCGGCGCGCCAGACAAGTCTCAAGCCCCCGCAGAAGCCATCTACAAGGCTCACAGGGCCCTCAAACAGAGGAAAAGCGTCAAGAACGCTAGGTCGAGACAATACGTCTCCCGCCCCAATCACTCTCAAGACATGGCTCGGCCGCAAGCCATTGTCTCCACTCCGAACCCTAGGAGGTTTACATCAAAGGTAACACCTAGCACCCAGCAGGTGTGGGTCCCGAAGGGTTCCCAGCCAATAAAATCCCAGTCTCAAGCCCAACCCAGCAAGGCCGGCAACTTGAACGCTCCGCCCGAGAGTGTATTTAGCCGCCTAGGTCAGAAGAGTGTATTCAGCCGATTAGGCTCGAGAATACCACTCAATAACTTGAAAATAACTGCACCTGACCAAACGAAGAAGAAGAGAAGAACCGCTCGCTATGAAGAACACTTCTCGGTCAACACCATCAGTATAAGCTACGATGCGATCCGGACAACGATCTTTGAGGTGAATATGACCCAGGATGACCAGTCCCCGCCTAATCAAGCTCACGTCACCAATACCAACAAAAATAATGGTAGAAAAGGGAGACCTCCCAAGAGAGTCAACCCCGAGGGCAATAGCAAGGGAAGGGGAAGACCACAACGAAAACCCGACTTCTTCGATAATGAAGATGACGTTGAAACACGTCCCGAAGTGCCTATCGATGAAATTGAAATATTAAAAGGCCACATCGAGGCACGGGATGAAGAGCTGATTAGGCAACGGGAGCTAATCGCTACTATGCTGAAACAAAACGAAGAACTAATTAAGGCGGTCAAGTCATTGCAAGAATCACAAGACGCCAATTTCAAAGCCGGTAGTTCCGTCAAGAAGGGGTCCACAAGTACAAAAGCAATCATAAGGGAAAACAACCCGTCGATTCTAAACCCCATCCTCATAGAACAATAGATGTGGAGGCCGAACCAACGGAATATCCCGAAAGAGATTCAAGCCATGATTGCCAAAGAATGCGGATAGGCGGAGGTGGATACGCTATCCCTCCCGTTAAAAACGTGGACATCCATACCCTGCCATATACGACTTGGAAGAATATCCTAAAGGGTATGTGATCCCCGCTTCAGACCTTCTCGGGGGAAGGTAATAAAGACTGAACCCCGAACAACACCTGGCCCATTTCGTAGCCTCGTGCGGTAACACGGGCGGCAATGATGCACTGTTGTTAAGACAATTCCCTCAAAGCTTGGTGGGAACCGCCTTCCAATGGTATTATTCATTAGAGAACAACAGCATCAGAACCTGGGACGAGATGGCAGACTCGTTCAGGGCACGATTTGTTATGGTGTCTGATAAAATAAACATAGCCGATTTGGCAAGTACTAAACCCAAGAAAGGGGAGTCAATGACAGATTTTATCAATAGATGGCGGAACCTCAGCATCAAATGCGACCGCACATTAACCGAAGATGAGGCCGTCAACCTAATCATGAAGAACATTGACGGGTGGATGGGCATGCTTCTTGGTGTGACAAAGGTCAACACATTCAAAGACTTGCTCGGATCGGTATCCAATATGGAAAGAATGTCACCGCACACCGTGCCGAACTTCATGAATAATAGGCCGCAACGAGGAGCCCGAGCCGAGACCAAAGTGGCATTCACCTCATTAAAAGATAAGATGGTCGCTAACGCAGATACTCGTAGCGCGCAGCGGTGGCACAAATGGCAACAATTATAATAAGGGACCTAGGCCCAATCCAGGGGGAGTTCACGGAGTTTTGAGTCTCTCAAACAAAAGAAATCTAAACCGTACTCCTTCGTAAAAGATAAAGTTGCCCAAATCTTCGAGGGGCACCGAAGAATGGTCTAACCTGCCCGCCGAAGAACGCCGGAAGATGCCGACAAATCGGACGAACCCAACTTTTGCCCATACCACGTAATAATAGGGCACTCAATTGAAGATTGCTTTGGGTCTTCAAAGATTGGGTCGAAAAGGCATACAAAAACGGTGAAATTACTTTACCTAAAGGGTTCTTGCAAAGCCCATCAGCCCATGAGCAGGCCAACACGATCTCTCATGAGGAAGAGAAAGTCCCGGGCCAGTCATGCGAAGACCAGGAAGAACAATGGACTACACACTTATCGAAGAAATCGATTAAAATGCTTAAAGCTCTTAAGAAAGAACCTGGCATGAGATGGAGAGACGATATCACGCCAGTGGTCCCACCAAAACCCAGGGTATATTATAAGGTGGACCAAAGCCAAGACCAGGTTATTAAGAAGAAAAAGAAGCATAGAAGCAACAGGTCCAGAAAGAATAAAATTGAAGAGTATGAGCAGGGCAGTCCCGAGGCGATCACCCTCCAACATTTCATCTCCAAAGAAGACTGGGAGAAGCTAACCCTAGGTCAGAAGAGAGAAGATGCAGATGAAGAAATAAATAAAGAAGAAAGCAAAGAAATCTGGGGGGCTTCGTGCAACATGGTATATTCTTCTCACGACGAAGATATGCCAACATTAGAGGAGATGTTCTTCCCAAACGATGAAGGGGAAGCAAGCACCTCTGGGACCAAGAACGAAGAGTGCAAAGCCGTGCTCCGGTCCGGGACTTATATACCCGAGAGACAGGCTCCCAAGGATTCCGATAAGGGAAAGGATAAGGCCCTGAATAAAGGCAAAGAGGTCGAGAACCTAAGCAAGAACCCAGAAAAGACCCTCGACGGCGAAGAATATAATGTGTTGGCACATCTCGCGTAAGATCCCGCCGCTATTAAGCATATTCGACGCATTGATGATGTCACAAGACCTAAGGGAGGTATTAATCCAAGCCTTGCAAGATCCTGAGAAGTACAAGTCATATTTCATCGAGCAAAATATGCAGGAAGCCCTATTCACCGCCAAGCGGGCCGCCTGCATAAATTTTACAGACGATGACCTCCTAATAGGCACCGTCGACCATAATCGCCCGCTATACATCACCGGAAACTGCGGAGGGCAAAAGGTTGGTCGTATCTTGGTCGACGCAGGGTCTTCAATCAATATCATGCCGCTTAAAACCCTAAAGACCATCACCTTAGATGTGAAGAATCTATCTGATGAAAAGGTGATTATTCATGGCTTTAATCAAAACTCTCAAAAGGCCCTAGGAGCTATAACCCTGAACCTGCAATGTGGAAGCCTAAAAGCACCTACTAAATTCTATGTTATTGACGCTGAAACTTCTTATCGGGCGTTGCTGGGTCGCCCGTGGCTTCATAGTAATCAGGTCATACCTCTACTCTGCACCGATGCTCGAAATATATTGAGAATGGTAAGCAAAAGAGAATTGACGGAGATGTCAAACCATTCGGGGTGCATGAGATTAAATTCAATGACGCCCGGTATTTTCTGCCTAAATCCGCTGTGGCGCCAAGCCGGCCTATAACAAAAGCAGGTCAGAAACCCTTCAATAAAGGCCCTAAATTTGATACCTCATCTGGAGAAGAAGAAGAGGTCAAATTTAATATTAAACCCCGAGGTGTTCGAGCCCAAAGACCCGGAAGAAAGTCGGGTGAGGAAGCAACCTTCCGCTTCAAACAGGTGGCTACATATAAGGCCCAAATAAAGCCGAGCGAAATCAAGTCAAGTGATTCTGAGGAGGAGGTTATTTTTAACTTTAAACCTACCAACACCCCTCAAATTCAGATCACAGAGGCAACTTCAGGTGAAGACTCTGAAGATTCCAGCAACCCGGGCAATACCACCTCGGGAGAAGAGTCTGGCCATGATCGTCAACCCTGGGAAGAGGAGTCTGACGAAGAGATCATTTATCACATCCTCAAGAAGCCATATAAAGGGCCCGAAACAGATAATGAAAGTGAGGAGTCATATATGATCAACACGGGACCCGGTAGCGGAAGGGATAACCCGGTTAGGCCGAGGCCTATAAATGAAGAACGCTCATGGCGGGAAAATTTTGAAGGTCGCGTACGGAATGCGATTGACGAAATAAGGCACCAGGTTGAAAATAATAGAAGAGAGGTGTCTGAACAATGGGAAGTGATGCAGGATATTAAAGTGCAACACAATGAAATCATGATAATGATTGAAAACCTGCAAACCGCGATCTATAACTCCGAGCTACTCAAAGAAGTGACGAGCGAACCCCGTTCCGGGACCCCCGAAAGACAAGCACCCGATAGCGGCAAACGGGTAATTGTAATAGTAGATGAATCAAAGGGGAAGAAACGAGAGCTAAGCGATCGACGTCATGCAAACCCTCAAGGTCAAGAAGAGTAAACCATACTCTTTCCTGAAAAATAAAACAGCTCGGATATTTGAGCAGGCCCTAAAGAGTGGGTTAACACTTCCCGTCTGTAAAAGACCCGCTGACATAGAAAGAGCCGGCGAAGGCGAATTCTGCCCCTATCATCGCATCTTGGGCCATACAATTGAAGAATGTTGGGTATTCAAAGACCTAATAGAAGAAGGGCACAGAAACGGGACGATCCAACTCCCGAAGAGCTTTCAACAAGACCCAGCTCCGCACAACTCGAATAGCAAAGGCAAAGGGGTGGCTTATACGATCTCGCACACTCCGTACTTAGTAAACCTAAGGTTGCGAGACGAAGGCCGATCAAAGAAATCTACCGCTCCAACTCAGTCATGAACATTGAGATAGAAGAAGAGATGGCAGCGCTAGAGATTACTGTGGTCCCCGAAAGGCATTTTAAAGACCTTATACCAAGGGAGGTGAACCACGTTCAAACCCTGAAGACCTTTGTTGTGCCGGCAAAGGTAGAGCGCGTCAAAGGGAAACTATCATCCACAAGGCTATAATTTTCTATCAGAGCGATTCAACCCGGTCTCTGAAGAACCTTGATCACAACACTTGGAAGAAGTGGGTGATAGAACAAGAATCGGAGAATGCAACGAGCGGTGACGCTGCATCTCATCCCTTTGGAAAGGAGCTATACAAACTGGCAAAAAGGGCAAAATGTCTGAGAGACATATCCAAGGCCGAGGCCAAGCGCTTTGATGAACTCTGGAATGGCGGCCAGAATAAAGTCCTGGGCCTGGATAGTAAAATAAAATACACCCGGGGATTAGGGTATAACTGCGATGACGCAGCATGCTTCGAGGGGTCTCTCAACGAGTGCAGTATGGAAGAGAGCTGCTGCCGCATGACTTCGTTGAAATGCCGATAATGAAACAGGAGAAAACGATACCGGTCTGAAAAATGCTCGAAGCGACTAGAAAAGGAACCTAACACGGTCGATGAGTTAGCTGAAATTAATGCGGGACGGAAGAAGACCCACGACCAACCTTCATAAGCGCGTCGTTACCGAAAGAGGTGGCTGACAGGTTGAAGACATTCCTTAAAAGCTACATGGACTGCTTCGCTTGGAGTTATAAAGAAATGCCTGGATTAGATCCCAACGTGGCGGTCCATTACTTAAAAATTGATCCAACCTTCAAGCCAATTAAACAAGCGCCGAGGCGGATGAGAATAGAACTCGAAGAAAAGGTCGTGGAGGAGACAAAGAAACTCATCGACGCCGGCTTCATACGGGAAGAAGAGACACCAGAATGGGTGGCTAGCATTGTCCCGGTTAAAAAGAAAAATGGGCAGATCCGCATTTGCGTGGACTTTCGGGACTTAAACAAGGCGTGCCCTAAGGATGATTTCCGCTCCCGATGCTTAGAAATCATAATCGATCATACATCCTCCTATGAAGTCTTCTCCTTCATGGACGGTTATGCGGGCTATAATCAAATTAAAATGGCGCCAGAAGATGAGAGGCACACGGCATTCCGCACGCCGATTGGCATATATTGTTACAAAGTCATGCCGTTTGGGCTGAAAAATGCAGGTGCCACCTACCAACGGGCGATGACGAAAATATTCGACGATCTAATCCACAAGATAGTAGAATGCTATGTGGACGACCTAGTCATCAAGGCCATGTCATATGAAGAACACCTCCAATATCTTGAGGTCGTTTTTAACCGCCTGAGAGAACATGCGCTCAAATTAAACCCGTTGAAATGCGCATTCATGGTATCATCCGGTAAATTTCTGGGATTTGTAGTACGCCATAGGGGAATTGAGATAGACCCGGGCAAGATCAAAGCAATAACTGAACTATCCCCGCCAAAGAATTTAAAACAATTACGATCTTTGCAAGGACAATTGGCGTACATCAGGCGGTTCATAGCCAACCTATCGGGAAAAATCCAACCCTTCACCCGGCTAACTAAGAAGAATATCCCGTTTAAATGGGATGGCGAGTGCCAGCGAGCCTTTGAAGAAATCAAGGCATATCTGCTCAACCCTCCAGTATTGGCGGCGCCCATACCCGGGAAGGAACTCATTCTATATACAACCGCCCTGGATGGATCCTTGGGAGCCCTATTGGCACAAGAAAACCAGGATGGTAATCAAAATGCGCTATATTACTTAAGTCGCATGATGGTAGGGGCAGAACATGGGTATTCACCGATCGAGAAGCATTGTTTAGCCCTAATCTTCGCGGTGAAGAAATTGAGGCACTACATGCTAGCCCATAAAATCATATTAATATCCAAGGTGGACCCTCTCAAATATCTGATGACTCGGCCAATGCTAACGGGGAGGCTGGCCAAGTGGGCTATCATTCTTACCGAGTTCGACATCACCTATACACCGCAAAAGGCGATCAAGGGACAGGCGCTGGCGGATTTCCTGGCTGCACACCCAATTCAAGATGACTCCCCATTAAAATGTGACTTTCCCGATGAGGAAACTCTACATATTGAAGAAGGAAACCCTATATGGGAGTTGTACTTTGATGGTGCTTCTTCAATCAAGCCAATTATGGGCCCGGGAGTCCCAACTGTGCGAGCTGGCGCGGGACTAGTCTTCGTAACCCCGGAAGGCGGGATAATACGACATTCTCTAGCTTTAACTGAACCATGCACAAATAATGAAGCAGAGTATGAAGCGCTTATCGCCGGACTAGAGCTATCACCGGAGTGGGAAATCAAGGTTTGCGCGCATCTTTGGGGATTCACGATTGATAATAAATCAAATAATTGGCGAATATAAGGTCCTAAAGCCGGAGCTAATACAGTATCACCAGAAGGCCATGGAATTAATGAAGAAAATCCCGTACGTATCCATTGAGAAGGTCACGAGGGCTGTGAATGGTGAAGCGGATGCGTTGGCTAAACTCGCCAAGGAGTTTGGGTGAACCAACGAGCCGGAAATCCACATCATCGTCCGTAATAGGAGGCCATTATCATTGTGTCAAACAACGGATGAGGCGAATAATGAAAAGGTCCGGGCTAGAAAAGATAGAATGCCAAGAAACAATGATAACCGAAGAAGACGATGATTGGAGACAACCGTTCATCGAATATTTCCGGCATGGTACCCTTCCCAAAGATAAAAGGATGGCCGATCAAATAAGAAAGCGGGTACTACGGTATGCATATGTGGGCAATACGCTATACCGGAGGTCTTATGATCAGTTATGGTTAAGATGCGTATCAGGGCCTGAAGCCGGGCAGGTCATGAAAGAAGTTCATTCTGGACTATGCGGAGCGCATCAGTCTGGGCCAAAAATGAAGCTAAAGATCAAGCGAATGGGGTATTATTGGCCCACGATGGTGGCTGATTGTGAAGAGCACGCGAAGAAATGCCGCATGTGCCAGATACATGGCCCTTTTATACATCAAGCGCCAAACCCATTGCACCCCACGGTAGCATCCTGGCCATTTAATATGTGGGGCACAGACATAGTGGGGCCCATAGACCCTCCGACGTCGAGAGGTCACGGTTCATCCCGGCGGCGATGACATTACTTTACAAAATGGGCAAGCCATCCCACTCAAAGAAGTTAAAGCGTCCGATGTGGTTAAGTTCTTCAAGACGCACATCCTCTACCGATTCGGTACACCACAACGAATAATATCTGATAATGGAACGGCCTTCAAGAACTCCAAAGTTTATGCCCTGGCGGAGCAGTTTAACATTGATTGGAGATTCTCGTCCATTTATAACCCGAGAGCCAACGGCACTGGCGAAGCCTTTAATAAAACCCTAATAAATATCATGAAGAAGACCGTGGACGGCAACCAACGAGGCCCGGGACAATTGTCTACGGGAGGCATTATGGGCTTATCGAACCACATACCGAACGCCTACGCAAGCTACCCCGTATTCTTTGGCTTTTGGGGTTGAAGCGTTCTCCCTCTTGAGGTGGAATTACCGTCATTGCGGGTGGCTATGCAAAATGATATGACCATGGACGAATGCCAACAACTTAGGCGGACGAGTTGGATGCCATGGACGAGAAGAGAGGCGATAGCCCAACGAGAACCTTGAAATATATCGAGCAAAAATGGCAAGGGCATATGATAAGATGGCGCGAGTCAGGGCATTTCAACAAGGGGAGCTTGTTCTTGTCCTCAAGAGGCCGATCATTGGCCGGCACATCGGCCCAAAATTCTCTCCGAATTGGGAAGGGCCATATGTAATTGAGAAGGTATACGGGGGCGGCGCATACCAACTCATAGACCATGAAGGTGAAAGGCCCATGCCACCGATTAATGGGCGATATCTGAAGAAGTACTACACCTAGCCCGGAGAGGGGCCAACCGAGTAGTATCTATTGTAAATAAATAAGGAGGGAATAAGTGTTCGTTTACACACACGTGCACGAAACACAAACCCATGTCTAACCTCCACTTTTGCATAAAATCCCAAAAACCCTACTTGTGCATATGTAAATAGAATGCATCCAAAAATCCAAAAACCACACAAACACGTATAGCCCTATAAAAATAAAAAATATATAGAATAAGAGAATTCAAAGCCAAAACCACGCGAGAATGTAAGGCGAGAGCCTTGGTGTTTGGGCTCATAATACAAATACCACTGGGTTTGTCCATTTGATACAGAATAAACACAAAAATGGGCAGGGTTTGCAGTTTGTCCCTCAAACTATCTGTTGCCCAATGACGAAAGTTGCTCATATTGGTCGCCCGCGGCGCAAGCCAACGGATAGGTCGAGCAAATTGGTGACTAGTAAATAGTCGCTTCCGAGGGCATATAAATAAATAACTCTCGTATTATTAGTAACATGTATCACTAATAACCAAAAATCTGCCTTCTTCTAATAAAATAAAAGGATATATAAGTAAAACAATAAAAACCTATTTTCCTTACTCATTGATAAAAAAAAATATATAAATAAAAAATAATAAAATCTTTTCAATAAGGGGTTGCCACCTTTGTCCCCGACACCATGAGTGTTATACAAAGCCAGGTTGGGTGCATTCATCCGTAAAAAGCACCACACGCCCGAAGAAATGGTGTGTCATAATCCCACGACATATCATGGAGGGGTCAGATCAAGGGTTTACGCTTGTACCCGACATTTCATGTTAAACAAAGCGGCTCGCTTAAAGAAGTGACTCAGGTCATAGAGAGCGGACCTACCCGATGAAAGCTTTGTCTCGCGGGGATGCGTGATGGATGTTTGAGGGTAGCCAAAATATAAAAAAACAGGTTGGGTACATTCATCCGCAAAAGTACCACACGCCCAAGGAGGTGATCTGTTTCTAATCCCAAAATAGGTCATGGAGGGGTCGATTAAGGGTTTACGCTTTTGCCCGGACATTCGGTGTCAAATAAAGTAATTCGCTTAAGGAAGTGACTCGGGTCATGGAGAGCGGACCTACCCGATGAAAGCTTGTCTCGCGAGGGATGCGTGATGGATGTTTGAGGGTAGTACCCCCACAAAACAAATTGAGTGGAGATGAGTGAACGTGAGTTTCCACTTTAGCACGCAACGGTGCACAAATGAGGAGAGTGGGTGAGCTTCCACAAATAAATGTCAACTAAATATACAAGGAGCATCCACAAAATGGTGTTATTAATTGCATCCATAATCCAATTGATACTTTGGTAAGTTTATCCATCGGTAATAAAGGGATAAACGGGTTTATTACATACCGGCCTAGAGGTCAATACGGACGGGTTCGGTATCCGTAAAATACCACGGTTACTTGAGTTTGTATTGCAATAAATAAAGATGAACATACATAGAATGAATGTAATAGGATGTTGTAAGATTTTTCTTTATTATGTTTAGACGCTGAAAGAATGAAGCGGTTGTAATAGGGCGTTTTTTTGCAAATAAGATTGGAGGTGCATAGCATGAAATCAATAAAATACTTCCTCGCGGCTGAGAGAGGAAGCGATGAAAGAATAATAATAGAGGCAAGCATCATCCACAACAAGAGATCAAAATGATAAGTGTCAAGGCATCCTATATCAAGTATAGTAAAAGAAAAGGAGAAAAGAAGAAATGAAAAGTACGGTCTATGGGCCCAAAAAGCGGGACTCCAACTCTAATAGCACGGTACTAATAGTCTCCGAGATAATCATGGAGGGAGTGCTGTCCTCCTCCGAAGCCGTCTCAAAATCCAAAAAGCGAGCGAAGGCACTATCCGGACGCTCGTGTGAATCTACGGCTACGGGAGACGTCCGCTAGATGTCGGGAGAAGCCCTCCACCGATGATCCGTGGTCCTCTAGCTCTGCACGAGCGATCGAGCGGGCCCACCACGACTCCCATGGAGCGGAGAGTGGCACAAGAAGAGAGCGGCGAAGATAGCGAAGTCGAGCGGCCTCCAAATGCTGCGTAGCTCATGAATCTCCAACTCGTGCGATAAACGAGAGAGCTCGCATCCTGGTAAGCCCCGAGCGACTCCTCACACCTCCTAGAAATGAAAGTGCTCTCGAGACGAGGTGCAATGAGTAGAGCGGCGCGATGGTATCCCGCATCGGCCCATACCGGTCAAAAGAGAAACCACCGGCGAGAGAGTCCAAGACCTCGAAATCTAGCGGATAGCCTCAGAAGAAGGTATCCGGAGTGCATCCGCCGGCGCGGCCAAGGCGAGCGCACATCCCTCGATGAAACATCTGCAAGTAAAATAAATGGGTTAGACAAATTGTTATAACCTAAGAAGAAATAGAAGGAAGAAAAGATCTAACCTATCGCCTCGTCGCCTGAGACAGGCGGGACTGAGTCAGGAATAGGGATGTCGGTCGCTTCAGGAGGACCCGCAGGTGTACCAGACCCGGCTGCAAAATAAAATGGAAGGCATAAATACATGAAAAATAAAATACGGGCGAATAATAAAAGGAATATAAGATACGGGAGAAGCATGAGGCTCGGCGAGACCCTCGCTAGTCGGAAACCCGTCTGCGGGGCCGTGGAATAGGCTGCTCCACCGGCCGGCTCTCATCCAACTACGAGTCGTAGTCGGCGCAAACCGCTCGGTCGAGACTGCGTCATCTGTGGCCATGAGAGGCTGCCGTCGAGAGATGAAGAAGCATGAGATGGACCTCCTCGATCGGTAGTGGCTCGTCGCTGCGGGCTCGACGACCCGATGGACTCCCCTGCTCTAAAGAAGCCTCCTCGATCGTACAAGAGTGAGCACGGCCCCCGAACCACATCGAATGAGTCACCATCTCCGGTGGGTACCGAAAAATCGACGGTGAAGCGGGACCGTCATAAAAGAAAGGCTCAGAGCGGTGAGGAGACGCCATGTCATCGGCCTCGGGGTCGTAAAATCTACATGTAAGAATGAAAATACTAGTGCATGCGCGCAACTAGGTATTAAATGGAGCACACGAACTGCGACGACAAGGTCGGTGCAAAACCACTGAAATGGCGGCACTCGCGGCGCCGATGGATCTGCTACGATGTCATCTGAATGCCTCTACGGGAGATGTCCGTGAGCTGAAAATAAACTCTAATCGAGAGATATGAATGAAGTGCGCTTTGAATAAGGATAGACGAGTCGATAAAGAAAATCACCGGAATAGGAGAAGGAAAAGAAGATGGAGAAGACGGTGAGAAGCGCCGTCTCGATCTCTCCCCATGGTAGGCGGAGCGGTGGCTCGGCGGGTGGATGAGAACAAACGTCAACGGCTCTCGGGCGAGGGACGAGAAGCGGGCTCTGTCTCATCATATTCATATGCGAGAATCGATTAAAAAGAAATCGTCAAAATCTAGCACGAAATCTAAGCTTAAAGATAAGGAAGGGATGAATCTAGAGTGTACCGGTGGTGAGTCCTAGTAGACGAACAAAGGCGGCGGCTATCTAACCCCCGAAAATCCACGGCACGAAGAAAGAAGCGGGAAAGAGATGAAGTCATCATAAGAGAAGCTAGATGATGAGCGCCTCTATCCACAGGGCAAATCTTTGCGTACCACCACGAAGGAGTGTATGGCTAGTACGAGCGAATGACATTATAATACCACCAAATGTAGCGTCTCGAGAACGTGGGTGTACGGGAAGAAGGTACCGTACGAAAGTGAGAACACTGTCCCTAAGCGGAATAGATGTGAGTAGCACCACCCAAGGCCCTCGAGGTCCATCGCTAAAGACTCGGGACGAAGGAGAAAGAGAGGCACGTCTGGTCTAAACCAAGGCGATGTGCACGTACGTGTGGAGAATAGGGCTCTATGAAAGCATAATCGCCGATACGGAGTGGTAAGAACCGTGGCGAAGGCGATGAAATAGTCTAAGACATACGGCGATCTTTGAGAGGAGAAGAACCTCTAGAATGAAATGCGCATCAACTAGAGATGCGCGGGTGGTCCCGGCCCGGATGGTGAGTAGCCAATCTAGTACGAGCTAACCTCGGATGGTCATGGTTGCGGTAGAATCGAAACGAGCATCCTCACGGAGTCAAAGAGGCAAGCTCTGTGCGGCTAAGTCACCCAAGATGGGTAGGTGGGCCCTCAAGTCGATGATAAGGATGGGTGATACAAGCCGGACCAATACATATGCAACCATCCACTAATGAAGTGCCAAGGTACCAACTCCTACGGTGAGAAGGATCGCGTGAAAATGTCATACCTCGCAAACTCCTATAGATATTGGCCAAGACGAGCACGGCCAATGAAACTCTCTCACGCGAGCAATCGACTCGCCATCACAAATGCGAGGGACGAATGGTACGGGCCCCAGCCGGGAAGTAGAAAGAAACAAATCCACCGGGGAAAGAAAGGTACATCAAATAAGTCTCACGATCGATCTCATGTGAGCATAAAGTGTCTGTGAAGGAGCACCACATCAACGAAAAGACCGAGATGTCCGGTACCAAAAGGGTCACGAGTAGAAGCACAACACTCGGTATGAGAATGTACCGTCGGTGAAATAAGATATCCGAGAATCGAAGGGGACGAGAAAGATGCGCCTCTCAACCGATCATAAATCCTGTACACCTCCCGAAGAGAAGCTGGATGTAGGGAAGGGTCCCTCAAGTCATCCTCTGATAGTAAGAATTCGTCATAATAATGACCGAATACGGGCAGACCGGTCAGCTGACGAATCTCCCATAATGTGGGAGTCAACTCTCGATCGTCGATAAAGAGGGTGTTGGTAGAGTAGCTCCACCGCTCGCGAGAAGCACGAGCCAGGTGTGTCAATGTGATACGAAACATCGACGGGAAAATACAAGCTGTACACACCTTTGAACTACAAAGGGCATCCTCTCACTGTGTAAGGATGTAGCGAATCCAATCTAGCGATGCCCATGATATCGAGTGGAAGGCGAAGTCAATGCTAGCCCACGAGAGGCCTCTCCATCGATCATCTCCTTGCCAAAGAGATGAACGGGGAGAGTCTTCTTGGTGAAAGATCTCGAGGCGATAAGGGTGTAATATCGTGAGGTTTGCTCGTCGCGAAAAATCGAGGCCACCGGCTCGAAGATGTATGGGGGTGCGCGTGTAACCCTAATGGTGGGTATCCAGTCCTTCGGATCCTCGTAGAGAGAAAGATAATGACTCCTAGGACGTCTAGGAATCGTGCCATATGGAGAGATGGTCGAATCTAGAATAGAGGTGATAAAGTCAACAATAAAGGAGGGAAGAAGATAGGAAAAGAAAATGTGCGACGAATATATGCACCAAAAACGACCCCTTAATTTTCTAAAAATCTTCGGGGCCGCTTTGGTGGGTGGCTCTTTGTTTACCCTTGAAAAGTTTCAAGGATGAATAGATAAATAAATGAAAATAAATTGATGAATAATGATAAATCATAAGAAAAGGGGGAAGAGAGAGAGAGCGGTGGAAAGATGGCCCACCGATCGGAAGAGGTGTTGCCCCAACCGGAACAAATCCATTAGTCCCACGATGGAATGCTTTGGGCATGAAGTGAAGAGTATAAATACCCCGCTATTCTCTATCCACTCGGCATGAGTGACACCCAAGAAGATCAAGGGAGAGAGGAGACCTCTTGGGTGTCACCATGTGATTATATCTTTTCGACAAGTGGGACCCACATGGCGGTCCCTCATGAGTAGCTCCATGACATGGACCTAGCCTATTTTGTTAAGAAAGCTAACCAACCGGAACGAGAGGTTAAGCATTAATCCCACAATGAAATAATAGGGTGAATGACGAGGATATAAATACCCCACCACCTCCTACTCATTCGAGGTGGTGACCCTCGGGAGATTTAGGAGAGAAAATCTCTTGATGGGTCGGCCATTTGATTACATTTTCTCGACAAGTGGGACCCACTGGCGGTCCCTTGTAGATGAATCTAACAACATAGTCTATCGATGAGTCACCATGTGACTATTTTCAACGACAATTGGACCCCACGCCTCGGTGATCTATTGAAGGAGTCGAAATTGAACCACAGAAATGCGCCTTTGAAGCTAACCCTAGAAAGGAGCTGAAGCAGTATAATCCCTATGCTACATGAAATGATGTCAATGCCAAGCTAGCATTTTGATGCAACTAGTTATAAGAAATTCCAAATGTGATTTTGCTTTCAAGGCTGACCTGGTGCCAAAGCTGCGAGCAACCACCTAACCATGCTTTGATTTGTGTCAATTACTGATAAGTAGTCAGTTCTTTGACCAAGTCACCCTCATGTTAAGGGATTGAAAGACAATTTCACAAGACTGATCGGTGCCAAAGCTGGGACAACCACCCGATCAAGTCTAGATTTGTATTAATTGCTGATAAGTAGTCAGCATTTGATCAAATCAAGCCCTAATGGATATCAATATAAGTCTAATTGGTATTTAGTTAGGGTGGTTTCTGCAAGAGAGAGATAATTGGCAGAGACACAGAGCTATAATTGAGATCGGGGATTAATTCAGAAGGAATAACAGGGTTTATTGGATAAAAGAATTTTTAATTCAGAGAGGCAAGGGCAAAAATGGAATTAAAAATTACAGGGATGATCATCATGAATTTAGGGATTTTTGGTGAAATTTTCATGATTTTTGGATAAGTGAAGCTATTAAAATAAATTCAGGGAAAATAAAGGCAGAATAAATGAATTAATCAAAGGCTGAGATTTGATCAGAGCAACTCTGGGTACAAATTGGAGATAATAACAGACTACGGGTGCAAGCGGGTGCAAGAAACACGAAGGAATAAAATAATCGAAGAGAGGGTGTGCCACGTGGCGGCCTCTCATTGGGCCATGTCGGCCAGTGGGCCCCACACGGTATGAGTCGGCGACGGGTGGGCCCCCTTGGTGCCACGTGGCGACAGTCACGAGGGCCACCTCATCACCCCCAGGTGCCACATGGCACTACATCACGGGGCCACTTCACCCAACCCCATGCCACATGGCACGGCCGAGAGGAGGCCACTTCACCGACCACTGTGCCACGTGGCACCATACTATAAGGCCACCTCGGCGTTGGTTAGTGGATAATCGAGAGATAAAGGAGGGTGATTAAACTAATGAGCCAATCATAACATGCCATATCATATCAATTAACCCAAATCATGCACTAATCAATCATTAACCCATTACTATGCGCCTAGACTCGGTAATCCTACGAGATGGGGCCCAGCTTGTCGGGTTATGAACCTATGATGCATGAATAGATGGCAAACCAAGTCCATGCGAAAGCATTAAGCGAAATTTAAATAAAAGGAAAGAGAGTGAATGCACACTGGCGCACAGGGACTCTCTCTCTGCGCTCTTCTTCTCCTTTGCCTTGGCGCATGAACACGGACGCGGTGAGCTTGTGGACGCTCCCTCCTTCCTCTCTCTTCTTCTCTTCTTCTTCTTCCAGATGGTGAAGGCGTCAATGGCGCCATCAATGGAGATCACACAAAGGGATCAACTTCGGATCAATTGCTCTTGGCCACTGGCTATCTAGTACAAAGGAGAGAAGGTGTATGGATTTAGATTTCAGAATGATGCAATATAAAGAGAGAAATGGCAAGAAGCAACACCTCGGGTCAAAACTTTGAACTTGCCAATTGAAGCTTGGAACTTGCAATTAATGGCTGGAAGAGCTTCTAGGACCTCAGGCGATGGTGTTAGAGTGACAATTGAGAGGAGTTGAATGCTGGATGTAGGAGTTGTACCAATTCACAATTCGGCCTAGAAGTGAGTTGGTCAAACACTGTAATGGAGCTTGCAAATCGACTAGATGAGAGCACGAGGGAGTTGCACGACAGAGTTGATGATGGTGAAGCTTTGAGACGAAGAAACAAGCAAGGGATTGGAATGAAAGATTGAAGCTTGATTATGGCTTGTAATGGGAGAAAAGATGTGAATTGAGATCAATTACGTAAAATGGAGTTAAGGGAGCATGCCGGCGGCTTATATAGACATGGTATGAGGTGCGGAAGGATCTAGAAGGGGCTAGAGAGGCTTGCAAGAGTATGGGGACCGGATGGTGGCAAATCGACAAATAAAATGAACTTATAACTGCCTCTAGGCAGTTGCACATGAGCTAGGCAATGAAGACTCGGTTCAGGGGACCATAAGGCATACAAGGAAGCAGCTAGAGTGAAGAGTATAATACACCATGTGCAATTGGATTGAGATGGTCAAAATCGGTCAAACCAATGGATTTCTATATAAACCCTTAGCTAGTGAATAGAAAAAAAAAACCAGAGGCATACACACGACCCTTAGAGCATTTGTAAGATCTCTGAGAAGCTTAGAGAGCAAGTGAGAAGCTAGAAAGCCAATTGATCTCAACAAGTGTTGAGAACTTGGCAAACAGTCATCCTTTTCCATTATTAACAATCAATCTAAGAGCTCGAGCTACAGAGAAGAAGGAAAGGTGAGTGTATTCATTGTGCATAGGAAGTTTGAGTTGTAATTGTGCTTGATTTTGAGTAATTTCAGAGCTTTAGTACTGTTACTTGCATTTTCATAAATTTCCTTTTCAATCCGATTGAATTTCCTAATTTTCTTGATTGAATTCTTTTCTTTAAGTATGTCGCCTCATTATATAGATCATTCTTGTTTTGTTTTCTTGCCTTTATCTTGATTAATCAAGTGATCAAGAGCTCAAATTGATTTGCCGAAAGAGCTAGTCGAAGATTATATAATCTCCTAGCACTAATTAAGGAAGATAGACTAATCGAAGGTCACTGACCTCTTAGTCACTGTATTTCCAAGCAATTGTTCCAAGAATTCAACTTTTCAATCGAGTAATTGATGGAAATTACTGGAACTAATCGTTGGAACTTCGAAACGATGTCAAAACACTTGAAAACACCCCAGATTGATCAAGCTATATGCTTGATTGTGATGCATTACATAGGCGATGAGTTTCATATCAATAAGATTAAGCAATTCTTGGCAATTGATTGGAAATACGAGGATATAATATTGAATCGCCGATCGGTATCAACCATGAATCGACATCTTTGGTGAATCAAGAAAGAATAGAGGCAATTACAACGAGTAAATCATCAAAGATGTTAATTGAGGTTTAGAATTGCATAAACAAATCAAGAAACGCTAAAGATTGATCTGGAATTGGCGTAATTCAACTGGAAATGGATTCGGTACCAAAACGGTACAAGTCAGTCTATTGATCATGGCGACGCCGATGATCTACCGCACCGATGTATGATCCGAAGAAGTACGGACTAGCTTCCCATACCAAGCGACGCCGTAGGTAATGGCCGATCTCCGGTTAGTAGCGCGGAACATCAAAATCGTTTATCTAGTGCGCATCTCAAAGCACGGGAGAGAGAGACGAAGGGGCGTTTCTATACGAATCTCAAAGAGACGCACGAATATTGGGACGAATCCAAGGGATCGAGCTATTGAACGTTTAGGAAATTAAAGCATGAATTGATCGGGTGTCGATCCACGCGGTGCAAATCTTAATCTAATCGGCGGCCCAAATAAGAATAAAGTTAAATGAAAGATAGGCGCTGATCTTGATACGGATCGGCGGCCCAGTTAGGCCCATTAATTAAATAATAACAGAATAGTAATAATATAGAATAAATGAATGATTTGAAAATGCTATTGAACTCCAAATTGACTCAAATTTGTTTCTAAAATTTCCTTATTTTTCATACTATTTTTCTATACAATAATATTTCAGTTTTAAAAATATAATCATGTTAAAACAATTTAAAAGCAAAATACATTACATATATTGGTATATTTGACCTAGCTTTGACTTGCCATTTTAAATACTATAAAAATTCCAAAAATACAAATAAAAATCATAAATAATAACTAGATATATTTTAGTGATTTTTCAAGTGATTTTCCATGAAATAATAATGATGATAGTAATATACTATAATAAATAATGAGGTTAGCTATATTCTTTGATAAATAAAAAATAAATATTATATTGATATTTTCTGTAAAAAGGAATAATAGAAATAAATAGCACAAAATATACAAAAAATATACTACCATGGTAATGAATAGTAAAATACATTTTCTTTTATAATAAAGAATGATAATATAGTTTTATAATATGAATTGTATTTCTTTTATTTCTATACAAATATATACAATAAAAAAAATATATTTTTGATGAATAAAATGTAATAAAAATAATAGTTGTAATAAAAAAACATAATGAATTTCATCTCTTATGGTTATTTTCAACTAATAATAAAATTTTATACTTTTCTATAGATAATAAATAGAAATAATAAAAATAGATATAATGAATAGTATAATAAATAGAATAGAATATTAATAATGATTTCCTTTTAGCTATAAAAAAAATAATAATAATAAAAAAAATAATAATAAAAAAATATAAATAAAAAAAAAACAATAATAATAAAAATAATATAGCTATCTTTTGATTTTGTAAATAATTCTTACATAATGAATAGTATTTCAATATAGTAGAATATAATAATAAAATTCTATTACTTTGGCTATTATAAACATTTTAAAAATACAAATAAAAAAAAAAGAGCCATTTTATTTTCTATTATTTTTGTAAGTGATTTTCTACAAAATAAATAGAGTTTGGAAATAATAAAAATAAAAAATTCTACTATTTTAGCTATTATAAAAATCCCAAAAATATAAATGAAAATCTAGTTAAATAGCTAACCCTTTTTTTCTATTATTTTTGTAAATAATTTTCTACATAGATAAATAGAGTTTAAAAATAATAATAATAATAATAATAATAATAATAATAATAATAATAATAATAATAATAATAATAATAATAATAAATAAATGCATCTTTATAATATAAAATAATAATGGAAGATATTATATAATAGACTTTGTGCATTTTAGAAATGAATAAATATGCTCACATAAGGAGTGTAGAGCCACATAAGAATATTTGCACACATGATATAACATTTAGAACGATTAGTCAAGACGAGAACATCTCGACGTAGGATGATTGAGGCTTCGATAGCAATATGAAGAAAATACGTTGAGACAAGAACATCTTGACGTGAGATGATTAAGGCTTTAATAGCAATACGAGAAGATACGTTGAGACAAGAACATCTTGACGTGAGATGAATAAGGCTTTGATAGCAACATGAGTGAATATGTTGAGACAAGAACATCTTGACGTGAGATGATTAAGGCTTTAATAGCAATACGAGAAGATACGTTGAGACAAGAACATCTTGACGTGAGATGAATAAGGCTTTGATAGCAACATGAGTGAATATGTCGAGACAAGAATATCTTGACGCTTAATGAAGAATAACCAGAGCTGCGATATTAACATGGAGATATATGTCGACTCGAAGAAGAAGAACATTATGATGTCCTAGATAGGTGACATCTTAATGACTCGTTGCCATGAGCAAGTAACTCATGATTGAATACGCTCACACAAGGGTGTAGGGCAACATAGTAATCTTGCACAAGTAATGCAACATGTAGAATGATTAGTCGAGACGAGAACGTCTTGACGCTCGTGAAGAATGACCAAAGCTACGACATCGGCATGGAGAGATATGTCGACTTTGAAGAAGAAGAACATTACGATGTCCGAGAGAAGTGACATCTTAATGACTCGGTATCATGAACAAGTAATTCATGACCATTTGAGCTGGCAAGACTGAACTCATCCGTCGATAAGTTTGTCTCCTGGTTCATTTCCCGAGGCTGTGAGATTGAATCGGTGCGTAGGTAGATTCATCCACAAAACGATGAATGTGGACCGTTACGTAGGTAGGTTCCTTCACTAACACATGCCTCAATGTTGAACTAGCTCAGCGCTTCAGGTTTGACATTGTGTGCAATTGTGCTTCCTAGGTTTATGAATCGGCTTAGTGCTTCGAATTCATGATCTAGAAGATCGGTGAGAAGAAACACGTGGGCCATATCCACCCTTCTCCTGATTCACCAACCTCAAGATCAACCGGCTCAGCGCTTCGAGTTGTATTTTGTGTGATTGGTTGTTGACTAGTTAAGATTGAACCGATCTGTTTGTAGGTTTATCTTCTAGATCAACGGAGGTCGAGTCGATCTGTATGTAGACTCACCTCAAGCCCTCTAAAGAGATTAACCAGTGCGGTCCGTAGGTAAGGTTACATCTTGAGGTGGCATAGATCGAACCGATCTGTTTGTAGGTTCGTCTTCCATAGGACAAAACCGTCTGTTTGTAGGTTTGTCTTCCATAGATTGAACCGATCTGTTTGTAGGTTCATCTTCCGTAGACCCCTTTTCATGAAATTAGACGACCACTTGACCATCTTTTAACTATACTATTTGCTTCTCTCTTTCAAAGATCCAGAGGTGCCTCGAGGTTCGTAGCCCGGGGGTAATTAACGGTGGGGGCTTGCGCCCACCGGAATCTACAAGAACTCACAATCACTAAAAACCCCCGAATGTGCATCCAAATAATCTCTAAACGGCGAGAATCGGCCGACACCCGGCGGATGCACGCTCGGGAGGGATCTCCGTGTCCTTCTTCCGCAACCCATCGCCCAGCGGCGGTGCGGAGCGCGCGAAAAAGGGTCGCACATCTATGTCGCATCTGGAGACTAAGCCATCAGCGTTGTTTTAGTCCGAAAAGAAGGATGTGAACAAAGACCAATATACTTTATTTCGCACATACTTCGAGACGTAGAAACATGGTACCCCCATTGGAGAAAATGACTTTTGCCCTTGTTGTTGCAGCGAGAAAGTTGAGGTCTTATTTTCAAGTTCATTCAATCAAGGTCTTGACTAGTTCTCCATTGAAAAAGATAATGACCGATTATAATATTTCTGGCAGACTCTTGACGTGGGGCTTGGAATTATCTGAATTTGAGATATCATATCACCCGAGAGTAGCTTTAAAGTCACAAAATTTGGCTAATTTTATTGCCGAATATTCTGGTCAAGAATAAAATCCCGGAGAAGAATGAGTGTTGTATGTCGATGGCGCATCTTCTCAGCAAGGGTCAGGAGCAGGAGTAGCAGTAATTAGCCCACAAGGTGACGTCTTAAATTACGCACTCCACCTCATATTCCCTATGACAAACAATGTTGCTTTGTCGAAATTAATCGTATCGAAAAATTTGGACAAGGATCGTCCAATCATAGTCAAAGAAATTCCCAGGCCAAGTATTGAAATGCCTATTTTTGAGATACTTCCTGTTGAAGAAGTCTCAACCTGGTTTACCCCTATATGGGAGTACTTAACAAGAGGTATTCTCCCGAGCGATGCCTTACTTGCTCAAAAGGTTCGTAGAATCTCTCCGATGTAATCCATCTTAAATGGTCAATTGTATAAAAGAGGATATTTACGATCTTGGTTGAAGTGCATCCGAGAAGAGAAAGCGAAGGAGTTATTAGCTGAGATACATGAAGGAATTTGTAGCAGTCATCAAGGCGCTAAAATATTAGCAAAACGTGTCTTGCGTGCTGGCTACTATAATTCATCAGGATGCGACATCTTTGGTACGTGATGCAAGAAATGTCAGGTTAATAGCAGATTAGCCGCGTACCACCGGCCGAGATGATAACTATAGCCGGTGCTTGGCCATTTGACCTTTGGGGAATTGATATTCTAGGTTCTTTTCCTTTCGTAACACGACAACGCAACTTTATTCTTGTGGCAGTCGAATACTTCACTAAATGGGTGGAGGCTGAAGCTTTGACTTCCATTACTTCTCAAGCTGTCAAAAAGTTTATACGGAAGAATATCATTTGTCGAGTCGGGCTGCCTCACGCCATTATTTCTGACAATGACACGCAATTTGCTTCTCGACAAATCGTCAGCTTTTTGTCAAGATTGGGTATTCACAATAATTTCACTTCAGTTAGTCACCCGACTAGTAATGGATTGGCTGAGGTGACAAACCGAACAATAGTAAATGGCTTGAGAAAAAAATTCATGAAAACCAGAAAGATTGGTCGGACATGCTCAAGGAAATTCTTTGGGCATACAGGACGACACCTCGAGAATCTACACAATAATGTCCTTACTCGTTGGTGTATGGCATGGAGGCGGTTACTCCTTTGGAACTTGTAACTTCTTCCTTTCGTATTGATTCATATGATGAGAATAATAATGATGCAACAAGGACAACATATCTCGAATTACTCCCAGAAAATTGAGAAAAAGCTCAGGTTCGAATCATGGAATATCAAAGAAGATTTAAGAAAGCCTTCGACAAAACTGTTGCCCCAAACTATTTTCAACAATGTGATCTGGTCCTACGGAATATCGAAGCAACATGGAAGAAAGTTGGCAAATTAGATGCTGCATGGGAAGGGCCATTTCGAGTTGTACGATCTTACTATAATAAAAACTATGACAGGACGTGAAGTTCCGAGATCATGGAACGCAAGACACTTGCGTAAATTTTACTTGTAAATTTCCTTTAAATAATTGGTCTATTAATGACATTGTATCTTCCTGCAAGATTTTAATGAAAATATTTTTTCATTATGATATGAATGTTATCATATAATTTCGTCAACATAATAATATAAAAAATGTGTTGATAATATTATAAATATTCTTATAATACAATCCAAAATAATTGTCGAAAAATTATAAAATAGGCACAGGATTGATTATCGAACAAAATTATTATTGAAAAACTATAAAGTAGACAACTATCCAATGTTGTTATTGTCGAAAAATATATATACAGTAGACACAACATTGTTGTCGAAAAATTATAAAGTAGACACAAAATTATTGTCAAGAAATGATAAAGTAGATAGGGTCATTATTGAAAAATTATAAAGTAGACAATTATCCGATGTTATTATTGTCGAAAAGAAAATTATAAAGTAAATAATTGGGCGAAAATGTGTCGTTCAAAAATACTAATTCTAAGAATCGCCTCTCTTGCAATCCCCACCAAAGGGTATCATTTGGGAACTTCATCATCTCGAATGGTTCTCTTTATATACCTCTTTGGTGGAAATTATAAGCCAAACGTTCTTAAGAATAAGTATTTGATTAAGCGAGAACATAACGCTTATATAAATATTTAGATCTTCTTATTATAATTGATGTGGTACTAATATTTTTGTCTGGAATATCATACTGAAGCATTAATTGATGCACAAATTATAAGATATATTAAATGTTATTACAACTTTCGAGGCATCTTTAATGCTGCACATTTTATGAAGTAGTTTATCGAAAATATAAGTTCATATTCGAGGTTGTATACTAAATTTTGAAATGTAAATATGATCGCATGGCAGACCTATACTTATCAATTATACTTATGTATATTGAACGAACAATCCTGACATATGAAAACTCGAGGTCTCTTCGCAGACCTCGAACTGTGTACATGGTCGCATTGCTGACTTATGTACACCAAGTCAAATTATAACTTTAATACTCGAATGGTCACAATACTAAAGTATAATAATAAGACCTTGAAGAAAGAAAGAACAATGAAATAATAAAGTATAATAAATAGAAAAAATGATGACACAATTTAGATAAAAGTACTTTCATTAAACGAGATAAAGAGATATTCCCACATATCGGGAATATAGCTCGAATGAAATAAAAATATATACTTTGTCGAAAAAATAAAAAATCTAATTAAAAAAATTCAAAGAAGCAGAAGAAGTTGTCGATCCTTGAATGGACGTCGCCAATCAAGACTCAGAAGGATTTTTCTATAGGGAAGTAAAGAAATAATGGTTAAGAATTCGACAATTAAAGAATTTGAAAATGTATAAATTTGATAAGTTACATACCTCTACAACGTCGGGAGTACTCAAATCGCCTGTCGACGGAATGGCCTCTTCTGGTACATTGACATCTATAGGCCATTTCGTTGGATCCCAATGGTACACAATTCTAGTAGGATCGTGACTATGGATCTTAGGCTTCTTCTCGATTGGCTTCCCTTCTGTGTTGAATAATTTATCCTTATCTTCGTCCCCGATGAAAGATGACATGTCAGAAGGGATGGCCGACTCCCGAGTTACTGAAGCGAAACCCATCTATTTGGGAGTGAATGGATAGAGCTTCGTCAGTTTATAGAGTTCACAGACAGCGAACTGAGCAGCATACTTGAAAGAGTTACGGCCCAGGAACTTCTTTATCGAACTGGAGGAAGCTTCTGAAAGTTGCGCCCTCAACTTATCCGAAGCCTCCCTTTCGATAACAAGGTCACTCTCAGTTTGAGTAACCTTATCCTTAATTTTGGCAATAACAGCTTCCATCTTAGTTGCTCGAGCTTCAGCAGCAGCTGCTCATTGCAAGGCCTCATCGACAGCTTTGGCTGATTTTTCTTTTATTTTTTGGGTCTGCTCCTTTATTTGTGTGTTCTCACCTTTGAGCAGACCCAAGTCTCAGTTTAGTCCAGCCACCTAACCTCTCCAATAATCCCTCTCGACGATGGCTTTCGAGACATCATTGGACTGGATCTTTGGGAAGGTAACCTTCCCATCATGAGCCGCGTAGTCATCTCGTATGCGTCCCATTAGAGAAAAGGCTTCGAAGATATTTTCCATGGCAGTGGTGAATGTCGCGAGGACATCCTCGATATTGCGGGCGAAATATGGCGGCTCGACAACGCGAACCGCCTCTCGAGCAATACGGCATAAGAGAGCTAGCTAAGAAAGGGATGGTCCACGGGTTACCCGATATGGACTACTCAAGACCATTTTGTGAAGGATGTGTACTCAGCAAGCAAGCAAGAAGTTTATTCCTAAGGTAAGATATCGTGCAAAGAATATTCTCAAGTTGATATACATAGACATATGTGATCTGATCACACCAAGTCATTTGGAGGAAAGAGGTATTTCATTACTTTCATTGATGACTACATAAGAAAGACATGGGTGTATTTTCTTAAAAGAGAAATCTGAAGCACTTGAAACTTTTAAGAAGTTCAAGATGATGATTGAGAATAGGACATGCTATTATATTAAGGCGTTGCAGTCAGATAGAGGTGGTGAATATATATCAACTACCTTCACAAACTTTTATGAATAATAAGGAATCAAGAAATATTTGACTGCACCCTACTCACCTCAACAAAACGGTGTAGCAGAAAGGAAGAATCAGACCATTCTTGATATGATTTGGTCAATGTTGAAAAGCAAGAACATACCAAAAGAATTTTGGACGGAAGCGGTGCAATACGCCGTATATGTGCAAAATCGATGTCCACATGCGAAATTAACAAATCAAACACCACAACAAGCTTAGAGCGGGATCAAACCAACTGTATCACATCTCAAGATATTCAGTAGTGTGGCCTACATGTACGTACTGGATCAAAGAAGAAAAAAGTTGGATGATAAAAGCAAAAAATATGTGTTAATCGGGTATGATGAGAAGGCGAAGGCTTTCAGGTTATTCGACCCGAATGAAAAGTAAGTGATTGTAAGCAGAGATGTGAATTTGAATGAAGAAAGCACATAGAACTGAGAGTCCATGAAAGAGATGCCTCAAGAAAAGGAGAAGGAAGCTCCAACAATTATAACAACTACACCGCCAATTACTCAAGCCGATGCGCCTTCATCCGACGATGATGAATGAAGAGAACCGAGAATGAGAAATTTGCAAGACCTATACAAATCAACAAGTGAGGTGCACTTGGTATGTCTATTAGTGGATGCTGATAACATCACATTTGAACAAGCCATTAGAGATAAGAAATGGCAATCTGCGATGGATGAAGAGATCGCCGCTATTGAAAAGAATAGCACTTGGGAGCTGATAGAGTTTCCAGAAGGTCATCAACTCATAGGAGTTAAATGGATATAAAAAAAGAAGATAAATGCCCAAGGGAGAATAAAGAGGTACAAGGCGAGACTCATAGCAAAAGAGTATCGACAAAAGGCTAGCATCGACTATGATGAAATCTTTGCTCCGGTTGTAAGAATGGAGATAATTTGACTTCTTATATCGCAAGTGGCTCAATTCAAGTGGCCAATCTATCAAATGGATGTGAAATCGATATTTTTGAATGGCATATTTGAAGAAGAAGTATATGTGAAGCAACCATCAGGGTACATGAAAGACGGAAAGGAGATAAATGTGCTAAAATTGAAGAAGATGCTCTATGTCCAGAAGCAAGTGCCTCAAGCATGGAATACCCGAATCGACTCATATCTCAAGAAGAACGGGTTTGTGCAATGTCCATACAAACATGCATTGTATGTGAAGAAAAATGAAGGTAATTTATTATATGTCGCTTTGTATGTTGACGATCTCATATTTATGAGGAATAATGAGAAAATAATAAAAAAATTTAAAGAGGTCATGACTCGAAAATTCAAGATGACAGATTTGGGGTTAATGAAATATTTTCTTGGACTACAATTAGACAAGATAAAAAAGGAATATTTGTGTCTCAAGAAGCATATGCGAAAGATATTCTAAAGAAGAATAAGATGAATGATTATAACCCCATATCAACACCAATGAAGCTCGGTGAAAAACTCTCTAAGTTTGAGAGAGGAGGTCGATCAGATGTCAGCAAAATCGAAGCTTAGTTGGAAGCTTGCGGTATCTAACATGCACAAGACCTAACATTTCATATAGTGTCGGCGTGGTGAGCCAATTCATGGAAGACCCAAAATATTCGCATTGGAAAGCAATTAAGAGAATTTTACGATACATCAAAGGAACAGAGACACAGATTATTTTATTCAAAATCAAATGAATACAAATTGATGGGCTACTCGAATAGTGATTGGTACGGAAATGTAGATGACCGGAAGAGCGCTTTAGGTTATATATTCTATTTAGGAGACATGGCATTTACGTCGGTCTCTAAGAAGTAGCCAATAGTAATATTGTCGACATGCGAAGCAGAGTACGTAGCAGCATCATGGTGTGTTGGACACGCAATTTGGTTGAGGAATCTGCTATGCGAGTTAAAACTTCCGCAATATGAGGCAACCAAAATTTAAATCGATAATAAATCAGCGATTGAGTTAGCAAAGAATCCAATGTATCACAAGTGAAGCAAACACATAGATGGCCATTTTTATTTCATTTGAGAACATGTCAAGAATGGAGATGTAGTCGTGATTAAGCTGCAGATATTTTCATGAAAGCTCTGCCAATAGAATTTTTAAACAACTGCAAAACAAAGATCGGGATGATAGATGAAAGAGATTTGAGTATAAGAGAGGAATTTATTAAATAAACAAATTAAGTGTGAAAGAGAAAGTTTGAAGTCAAACTTGATGTCTGCGGACTTCAAAAAAAAAAAAAGATGAGTTGTATAACTAATGAGATGTAATGAGTGGTATTGAGTTGTAACATGAGTGGTATTGAGTTGTAAAGTCGGTAATGAGATTAAAAAATTTAACCAACTTGCACCCTTATAAATAGAAGGGTTATGTTATGTATTAAAAGAGGTAATCGATGAGATGAATTTATGAGATTTTGATTAAGTTTTCTCTCTCCATTTTATTACAATTTCTATTTAAAAGGTTATTTATTTCCAACAAAAACAAAGACACTATTCTTTGAAATATAGGAAAAAAAACCAATAACAGACAACCAAAAGTATATTTTACTACATCTGATCCTTGTTCTTATCTACGTTTGAGCAAGCTTTTAGAAAAATAAACAATATAGAAAGAACCTTGAAAATCTTTGGTGATATCAACTGCTATTTTTGTGCACCTGATTATTTTGTCTTTTGGGAAAGAAAACAAATAAACCATCATCCGAAAGTTGGTACTTTTCTATACATTATAGAAGCTATGAATTTAGTAAACAAATATTAGCTTCCACATATTTTTTGAGGAAGATGCTTCAGTGAAGAAGATGCTTCAGCTTTCCCTTTTCATTGTTGTTCTGTCAACAAACCTGCTTATCATGAATGAACAACAATAAATAGATTTTTGAACCAGACGATTCAATTTGTTATGTAGTAATATGTAATATAGCCCTTTAAACTTAAATCACCAAAATATTACCTAAATTAGTGCAAGTTTCAAAACATCCGATGCCCCATCAACCACAACTTGATAACCAAATTCCATTTGAAAATGGAATAATAAACAAAATCCACTGAAAATGGCAAAAATTCAGTGGTATAATGTGCAATATTCTACTATAGTTCTACGTTAAACTAAATTGAAGATCAACACATTCCACTTTAACGCCAGCCTCACTTCATTGAATGAGAAAAGCACGATCAATTAAATACAAAAATATCTTACTCTAATTCGCACCAGAGCAACATGTTAAAGAAATAAAATTCGTCTTCTTATCGAGGGACAAAAGCAACACACTCTATGTCATCAGGCAAAAACCCGACTCCTCGGTGGGATAGTAGTCGTAGACTCGTAGTCACCTTGGCTTTAGGCAGTGCCTGCCTGTTGTGCTCTACCACATAATTTATGCAAGAGTGCTTCCGGGAGAGTTCCTGAGAAAGGAAGATATCGCATCTAAGCGAGTAATTAGAAAAAATAAATTAATTCAAGTGATGAACTTGCCATCTCCGGCGTGTCGATGAACTTGGCATCCCTGGCAGCGACGAGGATGTTCCAGGTGAGGGTGATCTCAAAGCCCGGCAGTGACGACATGACCATTGATGGCGCTGATGATGGTGTTCTTGACGTCGCCACTGGAGACAGACTCGATCTCGGTGAGACTGACGCTGGAGCATAAGGCGCGAGGATCAGCACAAGAGAGTGAGGACTGAGGAACCGGACGGAGGGGTGAAAGTCAAAATGGCTAGACGATGAAGGCCAAGGACCCTTTCTCCCTTAGGGCTGACCACGAGCTGAGCTAAACCGAACCGAGTTAAAATCGAGCCGAGCTGAAATTGAGCTGAGCTGAAATCGAGCCGAGCTGACTCGAATACGAGTCGATCTCGAGCTCCATACGAGCTCAATTGTTATAATTTTTATACTTATTTTAATATAATATAAATAATTAGAGTTGATATAACTAATATTTTATTAATTTTATAATAAAATTTTAAAAAATAATTAATATTTTTACATTATCATCATAATTATAACATAAATAAATATATTCTTCTCACTTTTAAAAATATATTAATTAATTTATCTATATTTTATTGATTTTAAAATAGTAATGAGCTATTAACGAGTCAAACCGAGATAAACCATTGAAAACAGTAACAAACTCGAACTCGAGCCGAGCCATGAAAATATCGAGTCGAACTCGAGCGAGGCTTGAGCCGCGAGCTTTTTGTGGAGAGCTACTACTCTCCCTTTCTCTCTTCGTTGGGAAAAGAACGCTAGAATGGGTATATCGCTGAGTAGAAAGAGAATGGGTAAGGGAGGGGAGCGATAAGAATGAAAACATTATTGTGTTGCTCCAAAATGCATTCAAGAAAATGTGTAACTTTTAGTATAATAGATACAAATAAAACTGATTCAATGATTCAGCACTGAAATTATAAAAATAAGAGCATAACCAATCTCACGATATATTCTTTATGCAACCTTCATTCATTGCAATTGTGAAACCATTTATCCCTTTCAAACTATGTTGCACGGGTGCGGGGATATGGAAATTTTCAAAATACTAAGATACGGCTATAGTATTATATAATAAATTTATTTATAAAATAAATATAAAAAATAAAAACAACATAATAAAAAATTAAAAGCAAAGATATTTAGAAGTATAATATATATAACCCAAAATGAGCTATAGCACAAACCACACGGTGGTGTAGTGGTAGAGCCCCTCCTGCCTCTTTAGTTTTGAAATATTTATTCCGAATTAATGGGATATTTTGTGGCATCTCTTGTGCGGCTATACATGTGGCAACTTATACCCAATCAAAAACCTACTAATAATGAGTATGAAACGCACCAAAACGGGTCTGAAGCCATATCAAACGTGCTTATACGCTCCGATACGCCAGCTGGAGTATCCGGTGCGAATCGCACGCGAATCCATATCGGATACGTATCCGATACAGGGTGCGGCGACTTTGGGCCGAATCTGGGCTACCTAGCTTTCAAAGTATACTCTCATCCGTTATGCGATGCACAAATCTAGATGCAAATCAAAAGGATATAAATAAATTGTCGATGTGTCTCTTCCGGGAGGCCAAGGCTTCTCCCCTTTTTAGGGTAGGTTATTTACTTAGCAGTCTCTAAATCAAATATTGTATTAATGTTGGCAGTGAGCAGTAAAAACACTGGATACATCCAATATCGAAATATAGATGGTGGGAAAATTTCATAAAGCACCAAAAAATCATTTTTATTAACAGAGGGTCAAACACCTCTTAAAATTTTCACAAAGGGCCAAGGGCGCAAGTATTATTTGCGCCCCTAAGTGTTTCTCTGATTCTTAGGTACTTTTGCCTAGTTTTTACAGGTGTGGGGTCTAGTAGTCGTTGACCAACTTTAGGGGCGCAAGTATTTCTTAGGAGCGTAAATAATAGTTGTGTCCCTAAAGTACACAGTTCCAATCCGTAACTTGTGGTCTCACATTCTCCAAAAAACCCTATTTCTACATTTCTCTCTCAACTCACCCCTATTTTTTACCCTTTCTCTCTCAAAATTTTCTCCACAAACCCTAAACCATAATTTCACACTCCCCTAAAAACTCACCTAGATAATGTTTACTGTTAGTTTTTATACCGAGGATCTATTCAAAACGAGCCACATGATGTTCATTACTCGAAAAAAACTACCGATAATTTTACGGTGCATACCGACATAATACTCGCTAAATTGGAGATCTATCTCTATCGTTGGATGGGACTTTTGAGTTCAGCACATGGTTTAGAGATATCGACGAGGTTTAATGTCATATTATAACTTACTCCGATAATGTTTTATATCGAGTTATAACTTTTGAGTAATGATACTTAAAGACTTATGGTTAACCATTCGGTCCAACCGGGTATTTTTGCAATGATTGAATTGTATATTGAGCTTAAAGCCCGTTGGAATACACCAAATGAAGATTTTGTGAGTGGTAGTCGAGGTCATAAAACCTCAAACGCATATGTTGAGCCAATATCAAGTACAATGCCCGATGCATCATTTGGTACAAATAGAAATTAATCGGTCCAAGAAGAAAAAAATAATATTGAGGATTTAGATTTTAATATTGGATTGGATGACATTAATTTCGAGGAACGGGTTGAGAAGTTAGTAAGTCAATATACAACTCCAATTGAAAATACATGTGGTAATGATGGTTTCATGAATATGGATTTCACACCTTTCGAAGATCCGAATTATAATTTGGAAGAGGAATTGTACGAGACCATGACATCATGATCATTAAGAGACCGATCGGATTCACATCCTGTTGCTTCGTGGAAATAATATTAATGCGATCGTCGATATAATTCGTGATTGTAATTACTTCAATGATGATGGGTATGTCACAGAAGATGGTTTGGCACTAGGATAGTGTTTCTGGTCAAAGGATCATCTCAAATGGGTTGTGCATGATTTTCACATCAAAACGAACTGCACAGTTAAGAAAAGGTAGTTAAACAAAAGTGTGTATACGATCGAATGCACCAACTAAAATTGTCATTATAGGTTATATGCATCGAGAAGACTAAGTGATGATGCTTTCATAATTAATACAAGACAAGGTCGTCATGAATGTGTTATGTCGGAGGATAGATTGGAGCCACTTAACGTCCCCATTCATGGTTTCTTTAATCCGAGAAAATATAAAAGGTAATGTTTGGTTTACTATAAAGGACATCAAGGTTGTAATCGAGCAGAGATATAGTTTCAAGACACCATACCTGAAGTGTTGACGGGTAAAGAAGGTCACAATTGCACAATTATTCAGAAGATAGAGACAAACTTATGATTTAATCATGTCATTGCTCCATATCATATAAAGAACAAATTCAGATATAGTGATTAAGTGGTTTACCGCACTGATAAATGACCTTAATAAAAGATTATTCTAAGCAGTGTGTCAGGCATACGGTCCAGCAATAGAGGTCTTCAAACACTGCAAACCCGTCATAGAAAATGATGGTACATATTTATTTGAAAGGTATAAAGAGAAGATGTTAGTTACATGTGGCTTCGATGCGGAGGATCAGTTGGTGCCCTCGCATTCGCCTTGGTTGACACTGAGAATAACAATTTTGGGAGGATTTTATGAAATTTGTGCATAGGGAAGTGGTTGGATCACGAGTTGTGACGATACTCTCAGATCGTCACAAGAGTATCTTGCGGGTTTTCAGTCAGCCAAATCTAGGATGGAGTACTTAAAATGGATAGGCATTCCATCGATATTGTTCAAGATATATATATCAAAAATTCACAAAAGACTATGAATAAAAAGTTAACAACGATTTTAAGGCAAGCAATTAAATAAAATCATAAGAACAAATTTCTCACGAGGCTCGGCCGTATTCATGAAAATGCCCCGACGCGACAATATGACTTAAGGATATCAGTAGAGACCCTAACGATATCGATAGGAACAATCAACCGCGATATGATTTGTGAGCTCTTTCATTCAATGAGGAAGGTCATATATTGGGCGTGATTATAAAAAATAGACCGAAGTCCCTTAATAATATCAAAGAAGCATGTGAGTTATCCGTAATTTCGCTTGTTGAAATAATATTTTACAAGTCGGTAAAATATTTTGCTGAGAGAAGGATAAATGCTAAAATAGCGTTTCAACAATGATTTCTATTCTTCCCCAAAATCCAAGCTCTATTGGAGGAGAGGAGATTAAGAGGAAATACAGATACGGTGAGAGCATACCAGAATGAGCGAACATATGAGATTCAAACGGGTCAAAAATTTGTGGGCAATAAAATTAAAGAAAACCGAATACATACGGGTTCAGATAAAAGTATCCAGAGGTACATATACTTGTCAACTATCACTGAGGAGTCTTGCTATTGACAGCTTGGAAAGGCTTGAGAAACGAGTTAAAGAGGTTGATCATTAGATCTTTTAAAGATTAATGTTTAATATCATAAATCTGGTATGGTTTATGTCAAAGCTTTTTGTCTTTTTAATAGTATCTTCGAATGTTCTTTCTTTTGTTCCTTGCTGAACTCATGTAGGTACAAGGCCAAGCAGCTATACATAGATGCAATGCCACCATAAACATGAAACAGGATGAATTTCCAATGTATCCAGCTGTTATAAATGATGTTAAATTGCACAATCACGTAGAAGAAATTGCTTAGTCTCTTCTTGGTCCTGATAAATTGGAAAAGGGGGAGAAAGTCATGGCTGGGGAAGATTTCGCATTCTACCAGAAGCTGGTACCAGGCATCATGTTTGATATTGGAATAAAGAGCGAGGAGGTTGGATCTGTGCACCCTGTTCATTCACCTTATTTCGTAGTTGATGAGGATGTGCTTCCTATTGGAGCTGCACTTCATACTGCCATTGCGGAGTCATACGTTCATCATGGTGCTCTCCTCAATACTTCATGACATAGATTAGATACTGATGTTGGAAATAACAAGTTCCTTGTAAGGATTTGAGTCATCTCCTGTCCGTAAAGAACTCCTTGGATGATTTGCGAAAATTACATACCTACATGTTGGTTCTTACTATTTGCTACCGAAATTAAGCAGCATGGTAAGATGCCTGATTGTGGTATGAAATTAAAATAAATATTCTACTTTTGTTATCTATGAAAATATTTAATTAGCCCCAGAGGCGAATGCAGTGACTTCTGAGCTGAATATTAAAGCAATGTTTCAAATTTCCTGGAGTAACAAAATTGTTATTGTGATATCAACTGTAATAAAGAATTGATTGTGGTTTCAACGTACTGATGCTTGTTTATCAAAGAGGGGCAAACGTTTCCTGCTTTCTTTGACATTTCTTAACCTCTGCGAAGTTATGACAGTTCCGTTGCTCTAGTGTACTCAGTACTCTGGGAACAGACAGTTCCGCTGCTCTGGGGAATGTTCGGTGTTCCCTTCCAAAATGGGATGCAGAGATTGAATGAAAATTCTATTCATTTTTGTCATCTTAGTTCCTCTCTTTTCTCCTTTCCCTTTCCTTTTCTCTAGGCAAACATAATTCGATCACTCGTCCCCTTCCTCTTGTCTTTTCTGTTTTTAAGAAACGATTCTCAATAATAATTTCGCTGGTTCTTTTTTGGAATTCCCACTTATAGCAAATATCTACTTATGACAAAATAGTTCGTCCAGATATATATACGATTTGGATTAAGATCGCAAATTTGGCTTAAGCGTTGATTTCGAGTCTGGACGAACTGTTGTTTTAAGAAATGAACATTTACGTATGAATGATAAAAAAGAAAGAGTAAGATTAAGATGCATTGGTAGTTTGAGGCTTAATGTCTCTTGTTCTTCCCTTCTGGTCCTCCAGAGTTGTACTTTCAAGTTCATAAACAAAAATTTTCTAGATGTTTCTATATGAGAAAAATAGTACACGTATAAAAAACTATAGATTTGGAAAATCCTGTACATTGAATAGATTGACGGCAATAATGAAATGCAAGGAGCGCAGCGGTGAGGTTTAAGCGTAAAGCGGGGTTGGCATCCTTTTTCCCATCTCTTCCTGCGTAAGGTCATGTTCGTTTGCATCTCATCGCATGTCATGGTACTTTTCCTCATGTGTGATCGGCAGTCATTTGAACGGATGTCATGGGACTTTTCCTCGTGTGTTCGGCAGTCATTTGAACGGATATGGAATTGGGGTAAAACCCATCAACATTATTTTTTAAGTGTCGTTTTATTATTTTTGAGTGGGAAATAAAATCTTTGATCCAACTTAATTTTTTCTTTATGGAACTAAAAAAATAGACTTACATGGATTTAGAGGTGTTAATGAGTTGGGTCGGGTCGGATCGGATTCGGATCGAATTATATTATTTTATTATTTTCTTTATCCGATTCGAACCCGATCAGAATAAATTTGGGTCAAAATATCTTAAACCATATCCGACCTGACCGGGCCACGGATCAATCCAACCCGACCTGTGTAAAATAATTAAATATTTATGAATTATTTTTATATAATTTTAAGTAATTAAATATTAATTAATTTGTAATTAATCTTAATTAGTATATATTTAAGATTTAATTAGTACTTAATCATAAAATCAATTCAAAAAACATAATTAATCGGGTCAGGTCGGTTGACCCGAACTCGACCCGACTCAATTCAGATCAAAAAATTTAAATTCATATCCGACTCATTTATTTTCAGATCATGTCGAATTGAGTTAACCTGTCGGATCAGATCCCATACTCAAGGGAACCATACCCTCAAATGAAGGATCCGCCAAACGGACCCTAAGCTGTCCCCTTTCCATTCTTTCGTTCTATGAATCCTCCCTTCCCTACTCCGATCAAAGGCACTTCTGGATCAAGCCTTTTTCTGTTTAATTGGAGAGCTATGATGAAGTATATGATGATCTGCATCACAACGATCGCTATAAAGACGTGATTCTTGTGGACATAAATCGGGCATCAATCTTGGTAAAGAAGGGTACATACATGCTGTCAAGTTTGAAATGCATTTTCTTACTAAAAGAACAGGTAATTTGGTGAATGTCATCATTGATAGCATCATCGATATTATTAATGTGCACCATAAGTCTGATGCATGTTAAATGACTTATGATGTATATTAAACTTATGATAAACATTAGATATTTATGCTGCATATTAAACTTATAATGCATATTAAAATAATTTATTATTATTCACAATAGAGAACGTCTTATTATACATACTAGGTTTTGCCCTCCCCGCCTTCGCGACGGGGTTGTACGCTCATAGGGGTAGATATCAATTTATTTGACACTAATGTTTTGACAATGTGTTGATGCTCAACCTATAAAAATGATTGCAAAATTCATTACATAGTATGATAAGATGAGATTGTTAAAGTAAGCTTTTTTGTGGGGGTAATTGACACAGATTTTTTTGATAAATAAAATAAAAAATAGTTAAATGGTGTGATTTCAGTGAAAATGTGCACTAATAACCATACCGAAATTTTAAATTCCCGAACTTAAAACTCAGTCCCAATTTTTTATCAAAATTTTGATGTTATGATTATATATATTTGTGAAATTTTTTCAAACACTTCAACATAGTCCATGTCACATATATATTTGTCAGAAAATTAACACACAAGGTCCAACTGTAAAATGGGTACAATCTGTAGATACTAGTATTTTATTTTGTATGCAATTCATGAATTTAATATGACAAATATATTTTATAAATTATTTTCTTATTTTTATTGCACAAATAGTATAATAAAATATTAATATTTTAATAACAAAACAAAATATGAAAATTTCACGAATAGTGCAAAAAATACCATATTATTTGTAAAATTCAGCAAAATCAGAAATAAGACAGAAATATAGGCAAAAGTATTCGAAAAATCTTGCTAATTAGTGTTGAATTAAGCAAATATTAAATCAAGAGGAAAGCGACAATAAAAGTAAATGAAAAATGAGAAAGATCACAACGCGAGGAATTCACTGCAAGGTACCACCTCTCGGAACCCTCACCATTAGCCTCTATCTCTCTCGCACGCTCTCAAAAGTTAAAAACTCTATTTTGGAGGTGGCGTGGGAGATGGAAGAGAGATTTCATTTTAGTGTATATAAATAAGAGATATTGGCATTATTTATAGGATATGCCATAGACAGGGGAATTGAAGTCCTTGGGCCTCTTGTAGTGTTAAGAAAGAATAGCCCGATAAGACCTAGAATGCAGTAGGAAGTGGGCCCAGAAGGCCGATATAGAAATTTAGGAGCCAACCATCAGGGCATTCCCCCTCTCACCAACATAGGCCTTGGGTCTATGTTGGATAATGATTCACCATTATTTGTTTCAAGTTTAACATTGATTTTCAGTCGGTTTTACTTCTAATTTACTTATTTCCTTTAACAACGACATATTTCCGTTGAGATAAAAATAAATCTTTGCTTAATGGTAAATATGAAAGTTATCCTAAGTCTTTAATATTAAATTTCCTTTTTAGATATTTTTTAAACTTTTTAATTTCCTCATTGTTATTTCCGATTATGATAATATCATCGACATAAACAAGAATAATAATGGTAAATTTTTTAGAGTGTTTAATAAATATAGAGAAATCTGCACTATTTTTGACAAAGTTAATTTTCAAGAGTGAAAATTTTAATTTAGCATATCATGCTCCCGATGATTGTTTTAAACTATAAATTATCTTTTTTTAATTTACAAACTAAAGATGAGTTTGATATTTTTTTGTGACCGGATGGAAGAACCATATAACTTCTCATCCAATGTACATTTCAAATAAAGTCTATCCTAAGTTGGCAGCCATCAAAAATAAAATTCAAAATGTATTCATTTTTGCTAATGAAGCAAATATTTCTTGATAATAAAGACCATGAGTTTGAGTAAATGCTTTGGTTACTTACCTAGCCTTATACCTCTCAATTTCATCATAATTATATTTTATTTTATAAACCTATTTGTATCCCATGAGTTTTTTATTTTTTGATAATGAAATAATTTCTCAAATGTCATTTTTTTTCTAAAGCTTGGCGCTCCTCCTCCATTGCCTTGCACCAAACCAAACTTATTTTGGCTTCTTCAAATGTTGTCGGTTAACTTTGATTAGTGAGTTGTGTTAAAAAAAAGCTCAATATTGATGTGATATGTTATCATAAGAGATAAAATCTTGAATAGAATACATAACCTAATGGGATACATAATACCATAACAGAATGGGAGATTGAGTCTGTCATGTGGATCTCCTCAAATTAGCCTCTTGAGTCACTTCATTGCTTGATTCATTTTCCTCAATTTCTCCCGTTGAAGTTGTGCTTTTTTCCCATATTACGCGTGTTTCATCAAAATGCTCATCCTCCATTTGTCCATCATGTAATTATTTTTTTCTTGAGAAAAAAAACAAACACATTTGGAAATAACAAGCTATGCAACGGGAGATGGATTGCGGAAAAAAGACACAGAGATCTCTCTAAACGTGCATCAGGGGTATATTATGATTTTAGAATGCACATTTAGGGATTTTTAGTGATTGTGAGTTCTTATAGATTCTGATGGGCGCATAAATCTAATTTATAATTAAATCACGTAATTTTTGGTATAGTAATAATTCTGCATTTGATCTAGCAATACCAATTTTGATCAAAAGTACATATTTCATTCATATATGTAAAAAAAAAATCTTCAAACAAAAAAAAATACTAATGGGAGTACTTGATTTAGAGGCATTTAGTAATAACGAGGCCTGGAAAAAAAAAAACAAACGGCAAATTCTCTCAAAATGTTACTAATATATGTACGCTCTGAAGTACCTCAAATATTCCGTTGTGGTACATCTAATTTCTTTAAGGAGCACATAAACTAAGTAAATAAAATAAAAGGTAAAACATTAAATTCACATTCATATATATCCATTTTCCTTAGCATTAGCCATTAGCATACTCCAAATTATAACCAATTAGAAAAAAGAAATTACCGCAAATTAGGGTATGGATCATGTTAAAAGTCGTTAATTATTTTTTTGTTGTGTACTGAAGAAGATAAAAGGTTTGATTAATCCAAAATTGTACACAAATAATGTCAGCTTTCTTGGTCTGGCGTTTGTATTCGGTTTGTTCTCCTGAGCAAGGCTTGTAGAATATATGCTGAAATTTGGATCTATTTTAGGAGAATTGGGATTTTGAGAGCACTGATGGAACACAAAGGAGAAGTATATATTCCTCTCAAATATTGGATGATGGCACTTAGATGGTTGACCTTTGACTCTGCAAAATTGTCATTTTGATATTATAAAATATAAACAGCGTATTAGCTAGATATTCAGATGCATCTAGTATCCACCTGTGACAGTTCATTTTTTTTTTTCTTCTGTAGGAAAAAAGAATCGCAATGAGCTGCAGGCACGCCGTATATTTTTAGATTTTAGTTTTTTTTTCATTGGGTTCGAACGAATCTCAAAACAAATTTAATGGATAGCACGCTGCGTCGTGCATCGCAATATATGATATGAATTCTTCCATGGGAAGACTAAAGAGCTCATTGGTAGACGTCAAAAGAAGTTTCAAAATAAATATGATAATATTTCATACTCTGAAAAACTCAAAATGAAATTAAATGAATCATGAATGCTTTGTGAGATATTTGAAATGAATGCTTGCAGCTTTTGTGAATATTTGAAAATGGAAAATTAGCTCACAATTTGCTTCTCATCTCCCAGTAACGCAGCAAATGGACATCTCCATTACCTCTTCAATTAGCTTAAGACATCATTTGTTGAAACTTAAAAAGTTGAAAAACTCAAAATTTCATTACTATATAGTATACTGCAATATTTTGTCAATTGACGTATTATACAATTTTATATTTTATTTCCATTAACGAAATAATATTAGTTCATGGCAGGCAGGGAGACTCGGTTCTGCCAATTATATATACTTACAATTTGATTCAAGAAGAAATGGGATTTTGGGAGCACGTTGGAAAGACAAAAGTAGATGCATCTAGAATCCACCCGTGCTCATTTCTATTTTTTTAAAGCTTGCATGTGTCATTTTTTTATTCTGGAGGAAAATTTATGACTTGGCCCTCTTACTTTTGAGGACGAACGAAATTGCCTCTTAGTCTTCGTCTTTCAGGAACTTCCAATTTCGTCAGAAAATGTTTCTGAACTTTTAACTTTATTTATATACACTTGTTTAAAACCATATTAAGATAATGATACGAATAAAGTTATATTTAAAAATTTTAATTTTAGATACACTTGTTTAAAAAAAAAATAATCGCAATGTTCAATAATGCATATTTCTCATGGCTAGAGTTATAACATTTAAAATATAATTATCAAATTTAGGAAAAAATATTATACTGCCCACCGGCTAGAGATTTATAAGTCACGTTGCATCGTTGCATTGGCTTGCGTTTTTCTCTGTGTTGTATTGTCTTATGTATTTTCGTCATCCCAATCAGACGGTCTAGTAAATATAACGAAATTTATTTCATTTTTCGGTAATTTTAAAACTATTGAAACTTTTTTAATATATATACAATTCAGTGGCGTATTTACATGTGCAGATTTAATTTTTAAATTACTTATTGCTATAATTTTCAAAGCAATCATTATATCAAGTGAAAAATAATAAAATATTACATTCAAATGTTTTTTAGTTACATTAGTGTTCTCAGAACGTTGGATCCGAAGTATTATACGATCCGGTATGATCCAACTCAGAATTTTTAAAACATCTAATCTTACGAATTGATTCGTACATAATTATTAGAAGAGTAATCTGAAATAATTTCAAACTGTATCTAGTGTTCATTTGTACAGAAAAGATTTGAAAAACTATTTTGATTAGAAATAAAATCTGAAGGAAAAGAAAATAATTTTTCTTTTGCAAAAATAAAAGGAAACTATATCTTATTTGTACATATCTTCATCAAATGGATAAAAAAAATAAAATGTAATTTCTATTTGAAGCAAACCAATATAACAAAGCACACGTAGTGTACATACGATTCTATCTAAAACATCGCATACATGCCATTCTATCTAAAACAAACAGTGAAATTAATGAAAGCGATTGTGAAGAAGGAATGGCTTAGTGGATTTTTCACTTTTATTTTCCATCGAAAAAAAATATGTGTAAGCAATATATGAAAAAAACTTTCTACAATATTTATATTTAATATCAACCCAGACAGATGAAATCAAATTTAGGGAAAACAATTTTCTGGGCTGTTGTAACGAAAAACTAACAGACTGCGATTGCCTCGTAACGAGGATCAGTTCAATACTTAATAAATCGAACCCAACATCATGAAAATAAATAATGATACGAGTCCAATCCAACAAAAATACACGTCTCATCCAAATGGTCACTTTGCTAGCCTCCATCTCTCCTCCTCACTCTTTTGTTTTCGTTTCTACCCCTTTCTTCGTATCTTCTCCCGATTTGATTAAAAAAATAGTTATTTTTTTAAATATAAAATTTAGTCTCAATTAAATTTTCATATGAAATCATTTTGAACAATTCAGATTAATTATTTAAATTTGAGAATAAAAACATAATCTATATCATGAAGATGATTTGTACTATGCATGATATCATAACATATATTTATATATATAATGTTTTTATATATTTAATTCTTTTTTCTTGTATCCATGATTATTAAGAAAATGGTTTAAGTGAAAAAAAATTACAAAATCAGGACCTTTAACAACTGTTTTGTTAAGAAATCATTGCTAAGGGATTCAACAATGATTATTTAATAGAGACCGTTGCTGAAAGTAAGAATAAATTCAAAAAAGAAAAAGAACAGAGGAACGTTTAATATTCAAATCATTATACAATTAACAAGACTCCAATGGCCCAAGTGAAGTTTGAGCAGCAAATGTTGCTTATTAAAATGATACAGAGACAAAAACCATGAAAACATTTTAATTAGACAAATGGATAAATCCATCATCCAAACAGGAACATAAAGTAATAAGATGAAAATATAAGTAACATAATAAAAAAAATGAGTAGAAAGCTGACGTGAACATATTAAAATGTACCAGGAGCATTTTAATTTTGAATCATGAGGCAGGACACTCATCGTGAGTTTGGACCTGAAACAAATTGCGAAAATACAAATACTTTAGATGCACACCAATAAGATAAAAAGCTTGGAGAAGAATATAAAGCAGTCTCTTGCATTAATTTACCTTGGTTCAACTCTCTGCTTATATATGGTATAAATCCATTGTAGGGATATGCGAGATGAGGGGCCAATCCTCGCCATTTTCGCGCTTACATCTCTCTCGTAGGCCAAAACAATCCACAATTATCAACTTCTGCAGAGCAGTGAGGTGCTGAATTGACTGGGGAAGACACGTCAGGGGGGTGGATTTGATGTACAGATTTTTTAGAGATTTGAGTTCCCCCAACCACTCTGGCAATGCAAAAAGACGTGTACAATACAAAATTTGCAAAGACTCTAGAGCTGTGAGGTGCTGCATTGACTGGGGAAGACTGGTCAGGGTGGAAAATTCGATTTTTAGCTTTTTTAGAGATGGCAAAATAGTCTGAGAGGAGGCCCCTCCATCAGAGAAGTATAATCCATCCAGCAGCACCGTGTTGTCAATAATTAACTCCACAACTGATGGTAGCAGATGAGGTTGAATTCTAATTTTTGGGCAATTCGATAAGGTCAATGTTTGTAAATGAGGAAAGGCTGACTCATAAGTATCATTAGTTTCTTGTTCCTCACATCTGACCAACTTCATTGTTGTCAGCTCCTCTAGATTAGGCATATTCTCAATGATTAATTTAACTAGTACTGGAAAATAACCAGTAAAACTTCTCAGAGAATTCATTTTACATAAGCTTAAATACTTTAGGCAAGGCAGCTCAACTAGACGAGGAAGATGAGTACAATTCTCGAGACCATTCAGGTCAAGAGAGTCGAGGTAAGGGAAAGAGGACATGCTCATCTCCTCAAGCATCATCCATTTTGAATACTCTACCCCTGGATAATGGAACAGCATCAATTCCTTAATTGTAGGTGGCGGTTGAAGAGCCTCTAGCACAGCGACATCCCACTCTCTCTCTATTGTACCCCTTCTCCAGTACAGGGTTATGTCCTCTAGATCTTTCTTCTGCTTCAAAAGATTTGGCAGCACAGCTTCTTTTGGGTTACTCACATTATGCAGATCAGAGACCGAGAGACTACCACTGAGACAATCAAGATGTTCTAGCTCTGAGATGTGTGCATATTTGCTTCCCTTGCCTACAACAAAATTACTCAACCTTCGAAGTTTAGTTAGTTTACCAATACCAATAGGCATACCAGACAGTTTGCACCCATCTACATTTAGATTCTCTAGATTGACAAGCTTAGATATGCTTGAAGGAAGGGCCACAATTGATCTGCACTTCTTCAGATTCAAGACTTGCAAGTTTTGCAGATTACCTACAGAATCTGGTAAATATCTCAATGACTTACAACATGACAGGCCAAGGCTCTGAAGCCTTACAAGTTCTCCCAAGCCTCCTGGAAGCTCTCCTAGATTTTGACAGCCATGAACATTTAGAGTCTCTAGGTTGACAAGATTAGAGATGCTTGAAGGAAGGGCCACAATTGATCTGCACTTCTTCAGATTCAAGACTTGCAAGTTTTGCAGATTACCTACAGAATCTGGTAAATATCTCAATGACTCACAACGTGACAAGTCAAGGCTCTCAAGGCTTGTAAGATTTCCAATTGAAACGGGAATTTCCTCGAGACCTTCGCAATAACTTAAATTAATGATTTTTATGGACTCAAACGACCCCACAACATCATCTGGAAATCTTTTCAGTTCTTTGCACCCATAAAAAATTAACAATCGGATATTTACTAATTGTCCAATCGAATTTGGAATACTCTTAATTTTTGTGGACCATATAATCAAGTTTTGAAGACTTTTGCATTGACCAATTGATCCGTAAACTTTCAAGGTCCCAACAATCACGTAGTTCTAGTGTTCTTAGGCCAATAACTCTTCCAATAGATTCTGGTAACTTTCCTAGATTATAACATTTTTTTAGATGCAATGACTGCAAGCTCCACAAGGCACAAAAATCAATTGGAATTTCAGTGAACCCGCAATCCGAAAAACAAACATATCTTAAATGAATTAGTTTCCTTGATGAGAAGGTAAAACTTACTAAATATTTCACATTAAGTGAACGTAATCTTTTTGCCTTAGAAATCATATCAGCAAAATTACTTCCTTCAATACGGAGTGCACGAAGCTTTTTAGTAATGCTTGGTTCGATCTTTCCTGAACATTCAATCAAAGACAGAAATCTACAGTTGATATTAAATTTTTCTGCTATATCCATATCATTTATGGCCAAAATCTCATGACTACCAATAGATCGAGCTAGATCATGAACCAAGTCATGCATCTGGCATGTCACTTCGCCATTAATGTCTTCCACTACATTTTGGAGAAAAGACATTTGTACTAGGTGATTAAAGTGCTCGTGTCCCTTTGCCTCTACTGCCCCCGTACTGTCAGGTAAGGAAATAAAGCCATGAGCTATCCACTGGCCGATGAGTTCTAGTTTATTGATACTCTGACCTTTCGGGAAGATTGAACAGTAGGTAAAACACTCTTTCAAGGATGATGGCAAATGCATGTAACTCAATTTTAGTGATCTAATAACTTGATCTCCACCATTGCTCATCTCCCAGATATCACTATCTCTTACACTGCACCACTCCTCAATGCTATTCTTGGATCGCATGATGCTCCCTAAAGCTTTCAAGGCTAAGGGTACTCCTGCACATCTCTTCATTATTACTTTTGCAATTTCTAAGATTTGAGAGTGCACTTCGTTCTCAGATATTTTTGCTCTTTGTTTAAACAAATCCCATGAAGAATCTTCTGACAAACCCTCCAATTTGAAACAAAAAGCAGCATCCATTATTTCAGAAACATCCATATCTCGTGATGTCACGATAATTTTACTTCCATATGCGCCATATTTTAAAATAGATTTTAACTTGTCCCAGTTTTCTTCACAATTCTTACTCCATACATCATCCAAGACGAGCAGAAACTTTTTTCCACTTAACTTACTCCTTAGCTTTTCACCAAATGAGTCCAAATTCTCAGAGTCACATTTGTTTTCAAATCTCAAATCGATCATTTGTCTCACAATTCTTTTAAAATCGAACACTTCAGATACATAAACCCACATTTTCAAATCAAAATGTCGGTTCAACTCCACATTATTGTAGACTAGTTGTGCAAGGGTGGTCTTTCCTAGCCCACCCAACCCAACAATTGAAATTACAGGAACATTTTCATGACCATCTTTCTGCATTAACCGGCTTATAATCTCCTCTTTTTCACGGTCCCTTCCACATATTGCACTTTCATCAATAATAGACCATGACTCCGTGTAATTCGTATTATTCTCACTATACTTAATGATCTTACTTTCCAAATGGAACTTGACCCTTTCAGCTGCTATTGCAGCTAGATTTCTGTTTATCAACTTAAGCTCGTGGGCCACCTTTGACCGTTTCACTAGGTTTAATTTTGACAAAAAGTTGTTGCTAACTCTGCTTGTCTGACCTCGTGAGTCATACTTTTGCCTCTGGGCCTCCAAATACAACTTGTCTAAAAGGTCATCAGCATCATACACATTATCTTTGAGCTTCCTTAACCAATTGTAAACTTGCTTGTGTGTTATACAACACTCTTCTGCATCTTCTAACACGTCTTTGACAGTTGATATAGTGCTTTTGAATGCCTTGAGATCTGTCTCCAGACCCCATAACAAGCTAAACTCATTTAGAAGTGGCGACCCCAACTTATCACATAAGGATTTTACAAGTGCTGACGCAACGACAGTACCAACCATTCTTATTGAGATAGAACTGAAATTAAAATATATAAAGTTATTAGCGCAGGTGAGTATACTATAGTATGGAAAGAAAAAGTGATAAATCAGAGAGATAAAACAAACTGAATACTAATTTCTGCGAAAAATTTAGTATTTTAATTTAAAAAGAAAAGCTCCTTTCTAGGAGCATTTCTATAAGCCCAAGCTGTTGAATATTAATTGATACAAAGCTAGAGTCTGAATATTTCAAATTTAAAGATCTAAATGTATTTTTTATGTACTTGAGTTAATGATTTTCTTATTTACTCGCAGAATAAGGCATGAAGATGAGTCATGAGTTGTGGTAGGTTTCTATATTTATTTTTTGTTGTTGCGGGGTATTATAATCAAGTTGAACAGAATTATGCAGTTAATATTATCCTTAACTTCGTTAGAGAATGAAAGATATTTTTATTTGATAATATGACTAGTGATCCTCATATAGATTCACTAATTAGTGTATATGAGGAGAATAATCAAGTTAATACTGGAGTGGATGAGTCATGCTCAGAGTCAAGTAACGAGCAAGAACAGAGTCAAGCTCTCATGACGAATGTCGAGGAAGATAATTATCTAATAAATGTAGATGGGAGCATAGCTAGCACATCAACTCCTTTATATCATAACAGTGAGGTTTGTTTTGTATCATCTTTCAAAGAAAACACATGAATTATTGATTGTGGTTGCTCGCATCACATAATCGGTGATAGATCAAAATTTAGAACCCTACATTCATATGATAGTGGGATGGTCATTTTTGGCAGTGATTAAGAAAAAATAAAATTATAGAATTAGATACTATAGACAATTAAAATATTATCATTTTAAATGTATATTTTGTTGATTGTCTCAATTATAACCTACTGAGTGTGAGTAGACTATGTAATGCAACTATTATATCAAATTTGATGCAAAATCATGTTATTTAATGTGATATATTGATGATGACTTAGTATATACGAGCGATCGAAAGAAAATTGTATATTATCTAACTTCTGACCATTTTGAACAATGCTACAACATCTGATTCATAGTTATGGCATTGAAGGCGTTACCCACATATCCACTGATTCAATAAAAAAAATTGGTCTAATTAGAGTTAGTCCGTTGACTACCAAGTCACAAAATATAAATTAATAACAAGCCACTCCAATTGATTCATATAGATTTGTTTGGACCGATAAATATTTCAAGTCTTACAAGGAAAAGCCATATCTTTCTTATTGTAGATGATTATATTTATTTTACTTAGATTATTTTTCTTGGAATCAAGGAAGAAGTATTTAAAATTTTTATCACTTTTTGCATCCATGTTGAAAATGAAAAAGAGCTGAAAATAAATAAAATTCAAAGTGATCAAAATTTAAAAATACAAAATTTGATATCTTTTGCTCTAAAATTGGATATAGATAAAAAATTTCAGCACCCTACACATCTCAACAAAATTGGATGGTTGAAAGAAAAATAGGACCCTCTAAGAACTTGCTCGGACTATATTGCATGAAAATTATTTGCCTAAGCATCTTTGGGTTGAAACGGTACGTACAACATTTTACATTATCAGTCCAATACTAAAGAAAATCCCTTATGCACTATGAAAGAGTTATAAACCTAATATATCATATATTTTAGAGTATTTGAATCAAAATATTTTGTGTTGAATGAATATTCAAGAATCACAAAATTTGATTATGAATCCATAGAAGGACTATTTGTAGGATATTCAATAAAAAAAATAAAGGCTATAGAGTTTTCATCACATCCTCAAAAATTATAATAGAGCAGAGTAATCAAGATCAATGAACCACTTACACATTCCCCCTCCTCCAGTTGCACAAGAGGATTCATTGTAAAATTCGGTGCAAGAAAATACCCTAAATAAGGAGCAATGGTCGATGGAGGATGAGACATCATCATCATCAGAATTTCAAATACACGAAGTTTTAAATGAAGTATCCTCTCATCCTTTGTCTAATGTTATTGGGAACTTTAGGCAAGGCGTTAGAACTAGGTCCAGCTTGAATCAAATGATAGCTCACTATACATTTGTGTTACTAGTGAAACTCAAAATTTTTAAAGTGACTAATGTTAATCCACATTTGATTTGTGCTATGTAAAAAAAATTTGCTCAATTTGAAAGGAATAAAGTTTAAGAACTTATATATAGACCTAATGATAGAATGATCATAGGAATAAAATTGATATTTAGAGAAAAATTGGATGCAAATGATAATGTTATCTGAAATAAAGGTAGATTGGTAGCACAAGGGTATAAACAACAAAAGGATATAAAATTTGAGGAAATATTTACCTCTGTAGCTCGTCTCAAATCCATTCAAATGTCCTTACCGCTCACAAAGGATTTATCTTATTCTAAATGGATGTTAAGAGTACTTTTTTGAATGAATTTATAGATGAAAAAGTTTATGTCCATCAACTCCAAATTTTATTGATCCAAATTTATTTGATCACGTCTTTAGATTGACTAAAGCAATATATGGATTAAAACAAGCTTCTAGAGCATGGTGTAATAGATTGAGTTATTTTCTTGTTGAAAATGGGTTCAAAAAGGATATTAATGATATAACTTTTTTCAGTAAGAAAAGAGAAAATAAAAAATCACTAGTACAAATTTATGCGGATGACATTATTTTTTATTCAACTAATACAATATTTGTCAAGGAATTCTCATCTTTCATGCACAATGAGTTCGAGATGATCATGATGGAAAACATTCTTTCTTCTTGAGACTTCAAATTAAGCAAATGAAGAATGAAATATTTGTAAGTCAGATCAAGTATGCAAAAGAGCTTATCAAGCATTTTAAAATCATCGATAGCAAATCAAACAAGACAAATATGGCTATTAATGTTATTATTGATTCAGATGTAAGCAATAAGAAATTGGACATCACACAATACCAAGTCATGGTAGGTAGTCTATTTTATCTCACTATTGTTGGACCTGATATAATATTTGTGATATATTTATGTGCTCGGTACCAAGTAAAACAAAAGTAGTCTTATTTATTATTTGATAGGTTTTATAGATGTTGACTTTGTCGGAGATCGAATGAAACATATCAATTTTTGGGGGGTCACTTATTTTATGGTTGAGCCACAAACAAACTTTGGTTGTCCTTTCGACGGTCGAAGCAGAATATGTTGTGGCTACTAATCGTTGCACACAATTATTATAGATGATAAAAACTTTAAAATAGACTTTCGGGTCATCTGAAATCTAGACCTTCGATTCATCTGAAATTCATGACCTTCGGGTCATCCTAAACCCAATGACTTGAGTCATTCTGAATCCACGACCTTTGTTCATCTACAGTCACTTCCTTCAAACATCGAATGCAATCTTTATTGATATTCTTAGTTTGAGGGAAATGTTATCATATATAGTATTTAACCCAAAAAAAAGTATAGAATTTTATATTAATTATTTTTCTGATTTTCTATATTATTACTTTCCTTATTTTTTATAATTCTCTAATATAAATATATAACTTGAAAATAAAATAAAAAACAATTCAGTCATTTAAAACACAAATACTGTCTTTACTAACACTAACAACCGGCTCTTCCACGCAGACAATATCAATATCATTGATCAATCGAAGAGAAATTAAGTAATTGAGGCGCAACGAGATCTTCAATCAGAAAAACAAAGTGGTTTATATTTGACCAAATTCGTAAAACGTTAGTTGTTGTGGATCTCGAAATCTTACAATGAGATTGCAAAACGTGTGATGAAAACATCGCTCAAAAAGTTTAAGCACGCAATTCCGAATATCCAACCTCCCCAGCAGCTGTTCTATTTGTTGGCTCTGTCAAAATAACGAAAAAGAAAATAATTCTCTTAATTAATTCTGCTGAACATTGACCGTTGGAAATTACTCAAACTATGAATGTCCTCCGGGCTTCATCCCGGAAATAAATATATATATTGATGAAAAATTAATTTTATATATCTATAAATTATTTAAATAAAACAAAACGCTATTGGTTACACATAAAACTATTTATAAAAAAAATAAAAAATTCATGCTCCTGCAATTTTAATGTTGTAGTTCATATATATCGTATACGATTTGGCAACAAATTGTTCGTTTAATTTAATAAATTTAAAAGAATAAACTGAGGACAAATTGTATCGTATACGATTTGACAATACGGCTAGTTTGAAGTTACGTTTCAGGGTTGACTTTATATATATTCCCATAATAAATTCTGATCATAATTATTTGTCTGATTATTTTCTAAAACAATAATATATTTTTCTAGTTAAGCTTTCGGGTTAGTTATGAACTATTTTGAGAACGTGGTATAGTAATAATTCTACATTTGATCTAGCAATATCAATTTTGATCGGAAGTACATATTTCATTCATATATGTAAAAAAAAAAATTCTTCAAACAAAAAAATACTAATGGGAGTACCTGATTTAGAGACATTCAGTAATAAAGAAGCCAGGGAAAAAAAAACTAACGGCAAATTCTCTCAAAATGTAACCAATATATGTACACTCTGAAGTACCTCAAAAATATTCCGTTGTGGTACATCAAATTTCTTTAAGGAAGCACATAAACTAAGTAAATAAAATAAAAGATAAAACATTAAATTCACTCTCATATATATCCATTTTCCTTAGCACTAGCCATTAGCATACTCCAAATTATAACCAATTAGAAAAAAAGAAATTACCGCAAATTAGGGTATGGATCATGTTAAAAGTCGTTAATTACCTTTTGTTGTGTACTGAAGAAGATAAAAGGTTTGATTAATCCAAAATTGTACACAAATAATGTCAGCTTTCTTGGTCTGGCGCTTGTATTCGGTTTGTTCTCCTGAGCAAGGCTTGTAGAATTTATGCTGAAATTTGGATCTATTTTAAGAGAATTGGGATTTTGAGAGCACCGATGGAAGACAAAGGAGAAGTATATATTCCTCTCAAATATTGGATGATGGTATTCATTGAGATGGTTGACTTTTGATTCCGTCAAAAGAAGTTTCAAAATAAATATGATAATATTTCATACTCTGAAAAACCCAAAATGAAATGAAATGAATCATGAATGCTTTTGTGAGATATTTGAAATGAATGCTTGCAGCTTTTGTGAATATTTGAAAATGGAAAATTATCTCACAATGTGCTTCTCAAATCCCAATAACGCAGCAAATGGACATCTCCATTACCTCTTCAATTAGCTTAAGACATCGTTTGTTGAAACTTAAAAAGTTGAAAAACTCAAAATTTCATTACTATATATTTTACTGCAATATTTTGTCAATTGACGATATTATACAATTTTATATTTTATTTCCATTAACGAAATAATATTAGTTCATCGCTGGCAGGGAGACTCTGTTGTGCCAATTATATATACTTTAATTTGATTGAAGAGGAAATGGGATTTTGGGGAGCACGTTGGAAAGACAAAAGTAGAAGAATGTATTTCTTTTCAATTAACTTGGTGATCAAGAATAAGACCAAATCAAAAACCATAAGCTAGAGGAATGGTTGTATTCGACTCAGACATGCAAATTGCCGTTTTGATATTAATCATATTATAAACAGCGTATTAATTAGATGCATCTTGAATCCATCCGCTACTTCATTTCTATTTTTTAAAGCATGCATGTTGCATAATTTTTTTTTTTATTCTGGAGGAAAATTTATGACTTGGCCCTCCTACTTTTGAGGACGAACGCAATTGGCTCTTAGTCTTCGTCTTACTTTTGAGGTCGAATGAATAAAGTTATATTTGTGAAATCTATACTATTATATATATAAAGCAACTATGAATTGAACGGATCTATTTTTTATCATTTTCTCCATACTTTTTATATCCCAAAATACTCCAAAATACCCCACATCCAATTTTTTATATTACTTTTAACTAATCAGACGAACATAATAGCGTCAATTATTTTGTATTTTTTTTCATTTATTTGTCATATAGAAGGAAGAAAATTAAAAGTTGATGTGAGATTATATTTGATATAGCATCTATAATTAATTTTATATTTATTGATCTTTTTTTATATTAAAATGAATTATATATTATCATGTGATATTTTTTTATATGTAAATTTTTTGTCAATTTCTGCATCTGGCTGGAAGCGAACTAAAATATTTTGCTCCAAAGATCTAGGAATTGGAAAATATTGCCTTTAGTCACGTTCAGTGTGGTATTAATTATGCTGTCTATCCAATTCATGAGTCAACAACTGTGCCAGTACAGAAGGTCGGTGGTATGCTGGTACCGAAATCAGTAATTTGCTGTTTAGATACGAACCATATTAGATAAGCGTAGAGCATAATAAGCACCTTTAGTTTTGAATGAATGATATTGAATTGATTCTGAGGAGTGGATTCGTCATTGGCTTCATGCTATATGAGAATTCATCAAAGAAAATGTAACTGTAGAGCTCACAGGTGCAAATGCATCATTTGTTCATCAAGGAAAAAAAAAATCAAAGAAAACTTTCAAAGACCCATTACGTTCACTAAAAGAAAGGACAATTGCGTAACATTTTGACAACTTTTTTCGATGTAGCAGACGAAAAACCTGCTATTAATATTTCATTACTAAAAAATAAGAAGAGTACAGGGTTTTCAAAGCAAAAGAAGAAAATGTAAAGAAAGATTAGTTCAGAAAAATAATTGCCTTACATTTGGACAGCTTGCATCAGAAATGGTTTAACGAAACATCGAAGCCATGCAATGCAAATTTGCATGAATATTAGCAAATTATAAAAATTAAGTGCAATTTACTTTAAGGCTCTTAGAAAGATAAAATGACAAAATTATTGTTTCTTTGATAAGTTCCGGATGGAAGAATCCATATTACAATAAGGATCTTAGATTATACACATCGCTTTCATAAAATTCAAATCATTACACAATTTACAAGGCTCCAATGGTCCAATTGAAGTTTAAGCAGCAAATGTTGCTTATTAAAATGATACAGAGACCAAAACCAGGAAAACATTTTAATTAGACAAATGGATAAATCCAACATCCAAACAGGAACATAAAGTAATAAGACAAAAATAAAAGTGACAAAATAAAAAAATGAGCAGAAAGCTGGCGTGAACATATTAAAATGTACTAGGAGCATTTTTTAACATGAGGACGCTCATCGTAAGTATGGACCTGAAACAAATTTGCCAAAGTGAAAACACTTTAGATGCACACTAATAAGATAAAAGCTTGGTGAAGAATATAAAGCTCTCTTGCATTAGTTTACCTTGGTTCAACTCTCTGCATATTATTAATCCAGTAAATTCACATTAGGGATATGGGAGATGAGGGGCCAATCCTCGCCATTTTCAGGCTCACATCTCCTTTGGAGTCCAACGCAATCTTGAATCTTCAACCGTTGTAGAGCTGTGAGGTGCTGAATTGACTGAGGAAGACACGTCACAGGGGTACTTGTGATTTCCAGATATTCTAGAGATTTGAGTTCCCCCAACCACTCTGGCAATGCAAGAAGACCTTCACAATGATAAATTTTCAAAGATTGTAGAGCTGTGAGGTGCTGCATTGACTGGGGAAGACTGGTCAGGGTGTCATGGCTGATTATTAAATCTTTTAGAGATGGCAAAATAATCTGAGAGGAGGCTTCTCCATTAGATAAGTATAATCCTTCCGGCAGCTCCTTGTTGTTGTTGGAAATACCTAACCCCACAACTGATGGTGGCAGATGAGGTTGCATTCTAATTTTTGGGCAATTCCATATGTTCAAATGTTTTAAATGAGGAAAGGCTGACTCATAAGTATCATTCGTTTCTTGTTTGTCACAGCTTGCCAACTTCGTTGTTCTCAGCTCTTTTAGATTACGCATACCCTGAATGTTTAATTCCAGTACTGGAAAATAACTGGTACAACTTGTCAGATAATACATTGTATCTAGACATAAATCCTCTAGGCAAGGCAGCTCAACTAGGCGAGGAAGATGAGTACAACTATTGAGATAATTAAGGGAAAGAATGGTGAGGTAAGGGAAAGAGGACAAGCTCATCTCCTCAAGCATCATCCATTTTGAGTACTTTGCTCCTGGATAACTATTCAGAGCCAATCTCTTAATTGTAGGTGGCGGTTGAAGAGCTTCTAGCACAGCGACATCCCACTCTCTCTCTATCGAACCCCATTTCCAGTGCAGGGTTATGTACTCTAGATCTTTCTTCTGCTTCAAAAGATTTGGCAGCACAGCTTCTCTTGGGTTACTCACATTATGCAGATCAGAGACCCGGAGACTGCCACTGAGACAATCAAGATGTTCTAGCTCTGAGATGTGTGCATATTTGCTTCCCTTGCCTACAACAAAAGCACTCAACCTTCGAAGTTTAGTTAGTTTACCAATACCAATAGGCATACCAGACTGTTTGCACAGATCAAATTTAGATTCTCTAGATTGACAAGCTTAGATATGCTTGAAGGAAGAGCATCAATTTTTGAAGACTCGAGATTCAAGTTTCGCAAGTTTTGTAGATTGCCTACAGAATCTGATAAATATCCGAGTGACGAGCAACGTGACAGTTCAAGGCTCTGAAGCCTTACAAGTTTTTCCAAGCCTCCTGGAAGCTCTCCTAGATTTTCACAGCCATGAACATTTAGAGTCTTTAGGTTGACAAGATTAGAGATGCTTGAAGGAAGGGCCACAATTGATGTGCACTTCTTCAGATTCAAGACTTGCAAGTTTTTCAGATTACCTACAGAATCTGGTAAAGATCTCAATGACCCACAATGTGACAGGTCAAGATTCTCAAGGATTTTAAGATTTCCAATTGAAATGGGAATTTCCTCAAGACCTGAACATTCACTTAAATTAATGCATTTTATGGACTTAAACGACCCCATAGCATCATCTGGCAATTTTTTCAGTTCTCCGCACCCACAAAAATTTAACAACCGGATATTTTCTAATTGGCCAATGGAATTTGGAATGCTCTTAATTTGTTTGAGCCTTGTAATCAAGTTTTGAAGGCTTTTGCATTGACCAATTGATGTCGGCAAACTATCAATCTTCGGACAGTCATTTAGTTCAAGTGTTCTTAGGCCAATAACTCTGCCAATAGATTCTGGTAACTTTCTTAGATTATGACATCCTTTTAGGTGCAATGACTGCAAGCTCCACAAGGCACAAAAATCAATTGGAATTTCTGTGAACCGGCAATCCGAAAAACAAACATATCTTAAATGAATTAGTTTCCTTGATGAGAAAGTAAATCTTTCTACATATATCCCATTTATGGCAAGTGAACGTAAACTTTTTGCCTTAGAAATTATATCAGGATCATCATCAGCAAAATTACTTCCTTCAATATGGAGTGCACGAAGCTTTTTGATAATGCTTGGTTCGATCTTTCCTGAACATTCAAACAAAGACAAAAATCTACAGTTGATATTAAAATTTTCTGCTCTATCCATATCATTTATGGCCAAAATCTCATGACTACCAATAGATCGAGCTAGATCATGAACCAAGTCATGCATCTGGCATGTCACTTCGCCATTAATGTCTTCGACTACATTATGGAGAAAAGACATTTGTACCAGGTGCTTAAAGTGTCCGTGTCCCTTGGCCTCTACCGCCCCCGTACTGTCAGGTAAAGAAATAAAGCCATGAGCTATCCACTGACCGATTAGTTCTAGTTTACTGATCCTCTGACCTTTCGGGAAGATTGAACAGTAGGTAAAACACTCTTTCAAGGATGATGAAAAATGCATGTAACTCAATTTTAGTGAGCTAATTACTTGATCTCCACCATTGCTCAACCAGATATCACTATCTCTTACACTGCACCACTCCTCAATGCTATTCTTGAATCGCATGATGCTCCCTAAAGCTTTCAAAGCTAAGGGTACTCCTGCACATCTCTTCATTATTTCCTTTGCAATTTCTAAGATTTGAGAGTGTATTCCTATCTCAGATCCACCAAAAGCTCTATACTTAAACAAATCCCATGAAATAGCTTCTGGCAAACCCTCCAATTTTAAAAGATAGGTAGCATTCATTATTTGTGATACTCTCAAAAGTCGTGTTGTCACGATAATTTTACTTCCAAATGCTCCATAATTTAAAATAGGTTTAAGTTGCCTCCAGTTATCTTCACAATCCTCATCCCAAACATCATCCAAGACAAGCAAGAACTTTTTTCCGTTCAACCCACTTCTTAATTCTTCACCAAGTGAGTCCAAATTCTCAAAGTCACATTTAGTTCTCCTTGCCGACTCAATTAGTTCTTTCACAATTCGTTTAACATCAAATATTTGAGATACATAAACCCACATTTTCAAATCAAAATGTCGGTTCAACTCCACATCGTTGTAGACTAGTTGTGCAAGGGTTGTCTTTCCAAGTCCACCAAACCCAACAATTGAAATTACAGAAATATTCTCATGACCATCAGTCCTCTTTAATTGGCTTATAATCTCCTCTTTTTCATGGTCCCTTCCACATACTGCACCTTCATCAATCTTAGACCATGTCTCCGTGTAATTTGTATTAATCTCGCTATACTTAATTATCTTACTTTTCAGATGGAACTTTGCCCTTTCAGCTGCTACTGCATCTAGCTTTTTGGTTATCGACTTAATCTTGTGAGCCAACTTTAACCGTTTCACTAGGTTTAATTTTGACAAACAGTTGTTGATAACTCTGCTTGTCTGACCTCGTGAGTCATCCTTTTGCCTCTGGGCTTCCAAATGCAACTCATCTAAAAGGTCATCAGCATCATACACATTTTCTTTCAACTTCCTTAACCAATTGTAGACTTGCTTATCTGTTATACAACACTTCTCTGCATCTTCTAACACATCTTTAACAGTTGATATGGTGCTTGTGAATGCCTTGAGATCTATCTCCAGACCCCATAACATGCTGAACTCATTTAGAAGTGGTGACCCCAACTTATCACATAAGGTTTTTACAAGTGCTGATGCTACAACAGTACCATCCATTGTTATTGAGATCGAACTGAAATGAAAACAAATAAAGGTATTAGCACAGGTGGCTAACTATAGTATGGATAGAAAAAATGATAAATCAGAGAGATAAAACAAACTAAATACTACTTTCTGCGAAAGATTTAATATTATAATTTAAAAAGAAAAACTCCTTCGTAGGAGCATTTTTATAAGCCCTAGCTATATGTTTGTCTTCACAAATGAAAGTTAACCTTTCTTCTTCTTTTTTTTTTTCCAAATATTCTGAAATAGCAAAGTTGACAGACCCATGCTATTGAAACTTATATTTTATAGAGACGTAGCTTATCGAAATTCAGTACTTATCAAAAGTCAAATGTAGCAACTCAATTAATGTTGGAATAATGCAAGGACCACCAACTACATTAAAAATAATTTCTACTAAAATTCTCTTCTCAATTCATTGCATATTGGTGACATATAATTATATAATATTCTATGGTTTATATAGCATAGAACTTTTTCAAATTAACTCTATTATATTCCTAAAATATCATCCACTACTTCCTATAAATTACCCCACTAAAGCCATTACTTCCTAAATATAATTTTCTACTAATTTTGACGACTGTTTTTCCTAAAATAACCCTATAATCATTCTATTTTTGCTGAAATTAATTGTACCAAAATAATTTCCTAAATAAAAAATATTCTAAAAATATATTTTGAATCAATTCTCAACACTCCCCATTGATTCAAAATTTCTAACTCCAAATTTGTTTTTCTTTCGCAAACTTTTTTGGTAACGATTGTTTCCATTAGAATTGGTAAGCGCGCTTTTTTTTTCTTCTTTTGGCTCTTGATCTTCTCTTCCTTTTTTTGGCTCTTGGTCTTTTAATCACTTCATTTTAACATTCACAACCTTCTTAGTAGTGCTAGCCCAGCCTTTTTTTAGCGCTGAACCTAACTCAGGAACCGATGTATTTGAATCAAGCTCATTTTGGTTTAGCTTCCTTAGTCTTGGTAGATTTCTTGATGACACTAAAGGGGTGCTCTATCTTCTTCTTCGGAGAAGATGACTCCTCTATAACAGACTCTTCATTACAGTCAACCATCGGAGTATGTGCCATCTCCTCATTCTGGGTTGCACTCCCAACTTTCTTTGGACCTTCAGCCTCATAGTCTTTCATAAATCCTGATAAATCAGATGCATTACTTGTTCCTTGGTCAGATGTAAAATGTGTCAATTGCCTCTCTTGTGACAGTAGAAGCTCTTCAACAACAGTCGAAGGAGATTCAAGCTTGCCTCCAAACTTTTTGATGTCGCTTGCATCAACTTTGTCAATCAAATTGCTTGTCATGAAAAGAGTTGGTTGTTTATCCTTCTTTTTTGTATGATTTTCTTGGCTTTTTTCTCTTTGTTTATTGTAGCAATCTACTTGATTGCTTCTTCCTTGGCCTCTACCTCCTCTATCGGAGTTAGCCCGTCCTCTGCTGGGATTGTAGTCGCCTCTTGATGACTCTCCCTTCATGTAAAAAGTCTTCTCATCGCATTTATCTTCTGTCTTTGACATCCTTGATTCATGAGTCTGCAATGACCCCATAAGTTCATTAAAAGAATAAGTGTCTAGATTTTTGGACTCTTATATTGCTGCTACCACATGATCGAACTTGGGTGTTAGGCTTCTCAACACCTTTCCCCACCACAATCTTCTCCTCCATGGTGTCTCCAAATACTCTGATTTGATTGACCACCGTTTGTACTCATGAAAGAAAAACTTATTGTTTCTTCCTTGTTCATCTGCAATGTTTCAAAGTCCTTATGTAGGTCTTAAAATTTGATTATCATGACTCGAGTACTCCCTTGAAATGCTATTTTTAGGGTTGTCCATGCTTCTTTTGCATTGATGGCTGCTGCAATTTTGGAGAAGATGGTGTCATGAACTGCTAGTTGAATGTAGAACAACGCCCTTGCATCTTCCTTCTCATTTTCTTGCTGGTTGGATCTGAATCTGGTACACCATTATTAACCAAATCACATAAACCCTGAGACTTAAACAAAGTCACCATCTTGATGTTCCATAACTCATAGTTTTCTCCCTTGAACAACGGAATCGACGGCTTCGCAACACTCATGTTGTCTGTCATGGTCGGATCTGCCATGATCTCTCACGTTTGGCTCTGATACCAAATTGTTGAAATAATGCAAGGACCACCAAATACACTAATAAATAATTTCTGCTAAAACTCTCTTCTCAATTCATTACATATTGGAGACATAAAATTACATAATATTCTATGGTTTATATAGCATAGAACTTTTTCAAATTAACTCTATTATATTCCTAAAATATCATCCACTACTTCCTATAAATTACCCCACTAACTCCATTACTTCCTAAATATAATTGCCTACTAATTTTGACTACTGTTTTTTCCTAAAATAACCCTATAATCATTCTATTTTTGTTGAAATTAATTTTACTAAAATAATTTCCTAAATAAAAAATATTCTAAAAATATATTTTGAATCAATTCTCAACAATTAAATCTATTAAGTTCAATTGCTCTGAATCAATTCCTCTGGTTGCTTAAACTACAAATCTACATGAGGTAGACAATGCCTATAAGATAAGTGGCGGGGTAAATTTATTTTCATCAACAACATGAGATAATTGAACGTTCAAAAGAAATGGAAGCCAATGGCCTAGATTTACTTCCTTAAGAGACAAAAAAAAAATCGAGCCAATCTTAAATGAGATTTGAATACCCAAATTTGGACACAAATATGCAATCTAGTATTTCCATTTCAATTCGAGCACTTCAATAAGTAGTAAACTTCAAGTTTCTATTTTTAAGAGTTAAGATTTTGAAAATCCGACCTCAACAATTGGGGGCGGATTTGTGTAGGGGCAAGCTCCGGCAAGTGTCAGACTTAATGTTCAAAAGTTAGTTTAAAGTAATCAATTATTTTTGGGAACAAAATAATATAGCTAAAAGTTATATGAGTGTCTAGACTTAATTGAGAAAATAAGTCTATTATATCAAATTATTTGAGAATCTGAAACCAATCTACTTATTATACTCAAGCTTAGGAAAAAACTGAATCCGCCACTGTCGACAACTCGAGATTTATGGGGGACCGAGTCGGGTCGGCTCAAGGTGGTCCATCGGATTTTGTGAAATCAAATTTTTATTTTTTTAAACAAGTGAGCACATAACATCGAAACAAATTCTAGCAGTTTCAAAAGTTTGGACAACTGAGCAAGGAAGGAGAAGACCACTTCAAAGATCACTTCGCTGTCGAAAAATAAATTAAAATTGATTCTTTATAATCAAATCGGAGTAATTTTATGTAGCAATCTTCTATCTAAATAATAAAAAAAAACAAATCCGAACCTGCAACACAGAATGATCACTGAGAAAGAAGCTGAGTAGGATTAGAGGTCGTCAATATATAGAGGAGGTGGGTGAGTACTAGGGATGTTAATGGATCAGATAATATTCTATTTGTTATCTGATCTGAAAAATAGTAAAAATTATCTGATTCATATTCGTATTTGTATTTAAAATTTTTTTCTGAATACGAATATGATTTGGCCATTATCTATCTGTATCCGATATTATCCAAAGATATTTGATCCTATATTATCCAATTTTATCTGAATATGTATATGAAATATTTTTATTATATATTTTTATTTAGATTTTTAGCATGCATTATAAATTTATTTTATTTTATATTTAATTTATGTTAAGGTATCATATTTTTTTATAATTCATTGATACATTGAACTATTAATATAATAATAATTAATATTTAACTTTTATAATTAATGATTCTATAAAAAAATAGTATGCATTTTTTCAATGATATATATAATATTTTTATTTAATATCTGAAATATATCCATATTCATATTTATATCCGTCCGATATCCGATCCATATCCGTATCTAAATTCGTATTAAAAAGTTATAATAAATACGAATACGGTAAGACCATTATCTATCGGTATATGAATGTGAGGCCACAAACTCCCTACAATGCGGACGCCACTACTTATTTGTATTCGGTTTAACTTTTTCTTGTCCATCCAATATTAATCCCGCTCTTTCATGTTCACTGCTATATTTTCTATCTATACCCTGAATAATTTTTAAATTGTTGCCACTAACGAAAAAATTACCAGTGAAAAATTCAATGTTGAATGTGCAACGCTACCTCAATAAAAGCCCAACCAAAATTTGCTCTAAGCTAAAAATGAGAGAAGGGTTATGAAGGCTCCAGATTTCTCCGGACAAGATTAAATAGTGTTCGATAGAATAATATCTAATATTAATTCTAGATATTTTTAATTAGTAAAATATCTAGTCTCTAGATATCTTCATCTAGTAAAAATATTTATGTTTTAGAGATATTTTTAGGGTAGTATAAATAGAGATGTATTGCTCCTCATTTGACAACAAGCATCAAGCAAAAAGAAAAGAAATTCATCTCAAAGAGAGGAAGTGCTAGGTGTAGTTGTTTGGAGGTTAGGAAAATATTAAAAATTTAGAGGTGTAATAGTTTGGAAGTACAAATATTTATATAGTAGTGGTTGTAATAAATATTTTGAGAGATTAATAAAAGTTATAATTTTAGATTAGCGTCTTTATACTCAACAAATTGGTATCAAAGTCAGGTTATCGGGATCATTCGATTGAACCGACGGTAGGGGTCAAATACGAAATCAAAGTTCTGCCAATATTTTGTCAATCCGAATAGAAGTGTCGGGAAGTTGTCGAAAGAATCACCGACTATCAACAATCTGGGACTGTGAAGTACGGAAGACTAAAATCCTGGAGAAAGCTTACTACACATCAGACAATCTAGTCGAAGCCATGGATTTATCAGGTATGATTGGTGAACTTAAAAAATAAAATATTTTTAATTACATATATTGAAAGGTATGCATAGAGTCCTACCTACAAGGTCAAGACCTATGGAGGTTGTTGGCGGATCTAAGACGACTCCGTCGGAGGCTACTGAAGAGGTGACCATGGCAGAACCGGTCGAGGACCCCAAAGTCAATGAGAAGAAGACTATCAATAGAGAAATAAGCTAAGACTCTACAAAAATGGCAAATAAAGGCCGCTAAGTCAATATGTGTATTGCACACTACCGTTGAAGATGGGTTACTCAAGTACATAAGAGAAGCCCCAACGTCGAAGGTCATCTAAGACACCCTAACAACATTTTTCTCGAAGAAAAGTGACATTCGCTTCCAACATTGTCGATATCATAAGGGAGCATGATGATCAACCAGTATTTCACAAATATAAAGTCCCTGTATAGTGAGATTGCTCATATAGACCCCGAAGAGTAAATTAGTGAGCAATAAATGAGAAAGTTCCTCGTTAATGGGTTGAAACCAAAATATAATAAATTTACGACGGTCATCCAAGGTTGGCCAACTCAGCCAACACTCGCGAATTAGGAGGCTCTAGCGAAGTAGTTGACCAGATTCTCATTAAAGTAAGAAGAAGAGGCATTGTTTGGCAGTCGAAGGATGAATCGACCTGACTAAAAGTCAAGAGGTAAACCCAAAAGAAGGTCTAAGAAGAAGAGTAACTCTTCGAGAGGAACTCACAATCTAAGAAATAATGACTGTCAGCCCAAGGAGAGATCGGATGAGTGCTACAATTATGATAAGAAAGCACACTATGCGTGAGATTGCTGATCTAAAAAAAGTGTCAAGACAATGTGGCGACATCGAGACACTGCCATGATGAGATGAGCCGGGAGGGTGGCAACAATGAAGACGATTGGGATTTCAAGACTGTGTGTGGTGAACAAGTCAGAGCGAATCAACTATGAGAGTGACTGTATCATTGACTTTGTTGCTCAAACCATATGACTGGTGATATCTAAAAGCTTGATGGTCTAGTAAAGTACAAAGAAAGACATGTGATTATGACAACCAAGAACTCAAAGTTACCAATCACCTCTGTTGGAAAGGCTACTATCTCTGCTCGCTTTGATTCAAATATGCTCGAATTGCAATAAGTGTATAACGTCCTTGGCATGAAGAAGAATTTGTTGTCGGTATCACAACTGACAGCACAAAGGTAACTACGTAGTATTTGTTAATTTGTAACAATCTTGAAGTCAATAATACGATAATTTTTTATATAAATCTTTGTTCATGAATTGGATATTTAAATGATATTTTATTTCCTTGAGTATTATTGAATTTATGAATCATTTCGAGTTCATGACTGGAATTGTGAAACTTCATAATATATAATATACTCTTAAAAGTCACTAACCGAGGTAATTAGCAGAAACATTAATTAACCGCTATCAGGTTAATATGTGGATTAAATGATGTTCAAGTTAAAGAGTTATCATTTTAATCACATAGATATATGTTCTAGGAACATCGTATTTGATAAACCCCGAATGAAACATTAAATGAAATTGTGTTCATGTCATTAATGTTTTCATTCAGTGTTAAATTTTAACGTATGAGGTATTCATCTTTCCTACATAAGATATGTATGTGTGTGATTTCTATCAAACGTTATCCGTAAAATGTGGCTATAAATGTATCTCTTCGGTATACATAACTTATGCGGAGGAAAAAATGGTTTGTCAAAAGTACTATTGTCCCCCGTATTTCTATACGAGTTATAACATCACTGGGCTCCTTGATAGAGTAAGATTATCTGCTAGCAGTATAATTATAAGAGTAATTATAATTGATAATTTACTCAGGATCAAGAAAAAATTAAGTTTCCAAGGATGACACATACCTACTTTGAAACTGATCTGATAGCTATGAGACAAAAGAATTAAACACAAGTAAATAGTTTACTGGATCATGATATTGTACAATATAACATCATCTGTATAATTGGATGGTCATAGTGTATTCTGCCACATACCGCTTATGATTATAGAAGTTAAAACGGTTTTAACTCTATTTATCAACATAACACGGATCCTGTTGGGTCACACCGTATAGGAGTTAATCGGAGAATCTTATTGATTAATTATAAATTATTTATAATTAATGATAAGATGTTATAATTAATTATATATGATATAATTATATTTGTCATAGAGATGACAAGAAGCAAAAATCAGATTGATTTATAACGTGTTGGACACGTCGTATAAATTCGTCGAAACAACAATCGAGAAAAATATAATTGTATATGACAATTATATATATTTGATTTGGATTTTAAATGTTAATTATGAATTTAAATTATGGGTTGAAAGCATATTAATAATTAAAGCCTTAATCAATAAATAAAATCCCAAAATAAAAAAAGCCCAAAAGCCCAAAAAGCCCAAAATCCGAAAAAATCCAAAAAGGCCATGAAAAGCCCATGCCGATCTTAGAGGGGCATTTTAGTAATTTGGTCAAAAGCCCAATGATATTTTGGTAAATTGATGAACTTTAAGAGTATTTTGATCTTTTCACTTTGGAACCTCCCTACTATTCATGAGGGTATTTTGGTAATTTAGCAATCTCATATTTTCTATAAATAGAGGGGTGGGGTGAGAGAGAAAGGTACACCAAATCAATTCTACTTTCTCTCTCTCGGTATACGGTTGTTTCAGAATTCACGGGATCGGTGAATAGTGTTTTTACGAAAGTTACGGTATTTCTACACATTTGTGAAACAGAATAACTACGAGTCGTGAATAGTACTATTTCATCTTTTTCTCGGTGAATAGTGTTTTTGCGAGAAACCGCGATTTATGATATTTCTGGCAAAAAAAATAAACCGCTCTCTAGTTAATCCTGGTGGATAATCTACACAGAGCATCAGACGTTTGGTAATCCGAGACAAACCGATTTTCATTCCACTTGAAATTTGGAAGCGAGGTATAATATTTTATATTAATCTATTTAATTGTTAAGTAGATTAATATTTTAGAAATCAATCATGGAGTAGATCAATAATGGTTTAAAGATGTGTGTATCTCTCGGTAATCATTCGACATATCACTTTAACCCTAAGTTCAAGTTAGAAGTAAAATAATATTTTACTGTCTTTTATAAAAGATTAAATATGTGTATCTCTCGGTAATCATCCGACATACTTTAATCCCTAACTTAAGTAGAAGTAAAATTTTATTCTATGGTCTTTTCGCAGCTTGATCATAAACGAGATTTGGGCATTCTAAAACCCAATAGTGGTATCAGAGCAAAGGCTCTCCCGCTTATTGATTTTCTAAAAGGTTATATCTTATGCAAATAAGATGCATATACCCCATATCGGTTTAATTCTTAGATTTACAGCTTAAAGTCCAAACCAAATAAAATTAGATTTTCTTGATTCGGCTTTGTCGACTAAGAAAGTTAAATTAGATTTAAGCTTTCTTTATGCTTTCTTGACGCTTTCTTTTCGAAAATTTTCAATTGTGTTAAAGTATATCTAAGAATGTGATGAAGCAATAAAGTACCTGAGTAAGAGTTGTTGATCTCCACACATAAAAGATAAGGTGATATAAAAAAAAATGAGAAGTGGATACGTTTGGTATTCTTTCTAGCATACCCCTTTTACGTGTTCTGATAATTGGTCCAAAAGGAACTTTGTCACGTTACTAAATTATTTTAACGCTTTCGAAGCATGGTAAATATAACTCTTTTGATTTTTCAAAAACCTTTGGTTATGAAAAATATATCTATGAATGTGATGAAACAGTAAAGTACTTGAGTAAGAGCTATTGATCTCCACACCTGAAAGAGATGATTCTGTTTAGGAAAGATTGAATTTAAAGTGGTCCTCGTGACCCTGATCTTTCCTAGGAGCCTCTTTTACGTATCCTGATAACTGGCCCAAAAGGAACTTTATCATGTTATCAAATTACTTTCTCGTACCAAAAATGAATTAACTGTTTTGAAACCATATAAAATGTTTATATATTTTTTACGGTATAAGTAAAGAACAAAGTTATAGCTACAAAATAAAAAATTGAGAACTGATAGCAATATACGTGACTGAATTATGTATATATATATATATATAATGTTTGTATGAGCTGGTAAATTGGATTTACTGCTTTGATATGAAATGTATCTTATCATAAACGCAAAATTACTCCTATTGGATAGATAATAGCTATACACGTGACTAAATCATGTATATATATATATATATATGTATAATATTTGTATGAGCTAGTAAATTGGATTTACTGCTTTGATATTAAATGTATCTTATCATAAACGCAGAGCTACTTCTATTGGATAGATAGTAGCTATATATGTGACTAAATCATATATATATATATATATAATATATATATATAAAATATTTGTATGAGCTGGTAAATTAGATTTACTGCTTTGATATGAAATGTATCTTATCATAGACGCAAATCTACTCCTATTGGATAGATAGTAGCTATATACATGACTGATTCACGTATATGTATATAAAATATTTGTATGAGCTGGTAAATTAGATTTACTATTGGACGTGCTTAAGCGCGTCCATTGATCCCCTCTATCTCTCCATTTATTTCCCATCTATACTGTTATTTCCATAATATAGTTTTTTTTATTTAGCAACCTTATGCATGTTTGGTAAGAAATTAATGGTGATAATATATGTTAGAATAATTCACTTTTCTTACCATAAACTCATGAATCATTAACTAATACTGTGTAGAAAATCTCATCCAAGATTAAATCTGATTTTTATTATAGATTTTCTCTATAATTTGATGAATTTATAATTTAATATTAGATCAATATAATCTTTTTTATCTTATAATATTTTAATATTTAAATAAAAGAGTTGCTGCAAAGCGTGGGTATATAGCTAGTTTTCTCTAAGCTAAAAATTAGAGAAGGATTATGAAAGCTCCAAATTTCTCCGGATAAGACTCAATAATAGTGGATAGAATAATATCTAATATTTTAGATATTTTACTAATTATAAAATATCTAGATATCTTCATCTAGTAAGAATATCTATATTCTAAAAGATATCTTTAGAGTAATATAAATAGGGATATATTGCTTCTTATTTGACATCAAACACCAAGCAAAAAGAAAAAGCAATCCATCTCAAAAAGAGAAGGGATCGACTAACAGTCCTCCGGAGTAAATACCTCGAGAAAATCCATCTACCTAATTTTTTATTTTTGACAAAAAAAATGTTCTTTTTAACTAACTTTTCATTTTTGACAAAAAAGTACGTCCATCTACATAAGTGAGTCGAATAAACAAGTCAGATATTTATATAAGTGAGTCATGTATTTATATAAATGAGCTAGATATTTAGATATGTGACTCAGGTGTTTAGATATGTGATTTAGATACTTAGATATGAAACTCAGGTATTTAGATATGAGGTTCAGATAATTAGATATATAACTTAGGTATTTAGATGTCTGATTAAGTATTTAGATATATAACTCAGTTATGTAGTAAAATAATAACAAGATAGAGAAAAATAGTCTTGGAAAATAATGTCACATGGAAGAAACTGACAAATATCATATAGGTTGTACGAAAAATATGCGTGACAGATGAGAGAGAAGAAAAGTCTCGGGAAATAAAAAAGATTCGAGTATTAGATATATATATATATATATATATATATATATATATATATATATATATATATAGTGAGGCTATGGTGCTTCGCGAAGCACAAAATCTCCCGTGTTTTGCATCCGTATCTCGAATTTGAAAGTTTAAACGGCCGATCCAAACCGTTGAACATGATCTTCATGTTGAACTATCTTTGGAGATCAAAATTTATATATTTTTGAATTTTTTTGCTATTTTTTAATGGGTACAAAATCGATAGTTTTGGATGGTGTAGAAATCGTTAGATCAGCAAACTTTGTACCCATTTAAAAAATAGCAAAAAAATTTAAAAAAATATAAAATTTAATCTCCAAGGATATTTCAATATGAAGATCATGTTCAACGGTTTGGATCAGCCGTTTGAACTTTCAAATTCGAGATACAGACGCGAAGCACAGGAGGTTTTGTGCTTCGCGAAGCACCATAGCCTCACTATATATATATATATTGCTTATTTCATAGTTATTTAGATAAGTGAACTAGGTATTTAGATATGTGAATTAGGTATTTAGAGAGGTGAACTGGATATTTAAATAGGTGAACTGGGTATTTAGATGGGTGAACTAGGTAATTCCAAAGAGATATTTAGATATGTGACTTAGGTATTTAGATATGAGACTCAGATATTTAGATACGAGATTCGGTTAATTAGATATATAACTTAGATATTTAGATATGATGTTCGGCTATTTAGATATATAACTTAGGTATTTAAATATGAGGTTCAGGTATTTAAATATATATATAACTTAGATATTTAGATATATAATTTATGTATTTAGATATATAACTTAATTATGTAGTAAAATAATAGCAAGATAGAGAAACTGACAAATATCACATGAGTTGTATGGAAAAATTGACAAATCCAAAGTGGTCTTATTTATTATTTGATAGGTTTTATAGATGCTGACTTTGTCGGGGATCAAATGGACAGAAAAAGTACAAGTGGAACATTTCAAATTTTTTTCGGGGGGGGGGGGGGGGGTGTGGCCGGTAGTTGTTGCACATAATTGTTATGGATGATAAAAACTTCAAGATAGACCTTCGGGTCATCTGAAATCTAGACCTTCGGCTCATCTCAAATTCATGACTTCGGATCATCCTAAATCTAATGACTTAAGTCATTCTGAATTCACTACCTTTGATCATCTACAGTCACTTCCTTCAAACTTCGAATGTAATCTTTATTGGTATTCTTAATTTGAGAGAAGGTGTTAAGGTGTTATAAAATATATAATATTTAATCTAGAAGAATTTATAGAATTTTATATTAATTATTTTCTGATTTCCTATATTATTACTTTTCTTATCTTTTGTAATTCTCTAATATAAATATATAACTTGAGAAAAAAATAGAAAGCAATTCAATAATTCAAAACTCAAAAACTGTCTTTACTAACACTAACAACCGGCTCTTCCACGCAAACAATATCAATATCATTAATCAATCGAAGAGAAATTAAGTAATTGAGGTGCAACAAGATCTTAAATCAGAAAAACAAAATGGTTTATATTTTGACCAAATTCGTAAAACGTTAGATGTTGTGGATCTCGAAATCTTACAATGAGATTGCAAAACGAAGCAAAATTTCACGAGTCAGTGTGATGAAAACATCGCTCAAAAAGCTTAAGCACGCAATTCCGAATATCAAACCTCCCCAGCAGATGTTTTATTTGTCGGCTCTGTCAAAATAAAGAAAAGAAAATAATTCTCTTAATTAATTCTGCTGAATATTGACCATTGGAAATTATCCAACTATGAATGTCCTACGGGCTTCATCCAGGAAATCAAAATTTATATTGGTGAAAATTTAATTTTATGTATCTATAAAATTATTAAAATAAAACAAAATGATATTGGTTACACTAAAACTATTTATAAAAAAATAAAAAAATCATGCTGCTGCAATTTTAAAATAAGTAAATAAAATAAAAGGTAAAACATTAAATTCACTTTCATGTATATCCATTTTCCTTAGCATTAGCCATTAGCATACTCCAAATTATAACCAATTAGAAAAAAGAAATTACCGCAAATTAGGGTATGGATCATGTTAAAAGTCGTTAATTACCTTTTGTTGTGTACTGCAGAAGATCAAAGGATTGATTAATCCAAATTATACACAAATAATGTCAACTTTCTTGGTTTGGCGCTTGTATTCGGTTTGTTCTCCTGAGCAAGGCTTGTAGAATTTATGCTGAAATTTGGATCTATTTTAAGAGAATTGGGATTTTGAGAGCACCGATGGAAGACAAAGGAGAAATATATATTCCTCTCAAAATATTGGATGATGGTATTCATTTAGATGGTTGACTTTTGACTCCGCCAAATTGTCATTTTGATATTATAAAATATAAACATCGTAGGGTTTGTTTGGCAATGTATGGAATAGAAAAAAATAAGAATAAAATTATTATTCCGACGAATTAATTTGTCAAATGAATTTTAGACTGAGTAGAAGAACGCGGAAGAGTGCTAATCCGGTATACTAAGTTATAGTTGATATATCGGATTAGCTGTCGTCGGACTAGCGATTATTATTTGATTATGTTATATTATATTATTATATCATGATTTTGATTTATTATAATTATATTATTATATTATAATATTATGATTATAATTTAATATTATATTAATATTATGATTATTATTTATTATTATTATATTAATGTTATGATTATTATTTATTTATTATTATATTATTATTATGATTATGATTATAATTATAATTTTATTTTTATTATTATTTTTATTATCATAATCATTCTTAGTGTCATAATTATTCATATTTTAACTATTCTGATTAACAAATGCCAAATGATATTTTCACTCTTCCGAATAATCAAAAATACAACTTTTCTACCACTCTTTCAAAAAGACACTATTTTATCACTCTTCTAAAATTATTACTCTTCCAAAACTATTATTTAATTTACCAAACGAATAGAAATATTTAGATGCATCTAGTATCCACATGTGACAGTTCATTGATTTACTTTTTTCTTCTGTAGGAAAAAAGAATCGCAATTTTAGTTTTTTTTTTTATTGGGTTCGAACGAATCTCAAAACAAACAAAATGGATAGCACGCTGCATCGTGCATCGCAATATATGATATGAATTCTTCCTTGGGAAGACTAAAGAGCTCATTGGTAGAGGGGGCAACTGACCCCTTCCAAAAAATATTCAAAAGATGTACCAGCTAGACGTCAAAAGAAGTTTCGAAATAAATATGAAAATACTCTGTTGTGCCAATTATATATACTTTAATTTGATTGAAGAAGAAATGGGATTTTGGGAGCACGTTGGAAAGACAAAAGTAGAAGCATTCTTCATAACTAACTCGGTGATCAAGAATAAGATCAAATCAAAAACCATAAGCTAGATGAATGGTTGTATACTGTATTCCACTCAGACATGAAAATTGCCGTTTTGATATTAATCATATTATAAACAGCGTATTAATTAGATGGATCTTGATTTTTTTTTTATTATGGAGGAAAATTTATGACTTGGCCCTCTTACTTTTGAGGACGAACGAAATTGCCTCTTAGTCTTCGTCTTTCAGGAGCTTCCAATTTCGTCAGAAAATGTTTCTGAACTTTTAACTTTATTTATATACGGATGTCCATGTCCGATCCATACGATTAGTTACAACCATATTAAGATAATGATACGAATAAAGTTATATTTAAAATTTTAATTTTAAATACACTTGTTGAAAAAAATAAAGAATCGAAATGTTCAATAATGCATATTTATCATGGCCCAAAAATTGGAAGGTCCATTTATAAGCCACGTTGCATCGTTGTATTGGCGTGAGTTTTTATATGTTTGTAATTTTGTATTGTCTTATGTATTTTCATCGTCTCAATCGACCAGATGGTCTAGTTTTTTTCTAAATAAAACATACTTTTGCGTGGAAATGGATTCAGCTTTACAAATATAACGAATCTTATTTCATTTTTCAAATAATTTTAAAACTAATGAAAATTTTATAATATTTATATAATTCAATGACGTATTTACAAGTGCAGATTCAATTTTCAAAGCAGTCATTATTTCAAGTGAAAATAATAAAATATTACATTCAAATATTATTTAGCTGTATTAGTTCCGGAAACAGCATTTGCTTTGAATTGATTTATCATTGTTGGTTTGGTGTTCATTTGTCCTTTGCTCTTGTAATAGAATTAGAATTTACAACTTTGCCTGATAATTAAAATGTTTTTGCAAGTAATTGAACTTTTCATATGCATGCATCTCTTAATTAATTAACAAACTTTGTGTGCGTGCATGCATCTCTTAATTAATTTACAAAATCAGGACCTTTAACAATTGTTTTCTTAAGAAACCATTGTTAATGATGGGATTCAACAATGATTATTTAATAGAGACCGTTGCTAAAAGTAAGAATAAATTCAAAAAAGAAAAAGAACAGAGGAACGTTTAATATTCAAATCATTATACAATTAACAAGACTCCAATGGTCCAAGTGAAGTTTGAGCAGCAAATTTTGCTTATTAAAATGATACAGAGACAAAAACCATGAAAACATTTTAATTAGACAAATGGATAAATCCACCATTCAAACAGGAACATAAAGTAATAAGATGAAAATATAAGTAACATAATAAAAAAAAAATGAGCAGAAAGCTGACGTGAACATATTAAAATGTACCAGAAGCATTTTAATTTTGAATCATGAGGCAGGACACTCATCGTGAGTTTGGACCTGAAACAAATTGCGAAAATACAAATAATTTAGATGCACACCAATAAGATAAAAAGCTTGGAGAAGAATATAAAGCAGTCTCTTGCATTAATTTACCTTGGTTCAACTCTCTGCTTCTATATGGTATAAATACACTGTAGGGATATGCGAGATGAGGGGCCAATCCTCACCATTTTCGCGCTTACATCTCTCTTGTAGGCCAAAACAATCCACAATTCTCAACTTCTGCAGAGCAGTGAGGTGCTGAATTGACTGGGGAAGACACGTCAGGGGGGTGGCTCTGATGTACAAATATTTTAGAGATTTGAGTTCCCCCAACCACTCTGGCAATGCAAGAAGACGTGTACAATAAAAAATTTTCAAAGACTCTAGAGCTGTGAGTGCTGCATTGACTGGGGAAGTCTGGTCAGGGTGGAAAATTCAATTTTTAGCTTTTTTAGAGATGGCAAAATAGTCTGAGAGGAGGCCCCTCCATCAGAGAAGTATAATCCATCCAGCAGCACATCGTTGCTAATAATTAACTCCACAACTGATGGTAGCAGATGAGGTTGAATTCTAATTTTTGGGCAATTCGATAAGGTCAATGTTTTTAAATGAGGAAAGGCTGACTCATAAGTATCATTAGTTTCTTGTTCCTCACATCTGACCAACTTCATTGTTGTCAGCTCCTCTAGATTAGGCATACCCTCAATGATTAATTCAACTAGTACTGGAAAATAACCAGTAAAACTTCTCAGAGAATTCATTTCACATAACCTTAAATACTTTAGGCAAGGCAGCTCAACTAGACGAGGAAGATGAGTACAATTCTCGAGACCATCCAGGCAAAGAGAGTTGAGGTAAGGGAAAGAGGACATGCTCATCTCCTCAAGCATCATCCATTTTGAATACTCTACCCCTGGATAACCGTACAGACTCAATTCCTTAATTGTTGGTGGCGGTTGAAGAGCCTCTAGCACAGCGACATCCCACTCTCTCTCTATCGTACCCCATCTCCAGTGCAGGGTTATGTCCTCTAGATCTTTCTTCTGCTTCAAAAGATTTGGCAGCACAGCTTCTCTTGGGTTACTCACATTATGCAGATCAGAGACCAAGAGACGACCACTGAGACAATCAAGATGTTCTAGCTCTGAGATGTGTGCATATTTGCTTCCCTTGCCTACAACAAAATTTACTCAACCTTCGAAGTTTAGTTAGTTTACCAATACCAATAGGCATACCAGACTGTTTGAACAGATCAAAATTTAGATTCTCTAGATTGACAAGTTTAGATATGCTTGAAGGAAGGGCCACAATTGATGTGAAATTCAGATTCAAGACTTGTAAGTTTTGCAGATTACCTACAGAATCTGGTAAAGATCTCAATGACTTACACCATGACAGGTCAAGGCTCTGAAGCCTTACAAGTTCTCCCAAGCCTCCTGGAAGCTCTCCTAGATTTACACAAAATTGAACATTTAGAGTCTCTAGGTTGACAAGATTAGAGATGCTTGAAGGAAGGGCCACAATTGATGTGCACTTCACCAGATTCAAGACTTGCAAGTTTTGCAGATTACCTACAGAATCTGGTAAAGATCTCAATGACCCACAATATGACAGGTCAAGACTATCAAGGATTTTAAGATTTCCAATTGAAATGGGAATTTCCTCAAGACCTGAACAATCACTTAAATTAATGCATTTTATGGACTTAAATGACCCCACAGCATCATCTGGCAATTTTTTCAGTTCTCTGCACCCAGAAAAATTTAACAACCGGATATTTTCTAATTGGCCAATGGAATTTGGAATGCTCTTAATTTGTCTGAGCCTTATAATCAAGTTTTGAAGGCTTTTGCATTGACCAATTGATGTCGGCAAACTATCAATATTCGGACAGTCGTTTAGTTCAAGTGTTCTTAGGCCAATAACTCTGCCAATAGATTTTGGTAACTTTCTTAGATTATGACATCCTTTTAGGTGCAATGACTGCAAGCTCCACAAGGCACAAAAATCAATTGGAATTTCTGTGAACCTGCAATCCGAAAAACAAACATATCTTAAATGAATTAGTTTCCTTGATGAGAAAGTAAAACTTTCTAAATATATCCCATTTATGGCAAGTGAACGTAAACTTTTTGCCGTAGAAATTATATCAGGATCATCATTAGCAAAATTACTTCCTTCAATATGGAGTGCACGAAGCTTTTTAATAATTATTGGTCCGATCTTTCCTGAATATTCAATCAAAGACAGATATCTGCACTTAATATTCATATTCTCTGGTCTACCGATATCACTCATGCTATCCATATCATTCATGATTGAAAACTCATGAGCAACAATAGATCGAGCTACATCATGAACCAAGTCATGCATCTTGCATGTCACATCTCCATTTCTACTTTCAACTACATTTTGGAGGAAAGACATTTGTACCAAGTGCTTAAAGTGTTCTTTTCCCTTGGCCTCTACTCCCCCCTTACTATCATGTAAAGAAATAAAGCCATGAGCTATCCACTGACCGATTAGTTCTAGTTTATTGATCCTCTGACCTTTCGGGAAGATTGAACAATACGTAAAACACTCTTTCAAGGATGATGGCAAATGCATGTAACTCAATTTTAGTGATTTAATAACTTGATCTTCATCATTGCTCAACTCCCAGATATCACTATCTCTTACACTGCACCACTCCTCAATGCTATTCTTGGATCGCATGATGCTCCCTAAAGCTTTCAAGGCTAAGGGTACTCCTGCACATCTCTTCATTATTTCTTTTGCAATTTTTAAGATTTGAGAGTGCACTTCGTTCTCAGATATTTTGGCTCTTTGTTTAAACAAATCCCATGAAAAATCATCTGACAAACCCTCCAATTTGAAAGGAAAGGCAACATCCATTATTTCAGAAACTTTCATATCTCGTGATGTCACAATAATTTTACTTCCAGATGCGCCATATTTTAAAATAGCTTTTAGCTTGTCCCAGTTTTCTTCACAATTCTTACGCCACACATCATCCAAAACGAGCAAAAACTTTTTTCCCTTTAACTTACTACTTAATATTTCACCAAGTGAGTCAAAATTATCAGAGTCACATTTGTTTTTAGATCCCGACTCGATCATTTGTTTCACAATTCTTTGAAAAACAAATACTTCAGATACATAAACCCACATTTTTAAATCAAAATGTTGGTCCAACTCCACATTGTTGTAGACCAGCTGTGCAAGGGTTGTCTTTCCAAGTCCACCCAACCCAACAATTGAAATTACAGAAATATTCTCATGACCATCAGTCCTCTTTAACTGGCTTATAATCTTCTCTTTTTCACGATCCCTTCCACATACTGCACCATCATCAATCTTAGACCATGTCTCCGTGTAATTCGTATTAATCTCACTATACATAATGGTCTTACTTTCCAGATGGAACTTTGCCTTTTCAGCTGCTATATCATCTAGATTTTTGGTTATCGACCTAATTTTGTGGGCCAACTTTGATTTGTTGAATGGGTTTATTTTTTTTAAATAGTTGGTGATGACTCTGCTTGTTTGACCTCGTGAGTCATCTTCTTGCCTCTGGGCTTCCAAATGCAACTTGTCTAAAAGGTCATCAGCGTCATACACATTATCTTTAAGCTTCCTTAACCAATTGTAAACTTGATCATCTTTTATACAACGCTTCTCAGCATATTCTAACACATCTTTAACAGTTGATATGGTGCTTTTGAATACTTTGAGATCTGTCTCCAGACCCCATAACAAGCTGAACTCATTTAGAAGTGGTGACCCCAACTTATCACATAAGGTTTCTACAAGTGCTGACGCCACGATAGTAACCATTGTCACTATGTCCCTGAGAGTTTTATTTACAAAAATAAAAATAAAAGGTATAATTAGTGGCAGGTGAGATATATTTGTCATGATAACTGTAGTTGACATATGTATTTCAAATATTCTAAAATAGTGGAGATGATTGACCCTAGCATATTAAAGAGGGGTCGGATCGTGTCGGATCAAATCGGGCTGGATCAGTTAAAATTTGATTAGTCCAACGGGTTAGGACGAGTTAGACATATCACATTATGACGGGTTTTTTCGGAGAGATTGGCCGCGATCCTTTCTAAAATCATGGGTAGGACGGGTCATATTTATGAGGGGCCGGATTGGGTCAGTTCAGGATGGACTGCCAGGTTTCGTGAAATCCATTTTTTTATTTTTTAAATAGTGAGCACATAACATCAAAATAAATTCTAACAGTTTCAAAATTTTGGACAACTGAAGTTGCGTAGGAGGCGACCACTTCGCCGTCCAGAAAAAAATTAAAATTGATTCTTCATAATCATATCAGAGTAATTTTATGTAGCAATCTTCTATCTAAATAAAATAAATAAATATCCGAAACACAGAATGATCATTGAGAAAGAAGCTGAGCGGGATTAGAGGTCATCAATACAGAGAGGAGATGGGTGACCAACTATCGTGAAGGCTGTGATATACAGAAGTGGGGCCCACAAACTCCCTGCTTCACAGACGCAACTACTTATTTGTATTCTGTTTAACTTTTCCTTGTCCATTCAATACTAATCCCGCTCTTTCATTTTCACTGTTGTATTTTCTATTTATATCCTAAATAATTTTTAAATTGTTGGCACTAACGAAACGATTACCAGTGGAAAATTCAAAGTTGAATGTGCAACGCTGCCTCAATAGAAGTCCAGTCCAAATCTATACTATTATATAAAGAATCTAAGAATTGGAGGGTCCATTTTTTGTCATGATAATTTTTTTAATAATGCCTATTTTATCCCTTAATCTGATGGTCTATGCTATTTTCGATTAATCGAACGTGCATAAACGCGTCCATTGATCCCCTCTATCTCTCCATTTTTTTCCCATCTATACTGTTATTTCCATAATATAGTTTTTTTTATTTAGCAACCTTGTGCATGTTTGGTAAGAAATTAATGGTGATAATATATGTTAGAATAATTCACTTTTCTTACCATAAACTCATGAATCATTAACTAATACTGTGTAGAAAATCTCATCTAAGATTAAATCTGATTTTTATTATAGATTTTCTCTATAATTTGGTGAATTTATAATTTAATATTAGATCAATATAATCTTTTTTATCTTATAATATTTTAATATTTATATAAAAGAGTTGCTGCAACGCACGGGTATATAGCTAGTTTGCTCTAAGCTAAAAATTAGAGAAGGATTATGAAAGCTCCAAATTTCTCCGGATAAGACTCAATAATAGTGGATAGAATAATATCTAATATTTTAGATATTTTACTAATTATAAAATATCTAGATATCTTCATCTAGTAAGAATATCTATATTCTAAAAGATATCTTTAGAGTAATATAAATAGGGATATATTGCTTCTTATTTGACATCAAACACCAAGCAAAAAGAAAAAGCAATCCATCACAAAAAGAGAAGGGATCGACTAACAGTCCTCCGGAGCAAATACCTCGAGAAAATCCATCTACCTAATTTTTTATTTTTGACAAAAAAAATACGTTCTTTTTAACTAACTTTTCATTTTTGACAAAAAAATACGTCCATCTACAGAGTCGAATAAACAAGTCAGATATTTATATAAGTGAGTTATGTATTTATATAAATGAGCTAGATATTTAGATATGTGACTCAGGTGTTTAGATATGTGATTTAGATACTTAGATATGAAACTCAGGTATTTAGATATGAGGTTCAGGTAATTAGATATATAACTTAGGTATTTAGATATATAACTTAGGTATTTAGATGTCTGATTAAGTATTTAGATATGTAACTCAGTTATGTAGTAAAATAATAACAAGATAGAGAAAATAGTCTTGAAAAATAATGTCACATGGAAGAAATTGACAAATATCATATAGGTTGTATGGAAAAATATGCGTGACAGACGAGAGAGAAGAAAAGTCTCGGGAAATAAAAAAGATTCGAGTATTATATATATATATATATATATATATAGTGAGGCTATGGTGCTTCGCGAAGCACAAAATCTCCCGTGTTTCGCGTCCGTATCTTGAATTTGAAAGTTTAAACGGCCGATCCAAACAGTTGAACATGATCTTCATGTTGAACTATCTTTGGAGATCAAAATTTATATATTTTTGAATTTTTTTGCTATTTTTTAGATGGGTACAAAATCACTAGTTTTGGATGGTGTAGAAATCGTTAGATCAACAAACTTTGTACCCATTTAAAAAATAGCAAAAAAATTTAAAAAAATATAAAATTTAATCTCCAAGGATATTTCAATATGAAGATCATGTTCAACGGTTTGGATCGGCCGTTTGATCTTTTAAATTCGAGATACAGCCACGAAGCACGGGAGGTTTTGTGCTTCGCGAAGCACCATAGCCTAACTCTATATTCATATTTATATCTATATTCATATTTATATCCATATTCATATTTATATCCATATTCATATTTATATCCATATTCATATTTTTTATTTAATATCAAAAATATATCCATATTCATATTTATATCCGTCCGATATCCGATCCATATCCGTATTTAAATTTATATTAAAAAGTTATAACAAATATGAATACGGTAAGACCATTATCTGTGGGTATACGGATGTGGGGCCCACATACTCCCTGCAATGCGGACGCCACTACTTATTTGTATTCGGTTTAACCTTTTCTTGTCCATCCAATATTAATCCCGCTCTTTCATGTTCACTGCTATATTTTCTATCTATACCCTGAATAATTTTTAAATTGTTGCCATTAACGAAAAAGTTACCAGTGAAAAATTCAATGTTGAATGTGCAACGCTGCCTCAATAAAAGCCCGACCAAAATTTGCTCTAAGCTAAAAATGAGAGAAGGGTTATGAAGGCTCCAGATTTCTCCAGACAAGATTAAATAGTGTTCGATAGAATAATATCTAATATTAATTCTAGATATTTTTAATTAGTAAAATATCTAGTCTCTAGATATCTTCATCTAGTAAAAATATTTATGTTTTAGAGATATTTTTAGGGTAGTATAAATAGAGATGTCTTGCTCCTCATTTGACATCAAGCACCAAGCAAAAAGAAAAGAAATTCATCTCAAAGAGAGGAAGTGCTAGGTGTAGTTGTTTGGAGGTTAGGAAAATATTAAGAATTTAGAGGTGTAATAGTTTGGAAGTACAAATATTTATATAGTAGTGGTTGTAATAAATATTTTGAGAGATTAATAAAAGTTATAATTTTAGATTAGCGTCTCTATACTCAACAAATTGGTATCAAAGTCAGGTTGTCGGGATCATTCGATTGAACCGACGGTAGGGGTCAAATACGAAATCGAAGTTCTGCCGGTATTTTGTCAATCCGAATAGAAGTGTCGGGAAGTTGTAAAAAAAATCACCGACTATCAACAATCTAGGACTGTGAAGTGCGGAAGACTAAAATCCTGGAGAAAGCTTACTACACGTCAGACAATCTAGTCAAAGCCATGGATTTATCAGGTATGATTGGTGAACTTAAAAAAAATATTTTTTATTACATATATTGAAAGGTATGCATAGAGTCCTACCTACAAGGTCAAGACCTATGGAGGTTGTTGGCGGATCTAAGACGACTCCGTCGGAGGCTACTGAAGAGGCGACCATGACAAAACCGGTCAAGGACCCCAAAGTCAATGAGAAAAAGACTATCAATAGAGAAATAAGCCGGGACTCTACAAAAATGGCGAATAAAGGCCGCTAAGACAATATGTGTATTGCACACTGCCGTCGAAGATGAGTTACTCGAGTACATAAGAGAAACGTCGAAGGTCATCTAAGACACCCTAACAACATTATTCTCGAAGAAAAGTGACATTCGCTTCCAACATTATTGATCTCATAAGGAAGCATGACGATCAACCAGTATTTCACAAATATAAAGTCCCTGTATAGTGTGATTGCTCATATAGACCCTGAAGAGTAGATTAGTGAGCAATAAATGAGAAAGTTCCTCGTTAATGGGTTGAAACCAAAATATAATGAATTTACGACAGTCATCCAAGGTTAGCCAACTCAGCCAACACTCGCGAATTAGGAGGCTCTAGCGAAGTAGTTGTCCGGATTCTCATTAAAGTAAGAAGAAGAGGCATTGTTTGGCGGGCGAAGGATGAATCGACTGACCGAAAGTCAAGAGGTAAACCCAAAAGAAGGTCTAAGGAGAAGAGTAACTCTTCGGGAGGAACTCACAATCTGAGAAATAATGACTGTCAGCCCCAAGGAGAGATCAGATGAGTGCTACAATTGTGACAAGAAGGCACACTATGCGTGAAGATTGCTGATCTAAAAAAAAGTGTCAAGGCAATGTGGCGACATCGAGACACTGCCATGATGAGATGAGCCGGGAGGGTGGCAACAGCGAAGACGATTGGGATTTCAAGACTCTGTGTGGTGAACAAGTCAGAGTGAATCAACTATGAGAGTGACTGTATCATTGACTTTGTTGCTCAAACCATATGACTGGTGATATCTAAAAGCTCGATGGTCTAATAAAGTATAAAGAAAGACATGTGATTATGACAACCAAGAACTCAAAGTTACCAATCACCTTTGTTGGAAAGGCTACTATCTCTTCTCGCTTTAGTTCAAATATGCTCGAATTGCAACAAGTGTATAACGTCCTTGGCATGAAGAAGAATTTGTTGTCAGTATCACAACTGACAGCACAAGGTAACTACGTAGTATTTGTTAATTTGTAACAATCATAAAGTCAATAATACGATAAATTTTTTATATAAATCTTTGTTCATGAATTGGATATTTAAATGATATTTTGTTTCCTTGAGTATTATTGAATTTACGAATCATTTCGAGTTCATGACTGGAATTGTGAAACTTCATAATATAAAATATACTCTTAAAAGTCACTAACCGAGATAATTAGCAGGAATACTAATTAATCAGGTTAATATATGGATTAAATGATGGTCAAGTTTTATAGAACATAAATAAAGAGTTGTCATTTTAATCACATAGATAGATGTTCTAGGAACATCATATTTGACAGACCCCGAATGAAACATTAAATGAAATTATGTTCATGTTATTAATGTTTCGTTCAGTATTAAATTCTAAAATATGAGGTATTCATCTTTCCTACATAAGATATGTATGTGTGTGATTTTTATCAAACGTTATCCGTAAAAAGTGGCTATAAATGTAGCTCTTCGGTATACATAATTTATGCGGAAGAAAAGATGGTTTGCCAAAAGTACTATTGTCCCTCGTATTTCTATACGAGTTATAACATCACTGGGCCCCTTGATAGAGTAAGATTATCTGCTAGCAGTATAATTACAAGAGTAATTATATTTGATAATTTACTCAGGATCAAGAAAAGATTAATTTTGTAAGGATAACACATACCTATCTTGAAACTGATTTGATAGCTATGAGACAAAAGAATTAAACACAAGTAAATAGTTTACTGGATCATGATATTGTACAATATAGCATCATCTGTATAATTGGATGATCATAGTGTATTCTGCCAAAGACCTCTTATGATTATAGAAGTTAAAATGGTTTTAACTCTATTTACCAACATAATACGGATCTTGTTGGGTCACACCGTATAGGAGTTAATCGGAGAATCTTACGATTAATTATAAATTATTTATAATTAATGATAAGATGTTATAATTAATTATATATGATATAATTATATTTGTCATAGAGATGACAAGAAGCAAAAATCAGATTAAATTTATAACGTGTTGGACACGTCGTATAAATTCATCGAAACAACAATCGAGAAAAATATAATTGTATATGATAATTATATATATTTGATTTGGATTTTAAATGTTAATTATGGATTTAAATTATGGGTTGAAAGCATATTAATAATTAAAGCCTTAATTAATAATTAAAATCCCAAAATAAAAAAACCCAAAAAGCCAAAAATCCGAAAAAGGCCCATGAAAAGCCCATGCCGATCTTGGAGGGGCATTTTGGTAATTTGGCTAAAACCCCAATGGCATTTTGGTAAATGGATGAACTTTAAGTATATTTTGGTCTTTTCACTTTGGAACCTTCCTATTATTCATGAGGGTATTTTGGTAATTTGACAATCTCATATTTTCTATAAATATAGGGGTGGGGTGAGAGAGAAAACTATATCAAATCAGTTCTACTTTCTCTCTCGCGGTATACGGTTGTTTCAGAATTCACGGGATCGGTGAATAGTGTTTTTATGAAAGTTGCGTATTTCGCACATTTGTGAAACAGAATAACTGCGAGTCGTGAATAGTACTATTTCATCTTTTTCTCGGTGAATAGTGTTTTTGCGAGAAATCACGGTTTACGGTATTTCTGGCAAAAGAAATAAACCGCTCTCTGGTTAGTTCTAGTGGATAATCTACAGAGGCATCAGACATTTGGTGCTCCGAGATAAGCCGATTTTCATTCCACTTGAAATTTAGAAGCGAGGTATAACATTTTATATTAATCTATTTAATTATTAAGTAGATTAATATTTTAAAAATCAATCATGGAGTAGATCAATAAAGGTTTAAAGAGGTGTGTATCTCTCGGTAATCATTCGACATACCACTTTAACCCTAAGCTCAAGTTAGAAGTAAAATAATATTTTACTGTCTTTTATAAAGGATTAAATGTGTGTATCTCTCGGTAATCATCCGACATACTTTAATCCCTAACTTAAGTAAAAGTAAAATTTATGTTCTACGGTCTTTTCGCAGCTTGATCATTAACGAGATTTGGGCATTCTAAGACCCAACTGTGGTATTAGAGCAAAGGCTCTCCTGCTTATTGATTTTCTAAAAGGTTATATCTTATGTAAATAAGATGCATATACCCCATATCGGTTTAATTCTTAGATTTACTGCTTTAAATCCAAACCAAATAAAATTAGATTTTCTTGATTCGGCTCTGTCGACTAAGAAAGTTAAATTAGATTTAAGCTTTCTTTATGCTTTCTTTATGCTTTCTTTTCGAAAACTTTCAATTGTGTTAAAATATATCTAAGAATGTGATGAAGCAATAAAGTACCTGAGTAAGAGCTGTTGATCTCCACACATAAAAGATAAGGTGATGTCAAAGAAAAATGGGAAGTGGACACGTTTGGTATTCTTTCTAGCATACCCCTTTTACGTGTTCTGATAACTGGTCCAAAAGGAACTTTGTCACGTTACCAAATTACTTTAATGCTTTCGAAGCATGACAAATGTAACTCTTTTGCTTTTTCGAAAACCTTTGGTTATGAAAAATATATCTGTAAATGTAATGAAACAGTAAAGTACCTAATTAAGAGCTGTTGATCTCCACACCTGAAAGAGATGGTTCTGTCTAGGAAAGATTGAATTTAAAGTGGTCCTCGTGACCCCGATCTTTCCTAGGAGCCCATTTTACGTGTCCTGATAACTGGCCCAAAAGGAACTTTGTCACGTTATCAAATTACTTTCTCATACCAAAACTGAATTAACTGTTTTAAAACCATATAAAATGTTTATATGCTTTTTACGGTATAAGTAAAGAACAAAGGTATAGCTGCAAAATAAAGAATTGAGAACTGATAAAAATATACGTGACTGAATTATGTATATATATATATATATATATACAAAATGTTTGTATGAGCTGGTAAATTAGATTTACTGCTTTGATATGAAATGTATCTTATCATAAACGCAAAACTACTCCTATCGGATAGATAGTAGCTATATACGTGACTAAATCATGTATATATATATATACAAAATATTTATATGAGTTTGGTAAATTGATTTACTTGCTTTGATATGAAATGTATCTTATCATAAACGCAGCTACTTCTATCGATAGATAGTAGCTATATACGTGACTAAATTATATATATATATATACACAAAATATTTGTATGAGCTGGTAAATTAGATTTACTGCTTTGATATGAAATGTATCTTATCATAGATGCAAAGCTACTCCTATTGGATAGATAGTAGCTATATACGTGACTGATTCACGTATATATATACAAAATGTTTGTATGAGCTGGTAAATTAGATTTACTACTTTGATATGAAATATGTTTCATCATAGATGCAAATCTACTCCTATTGGATAAATAGTAGCTATGATCTGTGATACAACATGACTACTTACGATGTTAAGCATAATCACAAACCTGAAAAATTAAGTAATATGCCCTACCTATTATGTCTTCCGCATATCATTGTTCATTGGCAGACGTGATCTACTCAGTAGACGTCACCTTTCACCTTTAATTATCGAGGGTTATGTCTGACATAATGAACCAAATAGAGTAAGGTTACTTATCAATGATTTTCAAAATAATTTTTTGCTTGGGACAAAGTTTTATTAAAACATATGATATTTAACGATACCAAAAATCACATAGAGATGTGATTAGCAAAGAGTTGTTTACCTAAAATAATTAATAAATGAGTTATTCAACGATAATTTGATTATTAGTGAAAATAAAGATCTTGATCCTAACTACAAATTTATAGTGGGAGTTTTATTTAAAATAAGACATTACATGAACAAAGCTAAAAATCTTTATATTTTAAATGTTATAGCACATGGCTAAAGAAACTCTTACTAATATGTTCCGTACGCTCATAATTGTACTGATGTGTGAGGAACTTGAGTACGTCCTTAACACACCAATCCCTGCGAAGCCTGCAACAGGCTGCACAGTAAAAGAAGTCACCAGGTACAACAAGCACAAAAAGATGAGCTTGATGTACTAAGTTTCTTGGTCAAGAAATTTAAGGTGACTAAATCTCTGCTAAGTCATAAGATGACTGATGGCAGCTCTCTTGACACTCACATGCTCCGTATGACGAGCAATGTTGAAAAGTTAGAGAAGTTTAACAGTCCGTTAAGCAAAGAGTTTGCTACGGATATTATCCTGAACTCTCTCCCTCTCAATGATTCTAATTTCATCAGGAATTATCATATGTTGGGAATGGACAAGAGCTTGCAGGAGCTCCAAGGGATGTTGAGGATCGCTAATAGGGACATGAAGAAGAGTTTTTTTATCCTCGTGATCCAAAAAGGTGCGAGGAGGATTAAAAAGATGAAACGCAAAACGACTCCCAAAGTAGCACCTAAGTACAAGGACAAAGGGAAGATGATTCCTAATCAGAACACTCTCAAAATAAAAGTCTCTTCTACATTTGATTGTTTTTATTGTCAAAGCAAGGGTCATTGAAAGAGGAACCGCCCTAAGTATTTGGAGGATGTAAGGATGGGAAAGGTTCCCAAGACTTTAACCTCAAGTATTTTTGTTGTTGAAGTTAACGTTGTTACCTCTATTCATAATTGGGTATTGGATACTGGATCATGTGCTCATATTTGTTCAAATATGTAGGCACTAAAGAATAGGAGGAAACTACGCAACAAGGAAGTACAACTCCGAGTTGGAAACGGAGCATAAGTTACAGCCGTAATAGTCAGAAGTATAGAGTTGTATTTGCCTAGCGGGCTTGTAATAGAACTTGAAAATGGATATTCTTTTATGATCATTATCTTTATATGTTGGAAATAGACAAACCCGTATTAACATCAACAAATGACTAAAAACATCTCATAAAAGTATGACTTTCATGTGACATTATCGTCTTGGTCATATAAATAAGAAACGCATCAAAAATTACATGAAGTTTGATTTTTTGGTAATTTTAATATTGAAACAATAAACACGTGCGAATCTTGTTTACGTGAAAAAATGACCAAGGCGCCTTTCTCCAAGAAGGGTGAAAGGACAAATGACTTATTAGCCCTTATACACACAGACGTATGCGGACCAATGAGTACTTGTACAAGAAACGGTGATCGCTAGTTTGTCACATTTATTGATGATTACAGTAGATATGGTTATGTCTACTTGATGAGACATAAGTCTGAATCTTATGAAAAATTCAAAGAATTCAAGACTGAAGTAGAAAATCAACTGAATAAAAGTATTAAGGCCTTACGGTCAGACCGTGGAGGTGAATACTTAAGTTATGAGTTTATAATGTACTTAAAAGAATGTGGGATAGTCTCACAACTCACACCTCCGGGAACGCCGCAATGGAACATTATTTCTGAGAGGAGGAATCGAACTCTCTTAGACATGGTTCGTTCCATGATGAGTAATACCATACTCCTAAAAATATTTTGGGGACACGCACTAGAAACTGTTGCACTAACAATAAATAGGGTTTCATCCAAGTCGGTAGAAAAGACTCCATACGAGTTATGGTTTGGTAAGGTACCAAATATGTCTTATCTTAAAATTTGGGGTTACGAACTATTTGTCAAACGTCCGACGTCTGACAAACTTGGACCCAAAACTGATAAGTGCTTTTTCGTAGGGTATCCTAAGGAAATGAAAGGATATTACTTCTATTACCAGTCCGAGAACAAGATAATTATTGCTCGTTATGGTATATTTTTGAAGAAAGAGCTTCTCGCAAAAGGAAGTAGTGTGAGTAATGTAATACTTGAAGAAATTCAAGATACATCACACAATACAATATCTGATACTGATCAGATAAACCCATCACTTGATTCTTCGGCTAATGAGCATTTGGAAGAACCAAATCCATAAATAGTTGTGGAAGAGGTTCTAGTCCCGAGCTCATCTGCTTCAACGCAAGTTGAAACAGAACTAAATTCGCATACCGATGTGGATGAAGTTCGACACTTCGAAGAACAAGTGCTACGAAGGTCACATAGGACGATCCGTGCACCCGAAAGGTACATGGAACCGCATGAAGTCTCGCAGATTTGATGTCCGAAGATCCTCCTCGACCTATGCGGCAAAGAAAGGATATACCCGACTCGATAAATGAATGGAGGCCATGAGATCCGAAATACAGTCCATGTATGACAACAAGGTTTGGAACCTGGTTACACCACTTGTTGGGGTAAAACCCATAGCTAACAAGTGGGTTTTAAAAGAAAAACAGTCATGGATGATAATATGACTGTTTACAAAGTACGGTTAGTAGCGAAAGGTTTCAAGCAAATTCTCGACGTAGATTATGATGAAACTTTTTCGCCCGTAGCTATGTTTAAGTTAATTCGGATGCTCTTAGCAATTATCGTATTTCATGATGATGAAATATGAAAGATGGATGTCAAAACCGCCTTCCTAAATGAAAATTTAGAAGATGACGTGTATATGATACAACCTATAAGTTTTGAGGATCCAAAGAATACTGGGAAGGTATGCAAGCTTCTCAGATCCATTATGGATCGAAGCAAGCATCACAGAGTTGGAGTCTTCGATTTGACGAAGAAGTCAAACAGTTTGACTTCATCAGTTACGAAGAAGAACCTTGTGTATACAGGAAAACTAGTGGGAGTGCCATCATTTTTTTAATCCTCTATGTGGACGATATACTCTAAATAGGAAATGATATTCCCTTATTGCAATTAACCAAATTTTCATTAAAGAAAGTGTTCTCAATAGAAGATTTGAGCGATGTTGTCTATATACTAGGCATAAAGATCTATAAAAATAGATCTAAGAGACTTATTGGATTAAGTCAAAGCACATACATTGATAAAGTGTTGAATCGGTTCAAAGATGCGTAATTCCAAGAAAGAATTTCGCTAATGAATCATGGTGCACGCTTAGCAAGACTCGGTGTCCTTTGACAACTGATGAGCGAAGCATAATGAGTAGAGTATCATATGCTTCGGCTATTGGCTCTATCATGTACGTCATGTTGTGCATTTGCCCTGATGTCTCGTACGCTTAGAGTGTGACGAGTAGATATCAGGTTAATCCAGGCTTAGAGCATTGAAATGCTGCAAAGAATATCCTTAAGTACTTAAGAAGAACTAAGGATATATTTCTCATCTACTGTGTTGACTCGGAGCTCGTGGTAAGTGGTTACACAGACGTTATCATCTCATATGAAAAATCGTAAATAGAGGTGACGTAAAGATTTGTAAAATTGACACCGTCGACAACACAGCTGATCCACTTATAAGATTTCTACCTCAAGCCAAGCGAGTTGCGCATATCTTCTATGGGTTTGAGACACATAGTAGATTGGCTGTGAGATTTTTCTTTAAATCTGAGAGATTTATAGAATAAAGAGTTTTGTATAAAGTATGACTCAATATGATTGACTCCAAGGTTAAGTGAGAGATTGTTAGTTTGAAATAATTTTGAAGTCAATAATACGATAAATTTGTTATATAAAGCTTTATTCATGAATTAGATATTTAAATGATATTTTGTTTCCTTGAGTATTATTGAATTTATGAATCATTCCGAGATCATTACTGGAATTGTGAACTTCATAATATAGAATATACTCTTAAAAGTCACTAACCAAGGTAATTAGCAGGAACACTAATTAACCGCTATCAGGTTAGTATGTTGATTAAATGATGGTCAAGTTTTACGAGACCATAGACAAAGAGTTGTCATTTTAATCACATAGATAGATGTTCGAGGAACATCGTATTTGATAGACCCCGAATGAAACATTAAATGGAATTGTGTTCGTGTCATTAATATTTTCGTTCAGTGTTAAATTCTAAAGTATGAGGTATTCATCTTTCCTACATAAGATATGTATGTGTGTGATTTCTACCAAACGTTATCCGTAAAAGGTGGCTATAAAGGTAGCTCTTCGATATACATAACTTATGCGGAGGAAGAGATGGTTTGCCAAAAAGTACTATTGTCTCTCGTATTTCTATACGAGTTATAAGATCATCGACCCTCGATAGAGTAAGATTATCTCGCTAGTAGTATAATTACAAGAGTAATTATATTTGATAATTTACTCAGATCAAGAAAAGATTAAGTTTGCAAGGATGACACATACCTACCTTGAAACTAATCTGATAGCTATGAGACAAAAGAATTAAATACAAGTAAATAGTTTACTGGATTATGATATTATATAATACAACATCATCTGTGTAATTGGATGGTCATAGTGCATTCTGCCAGATGTCTCCTATGATTATAGAGGTTAAATAGTTTTAACTCTATTTACCAATATAACACGGATCCTGTCGGGTCACACTCGAATAGGATTTAATCGGAGAATCTTATTGATTAATTATAAATTATTTATAATTAATAATAAGATGGTTATAATTAATTATATATGATATAATTATATTTATCATCGAGATGATAAGAAATAAAAATCAGATTGAATTTATAACGTGTTGGACACGTCGTATAAATTCGCCGAAATAATAACCGAGAAAAATATAATTGTATATGATAATTATATATATTTGATTTGGATTTTAAATGTTAATTATGGATTTGAATTATGAGTGAAAAGCCCATTAATAATTAAAGCCTTAATTAATAATTAAAAACCCAAAATCAGAAAGCCCAAAAAAGCCCAAAATAGAAAAGTCAAAAATCAGAAAAGCCCACAAAGGCCCATGAAAAACCCATGCCGATCTCAAAAGGGTATTTCGGTAATTAGGCTAAAAGTACAAGGGTATTTCGGTAATTTGGCTAAAAACCCAATGCCATTTTGGTAAATTGGATGAACTTTAAGGGTATTTTGGTCTTTTCACTTTGGAACCTCCCTACTATTCATGAGGGTATTTTGGTAATTTGGTAATCTCATATTTTCTATAAATAGAGAGGTGGGGTGAGAGAGAAAGCTACACCAAATCAGTTCTACTTTCTCTCTCTCGGTATACGATTGTTTCAGAATTCACGGGATCGGTAAATAGTGTTTTTATAAAATTTATGGTATTTCTGCACATTTGTGAAACAGAATAACTGCGAGTCATGAATAGTACTATTTCATCTTTTTCTCAGGTGAATAGTGTTTTTGTGAGAAACCGCGGTTTACGGTATTTCTGGCAAAAGAAATAAACCGCTCTCTGGTCAGTCCTGGTGGATAACCTACAGAGGCATCAGACGTTTGGTGCTCCGAGACAAGTCGATTTTCATTTCAATTGAAATTTAGAAGCGTGGTATAACAATGGTATAACATCTTATATTAATCTATTTAATTGTTAAGTAGATTTATGTTTTAGAAATCAATCATGGAGTAGATCAATAAAGGTTTAAAGAGGTGTGTATCTCTCGGTAATCATCCGACATACCACTTTAACCCTAAGCTTAAGTTAGAAGGAAAATAATATTTTATCGTCTTTTGTAAAGGATTACATGTCTGTATCTCTCGGTAATTATCTGATATACTTTAATCCCTAACTTAAGTAGAAGTAAAATTTTTGTTCTACGGTCTTTCCGTAGTTTGAGCATTAATGGGATTTGGGCATTCCAAAAACCCAACATAATCTACAGAGGCATCAGACATTTGGTGCTCCGAGACAAGTCGATTTTCATTTCAATTGAAATTTAGAAGCGTGGTATAACATCTTATATTAATCTATTTAATTATTAAGTAGATTAATATTTTAGAAATCAATCATGGAGTAGATCAATAAACGTTTAAAGAGGTGTGTATCTCTCGGTAATCATCCGACATACTTTAATTCTTAACTTAAGTAAAAGTAAAAAATTTGTTCTATGGTCTTTCCGCAGCTTGAGTATTTACAGGATTTGGGCATTCCAAAAGCCAACAGTATTCGGGCCATATGAAGTCAAGGTGTACCACAATTTAAAGACCTTGGGCACACCCATAATGGAGGGTTGGTATCGACGACAACCTTGAGATGGAGAAGGCTAGTAGTTGACAATGTAAGAGATGCACATATTGTCGGGGAGCTTCAAAAGGCCAAGATGGTAAAGGAGCCGAACAAGGTGAATCCTATAGTAGAAGCGTGGAGTGATAACTGCGCAAGCAGAAGGCACTATGAAAGAGAGTGTAGATTCAAGAAAGAGAAAGAAAACCTCGTGGTGGCCGTGATGGAGAAGGCATCAGAGGAGGTTCAACTGAAGAAAAATGAGACATACTAGTGACTGTCGTGATAGCCGATGCAGAGGACGTTGGAAAGGCTGATAAACTTGAGGAGGAGATTGACTTCGAGTCATGGTTCTTCAACAAGCAGATCTAGGAGAGCACTGAAGTCATAAGCTGCGTGGTGGCTGATAAGGAGAAACCATAAGAGAGCACCGAGATGGAAGCCATCACCGAGGAGGGTGAACAGGTCGAGATGACACAGAGGAGTGTCATTGTTGCAAAGAAGAATAAAGAGCGGGAGTCACTGCATGAAGATGTAGTTCATTAGGCGATCTGTCAAGAGCCTCGATGCAACGTGAGAAGAAATCGACGAAGAAAAATGTCGATGCAGCCTGAGAAGAAGATTTTCTTCTGAAGATGATAGTTCTGGAAGATTGACAGCTAACTTTTGAGCAATGTTTAGCTCAAAGAATTTTCAGAGGAGACAAGAACCATGACTATCCAAATGGACGTGAAATATCAAAGAAGAAAATAGTAGCAAGTCATCGAATGCACAATCCGAAGGAGTCACACCTCGAAGTTGTAAAGAGGATACTCCAGTATATAAAGAGTACTATGGACTATAGTATCTTGTACTGAAAAGACGGAGTATGCTAGGTGATAAGTTACTGTGACATTGACTATATCAGATACTATGACACAAGATGATCGACTACTTGATATGTGTTCAACTTAGAATCAAGAACCATATCCTGATGTAGTAAGAGAATGGAGGTGTGGTAGTTTGGAGACTAGGAAAATATTAAGAGGCTAGAGGTATAATTGTTTATTTGAGAGTAGTGGTTGTAGCAAATATTTTGAGAGATTAATAAAAAAAAAAATTAGTTTAGTGTTTTTATACTCAACATTCAAAATGCTTTTGATACTAAAGTGTTAGGTCTTTTGGGTCAGGTTAAGCAGGTCGGGTCGGGTCAGGTCGATCTTAGGATGGGTTGGATTAATCTTAGATTCATTTTGAGAAATTTCAGTCGCAACTCGTAGTTGGACCACGGGTTAGTCGGTCCTCAGGTTTGCCGGAATTTGACCTCAGATTTGACGGATCGGGTCACGACCTCGGATTTGATGGGTCGGATTTTTTTTAAAACACTAAGTTGTTGACCCATATCCTAATTTCAAAGATAAGCGACTTAATATGATGAATGCAAAGAAACGGGAATTAATTTGTAAAATGTTACATGTTCTGGTTCTCGAAATCTTACAATGAGCTAGGAAAACGAAGCAAATTTTCACGAGTCAGTGTGATGAAACATCGCTCAAAATGCTTGAGCACGCAATTCCGAATATCAAACCTCTCTAGCAGCTGTTCTATTTGTTCTCTGTCAAAAAAAAAAATAGTTACTCTTAATTCTGCGGAACATTGATAAAAAAATCCCTTGAGTTATTCTCTTAGTTCTGCGGAACATTAAAAAAAAAATACTAATATAAGTACAGAGTACTTGATTTAGAGGCATCTAGTAATAAAGAAGCCAGGAAGAAAAACAAACGGCAAATTCTTTCAAAATGTTACCAATATATGTACACTCTTAAAGGTGACAAAAACTGACTGACCCAATCTAAGAAATCTGTTCCAACCCGCTATCATTCGAATACGACTCAATCTATTTTTTTTAATAAGTCAAATTGTTCCAACTCAATTTGAACTCGATCTGACTTAAGATCAAATAATATGCATTAAATCAATATAAGATCTGAAAATAATTAACATATAAATTGACCTAACATTCGATTTCTTTCAACAGATCAAACTGATCCGACCAGATCGGTCCAAACCCGAAGCTAACCTTACCCATCCGATTACCACCTTCATTCTCATGAAGTACCTCACATATTCCGTTGTGGTACATCTAATTTCTTTAAGGAAACACAAACTAAAAAATAAAGTGAAAGGTAAAACATTCAATTCACTTGCATACTGATTAAGAGGGGAAGTTGTCTTGAGATTATGTTAAAACACATATATCCATTTTCATTAGCATTAGCCATTAGCATATTCCAAATTATAGCTTAAAAAGAAGAAATTAATTGCCGCAAATTTGGGTATGGATCTTGTTAAAAGTCGTTAATTACCTTTTGTTTTTCTAAGAGAATCGAAGTTAATTAACTTTTGGTGTGTACGAAAAAGATCGAAGGATTGATTACTCCAAATTACACACAAGTAATGTCAGCTTTTTTGGTTTGGCGCTTATAATCAGTTTATAGAATTCTAACCGCTTGTATTTTAATAGAATTGGGATTTCGAGAGCACCTATGGAAGACAAAAGGAGAATTATTCCTCTCAAATATTGGATGATGGTATGTAGCTCAAATGTCAATAGGATAAGACCAAATCAACAACCACAGTCTAGATGGTTGATTTTTGACCGCCAAATTGTCATTTTGATATTATAAAATATAATTGAAATTGATTTTGGAATGAAAGTGATTTTTCTCCACTGTCGTATTTATTAATTATAAGAGTCATAATTATATAAATAACCCTAGACTATTTATAATTACATTTAAAACAATAACCTAGTTTCTATTATATCTAACTTTACAACAAATATAAATAGCGTATTAGATATTTGGATGCATCTAGTATCCACATGTGACAGATATTTACTTCTTAGAAGGAATAAAATTAAGGGTAGTGCTAATAGAACCCCAGTAGAGTCCCTCAGCTTTGATCGGTCAAAATAATTGAAAATACTCCCAACGCCATCATCTTTGACCAATCACATTTGATCAGCTTCATCGTTACTAACTCAGATTTATTTTCTAGTAATTGAAATAAAAAAAAAAAGAGGGAAACGATATGACTACACAGGAATTTTACACACCATAGCCCGGGCTGATTTTCAAATTTGGTCCTAATAGATGAGACCGAATTTAAAACTCTATCCCAGTTTTTTAATAATTTTTTTCTATTTTGATTAAATATTTATTTAATAGTTTGTTTATTATTTTTAATAGTCTATTTAGTTATTTTATTATATTTCATTATTTATTCAATGATTTGGAAAAAATATAGTTAGAATAATAATATGTTAAATATGATATTATTGTGCATTCAACATACATATTTATTATGAAGTAGAATAAATATACATTCAATAAAAAATATGAACTAGAATAAATATATATGTCTATTATATATTCAATAATAAGTATATATGATGAACAAAATGATCTAGAAAATATGTACAATTTTTACTTACAAATCTAAAAATTAAATAAATAGATTTTCAAAACTTCAAACACATTTTTGAGGGTCAACATGAGTTTTTTTTGCCCTAAGAATCGCCATAACGTGTAAATCTCATTGTGAAATTTTCATGGTTTGGTCTTCTCCAAAAAGATCATTAAAATGATAAAACATTACGGTATAAGAGAAGAACTTATAATGGTGTATCATTAGATTGCAGCATAAACAACTACGATGTTACAATAAAAATGAACTTAATGAAATAGTGTGTTTCTAAATTTATATTTTTTTAGTTAACTCTATATTTATGCAATAATTTATTATTTTTATTTTCAATTATAGGGGCACAGGAGTGAAATGAAATATGAGGTTAAATTAGTTGTCCAAAATTGATAATTGTTTGTGTCATAAATCATAATTGACTAATATTTTATGTGATCGCTTGCAGTTTATTTTTTCAAAAGGCTCCATCACACTCAATATGTTAGACATTAGTCCATATTATAACATTCAAAATTACATCAACACATAGTCTGATTATTGACGTAGTTATTGTAATAAATGAGATTGATTGATGTACAATGGTCTGATCATAAGATTAGATCTAGCAAAAATCAACAAAGACGGAAGGACAAAAATACGTATTTCAATGATTATTTATGAAATGGAGGATCGTATCAGCAAACTTTCAACCCGCGGAAACAAAACATTATTTGTTATCTTTAATGTACTAATGTTAATATTTTATTATTAAAATTATGAGAACAATTTATTTCTTATTGTTTTTGTATTATTTTAAATATTATTTAATATTATATTTTAATTATTATAACATTATATCTTTTATCATTTTTCAACGTTATAATTTTTATTTATCTATAATATTGTAAATTTTTATTATTTATCCAATAATGAATGTAATTATACATAACAAAATAATTAAATAAATATTTTAAAAGAAGCTGAACTAAAGATTTAAACATAATAAACAAAATAAACAAACTAAATAAAATATTAAAACAGGCTAGGGCTTTCTCCCATAGATCGACTCACAGAATTCAAGGAGTAGGCGGGGAATAGGCGGCTGAAGCGATGAAGGCGCGTGCGATGAAGGAGACGCTGATGGAAAGTATGAGGCGCGTAGCGAGAAAAAGATCTATCAATCAGCAAGGATGGATGATACTTTACAACTTATATCTCTGCCTAAGTGAGCTTATTAAAAACAAAATGCAAATAAATAAACAGAAAAAATCTGAAACCGAGTTCTACACTCAGATCCAACCCTAAGACAAAATTTAAAACTCGATCCAAGCTATGGACGCCAAACTTCAACACAATCATACCATTTTTTTTCGTTTTATTTATTATATTTACAAAAAAAAATCTGGGTTTTACGCAAACCCAGTATCAAAATAGGTTTTGCCTTTTTTCTATTTTTGTTTTTGGATAAAAGCAAACAAAGTCTGCGGATGGCCTGTCGGAAATTGCAATATATATACTTGCGATTCATTAAACTTGAATTAGAGAAATTTATCTAAACGAAGAAAACTTACTCACAAAGATCTGAAGAGACTGATGCTCAACTATAAAGGAAGAATAGGAGTATAGTTGTATAGGAGAGAGTCGAGTAGAGGATCTGAGATGAGAGCAGCTATCCTGATCTAAAGAGAGTGGCTGAAGAGATATCAGGATTGAGATGTGAAAGACCGTAGTGCTTCCCTGCGAGTGCTTGATTTAGTGCGTGGTAGGTGGAGCGAAGAGATGCTGGGAACCATTGCATTATTGGCGAAGGCTTCAAAGTCTTCTCTTAGACATGGAATGGTCCTACTGAGAGAGACCCATCACCAGTGACGGATCTAGGATTTTGATTAGAAGGGGTAATTATCGGATTGTAATGACTTATCGGATTCAAATCAATTAACTAATCGGGTATTAAATAAAAAAATTAATAATTTAATATATATACTTTACTAATAATTTTTTTATTAAATAATAACATTTTATATATTAAAATAACAATAAAATAAAGCTCAAAGTAATAGATAATCAAGTTGATGAAGAAAGTTTTCGACTAAAGAACTTTATATTTTGATATCTTTGCATAATTATTTCATTATGCACGGTATTAAATATTTTTTTCTCAATAAAAATAACCAGACAATTCAGAGGGGAGGCAAAAAAAATTTCCAGGGGGGCACGTGCCGAAAACATTACCGAAAAGCACTATATTTCAAAATCCAGGGGCGCGTCCCCCCCTGCATTTAACCGGTCCGCCTGCCTATCACCTATGTGTTCTTTTCTTTTCTTTTCTTTTTCAGGCAATTTTATAAAATAGCCTTGAAAATATCAATCAAAATGTCCTTCTTCAAACAACAAAGGATATTGTGTTTTTGAAGAACACTCAAATAACCATCCAACATGCCAAAAAAATAATTGAAGTATCATTTCCTAGTTTTTTATTAATACTAATTGAAAATATATCCAACTCTTTTAAAAGTTCTTTACAAAAAAAGGAGATATTTAACCTTCTATTATTATGATTTGACTGAATATTCTCCTTCCATAGACCTCTTTCATTAGGATTATGAAATTTTCACAATCACTTACATAATAATGATTTGTTCATTATCTTAAGGTTCAATACATCTAACCCTCCATGTTCTTTACTTTGACATATTACTTTCCAAGCTATTAACTCTTAATAATATATATAAATAACAAAATAACAAAGTATTAATTTTGTACAAGAAATACTAATCGTCAATTTATGATACTTCCTCCATAATCTTTTATGCTCGTACCAAGCTTTCAAAAATTCCTACAATATCCCTTACAACTCCTAATAAAAGGAGACTAAGAAAAAAAATCCGTAACATCTGTATATCCACAAAAATCAATTTGGTCCATTTGATTAAAAAGCTGAAAATCCAGAAAAATCGTACATGTTCGTTCAAATTGTAAGTTTCAATCTAATTACAGTTAGCCTGGTATATAAAAAAAAAATGTAAGTAACAGTATGAATTGCGCAACTTTCAATATATTAGAAAAAGAATAATGCATTGTTTAGTAAACTGAACAACTGAATATATACATCTACATTAGATTTAAATTAACATTAACTATACTTGAAGGTTGTTCTAAATGGGAAGTGATTTTTCAAGTTATCGCACCTGTATATCATACAACTTTTATTAAAAAAATTGAAATAAAAGCGATTTGACAGAAAATTGTCTTCTCTGAGCAATTGATCATCAAGAGTTGTACAGTTGTACTGGTGGGAAAAAAGGAAGACCTGAGCATAGTAGCATCATAGATGGGGATTTGATGTGCAAGTAATATTCGATTTGCTGGCAAAGTAACAAAGTCGGAAGCAGCATAGATGGGGAATAGGAATTTGAGGGGCCCGCAAGGGTAATTTAGCAAATATTTAAATAGGAGGGCATTCCATAAGTAAATATAAAAGGCCGGGGGATTTTATAAATTTATCCTTTTTTTTCTTATGTTGGAAGTGAAAGAGAATCAAAATTAGATATAGGAATCCTTATGCTATGCCACGCTCCACTCAGCGTATTGTTCGTATGGATATGTGTTGATATAATGATATTCATCCAGCAGTGTAGCCCACATTTTGTTATCACGATTCCAATTTGACCAACCAAAGAGAAGTACTATATTGAATTACTTCATTCGGAGGACCAGCATTGTAACCATGTTTTGTTGTCATCTCGAACAAACAAAGCAGGTGCTCTCCGTATACGTGTAATTGTATGGCTAATGATTTGTGCTTGATTGCATAGATTTGAGTTTAATGAAATGAGATCCATCGCTACCTCTCGCTTGTGTTTAAATTGTTACAGAGTCCAAAGCAAGTTTCGACACACACTGTCAAACTCATGAGAGAAGGAATCTAATTTGTGGCCTTGTGTGACTCTTTAGGCCTATTGAATTGTAATAGGAAACAAAAGATGTTGGGCCTTAATAGATAACGCAAACCATCAAAAACGTCAACCAAATTTCCATTTATCCAACACAAGCTCCTCTCGTTGGATACATCTTGAAGGAGGTCAATAGGTCTTGTCAAGTCAAGTGACTACCCATTTACTCGAAAATTTTCCCAAAAATAAAATGCTTGGAACATTTCTTAATGAAAATTCAATGAGAATTTAATCTAGTTTATACTATCCTATGACTACAAGACCCATTCTTTCCCCTCTAGCATAACACAGCTATAAACTATTTATTCCATTTCATCATTAAGAATGAAATCTCTACAACCTAATCGCAAAAAAAAAGAGGGGTGAAAATAGAGATTTTAACCTTTCATTGGTCCAAATTGCTCTACTTAAACCCGTCAATAACAGGGAAATTACTGTCAGCACCATCCTCCCTCAGTGCTCTCCCAAATCGCTGGTACCGCCTCAACCGGTTCACTTTGAGCCTGATTGCTGGCACCTTCCTCGCCAGAGCCTGCCATATCATTTGCACAGCATCATCCTTCTCACTTGGGTACTGGTATTCAAAGTATTTATCAATCTCCTTCAATCTCTCCCACATCGCAGTCCACCTATCCTTCCCAATCCCCTTAAGCAAACCCATCAAATACCCCTCCTTCATCGCATCTGCTGCTCTGACAAAGATGCAAAATTCAGAGTAGTCCAGCACATCTTCGAAGGGAAGCTCGATGTCATCAGAGATGATGACGGGGACACAGTGGGAAACAATGGCATCAAAGAGGCGGTTGGAGGAGGGGGTGTCACCAGCTATGTTGAGGCAGAATTTGGAGCCGTGCATGCCTTGGCTAGCCTTGTTTATGCCATTTGCTTGGATGCTGCCGAATGCAAACTCCACGTCTTCTTCATTTCTTAGGAGGTAGTACAGTTCTTGTCTAATATTTCCTCCCTGCAAAATCAAATTTTATCAGATATTAGGATGCCAAATAAATTTTTGACGTACAACTTAGTGTTAATATGTCATTTTATTACAGATGCTTTCTGGAAAACTTTTAGATCTATCTAAATTATATTGTTGGCAATTTTAAGCAAGCAAATGCAAAATGGTCATTGATAATAGACTGTTCTGACAGTATTAATTATGAATCAAAGGCGCAACAGGACAACAAAATAATTACTGTTCCAAACTTTGCAAGGATTTTTGCATTCTTTGTGGTTCCAGATTTATTGGATTATTCAATATTCAGTGCCAGCAAGGAAAGTATATAATTTAGTACCTGGGTCAAAGAATTTTAAATTTCCTGGTGTAAAATATTGAGATTAATTTGCAAGATTTCAACAAAAGTGGATAATGTGGAAAAGACATGTAACTGCCTTAAAGAACTAAGACTTAGGTGGACGGGTGCTTTATGAACTAACTACAATATTATATGATAGAATGTCCAGCTACCAACATAATATAACAAAGATATTCTTTTCTTTCACTCTAAGTAATATTTCCTTCCAATCTAAGCTATAACCAAAAGTGCACATGCATTAATGAATGTTTTTATATTCATTTGTTTTCCATAGTTTTTGCCAAAGAATAGTAATAAAATGTTCAGGATACCTACAAATGTACCAAATGGAATTTCATTCCTCACTATATCTCAGTACAAATCTACATTTAATATGCACATACACGACCAAAAACCAAAATAATGCCAAAAATTTTATTACTAAATTATATGAAAAATGTACCTCCTTTCTATAGATTGCACCTCTAAAATAAAGCAATGTAGGCCGGTCATCAAAGCCAGCTGAATCATTTACATAAGATTTCGCTAAGTGCTTGTAAGGTGCAATGATATCCTTCTCCAAATTGGCTACATTAGGATTATACCTCCCAAAATCCGACAGGATAAAAACACATGGAAACAACACTGATCTTGCGTCCAACATGCTATTTGGATGGTGTGCCAAAATGACATGGTCTCTCCCATTTGACCTCTTATACTCTTCACGACTTGTCAGGTAATTCACCAAATTTTGTTGTAACTTTTTGTTTAGGCTACATTTCTCTTGGGGTGTTACTTTTGAGTGCCGATTATAGCTCAGAGAAGAGAAGAATGGTACAAAAATTAGGTCAGCTTGGCTCGGATCACCGACTCTGACAGCTGTGCAAGGACTGCGCCGAGCCGGGTCAGTTGAGGACAAAAGATCCAACGTTAGCCAGAATTCTATGCTATGTTGTAAATTTAACCCACCGGGATAATTGGGAATTTTTTTCCGGAAATCAGGCCAGACCGAATCTCCATTGGGCTTCCAATCAAGAAGACCAAAGTGAAATTCTGGTGGTAAATCATACATGTAAAGCTTCAAAATTGCATTCTCTGGGTTACAGTTATTCAAATTCTGTGATTGGATTGCGTTTTTGAAATGAGAATCCTCAATTTCATAAACGGAGAGTGCCTTTTCACTAGGCAGGAGGTTTCGGTCAACGAAGCGGGGGCGACCAGTCGATCCCAGGAACAGCATTGAAACAACAACCAGGATTATTGCCATGGCAAACCAGATAAAGAGGGTTTTGCGAATTGCAAAACCCAATTGAGGGTTTCTTTCAGCCATGGTGATAGAAATGAGAAAGGTACAATTAATGGCATGAAAAACCAGGTCGCTGAGGTCGTAAAAGAAAGAACGGCATCAGATCATCGTTGAAGGCTCCGATCAGGAAAAAAAATATCCGACAGTGGAGATCAAGACAGATAAATGGCCGACACTAAATTTGGTAACATCTTGTCCTTTCTTTAGCAAAAACCGCTGGCTCAGTGACCAGCTAAAACCGATTCAAACTCACTATTTCTTCATCGTCAAAATCGCGGAGAGAAAATTAGATGGATTTTGTACCTCGATCGAATTCGCTGAATATCATCGACTCCAGAATCGAATGAGGGGTTTGCAATGGCAAGGGAGATCGCATCTTCATGTAGAATAGAGATCAAGTGAATAATCCAATATATGTAAAGCTGGAATAGATAAAACAAAGGAGAAAAGAGAAACAAATAACAATTGGAATTGGAGGAACACGGACTTCTAAATGGATCTCAAGCGTTTCACCGACTTCAGAATGAAACTTCTACAAGAAGATATGCACGGAGTTCGTATCCTCACTCACTGTCTGGTGGGGACGGAGTGACTATTGAGTCACCACACATGAAAACGCCGACACACGGGTTGCACAAATGCTTCGTGGCTCCAACTTCTTGGGCGAATAAGGCATTACGTTCATAACTAAATATAATATAAATTCAATCAAGACTCAAGAGAATCATAATCTTATTGGATTAAATGATAGACTATGTGTTAAGAAAATATAATTTGGATATTATTGGGGCTCAACATATTTAATAAATTATATCACATGTCCAATAATATAAAATACTGTTACAGTACCATTAAAATAAAATAATCGTTTATTACCATTGTAAAGAGGAACCATATATATACCGAGTATGAACTCAAGAATAAAAATATAACAGATTCATTATTCCTTCTCAACTCTCTCTCTCAAATAATCATACTGTGTTATAAGTTTCTACATTGTATCAGAGCAGGATTCTTAAATCATATATCATCATATACATATAATCCCCATAATCTGATAAATACCAGCAACCTATTATAGGGAGTCCTATATCAGTCGATACAGAACTTCAACCCACAACATGGCAGCTAATACCAGAAAATCCCACAAATCAGTATATCAGCCACAACCTATATCAGCAACTTTTGTGAGTTACATCATAGCAATACCAAAGAGATAATCAAGCAATAATCTTTGTTCTCATCAGCTTAACCTCTGAAAAAACCAGCAAAAATCAAATACCAGCAGAAGAGGAAATCATACCAGAAAAAAACTAAGTACCATATTTATTCACTTGTTCTTATCAGTCTAATCTCTTAAAATTAGCAAAATCTGAGTACCAGCAAAATAAGAAAATCAAGTCAGCATCTGTTTCATCTGTTCTTATCAGTTTAACCTCTGAAAATCATCAAAACCTGAATACCAGAAAATGGATTCTCAACCAGAAACCTCCACAAAACTCACAAACATCATGCTCAGTGACTTAAACTATCTAGGTTGGATAAGGGCAGTAAAAATTTCCTTAAAAGGAAGAGGAAATCTTGGGTTTATAACTGGCACAACAAAAAAAACCCCATTTTGGTTATTTTTGCTTAAAACTAAGGATAAAGTATTTGATTACTTTCAAGAATTTCTTAATCGAGTTGAAAATCAATTCAATACAAAGATTAAAATATTTAGATCGGATAATGGAACGGAGTATAAAAATAATAAATTTGATCAAATATTTAAATAAAAGGGGATCATACACCAAACCACTTGTATTAATACCCCGAACAAAATGAAGTATCGGAAAGAAAAATAGACATTTACTAGATATCACTCGAACACTTTTATTTCAAAGTAACGTTCCTAAGGTTTTTTTTTGGTCCACACTATTTTGTGTGCTACCTATTTAATTAATATATTATCTAGTATTAAATTAAATAATCGAAATCCATTAGAAATATTATATCAACGAAAATTAATTTAGAAATCCTAAGAGTATTTGGTTGTGTAGCTTTTGTTAAAATTAAAAGAATAAGTAAATTAGATTTTATTTCAACTAAAGCGATATTTTTGGGATATTCTTCAGTTACAAAGGGATATAAATGTTACGATCCTATTAAAAAAAAGATATTTATTTTTGAGAGATGTTAATTTTTTTAGAATGAATCGTATTTTAAAAAGCAAGATATAACTCAAGAATCTTATACCATTGGTCATAACGGTATGGTATTACCTCAACCTCCGGTTTTTGGAAATGTTAAGAATATAGGGAATGTAGAAAACTTGGAGGACGATTCTCATGAAGACAACGAGCAAGACCAAAACGAAGAGGATGGATCCATAGAGGTAAGGAGGTCAACAAGAACACCACGCCCATCTACAAGACTTAGAGACTATGTCACATACTTGGTAACATATCCTAATTAAAAAAATTATCTCTTACAAAAAAATATCAAGTCAACATAAAGCGTTCTTGACATCTATCTCAAAGGAACAAGAACCAAAAAAAATTTCAAGAAGCAACAACAAATTCAATTTGGCTCAAGGCTATGAAAGAGGAATTGAAAGCCTTAGAGAAAAATAAAACTTGGGAAATCATAGAATTACCCAAGGATAAAAATCCCATAGGATGCAAATAGGTGTATAAAATCAAATATAAAAGTGAAGGTACCTAAAATATAAAGCCCGGTTAGTGGCCAAATGGTATACACAAACATACGGTATAGATTATTATGAGACATTTGCACTGGTAGCTAAAATAAATACCGTAATGATACTTTTCTCAATTGCGGTAAAACTCGGATAGAATTTATATCAAATGGACGTAAAAAATGCCTTCTTTCAAGGAACACTTTAGGAAGAGGTATATATGGACCTACCACCTGGTCAAGAACAAGAAAAAAATTCTAATTTAGTATGTAGGCTAAAGAAAGCGATCTATGGACTCAAACAATCTCCAAGGACATGGTACGGTAAACTCTCTACCTATTTAATTTCTTATAATTTCAAAATTAGTAATGCCGACCATTCATTGTTTACAAAAAATGATGGAAAAAATATAACTATCATTTTAGTATACGTTGATGATCTAATAATTATCGAAAATAGTGAAAATGAAATTAGATTAATAAAAGCCCAATTGAGGGAAAATGTTGATATTAAGGATTTGGGTTACTTGAAGTATTTTTTGGGAATTGAAGTTGTTTTTTCAAGAAAAGATTTATTTATTTCTCAATGAAAATATATCTTGGATTTATTGAAAGAAACCGGAAAGTTAAGGTGTAAACCGGTGTCTACATCAATTGATTATAAATGCAAATTAAATAGTGAGGATGGTGTTGTTCTAAGCGATATAAATCAATTTCAATGACTTATGGGTAAACTAATTTATCTAGATGTGACTAGACCCGACATATCATACTATGTTAGTCAAGTTAGTAAATTTATGCACGCTCCAAGAACATCACATCTAGAAGCTATTAATAGAATTTTGAGATATTTAAAAGGAACATCCGATGAAGACATATTAATGAAAAATAATAATTCTAATGATGTGTGTGGCTATTCCAATGCAGACTAGGAGAGTTTTGATAGAAAATCAACAACCGATTTTTGCACATTTGTAGGTAGAAATTTAGTCACATGGCAAAGCAAAAAACAAAACATCGTGGCTCGAACAAGTGCCAAAGCAGAATATCGAGCCATGATATCAACCGCTAGTGAACTTACTTAGATCAAGCAACCCCTAGCTGACATGAGTATCACAATACACAAACCAATACAAATATTTTATGACAATCAAGTCGCGAGGCACATCGCTTCGAACCCGGTATTTCATGAACGAACTAAACACATCGAAGTAGATTGTCACTTTGTTCGCGAGAAGATACAAACCAAAGAGATCGAAGCTCCCTTTGTTAGAAGCAAAGATCAATTGGCGGATATTTTTACAAAAGGATTGGAGCCAAGACCGTTCGAAGAAAACATGAGCAAATTAGGGTTAATCGATATTTATAACCCTATTTGAGGAGGAGTGTTAAGAAAATATAATTTGGGTATTATTGGGCCTCAACATATTTAACAAATTATATCACAGGCCCAATAATAAAAAATACCGTTACAGTACCGTTGTAAAGAGGAACCATATATATACCGAGTATGAACTCAAGAATAAAAATATAACAGATTCATTATTCCTTCTCAACTCTCTCTGTCAAATAATCATACTGTGTTATAAGTTTCTACACTATGACTATGCGTATTATCTGGCTAAATTGAAACTTCCACATCCTTCCCTATTAAAATTTTCCAATTTCTATCTCTTGATTATTAATTCCGCCAAACGCTTGTATAAGATCTATTTTTAAGTAAGCTAAAAAATTAAGTAATTAAATTAAATCGTAATTCAGTTAAAGTAGTCAAGAGAAATAGTAGTGATGACGATATCAATGAAGATATTAGTCCATCAAAATAATTCAAATTTGATACAAGCAATCCTATTTAATGGTTTTTTTTTTGAAGAAACTATTTAATGGTTTTTGTTTGAGTATTAAGTGATAGTGATACTAAAACTGCCTAAAAATATAAAATATAATCATCTCTTTCGAGTATTTAAGAGTACATCGCTATATGATGGGATCACATATCGTAACTGATAACGACCATCGCTATATGAAGGGGGTTCAAATCTACTATTATTTTGGAGTAAAAGGAGGGTCTCATATTATCCTCATCTCGACCATCAGATAAAAAATGGACGGATAGAATTTGAACTGCAGAAAAAGTGTATCTTTGAGATCCGAACTACAAAAAAATTTATGGTCGTCAGTGCAAAATAGGACACTACTTTTCATTTTTGAAAAGTAGGTGATGTGAATCCATATGAAGGGATCACATACCCTGATATACTTTTTCTATAGCAAAATTCTGTCATAACTAACTATATACCCGCGCGTTGCAGCAGACTCTTTTATTTAAAGATTAAAATATTATAAGATAAAAAAATTCACATTTATCTAATATTAAATTATAAATTCACCAAATTATAGAGAAAACCTATAATAAAGATTATATTTAATCTTGGATGAGATTTTTGTACAATATGAGTTAATGATTTATGATTTTTATGGCAAGAAAAGTAAATTATTCTAATATATATTATCACCATTATTTTTTTACCAAATATGCACAAGGTTGCTAAATAAAAAAATAATATTATGAAAATAATAGTATATAAGGGAAAGAAATGGAGAGAAAGAGGGGATCAATGGACGCGATCACATACGTTCGATCAACCAAAAATAAATATTATCCGTCCAATTGAGGGATAAAATGGGTATAATAAAAAAATACCATGACAAAAAATGGACCCTCCAATTTTTAGATGTTTTATATAATAGTATAGATATTGATATTGATATTTTTTGTTCTATGCGAGGGATCCACAATTCAAAAATAATTCTCTATTGCTAAAATCTTAACCCGTCTCAATTTAGCTGACAAACCATTTTAACTATGATATAATTCTTTATGTAGCACCTGTTTGGGTTCCTATATGAAGTTCAAAGGTCAGACTTAATAAATTATTTAATTTAGCTTCATTATATATTCTTAATAGAAATTGGAATCTATTGAAAATGATTTAATTTATTTTTTAAAATCATCAAATCTAATTTATATTTTTGAAATCTTAAACTATGATAATCATCAAAGTTCAATAGTAAATTTTATTCATGCATTCAGAATTAATCAAACAATTTTTTAAAAATTTACAGCAGACTTTAACGAAATTAAACAATAATAAAGTTGTTTTATATTTGATGTACGAGATTTCAAACATGTGTGTGGAAATAATTCTTCAGCATGATGCAAACATATTTAATGTTTTTAAACTTACTATAAATCGAATCCATTTTAATAAAGGGGAGGTATCACTTGACAATGCGTTATTTTGACAATCTTGATAATTGATTTTTAAATAAATATTAAAAAAATAAAAAATAGAAAACTATTTATAGATTTTTCTTTTACTTATTTACTGATAGTAAAACTATTGTAAATTATATAAAATTTCAGTGGTCTTTGATAAGCTATCAAATGATAATGAAATTATATAAAATTTAAAACACTATAAAACTATAAGTAAAAATATATATATTTATAAAAAAATATATATTTTTTAATATTTATTTAAAACTTCATTGTCAAAATTATCAAAATAACCCATTATCAAAATCAAAGGATGCGTCCCTTTATAAATTAGTGAACGAGCTTCGCATTCATAATATATCTAATCCATGTCGTTTTGAAATACAAGATTCTCTTGCACCCAGTTGGTACAGTACATCATGATATGTTTTTTTCTCAATGCCTCGGAGAAGATGGCACACTCATGACAGTCATGCGTGACAAAGTGAACATTTAGGTTGTTCACACATCTTTTCAACCGTCCGATAAAAGGTAGTTTATGATAATTAGAAAGCAAGCAAATAAATCATTAATTTAGTCACGATTTTCGAGACATGATACAAAAAAAATACAAAGGGAGTCCATCCCAAAATTTCTTTGTAGTGTGAATTGATTTAACACAAATCACATATATCCTTATATATTCGAAATTTAATCCATCTATAAAAGTTAGTGTCTCTCTCTTTCTAAATATATACCATTTGTTATGTCATCTATATCTATAAATATGTATAGATATTCAAATATATTTAAATACTCATAAATATTTATAGATATAAATAATATAACAAATGATATATATATATATATATATATATATAGTAAATCTATGGTGAGCTTAATCTCACGGAAATTCTCTGTGAGCTTAGCTCAAAAAAATATATCAAATGATCTTCAAATTTTGATTTTTCAATCTCATTTAATTCTTCATATTGAAATCTTATGGGGTACAAAAATTTGAGATGTTTTGAGTTTTCTAACTCGCTCTTTTTATTTTTTTAAAATGTACAAACATTGAATATTTTATTATTATTTTTGGAGCTGATTTTCAAAAATTGAAAAGAGCGACTTAGAAAACTTGAAACATTCCAAATTTTTGTATTCCACAAGATTTCAATATGAAAAATTTAATGAGATTGAAAAATCAAAATTTGAAGATCATTTGATATATTTTTTGAGCTAAACTCACGGAGGTCTTCCGTGAGCTTAAGCTCATCGTAGATTTACTATATATATATATATATATATATATATATATATATATATATATATTCATATAAATAAGGAATATCATTTAGCAACGATTGTGAGTCGTTACTATAGGATATTCTTATTTATATGAATATAGTAAACACAATCATATGGTATATATTCTATATTTATATAAATATAGAATCTTATAGTAATGATAGAGAATATATATCATTTGTTATGTCATCTATATCCAAGTATATTTGAATATCCATACATATTTATGGATATAAATGACATAACAAATGTTATATATTCTCAACCCATATATATTTATGGATATATATGATATAACAAATTGTATAACTTAAGTGAGTTAATATATAAAATGTTATAATTGCAAATAAATTCCATTCAGTAGTTAATTTACTAAATAACAACTAAGGAGAATAATTACACAAGAACCATTTTGCAGTCTAATAAAATATTTTGCAGTCCAATAAAATATTGGTAGCTTATAAAAGTATTTAACTTTAAACCGTCAAAGAATAGTCTTAGTAGCTATTAAACTTTTTTTTAAAGCTTGATTCTAAGTGATCCCCAGAGTTCTACCCCAAAGAAATCCCCAAGTCAAGTCGACTATCCGTTCTGTTCTGATACTATTTATAGTAATCTATAAATATTTGCATGTAATAATTTTATTATTTATATTTTTAATAACACCACATTACCTATAATTGTTTTTATATGTTACTATCGTTGCTTTATTTTTGTTTATGTAAGTTATTTATACATAACAAATAATATATTTTAAGTGTGTTTTTAGCATGTCATAGGAAGCTATTTATAAAACTTAGACTTTCTGTTATTAAAAGTATCAATCTCTTGTGAAATTTATTAATTTTGCCAATTTACTACAATCTTTAAGATTGCAAACTATTTATATTTACTGATATAATTATTTATACATTCCATTATATTACAGAGAGATCAAAATATAAATTAAATTTCTGAAGATCTTAGATGCTATTTATATCACAGTTGCACATTATTTATTATCTAAATATTAAACAAATTTGAATTGTACATTGCTATTTATGGGTACTTATTTGAAAGTACCAATAATGGTATTTTGGGAACCAATTCTCATGGGCACTAATGGAGAGTACATGTTAGTATCTTTTTGTTGAATTTTATCTCCTTAATCTCAATATGAATTAAAATTAGTTCAATGTATCTATGTTCTTTCCATTCTCAAGCTTTTTTTGTCCCATTCTAAAGATCCGCTAGAATCTTTTCAAAATATATGACATGAGCATCGTTTTCTCCCCCCTCGAATCCAGCTAGTTAAACCATTAATATCATTTTGTTTATTGAATAATATTATATTAATTATTTCTGAAGTACAGTCTCTCTTTCACTGTTTCATGTCTCACAGTTGACGGTAGATACTAGATACTAATAGATACTATTTGATATTGGTATTTTTCAATCGGAGGGGATCCTTTTTCCCCTCTTTTTTTTTAACAAAATGAGGTTCAAAACCCTCAAATATTTATTAATCTGTAAAGTTTTTATGAATCATGAGTGGGTGATCATCGTAAAAAAATAAATAAAAACTATAATTTAAAATGATGCCGAACTAATAGTCAATAACCCATATATTCTATGGTGGAAATCACTGTCTCAACTCACTAATTATCTCCTGTACCAGCTCTATGTGAGTTTTAATTTTTTTTTCTCTGAATGTTCTTTTGGCACATCTCTGAGAGGGATCCTTTGACAATGGTTGTTTTGACAATCTTGACAATAGAATTTTAAATAAATAGAAAAAAATTATATTATATATATTCTTTTACGTCTAGATTGATAGTATTTTAAATTTTATATTATTTTATTATTATTTGATAGTTCAACAAAAATCATCATATTTTATACAATTTGTAATGGTTCTAACAGTTTTTAGTGAACTATCGAACGTCAGAGAAATTACATGAAATTTAAAATACACTACCAATATATAAGTAAACAAATATATCTATAATTTTTCTTTTTTAGATTTTTTTTTTATATTTTTCTAAATGTTCATTGTCAAATTTTCAAAATAACCCATTATGGATCCCTCCCTTTTTTCAATTTACCTTTTTTTCTTAAACTGAAATGCTTCGTAATAACCGGCCCTGATTAAATAACATAATAAATGGTAAATGATAGCTCAAAAATAGAGGATATATATATATATTTCTTTGTTTCATCGGTTAACATCCCTTATTTCATTTAATTACAAGCAGATAATGCTTGAGGAGATTTCTTACCACTCCATTTTCTCAAACGTATTAGAAGTCGTTTGTCATTATTTATTGTTAAAGAGTTCTCCTAATTAATTATAATATTATACGCAACAATTAAGGGGTATAGTTGGTAAGGATTAAATACTTAAAAATCACAAAAAGTTAACATTTCACCTTCTCATTGTTAATTATATTGATAGATTTTACGGAATTTTCCCTCTTTTGTCTGCTTTGTTACTATTAAATATGCCGAATTGCGTCCTGTCATCACTTTTGACAAGTTAAAAAATGAAATGCATTCCTATACAATAAATATATAGAAAAAAAGGAATAAATTGGATTTTACATGACTTTCGCTACACACATATATAGAAAAAAAGAATCATGACATTTTTATTCCATTTTTTTTTTGAAAATCATATCCTTATTTATAATATAACTTCTGAAAATGCAAAATTCAAAATCATAGCGTTATTCTATTCCTAAAAAACACTGCAAAGAGCTAAGGCTATATAAACAGCAATCACTCAGCAAACAATGCACAATACAACCAACCTTGATTTATATAATTTTTTTTTCCTCTCCAACTGAAAATGAGACTTCATATCACCCCTGCAAATATGAGTTCCCCTAATGGCATGTTCTCCGTGGTTGTCAATGACAATTCACGAGTTTACGATATCAAAACCAAAATCATGGAGAAGACAGGCATTGAAAGAAATGAACAGGAGTTGTACTTCAATGGATTAGCAATGACTGATACTGCAAGCATCCACTATTATGGGATTCAAGACTGCGCGCTCATCAGTTTAGTTGCCTTCCATATCTCTACTGGTGGCGGCTATGGTTACAGCAGCAGTGATTACTAATTAATTCAAATACTGATTAATTAATCACTGCTTAACTCGGTCCATTATGTCTTCATGTTTTGAGCACTATATATGTGCAATACAATAGATGATTTCCTAGTTAGTTGATTTTGATTTCGATCACTTTATGTATTTCATAATTAATTAAGTATGCTATGTATTCTGAATTCTATAATTCTTCTATGATGTTCTCTCTAACTTATCTTTTTCTTTCAGTCTATCTCTCTCTATATATAGTGCTCAAAACATAAATTAATACAATTACATTCACCGTAATGAAGGCAAACAGCATCCAATTAACAAACTCCCAGGCAAAAATAATAAATAAAAAATAATTAGGTTGTCTCTCTCGGGTTTTCAATGGATGTTTTTTTTCGCACTCGGGTAGCTCCGCACCCCTTCGAACTAAAAAAATGGTTCGAAAGATTCTCGGGCCGTAGATTTTGCATCGGGATTCATATTTTTAATAGAACCTGAGGTTCGAGATTCGCACTTTCAATGATCATTACGGATCCCGATGTAAAATCAACAGTCCGAGAACCCTTCAAACCAATTTTTTTGGTTCGAAAGGGTGCGAACGTACCCCGAGCGCTTTTTTTTCTCTTGGATCCAAATTATTGTATTTATGCTGCCCTTTGAATCTTTTTTATCACAGCATATGAAGTAGCTTCATTTATATTCCTATAAAAAATTGGAATTAATTGAAAATGAATTAATTCAATTATTTTGATAATCATCGAAACTAATATATATTTTGAAATCAATCTCCAAAAAAAAATGTAAAAGTGAGTGAGAAAATTTAGGTAAAATATAAAGATGTCGAATCACCTGTGTATCAGGCTTATTCTTAATTCTCTAATTAAATCGTAACCAAATTGTTAATTGATTGGCTTGCTAAATAGATAATGCACAGAAGAAGATAGCGAGAGACTTTTGTATTGATTTGTATGCAAAATTGAGAGAATATATTGCTAATGGGTAAGTGGTGAAAATTTAAAAAATCTTGAAAAAAGAGGACATATAGACAAAAGGGAAGTCACTCAAATTAAGCACAATCATTCGATTTGAATCATAGTATGATATAATTTATATATAATTGCTTATTTTCCAATTCGAATTCTAGGTACACCTTTCTATATCATTTAATTCATTGAATAATATTACTTTTTGTTCACCGGAATTATGAACTACTATATATCAGATTTTTGTGTAATCCAATCAATGATCTAATTTTTTAAAGTTTGTGAATGTCGATTTAAGATTCTTTAAGATGATTCAAAGAAATTTAATAAAATAATGTATGTTTGTATACGAAATATTTAATTTCAAATTATCTGAAATAAACTTTTAAAAAATCTAATTAAAATTAAAAAAATTATATCTTATAATATTTTAGTTTAAAAATTTATCAATCAACATAAAATAAAAAGATTGAGTCTATGGTACACATTTTTTTGGAAGGAAATTTTTTAAAGTGATTTGCACCGCATGATGAAACAAAGATAATATATATGAAAAAGGGAAAATATAAATATATATGGAAATTAATATATGATAAAGAATTAAATGTTTAATTGCATCTTTTACATGATAGTCCAACTAATTAAATTTCATCTGTTTGATCAAAACTACTTTTAGCCGTTCCATTTTTTTATAGTATACTGAAACAATTCTCAATAAAAATATGAAGATGACGAAATATATTTCGTAACTAGTTGAGATATAAAAGTACACTAGATTTAGTGATATTTTTTTAAATATCACGCAATTCAAAAAAGTGCATACTACTTAATGCGTATTTTATCCTAAAATAACGGAGCAAGACACTTGGAACGCAATGTTTTGAATGATTCTTTTCATAATAAGCAAAATAATAATCAAGTTGCATGAAATTTGATAAAAAAAAATGACGACCAATATTGAGCATGCCAAATTGAGAAGACAAAAAAGAAAGATAGCATGTATGAGGCATATTTTTAATCCAAATCCTTGCCGCGATAATAGTTGATTTGCTTGCTGAAAGAGATAATTAATGCACGGACAGTGAGAGACTAGGTTTTTGATCAAGGCATTATAAGACCCAATCCAGCACGTTAAATTCACATGAATATACAAATCAAGGCCTTAATTATGACATTCCATTAAAACTCGAATTCCTTCGTGCAATATTACGTAGGCTATATAAACAAAGAAGAACATACCATGCAAACGCAAATTGCAACTTTCCTCTGTGACCAGACCTTTTACATTTGAAAATACCGAATCAACAAAAATGTATGTGGACATTTTCCCTATGAACAGTTGTTCTAAGTTTGGTGAATTCCGCTGGGAGAATATGTGGATGAAGATGCAACCATGAATGATATCAAACTCATGATCAGGGAGTGCTTTCATGACAATTGGAATATATATTTACCCAAACGATATCAAAATTTGTGCTTTGGAACTACATCTATGTACCAACCGAGTGCGGTGGTCGGCCGCACAGGAGTACGGCGTCGGAAACGGTTTCAGAGTTGGTTTGTGTGCTTGGAATGTGCTTGGCTGACATTACACAAGTTCACATCCAAGGAAATCCATCATCCAGCCAGTGAAAAATAATAAATGTTCTTCAAACAATTGTGCATTATCATTATTTGTTATTTAGATTTCCAGAATTAATTATAATATTTCTTAAACAATTGAGCTCGTGCTTCTATAAAGTACATTTATTCATTGTTATTAACGATTTCCTTTAATTTCATATTTTGTTTTCCGTTGCTACTATATAATATAAGACGATTAATATACCCCCTTGTAGCATCACTTGGACTTGGTTGGTCGTTAAACTTTTGAAAAATAAAGTCGGTCCAATTTGATTTGAGATGGATGCAGTATAGAATTTTGCTCTTACAACTGACATTATTTGGGCCTAATTTGAAACAAAACCCATCTCAACCCCACACACTATGTGCCCCCACTTTCACCACTACATTGAAACAAGCTTGCAGGAACAAATGCTGGTATATATATAGTGGTATAATATTATTTTAAGAAAGACTTCACAGTTTAATTTACAGAACTCGCTTCCTAGACTAAATTAACTTCAACACTTTTACGGTTTTACCTCTCATCTTAAACTTTGTGAATTTTCTCTACAGAGGAATGTTCGTTTGGTAACCAAATTTTCTTTTTTTTTAGCTAATCTAAGATGAGAAAATCAATTAACTTTGCTAAGCTGTACTAGTTTCTTACAAAACTACTTCAATTGTGGTTACTGTTAACTCATGCAGCGCGATTTATTGTGAGTGTAATAATGAAACACAGTATTCAGTATCGAGGAACATGTCAGATACTCTGGTACGGTGGCTAATCCCTTTTTCCCCTTCATAGAGTGCCCTGATGAATGCACTAGGCAGTGCTTGAAAACTCAATACCACAAGCCGTGCATCTTCGTTTGCCAGAAATGTTGCCGGAAGTGCCTTTGTGTGCCTCCTGGATTCTATGGCAACAAGCAGGTTTGGTCCCAACTCCCTAGTGCCCAAAGTTCTTACCAGTTATAATATATCAGTGCCAGTATGATATTGCTTCTTTTTAGTTTTAAGTGAGTTTAGATTACCAGTTATAGTATATCAGTGCCAGTATGATATTGCTTCTTTGTAGTTTCTACTTTTAAGTGAGCAGTTTGAAGCCTTTGGGCCTCTTGTTTTAGGCCAAATTGGGCTGTTTGTATTCCACTGACGGTATTTGTGATGATTGAAGAAACTATATTTGATGTTTTCTCATCATATTTTTTTTTTTCTTTTTTTTTTTTTTTTAGGAAAAGACGAGGACAGTAGCCCCAAATTGCATTAGCTTGGAGCCCCGTCACTTAAAAAGTACGAGCGATCACTGATTATGGATCTGAAAAATATATAGGAAACAGAAAAAAAAAGATGAAAATTAGGGATAAAAACTAGAAAAACACAGAAAAACTAACCAAAATCAGAATAAATGGTCAGTATATGTACCAGTTTCTCCGTTCCTGCATGATCTCTCAGAAGAAACTTGTGTATGAGGATTTCTTTTTTTAAGCTTTCCCAGTTTTCCTGTTCCATTAGATTTAGAAATGTGCATGAATCCAAACTCTTATTGGAAAAAATAAATTGGAACTCAGAAGTTGATGCATAAAAAATGCACATTTCATGATGAAGAGGCTAACAAAACCAAAGAACAAACAATATTTTATTTAGGTGGGATAATGAAGCGTAGCACTTTTTGCATAATAGTCATGTTAGAAAAGATATTATTTTTTATCAACTAAATGCTCTAGTTTGGACAAGACAGATGAATGGGATAAAAACTACTTGTGCCTGCCCATTATATGCATGATTTTATTGCCACAGGATTCATTTATGTACAGTCAGATTTATTAAGGATTTTTATATAAAATTTGTTCAGGGAACTGGGTCGTAGTTTCTTGCCCCTAATCGTAGTGAGAACAAATCATATACCCAAATACATTTTTGGGTCTCATTTTATTTGCAGATCGACCTAAGCGCCAACAAATTTTCTGAATAATCAATAATTTTGATAAAAAAAATCAAAGAAATACATCATTTTCTTCAATCCATAATGTCATGCATTGACGATGTATTCTCTATATGCACCAATTAATTACATTATTAGGCATTCAAATTCTCATTTCAAATATTCTGAAAATTATTATCACTAAATATTAAAACTGGCAGAGATTATTCTATTCATTTGACTATACACAAACATTGTCTCTTGTAAATATTTCTTCAATAGTTTTTCTCCAACTGCATGAAAAATTTCTAATATTTTTGTAAATTTGATGTTTATTCTAGATTGCGTAGACTAGCTTCAATTTGGCCAAATGATTATTATGATCCGTGATGTAGGCCCTCCGATCAAATCAGATAGCCTAAATCTACCTGGGATGAACCAATTACTTGATTTTACATGGCCTCTTGCTTCCCTTCCCTTCCCTTCCACCAATTTGTCTCTCGCCCTTTCTTTTTTCTTTTCTTTTCTTTTCTTTTCTTTTCTTTTCCCTTCTATCCAAATTCTAAATGTAAAACGAAGGGCCGGGGTAACTCCTGTTAAATTTTTACCAAGACGGAAATGTTACAAACTATCTAAATTTTAATGTCCTAAAAAACCTCCGACTTAGTTGAGCTTAATATTTTTTTAACTAGGGCTGTTCTTCAGGGTTTGTTCCGAAAATAATAATGTATATTGGTACAATTTAATTTTATTTTCATCAAATTGAATGAAAAAAACAATATTACATGGATGCGAATGTGGATATCATATTCTATATAGTACGGATGCGGCGATATGAAATTTTTTAAAAAACTAAGATATGGGTGCTTGGAGTGTTCTCCCCTTCGCTCAAGGATTCGATCCCCTCATCCGTATTTTTTAATTTAGAAGAATTTCCAATTACAGTTTTTCAAGCTCCAGATTCCATCCCCTCGTCCGTATTTTTTTAATTTAGAAGAATTTCCAATTACAGTTAAGGATCCTGTGCGGCATTATTCGTGTGACCATGTGTGTGGCAGATTCTTTTTCAAGCGAAATTGCAAGATTAACTGTGATTGAACTATATGACAATGTGTGTAGCTTCTTTTGTATTGTCTAAAACGTATCAGAAACACACTCAAAGTGTCACATATAGTATTAGAACGTATCAGAGACCGAATCCACTAGTCAAACTAAATAAAATAATCGAATACACATTCGTACTGTATCAGGCGTGAATCCTTATCGAACACTTGACCAACGGCAACATAAACAGAGTATTAGAGTAGAACAGGAAAAAGTAATAATATTTCTAGATATTTGTTCTGTCTTTACTATGAAGTATAAAAAATAAAGTGAGATTTCAAATGAACAATCGATTATTCTTAACCATTAGAGGAGTTGGAATCATCGTATTCACTTCCATTTTCTGAATCCGAGTGGGAAGAGGGAGATTTACAAATTAATGAGATTCCTTTAAGATCTCATTGTGAATTAGTTTTTTACTTGATGAGGGATTCTATTTTCCAAAATAAAATATTGAGAAACTGAAATATCTTCCTTTCGCTATCAAAGGTGGTAAAATTTCTCAAAAATAATTCTAAGATATTCTAGAATAATTTTGAAAGTATAGTATAATAAAGGTAATGAATTTATAAAATGAAAAGATATCAATGAAATAAAATATTACTAGTTGTATTAAATTAATGTATAGAAATCAAAAGGTCATGAAAAATGTTCATGCAAATTTAATGTTATGACATGTTGTAAAATTAAAAAAAAAATGATAATGTTTTATTTAATGTAAATTAACAACTACTAAAAGATGGAATAGTAGATGATGTGGTATGTTTAAGTATCTTGAACGGTTGAACCTCTTTCTTGTTTATAATAGATTAGATTTTTCATAATAGAAATACACATCTGCTATGGTTATTCTATTGAAAGCAATTTCCTGCATTTATCACTTGGGATTCAACTTGAATCAAATTGGCACTCGCAAACTACCGGACAAAAATGTCCCTTTTATAATCATGTTAAAGCGACAAGTGTCACACACTCACAATCAATAGTAGGGGGCAAAGTATCGTACCGCATTTGCTTACCAATCACGAACACCTTAGGAAGGATATTTTTCTTTTTAATTCACTAATGGATCACGGTCGAGACAAGATTAGGAGAAAGAAATAACCAATGTCTTCCGGAAATTACAAAAATAGCATATTTTGATTGCCACTTGTCGTTCTTTCGTTCAGTTGAATTATAGAAGAACCATTAATACAAAAAGAACCACTATTTTTCAAAACATAATCAACAATATTGTAGTATTTGACCTTGAGCTCTAATATTCTCATACTCGCGCCTAGGGGTGTGAATGGGTCGGATCGAGTCGGATTCGGGTCGGATCACATTATTTTATTTTATTTTTTATTGGATCTGAACCCGACCCGATTAAATTCAGGTCAAAAAATCTTGCCCCATAACCGACCCGACGGGTCACGGGTCAACCCGACCCAACCCGTATAAAATAATTAAATATTTATTAATTATTTTTATATAATTTTAAGTAATAAAATATTAATTAATTTATAATTAATCTTAATTAGTATATAATTAGTGTATATTTAAGTTTTAATTAGTACTAAATCACAAAATTACTTAAAAACATAATTAATTGGGTCGGGTCGGGTCGGGTTGACCCGAACCCGATCCGATCCGATTCGGATCAAAAAAATTAAATTCATATCCGACCCATTTATCTTCGGATCATGTCGGATCGGATCAATAATTAACACCCCTCGTCGTAAGTTAACTTTTAGTATGCAGAATTACATCATATAACTTATTTCGAAATTGGTACTTCTTTTTTTCCTAACAATATTTACTTTTTCTAATTATTTATTTGCCATGTTTGAAGAATTTATCAATGAAAAAAGAGCCAAACATACAAAAAAAATGTCATTATACGATTTACATTTGCTAAAAAGCCTAGAAAATTGGCATGTCCCAAACTAGAAATAAAAGGAAAAGATAAAATGCTCACTAGTGTCAACTCGGTGCATCCTTCAGTAAAATTTGCGACCTATGAGTAAAAAATATTATCGCTTTTTTTTTTTTTACTTTTTCTTCTGTAATCTTGTTCGTTAAAAATCTAGGGCTTGACTTTTGATTGTTGCGGAAGCAAATTATTTCCGTATCAGATACGGGCATGAAATTTATAATTGCGGTATTATATATGCAAAAGCTAAATAAGTGGGAGATATATATAGGAGAACCTACATATCACTATTAATTTCCTAGTGATCAATAAGAAAAAAAATTGTGAATAATAAAAAATAATAAAATTAAGGGGCATGAAATTTTTTTGATCAAACAAGCTAATAACGTATGTACTTTAAAAATATCAATTTAAAAGTGTTATTATATATTTTTATAACGTATGTAAAAGTGTTATTATATTATGTACGAACTTCAAACTTTAGTTTACTTGAACGGTTTATCATTTACCGATTCACGCAAGTTAATACACATAATCTATGACAGAAGCAATAAATTTGGGGTCTCTTCATTTCTCAACGTTTATTGACTACATGTTGAACGCTATGACATAGTTCTGGTACATATATTGTATAAATTTGAAATTGAGTTGAAAGGGTCGTCCTTAATTACATCTGTCTCTGTTATGATTATTTTCTTTGGCAGCCTTTTTCATGACAAGGTGCACATCACCTAGTGAGGAAGGCATAAATTTGTGCAAAATGTAAATTAATGATAGCGTACCTGTTCTCCTCTTGTATGAAATGGCCCATGCTAATTATATCATATTTCTAGTTCACTTGTACTTCTTTACAAAACAATAATGGATATAATTCTACCGGCCCCATTCTGTGGAGTCACTGGATCTGCTGTACCTCATAATCTGCATACTTTTTTTTTTTAATTCATCACAGGAATTTACATGTAAAAAATCTATCGTGAGTTTGAGCCCTCAAATTTCTCTTAATGAGATTAACACAAAAATAAATCTGATTGTCGTGAAATTTAATATATCTGATTTTCCTAATATTTTAATTTCTGTTGTTCAATGTATTTTGATGTCAAAAATTTATGAGATATAAAAATTTATATTGTTGAAGTTTTCAAAATATTTATTTTGAGTTTTTAACATGAATCTCAAATACTAATAAAATAATATATATTTGGATATGAAAAATGGTAATTTAAAAATCTAAAAAATACTTTAAAACTTGAAAATTTTAAATATTTTATAAAAAAATTAATATAAAAATTTATTGAGCAATATAAATAAAAAAAATGGAGATGGTTGCATTGAGTTGATCAGCTCATAGAATAACTTGGTGAAGCTTACATTCGTTATAAATATTAGCCGTGTCAATACAAGAAGTAGAAATTTACGAGCCAAATGAAATATGTAGGAAACACCAACAGTGACACAAAAGAATGAATCCAAGTGTTTTTTGTTATTTAGATAGACCGCGTATATACCGCGTATATATATAGGTCGACTATGAAAAGTTTATATTTCGGTTCAAAGTACATGTTAGTCAAATTATATCGTAATATATTCAAAATTTGATTTATCATTCTCATTAAAATTTTCATATGTATTGAGGGATACACAAATTTTAATGTTTAGAGTTTTCTAAGAATTTATTTTGAATTTTTGAAAACCAACTCTATAATAATAATATATTGAATTCTTGTACATCGTTTTTAAAAATCCAAAAACTAAATACATAAAAAAACTCTAATACCCCAAATTTTTGTATGCCTAATATTTTAATATGAATAATTTAATGAAAATGATAATTTTAAATTTTGAACATAATACGATAAAATTTGAGCCATGTGCACTTGAGTTGCTATACGTAGTTAGTGATCGAATTTGCTATAAACTTTAAACTATAGATAAATTATCATCAAATCTTGACTTATTGGACACAATAAATTATTTATTTATAAATTTTGTGGGATATATTTTTATCTATATTTGGAATATTTAATTATTAGTTTTGAATTTTTAAAAATGACCTAGGAAATATGTATTATTTTATTATTATTATTGAACAATCTTAAAAAAATAAAAAATAAATACTTAGGAATATTTAAGCATAGAATTTTTTTGTATCCCACAACAAAGTGCTTGAACCATATGTTGCATTATCAATAGGTTTGCCGAAGCAATTAAAAAAAACAAGCGTTTGACTTTGTTAACACTAAAATAAAGCCTAATCAATGTTTAATGGTGTCAAGTTTGATACGCAAAAATAATATATAACGAGGCACCGCAATTTACTTTTGAATTTTTATGCTAATTATTATGGATACATGTCACTTAGCCAATAATATTTTTCATAAGAACGGTCACAAGCAGTATTAGAATCTTCCACTTTTTTATTTAGAAATGTTCGTTTTGACTATATTAAAACTTGAGAATGACATTTTGATTTAGTGGTTTTAAGTAAATATCTTGTTCGTAAGAGATCATATTTTAGTGATACAATAAAAAAATTATGAATACTCAAAAATTGTAAAATTTGACCTCATATTTATCTCACAAAAGAACATTAATAATTTAGTCTCATTTCAAATCTATTGAAAGACTCCCGAGTTGGAGAAACTTTTTTATTCCAATATGATAATTTAAATAAAAAAATTTGTTTACGCATTTATTGCTAAAATTAATTATACAAGTGTCAAATTTGTCATAATATTGACAGGGGAGACTGTTGTTTTTTGTCATACATTTGTCATCTAATATTATTTCAACACATTATAATCTCATTAACACTTCGTTAGATGAAATTTATAATACAACCTAGATTCAGCTCATTGACAGAGAGTTTTCAAGTACAGCGGAATATTCTCTTAGAATATAACCGCTGTAATTCATAATTTGTTGAGCTACTCAGCTGTAGGGTTTTGCTAAAACCCGCCGGGTACAATCCGTATTCGTGTACCCGTGGTACCTGTATCTGTGCCCGGGTATAGGCAGGTAAACGGGTATAGATTTGAGAAGGGCCGGTCACGTTTTTTTTTTTGGAAAAAACCCGTTGTACCCATACCCGTTTACCCGCCGCCCGCCGCCCGTATCCGTAACCTCGTACCCGCAATCCTGTACCTGCACCCACGTACCCGCTGTACCCGTTACCCGTACCCGCTGGAATATATATATATTTTTTAATAAATTTCAAATTTTATTTCCTCCAATCAAAACTCTATAAATACACCACTCTTCCTCTCAACATTTTCACCTTCTCTCAATCTCTCAATCTTTTATTCTCTCAATATAAAATTATTCTCAATTTTTTAATTTATTGTTCCAAAAAATATAGTATAAAAATACGATCACGGAATTACGAAGGTATTGAAATTACGAAGTTCGGCGTCTCCCGCAAGATTTTTCCGTGAGATTTAAAGGTTATATTTATTTCATGTTATATTAAAAAAATTTGTAGAGTAAATTTAGTTTAAGCTAGATTTATTGAATATTAAGTAATTAGATTTGTTAGATTTATTTTATGTTTGAATAGGTTAGATTTTAATTTTTAAATTCGGATATATTTTTAATAGGTTAAGAAAATAGGTTATTTTTATTTTTTTGAATATGTGAAGTAATTAGATTTGTTTTGAATAAGTTATATTTTAATTTTTAAATTCGGATTTATTTTTAATAGGTTAAGAAAATAGGTTATTTTTATTTTTTTGAATATGTGAAGTAATTAGATTTATTTTAAATAGGTTAGATTTTAATTTTTAAATTCGGATTTATTTTTAATAGGTTAAGAAAATATATTATTTTTATTTTTTTAATATGTGAAGATTAAGATTTATTTTGAATAGGTTAGATTTTAATTTTTAAATTCGGATTTATTTTTAATAGGTTAAGAAAATAGGTTATTTTTATTTTTTTGAATATGTGAAGTAATTAGATTTATTTTGAATAAGTTAGATTTTAATTTTTAAATTCGGATTTATTTTTAATATGTTAAGAAAATAGGTTATTTTTATTTTTTGAATATGTGAAGTAATTAGATTTTAATATTTTGAATACGTAGGTATTGGAAAATGGAAATACGAAGTTCGGCAACGCCCGCAAGTACAATTTTGTGAAATTTGAAGGTTACATTATTTGACATATAATTCACTTTAGATTTAATTTAAAATTTAAATTATATGTTAGATTTAATTTGTACAAATTGTTAGATCATTTATTTTTAATAGGTTATTTATGACGTTTTAATGGTTTCCCTATAAAGAACTGTTGCAATACAATGAAAACACAATGTCTAAGGAAAGTTCTGTCTAGGAAAATCGGAACTCGTAGCGTATCCTTTGTGAGGTTTTACAAGAATATAATATGAAGAGGGATATGGATAACAAGATTTTTTCTATATCTTTCGATAATGCTAGCAACAATATAGCTTCCATTGATATTTTTAAACGGTCACTAAACCCAATTATGAACGGTGCAATGTTTCACCAAAAGTGTGATTGCCACATACTTAACCTCGTTGTGAAGGCGGGCCTTAAAACAGAAACCGTAAAACTATTGATAATTAAATTTAAGGATGCTCTCAACCATATTGTTTGAAACTAAGAAAGAAAAGAACGGTTCGCATTGATGTGCGTCAACTATGGATTGAGCAAGTTGAGAGTTCCTTGGGATATAGATACCCGTTGGAACTCTACCTATAAATTTTTGCACCGATGCCCTCCTTACCATGCTGTTATTGGGGAGTTTTTGAGAAGCTCCACCCCAGAGGGAATGTCATTGGAACCCAGTGTCAAGGAATGGGAGCAATTAGAAAGACTTCGAAAATTTCTAATTTTTTTTTAAAGCAACCGTCCAACTATCCTGCTAGTATTCATCGACTTCATTTGAGTTGCTGAAACATCTCTATAGCATCTTCAAGGTGTATCGTGAATTGAAACAAGCCGAAACCCGGGATAAATCTCTCACGCCGATCGTAGATGCCTTGAAGTAAAAATTTCTAAAATATTGGGAAGATATACCCCTCTTAGCCATCATCGCAAGCTGCCTCAATCCGGCATACACGAAGTATTACACAATCAGAATGGTTCAAACGTACAAAGATAATCTACATTTATCCAACACCGGGGTGGAGGCATATGTGAATTCGAAGTTCGATGAGATGTTTAACATATACAACTCAAGAATGGTTGACAACCAAAATTCATCTTCGTCCCGCCGCGACCCTAGGTAAAAATATAAATTATATGTATTTTTAATATTCATTATTATCATATCTACATTATTTGTCTACTAATTATTTTCTTTAATAGTTTTACTTCCAGAAGCACTAGTAGTGGTGGATTGTTAGCAGATTTCCAATCGGAAAGCACACCACACACATCCACAAATGAGTTATTGAGCTATATGTCATGACGTGGTGGAAGAGAAATGCAAGGGGCTATCCAATGCTTGCGATGATGGCCCGCGATGTATTTGTCGTACCCGTGTCAACTGTCCCTTCTGAAAGTTACTTTGGTTTGGCGAACAAGATTCTCTCCGATAAATATAGTAAGTTGGGTGCACATATTTTTGAGAGACTTGTGTGCTTGAAATATTGGATTGATGCTGAGGAGCGCAATCAATATCGAGATCAACCGCAATCATCCGAAGTCGAGACTGAAGAAAGTGATACCGAGCCGCGACCGGGTTATAATTCAGATTCAGACGGTGAGGAAGAGAGCGAGCAATGGTACATGAATGTGAACTATTAGATATGTAGAAGACAATGTCGGTATTAATCTCTAACCTCCTTTTTTAAATTATAAATTTCTAAACATTTCAATTATTTTTTAAATTATTCATTAAGAAAACTACTAACAAAAAAAAAGTTAGAACTCCGCCTATATTATTTTACATAGCCGGTCCCAAGCCCGGAATAAAGGAGGAGGATAATTTTTATTTTTTAATTTAATTTTTTTAAAATAATTCAAAATTATTTTTAAAGTAATTGATTTGATAAATTTTTATTTTTATTTTACTTTTTAAATTAATTGATTTAAGATGTTTTTATTTATATTTTAAACGTTCATTTTAAATTATTTTATTTTTAAATGTTCATTTTAAATTTTTGATCTATTTTTTGATTTAATCTATTATTTTAAAATAATTAAAAAATGAACGTTTAGAAAATATATTATTCTTTTAAAATGAACGTTTAGATTTGTACTTATCCAAAATGATATTATTCAGATTTTACGACATTGCAAAATAAAAAATATATTTGTAAAACAAAAAAAGCAAAAGAAAAAAACAACAAAAAAAATCCCGTACCCGTGCCCGAGTACCCCCGTACCCCCGTACCCGTACCCGTGGTACCCGTGCCCGTGGTACGATTTTATAAAAAAAAACCCGTCTACCCGTGCCCGCCCTACCCGCTGCCCGCCGAGAGTGTACCCGGCCCGTACCCGCGGTACCCTCCAGTAAATCACTACTCAACTGCATGCGTGAAACCCAACCACACTATGTAACATCAGAGGTGTCAATTATTGAATCGACTCGAAGGGTTAATTCAATTCCAAATCCGATCCGATCTGATATGATATGAAAATAAATGAATCGGGTATATTGATTTAATTTTTTGGATTCCGAATCGGATCGGATCGAGTTCGAGCCGACCCGATTAATTATGATTTTTGAAGTAATTTTATGATTTAGTACTAATTTAAGTTAAATATACACTAATTATATACTAATTAAGATTAATTATAAATTAATCAATATTTTATTGCTTAAAATTATATAAAAATAATCAATAAATATTTAATTATGTTATACGGGTTGGGTCGGATATGGGTTAAGATTTTTTGACCCGAATTTAATTGGGTTGAGTTCAGATCAGAATAAAAAAAATAATAAAATAATATGACCCAATCCGACCCGACCGATTGACACCCCTAGTAACATGTCATTGCAAGAAAACATAGTAACAATATTTGCAGTTGTTTAAAACACAAAATTCAACAATTGCTTTTATTTGTTGGAAGCCGCTATCAATTGTTAAAAAAAAAGAATTGCAATTGAAAAAAAAATTGAATTAGTTATTTCCAATTATTATTTTTTTTAACAATTAGACGTTATCGTAGACAATACTGAATATTTTTTGAAATTATAGGCAAATTCAATGAATTATTTTCAAATTATTCCTCAATATGAGGAAATATTTTTTTCCCTTTTAAAACATCAGAAATTTATATATCATGATTCATTACAATAGTACAAATTAATTTTTTTAAGTATATTCATATTACACTCTAAACTAGGGTTGCAAGAAATATTCGAAATTCGTAGTTCGTTCGTGTTCGATTCGAAAAAAGTTTGAAAAAAGTTCGTTCGATTCTAGTTCGAAATTAATTTTAAATCAAACTGATTCGATTCGAAATTATATCGAATCAAACTCAAACTATGGTGAGTTCGTTCGAAATGTGTTCGCGAACTATTTTTGTTTGAATTTGTATTAATTATTTGATTGTTTGAGACTTTGAGTAATATGAATTTATATAAAATTTATTAATTTTTGTTGAATGAACTTTTAGTTTTGTATGAATTTATATTAAATTGATATTTTTTATATTTGATTCTGTTATTTTGATATGAATTGTGGAATTTGTTCACCTAATAATTCTATTTCAAACTATTTACGAATCAAATCAAACAGTTCGAATATTTAACGAATCAAATTTCAAACAATGGTTTGAGTTCGAAACTGACTATCTATTTCAAATCAAACTAGTTCGAAATAGATTTGAAATCAAACTCAAACACATGTCAGTTCGTTCGTGTTCGATTCGTTTGCAGCCTTACTCTAAACCATGAACACTGGGCTTTGCTGATTTTTTTTCTAAATTCCAAATTTGTCACCATAAGAGAAATTGCATCAAAGTTAAACTTATAATCACACCTTCCCTCCCCTAACATATGTAGAATAAATAAATTGGTGAATTGATGGATTCTTAGTTTCTGATCCAGTGACTCGCTATAGAACCATCTTCTTCCCTACTCTTCATAGAATTTGACTTGAATACCAATCTCTAGATCAACCAACCCAATTTTCCTTTCATACTTCCAATCTGAGGAAAAAAAATGACGCTTGGTAGCAAACTCCTATCAAGTTTAGATATTCATTTCCAAAATGATGAGTACAATTCCATTCTCTAACCAATGAAATGGCGCAATCAAGATAGATTAGCAGTTTGGTGAGATGGGACAGATTAAAGTGTCAAATCTCATCTTTATTCGGTTGTCAAAAGTGCTTACAAACTATGAAGAGGAGCTATCGTTAGTTGATACATTTTGCTGCTCTCGCTCATTTTTTTTTCTTTTCCAAATTTCATCCTCCTGGGCTCTTGGATGAACCACTCGCTTGATTGATTGTTTGCATGATTAGACATGCCAACTTGTCAGACCGACCTGCTCAAATCCGAAACAACTAGTTTTGGATCCGTTTAATTAGTACTCTTCAATCTTCATAATATATTTAACATGATTGATTGACGAGAATCATAAATGCATTTTCTACTTGTTCATGCATCAAGACAAATGGTTCATACTACTTCATTTCTCAATTACTTGCACTGGTTCAAAAGTGTGAATTAGTGCTGGACTTTTGAGATTTTTAGTGTGAATTTTTCATTCGACAAAAAAACCATCCGTACAAATTAAAAATGTTAACTTAATGAAAAAAAATACGATAGTAATTAAAACAATCAGTGTCGGATTTTGAATTTTTAGGAAAACATCGACACTAAATGTTTTAATTAGTGTCGAATTTAAAAAAAATAGTGAGAGATTTTTAATAAGAATTTGGCACTAATTATCATATAATTTTCAATTTTTAATTTATAATTATGTCCGGTTTTTAATAAAAAACCGACACTAATTTCTGATCAATGTCGAATTTTAATTAAAAAAATCAATATTAATTTCTCATTAGTGTCAATTTTTTAATAAAATAGACTATTTTTAAATATATTTTTTTTTAAAATGAATTATTTATATATTCAACAATAATATTATTAAATATGATATTGTGTAGTCAATAGTAATATGTAGATAGATAATCATTAGTTGATATTACAAAATAATCATACACAAATATAAAAAAAGAACTAAAAGTAACTAATCTAGAAAATACATCATAATACTACTAAATACAATTACATGTGATGAACACATACTAAAATATATAATTTCTAACTAAAAATCTGAAAAATAATGAAAAAATAAATTCCCAAAACTTCAAACATGTTTTTTAGGCTTTAGACAAGCTTTTTGGCTCAGTGCAATGGTCAAAATAACATTTACACTCACTTTATAGATCTCGTCGTAAGCTTTCTGTGATCATGTAGAACATCCCAATCAGATTTTCTAATCAAAAGTTATAGTCGTTTGAAGCTTGAATTTTGATTTTCCCTACCGATCTTGCTCCACTCTTTCTCTCTCTTTCTCTATCTCTTTTCTTATCTTTTATCTCTAATCTGAGTTTTTACAAATAGATAGAAAGAAAATAAGAAGTACAAGGGGAGAAGATTATATAGTGAAAGGTTTATTCGATTAGGAGCGTCAGATTAAGTAGGGAACGAAGATAGATATGATAAAAAGGGTACCTCATTTCTGAATTCCAATTGGTTGTAATTTTTAGAATCAAATTTGTTAAAAATATGACACTAATTTATTTTGAATATGTTAGGCAGGAAAATAATTAGTGTTGAATTCTTAACAATTAGTATCAGAATTTCAATGGAAATTCGACATTAAAATGATCAGTGTCGAATTTTCAGGTAGAAATCCGACACTAAATAATCAGTGCACGAATTTATCATGAAATTTGATAGTAATTTTCATTTGAAAACTTTTAGTTGTCAATACATTTCATATATATTATTGTTCATTGGCTAATGATCTATTTTAGAAAATTTGAGATCAATTAGTTATCAAAACACCATCGATCGAAAGATTTTTCATTAGACGGTTTATGCATACTATATTTGATTGAGTCATCTTATAATATTAAAAAAATATGAAAATTCATAGAAAATATATTCTAGTAAACATCATTGTATCGGTATGGTTGGATTTCATAGAAATATTTAAAATCATTGAAGAGATATAAATAAGTTTTATGCAAGTTATATGGATAAGTAACATGAGGTGACATTGTTTGAGAAAGAATAAAGATATTCATGTATTTTTAAAAATTTATCATATGTACTGTTAAGATTTTAGTATTTAGTAAAATAATTATGTTGCTAAAATTTCATCAAATTTGGAATTGATATGATGGTTGATCCAATGAGATAAAAATATCTATCAATGGTTAGAATATAATTACTCTATGATGGACGTTATAATAATTATGAAATAGAATGAATTATTGGGCTACGGTAGCTTATTGGTTACCAATCAGTTTCAAAAAAAACTACATCCCAATATCATAATTTTAAATTATATAGTTAAAAATAAAATAAAATAAAACACAATTAGTGTCGAATTTTTTATAAAAATCTGACACTGATTGAAATCTAAAATTTCAAACGGAAAAGACAAGAAACTAATTAGTGTGGGATATTTTTTAAATAAATGACACTAAAATTATTAACCGTTTAGTGTCGGTTTTTTATAAAAATATGACACTGATTGAAATCTCAAATTTCAAACAGAAAAGACGTGAAAATATTTAATGTCAGATTTTTGTATAAAGTCGACACTAAAATTACTAACTTGTTAGTGTTGGATTTTTATAAAAAATCGACACTGATTAAAATCTCAAATTTTACAAAAAAAGGCAGGAAAATATTTAGTGGTTATTAAAAAAAAAACTGACACTAAAATTAATAATTCGTTAGTGTCGATTTTTTGACCCATTTTGTAAATAATCAATGCTTAACTTGTACATAACATGGCATGTAATTTCTAAACAAATACATAAACCTATAATTATTCATCCTAATCATAATTTTAGAGATCAAATAATAAAATAGACATTTAGATTTAGTATATTTAATTTTTAAGAATGATTTTCAACTTTCCCTAAATAACTTATTTATTTAATTAATTATCATAATTACTGCTTTCTAATTTTCTAAAATATTTCATATGTTATATTAGAAAAGAATAATTGTACTTCAGAAAATTTATAAACCCTCAAAAATTGAACTTCAAAATCATTTGTAAAACTATACCGGTAAATTTCAAAAGTTGAGAAAATTAAATCTAAAAATTGACATATTATAAAGCATTTTTGGGGGTCTGAAGATCGCCTGTTCCGGCTTGCCATATTTAGTATCGATTTTTTTTTTTTATAAAAAATCTGACACAAAAAGTAGACAATATGATATCTTTAGTGTCGTTTTTTTTTAAATCCGACACTAATACACCCTTTTGGATAGTGTTAGTAATTACCACTAGCAAATCCCCTTTGTATCTTTTTTTTTATTACCGCAATTAATTTTTAGTAAAAAAGAGAATCTAATGTATTCAATTTTCAAATACAAAAAAAGTGTCATGTATTTAATTTTTAAATATCCATAAAGAATTTTTATCCGAATTTCGAACTTGTGATCTCACAAATAGAGAGCATTATCTTTTATCAATAGATGAACACAATTAATTCTTTTCATTAAGAATCAACGTTCATTTACTGGTTAAGATTAGGGTGTCAATGGGTCGGGTCGGGTCGGATCGGTTTCATGTCGGATCATATTATTTTATTATTTTTCTTGACCAGACTCGAACTCGACCCGATTATATTTGGGTCAAAAAATCTTGACCCATACCCGACCCGATTGGGTTACGAGTCGACCCGACCCGACCTGACCTGACCCATGCAAAATAATTAAATATTTATTAACTATTTTTATATAATTAAATATTTATTAATTTATAATTAATCTTAATTAGTATATAATTAATATATATTTAAGCTTCAATTAGTACTAAATCATAAAATTACTTCAATAATTGACACCCATATCTGATCCATTTATCTTCAGGTCATGTCAGATTGGGTCGGGTTCGGATCTAGTCGGATCCGGTCAATAATTAACACCCCTAGTTAAGATCATGTTTGTGTAAGAGATTATAAATTCAAAATTCATTTAAAAAATTCATTACAGATATGAAAGTTGAAAATCTTTGACTCTTGTCATTATCTAAAATTTTCACTTATTATTTATTGTCAAATTTGTTAACTCAATTTTATTTTTCTAGTGGTTTTTTCTATATTATCTTTCAATCCCAAAATGAACAGAAGTAATTGACCGATACAACTTTTTCTTCTTCTTTTTCAAGATCGATTCAAATAGTAGTATATGTGCTTGCAGGACTACATACAATAAATTAGTGAACGAAGGGGCATATTGCTGGACTAGAATAATATTTGTGGATTTAAAAAGTAAGAAAGTATAATTCTATTTGAGAAAACACATAATATTTTAGATGGTTTTGTCGGCTTTGACACTTTATATTATATTGCATATTTATTAAGAAAATTTTCCTATTAAAAAGTAGATACATACACACGAATCGACATCCTCTATATTACAGCATATAATATTATCTGTGCCTTTAATTTAAAGGGCCCCATAATTCTAAACATTACCTATCTTTCTTTGTTCTGACCCTCTCCCTTAGTGTTAGCTGAGCACTCTACACAGTACAATGTTTAGGGGGATATTAGAGGAGTTACAAGGATACGGTACGGATTGGTGGTGGTATTTTTATTATCATATAAATTTGAAATTATTTTTATTCATATTCTATCATTATTCATTAAATTAGATTTATTAAAATTCTATCCATACCCGTAAAAATAAGTGGGTAACAAAATGATATGGGTGTTAACAAATAAAATTAATATATTAATTATTTTAACATCAAATATAAAAAAATATCTGAACTCATTTCTTTCATACAAATAAATCTCTATTTTACTAGCATAAAATCAAAATATAATTATACAAATCATTAAAACTTGAGTCATTTCAAAATAAATAAATTAAAAAATACGAGCATCTCTTATCAAACTTTTTAACTAAAAATAAAATGCTTTAAAGAAAAAATAATATCTTATCTAAAATAAAATTTTACATTGCATCGTCCTATTTTTTTTAATAAATACTCTACTAAATGTTATTCAAACATTATAATTTATTAGATGGTGAAATTTAGAACAAAATTATTATAAATTATAATTCACAAAACTCAAAATAACTAATATAAAAAATTATTAATTTCATTGGAAACTTATAATTTATTTTTTAATAATTTACTCTATATGACAAACAAGTACAAAATGATCCTTGTACATGCCCATATTCATTTACTTAATAAAAAAATTTATCTTAATACATATCATATAAGTTAACAAATTTTTTTATCCATATCGTCTTATTAAATACAATAAAAATAAAATAAATGAACAAAAAAGTATCACTAAAAAAAGCAAACGAGTAAAAGTGTATCATTAAGATACTCATCCATATATACACACCGTACTCATGAAAATTACATTAGGTCACTATTATTAAGCCTTAATTACCCTTGTGGTACGCATCAATGCTGCCTCTCACTAATCAATAAATAAAGACATAAAATTATTTAGTTACTTCTTGTCCACCGGTTAGATGACTGTTCACATAATCAGATCATGTCAATGAAAACAGTGTATTGTACGCATGAACAAATAAATTAAATTTTTGGATACCGTGAATTCGGCTTCATATATTAAAGAAATAATATTCTTATAATCCGAATGAGGATAATAGAATAATAGATGCACGTTTGGATCTGGATCTGGTTACCCTTTATGGAGATCCATTAACACCTACATTTTAAATTTTTAAGCACAAATGGAACTTAGCCAACGTGCGGTATGGCCCACCAAACAGTGACCGGCCTAGCCGCGACCAAGTTGTGGCTCTGTACACCTTAGATAAATATGACTAAATAAATAAAATATCTATACTATTATATAAAGCAGCTAAGAATTGAGAGTTCATCTTTTGTCATGGTATTTTTTTTGTTATATCAATTTTATCTCTCAATTAAACGGATAATATTTATTTTTGGTTGATCAAACGTATGTAATCGCGTCCATTGATTCATTTTTTTCTCTCCATTTCTTTCTCATCTATATTGTTATTTCCATAATATAGTTTTTTTTATTTAGCAACTTTGTGCATGTTTGATAAGAAATTAATGGTGATAATATATATTGGAATAATTCACTTTTCTTATCATAAATCCATGAATCATTAACTCATACTCTGTAGAAAATCTCATCAATGTGAATTTTTTATCTTATAATGTTTTAATATTTAAATAAAAGAGTCTGCTGCGTGGTTATATAACTAGTTCAAAATAAATATACATAAAGAAGAATTAAAAAAGAAATTAGATGGTATCTGATTTGTACGGCACCCTGCCTACGGCTTTTGATTTTTTTTAGAAGGTTTTTTTTTTTTTTTTTTAAGATTTTTTAGGAAGGAATCTTGATTAATTATACAAACTGTTTAAATATGTGTTGTAAATTTCATGTGAACTTGTTGATTAAAAATCGATAAATCCATAATTATTAATTATAATTGTTTGAAATAAAAGGACGACTAATTATAATCGAAAGAATATATTGATACAAAACATAGCTGGCAATCGTGAAACTGATATCAAAATTCATAGAAATGCAATAACAGAATTAGAAATGTTATATCATTATTTATAGTGATAAACTGATCTTGCATAAAAATTACAATTTGATTGTTATTTCTTATCATCTATCTCACATCGATAGAACAGGGTCAATAATTTATTGGTTTTCAAATTGTATTAATTTTAATATATAACGTATAAATACAGTTTCAGTTTCTTGACAATATTATATAAATTTGCTATGTATCTAATTTTTATTTCCCATTCAGTCAAATAACCAAAGCAGCGTGAAGAGATACAACCTGACAGCGCAGGATTTTGTACAATATATGTGCGATACCAGTGACTGGCCTAGAGTGGCAAAACCGATTATATCCGAGAAATTAGTCTGATCTGTTTGAGTCTGAACTTCATCCGATCTTATTTTTTTTTTTTTTGAAAAAAAAACTAAACTAATATGACTTAATTTGAATCTAATATGATCTCAGATCACATGACTTACAATCAAATCAAAATCAATACAAAATCTAAAAAAAATATATATATAAATTAATCTCGTCCGATTGAATTTCTTTTAAATAATATATGGCCCAATCTAACATGTCCGATTGTCACCTCTAAACTCACTCAGGACCGGCCTTTTATACACAATTTAGACATTATACATGGACACAAAAAATCACAGAGCTGTGAAATCAACGTGTCCCCAATTATTTATATATATTCTTTAATTTCTCCATAAAAATAAAATGAAGTGTACCTGTGTATTCATCAAGCCCACTTCCGGACTGCCGAACGGCTCCGCTCTCTGCAATGCAACTGAATTTCTCTATGCTAAAATAGTAGTTATAAATATTTAAAAGTTAATCGAAAGCTAGAAAAAATGGCACCATCTAAACCTCACGTCTCTCTTGACTTTGAGAGACCGAGGAGAACTTTGACGTATACTTGCTGTCACGTTTATTGTTATTAAAATGCGGATTGTTTGGAATTTTCTTTTGATACTTTGAGAATTGAGTGATGAAATGGAACACATTTTTTGTTACTTTTACATGTTTAGGCTAATTATGATATAAGAATTTATACAAAGTATTTCATCTTATAATTTATTAGATCGATCTAACAATCCTATAAACCTCATAATGATAAAATTATTTTAAATTAGTTTTGTTTTTATCGTGAAAGAAAAAGTAGGTTGCAAATTTAATGTCAACAATAAATTAGTATGGCAATATAGATGTGTGACAATAAAATCTACATATTGCAACGCCAACAATACAATAAAAAATAATAGGGGCGGAGCCAGCTTCCTAAATTGGGGGTGCCAGAAAAAAAAAAATTTATTGTGTTAACTATTTGATAGGCTTGGGGAGGGGGCAATAAAAATTTCTATAAAAAAATACACTTACAATTAATATTTTTGACACAATTTGTGGATTCTTGAGGGTCTTAGCACCCCCAGTACACCCTCTCCCTCCGCCCCTGAATAATATGATCACAATATTGTTGTTGTCGTTTTTATCTTTTTTCTCATTTTGCAAGCTCATTTACAACAATTTTGCATTCGACCTAACAGAATAAACTTAATATCAGCTGATACACTAAGCTAAAGTAACTTAAACGTTATAAGCTTATTGTACTCTAGAAATATAAAACATTACATCAGTTTGTACTCAGCAATACAATAGAGGGAGGGGATAGACGAGTAGGGACATTATCTCTCAATTTCTTGAAAAACTAATTAAATTATGTACTTATTGAATAATTTTAACAATAAAATTTAACAATTTCGGTGTCTCAATCCTTCCAACATCAAGATTCACATTGAATAGCTTATAAGGGAGGATTTTATCCCGTCAGCACTTTATTTTCTAAAGTACCATAGAGGATGTGAATTCTCCTAATCCTTTGACGGCTCCATCAGTATTATTTTCAGACCTCTATTCTTTAATCATGATTCCAATTTGTAGTTATTAAAAGTTTTCTAACAAAAAGGATCATACATGCTAATATATGATAATATAATATTTATATATCACTACAGGAGAGCGTCGCACTAACATCTGACAGATCAGATGCAATAAACACTATTTACATCAGTAGGCTTATGATAAAAATCTTTAGCATCCGAAAGCTGATGCAAAGCGCAGATGTAAATACGCTTGATGGTGATAATCAATTGCATCCGATTTTTTATTTGCATCAGCATTTTATTACATCAGGAAAGACAGATATAAGATTCACTATCATTTTCATTTGTTCCCTGAAGCAAATATTATTTTTTTGCAGGCATAATACTGATGTAATTATTGATATTAGCATTTGTTAATATAGTGATATTTTTTTATTTGCATCTAATAACAGATGATGTCTTTCATTATTCTTTCAAAATCTCAATATTCATACCACGATTTAAACCTAATAGATCTGATATTAATAACAAAATTTCTCAAAATATTCACACCAACATTCACCGACATTCAACATGCATATTCAGACAAATATAATTCAGATCAGAAAATAGTTTACAATTAAAAATTTTCACACAGACAAATCCAACTAGCAAAATATCACGTGCTAACCATTGTCCAATTACTGTATATCAACATGTCACACACTTCTTCTTTCAAAAAGAAAATAACATAATAAATAAATTAATAAGCATGCCTAGTGTCTTGGGGAAGTATGCTGCTTGAGGGGAATTGAAGCCTCCAACTACAAAGTTAGTTCTTTCTTTTACTTGCAATGGACAAGATTATAATTAGTTGTTTGGGTAAGTGGGTATCTATTTGTTTGAATCCTTACAGCTTGCCATTCCAAGATGCAACCCATAATGAACCGAACCAAATATGCAGGGACTCTAACATAACTATTGACTATGAAAAACTCAACAGTTGCTTCTATTTGATTTTTTTGGTGTAACCTGAATGATTTCAGATTTGAAATAACCCAACCTTCACGTGAAGTAAACAGGAGGTAACTTAGGCGTAGTTTGATTGGCACTGAATAGACAGAGAAGAATTGGTTACGCCAAGACATGTATATCAAGACTTTCCTATAGTCAAGACAAAATTCCTCCATATTTTTAGATATCTGATACACATTTTCAAAAGTGCTCTAATTTATTGATTCCATTAAGTAAAGACTGTAAAGTTATTGATTCTATCACATTTTCTTAGATTAATTACCTTATTTCAAAACAGTAATCATAAGGACTGCCTTCTACTTGTATTGGTTTTTCTGAAACTTGGGCAGAGAACTAGTAATAGAAACAACAAAATTATTAAAGGTTAATCTCAATTTTTCAATAGTTAGTAAATATCACTTTTATGAACTCGCAAGAATAAAGAGTTACACCGCTTGTGGCAAGCTTCATATAAACGTTATCGAAAATTTTGAGATTGAAGTGCCCGAGTCGACAATAGCGATAAATTTTGTTAGGTCTCGCTTTTTTGCTTATTTCATCTAGGTTCGAGGAACCGGTGCCTCATCAATGACGGCCCCGGACGAAAAAAAGAGCTAGTTGTTTAGGAGCATCTAATATGTCAAGTGAGGTGTCTTCAACTAACCTTAGCAAAGATTACAAATCCCTTTACTATGTCCTCGGATGAGAATGACTCCATGCTTAAAGAGGAGAGCGACATATGCCATCTCCTTCTCTCTCGTCCTTTCTATCCATAGCTATCGTTATAAGCCTTTTGAGAAAGACAGGTTTGTACAATGGGGCCCGCAATTCTTCCAGGCTTCGATTAGCTCGGACGAGAGTATCCCTTTGCCATTTGACGGTACTAATCAAACAATCATGCGATTTCTCAAGAAGTTTCAAGATTTGTGCCCCCGTTTGTGGTTTCTCCATGGCTAAGGTTAAGGCTCGCTTCACCACCTCATGGTGATAAAAAGGAAGCCTCCGACGAGACCTCCGACCTCGCCCTCTTCCGCCGCGCCATCCTCTCCTCCACCTCCCTTCGCCTCCCCCACCGCCGCACTCCTAAGATCGCCTTCCTCTTCCTCACCAACACCCCTCCGCATTTCGCCCCTCTTTGGCGTCACTGGAGAGTAAAGAGAGCAATGGGAGAGATTTGAGAATAAGCGGCGTCGTTGATAACCTTGGAGAGAACGATGAGAGAGAGAAAAATCAGAAAAATGGGATGAGTGAGTGAGTTAAAAGGTTTAAACCTAGAATTAAGGGTGCAGATCCATCTTCAGCTGTATCCAACGATTCAGCGACAACTGGAGGGATTTTTTGGTTTTTCAGCGCCAACTGGAGAGAATTTATTTGCATCTGTTAAGCTGATGAAAAAAATATCATATTTATTTACATCCGCGAGAACTGATGTAGTATTGATGTGCATCAGCATTTTAGTGCGCCCCCTCCCATTCATTTTCGAAAAAAAAAAAAACACACTTACTTGCATCTGCAAAATAGATACAAATATATAGTTACATCAACATTACTAATGTAATATGTTCAAATCAAAATTTCGAGGTCAAATTTTTTTTTTGCTGATGCTAATAAAAAAGTGCCGATGCAATTGACTCTTTCCAGATGCAAATACGACACTTTCCTGTAGTGTATAAATATTTTATACTCTTTAAATCTTTGAATTATTCTTATATCGCTATTCAAAATCAAGAGAGTATATCATTTTATTATATGTAGAAAATAAGAGGAAAAAATCAATACCGATAATAATGATTGGTAAAACAATGACACTCTAGAAAAACGAAAATAAAGCGAAATAGACTGATTTTGCTTATGGTTTTTCTTCCACATAAATGAATTGTGTAGTCGGAGTATCATTTCACAGATTTGCAATCATGAGTTTTAGAGAAAAAAAAAAGAAAAGAGAGGTGCATTATTTAAGAAATAACCCACCAATCTAGCTGGCCCTAGACCACCTCATTTCTATATAAATCCGACCCAATAAGTGATAGAGATGTTGAGCTACCTCCATTGACTAGCATCCCTTCTCTTATGTCTCTCTTTTAGCTCCTTCCAAATTACTACACCACCAAAGAAAAAAGAAAGAAAGAGTAAACATCCAAAATCCTAGAATTAGATTGAGATATCTACCTTCATAGCTACTCAAACTGTCCCTAATAACTGCTCTAATTCACTAGTTCTCTTCTCTACATATGGGGCTCCAACAAGGTCTCAAGAAGACCTACGCCAACGGCTCAGTGACCCCGGTGACTCGTTCGGGTCAAAAGCAGAAAGTGGTCAGATACAAAGAGTGCATGCGCAACCACGCGGCCAATATCGGTGGCTACGCTGTTGATGGGTGCACAGAATTCATGGCCTCGGGTGCTGAAGGCACACCGGCTGCTTTTGTCTGTGCTGCTTGTAATTGTCACCGGAGCTTTCACAAGAGAGAAGTGGAATCTGATACTGAGTCAGACTCGTGTGATTGTTCCTCGATCTCCACTGCTAGCCGATAATGATCAGATGAGATGTTGTGGGAATTGTTTTTTCTTTTTCATGTCTCGAACCGCAAATTACGGTACAATTAAACAAATTATGTGAGTTTAATTGACTGATCACACAAAATGACCTATTGGATGGGTTATTTAAGTTATCCTCCTTCTTTTTCTTTCTAGTCTGAGATATGATGCAGTGCGATGGTGGTGGTGGTTGGGGGGGGGGGGGGGGGGGTCTTGCGTTTTTGTTTTTGTTTTTGTTTTCCTTCTTTTTTCCTCGATTCAATATAATCAAACTTGAACGAGTACTACATGTTTGAGGTGTTGTGAGCATATTATAGGGTGTCAAACGATCGTTATCATGGCATATTTGGTAAATTAATTAGTTACAATTGTAAAATTGATATTGAGGTTTTGAAGGTGATTTATAGAAGTTGTAGAGGGGTTTGGTTGTGGCCAGAGTGAAATTCCTTATGAGAGCTCTGTAATTATTTTTCTTCAATTTGGCTGAATTGGTCTCTGCTAAGACATGGATATGTCACGATGGTAAGTGGTAATTGTATTTTGTTGGAATTTCTGGAATATGTGTATATACATTTCTTGTTGTAATTTGAAAATTCCAATTATATATGTATCTAATATTTTTTTAAGAAAAAGATGAGGGTAAAGTCCTCAATTTTATATATGAAGATCACAAAGTGTGGTCTAGTGATTACATAAAAGATAACAAGATAAATTAAAAGGAGTTAAATAAGGAAAAAAAAAAGAAGAAGAAATATACAAGAAGAGGAAAGAAGCAAAAAAGCAGTAATAGCATAATTAAGTGTAAGATAGCACACTAATGTATGTTATGTGTTCTTAAGAAGCCACATGCTATTCTTTATTAAAATTTCATAGGCGAGTTCGTCTGGCCGTTTAATCACTACCAGAAAAAATTGATTTAGAACCGGTTTTTTAAAAAACAGGTATTAAAAGATGAGAGTGTCATATTTATAAATTTTATTAAAATTATTAGAACCGGTTTTGTATAACAACCGGTTATAATTTTTTTCATTAAAACTAATTTTATAATAACCGATTCTATTTGATTTAATTAAAACCGGTTCTAAAATTTTTATTTTAGAACCGATTTTGCTAAAACCGGTTCTAAAACAATAATTTTAGAACCAGTTTTTCTTCACCACAAGATGATGTACTGTCTCCTTCGCCACAAGGAATTCGAGGTACCAGCTCATGTGTGTCTGATCTGGTGCAAAGACTTGCACACAAATATACCACATTTCTTGGATCCATACTAATCTCCTTTTTGCTTATAATGACGTGCGCATCAATTTCATTGCACTTGTATCTATTCTAGTAATACACTACTAGAAATAAAACCGGTTCTAATTCATAAAATTGAATTAGAACCGCTTTTTATAAAAATCGGTTCTAATTAATATGAATTAGAACCGCTTTTTAATAAAATATGAATTAGAACCGCTTTTTAATAAAAAACCGGCTCTAAAGAAATTCTTTGCATCAACCAATAGAATTTTAGTTTTTTGCTCCCACGGATTGCTATGTTTTTCAATCTAACCGTTGGTTCATGCTTATCCGACGATCTAAAAACCAAAAATCAAAAATCTATATCCCACGGGTTATCACTCTTCATCCTCCTATTTCATATATAAAAGAGATATTGAGAGACAGAGAAAGAGAAAGAGCAAAGGTCGTCTTGAAGAAAGAAAAAAGAAAGGGAAAGAGAAAGACGGATTTGAAGCTCGTCTTGAAACTAAAAAATGGATTTGATGTTTATTTAAAGTTTTTAGTTTAGTTTTTTTATTTTTTATTTAGAAATTATAAAGATAGAAAATTTGTCAGATTTTCTTTAATATGTAAATTATATATAATTATTTTGTTAATGAAATATACTTTATTAGTTAATGATAAAATTAAATTATTTAATCAAAATTTAATTAGGCTATGGTGCATTGTAAAGTACAAAAGCGTTGTGAGGTTTGCGCTCTATTTTTAATTTTAAGTCAGAAATTATCGATCCAAACCGCTCAATCTAATCTTCATATTAAAATCTATTAGTAAACCAAAATTTATATTTTTTGGAATTTATTTGCTATTTTTTTGGATAGGGGGAAAACCGTCATTTTTGGATGAACTAGAATTCTCAGATCAAATGATTTTCTCCTCATCAGAAAAAATAGCAAAAAAATTCTAAAAAATATAAAATTTGATATACTAATAGATTTTTATATGAAGATTAGATTGAATGGTTCGGATCGATTATTTCTGACTTAAAATTAAAAATAGAGCGCAAAACATACAACACCTCTGTATTTTATAAAGCACCATAGTCAGACTCTCTCTCTATATATATATCAATTCGTCGTACTTGTAATTTCAATTTATGGGACTCAAATACTATTTTGTTGTGTGTGCGCACGCCTTGTGTGCTGTTCTTTTACCAGTCCATTAGAATAAATTGAATTAAAAATCATAAAAATTATATCTATACATCCATCAACAATATGAAAAAAAAAACAATAATTTTGATTCGACATTTAGTTGTCAAATTTGTAATATATATAAAACGGTGAGTCTGCCACATTTAACGTCATATATGTGATATGTCCCTGAAACTGGCAACACAATGTACATAAAGATTACACAAGTAAAATTGTCAAATTAGAAATTTCATGTCAGATTTTGTAATTGATTTATGTTTGTGAAGATAGCTTGTCAGAGTTTCAATATATATTTGTTCTTATAAAAAAAAAATGACACATTTAATTATCAAATGCGCTCTTGATGATACACAGTACATTTAAATATGTTGGATGAATTCACTAACTAGGAGGTGTTAAGGCAAGAATGCATTTTTTTCTAGCAATGCGGCTCCAAGGATAATACGACACAATAACAATAACAACAAAGTCATTAATATCATATAAATTGAGTGCACATCCCCTAACGTGCGGCACACGATGTATACGTCTGTACACTGTTAGGTTCACGAGACCCCCTTTGAGATTGACGAAGTATGAATTTCAATGCGAATTGAACGACTTTCACGCTGCGCTGCATGGTAACGTGCTCGAGGATAATTATTCAAATAAATTGGAGTAGACTAAAAATGAAATCCAATCCAAAAATATAGGATCAAAGATCTCAAATACAAATAAAAGAAATGCAACCTGGAACTTTAATTGTTTTATTTTATTCAAGCAGTTTGTTAGTGTTGAAATTTTATAGAAATATTTTTGGTTTATGGTTTGGTAATTTTGCCAACTAAATTTTCTTTGGGTAGTTCTAAATTTCAAGTACTGATAGGGATCATATGATATATACATCAGTATATATATTGAGACATTTTTGTATATGAAAAGGTTTTCTCTAAGAATATACTGATATAAATCATATGATATATCCAAATACTTGTACGAAATGGGGATCAATCAACTCTCATTTTTTCTACATATCCACAATACTAAATGTCATACTAATCTTTATATTTCTACGAAAATACTTGAATGTCCCTAATCATTTTAAATTAAACCAGTATTTTTTTTTAAAAAAAAAAGGTGTAGCCGGTTGACCCACATATATTTCTCAAGTAATTGTTTTATCATACATATTCAAATTTTAGAATAATTCTCCCCGAATAGAGAAGTGCATGAAAATTTCTTAAATTAATAACAGATATTCCAACCACGTTATCTCTGATGGCAGAACACATTTCAAAAATAATTATGTTAGTTTGGAAGTTTTGGGTAAGGATCGTCTATACCCGTGAATTCGCCCCGGTCGGTCAATCGAAAAATCCGATCCGATCCGTCTCTCTTATAAGGAACATGCTCAATCTTAAAAAATAAGTTCTTATCGACTTGATCAGTTCAAATCCATTCATTTTCAAACCTAACTAAGTCTTTACTAAACTCAGCCCTTTTCAAACGCGACCATTTCTAAACCGTTGTAGTATATTATATTTAAACATCTGAAAAAAAAATCAGAAAATAATAAAAAATATAACAGAAAAAATTGCTAATCTTTATAAATTTTATTTTATTTTTAAAATATTTCGTGTTATATTTTAATTATATTTAAAGAATCTAAAAAAAATTAAAAATGACAAAGGTTCTTCCAAAAATTATTATTCAGCTTTTAAGGTCCGAGTAACCTAATAAAAGCCCGTGAATCTCAAAGACTAAATCCTTCCACAGAAAAATCAGATTATTTTTTTTTTAAATCCGTTCATTATCAAATTCTTTTTAAACACGACCTTTTCATAAACCCGCTAAATGTCTTCAGAGAACCAGCCGGCTACGCCCTTTAGCCTATCCCAAGTTTTAGGTACAGAATCTAATACTGCAAATTGCACTGACATTTCTATTTTTGTTTGGGAAGAATAATATTGCAGTGTCTCTGAAAGATTCCCCAATAAGAAATTGAGAAAAGGCAAAGACATCGGCGCGAAAAACGTTAGCTCTATATTTTAGCATTAAAAAAAAGGACTAGTGATAATCTCTAAAAAAATCCCTCAGTAAATATTTTTTCATTTTCAAAAAGTTTCGCTCTACTGTACTTAACGAACTTTCAACATCAAAGCTATAATACATGAAACACATTTCAACATCATAAGTTGTAAGGAAGAGAGAATTCAAAAAGAAAGCGCTACACGCCAGATCTAATTGAGAAAAATATTGAAGAAATTATATATATGAAATGTCGGGCTCAATTAGCAGGTGCTTAATTAAAAGAGATGAGCGTTGATAGCGCGGGAATTATTTGAGGATGGAGGGTCCGGGAGAAAAAGATTTTCTCTAAAAAAAATTGAAGATGCTTCTGATTATTAAATTTAGATTTGGTTCTTATTATTTAATCAATCTTATCCTGTTATCATATCAGGTGTTAGGGCTCAACCTTTAAAGCAGTGTTTGCTTCACATACTTTAGGGCCACAAAGTTTAATCTATTATAATAACTTTTGCCCCCCAAAAAGTTTAATTTATCATATCGTGCGTTGTATTTGATAATTTGATGCCTCCCCGCCGTACTTAAAGTAAAATTTATCAATTATTATATGCAAACTAATACGAAACAATAAAATCGGCTGAAGAGTGGTTTCTGGAGCTTGCTCCGATGCTCGCACATACATAAAAATTCATATTTATTTTTTATAATACAGGTCGATGTAAAATTTGATCAGTGGAGTAATTTCCGGATTATAATATCTTATCGCGTTCAAATTCATTAACTAATCGGACACTAAATAAAAAACTAATAATTCAATATGCATTTTTATCTACTAAAAATTTTGATATAATTCTTTTACTACCCCTTATTTTAATTATTTTTTCTCAATGAAAGTAATCAGACAATCTGGAGGTTAGAAATTAATTTTAAAGAAGTCAGATTGACAAAAATTTAGCTTAAAATAAAAAAATTCAAAATTTAGGATGGGTCAACTGACCCCTGGCTCTATATACATCCGCCACTGATAATCATTTCATATATTTTTTATGTTTATGTCTTATGAGATTCATTTAATAATGAATTTGAATCCACTGTTATTTAAAATCTTTGTTATTTTTGTTATTCTCTCTCTGACAATGGTCTCACTACAAATAAAATCTAGTCGGGCCTACTTATCAGAGAGAGGATAAAAGAGATTTGATTCTCTTAATAATAATAGTCCTCTAAATTTAATCACAGTCATCTAAACAAATCTGACAGCTGAAATCTAATGCCATTTTTTTGTATATATTTTATGATAGCAAATAAGGATCCATATATCAAATATATGTTCGGAACCAGAAATTTAGTTTGGGAGGTGCTGACAATCTTTGAAGAAAATTTATATTTTTTGTCGAAATAAAGTTTGCACTTTTTCTATAACATTTGACAATTATTTTTCTGTTCTAATATTTTTGGCAATGTTATCATCTTAAATTTGTAAAAAAAATCATTTTTTTTAATATTTCCAAAATAAAAATTTGGTCTTTAACCAATCAAACTAGAAACTTGTGAACAATACTTTACATTATAATTTGTTGACTATTTACCTAAGCATTAAAAATGATCCTCGTATTAGTGATTTCAGAAATGTTTTTTTACATATACATTATATCTCTGTTTTTCCTGTTAAAGAATCAGAGATAATTTATATCCATAAATATATATAGTTTTTAACAATAGAAATGTTATCTTTATAGAAAAATGTTTAATTGCAATAAGACTGGATAAAATATATATAGGTAATTGTTGGAGATAAAGATAATATGGTTTTTGGTTTTTTGGTCGAGAAGAATATGATAATATATTTTGCAGACGAATATAATATGGCCTTGATATTTTGATGAAGAATAATATCAGAAGGAAATAAACGATCGATGATTCAGACAGTGTAGTGCAAATCGGGATTAAAAGACAGAAATTGAAAGAAGTAAAAACAATCAAAGTTTTCATTGCACGACTTTTGGTGCGTCCAAATTCCGTATCTTGGAAAGTTCAAATTTTATAATAATTCACATTTTCTAGTGTATGAAACTTTTGATCTTTCATACTCGATCTCGACTGGTATCAGTAAAATTGAGTGCACTTGCTGATAACAGCATACTGAAGTATGCACACGAATTGAGATGCATCGAAGTAATTAAATTACGTACAAATATTTAATGAACCCGAAAGTTTCGAATGAAAGGGAAGCAATTAATGGACATGCGCCATTACGAAAAAAATTGAACAAAAATATGCAACGAATTCTATTTAAAAGAGGTGTATATCTATAAAATAAAAAAATAAAACTTTTTGATCCAAAAGTAAAAAATATAAAAGATTCTAAATTAATCCATCTACTAAAATAATCTTTTTTTTTTAATCTTCAATATGTATCGAAAGATAAATTTTGATTTAGTTCAAAAAAAAATTCATTCAACCGGCCCTGATAAATATATTTTATTTGAATTTATTGAATCATATTAGTTATTAAGTAGGCCATATATAAAACTTTAAATTTTGAATCAATATTTAAATTTATTGAAGTTGAAGCAAAATTATTCCTTTTTGAGTAATTCCAGTACCGCAAAAAAAGAGCTATCCTAACAGTTTTAAAATACATTTAATAACAATTATACACCCGTTAGTAAATATGGGGTTAGAAAACTTATAAACAACTATTAACATAGGGAAGACGTTGGGGATGATTTTCATCGACTTTTGATAATAATTTTTACTTAAAAATCGTTAGCAGATGTATCAAGGAAGAAATATAACACTATACCCTTTCCTTCTAGTTTTTAAACAAAAATCATTAGCAAAAACAAAATAGAAAAAAATGAAAAATGTTTACTAACGTTTTTTAATGAAAACCGTTAGTAACATTGGACGGTGATATTTTTTTTTAAAAATAAGTTCAACTATTTTATAACGGTTTGAAAGAAGAAAACATTATAAAAACATGTCACAAAGTATAAAATTTTGTTAGACAACTTTTGTCAACGATTACTTAGTAATAATATTTAGCAAAACCCTCAAATAAACAAATTCTTTTAGTCTAAGCGATAGAATAATAGAAAGACGGATGAAGAAATAAAAAATTAAATAAAGTGATAAAATTTATAAAATCATCTGGAAAATAGAAATAGAAAAGGAATGTTCCTCAATTTTAGGAAAATTAGGGGCTCCTGTTTTAACTATGCATACATATTAATTTTGAGATGAGTTAGTTTATATATTTTTATTTGTGGGTCGAGATAACTGTGAGCCTTCCAAAAAGATTATAATATTATGTTAGACTTGGATAGAAATTTTCCCTATTTTTATGGATGTTCCCAAAATTTATTACGAGTCAATGGGAAAAACTTGACAACATGAGATAGTTGCGCAATCTTTTCATATAAAATTAAACAAAAAGTATATATGGACACTCAAACGCGCTGAAGCCTGAAACCTGAGTTGGTACATGACAAAATTTCCGAAATATTCATATATCTCCTCCTCCAGCTAGATTCAGAGTTTGACAAATTCATTCAACGGTCTCAGCTGACAAAAATATCTGCACAAAATTTGATAACATGCACTTGAGGGCAAGACCCTCCAACATATTGCGACTCTTCTCATAAAGAAAAAAATGATCGCATGGTACCCCAAAAGAAGCAATACGTCACTACGTCATCCCCACAGATTCTGGAAGATAATTAACATCAGAATTTGATGTGTAGTTTTTCTAATTTTTGTTTTTAAAATTTTACGCATTTAGGTGCTATTTTTTAAGGAGAGTGATAATTTGACGACTATTCATTTGGGCAGTTTTAGTAGCCTTTCATATATCATAAGTAATATTAAATTATAAAAAAAATAATTATTAATTATCTACACGTATAACAACATTTTCATACATTTAATTTTCAATTTTCTTTAAATATTTATTTCGGAAAATTATTATCAGAATTGACAAAATTACCATTTATTTACAGTTCTGCAGTGAGTGATCCCTTTTTCCATGGAAAAAGAAATGGCTAAACAAGGCTCGCATTTAATGTGGTGGACCCGTCCGGATTGCCACATCTTACTGCGTTGCACAAAGATATGGGCCCATCATCTTCTTCCAATTAAATAAATGATATAAAAAAAGTATATATAAAATAACTGCTTGGTTGTGCCAAAGCACGCCACTATTATAGGCACGTGTACGTTGTTATTCAGAGGCAAAAGGTGCATTCCAATGCGCATAAAGAGAAAAAGAAACACGTTTGAATTAACAAGAAGCATACAAATATTTTATAAGGTTGATGATGATCTACTAATGCAGTGATCTTTTCTGTAGTTTGATCCTTATATTGTACTCTTGTAAATGAATCGACATATAATTATAAGTACAGTGTTTGCTTTTGACTTTTGATCGACCGTTTTTCATTGCTGACTCGGCAATATTATACGTAGAAGCAACAACTAATGAAACTAGTGGATGTCACATTACATATATCTTTGAAAAGTTCTGAAGATTTAAGTCAATTTTGTGACACTGGTCCAGAATGCTCAAAAACACTGAATTAGCGCCGGGTTTTGAGGTTTTTAATGTTGAACAAATGATATGATATTGAAGCCTCCGAATTTCTATAGTAAAGCATTAATGTAATAATAATATAATAATATAACAATCAGGAAGTCTCTATCTCACTTGATTCTGTGTTTCTTTGAAAATTGGTTTAAACACACACACATATATATATAGAGAGAGAATTATGTTATGGTGCTTTGTAAAGTACAAAAGCGTTGTGTGTTTTGCGCTCTATTTTTAATTTTAAGTCAGAAATGATCGATCCAAACTGCTCAATCTAATCTACATATCAAAATCTATTAGTAAACCAAATTTTATATTTTTTTTGGATTGGGGGAAAACCGTCATTTTTGGATGAACCAGAATTCTCAGATCAAGTCATTTTCTCCTCATCGAAAAAAATAGCAAAGAAATTCTAAAAAATATAAAATTTGGTTTACTAATATATTTTTATATGAAGATTAGATTGAACGGTTCGATCGATTATTTCTGACTTAAATTAAAAATAGAGCGCAAAACACACAACGCCTCTGTGCTTTACAAAACACCATAGTCGGATTATATATATAAGCTAATTTGTAATCTAATTAGTGACGATGACAATACTTTTATATATAAAATATTTCATATTTAAAATTATATTGACTTAATATTTAAAATTAAACTCCTGAATCCTGATTATTTGAGTAATCATAGACTTCATTATTTCGATTTTCAATAATCAATAGATATATGGAACAACTTGTGACACTGACGTAGGCATAAACGTCATACTGTCACGTGCGATGATGCAAAATAGTTAGCTAGCCTACTAAGTAGCACAGATTTTTTTTTCTGTATTTAATGGGGCATAGGCCATAGGTCATTGTTTACCCTAGATAATGGTTATTTGCTCAAGTTGCCATTGCCATAACATTTGAAAATTCGAAATAATGACAAGTTTGAAATTTAATTTAAACATTTTTTATTTTTGGAATTCAGTATGTACAATAAAATTATTTATAAAACGAATATTTTGAAATTTAGTGAATAAAATTGTGACAATTTGCGATGCAAAATTGTTATGACTCCAAAATATATCTAACATACATATTACAAATTTCACAGTGAATATGTTCATAGTTAGGTCTTAATCGCTACTTTACAGCTCACACGTATGCAAATAAATACAATTTAAAATTTGCATAACTTTAAATTGAACAATTTAGTTTACAATATGCTGCGCATAGTACAATTTTTTTCTCTTTATATTTATACTAGCAGCGTATATGCGCATTACGACAAATATTTTTATTTAGATATATAAAAAAAGATAATAGATTATTTTGATAATTGAATATATTTATATTAGAAAGCAAAAATTGATCGCCTCTATCTTCTAAGATATCTTGATAGAAAACATAATTAATATTTCTAAGAGAAAAAAATAAAATTTATTTCTGATTCTCTCCTCTATCTTTTAACAATTATGATAGTCAATTTATCATGTTTTTTCCTCATTTTTTCAGTTATACAAATGATGTACCTTGTATCAATAATAAAAAAATACTTACCAATGAGCAAACTATTTTTCCATCAAAAATACATAACATGATTGTCATCTTCATCTTTAATATTTGCAGAGATTTTTAAATATGAAATTGTGAGATATACCATCAAAAGAACTTCTATAAAAAATAAAATAAAAAGAGAATAACTAAAAGAAAATAATTATTATAGATGATCATCCAATAAGAGAAGTCAATTTAGAAAATAATTACTATAAAAATAAGATGATCAGAAAACCTCTGTCAATTATCGGATACAATATCATATTGTTTCGATTGATTGACATTAAATTTTTAACTAAATCTTTACCTTTTAAAAAAAATATCATTTCTGAATAGAGAGAAAATTAAAAAACTGGAAACGATATATGCCGCCGAAGTTAATCAAATTGAATCTCAACTGTTGTATGAAGAATAATATGGATATTATGAAAATTTGAATATCATAATAAAAAATAGATGTCTCCAATCCTTAGCTACTTTATATAATAGTATAGATGGTGGATCTAAGATCCATCCACCGGTTGGCGTTAAATTCATTCACAAGCCCACCATGTTATATCTAAGTGGCACCCGCTAATCTTTAGTCTATTGCACATCTTGTAATATAAATACACCAACTAGTACACCTAAAATTAGGTCTTACAATCAGATACTTAGCCAAACAATTTAACATGGCCAACCTGGTGCAGCAAGAGACTTACTTGCATTGGGACCATTTTAGAGGAAAAGAAGATGAAACAAAGCCACTTTTTGGAAAAGAAGAAATAAATTGCAAAGTTTCATGAGTTGCGGATAGATACATTGCATGATATCGCTTGAAGAGGAATTAAAAGTTACATTATGCCAGTATCGTTCGTTCCACACACCACCACACTATATATGTGGCGATCTCATTCGCCGTAGAGGATCCGGGTAGATATTGTTGCGTAAAGATAGGGGTGTCAGTGCGTCCCGATAATGGAGATATTTTTATTATTATATTAATTTAAAATTATTTTTATTCATAAACTAATTAGTTTTATCTATATTTTATCTTCATTTATTAAAATAAACGGGCAACGAAATAGTTTCAGATGCTAATGTATTAATTAATTCACCATCATTTATAAAAAAAATCCAAACTCTTTCATTTAATGCAAATACATCTCTGAAATTAAAATATAATGATGCAATCAATTCCAATTTGAGTTATTTCAAAATAAAAAAACACAAACATCTTTTGTTAATTTTTAGCTAGAAAATAAATATATTAAAATAAAAAATAGCATCATGTCTAAAAATAAAATCTTACATTATCTTAACTATCATTTTAAGAAATTCTCTATTAAATATTATTTGAGCATTATAATTTATTATGGTGAAAACTGAAGAAGATAATATAATTCATAATCCATCATATTTAACTCATATACTCGAGAAAACAACATAGAGAAAACATATTATAGAAGATAATTATATTGAAAATAATAATTTATTTTAATAATTTACCGTATAGGAAAAATACGATACGAAATGATCTTTATCCATGCTCATATTCATTTACTTAATGAAATAAATTTTTTATCTTTACCCATATCAAATAAATTAATGAAAAAAATCTTTATCCGTATACATCTATCATATACGATACGAATCAGATAAATTAATAAAAGAGTATCATGACACCTCTATATAAAGGGACGCATATCCTATGAGTACCCTAGAAAGTAAAGTGAGCAGTTAACAAAAAGAATAATATTACAGACAATTTTTAAATTTACAAATTATTTACTATTCAAATTCAGACAACACTTCAACCAGTAAAGTACTCCATAGCATTTGGGTTCTATATAAAGAGCAGAGCTTGTTGATAAGCCAATTGAGCTTTAGACCTTTTTGAATTAAATTTCACTTTGAGCCCAACTTGTGCAAAAATATTGGGCTCTCGTTTTTCTTTTCCCTCTCAATGAATGTTGTTTTATTTTTCTTAAACTTCAAGCGCATATAATATTTAATTTCAATTTTGACTTCGAGTTTTCATGAATCGTAAATTTTCATTTTCAGATATGCATATCTAATTTGGTCAGAAGGTCCTTCTTCCACATTCCTATTCCTGTAGTCGTAAAAATTAAATTCAACAACAACAACAATAAAAGCTTAAATCTCAAATAAATTGGATAGTCGTAAAAATTAAATTCATTATAGCAATTTAATAATTTTCTTCTATTAAATTTAAAATATTTTTATCATTGCAAATAACAATTTTGATTTTCCAACTTTTTGTGATGTTATAAATTTCCAAATCTATTTCTAACTATTGTATCTCATCTTTTATTCCTTGTAGAGTTTCAGGGGAAAAAAAATGAAAAAAGTACCTAAAAAATTAAGCGTTGTTCGTGTTGGCTTAACTAATCAGAGAACAACTTTACCACAAAACTTTAGAAACACTGACAAGAAAGATAAATTAGAAAATACATATGTATTTGAAGTAAAATATGTATTTACGTATATATCCTTTTTCAAGGAGTTTTTAATTTTATAGCCAGGTCAGTAACAATTGAGCAGCATTTAGACCTACACTTTACACTTTACACTTTCCCTTGATTTCTCTCTTTCCTTTTGGTTATCTTCAACTCTGCTCATGCAGACACGCTTTTACTTCCTGCATGAGCACTTCTCCATCAAGCTTCTGAAAATACATAATTAACCTCCTTGGCTCCAATTCTCTTACAGACAACAATAACTTCAGGAAATGTTTTATAATCTCCTACACCTCAGACCAACTAGAATGTTAGAGAAGACTGATCAGCCACTTGTACATGATTCAGCACATATAAGTAAGACGGGTTTGTGGTGCACGAGAGATAACATCTAATATATTAAAATACAATATTTAGAAGTCAAAAAAAAAATTCAAGGCTTTAATAACCATTTAGTAAGAACACAAATATCAATACGCTTCAAACCACATCAAATTAGTCACAGTTCTCTTTATTAAGAAATGAGATCCAATAATATATATCTCAACTAAGTTTGGTATCGTCATAAGCCCTTTGTGCATACCACTGATTGTACCATGGTTCAGTATATGAAGAAAGAAAAATAACAAAAAAAGCAAATGAGTAGCATATAGGATACACTAAGAGAGAAAAAATAATAGATAACTAGTATTTTTGAAAAAAGAAATAAGAACTGAAATAGATGACATAGAGCAAATGACGAGAGAATTACAGATAAGACATACTATCATTTAGAAAGAAAAAGAAATAAAAGTAAAAAAAAAAACTTTTCTTTTCTTTGGAAATTGATGACACGATGATATGACAGTTTCTGTTCAACTAGATGAAAGAAATATGAAGGACGTGGCTAATTGCAACTTGTAGGAAACATAAGAAGGGCATTTGATCATTTTGAAAATAAAGGAAGCTCTTTGAAAATTGGTTTGGTGTGTCAACTATTAAGGTATGCAGTTATGGGCGAAAGATCTGTATAGAGAGTAGTCTAATTGTAGGTTTCAAAGGGGCAGAAATTCCAGCATGTTGTGTTTGAAGAGGCGGCTCACATGCTGTTGGGTAGTGTTTGTAATACTGGTACCGACTACCAGTGCTGGTGCGGATGTGGTGCCTGCTGCTGCTGGTGTAGCCAGATCAATGGTAGCTATATCGGGGAAGACACAGCTCGAGGTATGTCTATTCGAGTTTGTGATAAATGAATTTTTGAAAACACAGCTTTATCACCTCCTTTGGGTATGTTTGGATGGGTCAGGAATAACATAATAGTTGATGTTCTCGGAATAAGAATAGCAGTTGTGCATCCAAATGTAAATTTACTGTTCCGAAACAGTGAGAATAACTACTATTCTACTATTCCATAGAGGAGATAAAATAACTGTTGTTCTTCTCAACTCACAATTACTATTCCAAACAAACAATCCAAATAATATTTTTACCATTCGAAATAGCTTCACATTTTTACTATTCTCGTGCTAACCGAAAAATCACTATTTTTTCACTATCCTCATGTGCTATTCTCAATTCCTCTATTCTTACGCTATTCTTTGCACGATCCAAACACAAGCTTTAAGAATAGAGCTATAAACATATCTACTTCAATAAACATATCTACTTCGAAAGTGTGAGACAACAATATACAAACTTGAAACTTGCATTATTTAAGAAGACAGGAGGAACTGGAGAATATTTTTACATCTGTATGGTATTCCGGCGTACACGTAAACACACAATTGTAGAACTCATCTGATTATTAATTAATTTGCACCGAACTTGAGAGATAAAGGTGATAAATTGGTACATAAAATTAATAATCGCATAAAAGAAACTAATAAGTATATATTCAGTACAAATCGATAGCACATCAGATCAAAGTAGTAAAATTCCCAAAAATATAAGAAGCCATATAGAGGCTGGACCTAGCGGATGAAATAGAGAACAATACTTCATAACTTCAGAGAAAATAAAAACTGCCCCACTTTGAATGTAACACAGTACTTATTTTCAGTAAAAAAAAAAAAAGATGGTAATGACTTTTGTAATTGTAATGACTTTGTATTCGATTGTTATATCTGTACAGTATACAAGGTATCCTTATATATAGTTGTCTTAGGCTCTAATAGCCGTTGAATAATTCTAATAGCTGTTGCATAATTACAGCAATTACAATTAATATGAGATTTGTATTCTATATTTAGCTCTATGATCCGTTGGTGTTTTTCCTTTCTTGTGGTGATCTGTGATTGTCTTTTGGTCTGAAATCTTTTGGTCTAAGATCTTCTGTGGCATGTGCTCTAATACTCCCCCTCAAGGTAGGCTTGTAGATATCGAGCAAGCCTAACTTGCGAATGTTGGAGGTAAAAGGTCCTGGCTCCAGTGGTTTGGTGAATATGTCTGCAAGTTGATTTGTACTGTGGACATATGGTGTCTCAATGATGTGTGCTTGAATTTTTTCTCGAATGAAATGACAGTCGACTTCAATGTGTTTGGTCCGTTCGTGAAAGACTGGATTAGAAGCAATGTGACAAGCCGCTTTATTGTCACAAAACATTGGCATAGGAGACGGGTGTGAGATTCCTATATCGAGAAGAAGTTGTTTGATCCAGATGAGTTCGCTTGTTGTGGCAGTCATGGCGCGATACTCTGCTTCAGCGCTTGATCGTGCCACGACATTTTGTTTCTTGCTTTTCCATGTGACTAAATTACCGCCTACAAATGTGCAGAAGCCAGTAGTAGATTTTCTGTCAAAGCTTCCTGCCCAATCTGCATCGGAATAGCCACATATGTTGTTAGAGTTATTATTTTTTAAGTGCACCCCTTGTCCAGGTGTTCCTTTTAGATATCTAAGGATTTTTGTGACAGCTTCTAAATGAGTGGTTCTGGGAGCATGCATGAATCTACTAACTTGCCCAACCGCAAATGAGATGTCAGGTCTGGTAACGGTAAGGTAGATCAATTTTTCTACTAATCGTTGGTAAAGGTTAATATCTGCTACCGGGTCACCATCTTCATTATTGAGTTTACATTTGTAATCCATGGGAGTGGAAGCGGGCCTACAACCTATCTTACCAGTTTCTTGTAGCAGGTCAAGTGTATACTTTTGTTGGGACAGAAATAACCCCTTTTTGGAATGGGCCACTTCAATACCCAAAAAATACTTTAAAAAACCAAGGTCTTTGATATCAAATTTGTCTTGAAGCTGAGCTTTAACTTTGGTAATGTCGTGCTCATTGTTACCAGTAATAATAATGTCATCCACATATACTAGTACAATGGTTTTGTTGGTACCGTCAAGTTTGGTGAACAATGAGTGATCAGCATTACTAATTTGAAAATCACATGCAAGTAAATATGAGCTAAGTTTGTCATACCATGCTCGAGGAGATTGTTTTAATCCGTAAATTGATTTTTTCAACCTGCACACAAGATTAGAATTTTTTTCCATGTGATGGCCAGGGGGAAGGGTCATGTAGACCTCTTCTTCAAGGTCTCCTTGGAGAAATGCATTTTTTACATCCATTTGATACAAGTTCCATCCATTATTAGTAGCTAGGGAAAGAAGAATTCTAACAGTATTCATTTTGGCCACAGGTGCAAATGTTTCAGTATAATCAATACCATAAGTTTGAGTATAACCTTTGGCAACTAATCTAGCTTTGTATCGTTCTATAGAACCATTACTATTATACTTAATACGATATATCCATCGACACCCTACAGGCTTTTTAGATTTTGGTAATGGAACAATGTCCCATGTGGAATTTTTTTCTAAAGCGTGAAGTTCTTCTTCCATTGCTTGGCACCAGACAGGTTGTTTGAGGGCCTCACTAAAGTTCTTGGGTTCACTATTTTTGGAGATGGAAGTGAGGAAGGCTCTATGGTGGGTGGAAATATTGTCATAGCAGATGAAATCTTGTACAGGGTATCTAACATTGTATGTAACAAAGTCATTGAGTCTAGAGGGAGGGCGACTTACTCGTGAAGATCTTCTTACCACTTCTCCTTCATCTGGTTCATTGTCAATGTGATCATTCAAGTCCTCGTCTTGATGTATAGGTTCTTCCTGAGAATTACTCGAAAAAAATTTCTAAAGGGACTGGTTGAGGTACAACAATATTATTATCAATGGTATGGGAGTTGGTGGTCTCTTTATTTTTAAAATAGGGTTCATTTTCAAAAAAGACAACATTCCTGGAAACATACATTTTTTTTGTACTTGGATCATAACATTTGTATCCTTTTTTGTGAGGGGCATATCCCAAAAAAATGGTTTTAATAGAGGCATAGTCAAACTTGTCGTTTCTTTTGTTATGAACAAAACTCACACATCCAAAAATTTTCAAGTGTTCATAGCTAGGTTTGTGTTGATAAAGGATCTCTAGTGGGCTTTTGAGTTCTAACTTAATACTAGGGATTCTATTTATGAGGTGGGTGGCATGTAGGACAGCATCAGACCAGAATTTTTTGGAACGTTGTTTTGAAATAAGAGGGCCCTTGTTACTTCTAACAAGTGTCTATTTTTTCGCTCGGAAACTCCATTTTGTTCAGGTGTGTTGACACAAGTAGTTTGATGAATAATTCCTTTTTCTCTAAAGAAGTTGGAAAACATTTTATTTACAAATTCAGTCCCATTATCAGATCTAAATATTTTAATTTTAGAGTTAAATTGTGTTTCAACTCTATTTGAAAATTCTAAAAAACATGAGAATACTTCGTCTTTTGACTTTAGTAAATAGAGCCAAGTGGTTCGGGAAAAATCATCAATAAATAATACAAAGTATTTAAAACCATTGTAAGAAGTAATGGGAGCAGGACCCCAAACATCTGAATGAACTAACTCAAAAATATTTTTGCTTTTATTATTAGAAAGAGAAAAAGAAAGTCTAGATTGTTTTGCAATTTTGCATATATCACAACAAATGAATTTAGAAATAGAGAAATCAAGACATTTGCCTAAAATACGATCTGATGGATGTCCTAGTCTTTTGTGCCATAATTCATGATCAACGATTTTTGAGGAAGCACAAAAGTGAAATGTTGTTTCTTTCAAAACATAGAGTCCATTTTCAAGATATCCTTCACCAATCATCTTCCCGGTTTCCCGGTCCTGAAATTTGACAGTTTTTTCAGAAAAAATCGCATCACACTTGAGTTCTTGAGTTAATCGTTTAATAGAAAGTAAATTTGTGGAAAAAGATTTGACATATAAAATATCCTTAATATTCTTGGAAAAAAGAGTCAACTCTCCTATACCATCAATTTGAGTTTTTTCACCGGTTGCTACTAGGACATATTGCTTGGTGTGGCTGGGTCTAAAATTGGTCAACAAATTTTTATTACTAAACATGTGATTAGTTGCGCCACTGTCTAGCACAATATGATTAACAAAATCTAAGTTAGAAGAGGTTAAAGCAATACCACTCATATTCTGTTTGGAGTACCATAGTGAAAATTGCTGAAACATATCCTTTACTGTGTCCGAATCACTTGAGCCAGCAGGACCTTTTTGTCTCTGTGCATCGTCTTCCAGCAAAGGAGTGTCTTGAGCAACATTTGCTCTTCCTCGATCTCGATCTGTCCGTCGATTTTTATCTCCTTCCCGTCTGTTTTCTCCCCCTTTTGCTCCCCCTTTTTCTGACGGCAGCTTCCACCAGGATGGGGCAAGGTTGGGGTGTTCCCACCAACATTTATCCAAGGTGTGGCCTTTCTTGCATCTCGGGCACCGTATTTCGTCTCCCTTATCCCGCGATTGGGAAAAGGTGCGAGGAACGGCCTGGTGGTTGTGAGTTTGGTGGTTGCGGAGACTTCGAGCTGCTAGAGCCTGAGCTAGTTGATCTTCTCCTACAGCGGGTTGAGTGCTGCCCATGGCTAGACGACGTGACTCCTCACGCTGCACCATCGCTACTACTGCTGCAAATGGTGGTATTTCGGTTGACAAGAGGATTTGAGATCTGATTGCATCGAAGCTGTCATCTAATCCACTGAGATAGGTAAAGACTTCATCTCTTTCATTGCGTTTGTTGAGCTCTATCAGATCTGATGTTGGTGGGAGATAGACTTTGATTTCTTCCAATTTTTTGCGAAGCTCCCCCACATATTCTGAATTGGGTCTGTTACCTTGTTTTATTTTGGATATTTCTTGCCGCAACTGATAGATATGGGAGAAATTTTTTTCTTGGCCATACATTTCTTTGATCATTTCCCATAGTTGGTTGGAGTTTTCGGCATATTGGAAGATGTCTGAGATTTTGGGTTCAATTGAACCGAGCAACAAAACCATCACTTGGTGGTCCTGCTTTTGCCATTCTTTGATCTGTTTTTTCTCTTCTTCTGTAACGTTGATTTGGTCTTTGGGTGTAGGTTTTGGGTTTTCGCCGGTAATGAAATCTACCTTCCCTCGGCTGCTGAGAGCAAGTGTTACTGCCCTTACCCATGAGAGGTAGTTTTTGCCATTAAGTAATTGGTGGGTTAGTTTGAAGGAATCAGTGGTAATGCTCATTGTATTTGGATTCTTTTTTTTTTGTGGGTCTGGATTATTCGGATACTGATAGGAGTAGAATTGTGCTTGTATGAATGGTATTGGTTCTGAGGTGATGAAAAGCAAAATGGAGATGGAGATGTTGTCGATTGGAGGATTAGAGTATTGATTTTCTATGAATTCTTCAACGTAGCAGGTAGCTACCTTTCTCTCTGAGCCAAAGGATCACTGTATGGCTCTGATACCATAATGACTTTTGTAATTGTAATGACTTTGTATTCGATTGTTATATCTGTACAGTATACAAGGTATCCTTATATATAGTTGTCTTAGGCTCTAATAGCCGTTGAATAATTCTAATAGCTGTTGCATAATTACAGCAATTACAATTAATATGAGATTTGTATTCTATATTTAGCTCTATGATCCGTTGGTGTTTTTCCTTTCTTGTGGTGATCTGTGATTGTCTTTTGGTCTGAAATCTTTTGGTCTAAGATCTTCTGTGGCATGTGCTCTAATAGATGGCGCCATTTAACAAAACTTGAGAACAAGATAAATAAGTCCTCTCAAGAAACCAAGATAAATAAAGAATTAGCTAAACACATTGGACTAATTTTAAGGTGTTATCTTTCAGGTTATGGTCAGACGAGCTTACATAACATACATAAAGTTCACAGTTCACAAAAACTAAAAAAAGTTCATAAGAAGTTATACAACAGTCTTGTAAGGTAGGTTTCAGTCATAGAAAGAGTACAGTACAATGCAGAGCGATGGCTCCGGATACTGGTAAGGTTCAGTCACAGAAATTATACTGATACAATGGTGGATTAATCCGACATTGTAGAATTCGAGACCGGTTTGGACCGCAAGTACAGAGCAGAGTGATAGGGTACTGAGTAGACAGATGGAATGAGCTCATTTGAGAAATGAAGAAAGAGATGGATCTCAATTGGCAGCAAAGTTTAACGGTTGAATTAGGCTGGTTTTGGAATTTGGATGATTTGACGATTTGATTTTTGAGAGAGAGATGATGATGATGTGATTTGAGAATTGAGGGGATTGGGGACTGTTCATGGGCTTTGGATTTTGGGTTGTGCAGCAGCCCTGCTCCGTGATGAATTTTATCAGTAATGGCCGTTTTATTCGAGTAAAATTAATATACTTCTAGGAGTTTCATGCTTATAATTCAAAAATATATTTAATTATCTCTAAATTTTAAATTATGTATCGTCCCTTCTCTACTTTAACAATTTATGCATGAAGGCAATTTGATCATTTTATTTGATATTCATATACTTACTTTGTAACTACTAAACATTAATGCTTTAAACTACATCATATTCCTATTTTAAAATAATTTAACATCACTAAATAACAAGCATCATGTACCCAAAAGGAGTCGAAGCTTTTGACACTTTTCTACTTGATGACCGGTTCAAACGCTAGGTTTTCATCACTATGACAATTTCTACGTACTTTATGCAATTAACAATAGTAATCACTTGAGTTTTCAATTTAGTATATTTGTTGAAAGTTTTAAATTTATTTCAAAATAGTTAGATTTTTTACCAAGCAGTTTTAGTTCGACTACACACTAAGGGCCCATTCGATGCATGTTTGATAGACAGAAAAAAATCACATGCATAGTAGATATCAGTTCATTTCCTTCCCCAATTCTAGCATATGGATTGCTTCCAAACAGAATGTTCCCATTTTGTGGGTTTTAATGGGTTTTCTTACGTAATGGGAAAAGTTCTACATCATCTGTTCAGATGTTTCTTGAGAAGAGATGGGATTGTGTTTTTTTTTTTTCTCTTCACGCTTCTCAAGTCTTCACAAATGAGTGAGAAAATATTAACTCAGTTGGATCAAATAAATTTTTTTTTTTTTATCACCGGCTGTTACTTTAAAGGAGAACCCACCAATTGATATACTGGGAACACACACTCGATTAAATTAATTCTCATTCTCCATGATATGACCGAAAGGAGCCAAAGCTCATATAAAATAAAATTGCTGGGCACATTAGTGGGTTAGAGTTCCAAATCATTGAGATCAATATTAATTCTAAAATGTCTTTCAATCAATCATCATATCAGTATTGAGATTCGGATAAAATATTAGAATAAAAATGAATAATGTTAAAATTGATGATCACAATCCGATGGTTGAAAAATGTTTTAAAATCTATGTTGATTTCAAAAGCTTGATGCTCTCATCCACTCCCATTATTTGTCCCGAGTCTCAATACATATCCATTTGATGGTACAAACATTTAAATAAAAAATACGAGAGTGATAAATTCAAAGTAGATATCTAATTTTGTTTTTCTTTTCCGAAGAACAAAGTACATATCTATTTTGGAGTAAAGCCAAGGAGCTCATTGCACTTTTCTTCTAATCAACTTATTTAACAGTCGTAAAAATGCACATGGAGAGACCGGCTTGTGGGTCCCGTCTACGGAGCTCCATCAGCATTCATTCTTCCTTTTCTGCCTCGGTGCACATGGTGGTCCCGCTCGGGTAAGGGTGTCAATGGGTCGGGTCGGATCGGGTTCGGATCAAAAAAATCAAACTCACATCCGACTCATTTATTTTCAGGTCATGTCAGATCTGATCAGATTTGGATCGGGTCAGGTTAACCCGTCGGATCGGATCAATAATTGACACCCTACGCTCGGGTGTTTGACCATGCAGCCACACAACTACGTACCAATGTGACGAAATTTGTAATCCAACAGCTTTCATGCCCTCCGATTTGTCAAGAATAGTGAATAGATATTACCAACTAGATGAAATGATATTTTTGGAGATTTCTCCACGGAGCTTTACAGTTTTTTTACTGTGATTCGTCCGAATTATATTTAATGGCTTTGATTTATCAATAACAAACATTTTGTGTATCAAAATTTATATTTAAACTTTTCCACAGTAATTCATATTAAAATGAGTCGTTCAGATCTCCCTATAGAGATCTTTGCACCAAAAAATCTTCGATGAGGACGCGATTCCCCAATTGGAGGGGTTATCGGTTATTTGTTGGATATCTTGGAACTTTTATTTAAATAATCTTACTATTAAAGAAATCTATACTAATAGTCTAAGAGCAAAGTTATTTACATAGATGGTATAATTAAGGGTATGAGTTGAACTCACACCTTCTAAACCTTATTTTTTTCTGTCCGCCATTTGACTGCACTATATCGAGTTTATACACATAGATCTTTTCACAAGCTTTCCAAATTATATTTAAACATTCAAATCGGAGTTTCCTATAAAAATATATTTTTGTTTGAAGTTTGAATTATTCCTTAATAAATTTACTGAATTTCTGATATTATTTTATTTTTATCATTTTTATATAATATAGAAAATATTTAATAATTTATTTATTTGTTTTTTAAATTATTTAGATTATATTTTAAATTTAATTATTAAAAATATTATAATGATATAAATTGATATTAATTATATATATGTAAATAAATAATCTTAATAATTAAAATTTTAAAAAATATCTTTAATAATTTCATATATGATGAATCAGTATTGATTTTTTTTTTCAAATAATACAATAAAAATAATATAATATAATAAAACTTTAGCAAAAAAATATTAAATAATAATCTAAACTTCAAACAGGCATATTTTTTTTAATGGAAAGTCTATGATTTGGAAATTTAAATACAATTTAAAAAAAACTCATGAAAAGATCTACATATATAATATAAAAATATATATAGTTAAGTTAAAAGACATGAGTTAAACTCATGCCCTTTAAATTTAAAACTAAAGGGCGTGAGTTGAACTCATATTCTTTAATTTTTTTATAGTGCAGTCAGTTAAGTCATCTGTGTAAATAATTTGGCTATTAGGTATTCACGTAGATTTGTTTAAGCAAAAAAACTGATATCTTTCCTGCTAAAAAAATTTTGTTCCCATATATGTTGGTAATAGTTTTTAGATGTGGCAAAATCCGATTGATTCGGAATTTATATGATATGTTCATATTTGAATTTATTCTGATTCAAATTTAAAAAAAAATCAAACTAATTCGAACTCGATCTAACCTGACTCGACCCTATATTTAATAACCTTCAATCCAATCAAAATTAATCTAATATTTAAAAAAATCAACATATATATTGATCCTACCCGACCCATCTAATTGTCACATCTAATAGTTTTTTTATTCATTTTTTCTTAAAAATCTTCTAAAAATACTTTACATGCCTAATTTTATTTAAATGTTCCAAAAAATTGGTCAGAAAAAATATACTTTTTTAATATCAACTTCAGAATAATTCTTAAAAATGAGTATATTTTCATATGGAAAAAATAAACGCTTTTCTATATTGCCAGGAAAATATTTAAGTAGTTAAGTTTTAGTTAAATGACGTAAAATATCTCTTTTCTAAAAAAATAAATATTTTTCATATCCAATTCTATAGCAATTTGTCACATTCTAGCCTAATCATCCAACAGTCATAACTTTGTATACACAAAAGCTTTTTCTAAATATATTATCTCCAATTACTAGATAGAAGGAGAATAATACAAACCATCGGAATAACTATAAATTATGGTTCTTCGTTTCAAGTAATAAAAATTGTAAGAAACTTTTACGATCCGAAAAAAAAAAGAATGGATTGTAGACCGTTTGTTTATTTTTAATTATATATAACTCCAGTGTCCCAAAATTTTGTTAAAAATTCAGGAAGACAAACTGTATCGCCCTATTTTCCTTTCTTTTGATAATTTCGTAATAGAAAGGAAAAGATAATTCATCAAGAAATCATTCCAAAGGAATCTATGTAAATCATAATATTTCCATTTAAAATATTTCATAAAAAGTTATTTTCAATTTTCGACGTAATGAAATGATAAAAGAATTGTATAAGATGTACCATTATAAGCGATCTTGTTTATTCTATTAGGCTTTTTTTTTTTTTACAAATATAACAGTTTTTATTAATAATAATTATTATTAAATTAATATTATTAAAAATAAGAGTGAGACTGTAAAATTTCAAATATACGAATGGCGATACGCCATCGGCGAGGCTCGGATTTGGAAACGCGCCATCTTGTCGCGGGCGCATTTCGTCCAAACCCCGCGCAAGTGAGATGGAGAAACGCTACGCGTTTTGTATATATAAGAAGCAAACGCGCCACTAGCAGTGACGCGCTGCCATTCGTATATTTGAAATTTTACAGTTCTCACTCTTATTTTTAATAATATTAATTTAATAATAATTATTATTACTAAAAACTGCAAATATAAAAGTGCAATACATTATACAACTGACTCCATAAATCTCATCATATTATGGAACATGTTGAGCCTAGACAAAATATATATGAAGAATTAGAATGAAACTGACTATTATAAAAAGGTAACTTGCAATCAATTCGACATTTAAAATTGTGATATTATATTATACTTATATCAAACAACACAACAATTGTAGACTTATGTTATGTTTATAGAATACAACACAAAAAAATATAAAATGATGTAAATTCAATTCATTACATGAAAAGATAAAGAAGTCTCATGCAGTAGATAAAAATAAAAATACTTTTTGAGAATAGAAGACAAATACATGAGGAAAACCAAATTCAAGTAGATTTCGTACAAATGTATATGTAAAGAATACATATGAAAATAGCAAACATGAGGAGTTTTTGGTTGACATGAGATTTGGTGTAGAACACTTAAAATAATAAACGGAAAAGAGTCTAAAATCTAAATTATATGAGCGCAAATGGTAGCTACACTATATCAGATACGCACTCGCCACAAAGGATCCGGAAAAGATTGACTTCATGAAATTTGTAAACACCAGATCGGACTGAGTCCAATTAATCGATGAACACTCTACAGTGCACAAACTCTGTGCTTGACTCGGAATCCCGAAAATAAAATACCCTCGTGTGACGTGTCAATCACTTGATAGCCTAGCGATCACGTGCATCGTTACTGGCTAAATTTTCGCGTCGAGCGCTCCTCTCTCTTTTTCGCGGGAGCTCGCTAAAATTCGAACTATTTCGGAGTGAATTCCACCCAAAATTTTCAGATCTCCCCCCAATTCAAGAAGAAAAAAAGAAACTATCCACATCTCTCTCTCTCTAGCTCTTCTCTCCTCTCCTCCGCCACTTCCAAATTTCCTCTCAGATCCTGACTCCATGAGAAGTAACAGATGGTGAGATCGATAAAGGCCGAGTCTTTCTACTCCGACCTCCGAGCGGCCGCCGCCTCCGCCTCCACCTCGCCGCTCCTGATCTTTCCTGCGGCCTCTGATACCGACTCGCTTTGCGCACTCAAGATTATTACTCACATTCTCTCCTCTGATTCGATTCTCTTCTCAGTCTACCCCGTCTCCTCTTTCGCCGATATATCCAAGAACTCGCTTCTTTGTTCGAGCAAGGACCAAAACCTCTGTATCTTGCTCATCAATTGGGGATCGAGCCATGACCTGACTCGGATCTTGGACCTGAGACCTGACGGCTTAACTCGTGTTTTCATCATCGACAGCCGCCGTCCGATCCATCTACACAATCTGAGTGAGCAGAATGATCGAGTGGTGGTTCTCTACACAGCTGATGACGAGAATCAAGCTGATCTCTCGTACGATTTCGAAATATCTGTTGTGGCGAATTGCTCTAATCTGGATTCTGATGATGAATTGGATGAGGATTCGAGTTCTGACAGTGAATCTGACTCCGATTCTGATTTGGAGGATGAGGAAGGAAGGAAGAGGAAGCGGAGACGGGTCTCTGAGGATGCTGAATCTGACCCAGTAAGATACTACAGGAGGCTCAAGAGAGAATACTACAGAATTGGGACCTTTCATGGTAAGCCTTCTGGCTGTTTGCTGTTTGAGCTCGCACATTCTCTCAGAAAAAGCACAAATGAGCTACTTTGGCTAGCATGTGTTTCTCTTACTGATCAATTTGTGCATGAGAGGTTGACAAATGAACGATACCAGGCCTCAGTCATGGAATTGGAGCAACACATCAACAGTTATGGCAACCTAGAAACTGTCAGTCAAATTAAGCTGAAAGATGGAACAATAATCAATGCACCTGAAAATTCAAGGATAGCTTATGAAGATGAGCCAAAACTGATGCTTCTCCGTGAATGGAGCCTCTATGATTCAATGCTTTATTCATCTTACATCGCAACAAAATTGCGAACTTGGAGTGATAATGGGTTGAAAAAGCTGAAGCTGTTACTTGCCCGGATGGGGTTCCCTTTAATGGATTGCCAGAAGAAGTTTTTGTACATGAGTAAAGAGGTGAAAACTAATATGCGGGATGAGTTTGAAAGGTTTTTGCCAGAGTACGGATTAACAGATCTGTATTACAGGAGCTTCATGCGGGTTCATGGGTTTGGGTTCAAATTGTCAGCTGCAGATGTGGTTTATGGTGTGACTGCACTATTAGAATCCAAACCCGGCAACTTCTGGGATGCATATTCAGCACTGTCCCTGAATAACTTGGATAAATTGAAGAAAGGAATGAAATTTGCAATTGAGGTGCAGATGGCTATACTTAGTCAAGGTAGCAAGGCTATTACCAAAAGTGGGTTTATTCGAAGTGGACGCAAGTTCAGGTGGGTCAAGTTGGAGGACCCGGTAGATGTGGATAAACTAGGGCATCCTCAGGCCCTGACAAAATTTTGCTTCTTCCTGCTTGATGCTTTGAAAGAGAGAGGTGCAAAAGTGAAGCCTTTAATTTGCTGCTGTATGGCCAGAGAGAAAAACCGAGTGCTGGTTGTAGGGGTTTGCAATAAGCCCAGAATTGGGGCTGTGAAAGGGAATGAATTTGGGGTTGTGTTCAAGGCAGCAGCTCGTGAATTCGGGGCAGAGAATGTTGAGGAGCTGTTTGAGGGTTCTTGCATTGTAATTGATGCCTTGGCACTGGGGTCCTTCATGATTCGATTAACTGAGATGCTTTGAGTGCAGGTTAATTTGATTTCTAATTGTTGGTATTTATTTCTGATTTGAACAATGACATTTCATTTTCGTTTTCTGAAATTAGAGAAGCAAATTAGTTGTAGGCTAGTGACTATCCTTGAGAAATATGTTTGCTTTCTGTTTCCTTTTCCCCATGTGTACCAATTTCTTGCACACATAATTTCCATTTTCTGAAGCTAAGTATTATGGACTGATGTACACTCTTTCAAATGCATTTATAAAAACTCTAACAATCTACTGCAACACTAGTGTCCCCCTTACAATCTAGCTGACAGTTCAGTCCTGAATCCAAAATGCAACTTTTACATTTTAGTCCTACGAGCCTTTACAAATTAGACTCACTCAAATTCAATTTCCATCTTCTGAACCTCCATTGATTGTGCCTTGTTATCATTGGTAACACAAAAAAGAGGAAGCAAATTAATCAATAGTTAAAAATTAACATTTATCAGTACTGTTCTGTTATTTCTTTCTTTTAGTCTTAATTATAACACTTCTCAGGTTGCTATTATGTCATAATTAACATCAGCCAACCATTAAGTGTTAACCCATTTGTTTCTCTCTTATTGGTTGTTTGCAAAAGACGTTGTTTTAACAATCTCAGGAGTATTGTACTAAGCTAACGTACATTATCCATGTATCAAGAGCATCATTGACATTTCAGGAAACTGGAGAAACTAAAGTTGCATATTGAACTTCAATGTAAGAATATCAGACTAAAAATACTGTCAGAGTTCTACAAAATAAAAGCAATTGTATTCTAAAGAAGTATAGGGGCAGAAAGGTCCATAATTTTTTCAAAGCCCCAAAACAGCTTTCCCCACTATATTTCTTTAATCAGTCTCAGTCCACATGAATCAAATAAAAGCAAGCCATCATTAAGTGGATCCGTGGATGTATTTACATATGTTATCTCAACAGGTATTTATTTCTTTCAAACATACTGACACATCTCACTACCGATCCTACTGCCAACCAAAGTCCTAATTTCCCTCCAATTTGTGCTCTCGAAATTGACTGCGGCTGGGAACTTGATAAGGAAAGACCTGTCATAGTGTTAGAGATACCTCGGCACTTGCTTATGAAACTACAGCACTGTTACAATGAAAAGAAAACAAAAACAGAAAATTCATATCACAGTTTTCAAACATTTGACCTCTCATGAACTGTGGGCGTACGGTGTGGGTACTCGTTCCTAGGATGGCCTCACTTTTCAACTTACCATTTCATCAGGGATTCTAGGGCATTTTTGGGGGAATGTATTTAAGGTCGATACCCGCAGAGAAGATAGTATACCTCTGTACATAGCATCTGCTACAAACAATTATAATTTACTTTTGTTGTCTTAACAGTATTTCTTTTGCATCAAGAACTGAATCTCACACGTACTGTAATCTCCAGCCACTGAGAAAGTAATGTCAAACCTCCTTCAATCTGTGAAGGCAACTGACGAACATCTGTTATGGTGGCTATGATATCTTCTCTGAGATCAGCTGTCAGTACACACATCCTGTAAACTGCTGAAGTTTTAATTCCAAGCTTCAAAGGACCTAGATTTGAATTTTACAGTCTTGGAAAATTGATCTTATATATTTCGCTCTGAAGAGATCCCACAATACAGCATTAGAATTTATCTCATAAAGCCAGTTGCACAAATTGTCAAATCAACTCCCCTGTTTTGCACCAAAAGATGTTTAAATTGGAGGCTCACATCCGAGTACTTTTTTTTTGAAGTGGCAGGTCAATAGCATACCATGTTTTCATTAAAAATAAAAATGAGGTAAGGTATTTACAGCAGGAGAAAGGATGGAAATAAAATGAGAAATTAAACATCATTTACATACATGATAGCATTGCTACACTATCTAAGAAGACTAATTTAAAGGAGGGGCAGAAGAGGATGGATCTGTTCTATCATTTGTGACCATCATGAGTGAATCATCCTTATTCCAGCATATTGCTGCTATGCGAGCACTCGACAAGGAACGGAACCCAATTGGCCGGAACACTGATAGAAATTACTAACAAATAAATGAAATTCGTTCAATGAAGTATTGAAGTTAAAGATGTTGAGATATGCGAGATGGTCTTTTATGGGCTCCAATGTTTTCTTAAATTCCTTTCATTTTGTGTTGTGAACTTGTCATTGTTTTTGCTTACATGCGTTTTGGGGCTGAAGATGAAAAACATTGAGAAACAATGAATCATCAAGTTTTCTCTTAAATTGAGCTGTCCATTTAGTTTGTTCTATGTCGGAATTTTCCCTTACGGCTACGGTATTGCTACTTTATTTTAATTTTAATTTCTCGTATTACATCCAACTTCTAAGTTCCCACAAGCCAGCCTTATTTTCATCAAACCTGATCCAACGATAAGTTTGTCTTTGTATGCAATGGTTAATATATAATTAGAATAGTTTTCACAGTATATCATAATATTTTGAGCGGACCAGTTACTATTTTTCACCCTTTTATTTAATTGGACTTTGAGCTTAGATCAAGGACGTTAGTTATTTTTGTAAAATAAAATATTAACTGGTGCAAGTTGTACAAAAGATAATTATCTGCATATTATCTACAAGTAGATTGAACACCATGTTTCAATATAATTAGGTCACAACTTTTACTATTATATAAACATATATACACAAATCTTGTATTATCAGTATTAGTTTGGATGGCGTCATGTCATGTTGAAGATTGGAATTATTTGGCATTAACTGTGCGAGGGAGGTGGATGCATGGGAGATGGGAGTGAACCAAACAATACTGAAATGGATTTTCACCTTCCATGCGATCTACTAATATAAATAGCTTCTATCTAGTGCCCATCTTTTTTCTGAATTATATTTATATTGGTCCAGCAAACACTTGCAGCAGAGAGGACCGCAAGCAACCCGCTGCCATCCACATCAATCTAAATCCAGCTAGCTAGCTACTCATACTGAAATAATAGCCAACTCCACAGAGGTAGAGTTGTGTTGCTTCACGAAGCAACGTTAGGTGGTAATTCGGACTTAAATTTATAATTTTAAATAAAAAATATAAGTTCAATGTAATTTTCACATCAAATATGTTAACAAATTAAATTTTATATTTTTTAAATTTGTTTGCTATTTTATAGATGAAAGAAAATGATTTGGTCTGATAATTCTGATTCGTCAAAAAATAATGATTTTCTCTCCTTCTACAAAAATAGAAAAAAAAATTCTAAAAATTCTAAAATTTAATTTACTACTACATTTTAATATAAAAATTATATTAAACGATTCAAATCAATTATTTTTTATTTAAAATTATAAATTTGAGTTTAAAACATCACCCATAATACTTAGATATATTAACTCAGCCGCCTCTTTCCGAAGCCAGAGAACTAAGAGTTTGCATTGGTCCTGAATGAAGCAAGATGTATACAAATAAACGTGTAGTTGTGCTGTGTCAACTACCTGCTGGTTGGTTGCGGCCACGAAATATCAAAGATTTTAGTATCCATTTCATGAGATTCAGACAACTATCAGCAGCAGTAAGGGGGTGATTAATCAACTGAATATTGACAAAAGAAATTACGAACCATAACAACAGATTAACCATTATTTTAAATTAAAATAATAGTTGTCTTATTTTTTCTTTTTCATAGTTTAGATACATTGTATAACAAATTTGACACAAGTTATAAACGAATTCATTCTCCATCAAAAGGGTTTAAAAAAGTTGACTATTAAATTTTATCAATGTTTGATTAATAATTAAACAATTTCTTTAAATTTCACATATGAACTATTCAAACAATAGTGAACATTTTACAACTTTATTTTGTATAAATATTTCATTGGTTGCTGTGAATATCATCTAAAAAATGATTCTCAATAATTATCTGTCTATTTCCGTTATACAGACCTATATATTGTGGTAGGAAATCAAATAATAATAATAATAATAATAATAATAATAATAATAATAATAATTTCCAATTCATAATTCATAATTCATAATTCATAATAATACATAAAAATGATTAAGCTTTCAACATTTTCAAGCATGTAACATCGTCACTTTTCTCCATCATTAATTTTATTTTAATCTTTTCATCTTCTTGAATCCAAAAGTGTATATAAAATAGTTTTTCTCTTCATTTAAAATAATGTATGTAATATACTTAAGGAGAAACTTTAACTATTAAAATGATCCAATTTTTTATATGATCATTTATAGATTTTATGTGTTTAATTATATTATTTATTTATATAATAATTATTATTATAATTATCATTATTACTTAGCATTTAAAAATATTATTTCTAAATTTTTCTTTAATGTGAAATTTTATTAAATATATTAAAAATATTATATTGTTAATTATTTATTTGAAGACTATATTGTCGGGGCGCAGTCTGAGTTACAGCTCTAATAAAAAATAAAGTAGCAAATGACTTAATAATTTAAGTGGTAGCTAACTAGAATAGTCTCAAATAAGTCATGGATTCAAACCCATATAAACACAAAAATAAAATATATGAGTTAAACTCTCATCTTTCTCTCAAATAAAGAAATAAAGTAAAATGAAATAAAGAAAAATCAACTTGCAGCCTCCTTTTGAAGAGGTTCCAGTAGTTTTTAGCTATACTGCTTTTCAGACCCTACAAGATGAGTTAATTAATTAAGAGGGACAAAACTATTAAACTAGCTATTGTTACCTTCTTAATTAACTCCTCACAAGTTGAGCACGGCCAGTAAACTAGCTTCACACACAATTTATGACAACAAGCAAGCGCATTGTTTGAGCACAGAGCATAATTAATTTGATATTGCAAAATACTTTTGTAATTATTTTGGCTAATCAGGATTTCTTTTTATTGTGATTGAGATTGTATACTGTATCACAGTGACGAATTGAGAACCGATGTCCTATGTCATGCCTGTGTAAGAAATATGAAAGAATTTGAGTCATTGTGCATTGTTTGCGTACAACTTACCGGCTGTATAACAGTGGCTAAAGTTCATTTATGTATTTTTAACATTGATGAACTAAATAAGAAAACTGATACTGACATACTGTGTTTATGAAACTACAGGTTAATGACTTCCCAATCAGCATCCAAGACTCAAATATATGAAATATGACGATGATAACGACAATAAAACAAAATATTATTTACAGAAAGAAAAGAAAGAAAGAGGCATTCTGCTTCTCTAATGCTTATTTCAGTTATCTGTTCTTCTTTTCCTCTCTTATACTTCCAAATTTACAATTTTATTTTTCTTACTGAGGTCGAAAATAGTGATAGAACCAAGATCAGTGAACAAGAAAGAAAAAGGACCACTCAGTATACTACCGTTGCAAATTGTCCGTCGAAAAAGCTTCTCTATACTCAGTTCCTACTCTGAGTACGTTGTATCCTATCAGATCAGAAATTGAAATCTCATCCAGTACTTTTGCGCAATACTGGAACAACTGGGACACCATGGTGTTAGTTAATTTTAACATTTAGCAAATTAATGTCACGCAACTACAAATCGTGCTGCATTGCTGGTCCTTGTTCCATGATTGTTCATTAATTATTCATTAAAATTAAGCTGCACACAGATCTAGCTAGGAGCTCAAACTGATGACATAATTTTTACTGAGGAAGGAAGAGAAATTAAAGACAGTGATGTACTGATGCGGCATGTTTAAGCCCTCCGGCCTACAACTAATAATTCATCAAGCAATTTGCATTTGGCGCACATGCATGGTTCCATATTAACTATCATAGATTAGGTTCACCGAGAGATTTACTGATAAGTGATACCAAATATTTGAAAATTCTGAGTAATATTTCAAAATCTTATAAATAGAGTAATTTGATATCCTTTGAGATTATAAATCGACCAGTTTTAGTTTATATTTGTGTTTCGTCCAGATACACATGCTTTTGCCTGTAAGATTATCTCTATAGAGAATTCTTCAATCTAATTACTTGAAAAGTCATATTGGTCTAAAATCATAAAGTTCCTAAAAAATGGTATAAGAAAGATGTACAGATTTATCCATCTACTTTTTTCTTTGCCCAATCAAGGTCACAAGCATTAATAATTTTTTTCTTTTTAAAAGAAATCATTTATTGTCTGGGCATCGAACATAATGATAAGAAAATAAGCCTATTAAAAAAATAAAGATAATATAAAAATTATAACAATACTACAAAAGTAATAAGAAAATTAATTTCGTATGTCAAAGAATTATGTTGCTTTGAAATGAAGGGTCTAAGAAAACAAATGACATTAAGTACCTCAACAGGACATTCATTTTTGTACCATTCCAAATTTGTAAACAAGATCCGCAGGCCACAGAGTCAGTATTTTCGTTGAGTATTCTAATATTAATGATTGGAAATATATAATTTCTTGAGTTGAAATCGAACAGAAAGAAGTTGAATAAATTAATAGTCTAAAGAAAATGTTAGAGTGATACTAAAATCAATATCAAAGTTGATACTTACTTTAGCATTCACGTTAACTGAGTTAGTATTCAATTTAATAACTTTATTATTTAACTTATTTTGTATAATATTATCATTATTGTAGAATAGTAGTACAGTATTAAATAAATTGAATAATAAAGCTTTTAATTTTAATTTTAACTCATTTAACATTAATACTACTATTATAAAAAATGTCATACAAGTTTGTTAAATAGAGTTGAAATTTTAATTTATATTTTATTGTGCAAATTTTATATACTTACTCATACTAAACATGCATTCTACAATTATAAAAATTTTAAACATAAAATCTGAAATATAGTATGAATCTGATCCGACATTCGACTAAAAAAATAAATGTGCATCTGAATCTGATCCAGTTGTGGAATCCTTGGCAATGGCTATTTTGACAATAAATTTTTAAATAAATGCAAAAAAGTCTGAAAAATAGAAAAAATTTTCATAGATATGTTATTTTCATTATAAATTGATAGCGTTTCAAATTTCATATAATTTTATTATCATTTAATTATCCATCAAACATTGTTAAATTAAAATAATTATAAATTATATAAAATTTTGATAACATTTAATGGACTATTAAACGATAATAAAATTAAATAAAATCTAAAAAATCACTAATTTATAAGAAAGTAACATATTTTTATTTTTTTCATATTTATTTCAAAGTTCTCAAAATAACCCAGTGTCAAGGCTTGTGAAAATAATCTAGTGTCAAGGCATACCTCCTTTTTTTTTTTCCGTGTGTTCCACAATATGTTGCTTGCAATACACATTTTCTTCTACGATTTATTAGAGCATCTCCAATGAGAGTTTCTAATGATTTGCTAAATTTTGTGTTAGTTATTATTTTAAATTCTGGGTTGAATGATGGTTTCTAATTAAAAATTATGGAGGAGAGTTGTTAATTTACAAACTCAATTCTGAATGACCTATCAGATTAGCAGCTCCACAAATTAGCGTTGGAGAAAAAATTTAAATTTCAGAAGCGTTATTTCAATCTATTTTGCTTTTGAAATTACAGAAATTATCATTTAATAACTTCAAGATAAATTTAATCAATGGAGAGATTTTACAAAATCTCTAATAAACTTTCTAAATAATTGACGTGACAGTTCTTAGCAATTCATATGAGTTTCTACGATGGATATACTCTTAGCCGGCCCGGAATCCAGATGTAGAAACAACTTCACGTTGATTTTCTGTTTACACTCTCACCTCTCATACGGTGTTGAGGGTTTGATTCAGTTCATTTATTGGCTGCATCATCAAGTGCTACCTATTACTCACTGCACACAAGTGCCCGAGTGGGGGGATTCAACCCCAATGCGGTATGATATATATAGTGCCCATTGAAAACAGAATGTGCTGGACAGAAAGGGATACTATCAAGCAGTTAGTTATTATGCTTCTACTTGTTTTATTATTTGTCAGAATTTAGAGTTCTCTATCATAAAAAAAAAGCTTTTATAACGGTTAAATTTTGCAGTAACGATTATACGACCTTTATAAATGAAGGGGTTACTAAAAATATATAACAATCGTAAAAGTGCACCATTCTGAAAAATTCAAAATATTATTTAATAACGGTTCTAATTAAAAATTATTACAGAAAGGTAACCTTTTGTAGCTATTTTAATACAAAAATCATTACTAAATGATGGCATGTCTGATAACTGTTTTAATAATGAACCATTTTCTGAATGTCATAAAAAAAACCATTTCTGAATGGTGACATTTAATAATGGTTCTACGTACATACAACTGTTACAAACTTGTATGTCAGATTTTATTTTTTTATATTTAATCTTTGTAACAGTTATATATTACAATCGTTACTGAAGTATGTATGTCGGATATTTTTTATTTCATCCTTAGTAATGATTATAGAAAATTTAATATACGGAGTATTAATTCTTTTTAATATATTATTGATATTTGGTGACTAGTCCATATTGCTAGCCATTTACAACACATATATAAATTGTCAAAAAAATGTCTTTAATAAATGTGAATACATCTTAGTCATGCAATACATATATACATAAAAAATGTTACATCTTATTTATTCTATAATATGAAAATTTATATACAATTTCTAAGAAAAATCAAAAAAAAAAGGAAAAAAAGAAAAAAAATCCAAAAACTTCAAATAGCATTTTGAGGCTCAAGATGAGCTCTTTTGTCTCAAAAACTATAGTCACAATGTTACAATGAACCTCATAGATCTCGTCGTGAACTTTTCATGACTACGTAACACACTGCAATCGAAGTTTTTCGATAAAAAATTATGATCGTTAGATTTCGATCACACCATTATATATATATATATTTTCTTTCTTTCTTTGCTCTGCCTCTCAACAATTCTCTAAATCAGATATGAGTTTTGAAAATGAGTAGAAGCTAGGGAGAAGATAAAATAGAAGCTAAGAATTCATAATTCTTGGATGTCATTTTTCTGAATTCATATTGGTTGAGACATTTAGTAATGATTTTGTATAAAAATAATTATGGAAGTTGAGTTTAAAATGGCTCCAAAATATTTCATAATGATTTCTTATTAAGAATCATTACCGAATGATAGCTTTTAGTAATTAATTTTTTGGAACAATTACTAAACTTTAGAATCGTTAAAGCTCAAGAAAGTGGGCTTGTATTGATAACGGTTGTACAATAGAACCGTTGCTAAACTTCAATATGAAATTCAATTTCACGAATTGGATGTATGGTAAACTGAGTCTTATTTGAGTCATTAACATTAAAAATAATGTAAAATTGCTGAACAATGCTCAGTTTCATGGATAGAATTGGGTACATGCCCATCAAAACTTTATTTTTTAGATATTTATCCATATAAACATTAAATTTAGATATTTATACATTGATTCTTCATTCCCTTGTATATTTTTCCATTAGTCAAATATTAGATTAAATAAATATATTTCAACTAAACAAAAGATACTGAACTTCTAAAATGATAATTGTATCCTTTATCCCATTCCCGCCAAATAATATTTTCCCTCCTGAGAAGAATATTTTCTCTACTCATTCTCCCGTCTACTCAGAATCCCTTGGTTCATCTCTTCTCTCTCCCTTTCCAATCTCTGGCGATGAAAGAATATAGCAACTGGCATTGGGGCATCTAATAATAGTAATTAGTGGTGGGCATATGTCTTTGTAATTTAACTGAAAAAGAGCTACTATGAAGTAATGAGCGAGTAACAGTAATTTCATGGGACAAATTACAAAATTCCAAGTTATGGTCTAACAGGATCCGTTAAGCCTTTTATCTATACCCAACATGTGAGATGAGGAAAAATATTTTATTTGAAAATTTTAATACGAATAAGGAATTATGTTCACGCTGCTAACGCTAGTCTGCTCTCGATTTTTTATTTCAAATAGTGAAAGCTAATCGGTGGAAGAGACTTAAGGAAGAATGCATGAACCACGGCAGAGGAAAGATCACTTATAGAAGTGAGGAAAGTGAAATGTACACATACGACTATTAACTTGCACAGATATATGATTATGAACTTTCAAATGTGTACCACACATTCAACTATGGCACATTATAATAAAAAATTCTGTTTGGCAACGATTGTTGATCAAATTTAATAACGGTTATTGAACCGTTAATAAAGAAAGATGTTAGAAAAGGTTCTAAATAATCGTTGTTAAATCTCGTTGTCAAATTACACATTCAGATTTTAAATTAACTTTTAGAAACAGTTTTGTGCCAGAATTATTATTAAAGGGGTATTTAACAACGATTCTGAATCTAAAATCATTGTTAAATACACATTTAACAATAATTCTAATAGAAATATCATTGTTAAAGGTCCATTATTTTTTTTTCAAATTTAACTTTCTATACATATGACAAAACAACTAAAAACAGTAAATGATATAAGAATAGATGACAAATGATAAGTATTACAACATATATCATATTATTAATTCAATAAATAATATAAAAGAAATACACTCATTCATACAATAAAAAAATATTTGCTGAACAATACATCTTTCTTATTCAATAATATGAAAACCTATATAATTTCTAAGAAAAAATAAAAAAATAAAAAAATAAAACTAAAAACTTCAAATAAACTTTAAATGCTTGAAGACGAGGTTTTTTGACCCTGAAAATGGCCGTAACGGCATATGCTTTATGTGGCCGCATAGCACGACTCAATCAGAGTTTTCTATCAAAAGTTATGATCGTTTAATGTTGAGATACTTGGATTTTTATTTTTATTTCTTTTTTCTCTCTTCTTTCTCAATTTGTCTCACATCTCTTTTTACATATAAAAACATATGACAATGAGTTGGTAATCCTTGAGATTTTAGTTTTTAAATTTTGATTTTTGGATCGTTGGATTGGGATGTATGAATGGTGAGATGAAAAAATGATAATCCATAAGAGCAAATGTGTTTGGTGAAGATAGATCTGTCAGAGCAAAAAGTAAAATAAATATTTAATAATTATTATCTAATCAAAATCATTGCCAAATATAATAAAAAAATAAAAAAATTGATACACCATTTAACAATGATTCCTTCAAGAAATCGTTGCTAAATATTATATTTAACAACAGTTTCTTGAAAGAACCACCATTAAATGAGTGTGCAGCTTTTGATGTTCTTTGACTCTATTTTAATAATATTTCTTTATTAAAAATTATTGTTAAAGAAGTAATCAATATTTCAGTAATATCACCGAGTCATTTCAATAACAAATTTGATCTATAACCATTGTTATAGTTGTGTTGTCTAAGATCATTTTAGTTGTAGTGACATTTTGGTTATCTTACACGGGTTCACTAATTTTCAAATTCATTTCATTTATCAAATTTTCTGACTTGATCAGAAGGGTATTCTGAAGAGCATATCCAATGCAAAGAGGTTTTTCTTACCTGCTATAGACAAAGGAGCATAGCTATCTACTTTTTATAAGGAAGCAAACCTCAATTGTACGCTCACCAATATGAGATGTTTTTCACAACATAGGAGAATTATGTTTTCTTCCTGAATAACTCTCGGAATGATGCAAAATAATAAAGCCAGTAAACAAAACAAATAGAGCTCTTTCTTTTGAAAAGGGCAAAGTTATCATTTCAAAAGTTAAATATTTTATTTCGGATGAACTATATATATTCAATTTGAATATATAGGCAAATATACAAGAGAATGAAGAATTAATGGGTAAATATCTAAATTTAATGTTTATATGGATAAATATCTAAAAAGAAAATTTTTGATAAGCATGTGCCAATTTGGTCGTAATTAAATGGATATCTCCATAATTTGAAATGAATAAAAGAGGAAAATATGATGCGTTGTTGAGATAATAATGACGTTTGCATATAGTTCTCGTTGAATGAGACATGGTCCACAAAATAAGGAAGTGAATTAAAATATTTAATACAAATAAGTCTTAATATCTACCATAACACATTTTAATATATCATTCAAAATATAATTTATAATTTAGTCTTAATTTTCACTATTATAAATTAATCTAAATATATATTACATATATGCTTCAATAGTAGTGTACATTTACTGACTAAAATTTATATTAATATATCATTCAAAATATAATTTCTGTTAGTTTTGTGTTAAAGTTCCTTCAATCTCAATTCTCAATATTATGATCAAAGTCTTTATAGTTTATATAATAATATTTTATACCTAGTACAACTAAGTCGTCATATTTATTATACTAAATCCGACGCACATATATTTAGTGTAATAAAATATTTTTTGTGTTCTCTCTTATCTCTTAACCAATTCAATCGAATGAATGCGCAAATTTTATCTTCTTACTCCCAAAAATTGATCTAGCTTCACTTCTTGATCAATTGAGCTTCAGAATATGAGTTTCAACATATTTTTTTATGTATGAGAAGTGAAATGGTGATCCAAACACTTAAAACATTGGAGTATTTTCTTAAAGCTTCACATATTATCTTTTTAGCCTAGAGAAAATATTTGATCAATCGATTGAGATTCACCAACACTAAATTGCTCCAATCGAATTTCTAACCGAGATTATTTCTCCCTTGATTTCTTTCAAATCGTTGATCAATTTCATGTGTAATTTAGTTCATTGTATTTTTTTCATCGCTAGTTTTCCAACGATATATAGCATAAAGGATAACTCTTATAGATAAGGGAGATATCATTGGAGATTTGGTTCAAACGGGTCAAGTATGTGACCCACGTTTTTTTATTTTTCTTTCAAATATAAATTAAATAACAGTTAAAAAGTAATTAGATTAGTTAAGATAGTTGAGTGTTAGAATGAAATATAGAAGTTGGAGTATAGAAAACCTTTTTTTTTTGTGAAAACGCTTGCTGAGTTAAAAACGGTCAATGAGTTAGCAATCTGCCACGAATAAGTTAATTGAGACTGCGTATATACGGCTTCAATTTGCTGGACCTTATCTGATGCTAGTAATTATTTTTTCATCGCCCAAGAGGCCCAGAAGCATTCATTTTTCTAGTGATATATAAATGCGCAGGGACCAGCATTTTCTTGTTTTTCTTGTGATTTAGTTCCCTACTACTAGGGCTCTGCAAATAATCAGTTGGGTCCAAACCAAAACAAATATACATAATAGAAATTTAATTCGGTTTGTCAAATTATGAATCGAATCAAACTTACAAAAATATCAACTGTATAAATATAAACTGAATAAATCAAAATTTTATTTGATCTATTCGGTTAAACTGAAAATTATATTTATTAAAGAGTGATAAAAAATATTGATACTTTCAAAATAATGATAGAAGAAATAAATTCTGTAGAAAATAAATATATTGCAGTTATTTTAAATATATTTTTTATTTATATCTAGTAAAAGTAATTTACTTTATAAATTTTAGATTATTTTGTTATTCACTTAGATAAATTTAGGAAAAAAAATCGAATTAACTAAATTTTTTAACAAAACTGAAAATTTTGAACCAGAAAACCAAATAAATAGTCTAAAATTTAACTTTTTTAGTTGAAATCTAATCGAATTAATTAAATCCCTCTTTTTTATTCTTTTTCTGAGTACATACAGCATAAAGACTGATACACATGATATATTTTTCTAAATTTTCAACAATTTTTTTATAATTCATCACTATTTCCAAACACAATTATTGTTTGCAAATAATTTTTCCGTAAATGCTACCAATTTGTTTTTAACTGGGCCACAATTTCCAAAAGTTCATTTGTGTTTGTTTATTACTTCAAATATTATGAAACAAATGGGGAATTGAAAAAAATACGGTACTGTATATTCAAAAGTTTAATTTGAAATAATACATTTTAATTATTTATTAAATTAGTATATTTTAATCAATAGAATCAAAACTAAAAGAGCTTCAATAAAAAAATTCATCTAATTTTGATATAGAGTTGGGCTATAGTGCTTTGCATAGCACAGACCGCTCTCGTATTATGGATTATTTATTCATTTTTAAAATCAAAATGGATAATCTGAATCATTCAAAATAATTTTCATATGAAAATTTAGTTGAAAATAACATTATGTTAGAAAATTACTTGATTTAATTATATATTATGAGCCATATATTCAAAAGAAGTGATTTGTTAACTATCTAAAAAATAATATTTTTTTTTAAATATATAAAATTTGATTACAAATTAGTTTTTCATATAAAAAGTGATCATAATACAGGAAATAATCTGAACTATACACAGTACAATCGCCCAACTCGTGTTATTATATACTAGTTGCTTTAGCATGGGGACTATACGTGTTGCGCGTGTTTCCGTTGACCCGCTGGGACACGCAGAGCAGAGAAATCTCTACACCAATTCCGTTAACTTGTTTATATTTAAAAAAAATATCGCTAAAAAAATTAATAAAAATATAATTCACCATTCTTCCACACTGTTTACTCTGTAGCATATCACTAATTGCAATCCAAATATTACGGGGGAAATACTAGAGTATTGAAATGGACCGGACGGTCCGACCCGTCCCGACCGACCGACCGGGCGATCGACCGCGGACTGCGGACCGTGGACCGGGCCGTTATCACGGTCCGGTCCAACGGTGGGTCGATCCTCCTTCACCCGAAAATGGACCGTGCCGACCCGTGGACCGGACCGGACCGGACCGTGGACCGGACCGTCCCGGACCGAACCCCCGGACCGGACCGTGTAAAAATGAAAATAATAATTAGTGTTTTATGTGTAGTTTTAAATAAAATGAAAATAACAATAATTATTGGTGTAGTAAAAAAAATATTCTAGATAACATCAAAATATAATAACTATTATGTGTAGTTTTAAATAAAATGAAAATAACAATAATTATTGGTGTAGTAAAAAAACATGTTCTAGATAACATCAAAATATAATAATTCACCTCATTTTTAATTAAGCATGTTCATAAAAATATTTCATTGTATTTCCAAAATTATAATTTTCTGAAATTTTATTTTTTTATAAATTTTTTAATTTTTTAGTACTATTAGATTTTTAAACAATTAAAAATAATAATTCGAATTAGTTAAAAATTATTATTAAAAATATGATAAATTATAATTTTTTTCAATTTATATAAAAAAAATTTGGACCGGACCGAACCGGACCGTCCCGTGGAGGTCCGGCCCCCGGGGGCCAACGGTGGGACGTGTTCGGGTTTTTCGAATTTGGACCGCCTTGGACCGGACCGTGCGGACCGTGCGGGACCGTGGACCGTGGACCGTGCGGGACCGTGGACCGTCCGGGTTTAGACCGGACCGGCCCGGACCGGACCGTGTTCAATACTCTAGGAAATACAGTGTTGTTGCCTTTTAGCATGCATTTATGGGGCGTCGTGCATGTCTTTAAGTAATCTAGAATGAAGCAACACAAGCTTACATCACCAACTTTTTTTGTCTTGTTCTTTTGTAGTTGTTTATAATCAAACAATGAAAGCAGAGGAGAACAATGTACAACATTTGTTTACAACCAATTTTCTTGCACGAACGGTTGGAATCAATCATACGGGACTGTGAGAAGGGATTTATGGTGCATCGTGAATGCCTAAAATAATCTAGGACGAAAGTAATACAACCTTACATCACCAACGTATTCTTTTGTAATTATTTTATAGTAAAACAGAGGAGCTTTTCACCCACAAAAAATGAAAACAGAGGAGCCCAATGTACTATTTTTTTTTTTACAATTAATTTTCTTGGACCAACGATTGTTATCATACACCTCGTCATTTTCAAAATGGAGAAATTTTTTATGATTTGCAATTATTGATTTGAAACTTCAAGATGGCATTTATTTTGACATGGACTACAACATAACCTTATGAAAATACCATTTAAGCTGACATGTCTATACAACCCTCAATAAATCACATACCGACCACACAACATATTAACTATCGATATAATAGAACATGCTACTTCTTGGTTTGTATTTCTTGCAAATAATTAATCACGTCTGTGCTGAAACTGTTTACTTCGACATGTGTCTGAAATAAATATGGAGATTATTTGTTTTAAAATATTAGTATAATTTTACATCTGAATTAAGAATGCATCAATCATTCAAAATGGAATTTAAACTTCGTTTAAATCATTAAAATGATTTTGAGACACTTAAACATTAAGTACTTGAGAAAAAAGATTTAATGAATTATTTGTGATTTAATATTTTTAACGAAGTTCAAACCGTTAAAATTCTTATTTTAGAGGTTTTAAACTATGTTAAAATATATTGTAGAATTTTAAACAGTTTAGAAGTTAATAAGATTTTCCACCCAATTAATGATTAAGAATCTCAAAAACATTTCTCATTATTGTATCAATTAAAATTTTCTCAAAAACATTTCTCAAAAAATATATATAATTAGTAGTACTTAAATTGTTTGATTTCTCAGTATTATTTATTATTATTATAAACGTTAATTTGTTTTAATGATAAAGTATGCTGGTATGAAATTGCATGGTCAAGTCTTTTTAAATTAAAAAATAGGTATAAAATGATTGTCAGTTTTATCATTTAACAATCAATTAATTTTGTTTTAACGTTAAACCCTTAAATAGTAGTCCCACCGCTAAGAGCCATTAAATATTTTTTAAAATCTTGGAACAAATACTAATTTCTAGATTATTTAAACTGTTTTTTTTGTTAATGAACAATAAAATTAGTATATTATGAAAATTATTTATGAACATTTATAATTGGATAACTTTAACTTCATATTTATCTAAAAAAAGGTATAAAGCCAAGTAGAGTAGTGCATGGCACATATGTATGTATGTATTTGTATAGAGAGAGTTGAGGTATACGTTGCTATGTATAACATAGATTGCAATTTTTTTATTTTTAAAGTCTAATAGTCGATCTGAATGACTCAACATGTTGTCCACAAATAAATTTATTTCTATTTTTATTTATAATTTTATAATTTTAACTATTTTTAGATTAATAAAAAATACTTGATTGAATTATTATTAACCTTCCAATGAAGTGAGTTTTATAACAATCTAAATCACATAAAATTTTAAAGTATTATTAATATATATGTTAAATAATATATCTATAAACTTTTTCTATTATTAAGATGATTTTAAAATTTATTTAAAGTGTCATTATTAAGGTTATCAAAATAATTTATCATCAAGTGACCCATCATTTTGAAAAATGAGAAGGGATCCAATTACCATCATTTTGGTGTCACATCGGTGCCATTAAAATTAAATATTAAATAACTATTATTTAAATTCTTAAATAACAAAACTAATTGAAGGAATATTTTATAAATATTATCTTATATATGTATACATAAAAATATATCATTTCGATATTATTTATATAGGCATCAAGAGTTAATAAAATTAACAGATCAAATTTTACAATTTAAACACGTTACTTGATGACTATTCAAATGAAGTTAAAATTTTATGATTTTTCATATACATATAATTGAGATGATATAGAATACATCTAACGGTTTATATTTTTAATTTTATATATAAAAAAATAAATAGATACCATAGACATCAAAATAATGATAATTGAATCCCTTCTCTTGAAAAATTAGGTCACTTAAATGTCATGTGAGACCTGTTTATCAATGAAGCGCGGTTGCAGGAGAAATAGGGAGGCAAATGTGGGGCACCGTATCATATCCGTTGAAAATAAGTTATTTAGAAATGAATTCTATACAAAATATTTTTGTTCTAATAGATCCTATATTGTCCTCTCTTGGAATTTTCTTAAACAAAGATTCAAGCTTGAAATTAATTTTTTTTATAATTAGGGCCATCTAAAAAATTAATTACCGCACATTCTTTAATATATTTGGCAATGTCATCGAAATTAAAACGTCAAATTCTGTATAATTTTGAACATGTTTGAACATTCGTTCTCAGAAATGATCTGAAAAATTCAACAAAATGGAAATTTTCTGAGCTGGGGAATTTTTCAAATTGTGTGACTGATAGCTAAATGATATCGACATTACACTAAATTTAATACACAAGTATAGCTATATAATGATAGATGGTACATACAGCGCCAATACTTGTTCTTGATATCAACTCCATATATATATATATATAATTAGGCTCTTGTGCTTTGCAAAGCACAAGAGCGTTGTGTTCTTTGCGCTCTATTATTAATTTTAAATCATAAATGATCGATTCAAATTACTCAATCTAATGTCCATATCAAAATCTATTAGTAAAATAAATTTTATTTTTTAGAATTTATTTGCTATTTTTTTGGATAGGGGAAAACCATCATTTTTGGATGAACTAGAATTTTTAGATTAAGTCATTTTCTCCTCATCAAAAAAATAGTAAAAAAATTCTAAAAAAATATAAAATTTAGTTTACTAATAGATTTTGATAAAAATATTAGATTGAATATCGTTGTTCTTTGTAAAGCACCATAGTCGAATTTTCTCTCTCTTATATATATATACAGTAAACACAAAAAATCTAGAACAAAATATTAAAAAAATAATTAACAGAAAAATATATAAAAGTTAATTTCAAAATCGCCTTTCCTCATACTATTTGATATCTACATATTACGAAAAAAAAAAAAAAAGTTAATTTGAAAATGTGGAAATAAAATTGAATGTGAGGGGAAGAAAAAGAGAAGGTCAGAGAAGTTCAGAATAGTAACTAATCTGATGGGACCCACAAGATTATTTTGTTAAAAATTTTAACTGAGAAGGTAGTTTGTTTAGACTTTTTTTTATAGGAAGAGCAATTTGTAAAATTTTCCCAAAAGGAATGTTTTCAAATGTAATTAATATAAAATGATGTTCCGAGGTATCCAACTGTTGGTTCTGTAGTTGAAACTGACATTGTGGAAACAACACTGGCAGAGATGGATTTTCTTGCTATTTCGATCTTGGTCAATTAAAAAGTTTTAATCTCACAGTGAATTGTGAATGCAATTTACTGTTTAGGCGCACGCAGTTTTGTTAGATTTTTACAGCAAATTTTAATCTCGATAAGTTTTGCAGTCACCATAATTTGATGCACAAATAGTTGAACATAAAGTTGTTGATTGTTAATGGCTGCTGAACGTACAAATTCACAATTAAAGCAATAAAGAAGCACCATAAATTGTACACATAAAAACAAAGCATTTAAAGCTGAAAGATACATCTATCATACATTACACATACAAAGTTACATACATACATACAAAAACTAATTGTGCATTGCCAATACAACAGTGATTATCTTTATCAGTATCTTTTCGTACAAATCACATTCTTTCCTTATAATTCTTCTCTAGGTATCTATCACAAATTTGCATGGGGTTCCTTTCATGAGCCATGCATAGATTACAAACAAAGCCATGCGACATCATGAAGTAAATGAGAAGTTACTAGAAACCTAAAACATATGTGTGGATAAATCCATTAAATCAAGCTGACATCCACTGGTTGGTTCATCAAAAAGCCATTTCTCAAGTTGAGAGAGGGAACCTGGCTTGTCCTTATCAAATTCAGTAAGAGCAGGCTGAGAAATAGATGCATCTGAGTCGAAACAAAGCAGAGGTTCTACCTCTTGATGGTTTAGAAAATACGAATTAATCAATGCATCGGGGCGTATTACTTCATTTTGGTACTTCTTTTCTTTATTCTTAGAGTTAGCATCAACCCTTGGAGCAGAATTCATGAAGCCTTGTAGGAGCTTGGATATGTTCTCAGCGCTGGATGCATAAAGAGCTGTGTTGCTAACAGTAGTGCAGAAATTAGGGTTTACTGTACTTTTAATTTGACTTGTTTCTTCCATGGAACATTTTGAAGTGGCCTTGGGAGCATGACACGTGGAGCTAGGATCAGAGGCGGTCATATGGCTGCCACTGCTACTGGAAGCTGCCAGAGCTTGTTGTTTGTTTAGTTTCTTCTTCAAGTGAGTGTTCCAGTAGTTCTTTATATCGTTATCGGTCCTTTGTGGGAGGTAAGAGGCTATCGCTGCCCATCTGTAATGCACACAAAATACAAACATATAATTAAATGTAAACGTTGTGTTAAAAAACTTAATTCCTTGTTTGTATATATGAATATACAAACACTCAACAAGTATTTTTAGTGCAGTAATTAATTTAAGACAATTAAACCTGATTCTAGTTTGCAATAAGTTCTCATCACATTCTTAAATTGCGCAATGCAAGTGTAAATTATGTCATACACTAATTCATGACTTAATTTAAGTTCAAGGTTTCTAATAGGTTGTATTGCAATATTAAGGTGTCTATTGTTTCTAAGAAAAATGGTCGGACAATCAGTATATAGTGGCTCCTACACTCATTGTTTCTTGATTAGAAAAGTGATACCTATACTGTACGAGTATAAACTCTTCCTTGAATTAATGAAGGGTACCTAACGTAGAAAATTAATTAATGTAAATAAAGTATAAATTTTCTCAACTAAAACATTTTATATTATATTAAAATGCTTCAAATGATTAACAAATATATGAAAGAAGACACAAGTAGTACCTGTTACCTAGCAAAGATTGCAGGTGAATAATGATCCCTTCTTCATGTGGCGTAAAATTCCCTCGTTTGATTCCTGGCCTAAGGTAATTAGTCCATCTCAGTCTACAACTCTTACTACACCTCATCAATCCTACAATGAAGTACTGATCAGAATGGAGCACATACTGATTTATATAGGCTAATTAAGCGGCACGGTGGGTCGTTTTTTTTTTATAAATTCACTGCCAATTTAAATTATGAGTTACTAAATCCCCCTCCAAGAGAACAGGGAAAAAAGGAAAACATTCAAGCATTCCATGGGAAAAGCAGAGAGGAATAAGAAAACTATAATGATATTTATTGTAGCAATGTAAATCGATCGGTGTACAAGAACTTCTCGCCAGCATGGATGTGCGTACTTAGAGATGAGGATAGGGAAACTTGTATACAAACCAGTGCTAGTAGGCACAGATCTCCAATTTCCTGGGCCATGCTCCTGGATGTGTGATACCAAAATGATGTCTTCCTCTGGAGTCCAAGGCCCCTTCTTTATCCCTACCTTGTCACAACACGGAGGCCTCCCCATGGATTCAACCTGATCAGCTAGCTAGCTAGCTGTGACCTTAATTAGTACACTCTTCCTCGCTCTCTCTCTCTCTTTCTCTCTCTCTTGTAGTTAACTAACTAGGTCTTCTTAGTGTTTGATTAGATATCTCTATATCTTGGTTTCTTAATTTGTCTTTTCTTTTCTTATTTGAAGTCTCATGAGCAAGTGACAAGGCATATATATATATAGGATCGCATCAATGCCAGTGGGCTTTCACTTTTCCTTTTCTGTCATGCATCATCTACCTCTCTGACCCTTTTGCACTTCCTTTTACCTTACAGTTCCTTTCACAAAGTCATCTGTCAGAATTATGAAAGAAATCATCATATCCAAAAGTCAGCTGTGTCTTTTATGTTATTTTAATTTGTCTTTAAAAGGAATATTACATTTGTTGCACTTCAACCAATTTTGTGAGGTAATTAATTATTTGTATCTTTTGGTCATTTTGTAAATATACTCTGGTTTCTCCACAAAGATTGCATAGACAGTGTACTGTTCTGATTTTTCACACAATATATTGTCAAATAAGAGAAAATTTAGGAACTTTTCTGAATAATATGCAAATTACCCAACTCACGTTTCTCAAGGACAGCGCACTTAAAGTGCAAATCAACAAAGAAAGGACCACTGTTGCGAGTGTTTGAAAATTAATGGGCCATTCTTTTTCTTTTTTTGCATCTTTTGCTTGTACAGGACTACAGGTCACAAGATACCAGAGTAATCCCAACCCCAAAAGATGAAAGTTTACGCTCATTTAATGCATCGGATCCTTTTCTATCATCTACCAAATTTTGCACCGCAAATTTGAGCAAACAAGCCCAAAAGAAATTAAAGACCTTTATTTACCCCGAACGGGGTAGGATAAAATGACTTTGAACTAAAAAATTAGTTCAAAAATCTCTCTCATACATTAATTTTGCATTGAGATTTATATTTTTTATTTGTTCATAGTTTTTCTCTCATCTTTTAAGAATCTCGATGCAAAATTAATGAATGAAAGAGACTTTAACAATTTTTGAGTTCAAAGTCATTTAAACATGCCCTTTCCCTATTTACCCACTTCCATGTACATTTAATTAATTGTTTTATGTTACCGTACTGGTGCAAAATTGAGTGCCACTGTGCCGGCCATTACTGTCAACAATTTTCTCTCTTTTGGTAATTAGTTAAAAATTAAAACGCCACATTTAAGAACTTCGCACATGCATGCTTGGTTTAGTAGCTGAGAAAATACTCTGAACTGAATGAAAGATCATAAGTTAGAACTTAAATAATTTTTTTTATAAATATTTAAATTAATTTGAAAACTTTTGTCTCACATCTTTTATGTTGAAACAAAAACTTCAAACCACGCATGACTTTTATCGTTATAATCATAATTACGGAATTATTGTTGATCGATGATCCGAGGGATGGAATCAAGATTTTAGATTAGGGTTTCTGATTTTTTGATAAAATTATACATATTTTTCGACGTTTTTTAAAAAATTAGGGGAGGCCTGGCCCAATTTTTTAGTAATAATAATTATTATTAAATTAATATTATTAAAAATAAGAGTGAGAATCGTAAAATTTCAAATATACGAATAAATTTTCATTATTTTTATAAAACGCGCCACTAGTATACAAAACGCGCAACGCCTCTCCATCTCACTTGAGTTTGATTTAAACGCCATGACCGACCTTTATATATTTAAAATTTTACGATTCTCACTCTTATTTTTAATAATATTAATTTAATAATAATTATTATTAATAAAAACTGGGCCCGGCCCCCTTAGATCCGCCATGACCCTTTAACAACTACGTACCTTTTGTACGTAATTACGTATGAAATGCAGCACTAACGACAAATTAATCTCAGTGAACATTTACATCTTTTTTATCTTTTTTCTATTTCAAAACTAATATTTCTTTCTTTTGGCAACGAGGACACACTTCGACTATTATTTTTACAATATGACAATATTGAAAGATAAAGCTTAGACTTGAAAAATCAGCACTACAAATATTATTTATAAAGTATTCCTGCTTCAGATTAATTTTTTAAGTTATCATATTTTAATGAATCACAGCCGTTGATATTTATCTAAGCAGAACTAGCCTTAATTATAATATTCTCATGAGGTTTGATGTATATGTTTTATTGTACTCAAGCGCGCGACTTGAAGTTTATTGATATGAAATTTACTTTACCCATCAACTAATTATAATAATTCGATTGCAAACAATTTGACTGCTAGGTCATCTATATGTCTAGTAAAACACTTAATTATAAATATTCTTAAAATTTATAATTTTATTTGATTTTTTAAATATTTTCCGTAATACCTTCCTCAATAAATTAAATTCTTATAGCATCTTTATTACTATATATAGTAATCAATAGACGAAAAAAAACTAAATACTGCTAATAATAAAAATGATCCTCCTAAAATTGCAAAGACACTATATTAAAAATCATAGATTTAAAAATACCAATAAAAATGAGAACCACACGAAGTCTAGTGACAAATTATACGGACTATCAGATGGTGTGGCCGCTCTAATATATAATTATGGCCTGCTCACTTTAATTTGTATTCAAGGGGACACCTTCTTTAAAAAAAATATTTCAGTACATCAAAATGCTTTTAGATGATTAATGACAATTCCCATTGATTAATTGTTCTTCAAAATTTTGAAAATGTCACTACATTCTTTAATTAACTGTTTAATTAAAACCAGTTAATAATTGTGGTTATTAAAGCTCTTTTCTATGCTAGTGATCCATTTTATCGGATGGTTATGTCATTAAGAATGTAAAAACTTATGACAAGAATATAAAAGATATTTTTTATAGTCTATATTTACTATTAATTAGTAAATATTCTGTTAGCAAAACAAATGAAGAACCAGTCTTAATTAGAAGTAATATATATATAATATTTTGTACTTATCCTTCTTTGATCGGATGTATTTTCTCATAATTATGGTACACTGAAGCATTGCACTTATTTTAATTGTTTATTGTTGCGTACGGGCAATTGGTCAAAAATAAATTTGTTTATTGTTCAAAGTTCAAACTGGTTATTCCCGGGGGCCTCGTGCTGTCTGTGATACGCATTGCGTCATCATGTGATGTTCCAGTGGACGGGTGACGGTCACGATCCGGTCCGAGACGGATTGGACCGTCCGATCCATTTTAAACCTCTATGTTCCACTATTAGTTTCTTCAATAAATTTATACAGAGCTACAATCGGATGTTGCTCAGGCTGATCAGCAGTTCAGATAGGATTCGTTCAAGTTTTGTATTTAGGGATAATTTATTATCAAATGGATGGAGTGTCATTAATTTACTCATCAACAGTAATATTACCAAATTCTATTTTCTGGTTACACTAAAAAATTATCTTAATCATTCGATATTTAAATTGAATGGTCTAAAATTATTTTGATTTGATCTTTTTTATATCATCATCATCATCATCATCATCATCATCATCATCATTATTATTATTATTATTATTATTATTATTATTATTATTATTATTGAAAATTTGTGTTACGTAATTTTGCACTCAGATTGCCTCGAATTTGAGTATTCTCAAGTCAAATCATTTAGGTAGCATACCTGACACGTCCATACGATTGATAAGCTAATTAATCAGGTCAGATATTCTTATCACAGCAGCTCACAAGTCAGGTTGCGCCTTGTCGAGTTCAAGTTCAACTCAAAATATACGAAATTTGCTCAACTTATTAGTTTAGAGTTGTGCGTTAATGGAATTAAATTTAGGTCTGATCGATTGTCCTAAATGACTTGAATTTTTCATACAGTGTCAGATTTACCGTGCAATGCAATTAATTTAGCACCTAGCAATTAACGGTAATAATTGACACAAAGGGGCATGAAATTCGCGTCTGCTCTGATTTACTCAACCTATTAGATTTTTATTTTATTTTTTACAATTAATAAAAAAGATTGATATGCATGGTTCATGTTACCTTCTGTATGAAATGTCGTAAGAAATGTGAATAATTTTTTTTATAAATATTTATAAAATTTGAGAAATTGACTTTTAACTTTATTTATAAAAAAAAATTGTCCCTTTTTGTAGATGTGTTTGGCATTAAACTATAAGGATAAATATTATCGTCCCCAGATTTTTATCCCCAACCATCTTTGCTTTCCTTTTTTTATTTATATTCTTATGTATTTGTCCAGACGTCTTTTCGTTCAAAATTCAGTTTATTATTTAAAATTCAAATCTTTTCTTTTTAAAATCATTCAACTCATCTCTGAGTCTCTCTCTTCTGATCAAACATTTATATCTTTCATTCCTTCTCTCTATTTTCTTAATTAAAACGATTGGCGTAAGAAGTGATGGTGTTCTAACATAGAAATTGTCCTCTAATTTTATTTTAGGATATCTTGTTGTATACCTACATGCATGATTCATGTTTGTATTCATCTCTTCTTTTTTTTTATTTTCATGTATTGTTTTTTTTAAACAATGCTTAAAATAGGCAATTAACATTGAAAATTATTAATATCTCCAAATATGCAATGCATATTTCATAAGTATTTTGATATCATTTAGATTATAAAATTATATTTAGCATCGATGGTATTTTTAATCAACAAGCACAAAGTATAAAAATAAAAATATTGAAATGTTCTTTTTTATGGTCTATGGCTTTATGTCATTTGCTTTTTCTCCATAGCAATTAATGGTTTTTTTTATATTTTAATAACGAGATAGAAAATAATTCGTTGATATTATTGACGAAAGTGTGATTTCTTTTGATTTTATTTGAATTAAAATTCATTACTTTTTCTAAAGATATCATTGAAGAAAGTATGATTATCTTACAATATTCATCGTGTTCTTATCGATTCAATTTATGACATATAGTTCTACACTTTTATTGGCATATAAATTAAGTATCATTTTGCTGTAGGGAGATGAATGTGTTGCTTTATCAAATGGTAGATATGTAGCCACCCTTGTATATTAATAGGGTGTGCTCGGGTTTATACTTAGGATATAAACCCGATTAGGAAACTGATAGGGTGGTTATCGATACAGTTCTTTTTCATGACATATTTTTTTACCCATAGAGACATTTCATGAAAACTTCGATGGAATCTTATCCGATCGGGGAACCCCTAACCAGTTCTAAAATAGTGACTCTAATAGTAGTGGCCCTGTTTTTCTTAAAAAATTTAGGCCCACCACTCAATCATATGTATCATCTCCGGAATCAAACTCCTCGAATGCAAGTAGTTCATCTTCAAAAGATGATAATTATAAAGCTTAAATAGCAATAGCTATAATCCTGAGAACATCATTATTTCCTTCTGATGGGTTTTTCTGGGATAGGCTAGTAGCTGAGGATAGCTCCGAGAGCATCTCCTCAATTTCTTATACATCTACTTTGCTTCATGTAAATTTTTTCAGAAATATATCTTTGAAAAAATAAGATCCAACTCCTGCCGAGATCGGTGCGACACAAGCGGCAAAAGGAAAGGAGGAGGAGAGAACCATAGCTTCTTCTTCTTAAAGGGTAGTAGTTGATGACGAAGACCCTCATATTGTCCTCGGGTCTGAAAAGTCGATCAACTTGTTGTTTTCACAAAGGGAAGACTTTAAAGTGACTTATCAAGAAGCTATTACAAAAAACCTACATTATTCCCCTAAAGGTTGTGAACCAAATTGAGCCAAACCCTAAACCTCGTGTTAAAAAGAGGAAGTTTAAACTGAAAGAAAATTTCGGGGTCAATGGTCGCCTCGTTACTCCCTGCTCAACCAACCAGATCTATTTTACTAATAAGAGAATGAGATTTTATAGCTATTCGGAAGGTAGGACATACAACTTCTCTTTAGTAAGTTCATCCTGGAAGTACTTATCACGCTTCGAATTGCCCCAAGCTAACTTTCCGAGTCGTGTGATGTCATCTATATTTCTTAGAGGAGCTTTTTCAAGACTATTGAACCATTTTTTATAATGCCCCTTTTTCAAATTCCGACTTTATCCTTATTCTTCCACTACTATCAGTTTATGGATTCTACCTCCTAGTTCACTATCCAAAAATGGGATAAAATACCTTTGGTTCCATCAGCGAACTCAACAGCTAGAACCAAACTTCTTTTTCCTTCCTTCGATCGACTCTGACTGATCTTGTAAGAGAGAAGGCCTTGTTCAAGATCAATGGAACCAATCTGTCGAACTTCCTAGTTGGAGAGAACTGACCAAAGAGGAGAAAGCCATTGTAGACCAATTAGAAAGATTACTGCTGGTTCTTTTTTTTTATTATCATCAAGGTTAGTTTATTGCTATATTTAATTTATGATATTTTGATTATTAGTACTAGCTTTATTTATTGATCAAAATTTTATTTTCATTCATTTATTGATTTATTCATTTTCTCTCCATAATTAAATGTATTATGTTATTCGTTAAAATTAGAGCTAAGTTATATTAAATTACTTATCTTAATTATTATTACTTATTAAATTTTACGATTTAACATTTTCCCCCTCAAAATTTTTGTTTTGTCCTCGAAATGAAATCTCAGGCCGTAAAAAACTCGAGATAGCTCTCCCACATCTCACTCTTGAGCTCTCATGTAGCCTCTCGTGTCGAGTGATGCATTAATTATATTCTGAATATTGATCATGCTCATACATGTACACATCTTCATATAACAAAGATGATTGTATTTATGTGTATTATTCATAAGTACGATTCATAAATTTTTGGGATATGATTTTTTTTCAAGCTAAATGCACATAGAAACAATTAATTTAGGCATGAAGCTGATTCTTATGAAAATTAGTTGATTATTTTGATTGATGTTTATTGTTGTTACACTTAAAATATTCTTTGATTTGTCGATTTGCAAAATAATCTTGAATTTTATAATTTGCCTTGTTTGAGTTTTGTGCGGGAATTAACATGTAAATGGACTAGTGCACAAGAACCAAGACTAGTGCTGGGATACAAGAGCTTAATCAAGACTACATTAGGCTTATGTTTAGTTAGACTCAAACTGGGTTGAATTGGTCAAGATAAATTCAGCTTAAACAATAAGAAAAATACTTCTGCACAGTGAATCGTTATAACGGTTCAGCAATCGTTATAACGGTTCATATCAATACTCAAAAATATTCTAAGGCAGAAATATTCTCAAAGAAACCAGAGTGTATCATTACGTAACGATTCATTAATCGTTACAACGATTTGGGAAACATATAACGATTTGATAAATCGTTATAATGTTTTAGCTCAGTTGATCAACGGCTATTCTTTCTAAACCGTTATAACGATTCGTAAACCGTTATAACGATTCAGGCCGAAAAATAGTTTTCTTCAGAAAATCTATTTTAAAAGGATCACCTCTCTCACTGAACATTAACAAATAAGTTGGAATCTGATCAATCTAGCTAAATCATTACTCCAGAGAGCTTATTAGCCATATACAAAGTGAGAGAGATAATTCAAGAGATTGATATACTCAATTAGCCAAATCTTTGTTAAAGCTCAATCTTACTTCTCTCTATTCTCCCAACTTGATCCTTCGTGATCTTCTTGAAAACATACTTTTGAGCTGTAGTGCTCACATTTTCTTGAGTGTGTTGTCACTCACATTTTGAATGTGTTGTCACTCATCTTTCTTTTGAGTGTGTTGTCACTCACCCTTTTTGAGTGTGTTATCACTCTTGTTACCGATAGGCTTGGCAGCCCATTTTTGTAAGGGACCAAGTTCTACAAGTATAAAAACCATTTTTAAATATATCGGCTCAACCTCAATTGTTAGAGGTTGAGGGTCCCGGAGACGTAGGCATTGTTAAAGCCGAACTCCGTTACATCTTGTGTTCTTGTTTTATCTTTACTTTTTTTTCTCACATTTTTTTTATTGCTATATTCTTGTGAGAATTGAATTGATTTAAATTATATTTCTCTGCCATTACACTTGAACATTAAGCCCCAAACCATTTTATACATTTCTATCTTAGGTTCTTTACATTCTTGCACTATCTTGACCTTTCAATACCAACATCCTAGGACTTCAAAGGTCTATCAATTGTGTATGAGTCATGAGTAAATTTTATATCCTTAATGTTCATTAAAGGCTTTGATGTTGTTGTTGTTGTTGTAATGCTCATTAGGCTCATACTAGTACCAATTTTCATACTTATAAAAAAGGTATCAAATATTTTTATACATGAAACAAATATACTTGCGATTGTCTATATTGTTCTTTAAGTATAATTTTATAATAATTGGATACAACTTTCATTATGAATCTAGAGAGGAGCAAATTTTGTAAATCAATGAATGTTCTCATTGATATTTTTGTTTGATCTATCAATATATTAGTTCAGTTATTATTATTTTGATATAATCTTTAGATTTTTGAGTCATTCGACTGTCAGTTATTATGCATTTAATTAAGTTTTAATTTCTATTATCATTATTTATTCTATTATATTTATTTATTCGATAGTCAACACATCGGACGATACTTCGAATATGAGTATGAAGAATTCGCATATGACGTTTTAAATCTTATAATGCATTTTAAAATATACGTCATATGATAGACATATTTAACATCATACGACCCGAAAAGGTCACTCCCACTTAGGACCTAGCTTGTCCACATTTTTCCTTGTAGCTTTCACCCACCGAAGTACGAGATCTCCCGACTGAAAGTGTGTTGGGGCTACCCTCTTATCAAGTGCGAGTCTCATCTTTCGTTGTTATTCCATAATCCTTCTCTGGCGCTTCGTTTCTCTTTTCCTATATTAGTTTCATGGCCAGATATTTGTCTTCTTCACCAATTGCGTCGTAATGCATTACCCAAGGTGACAGGAGTAGGGACTCGACCAAAGTGATGCTTTCATGCTGAATGCTAACTCGTATGGAAAAATATTTGTTCAACTCCTCGGGTAGATCGATATGCTCATAATACTTCATATAGAAAATCCGGCCAGTTGTATTTACCATCTTCTAGCTTCTTTCTCAGACCATCTATAATTATGCGATTGGTGACTTCTACCTGCCCATTGCTTTGAGGATGTGTGACTGATGTATATTGATTCTTTTATCTCCTTATCTGCGCACCACTATTGGACTCTCGAGAGCAAATTTGTAACCCATTGTCGGACACTATTACTTACGGTATTCTAAAATGACATATGATTTGCCTCTTTAGGAAATCAATAATTTATGTCGTGATGATGGCTGCTAGGGGTCGCACCTCGAACCATGGGCTGGAGATACTCTTCATCGGGACCCTAGAAATATGAGACTATTTGTTGTAGAACTAGCACATCTTTTAACTATATCTTCGGCATCCTTTAGCAACGTGGGCCAAAATATCCTACAATGCACTAAAGTTTTGGCTCCTTAGTGGCTCCTATAAATTCCCTCATGAATTTCTCGAAGGGTCGCTTTCACTTGTTGTGCTAACAAATATTTTTACCATGAGGCTATAAATCCCATGTGAAATAAAACATAATTAGTTTCTACGTACCTTGCCGCTTGCCGTCAAATAATCTTGGCAACTGTAGGGTCTTGAGGCAAGTACCTTCGAGTGATGAAATCTCATATAGGAGTATATCATTCATCCCTATTGACTATTTGGTATTACTCTATATATTCTACATCCACGCTCGATTTCGGGACTTCTAGCACGACCACAAGTCGGTCTTTATCTAGGTCTCCCCCAGCAACTAATTTGGATAAAGCATCCACCTTTTAGTTTTGCATTCTCGATATGTGGAGTATTTTGACTTCATCGAACTCAGTGTGCATCCTTTGCAACTCCTCCAGATACTTTTTAATTCTCAAATCTTTAGCCTCATAATTTCTCAAGATTTGATTTACTGTCAATTGAGAGTCACTATATACTACGACTCTTTTGGCCCCGATGCCTTTAACAAAACGCAACCTAGCCAGGAGCACCTCATACTCAGCGATATTGTTAGAGGCTACAAATAATAACTATAAGGCGTAATTCATCGTTTCTCCTTGCATCCCGACTATTGACACTCTGATGACGGCCCCTTTATAGGAAGTCGCTCCATCCATATATATCAGTCATTGATCGTCCACCTTGGACTTGGGAGGCTTTATCGGAATCAAGCTTTTGGCCATGAAATCGACCAGTACTTGAGATTTTAGTGATGGACGGGTTAAAAAATAACATCAAATTTTAATAATTTTATGATCCATTTTAATAATCACCCCAAGGCATCAAAATATCCCAACATTTTTTTCAATGGCTCCTTAGTAAGTACCCGAATTGAATAGGCATGGAAGTATGGACGTAGCTTTCGAGAAGCAATTACCAATGTGAATGCCAACTTTTTTATGGATGGGTAGTGGATTTCATTCTCTTCCCTAATGAGGGCGTCACTCACAGCACCCTCTGTGGTAGTCAGATATAGAAATAAAACTCCCCCGACCACTGGTCTGCTCATTACGGGTGGATTGAACAGATATTTCTTAAGTTTTAGAAATGCGATGTTGTAATCTTCATCTCATTCAAACTTTTTTATTTTCTTTAAAATTTTGAAAAAAGAGAAACACATATCTCCCGACCTTGCAATGAATCGTGGCAAAGCTGTGATTCTTCCCGTAAGTATTTGAACCTCATTGGTTGTTCGTGGCGGTGCATATTTATGATTGCTTGACATTTTACAGGGTGTATCTCTATGCTCCTTTCAGATACTTTGAATCCCAAAAACTCCCCCCCCCCCCCCCCCCCCTGATAAACTGAAGAAGCTCTTTGTCGGTTTGAGTTTCATATTTACAGCTACCATTAGGAAGAATGTCTCTTCGAAGTCCATCATTTACATCCTGTTTTCAGTTAGATCATTGGTTTTACTCAAAAAAAATTCTTAAAGGTCATTTTATTTTGGAGGGTGTTGTGATTGCGCATGTGGTTTTACATGTTGTTCATTCTTCTAAGGAACCAAGGGTTTTGATAAAGTTTGACTTTCAAAAATCTTTCGATTTTTTTAATTGGTCATATATTCTTTCTCACCTTCGACAGAGGGGGCTTTCTGATAAATGGGTTGGTTGGATTTCCAAATTATTATGGGGAGGTAGAGTTAATATTATTATTAATGGTATTCCCAATGATTACTTTGAGTATCGATGAGGTGTACATCAAGGATCATTATCTCCTATTTTGTTTATTCTTGCTGTAGAAGATTACATAAGTTACTAATGCAATGCTAGCTAGACATATTAGAAGTTTAGGTCCTACTATATCCGTATTATACTCGAATTATGAATTTTTGACCTCAGTGAATAATTTTTTAATTCAGAATTTGTTACTATGCTTTGGGGTTTGGGTGCATTGAAAAAATTCTAATGAAGTGGCTTGGTTGGATTTGATTCATAAATTATAGTCTACTTGGGACTCTTGGAAGAAAAAAATTTATCAATGGGGGTAGAATAATTATGCTTAATTTTGTTCTTTCTGCTTTGCCTCTATATTATTTATTCATTTATAGGATTCCTTGTTTGGTTTTTTACTTAATATTGACTCTTTAATACGTCATTTTCTTTGAGTTGGGGTTGATTTTGAACATTCTAAGAGGTACTCTTTAATCGGTTGTGGGTTGTCTGTTTACATAAGAAACATGAGTGTTTGGGTGTTTTGGATTTGGATCAAACAAATATATCTTTATTATATAAGTGGATCTGAAATTATTATTATCATAGGCATTAGGGTTTATGGAAATCTTTAATTTTTGTTAAGTATAATGGGCGTACTACGAGCAATGTTTTCTTTTTTTGAAAAAAAAATATTTATAATTTTTTTTATGCACTTGGGTATGCAAAAAGTGGTTGTTGGATGATAGAAATACATTATTTTTGGCATGACATTTGGTATCGAAACATTTCTCTAGCTGTTCAGTTTTCAAATTTATATCAAAAAGCTAACTTTTCTTGTTCTATTACGATGGCAGAGGTTTGGAATAATGGGAACATTAAAATACCTTTATTTGAAGGTGCACATCTGTTATTAAGGCAAAAATAAATTGTTATTACTCTCTTGTTTCAGTATCCTTGTGATTTTTCTCAATCTTATACTATTATTTGGTCTTTAGATTCTACTGGTATTTTTTTTCAATACATGCTCTATATATGTTTATCAATCTTCATGGGATTAAAAAAAATTTAGCCTGCTCAGTTTGAAAATTAAAAATATCACTTAAGATTAAGATTTTTTATTTGACTAGAACTACGTAATAAGATATTAACTAAAGATGTGTTAGTGCATCCTAGATGGACTGGTTCTCTCTCTTGCTATTTTTGTTTTGCTACTGAAATTGTTGATGATTTATTTCTCTTGTGATATTAGTTTTATGTTTTGGTCTCAGTTTAATCGATACAATACTTAGGGGCTTTTTTTATTTTACTAGAGACTTTTTCTGATCTCTGATAATCTACCATGGGTTTATCGGATGATAATAAAGTGTATACACAGTCCTTGATTTGTATATTTTGCTGGAAGAATTGAAAACTTAGAAAAATATGGTTATTTTTCAAGGGACTTTGGTACCATCATTTCAATCATTTTATTTTAAAATTTTATTTCAACTCATACATGTTTGGCTAGTTCGTTGGGGATGTTGTACCAATTAGAGGAAATCTTAATTGATTTGGAAGACATCCAAGAGGACGTGGTACAGCCAGATTTCTAGTTTTTAGTTATTTCATCTTTTGTGCAGGATTTTAGGACCAATCAAGTTGGCTTATGGGGGGTTTATTGTCTTTTAATACGTTCTGTTATGATGTGGTTGCATGTAATAGCTAGGTAAATACTGATGCGTTTTTAATATTGTGCCTTTTTGTATGAAGTTTTGACAAGCAATAGAAACTAACAGATATTAAATCTGCTTTCTCTAAAAAAATGTGCTCACTGTTTTATTTTAATTGTTAGCTTTTTGTGACTATATTTATCATTTTGTGATGTGATGAGACATATTGACAGTAAAAAGTATGAAAAAATAGGAAAATGTTTTGGTGATATAATCATCAATGTCAAAATAATACAAAAATTTGAGTTTGATTCTTGACCCTTTTTCATTTCCTCGGCTCTTTTTCTATATTTCTTCTCTTTTGTTTCCTCTCTTTCTTCTTCCTACTGCTTTTTCTCTTTCAGAGATGAACTTAATGAGAATCAGAGACCCCAATTTTCCCTAAAAATAATTGAAAATTAACATACATGTTAAAAATTTATGATATCTTATAGTGAAATATATGATAATTATTTTAATTCAATCTCAAAATTTAAGACAGTATCTAAGATATATACAAAAATTATCATCTCCATATTTTTAGATCAAATTTCGTCACTGCTCTCCCTCTCTCTTACTCCCTCACTCTCGCTCTCTTAGTCTCTTTGGGCCCGTTTGGCAAATCAAGGAATAGCTTTGAAAGAGTGGTAATTTTGGAAGAGTGATAGAATAGTATTTTTTTGAAAGAGTGGTAGAAGAGTGGTATTCTTGACTATTCGGAAGAGTGAAAATATCGTTTGGCAGTTGTTACTCAGAATAGTTAAAATATGAATAATTATGATACTAATAATAATGATGACAATAATAATAATAGTAAAATAATAATCATAATAGTAAGATAATAATTATAATAAAGTAATAAAAAATAATCATAATAAATAATAATATTATAATAGTAATATAATAAAAATATAAACATAATCATAACATAGTAATATAATAATAAAAAATTATAATTACAATCATAATTATAATAATATAATAATAATAAGTAATCATAATTTTAATAATATAATCATAATATAATCATAATATAATAATTATAATCATAATCATGATAATAATAATTATAGTCATAATAATATAATAATAAAAATATAATCATAATCATAAAAATAATTATAATTATAATAATATAATAATAAATTAATCATAACTATAATCAACATATAATAATAATATTATAATAGTAATATAATAGAAATATAAACATAATCATAATATAGTAATATAATAAAAAAAAATTATAATTTTAATCATAATTATAATTATAATCATAATTATAATAATATAATCATAATAAGTAATCATAATTTTAATAATATAATCATAATATAATAATCATAATTATAATCATGATAATAATAATTATAGTCATAATCATAATAATATAATAATAAAAATAATTATAAATAATTATAATTATAATAATATAATAATAAATTAATCATAACTATAATCAACATATAATAATATAATACAACATAATAAAATAATAATAAGTAATAATAATCATAATTATAATCATCATAATATAATAATATAATAATAAATAATCTTGATCATAATAATATAATAATAAAATAATTATATTTATATTCATAATATAATAATATAATATTAAAATTATATTTATAATAATAATAAATAATATAATAATACTAATGGTAATGATAATATAATAACAATAATGATAATAATAATTTAATAATAATAATATAATGATAATAATAATAATAAATAATAATAATATTAATATAATAATAAATTATAATCATAAATATAATATAATAATATAATAATACTATTATATAAAGCATCTAAGAATTGGAGGGTCCATTTTTTGTCATAGTAAATTTTTATTATACCCATTTTATCTCTCAATTAGACGGATAATATTTATTGTTGGTTGATCGAACATATATGATCGCTTCCATTGATCCCCTCTTTCTCTCCATTTCTTTCCCTTATATACTATTATTTCCATAATTTTTATTTTTTTTATTTAGCAACCTTGTGCATATTTGGTAAGAAATTAATGGTGATAATATATGTTAGAATAATTTACTTTTCTTGCCATAAAAAATATGAATCATTAACTCATATTGTGTAAAAAAAATTTATAATTTAATATTAGATAAATGTGAATTTTTTAATCTTATAATATTTTAATGTTTAAATAAAAAATTTTGCTGCAACGCGCGGGTATATAGCTAGTATAATATAATATAATCAAATAATAATCGCTATTCCGACGAGAGCTAATCCGGTATTCCACCTATAAGTTGGTATACCAGATTAGCACTATTCCGCACTCTTCTACTTAGTCTAAAATTCATTTGGCAAATTATTTCGTCGGAATAGCAATTATATTCCTACTTTTTGCTATTCCATATTGTGACAAACAAACCCTTTGTCTCTCATCTTCTTTGCGCTTCTTCATTCATTCTCTCTTTTTTCTTCTGATTTTCTTACATTATATGATTTATTATTCAACTTACATGACTAATTATTCAATGTAAGATTGTTACTATTCTAGTTAAGAATTTCGTGTATTATTTTTTAACATATTGATATTATTATTTAATTTACTTAATCATTTAAATTGAGAGTACTAGTATGTTTTTTCTTTATCAAATTTTTGATACTTAATACATTATAAATAATTCAAAATAGTTTTATTATCTATTTAGATTTTGAGTAATAAGAAAATTTGCAATTCATTTAATGTCTGCAAGTATCATTTTTGTTTTGATTATTTGAAATAAATAAAAGATATATATTTAAAAAAATATCTCGAAAAAATGAATTTAGATATCATTATTTGATCATTTACCATTGAAAACGACTATTCAATTATTCATGATACGAACCGTTGGTGGTGCCTGGAGAATGTAAAAGATATTAGCTGTAGAGGCGATCTTACCCAGAAAAATATGCATTTATAAGGTATAAAACTCAAAACGATGGGCGCACGTCGTGCTTGTGGGCCTAGACGAGTGCACTTGTAGTGACAGCCTGACAGGCGTTCATGCATGTGATAACATATATTATATAGGAATTGATAATTGTACCTCAAGTTCAGTAACTGTTAAATATTCTAACTCAAATAGGTTAATTATGTGCTGAAATAATTCTTGAAGATATTTCACGTTTTGGAACATTCTGACCGCCCTAAATTGCGATGTTTTTATACCTAATAACTTTACTCTTAATACTTAATATTATATACCTTAAAAGTTATTAATATATTTTTTGAAAGGGAGACATGATATGATGACTTGGCGAACCAAATAGCCTCCGCTATGAACTCTTCATAACTAAGAACTATACTCTCAACATGTTTTAATACTCATTAATTAATTAAGCCTAACTGAAAAAGTTATTGACCACGTTCCTGAACATCAACTGATAATCATCATATAGACAATCATCGAAGTCTTTGAATCGGATGTCTTAAGTTTTAACACTGGATAATCAAAGTCGTTAAATCGAATGTCCGAAATCTTAACACGAAAAAAATGACGTCTTAAAATCTAATATTACAAGTTATATTTTGAACTTCAAATTTATATTTCGGTGATCATCATAATATAAGCAAATATATATATCTAAACTATAATGTCTTATAATTCACCTAACTAGTTGGAGCTTCAATCAATTTCTCATTCTTTAATAAACAAAAGAAATTAATTTATCACTAGTCATATTAATAGAACTTGATCTTTTAAGTTTTAATATTCACCACCCCAAGTTTTTATATTCATCCATATAAGTCTCAATATGCAACATAATAGACTATATTAATTCTGAACAAACATCTTAAAAATATATTTTCTAAGTCTTAATATTCATTAATCCAAGTCTTTATATACATCTATGTAATTCTCAATATGCAACATAATTCTAAATAAAATATCTTAATAAATCAATCATCAGAAATAAATATTAATGAACCATATAAAAATCATTGAAAATCAAAAACAAAATAAAAAATTATAACATTCTATAAACTTTAAACTCGCTGTAATTAATAGTCATACTCCTAATAATTGCTAAAATATATCTTAATATCTATTAAAAAAATTTATTTATATATCTATTTTTATTTGTCTATATTCTTATCTAAATATCACCACTTATAAATCTATCCATCGTTCTATTTTTTATGTGAGAAAGTGAGCTAGTTTGAAGTTTTTATACTTACAGTTTGAACTCTTAGTATTTGCAGTTTGAAGTAGTAATATTTACATTTTAAAGTTATTATACTTACGATCTGAAGTTTGTATACTAATTATGAAAAAATTTAATAAACTAAAAAAATAATACTAAGAAATAAATTCTTAATAAATTTTACATAAAATAATACTTTTACGTAATTTACATTTGATATAAAATCTTATAAATAAACTCCTAAAATCTAACATTAGAAATCTGAAGTCTTAAGATCATTCATCTGATGTCTTAATAAATATTAACACAAATCTTACTTTTAACTTTGCATAATATAGAATTTAAATAATATTTATCAAACACTCCTAGAGTCAAATCTCTATACCTAATTGTTCTCATCTTAAAACTTAGTAATTAAATTTTTAATACTGATTAATAAGTCATATTTAACTTTAATGAATTTAAAATTTTATAATATTTTCTAAATATAGATATTCTTATTATCTTAACTAATGTCTTATAATTGATAAATTTATATTTAATATTTTTTTAATATCTTAAGACCTTATAATTTATATTTATAATAAAAATCATCTCAATAAATAATAAAATTTATCTTTATATCATATATCATTAAGTCATAATATTGTCAACAATATATAATAGATATGTAACACAAAATAAAGTTTTTAGAATAATTATAACAAAAATAGGTTTAATATTTAATAAAAATAAGTTCTAATATTTACCATAACACATCTTAATGTGTCATTTAAAATATAATTTATAATTTAGTCTTAATTTTCACTATTATAAATAAATCTAAATATATACTTCATGCATGCTTCAATATTATTGTACATTTAATGACTAAAATTTATATTAATATATCATTTAAAATATAATTTATAGTTTAGTCTAAATTTTAATTAGTACAAACAATATAGTCTTTGTTAGTTTTGTGTTGAAGTTCCTTCAATCTCAATTCTCAATATTACGATCAAATCTTTATGGTTTGTATAGTAATATTTTATATCTAGTACAATTAAGTCTTTATATCTATTTTACTAAGTCTTACGCATATATATTTAGTGTAACAAAATATTTTTCTTGTATTCTCTCCTATATCTCAACCAATTCATTCGAATGTATACTCAAATTTTATTTTTTTTACTCCCAAAAATTGATCTAGTTTCACTTCTTAATCAACCGAGTTTTAAAATATGATTTTCAATACATTCTCACAAAGAAGTGAAATTATAATCCAAACACTTAGAATATTAGAGAACTTGCTTAAATCTTCACATATCATCTTCTTGATCTAGAGAAAATATTTGATCAATCGATTGAGGTTCACCAGCACTAAATTGCTCCAATCGAATTTCTAACCGATATATTTTCTCCATTGATTTATTTCAAATCATTTATCCATTTAATGTGTAATTTAGCTTATTGTTTTATCCTCGTCACTAGCTTTCCAACGATATATAGCATGAAGGGTAACTCTTAAATATGAGGGGGATACCATTGGAGTTTTGGTTCAAACGAATTAAGTATATAACTCGTGCGAGATACTTTCTTTCTTTATTTCTTTCAAATTATTGATCTATTTAATGTGTAATTTAGTTCATTGTGTTTTTCTCATTGTTAGATTTTCAACGATATATAGCATGAAGGATAACTCTCGAAGATGGAGGAGATATTATTGGAGTTTTGGTTCAAATGAGCCAAGTATGTGACCCGTATTTTTTTTTATTTTTCATTCAAATTTAAATTAAATAACAGTTAAAAAATATTTAGATTAGTTAATAACAGTTGGGGTATAGAATATGATATAAAAGTTGGGGTATAGAAAACTTTTCTCTATTATATATATTAGTTGTTGAACTTCAAACGGGTCACTCTCGGCCCCTCAAATCCTCGATTGCACCTCCATAATTCATGAGAGAAAGAGTCTAAGAGAAGAAGGCGGCCATCCGTCCTTTTCAATACAGAGGGGAGGGCCCATTAATTGTATTAATTGTAGAGGTGACAAAATCTGATCCGATATGAGAAATTTGTCTGATTTATCAGAATTCGAATTTAATTTAACCTAATTTTTTTTTAAAAATCAAACTAATCTGATCAATTCAAATCCGATCCGACCTGATCCGAAATCAAATGACCTTCAATCCAATCGAAATTTATCAAAGATCTAAAAAAACACATGTAAATTGACCCGACCCTAATCCGACCTGATTTTTCTAAAAAGTCAAACTGACCCGACCCGTCTGACCCAAACCCAACCCGACCCGCCAGATTTTCATTTGGCATTTTGTCATATATATCATTCCACTTGGTAATGCATAGGCGAGGTACCACTTGCAATAGGTGGTACTGTAGTACTGACAATTATATTATGCACATGTGCTCATAATATGCGCCGGTTTATTTTGTAATTTTGGACCAATAAAGCACCAGATACATTTAATCTGAATTAAAATTTTGTAATACAGAAAGCGTGTTAATAATATTTCGTTTGGCAAAAATTGTTTAGGACTAGGTCCACTAATACTACTCTTTTAATTACGTGTGAACTCAATACAATTTTGAAAAGGATAAATAAAACAAAGTAATTGATGTTCGTGAAAGATTTAACAAAAATGCAAGTTTGGAATCAGCTTTTATGTAATGATAAAGATAATAATCTCCATGTAAAATATTATAAATTCAAAATTTTAATTGGCGACTCTTTATAAATATTTAAATAATTAAATAATTTAGACTACCATCTTTACTTCAAAAAATAGAGATGCATGTATCTAACTTTTCAAATAGAACTTTTCATTAACATGTATATATTTTTTTTTCATATGTCATTTTTGAAATTTCAGGCTATGCAATATTTATTGTCATCTATTTTAAATTTGTGGTTCAATGCATGCATTTCAATATCACAGAACTGACTTATAGTAACCCCATTTAATAATATTTTAAAAAATAGTAAATAAATAAGGGTTAATATTTTTCAAAGAAATAAAGAGAATATTTAATAATGATTTTAGTTACCAATAATTACAAAATATATACCAAAAATAATAAAAAATACAAAAAAAATAGTAATGATTTTATGAAAAATCATTACTAAATATCAGTGAGTCCCACATAAACTATGTCATAATCTATTATCCTACGTCAGAACCTAGTGACAGATACCTTCGGTGATGATTTTATGAAAAAAAATATTACTAAAGGTCGGTGGATATCACCTCAAAACACCTTTATGTCTATTTTCAGTAATGATTTTTATGAAAAATTATTAGTGAAGATCAGTGGGTCTCACGTTATAATTTATGTCAAAACACCTCAATCTATGTCAAAATTTATGTCATATGTCTATCTCCGGTATCGATTTTTTTTCATCAATAATATTACTAAATGTAAAAGGATTCCTACCTCAGAATCTATGTGAGAACACCTTGATATTTTCCTTCAATAATTCAAAATAATAACACCCACAAATTCGCCTAAGTATTCTGAACTTTTATGATATCCGCCATCCATCTCCATGCATACACCATACGATGCTCCTGATCGAATGAACTCACAATAATAAATCTTTTGCGGTTAAATTTTGTAGATTTTAGTCATTTACTATGTATTTAATAATCCATATCTGGAAGCTATCTTACATATTAAACTCTGATGCGAAATGGTGAAATGATACTGGCGTCTTCATCCCATACCGGCCCGTAGGCCATAACCCATATGTATATTGGTTTTTAACATAGATTCATACAAAAATGTTATTTGTAGAAATTATAAAAATATTATACATATCATAATTTAATTATGCTTAAAGAAAATCGTTATTTTATTATAGCACTTAAAAAAATAAAAATAAAAATGAAAAGATATATCAATATTTTGTTAATTATAAATATTTATGATAACAATTTTTTGTTGAATAAATAGTAAAATTTTATATTTGAAACTCCAAAAGGTTGATCCTGTGGACTGTGGTTAGAGCCCTTCTCGCGTAAGCATGTCTAATGATTAGTCTGCTATCATAGACTAGCATCCTCTAGTCTCTCTATTCATATGAAACTATTTGATCCACTGTGGCTGTTTCTATGATAATCTCATATCATATGAGTAGTGTATTAAAATCGGGACGGGTCGGGTTGGGTCAGGACGGGTTATGGCGGGTCGGCGGGTTTTGGCGGGACGGGTCGGGACGGGTCAACGGGTTTTTCACGGGACGGGTTAGGACGGGTCCATTTTGGAGGTTTGGCCGCGACCCGTTAGGTCGGACGGGTCCAAGGGTGGGGCGGGTCGGCGGGTCAAAAAAATTTTTTTTTCTAAAATTCTCAAAAATTTTGATTTACTGAACCGTTATAATGATTTCTTGAATCGTTATAACGGTTCAGTAAATCGTTACAACGATTCAGTAAATCGTTGCAACGATTCAGTAAATCGTTGCAACGATTCAGTAAATCGTTGCAACGATTCAGTAAATCGTTGCAATGATTTATGAAAATGTTGCAACAATTTATGAAAACGTTGCAACGATTTCAGCTCAATTGATCCAACGGCTATGACGGGTTGGAAGGGTCGGGTCGGGCACGGGTTATGACGGGTTGGACGGGTCGGATCGGGTCGGGACGAGTCTAAAACGGGTCGGATCTAAAGCGTCCATATTTCGAATTTAAAAGTCCAAATCTTTTATGCTTCGCGTCATCTTCATATTGAAATATCGTTGGAGATCAAATTTTATATTTTTTTTGAATTTTTTTGTTATTTTTTAGATGGGTACAAAATCAATAGTTTTGGATGGTGCAGAAATCGTTAAATCATCAAACTTTGTACCCATTTAAAAAATAGCAAAAAATTTTAAAAAATATAAAATTTGATCTCCAAGAATCTTTCAATATGAAGATCATGTTCAACGGTTTTGATCGGCCATTTGAATTTTTAAATTCAAGATACGGACGCGAAACACAGAAGGTTTTGTGCTTTGCGAATCACCATAGCCTCTCTCTCTATATATATATATAATTTATATTTATATTTATATTATATATATATTTATACATACTATATATCAATATATTCTAAAAATTATGTAGAATCTTAATATAACACTAATATCATTTAAATTATGTTAATTATTTAGTTATGATATTATTATATAAATAGAACCACTAATATTTTTGAAAAAATTATAAATGTGAACAAGATAATTTAATAGACATCTTAGTACTCTTTTAACTCAAAATTCAATCAATACAAAATTAATTTCTCTAAAACCATGACAACTATATCTATCATTTTTATATTTTTAATCTCTTTCAAAAATAAAACATATCAATCTCAAAATTTTATATTATGAATGTTAACTGCTGAAAAATTTTAGAATTCTAGATACCTTTTTAATTATAATTTTGTACTGAAATATCATATTAAGATAAAATAAAATTATATAGATTAACAATAAAATCTACAATTTTGATATTTTAAGTTTTCTCAAATTCATAATCTAAGATGCTCAAAAAAAATACGTTTCTTAGTCGATTTTAAAAAACTACATTGCAAAACGGCTCTGGACGGGCCGAGCCGGGCCAGAAAAACTTGACCCGCAGGCAGAACGGGCCAGAATTTTCAGACCCGAAAGTATGGACCGGACAGGACGGGTATATAATTTTGATGGACAGACTGAAATACGGAATTGACATTTTACCTATCAACCCGGCTCATTGCCATCTCTAATCTTGCGTTGGATCAAAAGGATTGAATCTGAGATTCTCTCTGTGACAATAAATACGCAGTCTGCGTATTAACTTGGTCGCATCCAACAGTGTGATCGTACAGACCTCATTTTATTACATTTAAGTCAATAAAATATTTACAGAACTGACCACGTCGTTAATTTTAACTTAATTGAAGAAATTGGGCAACATTGCAAAAGTGAAGAAACCAACATCTGCACGTCCTTAATTTTAACTTAAAATTGCATTAACTTTTTTCTTTAATAATTCTAATCACAAAAATGACAACTCTGATCAAGCCTCTTGCATGAGATAGGTAGCTCTATCACCAATATTTGAGTAGCACTACGTAGTTGGTTAGGCTAAATTTTGGTCCTGCTTTTAATTAATTATGATAGCCTTGTTTAATGATGTTCGTTGATATTTTCATGGAACTTGCATGGATAAAATGCTACATAAAACGTTGATTCTGACAATAATTAGTAGAGATCCAGCGCATCTCTACAAGTTTTTAGGCTATCTTATTTAGAATATATATTCGTAGTGACATTTGTTAGATAACGATCATATTGGAAAATGGTTATCAAATAGTTTGATCATTTGGCTATATATTAATACCTTCAGTTTGAGGTAATCTACAAATAGTTTGATCACTTGTCACATGCCAATAAAACTTAGTTGATTTCTTCAGACCACTTGGAGGATTACCGAACTGTATTTTATATTTTACAAATTTGGTACAAAATATATTTAAATTATATAGAAGATAATTTGTCATGATTGTCAATTTATGTTTGTTGTGGATATAACTTAATTCATGCATTCTGTGTCCTTCCATGGTTTTACCATTAAAGGATTGTAATTAATATACATTATTTTCCCGAAAACCCTCAAAAGACAAGACTTTGTCAAATATATAGCTAGTATTTCCTCGTGTCTTGTCAATATTTCTGAAAAGTAAAATAGATAATGAACCTATTAGTTCAATAATTAAGATACTAATTATTTGCGTTTGCATTTAAAAAGCTATGTCCTTGTTTTTGTACCTGCACTGGTGTGATATCTTTGTCAGGAAAAGGATGCATGTTTTCGGTAGTTCATGCTTCACCTGGGTGCTTTCTTGTAAAAGGTACAAACAGACCTTTCGAAGGATGGATAATAAATCAAAAGGCAGAGGTCTTTTAAGGTCAATAGAGACTAAATAAGAACCATTTGGATCAAACTTTGGGCTTTAGATTTATAGGGACTTCCCCTTCTATTAAGAGTTTAAGACATATATAGATATACTGCTACTTACAATAATCAAATTTATAAAATTTAAAACGATTATAATTTAACGGTATTTGATAAACTATCACATGATAATAAAATTATATAAAATTTGATACATTATCAATCTACAACTAAAAAAACACATCTATAATTTATTTTCCATTTTTAAGATTAAGAAGTGATGGGGATAGAAATAACAAAAAAAAATCAAGAAATGAGAAAATCTAGAATTGCCACTAAGAACACTAATCCAATCCATAATATGTATCGGAAAATAGAACATTTTTGTTACTTGAGTAATTATTAGAACAAGCAAACACAAGAGGTACACTAATCAGTAAGACTTATGAAGTCGTAATTAGTGCAAAAACAGCTAAATGGAAAGCAATAGTCATCTAAACCTCCAAACTATCAACAAATGAATTATACAATGGATACCTCGCTTAATCAAAATTATAATAATATACAATATGGAATGGAAGGTAAACAACTTCTTAGAAATAGAAGATAACAAAAAAAATGTTAAGAAATCTCTCGATTTTAGAGTGTGCCCTCAGCGTCGAGAACATATTTTTTTTATATTTATTTAAGAGTCTATTATTAAGAATTTCAAAATAACTCATTGTCAAAAGATCTTCGCCCTTCACTATTTTTCAAGCCCAAATTCTTTAATTAAATTAAAATTAACGACATGGTCAGTTTTGTAAATATTTTATTCATTTAAGTGTTATAAAATGTGATTTGTGTAGTCGCATATGCGTGTGCGGACTGATGAATGCAACCAAGTTAATATGCGAGTCGCATATTAATTATCACATATTTCAGCCACAGAAAATCACAAATCTAAATATAAAAAAATCTTAAAAATAGAAAATAAAATCATTGATAGCTTTTTTACTTGTAGATTTATAGTATTTTAAATTTCATATAATTTTATTATCATTTGATAATAAAATTGCATAACACTATCTATCTATAAATAAATAAAAATATATCTATAATTTTTTTTAAGATTTTTTAATATTTATTTAAGAATCCATTATCATTATCATGATTGTCAACATAACCCATTATCAAATGATCCCCATCCTACAATAAATATGAAATTGACAGTGTTCGTGCTTTTAATAGAATTGTACTAGGTAACTGCTTTTAAAGAGAATTGTACTAGATAACACATCATGTCAACATCACATATGAGGCAAATATTGTGATAGGTGTTTTAGATGATTTCCTGTTATTGGTTTTTCTGCCTCCTAACTTTTGTGAAATTTTCATTATAGTGAGAATATCAATCAGTTAAAAATTGAATTAGGGGTTAAAGCCGGGAAAATATAATGTTCTAAAAAATGTTAATTTTTTTACTAAAATTGAGGGGCTTAATACCCTTAATTGTTTCAACAAATATAAAATTTGTGATGGAGGCCGATAACAACATTCAAAGGTTTGGACAATGATTGTTTGATTGCCAAAATAAGGGAATTAAGTGTATCCTTTGTCATATTCACAACAAATAAATAAGAGAAGATGCGTATATTTTGTATTTATTCACAAATGTAAATGTTTCAACATTTCAACTAATTATTAACTAACTGATTGTCGGATTCCCCAACGTCCTAATTGAATGCCAATTTTCATTTGTCATCCCTACCTTAAAAATTTGTAGTTCAGTTAAAAGAATGCTTGCTTAACTCACCTTAAAATTGTATGTGTGTGTTTTTGCCCCTAGAGTCCGTAGATATAAAATGAAGTACTGTTGTACATGTCTTGTTAACGATACATATCATCTAGTACATATTAATTATAGGGACATCTTTAGAGTCATGTTGTTGTACTGGTACATGCCCTACGCCCTACGCCCTACGGTACGGTGTCACTAGCATCCTGGTGGAAATTAAATAAATAGTAGGCAACGTATTCAATGATTGCCACTACTCAGCATTAACATCATAGAGTATGTGATATCCAGACACATTACCACTACGAAGGCAACAAGCAATCCCCAGACATCCTACCAATACAATTCATCAATCACAAATGATATACTAACTCAAGTGATAGCTAATTAAAATGATACACTCATCAATCGAAGGTATCATATGATAAATACTTCAGGCAGTTAGAAAAAAAAAAAACACTTATTTTTGTGCTCCAGAGAAGGTATAGCAAGTGGGAAGTTCTCCCAAGTGCTCGTCTTTTCCTCCTCTTTTTTTCAATCCTTGACAATGGCTCCAAGCATAATTTTATAAATAAAACATTACTTGCATCTATTTCAGGAGTGGATTTGACATCGTTCATTTTGGGAGTTGGTCCTTGTGTGAAAATAAATTTGTACTTGTTGCAGGACACTAAGGTTATAGAAAAGAAGTACAGAAAAGTTACATTTCACGACTTACCAGAGCCTATCTGCCCAAAATATCTAGGTTTACAAAAGACTTTGTGAGATTTAGTATGATCTAAATCAAATAATCTTGAGTTTTCTGCACCATACACTTCCAATTTGCAAAATCAGGTTAAATTACAAGAACAACAAAGCAAAGCTGCTTGGGTGGTTACCATTTGGGGTTGAGCACAGTAAAATCACTCGTGAACAAAACAAATTATTCATGATTTGTCTTTGTGTAATTTAACATGTGTACAGGTTTCATAAATTAAGCAGCAACGTTTGGTTAAGTACGAACATAGCACAAAAACAAATCAAATTCTTTTTAAAACCCATTTATATACACATACATACAGAAATCAAATTCAAGGTCACTCACTCTCATAATCCTCCTCATCTCCAAATGAGAAGACCGATGCATCAGCTGCAATAGCCTTGAACTCACTCATACTATTTGAATCCAAATCACTGGTATGCACAGGCACAGAAGCTAATGCAGCATTCTTGCCACTCTCCCCAGTTGTTGCCTCAACTGGAGGAGAATCATCAGTTGATTTTACAGCAGTACCCTCTTTTTTTAATGTTATCTTCTCAAGAGCTTGTGACACATTTGATGAGCTTGAATCTTTTCTGGAATTTTTCTGATCTTCAGATTCATTATCTGAGAAAACATCATCTTTGTTCTCTTGAGAGGTGGTTACTTCTTTGTTCAGAACTTCAGGAGTTGCAGGATTTTGACTTGAGAAAGTTTCTTTTGTGGTGGCACTGGCTCTCTCACTGTCAGGTTTTGGAGTTGGAGTTGGAGGTAATGTTGGTGATGCAGGTGTGTGTCCATTATATTCTACGAGAACAACCTCAACTTCAAACCCTGGAGATGGCAATTTTCTCTGAAAAATTAATACAGTCAAATTGCTTTCCAATTCCTACACTCGCATGGACATCATTTTTAAATCAGTGAAATTGTTGCATTCAAGTACCATCCTGAGTTCTAAAAATTCATGTATTGCATCCAAAAGCAGGTTTTGATTTTCAAGCCTATATAATTGCATGATAGATTATAGATTTCTTCTATAGTCGAACACTGCAGAAGCACCATGATATTGATAAGAGAAGCAAGGTCATTTACCTAAAGAACGGAATGGGCTTGCTTTGTGGATGTTGGCTGGTGATGTAACTGTCACACTAACCAAACATGACAAATTTATTCATTTATGCAAGTTTTCACCAGACTTATATTGTATCTAAAAAGAACCCACTATTTCTCCTGCTTGCAACTTAATCCCATATTACTTGATGTACCACATTCCTTTCAAAATGGTGTTATTTGTTCCATCTATTTCCATTCCATGGAAAACATAACATGATTTACCAGAGACTTTTTTCTGCTATTCACAAATAACAAATGTTGGAGACTGTGAAACAAAAGAAAATAACTAAAGTTTTCTCGAATTAATAAATCCAGTATAAAACTCGGGAAAACTATTCATAAATGGCTCACAACAACTCAGAAACCAACTACCAGTTGGGTGTTGGAGGCATTTTGATATCCTTACATGTTATGAATCAGCTTGCCTATATCCTACCCTTTGCATCTTAACCTAAGCATTAGCCTTATTATTACCCAACATCGTGAATTAAGGTTAATGGGTAAGAGAGACAATGATAATCCATATTATCTAGTAAAATAAAAAACGATGAATATATAATATTATAAACACGAGTTATATGTCACAATATAATAAAATTTTACATATTTTTTTCATCTCATTATATACAAAATAGAAATTGAGTAAAGCAAAATTATATGAAGTCCCATATTCCCAATTGTCATAATGGTAAACATTACTTAATGAAAGAATGAAGAATGCTTATATATATATATAGAGAGAGAGTCCAATTATGGTGTTTTGCAAAGCACAGAGGCGTTGTGTGCGGGGCGGATCTTTGGATTTTAGTTAGGGGGGGGGGGGCAATTATCGATTGTAATAGTTTATCGGATTCAAACCCATTAACTAATTAGATACTAAATAAAAAAATAATAATTTAATATATATTCTTACCTAATAAAAAACTATTAAAATAATAAAATTTTATATATTAAAAATAACAACAAAATAAATCTCAAAATAATAAATAATCAAGTTGATAAATAAAGTTTTCCTCTACGAAACTTTATATTTTGACATTTTTGCATAATTATTTCATTATGCACGATATTAAATATTTTTTCTCAATAAAAATAATCAGACAATCCATTTAGAGGCAAAAATAATTTCCAAGGGGGTAGATTACCAAGAGCATTAACTAAAAGTACTATTTTTCAAAATTCAGGGGGGCAGCCGCCTCCTCCCTCGATGTACATAGGTCCACCCCTGGTTGTGTGTTTTGCAAAACACAGATGCGTTGTATGTTTTGCGCTCTATTTTTAATTTTAAGTTAGAAATAATCGATCTGAACCGTTCAATCTAATCATCATATCAAAATCTATTAGTAAACCAAATTTTCTATTTTGTAGAATTTTTTTGCTATTTATTTTTATGAGGAGAAAATGACTTGATCTGAAAATTTTGGTTCATCCAAAAATGACGGTTTCCCCCATATCTAAAAAAATAGCAAATGAATTCTAAAAAATATAAAATTTGGTTTACTAATAGATTTTGATATGGAGATTAAATTAAGCGGTTTGCATCGATCATTTCTGACTTAAAATTAATAATAGAGCGCAAAACACACAACGTTTTTGTGCTTTGCAAAGCACCATAACCTAATTCTATATATATAGAGAGTAAAGATACCGTGAGCTTAAGCTCACGAAGGCCTTCCGTGAGCTTAACTCAGAAAGTATATCAAATCATCTCTAAATTTTAATTAGCATGCTCATTAAATTCTTTATATGAAAATCTCTGTGAGATGCAAAAATTTGGAGTGTTTTGAGCATTTTAAGTCACCGTTTTTAATTTTTAAAAATAATGTTCAAACATTGAATATTTTATTATTATTTTTAAAACTAATTTTCAAAAATTAAAAACGATGACTTAAAAAACTCAAAACACTTCAAATTTTAAATCCCACGATATTTTCATATAACTAATTTAATGAGTATGATAAATTAAAATTTGGAGATGATTTGATATAATTTTTGAGTTAAGCTCACGGAAGACCTCTGTGAGCTTAAACTCACGATATCTTTACTTTATATATATATATATATATATATAGGAAGGGATCATTTGAGAATGGTTATCTTGACAATTTTGACAATGGATTTTCAAATAAATATGAAAAAAATCTTAAAAATAGAAAAAAAAAACTTATGGATATGTTCTTCTATTTATAAATTAATGGTGATTCAAATTTCATGCAATTTCATTATCGTTTGATAGTCTATCAAAGACCGTCAAATTATAACCATTGCAAATTATATAAAATTTTGATGGTCCTTGATGGTGTATCAAACGATAATAAAATTACATGAAATTTGAATCACCATCAATCTATAAGTAGAATAATATACCCATCTGATTTTTTTTACTTTTAAGATTTTTTTAGTATTTATTTGAGAATCTATTGTCAACATTGTCAAAATAACCCATTGTCAAGTGATCTTCATCCTATATATATATATATATATATATATATATATATATATATATATATATATATATATAGTATGGGCTATGGTGCTATGCATAGACGGATCCCCCTCGTGCTATGGATCGGGTCTTCATTGTCAAAGTTCAAATGATCGATCCAACCGTACAAAATGATTTTCGTATGAATATCTAGACGTAGATCAAATTTTATATTTTTCAGAATTTTTTTTACTATTTTTTAAGATAGTTAGAAAATCACTTGATTTAGTTATTATGAGTCATTCAAAAGAAATTTTCTAACTATCTTCAAAAAGAGAAAATTCTAAAAAATATAAAATTTGATCTACATCTAGATATTTATATGAAAATCATTTTATACGGTTGGATCGATCATTTGCACTTTGACAACAAAGAACGAATCCATAGCATCATTGCTCAACTCATATATATATAAAGAGAAAGATATAGACCATTGTGAAAACATTTGCATTTCAGCCGATATGCAAATGCATCAAAAAATATATTTTTAAAATCTCAAAAATTTTAATTTATGGTTTCCATTAAATTCTTCATATGAAAACCTCGTGGAATACAAAAATTTGAAGTGTTTTGAATTTTTGAAAAAACAACATAAACTACATTTAAATCCTATGGAATATCAAATTTGATTAAATTTGGAGCTTTCTAATTTTTACTTTAGATTTTTTAAAAAAATTCTCAAAAATAATAATAAAATAATGATAGGTGCACCTAGAAAATTATCATCTTTCAAAAATCCAAAAAAATAGTTACAAAGCTCCAAAAATAGTAAAATTTGGTATTCAATAAGTTTTTAATATCTAGATTATTATGGACTAATTAGATTGATATTTCGAGCTTTTGGTATATGAGATTTGAAACTGAAGCAAAACAAATTTTTGCTTCGCGAAGTATCGTAAGGTCTCCCTATATATATATATATATATATATATATATATATATGAATTGTGCTTGTGATTATATATTATATATATAAGGAGAGAAAGATGGTTTATGATGCTTTGCAAAGCAAAAAACCATTTTTACTTTCCATGAGATTTCATATCACGACAGCTGAAACGATCAATCTAAGTTGCTCAATAATTTTTTTATGTTAAAATCTTGCGAGATATTAAATTTCATGAATTTTTGAGTTTTCTAGCTATTTTTTAAATTATTTTAAAAAAACGGCTTTGAAATAGATCATTTTCTTATGTCAAACAAGGATGTTTCTAAAAATAATTTAAAAAATAGCTAGAAAGCTCAAAAAATCATGAAATTTAATAACTGACAAGATTTTGATATAAAGAAATTATATAGCAACTTAGATTGACCATTTGAGCTATCGAGATATGAAATCTCCTGCCAAAACAAAAATAACTAGCTCTCGATGATCCTAGCTCCAAAAATATATCAAATCATCTCTAAATTTTAATTTATCACTCTCATTAAATTCTTCATATTAAAAGATGACTAAAAAATAACTCATTTTGAATGGCTCATAATAATTAAATCAAGCGATTTTCTAGCTTCTTAAAAAATAGTAAATAACCCATATTATGCATCAATATGTCAAATCTAGCATATTAGAGGAAGATGGATGTACAGGTATAGTTTGGATGAGAACATGTTTACACTCCACAAGTATATATATAATTATCAAAATCGCACACCTTGTTGAAACCATCCAGATCAGTTGTACCCAAGGTTGTTCTGTTTTCCATCATTGTTGTATTCAACCAACTGCCAAAAAAATTCAAAACTCTATGTAAACATTCTATTTCATGTACAATGACACTTTTTTTTTCTCAATCAGTTCAATTAATATGAGTTAAATGGTTTCACAATGTTGATTCGAATTACACAAGTAATTCACTATAAGCACTAGTTCTTCTAAAGCCAACCTATACTTAAGCTCTCATCTGATCTATTTGGTGCAGGTAGAAGGTTTGGAGAATCACACTATCTACATCATATACAATAATTTAAACTACTGATGTCGATATTTCAAGCAATATGATAATGGGGAATCATTCCAAACAAGTAACACCAGCATCAAAATTTTCATAACAGAAATTTATAAAGGAGTCTCAAGTAGTTACCAGTAGAAATCTCCTTGACGGTCATGGAAATGAACTTTGAAATCACCCATCACCTCAGTTAGACCTGGCTCTCCAGGTAAAGCAAACACCATGATCCCCTTTTTAGGTGCACTAAACCAAAAATCCTCAGGCTAAAATATAACAAATAATAAGTTCCAGGTTTTGACTTCCAATCAAAGATAAATGAAAAACACTATGTTACAAAAACAAAGGACATTTCAATAAAGATGCATACCATGAGATCTTTGGTCCTTGGATGTTTCTTCGTAGAGAAAAGAACCCCTGTCCAATCAAATAAATGATAACCTATTTATACAAAAGGGAACAACGTGTAAAGTTGAAGGAGAGGGGAAATTGCTGTTGGCAAGGAGATGCTAGTACCATTATGATTTGAGATAGTGATTGAAGGCTTTATCCAGTAAGGGCATTTATGAAGACGAAAACCCCTAAGCATGCACCTGGAAAATGATGTATGATAGAATCATAAACCAATCAAATTTTACGAAGGCAATGATAGAAATGATGATGCTCATGTAAATATTGAGCGGAATTATATTTACCGGCGGCTGGACGGGTTTTCACCATTGAAGTTGGACAAGATGCGCTCAAAATACTTCACATATCTCTGTAAAAAAATAAAGACACAAAAATTAATATTTTTGATACAGACATTATGGGCCCTTTTTTATGATTATGAGAAAGTGATTTAGTTGACAAAAAGACGCTAACAATCTGACTAGGTAGAACAAGCCCTTTTCCATCAAAACACCTTTTCTGATTGTAGTATTCCATTGCCTCCTCAGCAGTAGGGAAGAACTACATACACAAATTACATTATGTTACATCTGCAATCAATACAAAGATCACTTCCTGTGGTATCTATGCAATATTATTTACCGATATACCCTTCTTAATCTATAACCCTGTCACCATTCCCTGAAAAGATATACCATAACTCATGGTTTGCAAACTCGGCCGAGTCGAAACGCAATCACTAATCACCGAGCTGATTAACTCCCGAGTTACGCGGCTGGACGATTTTTGTGAAGAAACTCAGAGGAGTCGGATCTAAATTGTCAAATCGGCCCGAGTTTTATAAAAAAATCAGTGAATCGCTGCAAATCGGCCGATTTTGACCAACATGAGGTTTAGTAGGGTTTCAGATTTTGAAATTCGAAGAAAGAGGGAGAGGCATGAAGAGGCATCGACGGAGATAGCCAAACAAAAAAACGACTCTGACTTATGGACCCAGATTAAATGAAATCTCACTTAAGAAATGGGCCCCGCCGCTCCATTTGCCTTTTTGATTTATGACCTGACACTCTTTTCTCCAGTGACCAAAAAATTGCTGGGTTCATCTCATTACTAACCGTCTCATTAAAAAGTCTCTGTTTCTTCAAACTGGAGATAATATGAACTTATTTCTGACAAATTAATCAGAGGAAGACATATACATAAAACACTCAATCAAAGCATTGTGCAGACGGCGACACCGAGATCTTTTAATATTTTATATTATATTTATTGCACCATAACATCTGTTCACTTATGAAGCTTTGTTTTCTTTTTAAGGATATCCTTTCTTTTTATGTTAGTTAAAAAATTGTAATCAAATTTAATTTTGTAGACTATGGATCTATTGTATATTAATTCATATATTATTATTTAGTAGTTAATTATCTTTAATCTGTCATATAAATTTACAAATTATGTATGCATCCTATTTTCAATTCATAAAATAACTAATTCCACCATTATTTTTTTCATTTCTTTGTTCATTAAAATGTATTTTGATTTTTTTTTTTTTGCTTCCCTATCTGATTAGTTTGAATGTTTATATTAGATTAAATTAGTGGACTATTTGAGTGTAATGTGTTGTTCTGACATCATTTTGTGATTAAATATTTTTTTATATTTTTTTCTGTTTTTTTAATGGAAAATAAGCTTTTTCTGAAAAAAATCTGAGTTTCCAATCCGATTCGGCCGATTCCGTCCAATTTTTCTGATTCCGAGTCCATGATCAACTTACCAATTCCGATTCCGAATCCGATTTTGCGAACCTTGCCAGAACTATCCAGCAATCTTTCCAGTTATTTCTTCACAAATGAAGAAGTCTATAGACAAGGGTCTAAGAAGAGCAAATAATGTAAAATTATCGAATACTGCACAAACTAATTATTCAAAATTTCCTGCATACTAGGAAAAACCATAGAAGTTTCGTGCCCATGATCAAGCATCAAATAAGAAAGACCCTTACAAAAAGGGAAAATATCTCATGTGCCTGGAAAACAAGGGAAGCATCCCAAATGCCAGTCATTTCCTTGGACCTTGTTCTTTGGATGTGTCTTAATAGAAGTATAATTTTCTGTAAATTTTTGGGACATTTTGAATTTTGTAAATTCTTATTACTATATAGAAGATAAATTGCAGGAGCGTAAATAGAATTCTTCCAATTAATATAGCCTAAACAGTGAATAGGAACATGGTAAACATTACTTAAATTTACCTTCAAGTAGAGAAGAAGACTAGAGATCATGAGACCTGTCCGTGCCATTCCAGCTTTGCAGTGAACAACAACAACATTTTCAATATCCACTTTCAGCCATGAGTAGGCACTATGGCAGAATGATATAATAAGCTGGATTGGGGGGCAATTATGGTCATCAAATGGAAAACATGCTACCTGAGAAATAGAAAAATAAATAAAGTAAACATGGTCATTACACTTAAGATGACAAGATGCTACATTTTACAATTGAAGGGCAATTATTATTATTAAAATTTCAAAAGAGCATTTCCAGTATTTTGAAAAGAGCATATTATGTTTGACTGATAAGATGATACATTTAAGAATGACAACACCAATCATTTAAAGTCATAACTAAAAGATGATTGCAAAGTTTGTTCCTCAGGATAAACTTCTATAAAAAGATTCTTTGAGTAATATTCTGCAAGTACAGTTTTCACAACAACAACAACAACAACAACAACAAAGCCTTTAATCCCAAATAAATTGGGGTAGGTTAGAAATAAAACCCAATCTGAAAACATAAGATTAGAGATCTCAAATAACATGATACATAATAATAGAAAAATAAAGTACATCTTATAGCTCACCTTTCCCTCCAAGAGAGAGGCATCATAAAGTCGTTCAGAGCAAAGATTATAGACCTTATACTTGCCCTAAAAAAAAGTAAAGAGAAGTATGATATCGTGAAATATCAAGATTATGTCATCACCTAATGGAAAATTTATTATTAGTCGAAGCTTGACTAGACAAAAAAAAAAGGTGGGGATCACTTGACAAGGGGTTATTTTGACAATCTTAACGATGAACTCTTAAATAAATAGAAAAAAAATCTTAAAAATAGAAAAAAATTTATAGATATATTATTTTACTTATAAATTGATACTCATTCAAATTTCATGTAATTTCATTATCGTTTGATACTCTTCTCAAAAACAATCAAAATTTTATACAATTTGCAATGGTTACAATTTAACGGTCTTTGATGGAGTATCAAACGATAATGAAATGCATAAAACTTGAACGACTATCAATCTATAAGTAAACTAACATATCTATAAACTTTTTTTCTAATTTTTAAGATTTTTTTATATTTATTTTAAGAGTCCATTGTCAAGATTGTCAAAATAACCCATTGTAAAATGATCCCCACCCATAAAAAAATACCCACTCAATATAACAATGTACAGAAAATAGCCAAGCTTAATGAGTAGTAAGTAGAAGCAAGGCCATGATGGGTTTTAAACAAAATAAATTAACTAATAAAAGATGAAAAATGTCTCCAACAGGTCATTGATAGCAATTACACTACACATCAATCATATAATAATGGTATTCTAATCTATATCAAATTTGTCGCCTTCCAACTTCTATTTTCTTTTCTAATGACAATGTTTTTGACTCTTCAACTTATCACTCTCAAAGCTACTTGAAAACCTATTGTAATAAAAGAGGTACTGAAATTAAACAATATTCTATTTATAAAGTGGCAGGTTATTTCAAAAGCATATTCAAGGATCCTCTTAGACAATGTACAAAAGGGTACATCATCAGATATCATATTTTAGATCCTTTCAAGAATCAAGTATAAACAATAGTATTAGCCAAGGAGGGGGCTCAAAAATTAACAGCTCTCAATTTCTTTACGCGAAAACATGGAAATTGTCAGCTCTAAATGAGAACTAGATTAAACTCAAGGTTCACAAAGTAGATAACTACTGTCATGAATTTTTTATTGTATATGGAGACATACGAGTTTTTGCAATGCACAACATATCTGAAATTTCATCATTAAGTTTTATTTTACTTTTGGAATTTTTATTTCATGCAAAACATATTTCAACATCTTTCATTTGTAAACAAGTCACGACCAAAGGAAGAATTAAAACTATAAGCGTTGAAGTAGGGTGCAGCACCTGCCTTACCCTACAAGGTGTCTCACCCTTGACAATCATTAAGAATATGAGCAAAATGTGCAAAATGTTAGCTTTTGCATTGTCCCATACCAGTACCACTACTTTTAAATGGCTCCAAGGAAATTCAATAGACACGACAAAGGGTGAAAGGTTCATTGCCAATCCAGCAAAAAACATCAGAATATATGGAAATGTGTCCATAAAATTTAACAGAAATACCTTGTGGTGTGTCTCAAAGAACTTTATTACTTCTTCCATGTGATTGCGGTAAAAACCCTGCATTATTCACATACTTTTTTAATTATACACTAAAATCAAAAAATAGCTCAAGTAATCCAATAAGAAGTTTCTTTTTAGTTCTTCATACCTCAACATATCCAAAAAACCCTGAGCTCATATCACCAGCAGGGAAACCCATTGCTATAATATTTTCAGTTATATAAGTCATATCAAGATCGAAACCTCCTTCCTGCCATACAAATACAAATAACCCATTGTTTAAGAAAATCTTAAATTTTAACTTGATATACATAATTCTTTTCAGTCGACATTTTGATTTTTGTTCTGGATTCAGTTTTATTAGATTTTGTCAAAGAACTTTGACTCAAAGTCATCGGGCTCAAATCAGGTTGTAGACGTTGCTTTACAGATGAAGAATATTAAAAGCAATATCTTGAAATGGTAGCCATCCAGGGCAAACCTAGCTCCATACATCCCTCATTCCAACAACAATTCCTTGTTCTATTGTCATTTAGGTCAAGCTGCAACCTTTACCCAGGAAAGCATCCTAGATTCAGATACCATACTAAAAGTACTGACTGGCCTTCAATGGTGCCGAATTAGCTGCAGACCACAAATAGTGGCAGTACCAGCTTACAGTCAACAAATGGTGGCAGTACTGCTCTAATGGAAAGAATCAACAATTTGGGTTCAAATTCAAGCAAGACCTCAATGGTACAAGAAGGAAAACAAAAATCACAAGTAACCTGGTATCTCCTTTTGTTTTGAGAGACCATATGTCGTGCTTTAACCTGTACTGCTTTCACTGCATTCTTGGATGTGTCGACTATACCCTTTGTCAGAGTACCTAAAACACCTCCATTTGGTGCACCGGAGCTTGTTCCTTCAGCAGTGGACTCCTCGGTTTGTGCCCCTTTTGGAGAGAGGCGGAGACTGAGACTGCTGGTCAAACGAGAAAAGGTTGACTTTCCAGTTGGTGAATCCTGTGGGCCCGTGGCTGATGGCTGGGGGATCTTGAGATTCCTTGCCCATGAGAATATACCAGGAGTTTCCTCTTGGGTTCTAGAAGATTCTTCTAGCTTCTTGGGACGGTGAATTTTAGGTGAGGTTGCTGGTGGTTCAGTTTGTTGTTTTACTTCCTGTTGGGTGTTCTCCATGATAGATATGTAGGTTTAATCTGTTAATAAAATTTCGTAGAGAATTATTATTAAAAAATGGGAGCATTAACCTGGAGTCAACAATAAAAATTAATCGTTAACTGTAAAAGGTATATATATTTAGTGTACAAACACCAAAACTCAGTTTTCTACTATATAGTACAGGACTAACACGAGGGTATGAGTTGATGCAAATCAAGTTAAATCAACGGAAGAAGCTCAAACGAAGCATGTTGCACCATCCATTGCTCTGATCAGAGACGGGAGCAACTAGTTCTTGTTAGTTAAGGTCCCCAATTGTAAATTAGAACCTTCTACCATAATCAAGACATAGTCAGTTGATGCTACCGTAGGTTGGAAAATCAATTGTGATCTGGAGATCCGATTATTGCGCGATTTCCCAAACCGAGTGGTGCGTTTTGGTTTTGGAGGAAAGAAAGCTTGATTCGGACGGGACTCACCTTATGTCCAAGTGGCGCCTATGCTTCCTTCCTTCCGTCTGGTTTTACTCACTGATTCCTCAGATTTGATTTGATTTTCATTTAGCGATTCATGATCGGACGAGAGATTTGGGATGGCGTGAACTAGGTTTCGCTGATAAGGGGAAGAAGATTGGTCCCTCTATCGGGTCAGATGACTCAGATCCGATAAGTACAAACAGGGTGCGGGGAGGAAAAGGACCACTTTATCCGTGCCGTTGATTTCCAGTTTGTTTAGTTTTGTAGGTTTGTAGGAATACGATTTTTTTAACTATAAGTGTAAATTGTGATTGTGAAGTATCAGATCTTGTAGGATCTCGCAAAGAGAACTTACGTTTACTACATATCATTATGATATTGAATAAATAAGCATTTTTATTGTTAATAACGTACATTCACACTTTCTACTTAATTTTTTTTTATATTACACTATTTGTCTAACATGCTTCTATTTACATTTCGATCCAAAATATTAACGAGTCAAATTTTAATTTTTCATACTTAAAATTTTAATTTAAGTAATTGAACAAAATCTTTATATCATAATCTTGTAGAATATTAAATTTTTTATCATGTTTAGAATTATTTTAGTATACTTAATGATTTTTAAAAAATGACCCATTTTTTAACATATAAATTTTAGTAATTTTCTATTATTTCAAGCCTATCTTTTAAAAATTATTAAGTATGGTAAAATAATTCCAAACATAATAGAACCGAGTCGAGCCGAGTAAGATCAAGCTTAAAATCGGCTCATTAATTTAACGAGGTAAAAATAATGATTTGAGATTGACTCGTTAATCTTGATTTTTTTTGCTGTTTTTTTTTAATACAATGATTACATAATAAATAATAACTAACATATTACTTATGAATTCTTGTAATTATATATTATAATGTTTTTGTCAAATAGCACCATACGGTTTACATGATTTAAAGGATGAAATTGTGATTTTTTTTTTGTTACCTTAAGATCAAGGATGATTCACTTGGACGTTTCAAAAGTTTAAAAAATGATGTTGTGTTAGTTGACTCATTGTAGGAATCTTTACAGCTACAAGTAGGGATGTTAATGGGTCGGGCTTAAATCGGATTATTATTATTTTATTTTATTTTATTTTATCATATCAAATCTGATTCATTTAAAATCGGATTAATATTTTTCTTAACTAGAATATAAGTGACACAAAAAATCAGATAAATATTCACTTGGATCAATATTTTATCAGATCAGATACTATTAATTACTATAAGCATATTCAATTTTGGTATCAATTCTTCCTTCATATCGGCAAAAAAATCATCAAAATATACAAATGCTTTGAATGATGTTTTTTATTAGTTTATATTATAATGTGTGTTCTTGATCTTTAATGAGCTTGGTGTCATTTGTTGACCCATTTTAACAAATAAAATTATTAAAATATATTATATTATTTATTGATTTATATGAAAATGAGGCTATAATCACTCTGAGTTCAACGTTTTTTGACATGAGATACCACTACTAGAAAAAATGCTTCTAGTAGCGGTTAAAATGAGCTTTGTGGCGGTCCAGCTTTGGGTAAAGTTTATTTAGGCCTATATCATGATGAAATCATTTAGTGATGTAATGTAATGTAATCTAAGTGGGTCTATGTGGTAGGAGTCTTCTAAGATTAGGTTTGTGGAAATAGTATGTGATCCCTGCTTGTCCACGAGGTGGATAGATGTAACTTGATGTTTTATCTTTTATATTATAAGTTGGCAGCAACTGTCAACCTTTTCAAAAAAAAATATACATATATATATGTTGTTGTGTGAGAGAGAAGCTAATTCAGAATCGAGAGAGAAAAGGAGATTCTAAAAGGGATAGAATGAAAAAAGAAGAGAAAAGGGCCGGAGTTTATGCTTTTAACGTTCAATCACCTTTTTTTCATCTCTTATCATCCTTTTTAAATTTTAATTTTAACTCACGAGTAAGACTAACCCTCACTCATCAGTCTCTTTTTTCACCTCTTATCGTCTCATCTCTTATCATCTTTTTTCACTCCAAACTCTCTTTCCCTTTCTCCCTTTAACCTTCTCTATCCAACTCGGAATCACATTCTTAAATGTAATTTAAAATCTTTTATAACCTGTTGATGTAACTAGTTTAGCAAAGGAAGGGTTGAGATATGAAGATTTAAAGAAAGGTAGGGATATACCAGAAACTTGATTTAGTGAAGGGTTGAGATTCACTAAAATGCAATTTGTAGCGCAATAGAGGATAGGGACCCCACCATGACAATGGTTATTTTTGACAATCTTAATAATATAATTTCAAATAAATTCAAAGAAAATTACTAATTGATTCATGAAACGAACTATTTTCTCATTGGAAGTACATAATAATTTTTAATATAATTGTGACCACCGTTTCAATTGTTGAAGGAGGTCTAGGAACTTCTGAGATAAAAAAAAACGGAGTTTTTAAGTAACTTGAGATGTTCATAAATATAAGGAGAAATATTATCTTTGTGATTTGATCAAAAACTGATTCTAAATAAAGTTTTGGAATTAGTTGTCACTGTTTGCTTTTAATTGAATCTACAATTCAAGCAGTCGTACCGATTTTCAATCAATCCAAATCTTAGTTAGATTAACGCCAAGTTAAATGCCCGGAACTTTGGTTACCACGTTTATCATATTTATTCTTCCATTTTTTTATTTTTTATTTACCAACTCTTTAAACATCATATTTATCCAGAAAGATCACTATTTATACTCAGATCAAAATAAACTCCATTGAAAATTCAATAGAGTTGATTCCAATAGAAATAATTTTTTGTAATCAAAATGAATAAGAGACAGATAAGAATTTAATGTTATGAATTTTCTGAAAATTCTTCATCTTCTCTCTATTTATCAACTATATCATTGTTCTAGGGTTTTCAATTTATGTACAAGATTCAAACAAAACAAGAGAAGTTATAAATGGAGTATGAATCACAAAAATGAAGAAAAGAAGAAAAATAAACTGTCAGAAGGAAATTGAGTATGTAATCTCCACTTGCATATCGGAAGAAATAGCGGAGGAACACGCTGAAGGAGGAGGAGGAGAAGGGTTGCTTGGTTTGTTCACAGCTTATCTGAAGAAATTGTATCGAATACCACCATTTTTGGATGGATTTCCGAACACGATTTGGATCCTTCAACTCCCTTCGATTCCAAATCGCGCTGTCTTTCCTGTCTGGTTTGATCACGAGAAAAACTCCATTTCCGGTTCCAAATTGCGTTTGGTGAGGACGACTTCGTTCTGGTCAAAGGTTTAGTATTTACTGTACTGAGATCTTTGATATGCTCTGGTTAGGTTATTAACGTTATAATTAAACAAACTTTTGCTTCGGGGACATAATTTTATGTTGTCAAAAACTTTTACTTGGGTCTTTTTCGAAGAAATCAGGTCGAATTAAGATCAAGTCGGGTCAGATCAATTTATATTTTTTTTTCATATCTAGATTGATTTTGATTAAATTGTAGGTTATTTGACCTCGAATTGAATCAGAATAGGTTAGATTTAGATCAAATCAAATCTGTTTGGATTCAAATTCGAATAGATTTCTCAGTCGGGTTTGATTTTGCCACTCTAAAAAGTTATATGAACGGTTTATCGTACGCGCGCGCTTTTAAGTTTATATTATACAGTAATTGAAGGTATCAAAATTTAGATGTCAATTAATTGCCTCTTGAACAATATGCAAATTAAAGACCGTATTTTCACCAGAAGGATAAAGTAACTATAAATATACATGCAAAATAGCTCAAAAAAAATACTCGGGAGTTAGAAGAGAGAATGTCTTTTGATATTTGGGATTTGATAAATTCAATATTAGATAAATTTAATTGAAAATTAGTGGCTCTGACTGATTGACAATTATTTTTGTTGGCCGGTATTTCGACATCCTATTATTATGCTTAATGACTATACGAGTTACGACCAAGCATATACTTTATAATAATTATTTTTTGCCCAATACATTTTTTTTTCTTTAATCCTATGAATTAATTTTTACAATATGAATTATAATTATGCACTATGTGTTTCATATTGCCTCTCCTATTTTGAAAATTGAAACTACTCTATAGTTAAGCTTAATAAGAGATGCATATGTGTTTTAGTTTGTTTGTTTTGAAATGATCCAACTTGAAGTTGATTGCGTGTTTAGTTATTTACATTTTGATTTTTGTATTAGTAAAGTAGATATACGTTATGAAAGGAATGAGTTGAATATTTTCTTTTTAAATGATGATAAAATGAATTATTGTATTAGCATATGTTATTTATTTATTTTAATGGATAAAGATAGATTATAAATAAGTCTAATTCTGATGAGTAAGGATAGTGTATGATAAAAATAATTTTAAATAAATATGATAATGAACTCCATGCGATTCGTACTGTATCAATTGACATTTTATTTATTTTTTTGAGAGAAAGATGAAAGTTTAGCTTACAAATTTTATTTTGTGTTTTATGAGGGCTTGAACCCATAACCTCTTTGAGGCCATCCTAGTAGGATTGTAAACGAGCCGAGCCGATTCGGTAGTTACTTTGGAGCAAAAGGCTTTGGCTTGAGATTGGCTCGTTAAGTTGACGAGCTAACCGAGCTGGCTCATTAAGACTCGTTAAGGCTAATTTAATAATTAATAATATTTTTTATGATATTTTATATTAAAATTTATAAAAAAATATTAAAATAACTAATGATAAAATATTTTAAATAATTTAATATAATAATTTAATTACATGTCATACTATAAACTATTTACTATACTATAAATTAATAATAAAAATATATAAATAATAAATAATAATAGTTTAACGAGCCTAAAGAACCGAGCCGACCTAAGTACAAACTCGGCTCATTAACTTAACGAGCCGGCTCGTTAACGGCTCGGTCCATTAACAAACGACCCAATAGCGAGTTGATCCCGAACGAGCCACGAGACACGAGTTTTTTTTGCCGATCCTACATCCTAGTTAGTTACCATTTAAGCTACTAAGACATTCTATTTATTATATAGTTTTTTATTTTTAAGTAAAAATAAAAAGAATATTCTTATCAATTTGCTATTAAAATTTCAGAAAATCAAAAATGGACACGGAAAAATCACGCAACTGTATCGGCCATAAATCATTATCATGTCCATCATCGCCTGTGTATTCGACTCCAAGTTGCATGAAATTCTTCAGAAAGTTTGGAAAGAGATTTTTGAAAAGCAACAGTGCATTTTGGCAGTTGATAAGTCTAGTACGACCAACTCTGACCGTATATAATAACTTTAAATTTTAAAACGATCCCTTCTGAACTAATATAGATTTTACGATTAAATTTTAAAAATTTGTCCAATTTTGGTTCATGTTTTAACCTTAGAATTTGTTTTTTCCTTATTTTAAAAATATTAATTTATTTTGTCAGTGACCGGTGCTAATTGAAAAAAAATCAGAACTTTCCAGTTTTCCATCAATATGGAGTATTGAAAATATTCGAACAGATTAATTATCTTGTGAAAAATCTGTGAATGTAATCTGTCCTGATTCGAACTGACCTAGACTCATGGGTAATCTGGACTCGGAAAAACCCCGGTCCTAGCAAAAGTTTGATTTCAAATTTCTCACCTTAATTAGCCCCCTCTAACCCACCCCATTTTATCTTTGATCCGTCTAGACCCACCTCATACGAGCTAACCCGCCCCACCCACTCCGTCTTAGACCCGACCCACCCCTCTTAATCCAGCCCCCGATCCGGACGGGGTCAACCCATAAAAACTGAACTCAAAACCCATGATACCCGAACAAACCCGAATCAGCTACCCGCCTAATCCGGCCTAGGCCCGTGATACCCGCCCCCAACCCGTTCCTACCCGCCTATTTACTCGTATTTTAATTACATTGAAATGGTTCGATAGGTTGTGCCAACACTCATTAATTTTTAATTTTTAAGAAAGAATTAATAGCAGTATATAATCAACTCTATTAAAATCATGATATGTTACCATTATATAATGAAATTGACAAATATTTTATACCGATATAAATTGGTCAATGGTAATGGATGTTTGGTACTGACATCAGGTAATTAATTATGTCAAGATTTACATATGCGTTAATTTTTGCTTTGTTAAGAGATAAGTCCATAATCCATTCGAAGAACACGTCATATTCATTATGGAATCGTTATTTTTGTTATTTTTAGTTAAGAAATGCTAATCAAACACTGAAATCTGTTAAACATAAAAATTATCATGTGTGCTGGAATGATTGAACGGAAGTTTGAAGTTGCATGGTTACAATTTCTTTTAAATCAGATTATAAATTCATTACTAATATCTAATCTCAAAACCAAATTAGATTAAATTTATTATTTCAAAAATTACAATATAATTTTTTCAGCTTTTATGATTTTTTAATATTTTTCTGGATTTTTTTCAAATTATTTAGAACTTTTTAAATTTTATTTTATTTTTAAATAATTAGAATTAATAAAACCAAATTAGTTAAAAATATTATATAAAACATTATGATAATAAATTTTATAGGTTCTATTATTATTTTGGATATTTTCTGATTTTTTTAGAATTTTTCAGATTTTTTTGACTTTTTGCAGTTTATTTGTGTTTTCATGAAATTGCAAAAAAAAAAAAAAAAAAACGTGCCAACTCCCTTGGACTGGACCAAATCGCCCCTTAGCCTATTTGTTCCAATCCGTCAGGATTCTATCCACGATGGTTTAATACGGATTGGATCGAAAGTTTTTTAATTTTAGATCATTCTAATCCGAATCATTTGATCCATGCTCATCCTTAATCCGTAATCCGTCCTTATTCTTAAATCGGAGGGATGTAAAATTTTCAATACTCTAAATTTGATAGAGTTGCTCTTATTAATGATTATTTTTTCTTTTTAAAGTAGCCTTGTGATCCTTTAAAATGATAGGACTCAAATGTCAAGGACAAACGCAAGAATAAACGGTGGAAGTTGTGAGGCTCCTCTGCATTATGAAAGGAAGAGAAGACTCAACGCCGTGCCATATCTGGTTCGTGGGCCCGTCTACCAAAGACGCCTGCCTCCGTGCCTGGTGCGTCTGATATTCTCACATCCACTGTTGACTAAACCCGGCGCATCTGTACACCTTTCCTTTTGTCCGGGGCTCTCCTCGGGGCATTGCCACTGCTGGAGGCTGGACCGCTGGAGCGTCTTGTTTCTAAATTCGAGGTTCTGTAACTTTGATGACTGTATATAACAGTGCACATTCCCTCGTATGCTGCGTCGTGCTCGTGCAGCTTAAAATGACAGCCATCCGAATTATGAGAAATTTTACGTGTGACATACATATTAGTGTTAATATACATATCTTATCGTAGGGTTGGTTTGGCAAATCAAGGAATAATTTTAGAAGAGTGGTAATTTTGGAAGAGTGATAGAATAGTGTATTTTTGGAAGAGTGGTAGAAGAGTGATATTCTTGACTATTCGGAAGAGAGAAAATATCGTTTGGCAGTTGTTAATCAGAATAGTTGAAATATGGATAATTATGATACTAACAATAATAATGATGATAATAATAATAGTAAAATAATAATAATAATAATATAATAATAATAATCATAATCCATAATCTTAATATAATAAAATATTAAGAATAATAAATTATAATTATAATTAAAATAATAATAATAGTAATAATAATAATGATAATAGTAATAATAATAATGATAATATAATAATTATAATTATAATCATAATAATATAATAATATAATTAAAAATTATAGTCATAATCATAATATAATAATAATAAATAATAATAATTATAATAATATAATTATAATATAATCATAATATAATATAATATAATCATAATATAATATAATATAATAATAATAATAATGATAATATAATAATAATAATCATGATAATATAATAATAATAATCATAATCCATAATCTTAATATAATAATATATTAATAATAATAAATTATAATTATAAATTAAAATAATAATAATAGTAATAATAATAATGATAATATAATAATAATAATGATAATATATAATATAATATAATAAATTATAATTATAATTATAATCATAATCAATATAATATAATAATAAATTAAAAATTATAATCATAATCATAATATAATAATAATAAATAATTATAATTATAATATAATAATATAATAATAATATGTAATAATAATCATAGTCATAATCATAATAATATAATAATAAAATTATAATCTTAATATAATAATATAATACTAAAATCATAATTATTATAATAATAAATAATAGTAAAATTAATCATTTAATAACAATACTAACAATGATATTAATATAATAATAACAATAATTATTATAATAATATTATATAATAATAAATAAATAATCATCATAATATTAATATAATAATAAATTATAATTATACTAATAATATAATAATAAATTATAATTATAATTATAATCATGATATAATAATATAATATAACATAATTAAACAATAATCGCTATTCCGACGAGAGCTAATCCGGTATACCACATATAACTTGGTATACCGGATTAGCGTTATTCCGCACTCTTCTACTTAGTCTAAAATTCGTTTGGCAAATTAATTCGTTGAAATAGCTATTCTATTCCAACTTTTTACTATTCCATTGAATGTCAAACACTCCCGTAATGATTATCAGTCATTATAAAGAAGTATTCATATATGAAAATATTTTCCCCTTCTTTTTTATCTCTCCTATCTTTTTTTTAAAATATTTTTTCTCATACACATCTTTTGTGTGTTTTTCCTCTTTTTACCACTCTCAAAGCATTATATTATATTTTCAAAATTCTATTCTCTTTTTAAATAAATTTTATCTTATATTTATCTTGATTTTTTTAAATAAAAAATTAAAAAAGTTGAAAAAACTATATAAAAAAAGACATTTATTGATGTGCTAGGGTAATATAAATTTTATTTATAGGATATGCGTGAGTGTTAATATAGATATTTTATTGTAACGATTGTCAGCCATTACAAAAGGATATACATATTAACACTCATATATACAGACAAGTACATATTTCAACACGTATCGGACGCCTGTCATTCTTTACTGTACGGTGCAACGTGTCAGATTACGCGAATTCATACTATATAGTATAAATTTCCGCCCATGCAAATAGAATAACAGTGGATTTTTTATTTGAAGACAAAATAACATCAATATGTTGGAGCGTGCAAATAGAATAACAGTGGATTTTTATTTATTTTTTGATTTGAGACAAAATAACATTAATATGTTGGAGCGTGCAAGTAGAATAACATTGGATTTTATTTATTTCTTGAAGACAAAATAACATTAATATGGTGGAGCAAAGTTGGTATGAGTTCACCAAGCTTCTTGATAAGGTTGCTTTATATTAATTAATGTGCTGAATTTTTAATAAAGTTTTTTCAGACCTTTTAGGCAATGAAAATTTTAATAAGCTCCAACGTCGTAAGTAAAAATTCAGCTCGCTTTGCAACTTTCATGTGCTGGATTTTTAATTCTATTAATTAATGCAAGTACAACTAAAATCAGTGGCGGACCCAGTAGTATCCAGGGGGGGCACGTGCCCCCCCCTGGATTTTGAAAAATAGTGTTTTTCGGTAATGTTTTCGGCACGTGCCCCCCCCTGGAAATTTTTTTTGCCCCCTCCTAAATTGTCTGATTATTTTTATTGAGAAAAAAATATTTAATACCGTGCATAATGAAATAATTATGCAAAGATATCAAAATATAAAGTTCCTTAGTCGAAAATTTTCTTCATCAACTTGATTATCTATTACTTTGAGCTTTATTTTATTGTTATTTTAATATATAAAATGTCATTATTTAATAAAAAATTTATTAATTAAGTATATATATTAAATTATTAATTTTTTTATTTAGTACCCGATTAGTTAATGGATTTGAACCCGATAAACCATTACAATCCGATAATTGCCCCTCTAATCAAAATCCTAGATCCGCCACTGACTAAAATGTTGCTTTATAAATACGTAGCCAATGGTTTAGGCATGCAGCTCCAGCTTATACACAATTTCAAACTATCCACTCCACATCCATCACTATAATATTAAATTGTACTTCCCTCTAACAAGTGCAATTAGACTAATTAGACTGAGCTATATCTTAGTTGGTGGTTCTGTTAATTCTAAATGGTTGCTTCTGCTAAAAGTTTGTTGCTCCAATCAAGGAGTTGCTTCAAAGATTATTATTTCATTTTTTATACACAGTTGAAGAGTTTTGAAACGAGCGGAGCAACGTAGACTTTTTGATATCGAACAAGCCTCTGAGAGAATTTACAATTTTAAAATAATCTATATCCAGGAAGAGTTTTAACTCTCCTCTCTCCTAAACTATGATACATCAGCAATTACTAAATATATTTGATTTTTTTTTCTTTGGCAATTTATTTTCCACATTGAAGTCTGGAAACGAAGTGTTTGTTATTCCTACATTTATTATTTCGGAGTTTTTATTTTTTTTCATCTTTCTTAACATTAATATCTGAAAAGATAAAAGTTTATTTTCTTCTATTTATATTTTTTTTGAATTTATTTCTCCACTATAATTAATAATACCTTTTCGACAGCCATAGCTCTTGCTTGTGTTGAAATGGTAATGTATTTTCTTAACTTTTTAATTGTTATTATTATTTTTTCATTGGGAGAACAATAAAGTATTGTGATTCTTTACTCTTTTTAGATTGAATATTCTTTTAATCTTTATTGTAACATATGATCTTACTCATTAGATTTAGAAAAGAATGCTTTTTTCATCAAAGAGTACAACGTTGGATAATATCCACAAATGTAAATTATTTGTATAAGAAAAATACTCATCTCATACCTAAAAATTAGCAAGTAAATAAAATACTAATGATACAAACTCAATTCTTATAGTATCTTATTATAGGTAAAATCCAAAAATATATCAATATATCATTTGTGCAATTGAGCCGATAAAATTTATCGTATGATTTGTTAAACACAATCATGACTTAACTTATACTCTAATATTAGTAAATTATTATTCCTAGATAATTAATATATTAGGAATGTTTTGGAGTTATTATTATTTAATGCATATATTTCATAAATGAGTCAAACTCAATATACAAATAACAAATAAATCAAAGAATAAATAATATATCATATATAATCATCATAATATATAACCTAAGTATAATCATCACATGATTGACTGTAGATCACACTAACACTTTTCATGAGCTTAATTCAAAAAGTACATCAAATTTTGATTTATCATGTTCATTAATTTTTTCATATGAAAATCTTGGAGATGCAAAAATTTAGGGTGTATTGAGTTTTCCAAGTCACTTTTTTTTTAAAAAACCAACTCTAAAAATAATAATAGAATATTCAATGTTTGTACATTATCTTTAAAAATTAAAAATAGTGACTTAAAATTGAAAATAACCTAAATTTTTATATCCTATGAGATTTTCATATAAAGAATTTGATGAGCATATTAAATTAAAATTTGGAGATTATTTGATATATTTTTTGAGTTAAGATTATAAATTAAACTCACGTTATCTTCACTCATATATTTATACTATTATATATAGCATCTAATAATTGGAGGCTCCATTTTTTTCATGGTAATTTTTTATTATACTCATTTTATCCCTCAATTAGACGGATAATATTTATTTTTGGTTGATCGAACGTATGTGATCGCGTCCATTGAACCTCTCTTTCTCTCCATTTCTTTCCCTTATATACTATTATTTCCATAATATTATTTTTTATTTAGCAACCTTGTGCATATTTGGTAAGAAATTAATGGTGATAATATATGTTAGAATAATTTACTTTTTTTTTCATAAAAATCATGAATCATTAACTCATGTTGTGCAAAAATCTCATTCAAGATTAAATATAGTCTTTATTATAGGTTTTCTCTATAATTTGGTGAATTTATAATTTAATATTAGATAAATGTGAATTTTTTTATCTTATAATATTTTAATGATTAAATAAAAAAGTCCGCCGCAACGCACGGGTATATAGCTAGTATATGTATGTATGTATATATATATATATATAGTGAGGCTATAGTATTTCGTGAAGCACAAAACTTTCCATACTTCACGTCCGTACCTCGAATATGAAAGTTCAAACGGTCGATCCAAACCATTGAACATGATATTCTTATTGAAATGTCTTTGGGGATCAAATTTTATATTTTTTTTACTATTTTTTTCTATTTTTAGGTGGGTCCAAAATCACTAGTTTTGAATGGTGCAGAAATCATTAGATCAATAAACTTTGTACTCATCTAAAAAATAGTAAAAATTTTCAGAAAAATATAAAAATTTGATCTCCAAACATATTTCAATATGAAGATCATGTTCAATATTTGGATCGGCTGTTTGGACTTTCAAATTCAAGATATAAACACGAAGCACGGAGGTTTTGTGTTTCACAAAGCACCATAGCCTCACTATATATATAGGCTACGATGCTATGCGTAACAAAAATAGTCAGTGTGATACGGATCATTATTTTCGTCTTCAAAATTTAAATGATGATCGATCAAAATATTTTTTCATATGAAAATTTAGTCATTGACCAAATTTTATATTATTTTAATTTTTTTATTATTTTTAAGATAGCTAGAAAATCATTTGATATTTTATTGTGAGTCATTCAAAATGAGTGATTTTCTAGGTATCTTAAAAATAAAAATTTAGTTTCTAACTAGATTTTTATATGAAAAATATTTTTTTCAGTTGGATCGATCATTTATTTTTTGAAAATGGTGAAATGGCCCATAGCACATGACCATCCATATAGCACTGTAATATATATATAGAGAGAGAGAGTAAAGATACCATGAGCGTAAGCTCATAAGGTTTTTCATGAGTTTAACTCAAAATTATATTAAATCATCTCTAAATTTTAATTTATCATGCTAATTAAATTTTTTATATAAAAATCTTATGGGATGCAAAAATTTAGAGTGTTTTGAGTTTTTTAAATCACCATTTTTAATTTTTAAAAATGATGTTCAAACAATGAATATCTTATTATTATTTTTAGAGCTAATTTTTAAAAATTAAAAACCATGACTTAAAAGGCTCAAAACACTCTAAATTTTTGCATCCCACAAGATTTTCATATAAAGAATTTAATGAGCATGATAAATTAAAATTTAAAGATAAATTGTTGTACTTTTTGAGTTAAGCTCACGGTATCTTTACTATATATATAGTTTATCTATTGTGCTTTCAGTATGTAGCATTTCGGCCAAAATACTATCAGTCCAAATTTTAATTTAAATAGGCTATGATACTATGCATACTAATTTTTATCATGTTTGGAATTAATTTACTATGCTTAATGATTTTTTAAAGATAGCCCTAAAATAATAAAAAAATAATAAAATTTATATGTCAAAAATACTTACTTTCTAAAAATCATTAAGCATAAACTAACTCCAAACACGATAAAAATTAGTATTCTACAAGATTATTATATAAAATTTTTATTAAGCTACTTAAATTGAAATTTTGAGCATGAAAAATTAAAATTTGACAGACCGTATTTAAATTTGAAATACTATTGAAAGCATAATAGACAAATATATATATATATATATATATATGTATATAAAATAGGAAGTCTAAAATATAACGCATTGCACGGATGTGTTCGTACACCACATCAATATCTCAAATTTCAAGTTCAAAATGACCGATCCAATCTGTTCAATTTATTCTCCATATTAAACTCTTGTAGAAAACTAAATTTTATATTTTTTATAATTTTTTAAAAAATTTGTTTAGACCAAGAGAAAGTTACTTGATTTAAAGATTTTGGATCGTCCAATAGTAATGATTTTCTTCCTACACAAAAAATAGCAAAATATTTTTGAAAATATAAAATTTAGTTTTTTCTACAAGAGTTTGATATGGAGAATAAATTGAATGGATTGGATCAGACATTTTGAACTTGAAATTTGATATTTTAACGTGGTGTACGAACGCATCCTTACAACACGTTATATTTTAGACTTCCTCTCTCTCTCTCTATATATATATAGAGAAAGATAGACTATTGTGAAAATATTTGCATTTCAGCCGATATGCAAACACGTTAAAAAATATATTTTAAAATCTTAAATTTTTTAATAAAAATCATAAATTAAAAATTTTGAGATTTTAAAATATATTTTTTGACATATTTGCGTATCGGCTCAAATGCAAATGTTTTCACAAATAGTCTAAGCTCACGGAGACTTTTCGTGAGCTTAACCTCACGGAGGCTTTCGTGAGCTTAACTAAAAAAAATATCAAATCATCTTCAAATATTAATTTATCATGCTCATTAAATTCTTTATATGAAAATCTTATGGGATGTAAAAATTTTAAGTGTTTTAAGTCATGGTTTTTAATTTTTGAAATTCAGCTCTAATAATAATAATAATATATATTCAACACTTGAATATCATTTTAAAAAATTAAAAATGATGACTTAAAAAGCTCAAAACACTCCAAAATTTTGCATCCCACAAGATTTTCATATAAATAATTTAATGAGAATGATAAATTAAAATTTGGAGATTATTTGATATATTTTTTTAGTTAATCTAACGGAAGGCCTCCGTGAGGTTAAGTTCACGGTATCTTTACTCATATATATGTATTTAGTTTGGCTATGGTGCTATGCATAGCACGGATCACTCTCATTTATATTTTATCTTTTAAATTTTATAATATCATTTTTTTCATATCTTTATTTTCTAACTTAGTTAGGGAGAAAGAGAGATAACATATAGATATCGTTGTTGATACCTATATTAATATAGATATTATTATTTTCGTTAATGAGTTTATTATGCAATAGTGAATTATTCAGATTAGATATATTGATGACAAATAATAATATTATTATATAAAATAATTATATAACGAAGTTAATATTATGAATACTATCTCATTTAATACAAATAAAAATTGGTATGATAATAATACGAATGATGATATATTTTAGCATTATAATTACTATTAACTCGAAAAACTCTCATAGCTATTATTTGAGTATTAGCTGATTTTATGATCTTTTTTTATCTCTATTCCTTATTAAGCACATAAGTGTTCTGATTCTATAACTATCTAAATTTTTTGTTGAATTTTAGAGCTAATATCAGTTATCAGATTGAATTATTCATTAAATAATGTTACTATCTCTATGTCATTTGTGTTGAAATTATAATTTTCTCTCAATTTAGATTGTTACACGAAATGCTGCATAGTTGAGAGTACAATTGCTTTACTTTATTTTCTATTTTTTAGATTGCCATCAATTATGAATTTTAACTTTCTTTAAATTATGAATGTCACTTTTTCTCTAAATTATGTATTTAATTTATATTAATTATGTATTTATGATTGAAATTTATATTAATTACTAAATTATTTTATTTTTATTTCTTTTTTTCACATGAAGATATATTTTTTATATTTTTAAAAGACATTACCGTCACAACGCACTGATAAAATATTATTTCTTATTATTCTTTCTAACAATTCCGGGGTGATAAGGGATGACGGATGGATAGTTGGATATATATGCACGGGAGATGTTTTAATGTGTTCTTCTAATATGAGAGCAATTATTTCTCATAACATTAAAAATTAACATATATATCAACTATCTCAAATATTCTCGGTTTCCTGACCTCGATGAACAAAGATATAAAAATAAGAGTTAAGCTATAGTGCTAGGCGCTAATACGGATGGCTCGTGTGCTATAGTTTATTTCTGTTCAAATGATCGATCTGACCGGTAAAAATATTTTTCATATAAAAATCTAGTTGGGAATAAAATTTTATATATTTTTAGAATTTTTTAAGTATTTTTTAAAATGGCTAGAAAATCACTCTTTTGAATGACTCATAAATAAATTGCATTATACGTGTACTTTCTAGTTTCTATGAAGAAATTGAAGATGGTGATACTGTACTCCTTTTTATCATTAGCTATGACATTCATCCGTAGAAGAATTTAAGTTTTAGAATTTTTATCTCTTGATTTTTTTTTTTGAAGACAAACTGAATACTTTGAGAAAGAGGCCTAACCACATATGACTCTATTTAGTTTTATCATCGTCAAAAAAAGAAAAAGAGAATGTTATTTTTTGCTCTTCGGCTTGTGCTCTGTTTCTTTTCTTTTAACCTTAAAATATAACACGTCTCTCTGTGTTTTTTCACAAAAGCTTTAATCTACAGAAGCTGCAAAATTAAAAAAGTAAAATTCTAAATCTATCCTTATCACCAATGATTTGACATAATATTCGGGAGATCAAGGTGCTAAAAGTCTGCAAGTATATGAAAACACGTTTAATTTGTCATTATCATCAATTTATAATAGAGAAGGTATCCGGTGCTATTAGTTTTAGTGACTTTAATATCACCGATTTATTTTTTAATTTATATTTTGAATCTAAATTATTGATATTCTTCATTTTACGATATATGTATACTCATTAAATTTCATAACTTTTAGATATCATTTTAAATTATATCAAATTATAACAATAAATATATAGAAATTAATCAATCATAGTTAACTAAGTTTACTCATTTTATTATCATTTGATATAGCATAAAATGACATTTAAAAATCATAATTTTTTATAAATACATATCTATTATAAAATGAACAAAATTAACAGTTTATATTCATAATTTAATTATTAAATTTTAAAATATAAATTTAATTCGGTGTTATCACGTACTACTAAAAATAGTGACAGTGAATCCATTTTCTTATAATATTATTTCAGACGTCAATTGTCAATTGTCTTTTTTTTTCATCCTGGTTATTGTTTGGTAGAAAATGTTCTCTTTAATATGGTAAAGAACATTCCACACGCTCTGTTATAACTAGACTTGGTTAGGTAACAATCAGCATTAGTCTACTAAATCACGTCAGCACGCAAACAGATCAATATTTATTTTCTTTTTTGTTAAATGCTGTAACTGCTTATTGTGTTTAGGAGTGTGATGGATCGATTCTGATCAGATCATTATTATTTTATTAATTTTTATCTAATCCGACTCATTTAAAATCAAATCAAAATTTCTTTGACCCGACCTGATTTGAATGAGTCACAGATCAATTTGACCTAACTTGAAATTGAATAAAATAATTAAGTGTATATTAATTAATTTTATGTAATTTGAAATAATTTAATATTAGTTAATATATAAATAATCTTAATTAGTGTATATATAATCTTAAAATATATTCAAAAATATAATTAAAATGAATAGGATCAGGTCAATCCGTATATAACCTGATCTGTGATGATGGATCAAAAAATTATAATTATACTCAATCTATTTATTATAAAGTCACTTATGATGGGGTCGAATCAAATTTTGTGTTGCATATCAGAAAGAAGTAAATTGAATAGTGACTTGTCCTATTGAAAATGCGGCAAGCTACCTTATTCATTTTGTGGGGAAAGCAACAAACAGAATTTGAAAATAACAAAACAATAGAAAAAGTAGAATGTACTCTAGAAAATAAGATCTCTCTTGTATAGGCACTAAAACAAGACATTGATAGAACCAGTAAAATAAAAATTAGTTTTTGATCTGTGTGTTACTACGATTATCTTTTAAAAATAATAAAAAAATACTAGTATTTTGCATGTTCGTTGCTACGGTGTTGTCTTTTAGAAATAATTTTTTTATGTGAAAAAAAGAAATAAAAATAAAAATAATTAGTACTTAATATAAATTTTAATCATTAATACATAATTAATGTAAATAAATACATAATTAAGAGAAAAGTTGACATTCAGAATTTAAGAAGAGTTAAAATTCATAATTGATGACAATCTAAAAAAAATAAAAAATAAATGTAGGGCAATTGTAATCCTAAATTATGCAGCATTTCGTGTAACAATTAAAATTGAGAGAAAATTATAACTTCAATACAAATGGCCATAGAGATTGTAATATTATTTGATGAATAATTCAATTCGATGACTGATATTAACTCTAGAAATTTAATTAAAATTTAGACCATTGCAGGATCAGAACACTTACGTGTTTAATAAAGAGTAGAGATATAAATATTTTCATAAGAAAAAGAAATAAAAATAAAAATAATTTGGTAATTAATATAATTTTCAATCATGAATACATAAAATAAATGCATAATTGAGAGGAAAGATATTATTCAGAATTTAAAAAAGTTAAAATTCATAATTGATAGTAATTTAAGAAAAAAATAGTAATTGTACTCCTAAATTATGTAGCATTTTGTGTAACAAACAAAATTAAGAGAAAAAACTTTAATACAAATGGTTATAGAGATAATATCATTATTTGACAAATAGCTCAATCTGATAATTGATATTAGCTTTAAAAATTCAACAAAAAATTTAAACCGTTATAAAATTAGAATACTTGCGTACTTAATAAGGAGTAGAGATATAAACAAAGAAAAAAAGATTTTATTATAAAGAATATATATTCTTTATGTCATATAAGAATATTTTATCGTAAGTAAAAAAATGATAATTTGGTCATATAAAAATTATATCAATTACCTCTTGCATGATGTTGGACCACCATTTTTTTCTTACATTAAGGACAATTTCAAATTATGAGCATCATTTGAATTTTTTTAATGTGAACACTTTATAGCTTTTCCACCTTACGACTATATATATATTTTTTGAAAGCAGCATCAATTTCAGTAATATTTTAGCCACAATTTTAAGACCGAATGTAGATGCTCTCCTGATCATCGGTTTTACATTCCAAAAATAGATGTAAAATTTGTCCTTTCAATTTGTAAGAGCTGTTTATATAATTTTTAAAATAATAATTCTACTAAATAAACAATTTGCTTTATATTCTTAAAGAAATTACATCTCTCCCTCTATATATATATACATGGGGCAGGCACACACGATTTTAAAAATAATTTTTTTGAAGGGGGGGAAGTGCAAAAGTGACTCGGTATATAAATATAAAATCCAGATCCATTGGGGGGTTTGTGAAGGGCTGCTTCTGAGCAATCAAATCAAATCAAACTCTGAAAGGGAACAGAAAGAAACAAAACACAACAGAGAAAACACAGGAAAGCGAGCGCCATCTGGAAGTGCGTTTCTTCTCCCCCTCCCCTTCTCTTTTTCATATTTTCTCATTTTCCGAGACTGTTCTCCCTCCCCCCGGGTTTGACCAGAGACCCACGACCGCTGCACGTGGGATTCGTCAACTCCCATGGATGCAAAGTTGAAAACCCTTGGATCCTTTCTTCGTTTCTGTTCTATAAAACAGTTGTGTTCTTTCTCGTCTTTTCTTCCGCTTGCTTCTCTGGTTAACTGAGACTCTATTTGGATTTTGTGGAGTTGCCTTAATTGGTGCATTCGCGTAGTGAAAGGTGTGTTCTTTTAATGCCTTTATATTAAAATGGTTTTCTTTTATACTTTGAATACGCCAAATTGATTCTTTTTTCTTTAAATTTGGAGTTCGTTTTGCAGAACTGACAGAAATTCCTAGGCAATGGTAATATAGTAGTGGTGATTTGAAGATAGTTTAGTACCAGAGTTGGAAATTTTTTTGGATACTGATTTTAATAAGATTGGATTTTTTTAGTTTCGAAAATATATCATACTTGGGTTTTTCAGTCTGGAACAAATATTGTATTTAGTTTTCTGCTTTCTTTGTACAAATTCTGTTCATTATGGTGTATAATGTTTTTTCTTGAAACTTGTTTACATTAGTTTTTCCTCTGATTCAGTACTTTTCTTATGCAGATCTTAATTTGTTCTTCTCTACTGAGTTTTTAATTTGGACAAGGAAAGAGGATATCTAACTAGTGAGATGGCATTAAAAGATGAAACAAGAAAAAAGGTATAATTTTCTTATTTCCATATATCAAACCAGAATTTTGAGGGTGATTTTGTGGTGTTATAATGTATTTATTGTTGAAATGTTATGCAGTTCTCTATATCAAAAGTTTTTGGGAAGAAAGAGAAGAATGCCGTGAGAAAAAGTGACGACTCGATTATATCTTCTGGTTGATTCCTAATTACTTGCTTAATTTTTCTACCATTTATTGAATTGAAAGTTCCATTCTTTGTTGTCCTTTTCCATACAGACTTAAGTTCACATTTAGGAAGAAAATAAGTTTTGATTTGTTTTTCATTTGTACATCTGTAAAATAATCAAGTTGAAACCAAGAAAATATTTCTAATTAATTTCAATTTCAGTGGTTTTGCCCAACTAATTTGCAATCTTCTTATATTTTAATTCCAATTGACAGCTTATTTCGGAGGGAGCCCACTTCATTCACCCTTTTCATCTCCCAGGATTTTCAAAACATTAACAGGTATTAGTTGGAGCTTTTTTTTTTAATCATCAACCTTTTAATCCTTTTGTAATTTAATTGTTCTCATATTCCCCTTAGGGAACAAATCGAATTAATTTATTTTTATCAACATATGCTAATCAGAGGGTAATATATTTAGCGACTATGGCTCTCCAAAGCATGTCACTGTACATACCGAGGCTTTCAGGTACTTGCCTGTAAAACGTTGAAATTGAGAAAACCTTACTTCTAATTAATTGTTGTTAATATTTTTTTTACAGAAATAATTTCTATACAAGTTTGTTTTTTTCTACAGAATATTTGTTGCAACCTGGAATGTAGGCGGAAACCCTCCTCATCCAGGATTGGACCTGAATGATTTCCTCCCATCTGATGATCACTCTGATATCTATGTTTTGGGGTATTATACACTGCTAATTAATCATCTTTTCTTTTTGTCTTATTTAGTCTTCCTCTCTCTCTCTCTCTCTCTCTCTCTCTCTCTCCATACTATATATATATGTATGTATGTATTTCTGAATAAAAACTCTGTAAGAACAAAGAATATTAGCATAGTTTTTTCAATTGAGGAAATCAATAAAACTGAAATGTTCATTTCTAATTATGTCATTTTTTCTTGTACTGACTATTCCTCTATTTTATTGGTTGTTTTTATTGCAGGTTTCAAGAAATAGTTCCCTTAAATGCTGGGAGTGTTCTGGTAGAAGACAATGAGCCTGCCATGAAATGGCTTGCATTAATAAATAAAGCTCTAAACAGACCTTTAAACAACAATGACTCATCCATTTCGCCATACTACAGCTACTCTCCATTTTCAAAGTCAAACTCCCCTCATTCGAGTCTGACCACGCTACTTTCACTTGATTCAGGGGCAAACAACTCCAAAAGTATCTCTAGATTTTCTCTGAAAGAAGCAAAGCGCAGCTTCAATATATCACATGGTATTAGGCTAAAATCATGCAATTGTCCCATGGCGATGGGCCACAGGTCAAATAGACAATCATGTTTCCTATGCAAGAAGCCAGATATGAGCACTAGTGACTCGTCAGAGGAGGAAGGGGGAGATGAAGTTTCAACCAGCTTTACAGCTGATGATTTGGATATCTCTAACACTTGGAGCCATGAGAAGTATTGCCTTGTAGCAAGTAAGCAAATGGTTGGGATTTTTCTTTCAATTTGGGTGAGAAAGGAGCTGGTCCCCCATGTTGGCCATGTCAGGCTTTCTTCAGTTGGCCGAGGGATCATGAATTACCTGGGTAACAAGGTACTATTTCTGATTTATTGCAATCTGTTTTAGTTTTTATTTAATTTTCCCAGTCATGTACCATAATATATTTCTAATTCTGTTTCAGGGTTGTATATCAGTGAGTATGTCGCTGCACCAAACGAGCGTTTGCTTCGTTTGTAGCCATCTGGCTTCAGGGGAAAAAGAAGGCGATGAATTAAGGAGAAACATGGATGTCATTGAAATATTGAAGCACACACAATTTAAACGAATATGCAAAATATCTGGTCGTGGTATTCCTCGCAAAATTTTAGATCACGAGTAAGAATCAACCAGTTCCCTTCCAATCTGCATTTAAGCAACAATTACCAGACTTCACTGTCCATTAACATGCTCGTCTCCTGACAAAATGGAAGCCTACATTCTGTTTTAATTTTAATTTTTTACAACTTTTTTTTGTTGGTAGTCAGGTGATATGGTTGGGAGACTTAAACTACCGAATTGCCTTGAGCTACTTGGAGACGAAACAGCTCCTTGAAGAGAACAACTGGGATGCACTTTTTGAAAATGATCAACTGAAGATAGAGAGAGAAGCTGGGCGTGTGTTTAAGGGATGGAATGAGGGAAAGATTTATTTTGCCCCGACATATAAATACTCAAACAACTCTGATGAATATATGGGAGACATGGTTACATCTAAGAAGAAACGAAGAACTCCTGCTTGGTAAGTTTACTCACAGCACATAAAACATATTTCTTCTTGTGATTATGCAAATGTTAAGATCAAGGATATACCGCACTGCTTCAGTTAGCATTTTTCAGTTTATTGGGGCATAATTTGACATCTCAAAACCAATTGAGAGGATTAACATAAGGGCTATTAAATTTTTAAAAAAATGATGTTGAGCTTCAGTCACATTTCTGTGGTTGGTGCAATCTTGTTGAGACTAATAGAAATTGTTAAATTTTAATTTCAACTAAAAAGAATTATCCTTTTGTTATATTTCTAGTGAAAGAAGTTCATATAAAAAAAACCAACAATCCTAAATGCACCATCTTTTTTATTGTGGACTTCTGACTCACTCGAAATTGTGGAACTTTTTATGTGCCTCAGGTGTGATAGAATATTATGGCATGGTGACGGCATTGTGCAGTTATCATACTTTCGAGGGGAGTCCCGGTTTTCTGATCACCGGCCGGTTTGTGCTGCTTTTATAGTTGAGGTCGGGGTGCTCGATTCAAAATTGAGAAAGCATTTGTCTTCTCCTAACATGAAAGTGGAAGCAGAGGAATTACTTCCATAGCTGCATAGTTTTAGGTGCTAACAAGGTACAAGTCCAGCAACCACCATATTAAAAGTGATATATTTGGTTCATTTTATGACATGTTTGCAACTTACAAATATATTATATTCTAATTAATATACTGATTTAATTTATGTATGCAATTCTGAGACATTACTATTTAATAGGTAATACACCGGGGAAAAGCTGACATTCAAGACAAGCGTGCTAATGAAACAATCAAAATATACAGGATTTTTTACAAATAACAAACCAGTAAGAACAAAGTTGTTGCTTGGTGTACTATTGTTCGCTTTTAAATGTAAGGATTTTGGACTTAGGCTATTTTCTTTCTCTTTTTTTTTTCTAATTAATCAAGTTATTCTTTGTTGAATGGTATAGCTGGCACGAAGAAAAGAAATATTGTATAGCGCTTACCATGTTCCTTTATTTGTAGTTGATTTAATTGTTTGAAAGCTGCATCACTCTTATTTATTTTCCAAAAGAAATTAAAACAGGTGGAATGAATCAGTACACGTGGACAACTTCGTGTTCGCAAAATGTTTTTAATTTTCTTTTGTATATTTTGGTTGCTTTATTACCGTTATTATTATTTTCCATCTTCGGTCAAGCAATTACTGGCGGAAATTCTCTGTTTCTTTCCTTTTTCTTTGAAAGATTTCGTTGTTTCTGGAAACATCATTTGGGAGAATCTCGTGACTTTTACGAAAAGAGAACGCGATTAACAGTTAAAAAAAAAACTCTCTACCTAAATTTTTATTTTTGAACAAAAAAATATAGCCTCTCTAATTAATTTTTTTTTTTATTTTTAGTCAGATAGTACGTCTATCTATATAAATGAGTCGGATAAATAAAATAGATATTTATATAAGTGAGTTAGATATTTAGATATGTGACTTAAATATTTAGATATGAGATTCAAATATTTAGATATGAGGTTCATATATTTAAATATATAATTTAGATATTTAAATATGTGACTCAATTATGTAATAAAAAAATAGCATGAGAGAGAAAAAGTTTTGAAAAATAAAATCACATGAGAAAAAATGTTTGGTAGATGAACTAGATATTTAGATATGTAAACTATGTATTTAGATAGGTGAATTATGTATTTAATTAGATGAACTAAGTATTTAGATAAATGAATTGGGTATTTAGATAAGTAAACTGAGTATTTAGATAAGTGAATTGAGTATTTAGATAAGTGAACTAGGTGTTTTGATAGACGAGTTAGATACTTAGGTGATTCAGATATTTAGATAGATGAACTAGGTATTTATATAAATAAATTATGTATTTAGATAGATGAGTAAGATATTTAGATTGAAAATGTCAAACATTGCAAATAAATTAGGTATTTAGATATGAGAATCAGATATTTAAATAAGTGAATTAGATATTTTGATAAATAAGTCAAGTATATAGATAGATGAATCAAATATTTAGATAGAAAAAAACAAATATCACATGAGTTGCATAGGAAAACATATGTGATATATGAGAGAGAATAAAAGTTTCAGAAAATAAAAATGACTTGAATATATATGTATATATATATATATATTTTAGGTATATAAATAAAAATAATAATAATATTATGAGCTATATAGAGAGTTATGTTGTATGGAAAAATGAATGGAAAATATTCTTACGAGACGTGCTCATAAGATAAAAAGAAAATTTCTCAAAGCCTACTTTTGACAAAATATCGGGATCTATTTTCATAGATCATAGCATTTGACATAGGGAGCGGGGTAGATCCGCAGTCCTTCGAATCAAAAAATTGGTTTAAAGGGTTCGGGAACCGTTGATTTGCATCGGGATTCGTACTTTTAACAGATCATGAGGTCCAAAATTCACACTTTTAATAATTATTATGAATCCCAATACAAAATCAACGGTTCCGAAACCTTCGAACTAATTTTTCGGTTTGAAGAGTTGCGGATGTAACCCGAGCGCTTTGACATGTTCTTCTAGTGCAAGGATTACAAAAAATTTAAAACATAAATGTCAAAAATTTGTAATGACAGCGAACTAACGAATCATAATGAATAAACAAGAGAAGTGCTCCTTTTCTTTTTGAATAGGGCCGTAGTGTAGGTGAAAAAAAATTAATTGATAAGGATTTTAATAACAAGATTTAATACAAATGATGACGAGCATCGCATATTTACTTAATACAAAGAATAAAAAATAAAATAAATCTTCAATCTTATCAGAAGGGACAACCGAAAATCGTTTGAGCTATAATGACGTATTCAACCTAGTATCTTTAAATGTTTTTGCTAAACTAATTGAACATAATTAATTCACTTGTGACTTGTGAGACGCAAGAAAATATTGTTTTTTTTTTCCTAAATAAATATTTTCAATTCATTTGGAAGGAAAATATAAAAAACAAAAATTAACCTTATTTATCAAAACTGCTCACACATTCTACTGTTCACAAATTTTCAAAAGTCCGGATCAATTAGTATTAGACAATTTTTATGTTGTTTGATATTACAGAAGATATGAATCATAAAAAATAACTAAATAACTAAATAATTTATTAATTAAAATCACATTACCGTGTGAAAAAGAAAAATTCTCCTTGAGCTCATTATTAAAATAAAACATTATATATGATAATTATATCATATGTGGATGCTTAAGTAACGTATTATTCTATAGAAAATATCTAATAGTATTTTAATATAATTTTTTTTATAATGTACACGTGCTTCGCCCTTCGAGTAAAAAGAATAATACTTTGATCTTTTTTTAAGTATCTGTATATCGTGTCGAAAGCATTTTGCTTTTCTATTTATTTCATGCGTTTCATCTTATAACAATAACAAAAGCTGAATTTGTAACCTGTTTAACATCCAAGTATAAGATCTGAATTTGCAATTATTGCATGATGAAGAAGGGTCATATATATTAAGGCTGATTGTTAAAAGATCATGAAAAAAACAGAAGGCATATTAAGACATCTTCAAACGAGACTAAGATAACTGAAATTTATGATAGTGGTGTGTTTTAGGGGGTTTGTTTTATTTATTTTAGGATGATATTTTGTGTTAAGGAGGAGGATTGTTAGATATGTTTCTTTTCTCATCATCTATTTACAATAGATTAATTTTTGTATGTCTCTCTTCTCATCATCTATTTACAACAGATTAATTTTCATCATGTTATCATGTATAGCATATGATGTTAAGGAGGAAGTTTTCATACTTTAGGATTTTTAGGAATCTTATTTTATTATAAATGGGTCTCTTGTAACCTACATAATATAATTAACCTTCCTCATAATATCTGCCTCTTATTTTTCTTTTTGATCAAGTTTTTCTTCCATTATCCTTAGCAAACTAGTATCAGAACTTCCATTAAGTCCAATAAATTATTCACCACTGATTTGGAGATCGTAACCTCTCCACATCTTTCCTCTCCACCTTTGACTAGGAAGCACACCCTTATATAACTGTCTTATAATGATAAAAAAATAACATAAAAATAAAATAGAAAATATATCATACATGTGGATATTTAATTGCGTGTTTATATTTTTTAAATAATTATTTACTCTCTATGAAATTAAAATTCATAAAGCATAAATATTTTAAATATGAATCAAAATATAGGAGAGTATTTTGATGATTTCACACTTGAAAATAAACTATTTAATAGTTAGTTAATTAATTGCTACATGCTTGATTATCACGAGTTGGATGGTTGTCATGCACGCACAGGGTTGGGGGAAGTGGTTGTATGTAGGGGTGTCAATGGGTCGGGTCCGGGTCGGGTTATATTATTTTATTATTTTTCTTGATCCAATCCGAATCTGATCCGATTAAATTCGAATCAAAAAATCTTGATCCATATCCGACCTGATCCGTGTAAAATAATTAATTATTTTTATATAAATTTAAATAATTAAATTAATTTATAATTAATCTTAATTAGTGTATATTTAAGTTTTAATTAGTACTAAATCATAAAATTACTTAAAAAAATATAATTAATTGGGTCGGGTCAGGTTGATCCGAACTAGACCCGATCGATTCAGATCAAAAAAATTAAACCCATACTCGACCCATTTATTTTCGGTTCATGTTGGATCGGCTCGGGTTAACCCGTCGGGTTGGGTCAATAATTGACACCCTAGTTGTATGTTTGAACGAAATTTCGGCGACTAACCTATTGCAATTAGAAATTTTAGAAGGATCTCCTCCCCCATTTTTTTTTTAATTTTATATGAGACGAGAACTTGGATTGAAATTAATGCTTCTTTTATTTGAAAATAATTCTGCTCTTTTTTTTGAATAAATATTCTGATAAATTCGGCAAAATTTTGACAATTTTTGTGAGAATTAAACCTACATCTTATGAAGGAAGCGACATCTGTTTCTGTATTGTGCTCGTCCTTCCATTATCATATATTCATATCATATTGAGATATAAATATGCAAATCATTGTGGATAAATAACGAATGCGCTGACAGGTGCAAATAAATATACAATCCAAACTCAAGATAATAATTTTGATGGTTGCACGGGTTACATCAGAGTAAATCCAAATACATAACGACGGGCCTTGTTTTAGTGAAATTCAACGGGCCCCACAAAACATGTTGAGAGAATTAAGCCTCTTGCCCGTTTACGTGTATGATGTTTCATATCAGCTCAAAGAAATGAAATGATTGCACATTTGAAATGCATTTGGCGACAAAAGTGTCATTAGTATTCTATAGTTTCTGTACCAAAATATCAGGATATAGGAAAGACCCAAGTATTGATTTGAGGAATTTCGAAGCAAAAGATATAGATCTTGCGTACAAAATATTGTATTTCATGTGTATTAATTAGGCCTTGTACTAAAAAATATAGTCGAAAAAATATATATTGCTGTTTGAAGAGAGGGTACATACCTGACTCGACAATTAATCATCATAACACGGAATAACGCGTTAATTGTGTGTGCATGTCTTGTTTTGTGTCTCGACCAAACAATTAATTAACATAAATTAATACCGCGTTAATTCAATCTATACAATTAATAATTTCTTTTGCGTGTACGAAATTCAACGGAATTAATATCATGGCTTTTCTATGGATGGGATCAGTGAACACTGAGGGGCCTTTCTTACGCAGACTATAATTAAAAGAAAAGAGAGAACATTTTTTTTAGTCTCTAAATATTTTTTGAAAAAAACAAATTTATTCTTAAAATTTTATTTATATTGAGTCGATCCTCAAACTTTTTAAAACTATCAAATTGATTCTCTAACTCATAAAAAAAAATCAAATTGAGCCTCTAACATTAAACTACTTTGAGATAAAAATACAATTTTTTTCCCAAAATCGTACTTCAATATCATTATTATACGTGTATCTTTCATTTTGCAGTAGTCATACGTGTATCTTTCATTTTCCGTGTGGAATCCTTCACAACTATTGATTTTGATAATCTTAATAATTAATTTTATATAAATTTATAAAATTCTCTTAAAGTTGGAAAAAAAATTAGAAACACATTCTTATTCATAGATTGTTTGTAAAAGTTTCATACAATTTGAGTGCCATTTTATTATTCATAAAAATCATTAAATTTAAACCGTCAAAATAATCATATAATTTTGATGACCTTTAATGAAATAATAAATGACATTCAAATTATCTCAAATTTAAAACATAATCAATTCATAAAATTAAAAATATACTTATAATATTTTTTTTTTTTTAAAGATTTGTATGAAATTAATTATCTAAATTTTAAGATAAATAGTTGCAGCGGGTCCCGACCTCCACCTAAAAGGTAATATGGTCACTCTAGTCAAGCAACTTTTAGCTTATCAATGATATCTTGCCACGCAAGAGCGCAGAGGTGTAATCAAAAGCCATCGGTAGGGATTGTCCAATCAAGAAAATAAAATATTTCAATAAAAAATATTTTTTATTATATAAATTTTATTTTTCAGTGAATATGCGAGAATTTTGATCAGAGTCATTAATCAAAGTAAAATGATATATTAGATTCAAACTCAATAATTTAACTTACATTCTTATCTAATAAAAAACTATAAAAATAATATTCTTTTACATATTAAAAATAACAACAAAGTAAAATTCAAAATAATAAATAATCAAGTAGATAATGAAAATTTTCTTTACGAAATTTCATATTTTAAAATATTTTCATAATTCTTTCATTATTTATAGTATTAAATATTTTTTTCTCAATTAAAATAATTAAACAATGCAATGAGCTCTTAAATTAAATCTAGATAATTATATTAGAAAATCTTAATTTAAAAATATTATTTTTCAAAATTTAGGAAAATCGGCTGACCCCTAACCTCACCTAAGTTGCCACGTGTTAATTTTATCACTAAAATTATTTTTTATTGAAAAAAACTCTATTCTACTGATGTTTGGAAGTCCTAGGGTAAGCCATTTCCCCATGATTCCGCCCCAGTATGATTTTGTGTATATACTATATAAAAAGATGAAATTTATTGCTAAAGTTTTACGTATACACCGACCTAGACCTATGCACTTTGTTTGGGACTCTATAGAATAATAAAAGTAGAAATATAATTACTATTTTGATGAATTAATTTGTCAAATAAATTTTAGACTAATTAGAAAAGTGCTAATCCCGTATATCAATCTATAAATGATATATGCGAGATTAGCTCTCATCGGAATAGCGATTATTATTTAATTATGATTATATGATTATTATACTAAAGATTATATTATTGTTACTGTTAGTATTATTAAATTATTATAATGATGATGATTATTATTATATTATCATCACTATTAATAATATTATTATATTATTACTTTTATTATTATATTATAATAATTATTTTTAGTATTATCTTATTATCTTATGATTATAAATAAAATTGTATTGTTATGATATTTTTTGATTGTGATTATTTATTATTATTATATTATTATGGTTATGATTATTTATTATTATATTATTATATTATAATTATTATATTATTATGATTATGACTATGTTTATTATTATTTTATTATATTATTATATATTATATTATGATTATAGTTATGATTATATTATTATGATTATTTATTATTATTATTATTATTATTATTATTATATTATTATAATTTTTTATTATATTATTATTATATTATGATTATGGTTATATTATTGTATTAGTATGATTATGATTATTATTTAATTATATTGTATTATATTATTATATTATGATTATATTATTAAAATTATGATTTATTATTATTATATTATTATTGTATTATATTATAATTATAATTTTTATTATTATAGTTTATTATTATTATAGTATGATATTATGATTATGTTTTTGTTTTTATTATATTATTATGATCAACTATGAATATTATTATTTATTATGATTATTATTATTATTATTATTATTATTCTTATTTTACTAGTATTATTATTATTATCATCATCATCATCATCATTGTTAGTATCATAATTATTCATATTTTAACTATTGTGATTAATATTTGCCAAACGATATTGTCACTCTTCCGAATAGTCAAGAATATCACTACTCTATCACTCTTCCAAAAAGATACTATACTATCACTCTTCCAAAATTATCACTCTTCCCAAAGGGAGTGTTTGGCACTCAATGAAATAACAAAAATTTAGAATATAATAGCTATTCCGACGAATTAATTTGCTAAACGAATTTTAGACTAAGTAGAAGAGTGCGGAATAGTGCTAATCCGGTATACCAACTTATAGGTGGAATACCGGATTAGCTCTCGTCGAATATCGATTATTGTTTGATTATATTATATTATATTATTATATTATGATTATAATTAAGATTTAGTATTATTATATTATTATATTATATTGATGATTATAATTTATTATTATATTAATATTATGATTATTATCATTATATTATTATTATTATTATCATTATTGTTATTATATTATCGTTATCATTAGTATTATTATATTATTTATTATTATTATAAATATAATTCTAATATTATATTATTATATTATAAATATAAATATAATTATTTTATTATTATATTATTATGATCAAAATTATTTATTATTATATTATTATATTATGATGATTATGATTATGATTATTATTACTTATTTTATTTTATTATGTTGAATTATATTATTATATGTTGATTATAATGATGATTAATTTATTATTATATTATTATAATTATAATTATTTATAATTATTTTTATGATTATGATTATATTTTTATTATTATATTATTATGATTATGATTATGGTTATATTATTATGATTATGACTATAATTATTATTATCATGATTATGATTATGATTATTATATTATGATTATATTATTAAAATTATGATTACTTATTATTATTATTATATTATTATAATTATGATTGTAATTATAATTTATTATTATTATATTACTATATTATGATTATGTTTATATTTTTATTATATTACTATTATAATATTATTATTTATTATGATTATTTTTTATTACTTGATTATTATTTTATTATGTTGTATTATATTATTATATGTTGATTATAGTTATATTTAATTTATTATTATATTATTATAATTATAATTATTTATAATTATTTTTATGATTATGATTATATTTTTATTATTATATTATTATGATTATGATTATGGTTATATTATTATGATTATGACTATAATTATTATTATCATGATTATGATTATGATTATTATATTATTATAATTATAAATTTTTATTATTATATTACTATATTATGATTATGTTTATATTTTTATTATATTACTATTATAATATTATAATATTATTATGATTATTTTTTATTACTTTATTATTATTATTATTATGTTACTATTATTATTATTATCATCATTATTATTAGTATCATAATTATTCATATTTTAACTATTCTCGAAAATAACAACTGCCAAACAATATTTTCACTCTTCCGAATAGTCAAGAATACCACTCTTCTACCACTTTTTCCAAAATTACCACTCTTCCAAAAGCTATTCCTTGATTTGCCAAACGGACCCAAAGCTATTATTTGATTTACCAAACAAACCCTAAAGAATGGCCTAATTTGCATATTTCTTGTTTAATTTTAAAATAATTTTATTTCATTATAATAGTTATTTAAAAATCGGTAGTAGTGTCGATCTGATCATTTATTTTAATCGAGTGAATTGATGATAACCTATATAGCAGTACAAATATATAAATTTATATAGAATAAAACTTGATGATATAAATTCCTAAATAGTTAAAAGACTTGTCGACTTGAATAATTCTTCAATTATGTACGTGAATAATTCTTCAGTTATGTCGACTTTTTGTTAATATAAATTATGTATTAGAAAATTTTATTTTATCATAAAAATATTATGTAAAATTTATTTTTTACATGGTTAATATGTATAAATGTTTAAATGCACTATGAACTTGGAAAAAGATTATTAATTCCACGTCTGGTAGCTCTCATAATTGTGAATGGTGACAGGTACAATAATCCTATTTGTTTCGATCCGAAAAAAAGATACAATAGGATCAATAATTAACGGGAACAATTTGCTCTCTTCCTCTCTAAATCTAGTCAAGGGGGTGCCAACTGCCAAGGCTCGTGTTTCTTCCATGTCTCTCAAAAAAACCAGGCAATAGTGGAGCTTGGGAGGAAATTAAGAGAAATAATGAGATTTAATTATTTATATTAAGTGATTAGAGAGGTCAATTATATGTTTAAGTATAATTTTATTTAGAAAATTAATATTAAATATATTATTTTGAGTTTAATAAAGAGACCATAACCCAATTTATTATAGGGAAGCTCCGCCCCTGAGACCAGGCACTACCTCCTCAGGTCATGTGGACCATTTCACTCTTGAATGGGGGAACTCATCGTAGTTAAATAGCGCTGCCAATGCACTAATTTATGTTTGGGTGGCTGATCCCCGAGCGGTTTAAAAATGTCTAAAAAATATGTATAATTTAAAAAAAAATCAGAAATTTATTTATTTGTCTCTTCTAATATTTTTTTCTCTGTAGTAAATGTCTGACTCATTCAGTCTCGACTCCTCAATTTAAAACCTCGGCTCCACCACTTTATCCATATCATCCGCGGAGCTGAAAAAACAGCTCCACAAGTATGTTTTTTTTTTTAATTTTTGAACAGTCAAATCAATTACTAAGGTCTTGATTTAATAATAATAATTTTTTTTACATCAAAAATCATATTTAAACTTCTCATAGCCATTTAGATCTCCACAGAGAAAAATCTCCGTAGAGAATAATTTTGATTGGCTAGCAGCTTTCAAGCTCAAAATTGTGATATGAACGCCTAAAAAAGGTCGATTTGTTAATTTCCAATAAAAAAAACTTCGATTATCTTATGAATTTTCCTTAAACCACATTTATTTTGTATAATTGATATTCTCACTGTTTGGCCCCAAGTAAAATTCCTTAAGAAGGGAAATTTTCATTGTACACTTTGTACCATGCCGACCTCAATTGAGTACTGATTCAAAAACTTACATATTAATATCGTATCTTCCATCGGCCATTCTTTTTTTAGGCAACTAATAAGTGCAAATATATTGAAATATGCAGGAAAATAACTGGGAGGTCTTGTTGAGATTCTATCTATATGATTATGTGGCACTAGAAATCAGTCTAAATTAACTTGTGTTGTTCAGTTTAGAAGCATGTACTTCTCACGAGAAGCCTCATTTCTTTGTAATTTTGAATAACCTGTGTTCTACAGAAATCAGTCTAAATTGACAATGCCTGCGTTGTATCTAGACCAATTTGCCAGTAAATAATCTGCTTCTCTGTTTCATTATTCTGAGGATGCCAGAAAGGAGAAATGGCTTCAGGATATAACATAGCAGAGATGAGATGGATACAGTTTCCGCTAAATAACAATTGGAATGCAAACACGGGTCAATTAAAATCACTTTATGGTGTATGCCAATAGAAGAAAGGTTTAGGATAGGAATTTTATTCATAAAAACCACCATACCATCACCATGCCCACGAGTCTGGCAGACAACTTTTCAGTTGTCATCTTCATATGTAACAACTTGATGTCGTGAAGAGTTCATATGAAGTATAATAGTGAACTGATAAAACAAAGTGCAAAGAACAAATGAGGATTAGCCCATTATCAAAATTCCTGCTGTAACGTGTATCAATTGCTTGAACTCGACTACACTCATATAAGTAACTTGGCCCGCATCATAGATTTTTGACTTTATAATATATTATTATTATTATTTTTATATTTTTTTTTTCAAATGACTTAATATTCTATATTAATGTTGTATATATTTTAATAATATTTTTATGAAGTATAAAAACATTAATTGAATAAACATATAAAAAGTTTATTGCATTTACAAGTAATAGATATCAATATCTGAAATCAGTGATATTTTGTGTTTTGGGCAATTTTCACTCTATTGGCAGTTCCAAATTTTTATGAAATATTAATATGTTATAGAGCGTTTTGATCATTTTCAAAAAAATATAAGAACTTTAAATTTTGACAAATTATGAGAAAATTATGAGCGTGAGAATTTAATGCTTACGAATGTAACGCACACTGAGTATCATTACAAGAAAATGCAATATTAACATGGGTAAAAAGTGCATCAATAGCATCAAAGTACTAATGCAGACGACTCAGTTGCATGAGATAACCGATGAAGATGAGGTCGATGTAATTTTGCTCGACGCTAATAAGAATTTTCAGCATGAGGTCGATGCAGTTTTATTTTGCATCGGAGGACAAAGACATCAGCATGAGATTAAAATTGAAGCGGCCCATGCAAATCTCTTATAACTAGGAGTTAAATAATGACATCTGACAACAATTGGTTGAAGCTTTGAGATATGACGTGGTGAAAAGTGATTGGTTATTTGATTTACCTATTTTCATAAAAAAACTTTTGCAAATTGACCCCTCATTTTTTGTATGTTGACACCATATTTTTTTTACAAATTGATCCCTCATAATTGTTTTATTCTCATTCAAATTGATTTTAGTTTAAGATTCATAATTATAAGATTTTATATAATATACTGATCATTTATTACTATAATATAATAAAAATAAAATTCACACAATAAGAATGCATGTAGTAAAATTATAGCACACAAGAATAACATCAACTTACATAGTATGCCACTTCAGTTTCACATATCATCCTCAAATTAAAAACTACACAAAAATACAAACCAGCACAATACTACCGAGTTCCTAAATATCTTAAACATCCACCATGTAATCCCATATAAAAGTCAGCCAAAACACATCAACAATTATTAGTATTCTTGCTCATACGTCAATCTGTGGGCTTTAACCCTCTTACGCACTTTGAGCAGATGCCACTTAAGAGCCCTACATCCAAATTTTAATTCTTATTATAAATTATATAAATGGTGCTTAGATAAATTATAAACACATTGAATTGGAAATACAATGTAAATAACCAATTTGCAAACTCTTAATTCCCACAAGACTTATATAGTAGTTTAGTGGTTGAAGAAAAAGAAAAAAAAATCATCACATCTCTTTAAGAGTGTGAATTAAGCACAACCAAAGCTTAATTGAATGTCTATATTCCTGAAGGTGACTCAATATCATGAATTATACCTCCATACTATACTAGTTGACTTGGGATATGTTTTCAGCTGTGTCAGTCATATCATTTCTGTACTTTCAATTACATTTGTTGCTCAAAGCTAGAAGCACATCTTACCAAAAATGGAGAGAGAAACCAAGATCTCCCCGGGACCACTCCCACCTTGCTGGATGCTGCCCCCTTTCTCTTTCAATTTGTAATTTTCATGGCAAGAAGCAATTCAATAGCACACAATGTTGACTCTTTGGTACAAATATGATCTGTACTAGTTGGTATTTTGGTAGAATCTATGTGCCAGTGATCTTTGATCTATATACCAGTCTGATTTAGCTCACATGGTTCTTTTTGTTGGGTACTCTTCCTGTTGCATAATATTCAACACTTAGCTCTTCCTGTTGCATAATATTCAGCACTTAGACAAGGCTATAACTATCATATGGTTAGTTAATATCCTGGTATAAATTCTCTACACATGAATTACATATGTACCTTGTGAATAATTCCTCAAGTATCATAGGCCAAACATGCATAATTTCGGTTGAGACGCATCCAGGAACCAAAATAAGCATTCCTTGACACCACAAACTAATTAGGTTTATATTTATTTTGAAATGTTTCAACATCCTATTGTCTATCTTTCATAGAAAATAACTGAATATAAAATAAGTAAACCTTGTTAGAGAAATAAGATAAGTGTTCCCTGGCTTTTCTACCTAAATGCATTCACCATCTGCCAATGTTGTCTCTATAACACTCTATTAGAAAGTAATTTATTTTCATAATATCAAACTTTGTACAAATGAGCTATTAATCCAAAGTTACCAAAAACAAAGAATATGAATTGTAATCCACATTATAGAAAGAACTATGAATTAATTCCTTGAACTTGGTATCAGGAAGGCTACAAATTCCCAAAAGAAGGGAAGAATTGACATTGGCCGTTGTTAGGGTATCCATAAACTTTCAAAAATAAATAATGACAAAAGGGTTATGATTGTCAGCATTATCAGAAGATAACCAAATAAAAAGAGGTACCTATCAAAATCATCAAAGATAATCGTATCTAGTACAATCTCACTGAAGCTAGACACAACATCTAACTCAGCCCTTAATTCTAGAAATAAAATACTTTTGAATTATAAAATATAGTTCTCCCACGATAGAAATGATTTTATATAAGTGGGATTAAAGAAATGAAAAATATACCAGCATCAATAGAAGAGGCATTGACCGCTGTAGGAGAGGAGCTGAGTTGACTGTTGCGAATGGAGGAGAGGAGGACAACTAGGGTTTCAAAAGCGCGAGATGAGCGGGAGAGGAGAGAAGAGAGGAGCAGGAGAGGAGCGGTTGAGAGAAGCTACTGAGAGGAGCGACAGAAAGGAACCCAGAGGAGCAGCAGATCAATAGAGTCGAAGAGATGGAGGATACAGCGCCATCAATTCCTCGAGGAAAAAAATAAAGGTTTGAGGAGGGTTTTGGTTCAAGAATGGGTCAGCAATTGTACCGAAGGATTAGGGTCTTGTACTTCTAGCATTCAGCGGGGAGATAAACTTATTGGCGGGGTTTTAAAATTGGACAAAAAATTTGTCGGACCTAATTTTCCGATGCAAAATTGAAAAGTAAACTGTATGGGCCGAAAATTTATAAACACAAGCTATTTAATTTGCGCACCCGTACACATCATATTATCTGCATCGACCATACATAGAGATGCAATTATACTTAGATTACCCATTTCTTGTAGTGTATGCCGCCCAGCTTTTTTGGACCGCAGACAGAGTGTGCCCAATTTTTTTTGGGTTGCGGACTACGATTCTTTCTTTTTTTTTTGGAATTTTTTAAATAGATTCTTCTTTTATAATTTTAATTTTTGAATTTTTTATACATAAAATAACCCCTACAGAGCGAACAAAAACTCAGACCAATTGTTACCATTATCACTCCTGAGGAATTGAATTCTTTCTTTTCAATTTAAAAAATATTATAAATATCCCGTTTTCCCTTTTAAGATGTATGAGATCATGTCTTTAGGAAATACACAACACAGGCCTCAAAGCTTGCTTGCTTCAAATGACACATACATTTACATTAAAATTGTCTTGTAAATTGCAAAATCTTAAAATAATTTAATAATTTTTTTAATTAGAGCGAAAATCTTGTGTAAATAAAAACATAGAAGAACAAATTTTCATTGATTTATTTTTCATTGATGTTCGTGCATGGCTTCTTGGAGTGTATGTTTTCTTCATCAGTTCTGATCATTTGCGGCGAAGCAGCCATGAAAATTTCAATCTCTTTCCAAATTGAGTTTTGTGTTTTGGTTAAGTGGGTTGGAAGAGGACTCATGCTATTTCATGCTTTATATACAAATATACAAACATATTTCTGGCCATTTTTCAACCTTGAAGAAAAAACAGAAAAGAAAAGCAGGAAAAGGAGATAATCAGAACAGTAACCAAGGGGCACAAATGGCATAACTAACTTGCCAGCAGCGCAATTCTGATTGCTACAATGAAGGTTCAAATCTAAACTCCATATAGACACCGCACATTTGGTTTTGCGCGTCTCGAGCTCCACCACTGGATGCTCTCCACTCAATAAATGATGTGTACAAAATTATGCGACCCATGATGGTTTTGGAACCCACTGTTAGATGCTCCTAAATCCTCTGTGCTGCACTGATATCTCGTTTAGGATGTCTTGCTCTCAGAAGAATGGCAACTGTGGTTTACACTGTGTTTTTTGTCTTTTTTGTGTGTTTTGGCAGGGGAAGGGGGAGCATTAATATTAGCACTTTTACTATACTGTGTGTTAAGACGGATTCGACCTCTAGAGTAACATATGTGGGACCTGAGTCTCAACTCATATGCTGTATTTTGTTAATTTTACAATTGTAAAGGTAAGATCGATGTTGCAACATCCTAATTCAATATGTTTGTTCTAATAGTTTTCAACTTTTGTTAGATGTTACTATATCTAAGCACCTGATAAAACTTGTAAGTTAAACCATCACCATAATGATCCTAACACCAATTTAATTATCCTAACAGATTGAGCTATTTCTTGATTTTTTTTTTGATGTAGTGTCACTGTCACGTTAGAAATAAACGCCCCAATTTCATTCTGTGTTTGAATTTGTAATCAACACTGAGGTCAATAAAGAAATCACTTTCAAAAATAGGAAACAGAAGATAAATCAAACTGAATATATAGAAGAGATATTATAAAATAAAAATAGTAAGATGGTACATTAACATCATTTTCATTCAAGCAGAACTCGCAACTAATTGACATGATGCTAGTATACTACCAATAATGATTCACTCGGTTTAGCCATTATAACAACAATAAAAGAAAACAATGAAAAGAAAAGGAGATAAACATAACAGAGCCACCATGGGGGCATATTAATGCTATAGTTAACTAACAACCACCTTTTCTGTCCTGATTGCCAAAGGGATGTTGGAACTCCAAACCAGTATTCCCACCAGGCAGTTGATCGAGTCTATCCTGAGTCCCACCAGTATAATTCCCTTCCAGCTGGTCAACAAATGGTCGACATGTATGCACAGGAGCATGATGATCTTGGAACCCATGGTTCGAAGCTTCTGAACCACCAATGGTCTGATTGTGTTGCAGATTTAATGGTACGTTTGCAGATAGCATAGGGTTGAAACAAAAGGCCCAGGGTGAATATTGTGGAAAAAAGCTTGCACCAATGGTCTGATTGTGTTGCAGATTCCCATGTTGCAGCTGGCCCACTGGTGTCCCTGTAATCGGCCATGATGAGGAGGTGCTACTACCTGTTGTAATAGAAGGCAAATGCACAACTCCAAAGGGGCTAATGGTGCCAGGGGCCTCATTACCAGAAATAGTAATGCTCTGTCTGTCAACATTACGAATAATCTGAGAACTACTTCCACTGTACGCCTCCAAAAATGAAACCGCGTCATCTAAGGGCATGTTGGGGAACTCTCGGCAATATAACTTGGCCTCTGCTATTAGTGCCAAATTCCAGAACTTCCTTTCTTTGGAGTTCATGCGTGACATCAAGTAATTTGACTGCTCCACAAGACTGTATGGCTTTGAATAGTTGGGAGCCATCAACTTTATTATCCCAACTATCACCGCAACCTTCCATTTCTTCCTTAGGTCGTGCGGTTTCTTGAATGGTGGTGGTCCGTCATTTTCTGAGATGCCAGTTTGGCCCCACCAGCCCTCCTGTGGAGTGGGCCACCATGGTGGAGGCAAACCCTTTTCATATGGAAACATACGCTGTGGAGGATCGCAGTGTTGCATTAGGAGGGACATCATTGACCCAAGTGTTGTATCAGAGATCTCCACAAGCAGCTTGGCTGTTGATTTCAAGTCAGTGTCGTGTGCCACATTTGGGAAAGGAAAATTTTCTGGGAAGTAAAGTTCAGTTTCGGCTGGAGCAGTTTTATCGAACATCGCTTGGCCCTTCCACCATGCACGGAGACTGTCAGAGGCCCCTATCATAGGCTTACTTGTTTCAGTTACCATTCCTATGACATAGCCTTTGGCATTACATTGTTCTGTTATCATAGACATTCTGTCTAAAATCTTTTGGTGGTAATGAGAAACCATCTTCTGGTGGGCTTTCAGATTATTGCCAATGCTAGCCTTCTGTTTCTCTTTAGTGGCTCTATCTGCCTTATTACTTTCATACAATCTAATTTTTGTGCCATATTCGTCTATTTTCATTTTCAATTCCTCCCTTGTAAGTTTTCTACTTGGTGAGGAGGACAAGGGCGATCCTGAGTTGTCATCCTGGATATGGGGCTCCCCTATTGTGACCTGTCTTGTGTTCGAGGGTCTAGCATCTGACTTGTTTTTATTTGTTTGATGCACTGCTGCTTGCTCATCTAGGTCCCTTGAAATGGAAGGCTTTGCTTCAGACTTATTGCTAGTGCTTATCGTGCTCATTTTTTCTTTTTTCTGCAAATTTCACTTTCAGTTAGATGTATATCATTAATAGTACTGGCAGTACTTGATTGTAGACTATCGTGTGTATATACTCATGTAAGTATTATAATATATATCTCAGCAATTATTTCAGATACTCTTAAGCATCTGACTCTGTTAACGTTTTTCTTTAAACGTCAGTGTCTTTTATTTAGTTTAACCGGAATTTGTAAAACTTTAGTGTTATACATATATAGACTAAAAGTATATTAATTATCACGAGTATGATTAAACTAAAACATAATTAAGGCTTTATTGCATATCACCAGCAGCAATATCATGAATATTTGTGTTGTTTACTTTTTTTCTATTCCATTTCTAGTGAAAAAACACTGCATAAAGAAATTCCTGCTCGAAGTCGAAATATCTCATCAACTAGCTAGACAGATATACATAAGTAGTTATAACCATACAACTAATACGTGAATTTTGTTTTAGCAGGCTTATATATAATTATCAATTAAATTATTTTTCACATTATTAATCTCCATTGCAAAGAATTTTGGTTGACTAGATGTTTATATATTGCATGTTTTCCTAAACCAGATGACAGCATTCAATTTAAACAAGATATGGAACTTTTAAAACAGAGAGAAATAAAACCTTTGAAGGTACTACTCTCGGTGCTCGGAGTTCAGACAACTTGTGAGGTTGCTCCATAGTGCTCAGAGTACACAACTTATCAAGTTTTAGTTACTATGGAATTTTCTTGTTGACTCTCAGTGCTCTGAGTTCACTTGAAGAATTTGTTTTTCAGATGATTTAGAGAGAATACCAGAGAAGGTGTTTAAATAGGAAGAGCCCGGAAATGATAATTTGTTAATTAAATGCCAAATTGCTAATTAGCAAAGAGTGTCAGAGGGACAAATTAAGCTTGATCTCTTGAAACGCTGCAAGTAAATACATGTTTGTTTTGGTTTTTATGCGTTGTATTCATATGCAGCATGTAAATATTAAGATTTAGGATCACTCCCTTCTGGTTGTGTTTTGAATTTTGAGATTTTTACAAATTGTTTTTCTTTGCTTTGCCTTATTTGTCACATTTAATCAATTTATTTCTCAACCCATCATATCCTTGCAACATTGAACAATAATATATTCACACCAATCTTCAATGCATTGCAATATCAGCTACCAATAAACGCGGAAAGCACCCCATCGTCCTAATTTTCCATTTTTTTACTCTTTTAAGCCCGTGAGATTTGCATTTCAGCCAACATGATGCAAATCTGTTACAAAATTTGTAATAACTCTTTCCGCAAATTCAATTATCAAAATTAAAGAAAAAAAAGAATCTGGAACATTGGCAGATAAGTCCAATAGCAAAAATTAACCAGTCACTGACATTCTGGCGCTAAGTTACTCTGGACCTGCTGGTCATTTGTAGTGTATAATACTCAAGTTTCCATCAGGTCATAAATTTGATGACAAAAATGAATCCAGAAACAAGATTGCTAACTTGATCTTTGCAGGAGCAAACGAAGAATTGAATTTCAGTTATTGACATTAGGTCATGCACCATTTAGCTTGAAAATTCAGAGAAATGAATCACTAAGTACATCCCATGCGAAATTTCTTTGGCAATTTTGACTAATCTGATAAGTGAGACTACTGATTTCTTAATTTATCTGTTAAATATGGTATTTATCTAATATGTGAGGGGTTTTATGAAATCTTCTAATCTGACATGATCTATTGTCAAATTTCTAATATTTTCTGATGCATTTTTGTGTACATTGAGAATTTATAAGCTGGTACTTGACACTAGCTTCGCTGGTAATCCATAGCGGAGCTAAACCAGATGGTTTTTATGTAAAAATCTTTCATCTGGGATGTGTACCCTTCAATGCCAAAAGCAGAGCTTTCCATTCTTCCTAAATCTTTCTTTCTTTCATTTTGAATTTTCCCTTTTTAATTTGGAAGTAGGTAAGGAGTTTACAAGTGGAATTCTTGCTTAAGCTCGTGCACAGTATTAATAGGGCTTAAGGTGTTCAAATCTACAGTCATTATGCATCGTAGTGGCATCTTTTGTAAATTTTAAATATATGGATTGTCAGGCGATTGTTAAAAAGGATATTAAATTGTGGGCTGAAACAAATTCAAAAGAAAAACAAAAATGACTGGCCCGTTACATTTTGGACCAAGTGAAAAAGGTCCTGTAAAGAGTAAAAGATGGGAGCATCAATCTTGAACAATTTGATTGAATTTTTTTTTATCACAATTTTATGATAAATATTTTGTTGTTTTGATTTCTTTTTATATCTAACAAATTTTTAATTTTTAAAGTTACAACTAAATAAAAGATAAATGGCAAATGAAAATAAAGGTAATTGAGTACTATGAATGATATTAATTAGCTTAGGGTTGTATACTGAATATAGTTTAATATTAAAGACTTCATGATAAATACAAAATAACATTTATAAAGCAAATCAAACAACAATAATTTGATAAAAATGACTAACATACAAACTTCAACTTCTACTAAATTTAAATCCCCAATCCTACAATATTAGAAAACCGTGTTTTTTTTGAAGCAGAATATTAGAAAACCGTGTTATCAATGAAAATAAACTTAGGCTGAGTTTCAATGGAAATAATCATTGAAAAGTAAATGAGAAATAGTTAGAGTAAAAAATATATAAATTTCAGAAATATGATATAATATTAGTAAAATGATGGGACAAATAAAATCGAATTTTCAAAAATAATTTCACAATCAAATTAAAACGAATGGGCTAACATTGAAATATGTATTCAACATGTCAACATCGTAACGTGATAAAGGGGAATGGAGAGAAACGGGAAAATTTTGATCCAATATGAATATATGATATTTGATCCATCCGTCCATATGTTATGCAACATACGAGATCAGGATTCATATGATCAACTGTGTTTGTGCTGTTGAAGAATTAGGAAACAACTTCAATATTTGCTTCACTTTTTCCTTCTTCTCTTTGGTTCACTTTTAGTCAAGACATTCATATTTCCTTTTACAACATGATATATCAGAGCCATAGAAATTGCCAGGTGTGCGCACTATATTCATTTTTCCCTTTTAGAAATTGCCAGAAGGATTTTAGATTCTTGTGCACAGGATCTGCTCAACAAAAGGTCGAGGGGATGTTTACAAGAATAATTACAACCTCTATGACAACAAGAGGGACGAAATCAGAAATAATCGATAGGATGTTCGGTTCAAATAAATAGAATGTTCGGATCAACTTAAAATATATTTTTTACCGTACGATTTTTATTTTTTAATAAACTAAGAGGGTGCCCGGGCGCCGGTTGGCGTCTACTTTAATTCCACCCGTGACAACAAGGCTGGATGGAACCACGGACGTGCATATATGTCTTGCACACGAGGTGTTTGATGGATTGCTCGAGAGAACGTGTCTCTTAATTATTTTTGAAAAATGACCATCAGATTAATAAAGGGATACTAAAATTTAAGTGTTTCATTGGATAACTTTTCAAAAATCATTCAAAAAATAATTTTTTTTATAAAAATAGTACAAACAGTATTCTGCAAATGTTTTGTGTGTATATATTTTTTTTGAAGCTACTTAGATGATGTCTGAAACAAAGAATATTGAAAATTAGTCATAAGCATTTTGATCGAAAGCACATTAGGCAAACTTCTTATGCTACATATTGAATCAATAATATGCTTGCAGTGAAGAACTAAGATTAAAAAAATAGGCAACGATCATTTAGTGTAATTTATTTATATCTTAAATCCATAAAAAAGAACATTATCGAGCATATACACTATGATTTCAATTGTTTTTATTCATTGGATCTGGAGAATTAATTCTTTTTTGAAAGATCATGGTGCACATCTATTAAAAAAAAGGCATACATTTCCATTAAAGATATTATTGCAAATCTAGCAAAATAACAGAAAAAGATAAGATTACACAAATATTACCAAATGAAGGTAAATATTTAGTATGATTAACTTCCAAGTGACAGCTATTTCCAGACAAATGAAAATGTAAATGACACAGTGAAACTTCTTTTCCGTAAAAACTTCCATTATGTAAGATTGTAGCACTGCATTAGTATCTCGCTTGTTAATCAATTTGGTTTTAATATCTTCTGCTACATTAGAGTGTGGAGAATTCGTTCTGTAATTTTGTACTATTGGTCAATCATGATTAGTCCCATACAATTACCATTTACCATTCCGTAGATATGTTTTTATTATATGTTTTTATTAAAAAAAAGAGATGTTGAAGAAAAAAAATATGGTGAGTCTCGATATTTATTTTAAAGAAAGTTGAGTGTTAAGAGTGTTTTCTGAGTTTATTTTAGTATGTGAGTATTTTCTTTGTTGTTAGGAGCATTGAAAAAAAAATGAGTGAAAAAAATTGAATCCCCTTATTTTATTTTTTGTGAGAAAAGAAAAAGTGTTGGAAAAATAAAAAAATATCATGTGTTAAAAAAAGGAGAAAAAAAAAGAAAAGAATGAAGATAGTTTTAGAGATATTGTAAGAGAAAAAAAACTTGTTAATGATGAGAGCTATGTATCAAGCAGCGAATGTTACAAAAGCGTGGTGAAGTTTTTGCAAGTGGTCTTCGAAGAATCGGTGAGTGAAGCCGACATGAGCAATGACTCATGATAGTTTGTGCAATGAGTGTCAGGATAAGAGAACTAGCAACATTATGAGATGTTTTGCTGGAAGTGTGCGAAGATTATGAGAAGATGTGGTGTGGAGCCATATACTGTTGCATTAAATAGTGGTCTCTTCTAGGCAGGGACAACAACGGTGATTTTGTGTTGTCCTCATGGATTTGTGGCTTTCTTATTGCAATTTGTCCTAGGATAGAGGGCCCCACTGTGATCTACAGTCATTTAAGGCTGTTCTTGTTGCCCAACTAGATGCCTTGATGTAGAAGGGATGGCCTCTGATTAGTTGCTGGCACACTTAGATAATGTAAGAAAGTTATCTTGGGTGCCACTGTTGCTTCTCATCGGTTCTTATTTCTGCAAATAATATTTGTTGAGTGAGATGCTTCATTATGGTACAAATAGTCTTGTACCACATTTAACAAAAGAGAATTCTCTTTGTTGTAGAGGTCAATTTGAACCATATCAGTAACAAATGGTTGTCCCTTCAGTAATGATCAGAGACTATATATCAAAGGCTACTGTCATACTGGTTTGAATTACCATTCTGTACGCATATCCTTTTACATCACATTGTTAATTTATTGTCAGTATTGGTTCAAAATAAATTTGTCTCTGGTGTTAACAAAAAGTATTATTTTGGTATTTCTTGACAATTAATGCGGACATTATGTTTACCTTTGTCTTTCTATTATGTGAATACCCTCTAAGCCTTGTATTACTCCAGACCATGTTTGTCTTTTAGGTGAGGTGTACAAAGGTGAACATCTGTTGCAATTTTGCAGTAATTATAACATGGTAGTCACTATTCTTACCATTTTTATAGCTTGGTTAACATACCTCGGTCTTGGAAGGATGGCAACTAGCTGGTCTAGAACATGCCAAACATGTCGCGCAAACTATACTTCACCATGGCAACTAGCTGATCTTTATGAAAAATTGTGAAGGGTGAGTTTTTGTTGCTGCCACAAGAGGAAGGTTGGGTAGACGGGCGACGAGAGTTCGAGGGCGGGGGTCGGGGCTGGAAATTAGAGGATGAAGATAATTGTATTTCTCGGTGGATGATGCGGTCTAAGGAGGCCTTGATGGCTCTTTTATAGCTATTAAGATAAGATCTTCTGCTATGATAACCGATGTGAGACTAAAAAGAAAAGAAAACAAAATATAGAATTGTTCCGGATTATCAATTTCCATATATTAGTTTATTCATATTATGATGATAAGAAGATGTATAGATACGAGATTACAATGTTTTTTGTGAGATTCAATCTGTAATATTTCTGAAATTTTCATGGTTGCACTAGTATTGTTACTAGTTACCACCATACTTAACTTCGAATTTAACAAAATCATACTGTGATACTTGTTAACATTTGGATGTTGTAATTAAAGGCTATTGTGAAATAATGGAATTAAGCTTTTATATTTAGATCATGAAGTAATTATCGTCTACTGAGAAAAAAAGGCTTCTATAAAAAGAAAATAATATGACTCCATGAAATTACTCCAAAATAATATGACTCCGAATTTTGAATTTTTGCATTGTTTCTTTTTGTTTTACCTTATTCAATATATTTGTCAATCCATCATATCCTTGCCACATTGAACAAGGATATATCTACACCAATTTGCCAATGCATTGCAGAATCAGAATCAACTGTCCTCTTAATTAAGCCAACCTAGCACCCATCGTCCTTCCATTCCATTTTAGTACTCTCACTTTGACAATACAATGCACAAATTTTTTAAATTTTAATACAACAAAATCCAGTATTAAAAAAAAAGTTACTACAGATGGGATGCACCATATCTTTTATTATTTTCTTTATCAACGGGAGGAATTATGATGTGCAATATCTGCCAAACTCAAAAAACATAAATTAGTTTTTACTCTTTTATGTTGTATCGATACACAAATTAAAATTACAGGTCCCTTACTTTTCCTAATTTACTACCATATTAATTTAGTGTAATAAAATGTATTTTTTGAGTTAATTGTTTGCATGTTGTAATCTCGAAATGATATGTACCGACGTTAATGTTATATTTCTATCAAGGTTGATGATTTGAATAACCTTAAATTATTAGACAAATTTAAAGAGATCGTTTATATAAAAACAAAAGACACGAGCAAGAGATTTTTTTTTGGATGGGATAAAATATAGGATTAAAATTTCTTAATCTACAATATGTTTAATTGCAGTGAAAAACTAAAATTTAAAAAGAGGTCATTATCGTTTTGAGGAATTTAATTTTTATACATTCATGCTATAAAAAAGATGTTACATTATATGGATTCTCAAAAAATTCAGTTATTACAAAGTATTGGATCTTAAGATTCATATATTCTAAAAGAGCAGGATTCAATTTTTATGGTACCGTCTAATATTTATGGTATATATTTTTTTTTGAAGTATTGCTCAAATAAAAAAAAAAAAAAATCATGAATATATTTCATCTATATATTCTAATGACTTAGATATAATGTGTATTAAATTTTTATCAATTAATTTGAAGAAGATGTTGCCTCTCGTTGTACCATTTTAAATATTTAAAGATGAAATTGTGATGAATAATCTATTAATATCTAAATTGTTTCAAATTGGTACACTAAATATCTAAGTCATTAAAAATAATTTTGATGATTTTGATTTTTATACAACTTTGAGCAGAATTTGTGGCAAGCCTCAGCAATCACTCTATCCCCTAATATCGCTAAAATATTTTGTCTCCTGCTGTCTGAAATTCGTTAATTGTGCTAGCTCTTTTACAGTTGAAAGTTACTGAGCTGCATGAAGCTGCTGCTGCTGCTCTGTGAGAGGCGCAGCAGCAGATCCATGATCCCGGGCTGTATTGTGCCGTGCCGTGCCGTACCAACAGTAATAGAATTGATTTTATATCTATAGCTGATTCATTGTGATACACTAGACAATATTATGGACATATTAATGAAGAGATTCTTTTTTTTGTAGCCAATTTTAAGTTTGGAAAAAGTGTTAACTAGGGGTTATTATTGGATAATTACCACCATAAGAAACTTACAAGTATGGTAAATTAGTTATGAAATTTTAAAAGAAATTAATTCTCTTCTCCTTTAACCAATTTATATAAAAAAAATTGCAAATTAAAATTTTCCTTTTTTATACTGTTTAATACATACACTTTTTTTTATTAATTCTGACCATTAATTTAACTTCCTAGAACAGGCAAGCAAGACTAGCTGGTGATCGCCGGCTACATAAAAATAATTCCTAGAACAAAAATAATAAATGAAAGTTTCATTTTTGAAATGTCGCAGGTAGTTAACAGGCTCGTGTCTGGATTTATCAGCAAAGGGATTTTGATAATGGATTTTAAAATAAATATGAAAAAATTATAGATATATTCATTTATTTATATATTGTAGTGATTTAAATTTCATAAAATTTTATTATTTTTGATAGTCCATCATAAATTATTAAAATTTTATATTATTTATAACAATTCTAATTTAATAATACTGACTATCTATCAAACGATAATAAAATTATATAAAATCTGAATTAATATCAATATGTAAGAAGAAAAACATATCTATAATTTTTTTTTAAATTTATTTCATATTTATTTGATAATTCATTATGAAGATTGTGAAGATAACCATTGTCAAATGATCCCTCCTCAAATTTAAAAGCCTAGACATGTTCATTCATACAAGCACATGACATGTTCGACGTTATGTCCATAGCATGAGAGGTTTGCCCAAAAGTACGACACCTCTACTATCTCCAGGTACATAAATCATTTCTGATAAGTTCTGGTTTGATCTGGTAGATCATGTAGACGAGATGTTTGATCAATTGTTTAAGAGAACGTGAACGTGCCTCTTCTGGACACAATTGTGCGCTTGAATTTCTTATAGGTTCTTACTTCTTGAACAACATAATACTGGGGCACATTCAAGGAGATCGATCATAATTCTAGGACTTCACACGAGTATACATGTAATGCACACAAGCTGTTTGATCGAACGATTGAGAGTATTTCTCTTCAGGCCACTAAGTGGGGAGATTAAAAGGATGTTAAAACTCAAAACCAGTATTCCCACCAGGCATTCGGTTCTGGGTGTCCTGAGTTCCACCAGTAGAAGCCCCACCCAGCTGCTCAGCAAATGACGGATGTGCAAGCGCAGGAGCATGATGGTCTTGCACAGCACCAAGAGCTGCTCGTGAACCACCAATTTGATGATTGTGTTCCACATTTGATGGTACATTTGCATAAAGCATAGGATTATAAGAAAAGGCCCAGGGTGAATGCCATGAAGCAAAGCTTCCACCCAATCCAAACTGAGGATTCGGTGGCCCTTGAATAGTTTTTTGGGCCAGGCCCACCGGTGGTCCTGTAACTGGCCATGCTGAGATGGTGCTGCCAGCTGTGATAGAGGTGGCAAATGCATAACTTCAAGGGCATGCAAAAATGAAACCGCCTTATCCAAGGCCAGGTTAGGATACTTTCGGCAATATAGCTTTGTCTCCGCTACCATTGCCAAAGTCCAGAACTTATTTTCTTGGGTATTCATGTGTGACTCAAGTAATGTGAATGGTACACAAGACTATACGGCTTCCAAAAGTCGGGAGACATCAACTTCAATATGGCGACTATTACCACGACCTTCAATTTTTTCTAAGGCCATGCGGCTTCTTGAATGAGTACTCTTTAATCTTCACAGAGTATTCCTCAATATTTCTCTGTCTTTCCTCGAGAGTAAGGTCTCTTACAGGCGAGGATGGCAAGGTGATCCGATGTAACAACCTTTTCATGCGAAAAAATCCTTTGTGGATGATCGTAGTGCTGCACTACTAGGGCCAAAATTTCCTCTAGTGTTTTCATCTCTATCTAACAAGTTAAGGTATCTCGGCATTGGAAAGATGACAACTGTGTAGTGTAGTTTAGGATGAGAAATGTTTGCCCCAGAAATTGTGTTTCACTATCTTTATCATTTTGTAAGTTGGGGCAGGCCTTTAGTTTACTCTTTTATACAATATTAAGAGTAGTTCACCATCTATGATAATCTGTGTGGGACTAAAATAAAAAACGACGAAATGTACCGGATTAATTGCCGATGATATTTTGTGTAGAGTTGTAGTATGCTATCTGTAATGTTTCCAAAATATTCTTTGTCGAATTATTGTTATATCTTTGCATACAGCTTTGAACCTTCAGAGAGGAAACTTAAAGGTTTTCACACCAAAAGATTGTTCGTTTGGGTCACCCAATTTTCCTAATTTACTAGCATATTATTTATATCGTACTTATTTGTTGGAATAAAATTTAATTTTTGATTTAATTGCTTGCATTCTGTAATCTCTAAATGCTACGCACGGACAATAATGTTAACTTTCTATCAAGCATGACGATCGGAATATTAACCTTCAGATATTAGTCAAATTTGAACAGATTGTTTATACAAAATAAAAATACGAGCAAAAACTTTTTAAAAAAATTGATGGATTAAAATTTTCCGATTTAGGTTTTCAGAACATGGTTTTAAACTTTTAATCCATCCCTTGTTAAAACTATGTACATCACACGTGGAATCTAATGGTAAAAATAAATATAAGGTTGTCCAAAATTTTTAATGATGTGAAATGGTAAAGTTGTGTCAAAATCCAACAAAACTAGAAAAGAGAGATGGCATAATTCAAACCGGTAAAAGAAAGTTATCATCATAATTAATCTTGATACAATTATAAGTTGCGTTGCATAATTTTATCGTGCCATATTCTGTCCATATGATTCTTAAAATCAAATATTAAGTATAATCGTTAATTAAAAACAATACAAGTCTTAACAAATGACAATTTTAATAAAATTAAATTTTTAATAAAATGGTAAACAATTGCATGAAATAAGTACAGTCAACACATTTTTTACCGCCAACTCATTAATAGATCTTATCATAGTACTGATAAACATATGATTCCGGATAGCCATATAAAAACTAAAATAAAAACGATCAGTGTATTTTTTTTTACTGTCAACTCATCAAAAGATTTAATCAATTTACTAATTGCCACTTGTGCTGCGCTCATTAACAGACTGTTCATACTCGAAACCAGTATCTCCATCAGTAGAAGCCCCACCCGGCTGCTCATCAAATATTTGGTGCGCAAGCGCAGGAGCATGATGGTATTGGACAGCACCACTAGCTGCTCCCGATCCCCCAATTTGATTATTGTGCTCCACATTTGATGGTACATTTGCATAAAGCATAGGATTATAAGAAAAGGCCCAGGATGAATACCATGGAGCAAAGCTTCCACCCAATCCCAACTGAGGATTTGGCGGCTGTTGAATACTTTGTTGAGGCAGGCCCACCGGTGGCTCTGTAATTGGCCATGTTGAGGTGGTGCTGCTACCTGTTGTAAGATGTGGCAAATGCATAACTCGAAAAGCATGCAAAAATGAAACCGCCTTATCTAAGGGCATGTTAGGGTACTCTCGGCAATATAGCTTTGCCTCCGTTACCATTGCCAATGTCCAGACCTTCTTTTCTTGGGCATTCATGTGTGACTGCAAATAACTTGAGTGGTCCACAAGGCTATATGGTTTCCAAAAGTCGGGAGACATCGACTTCACTATACCAACTAGCACCGCAACCTTCCATTTCTTTTTTAGGCCATGTGGTTTCTTGAATGGTGGTGGCCCTTCATTTGTAGATATGCCAGTTTGTCCCCACCAGTCCTCCTGTGCTGTGGGCCACCATGGTGGTGACACTTCCTTTTCATATGGAAACATTCTCTGTGGAGGGTCACAGTGCTGCATTAGGAGGGACATAATTGACCCAAGTGTTGGGTCAAAGAGCTCCATGAGCAGCTCGGTTGTTGATTTTGTGTCACTGCCCTCTGCCAGATTTTCTTCCATAGAATTTTCTTTCTTGTAAAGGTCAATTTGTGCTGGAGCAGCTTTATCGAACATGACTTGCTCCTTCCACCATGCACGAAGACTATCAGAGGCCCCTATCATAGGTTTATTTGTTTTTGTTACCGTACCAATGACATAACCTTTGGTATTGCATTGTTCAGTCATCAATGACATGCGGTCCAAAATCCTTTGCTGGTAATGAGAAACCATCTTCTGGTGGGCTTTCAGACTATTGTCAATGCAAGCCTTCTGTTTCTGTTTGGCGGTTTTGCCTCTCCTACTACATTCATAATCTCTAATTTTTGTACCATATTCATTTATTTTCATTTGAATTTCCTCCCTAGTAAGTTCCCTATCAGGTGAAGAGGCCAAGGGAGATCCAGTGTTATTATCCTTGATAGGTGGCCCGGCATCTGATTGGTTTATATTTGCTTGGGGTAGTTCTTCTTGCTCGGCTAGATCCCTTGATGTAGAAGGATTGGCTTCTGATTGGCTCCTCATCTTTTCTTATTTCTGCAAATTCCTTTTCAGTGTGATGTATAATAATTATAGTACTTAGTATTTGAAGAATGATGCATGTACCAATGTAATTAAAATATTAGTTATGCTTAAATTGGAAAGAGTTTGATGAAGTATGTATTCTTGGCACTTCTTTTATTATGTATGTTTAAATGTAAAATGCATGCAATTATCAAGTTGAATGCCTACTGAACTGTCAATATATAGTCTTAGCAGTTTATCAAGAATTTTCGAAGTCTGTGGCGACTAAAATGATCAGATACTCTGAATCTCAGACTCTGCAACGTTCTTCTTTAAATGCCAGTGTCATTTTAATTTATCAAGAATCCTGGTCCTAAAACTTCCAATATTCTACATAAAATGAATGAGAATTATTGTGTTGTTGACAGATTTTTAATTGTTTAGCCAGCAGCTACATGAATTTGTATTGCTTGCAGATTTTTATTCTTTTTCTACTGAAAAGACACTGCTTAGAAAAAAATCCTGATTGAAGTTGAAGTATTCCATCAACTAGATACATGTACATAAATAGGTATTGTTTTACAAACATCATGTGCATTTTATTTATCAGGCATACATAGCATATAAACTTTACTTAGCAGGCACACATACAAATGAATTGTGAATTTTATTTTATTAGCATTTGAGCAGGCGCATCTTGAACTGTTAAATTTTTTTACATTGTTAATCTCTATGTCAGGAATTTTTGGTTAACAAGGTATTTATATCTTGCATAGTTGCATGTTTTCTTATACCCATTCGAGGTGCCATGGCACATAGACAATTGATAGAATGCAACTGATTTTACAGTTTAATCTGAATTAATAGTATTTTGCTATGACATCACCTAACTTCTACAGAGGAATGTGAGATTATACATAAGAAAAGCACATTCAATGGAAACAAAATGGAAAATAACAAAAAAGAGAGACTAGAAATCAAACCTTTGGAGGTTTGATCTTGGAGTTCACAGAACTTGCAGTGTTGCTCCTTACTTCGCCGGAGTACACGGAACTTGTCAACTATTAGTTGCTATAGAATTTGTTTGTATTCAGTGAAAGACTTCGTTTTGTCAGATGATGTAGAGAGAATGCCAAAGGTGTTTAAATAGGAAGAGTGAGCGAACAGATACATGCCATAATTTAATGCCGCTTTGCTGATTAGCAAAGAATGAAAGAGGGGAAAATTAAGCATATTGTGATGAAAAGGTGTGAGTAAATTCATGTTGATTTCAAATTATATGCATTGCATTCACATGCAGCATCAGAATATTAAGATTTGGCATCACTCCCTTCTGCTTATGTTCCAAATTTCGAATTTTCACATTGTTTCTCTTTGCTTTACTTTATTTGTCTACCTTAATTTATTTTGCTAATCCATCATATTACTGCCTCATTGAACAGTAATATTATCTAATCTAATCTTCAATGCATTGCAATATCAGCTAGCAATAAGCCAGTAAAGCAACCCATCGCCATAATTTTCCATTTTTGTACTCTAAGCTTGTGTCATCCATTCAACATGATGCAATTTAGTTACGATATTTTTGATAACTATGTTGTGCATATTTCCCCTAGCACATGAGCCTAATAGCATATATTTATGAAATCACTGACTTTCTGCCAGACTGTCCTTTTGAGTGGTTTTTTACCCAATCAGCTAAATAGGTACTCTTCTGATTGTTTTAGATACATATCAGATTTTATAAAAGAAAACTTTTTTTATCAAGAGACCAAGATTGATATTGGATTTTTCATATATAATTTTACATTTCATTAAAAATATTATTGCAAATTAATAAACAAAAAGAGACACAGCAACAACATAGCCAAGTTCTTGTGCGTGTATTACTAAACTCCTTAATGTGATTACACAATAAAATTTTAAAAAAAAGAAGACCACTAATAAACATTTTCTAAAATCCCCAATGGGTTTACAGTTTACACAATAAATTAAAAAATAATAAAAGTATAGGAAATAACAAGCTGAATCAGTGAATCCACCGGAGAGCTGGAGATGATGATGGGTACCAAGTATAACTATCTGGTTCTTGACATTTGCAAATATTGGGTACATATTATAAGCTCAGTGTTGATTATACATGAGAATTAACCTTTTCCACTTGAGGTCTTCTGTGAATTGAATGACATAACGCACACTTTAACTCTGTGTCATAGTTTGCCTATTTTGGCCTCTACTACCAAATAAACCAGTCCAAAACTTCCTTTTGGCATTCATCCACAACCCGCAAGTAACACGACTGCTCTGGGAATTATTGCTACCATAGGCAAGCAAAAATTTAGCTGCCTCATCTGCGGGTATGCCCGGGTGCTCTTGGCAGTACAGCTTTGCCGATGCTACCAAAGCCAAAGTCCAGAACTACGTTTCTTCGGCATTCATGCATAGCGACAAGTACTGTGATTGCTCTGCAAGATCATATTGCTTTGAGAAGTCAGGAGACATCAGCTTTATTATCCCGATTATTACCGCTGCCTTGCACTTCTTCCTCAAATCGTGCGGCCTTTTGTATGGAGGTGGGCCTTCCTCAGGTGAGATGACTATTTGGTCCCACCAGCCCTCCTGTGTAGTGGGTCACCATGGTGATGGCACTTGCTGTTCAATATGAATCTTTTCCATTCACACAACACAGATAATTGATTGGAAAGTATTGGCAAACATTCCTTATTTACATAAACCTGGCAACACCAAAAACAGAAAATAATGAATGAACAAAAAGGAGATAAAAAAGAAAAGAGCTATCATCTGCCATAAGCAAGGAGAAATGCAGCTGCCTCCTCTGCCAGTATGCTCGGGTGCTCTTGGCAGTACAGCTTTGCCTTTCCTACCAAAGCCAAAGTCCAGAACTTTTTTTCCTTGGCATTCATGTGTCACTACAAGTATTGTGATTGCTCCACAAGAGCATACAGCTTTGAGAAGTCGGGAGACATCAACTTTATTATCCCGATGATCACTGCCGCCTTCCATTTCTTCCTCAAATCATGTGGCTTTTTGAATGGAGGCGGGACTTCCTCTACTGAGATGCCTGATTGGCCCACCAACCCTCCTGTGTAGTGGGCCACTACAGTGGTGGCGGCAGACACTTTTCTTATGGAAAATTCCTTTCTGGAGGATTGCAGACAGTGCTATACTAGTAGGACCAAAATTGAACTTATTATTGCCATTTGTATCTAATTGGTTAAGGTGTCTCGACATTGGAAGGATGACAACTATGTAGTTTACGACAAGAAAGGTTGGCCTGGAAAATTGTATTTCACCATATTTATCATTTTGTAGTTGGGGTAGGACGTAAATTTACTTGATGGCGGTGATCTGGAAAGATGATCGGGCTGAGGAACCATCAGGTACTGTGTCATATGTATTTCTAGGTAGATGATGCAGTCTGACAAAACATTTATGGTTCTTTTATATAATGTTAAGACTAGTTCTCCATCTACAATAATCTGTGTGGGACTAAAATAAGACCGAAGATATGAACCGGACTGCCAATGATATTTGTTGTAATATGCAATCTATAATATTTCCAAGACATTTTTTGTCGAATTATTGTTAGTATTTAATTCAGCTTCTGATTGCTCTATCGCCGCCTGAGGTTGTTCCATGTGGTTGTCTTGGTGTGAAGGGACCTGCCTTCGATTGGTCAATAGCATGTTAACGCCTTGTTCAGTCATTTTATGATATAATATAATTTGCTGTGAATTTGACAGGACCCATGAAGAACAGTTTTCTGATAATCCTATTCTGGACCATCTAGAAATATCGAAATGAATAGATATTCTGAGATCAAATTTTGAAACTGTGAGAACTTTAGTTTGTCTAATTATATCTCTTGTGCGATATTGGAAGGATCAAGATGTGGATGCTAGAGAATTTGGAAATAATCCCTATATGCAAGTGATGGGCCCAATTCCTTTCCTGGCATGATTTCAGATTTGGAAATAATTATTTGGCTATGAATGTATATTATCTGCGTTTGGAGATATTTCCTTGCTAGTGCCTACTTGTATGCTTTTTTTTAGGGACTGACATTAAGTCATTTGACAATAAGGGTTTTGGATACACTGAAGAATTTAGGGTAAGAGCAGATACGATCAATGTTAATTGTTTGCCATATTAGAAGGGATAATCTGTGGAGTCTGAGTCTGTAAAGTTATGGTATCTTCAATGAAAAGGGCAATATCATGACTTTTCTCCAAAAAAAATGTTGATGTTTTGTGTTCACCATTTGAACTCTATCAGGCAGTCAATCCACATCCTCCAAGGGACCGCCCACTTCTGCAGCCTGCACCAGGGGCGTATGATTTATTTGATGACATAATCCTTCTCTCTGATGGCCAGGTGGTTTACCATGGCCCACGCGACATAGTGCTTGAGTTCCACGAGTGGGTTCAGGTGACCTGAGAGGAAGGGAAATCGTAATTCCAATCTATCTTCTGCAAAGTAGTTCTTCGGTTAGTGCCAACTGCCTACTTGAAACATAGAAAAAAATTTTTTTTGAAGCAGTGTGCGATTGCCCTACTTTGATTCCATTTAAATTTAAAATATTTACAATATTTACATAATCCATTTTACAAGAAGAAAAAATAAGAAGAAAAGAAAGAGAGACCGAAACTTTACAAAATAGCCAATTTCGAGAAAAAAATATATAAATCTAAAATTCTAAAACTCTTCAAGAATGCTCGCTGCTCTTAAATTTTTACCATAACTCAATGTCAAGGATCACCTTCATAGTTATGCTATAAGATGTCAGCCTCTTATTTTCAAAGATGCGTGTATTTCTCTCTTTTCATATGTTCCAACATATGACCGCTGTGTATTTGCTTGCTACTCTAGAGTTTGCTCGTCTTCCAACATCCAGTGTACGAGAGAGATATATGACACAAGATGGAATCTAGTGATTGTTTGGTAGGATGTCGTTCCAGATCCGTCGTGTAAGGAGCATGATAAGAAGATGTGATATGTTGTTTCTTGCATGATTCAATTACAAAGAACGTACATGACGCCCCACATGACCAATTTCTTTTTTATAAATTTTCATTTGTCAGTAGTTTATTTTTGATCATCAATCAGAGAAATATTTTGATTTTGTTCGGCAGATGAAGCTTCCAAGGGATATAAGGATAGGGTGGCTGCACACCTGGATTGATAATGAAATTATATGCAGATTTGGAGTAGATGCCACTTGATGTTTTCATCCATAAAATTTATGGTGGGTGATCTGTTGTCCTTGTGCAAGCATAGTGGGATGAGGGAGATAATATCCTTTATGAAGAAAGTAAGTGGCTGGTGTTAGTGATATGTGTCATAGATCTAATCATTAGATGACTTTTGTGGAACATTCGTGTTGATGACTTGAATTGTAGAACTCCACTAATGAAATAATATGACTACTCTAAACGTCTCTAAAATCAGTGTGTGAGGTAGATGCTGATTAAGTTCTACATGTCATTCGATAAGGAGTTATCTGTCTAATCACACGAGTGTATACAAGGAGTTGTATAACATTAGACATACCCAAAATGAAATATCATATGGATTATGTTACGTGTCATTGATATTTTATTATATTTTGAATTTTAAGGTTGAGATATTTATTATTCTAACATAAGACACGCGCATTGTTGGTACTGTCCAACGTTTACTTTAATCAGGAGTTATATAGACAATTACTGCAGTGTATATGATTTGTGCGCATGAACAATACACATCAAGATACCATTACTCTCTATATATAATATAGATGATGATATCACTGGACCCATTGATGAAGATAAATTATGAGCATGTAATATGATATCATGTGGCAAAAAAATCAAGAAATAATAATTGACAAAGGATGACACACTCCTACTTTATAATTATTAAGATATAATGTGACAAAAAATGACACAAAACATATTCTTATGTTTCAGGGGTCACGAATTGGTTGGCATATTCGTCCACATCATTTGAGTAATCAATGTACCTTGGCTAGCTATACTATTGATTAATAAAATTAAATAATTTAATTTTATTACCAACATGATGGGATCCCAAAGGGTTACACCATAAAAGATTGAAAAAGAATATATTAATATAGCATATCGAATATATATATGACGTAGTCTAAATTAATTATAAACGTTATAATTAATTTTAGTAAGTCGTATGATATTAATATATGAGCAATTTTATACTATTAGATAGTATAAAATAATTCTAATATAATTTATAATATGTGTGACATGTTTATGAATTAAATCAACACATAAGAAGAAAAATGAAGCCCATATATTTATATGTGATATAAATTGGATATTGAGTTTTATGGAATGAGAGAAAAATAAGTAAGCATCATTTAAATAGCATTAGAGCCTAAAATTAAATCATTTGATGACCTATGGCTATCTAGGGATGGATGGTATTGGATGCCCTAAATCCTAAGCTATTTAAAAAGATGTTTTATTGCTTCATATATGATTTTCTCTCTCTTCCTCCATTATGGACGAAAATTAAAAATATTTTTTGTCTTTCTCTCGTTCTTTGTTTTTTCCTCTCCCCTCATGTGTTGAGAACAAATTCTCTTAAAAAAATTTAGATTTTTGCAAGAAAGTTAAGCTAGGATTAAAACTTTATTAATAGTAAACCTTCTAGCCGAGGTTGATTAGCATCTCTTTAATCTTTGGTGGATACCTTGGAGGCTTCACAAGTGGGAAACTTACTACCACCATCATTGGAAGAGAAATACAAGTAAGAGGGCTGTAGATCGAGCCATCTCCCTTCGAAGTTGATTTACATATCAACTCAAAGGTTAATCCTCTTTCTTGTTAATTAGGCGCTTAAGCAAACCCGTTTGGAAACACTCTTGACACTAGACCAAATGATTGAACTTTAGAAAAAAAATTAAAATAATTTCTCTTAAACAACAATCATTTTTCAACAGTGATATCAGAGCTTAGTGCCTAATAAGCTTAGTGTTATGAGTATTTTTGAACAAGTTTAGTGCCTAATAAATTGATTAGTTGATTACTAAACACAATAACCATGATCTGAAATTTTCTGCACAGAAACTTTAGGGAAAACGAATTTATTTCTCCTATTATCTTTGAAGTTGAGATGACACATAGTATTTTTATATGTAAGTTTTTATGTCTAGAACCTAGAAAAATTAATTTTGAGAGTCAAAATTAGTCAGTACTAGGCGAAATAAAATTAGAAAAGAAAAACGTTTCTGGTTTTCCAGAGAGCTGGAACTTGACCTTTGTGTCTTATTTAGGCTATATATTTTGTTTTATTTCGAATTTGTGTATGAAATTTTAAATAGAGTTAGAGAACTATATTATGAGTAAATCCATGTAATGGTTTGATTTTTATTTTCTTCTTAGATAATTTTAATTTCTGTTGCAAGAGGCACCAAACATTTTTAAAAAATTTCAATAACAAAAAGTATGTTGGGTATATGTATTTTATATGAAGGGTTTATGACCTGTAGAGATATTTTATATATGACCTGTAGAGATATTTTTATGACATAATAAATATTATTTGAGTGTTAAATAATTTTTATATCATATTTTAGTGTTATTTTAAAATTATAAAGTCTATGGTTGTGATTGCTTGACAGTTGTGGACTTTTAAGCAAATATTTTAGAATTAAATGTTAATCTAATTTTGGATGGTACTTTTAAGTTTTAGAAACTAAAACTCCATAGGCTATATATTTAATAATTTAGAATTAATTAACTTAAGGAAGTATGAATGGTTCATGTGATGGCATAAAGTGCAAATATTGTATGGAATTGTGCTAACGTTATTTTGGAGGGATTTGTGTGGGTTTGTATGGACTTCAAGAATCTAATGCCCTATGCGTTGTAATTGATTGAATGTGAATGCATGTAATGTGGTCTAAGGTGCCCTATAAAATTAATTAGATTAATTAATTAAGGCAATGGTGTTAGTTTGTCTTTCATGTATTCATTTATAGCTTGCATGTCAACTATCAAAGAATTGGGATTCTTTTATGTAATTTACTTTCGATTCTTTTAGAATTAGTTCTCAGTAGAAATTGGGGGTATTTTATTTGATAAATGGTGCATCTATCATGGAGATGAAAGATGGAGCAAGCTAAGCGAAAGGAGTTTCGCAAAGGCCATACAAACACATAATCATGTGTTGTGAATGTTTAAAATGTGATATTTATTTGTGATGATTGTGTCATAGGTTAAGTATGGGTATATGCTTACATGATCATCAAATAAAAGTCACATTTAAGTCCCAAATTAATATTCGGTAATTTTCCCTCCTTACTCTATCCGCGACAAACTATTGATCGTTAAGTGACAAGCTTCACTCTAGTGGGCGTCATTTTTCAATATTCAGAGTCATGGGGGCATGACGGTCACGTATAACCAAATAGAGTGAGGTTGGGTTAACAAGGGACATAAACGGTTTAGGGCCTTGGGAAAAAGATTAATAGCACATGGAGATGTGTTAATAAATCGAAAGTTACATGGAGGTGCTGTGAGTTGAAATCACAGTCAGGATATGTATTTATCCTCAATGGTGGTGTTATGAGTTAGAAAAGTTCTAAGCAAGAGACCACAGTGGATTCAACCACTGAGGCTGAATACGTTGCTGCATCAGAGGCAACAAAAGAGGGATGTTGGATATTAAAGTTCATTGTTGAGTTTGGTGTGGTAGCTAGCGTTGATGGATCAATTGAGCTCTGTTGTGACAATAATGGAGCAATCGCATAGGAAAAGGAGCCAAGGTAACACCAGAAGTCAAAACATGTTCTACGACGTTATCATCTCATCCATGAGATTGTTGAGCGGGGATATGTTAAGGTTTACAGGGTAGACACAGAAGCGAACACAACTGATCCATTGACAAAGCATTTATCTCAGGCCAAACATATGATGCATACTGACTTCATGGGTATTAGGCGTATGACTGATTGACATTAATTAGAGGCTGTACATTTACTTATCATGGGATGATTTGTATTTTATATTGACTGCTTGTTTAGAGTAAATGGATGATTGACTCTAGTTCAAGTGGGAGATTGCTAGTGATAGGTGTTATAGACTCAATCATTAGATGATTTATTTAGTTTAGTAGTAGATGATTATATTATTTTATTCCTTAGTTAACATATTTTTGTGAAATATTTGTGTTGATGACTTGAATTGTAGAACTCTACTAATGAAATAATATGACTACACTAAACGTATCTGACCTTGATAATTAGTAAATAATACTAATTGACCATTATAAGATCAGCGTGAGGTAGATGCTGACCAAGTTCTATAGGTCACTCGATAAGGAGTTATAGGTATAATCACATAAGTGTATACAATGAGTTGTATAGCACTAGACAGACCCAAAATGAAACATCATATGAATTATCTTACGTGTCATTGATATTTTATTGTGTTTTGAATTCTAAGGTTGAGATATTTATTATTCCTACATAAGACACGTGCATTGTTGGTACTGTCCAACACTTACTTTAATCAGGAGTTATACAGATAGTTACCACAATGTATATGACTTGTGTGGAGGAACAATACACATCAAGATACCATTGTTCTCTATATATGATATAGATGATGATATCTTTGGGCCCCTTGATGAAGATAAATTATGAGCATATAATATGATTAACGGTTAATCATATCATGTTTAATCTTTAGAAAAAATCAAGAAATAATAATTGACAAAGAATGACACATCCCTACTTTACAATTATTAAGATATCATGTGGCAAAAAATTGACACAACACATATTCTTATGTTTCAGGGACCACGAATTGGTTGACATATTCGTCCACATCATTTGAGTAATTAATGTACTTTGGCTAGCTATACTATTGATTAATAAAATTAAATAATTTAATTTTATTGCCAACATGATGGGATCCCAAAGGGTTACACCATAAAAGATTGAAAAAGAATATATTAATATAGCATATCAGATATACATATGACGTAGTCTAAATTAATTATAAATATTATTATTAATTTTAGTAAATAATATGATATTAATATATGGGCAATTTTATACTATTAGATAGTATAAAATAATTCTAGTATAATTTATAATATATGTGACATGATTATTAATTAAATCAACACATAAGAAGAGAAATGAAACCAATATATTTATATGTGATATAAATTAGATATTGAGTTTTATGGAATGAGAGAAAAAAAAAAGTAAGCATCATTCAAATAGCATTGGAGCCCAAAATTAGGTCATTTGATGGCCAATGACTGTCTAAGGATGGATGATATTGGATTCCCTAAGTCCTAAACTATTTAAAGGGGTGTTTTATTGCTCCATGTGTGACTCTCTTTGTTCCTTCATTATGGACGAAAATTGAAAGTGTTTTTTATCTCTTCCTCTCCTTTTATGTGTTGAGAACAAATCGTCCTCAAAAGTTTCAGATTTTTACAAGAGCGTTAAGCTAGGATTAAAGATTTGCTAATAGAAAACCTTCTAGCCAAGATTGATTAGCATCTTTTTAATCTTTGGTGGATACCTTAGAGGCTTTACAATTGGGAAGCTTGCCACCACCATCATTGGAAGAGCAAGACAAGCAAGAGGGTTGTAGATCGAGCCATCTCCCTTCTAAGTTGCTTTACAGATCAACTCAAATGTTAATCCTCTTCTTTGTTAATTAGGTGCTTAAGCAAACCCGTTTGGAAACACTCTTGTGTCCATTTTTCACATTATGCGTTTTAGAACTCATTTTCGACGACACCGTGGGCCGCTGCATGCAGTTTTCAAGTGTTGTGATTTCGAAGTCGTTTTTGAAGTTTCCGAGATCGTTGTGTCCTATTTTCACTTTTTGCGTTACCTCACTCATTTTCGGCGATCCCAGGTCCGGTGTGTTCATTTTTCTTGTTTTGCGCACAACGACTTATTTTCGACGATACGGGGACCGTTGTGTCTAATTTTTAAGTTTTGCGATCCTAAACTCGTTAATGACGGTTCCGGAATTATTGGGTCTGATTTTGACATTTTGCGCTCTCATACTTGTCTTTGGCGATTACGGGGGTTGCGTCCAATTTTTAAATTTTGTATTTCCAGACTCATTTTCGACGGTCATGTGGGTGGTGCGTCGGTTTTTCACATTTTACGGTCCAAAATTTCATTTTTGATGGTACTGAAATCGCTAAGTCTAGTTTTACGTTTTATAGTTTCATACTCGTTTTCATCGGTATTGGTTTTCATCGGTATTGAAAGGATGGCAACTAGCTGGTCTAGAAACATAAAGCAGTTTTTACTCTTTTATGTTGTATCAATACACAAATTGAATTACAGGTCCCTTACTTTTCCTAATTTACTCCCATATAAATTTTCTGTAATAAAATGTAATTTTTGAGTTAATTGACTGCATGTTGTAATTTCGAAATGCTATGTACCGATGTTAATGTTAAATTTCTATCAAGGATGACGATTTGAATAACCTTAAGATATTAGTCAATTTTTAAGAGATCGTCTATAAAAAGGAAAGACACGGGCAAGAGCTTTTTTGGATGGATTAAAAATACAGGATTAAAATTATTAATCTACAATAGGATTAATTGCAGTGAATAACTAAAATTAAAAAAAATAGGTCACTAGCGTTTTGAGGAATTTAATTTTATAAATTCATGATATAAAAGATGTTACATTATATGGATTCTAAAAGAAATCAATTGTATATGTGATGGATCTTAAGATTCATTTTTCTAAAAGAGCAGGATTGACGTCGAAGTTACTTTACAATAACAGTGATTTTATTGCGCATTCAACTTTTATACTATGTCTAATATTGTTCAAATGAAAATTTGAAAATTATAGATATGTTTGTAATGACTTGGATAAAATGATTTAAAATATCACTAAGAAATTATTAATTGAAGTTTCTCAAGAGTTTATGTAAGTTCATTTTTTGTTTTCAGTTATTATTATTATTTTTGTATGTCATGGAAGAATAAAGGTTTCATTAAAATAAATTATAAAAAGTATATTATGTATACTTCTTCATGATAATGAACATAGTACATAGTAATAGTACTACTACTACTAATAATAGAGTGAGATTATTATGCTTCGTGAAACACAGTGGCTAGGATACTTCAGACTCAAATCTCTATTTTTAAATTAGATATGACATATCTGAACTATTCAATTTAATCTTTAGATCAAAAAGTATTAGCAAACCATATTTTATATCTTTTTGATGGAAAAAATCAAGAAAATAATTCATCCAAAAACAATGATTTCTCATCATCCAAAAAATAATAAAAATTCTAAAAATAATATAGAATTTGGTTTGCTAATATATTTTGATATGGAGATTAGATTGAACGATTCGAATCGATCATATTTAGTTTGAAATTAGAGATTTGAGTCTGAAATACACCAGCCATTGTGCTTGACGAAATATAAAAACATAAATTATTTGATTATTTTCATTAAGAAATTTTATTTAATATCGTGAATAATAAAAAAATTATGTAAATATTCTAAAATATGAAGTCATTTAGAGTAAATCTTTCTTTATTGACTTGATTATTTATTTTTTAGTTTTTTTAATATGTAAAAGGATATTACTTTTTATAGTTATTTATTATATAGAAAATGTTCAAATTAATTTTTTTTATTTAGTACTCAATTAGTTAATAAGTTTGAATTTGATATGCTATTGTAATTCGATTATTCACCACCTTGATTAAAATTTCCCTCACTCCTAATAATAATATACTTCTAGAAGGATGATTATGGTAAAATAAAAAAGATAAATTGCAGAGAACCTCACTTTTTGTGTAAAAATTTGAAAGCTACACTATTCATTTTGTCGGAGGTTCTTGAACCCATTACATTGTATTATTGGGCATCAATTATTGGTTACAACTTTCATAATTCATATAGGACAAGAGGTGCACTCCTTGTTTTGATTCATCTGTGAGAAGGTAAGTTTGTAAGTGGGGCATGAAATTCCATATAAATATTATACTTCTGTGAATACGAAGTAAATTATATTATAAACAGGGCATATATGTGTATCTACGTGTCAGCTAATTTTTTAGATTTTGAAAAAAAAATATTTTTAAACTAAAATTTTGTTAATTTTATTCGGAATCTAATTTTCAATATCTTTAATTTATTAGGTAAGAAACTATTTAAATTGTTGACTTTTTTATTTAATATTTCATTAGCTAATGAATTTTAACTTGATAAGCTATTGCAAAGTCCTGTATCTATTCCTAATTATAAATTAATTATAAGAAATATTGATGAGTCAATGTGGTTAACTTTGTTTCAAATCAGGATCTGGAAGCAACTGCATGGCCCCACCCCCCTTCAACAATCCGACGAAATCTGGTTGAATCTTTTTTTTTACAAACTGACAGCTGCTGTTAGTATGAAAACAAATTCTGGTTGATAAATGATAATGGAGCAAATATCTATGCCTATGTAGCTTGAGGTAAGTAAAAATTGTGGAAAAATGAACTCGTTATATATACTTTTTTAGTTAAATTAGTACATTTATAACGAAGAGAGAAAGAAAAAGAGGAAGAAAGATTGAAATTTATTTTTTGACATATAATATAATTAGAACTGTCAATTCCGATAAGATGTTGATTCGATTCACTTGATTTTTTTAAATACGTATCAATTGAGATGAAATGGTATAAGTATAAGAAGGGAATTATCAACTTCTCAATTATATTACCCGGATTGGGTCGGTTATTGACCCATTCGTAGTCTAAAGGTTCAATTCATTTTGAGTTGGGTTGAATCCATATTACAAAATAATAAAACACTACTGATCCCTACCCTATCAATTAATTGACACCTCAAGATATAATTCTTCAAACCATTAAAAAATATAACTAATTAGTCTAAACAATGTCGGAGAAAGTGGGCCCCATCAGTCGCTGTGAAATATGGCCCCATCATTTTGAGTGTTGTAAAAAGAATATTATTTTTTGTTAAGTTAGGTTAAGTTTTTTTTTAGTAGGGTTTGAATCTATATTTTTTTTTTGAGGTTATTATAGATAGCTATATAATTTGAGTTATAAAATTATTTATAAGTGAGAATTAGTTTTCGTCTAGTAGTAAAAACAACGCTGTGTGTGAATTCAAAACACAGATGTGGGGACTCTATAATATAAAGTTGGATAATTTAGACTTTTATTTTTTCCAAAAACTAAATTATTTATAAACAATGAAAAATATTAATTTCTTATATTCTTTGAAGAAAAGTGGGTTCAGTGTCTCCACCAATTTCGTTAGATATCATTAAGACCAAATTAATACATCATTTAATTTAAGAATAGAGTTTCAATATCATCACTTTGTCTATCATAAGATGTCATTAACAAATTTTAAAATTTACTACTCAAATTTAGAATCCAAACCATTGATCTTGTAACTATTCATGATAGATTTATACTTGTAAAATTTTATAAATTTTGAAGGTCATTTGAACAATATTAAATGATAATAAAATGTATGTATAAAAATTAATTAGTCATAGTTAACTAAATTTATTTATTTTATTATCATTTGATATAGTATAAAATAATCTCCAAAAATCATGAAATTGTACCAGCATAGACCTATCATAAAAATTAACTAGATCAACTGTATTGGTTCCAGATTTTAGTATCAAAATTTAAAATATAAATTTAAAATGAATTAATAATATTTTATAGTAAACAAAAGTGATAGTATTAAAATCCTCTTAGTTTTAAAAGTCAACTTTTAATCAATCCAGTTAAAAAGCGAAAAAAAAAAGGATTTTGTCTGCGGCTGTACGCAGCCATTGCCAAGTGCCGACACATCATAGGTACAAAATAATAATATTTGTTGGTTGATTGTCCTAGCTGCATCTTATCTGTACTCCATCGCTGTGTGGGGCCTACAGGCATTTGTCAAAAAAAAAAGGCACTGAAAAAGCTACGGCATGATTGGTAGAGAGTTCCAGATGGGTTCTTGGATTCGATCCGGCTAATTTAAAAAATTTAGTTTTTATCCGTTTCTTAGAAATTTGGTTCGGTTTTTTCTAATGATAATGTTCAAATTTCTCAAATAACGGACTTAATTTTTAAAAAACAAAATTTTCTAATCTAAATCTTATCAAATTCGGTCTTTTTCGGTCCTCACCCGGCTCTTCCCAGGTCATTTTTTTTAATATTTAATATTATATATTAATTACACTTAAAAAATTTAAAAATAAAAAAAATTAATTAAAAATATCAAAACAAAATAACATAATTTTATTTTATTATACAAATACAAATTAACATTAAAAATATATATATAGAGTCCGACTATGGTACTTTGCAAAGCACAAGAGCGTTGTGTGTTTTGCGTTCTATTTTTAATTTCAAGTTAGAAATGATCGATTGGAACCGTTCAATCTAATTTTCATATTAAAATCTATTAGTAAACCAAATTTCATATTTTTTAGATTTTTTTTGCTATTTTTTCTGATGATGAGAATATGAATTGATCTGAGAATTTTGATTCATCCAAAAATGATAGTTTCTCCTATCCAAAAAATAGCAAATGAATTCCAAAAAATATAAATTTTGGTTTACTAATAGATTTTTATATGGAGATTAGATTGAGTGATTTGGATCGATCATTTCTAACTTAAAATTTATAATAAAGCGCAAAACACACAATACTCTTGTGCTTTGCAAAGCACCATAGCGTATATATATATATATATATATATATATATATATATATAGAGAGAGAGAGAGAGAGAGAGACTATGGTGCTTCGCGAAGCACAAAACCTCACGTACTTCGTCTCGAATTTGAAAGTTCAAATGGGCGATCCAAACTGTTGAACATTATCTTCATATTGAAATATCATTGGAGATCAAATTATATATTTTTTTGAATTTTTTGCTATTTTTTAAATGGGTACAAAGTTTTCTGATCTAATGATTTTTGCATCATCCAAAACTAGCGATTTTGTACCCATCTAAAAAATAGCAAAAAAATTTAAAAAATATAAATTTTGATCTCCAAAGATAGTTCAATATGAAGATCATGTTTAATGTTTGGATCGGCCATTTAAACTATTAAATTCGAGATACAGACACGAAACACGGGAGGTTTTGTACTTCGCGAAACACTATACTCTCTCTCTCTATATATATATATATATATATATATATATATATATAGAGATATACATAGAGAGAGAGAGAGTAAAGATACCGTAAGCTTAAGCTCACGGAGGTCTTCCGTGAGCTTAATTCAAAAAATATATCAAAATCATCTCCAAATTTGAATTTATCATCCTCATTAAATTTTTATATGAAAATCTTATGGATGCAAAAATTTGGAGTGTTTTGAGTTTTTTAAGTCATCGATTTTATTTTTTTAAATGATGTTCAAGTATTGAATATATTATTATTTTCTTTAGAGCTGATTTTAAAAAATTAAAAACCGAGATTTAAAAAGCTCAAAACACTCCAAATTTTTGCATCACATAAGATTTTCATATAAAGAATTGAATGAACATGATAAATTAAAATTTGAAGATAATTTGATATACTTTTTAAATTAAGTTCACGATATCTTTACTCTCTCTATATATATATATTAGTGACTTATTAATGAATTTGGGGACTTGACCACTATCTTCTTCTAAAAAAATAAAGATTCAGACTTGTGTCCTGAAAATGCTAAGGCATCTACAAAAAATATTTTTATAAGTCTAAATTTGGGTCTAGTAATCAACGTTATTTTTCAGTTCTTACTCTCAAATCTAAGATTTTGCATATGAATTTTGATTTGGTCAAGTCCTACACAAGTTTAAGTATTTTTCAACTACCTAAACAAATAATTTATTATCTAATTTATTAATTCATATACAAATAAATTACAAACTCAAATCAAAGCAAAATTATTGTTGAAATAACAATCCTTATTCAAATTAAACCTATATAAGCATCAACTACACGCCACAAACTCTAGAAGATAGTGAGTTTAGTCCTCCATGAGACAATATATAATAGGAAGCTATGTTGCACGGATGTAGGTGCGGGTATCGTATTCGATACAGTGTGGGTGCGGTGATATGGTGATTTCAAAAATTCAGAATACGAATATGGCGATATATATATATATATTTTTAAAAATAAAAGTAAAATAAAATATTATATGAATCAAGAAAATATAATGCATTAGTCTTTAGTTGTGTGTTTACTGGATACATAGTAATGAATTTGAAATTTTATTCATTATCATTAATAATTTAGATTTTGTATGTATATGTTTGAAAGTCAGAATAATCACAGAGGATGGAATGGTGTAGTGGTCCGAATGATGAAAGCACTCAATTTTCATCGATTTTTGCTGAGTTATCTTCAGATCAATTATGCATAGGTGTGGATCCACTGTGGCACAGATGTGCGATGGCTTATCTTGGTATCAGACCGTATCAGAAACACACCCGATGTGTATTAGGGCGTATCTTGTTTGAATTCGATGGTCAAATTGATTAAAATAATCGGATACGATAAGTGGTGCATCTGATACATACCCGTACTGTATCCGATGCGCACTCATATCGAGCACATATTCGATACATATTCGTTGAGTTAGTAGAGTATCCGAGTAACATAGATAAAAGTAAAGCAAATAACAGTATCTAGAGAGAGACAAAATAAGAGAAGAGAGTTTGAGAAAACAAAGTTAAAATTTGTTTAAATTCTGAAATGCCTCCCTTTTAAAATGTTCTCTTTCTTAAATAAGTTTTTATGTTGTATTCTTCAAATAAATGTGTTCTTTTTTTTATCAAAATGAGCTTAAAAAATGCTGAAATTTTTTAAGAGAAACTTCTAAAAAGTAAAATAATCATCAAAGGTCGTACTAAAAACTATTCTGGAGGGACCGCACGTGATTCACACAGTCTAGACTATTTGTTTCCGAAAGGCATGCCTTGTATGAAAGGTGTTGAACTTTATATTTTTAACGTTTCTTATTTGTTCTTACTCCAAACTATGTCCAATTTGTTATGTTTCTTCATTTTTGCATTAAACAACAAATTTTTATACAGTAACTTGATATTGAATTCAAATTAATTAAGTATTTTATGTTTAATCATACAACAATCCTACATAAAGGTATACAAAATCGACACTTATAATTAGGATCACCTACGCCTGTCCAAATTAAGCACCACATCACAAAAGCAACAAAAATGAATAGTGTCTTAACAATTAATCAGCACTCTGAAATTTGTTTTAGTTTAATACTTGATAAAATCATTAGACACGCCGTGGTCGGAAACGGTACGGAACGGTACGAACACGGCTGGAAACGGAACGGGTTAAGGCACGGCACGGGAACGGAAACGGTACTGTTTCGTGCTCGTGTCTTAACCGTGTCGTGCTCGGCTTTTAGAAAATTTGGAACGGCACGACACGGCATGGTTAAGGCGTTAGACACTGCACGGAACGGCACAAGTACGACTCCACTCAGTTTCCCAATCCGATTAATTTTTAGTAGAGGTATATAATTTAAAAATTTTATTTTCTTTGTAGAAAATTGGTAAAAAATAGTTAGAAAATCCTAAAAATATTTTTTTTTCTGTTCATTAGTTATATCCGAATGCATATAGTAACACAATTTTCAGTAGGACCTGAAATTATTCCAGTGAGCAACGAAGATCCCAGTTCGACTGAACCTAGCAACACCACCAACAGTAAGAGGGAGCAAGAACTAACTAGGGAATGCTGGCAAATATTTGAGCCAATTAAAGAGGGCAGGAAAACAATCAGAGATAAGTGTTTAATTTGTGGGAAAATATATATACTTATAAATCATCATCCGGTATTGGCACACTTTTAAAACATAAGAAAAACCATGACAAAAGAGGTGACACTATACCAGAGGGATCTAGAGGTGCCAGTTTAGTCCAAACACAATTTGGTACTGGAGGTGGGTACTTTAAGTATGACCCTGTAAAGGTCCGAAAAAAGGAGAAGGGATAATTTATAAAACATCATATGTTGAGAATTTTCAGATTTTTGTTGACAAATTTCATATTTTTAATGTTCTGAATTTTTAAAATAATTTAAATTTTAACGAACTTTGATTTTTTATATAAATTTAATTTTTTGAATTTTCTGAATGTTTTAATGTCGGACACGGTAAGACACGTTTAGCACGATTAAGACACATATATACGATACGGTTGGTCACGGTTCCGATTAGACACAGCACGAATGAAGCACGGTACGATTAAGGCACGACACGCCAGACACGGCGTGCCTTATCCGTGCCGTGCCTCCTTCTATCATTTTTTGGCACGGCACGACACAACACGAAAAAAAATAAAATAATAAAAGACACTGCACGGTACGACACGAAAGCACGGCGTGCCCGAACACGACACGGTCCGACACGACACGAATTTAGAACACTATGCTCTTCTCACAATTGTAGACTTGTGCATTACTGGTTAATTTATCATTAAAGCGTAAGCAATGTTTACTATTAGTGACGTTGTTATTGTTAAATTTAAAAAAAGATTTTTCTAAAATTACAAAATTGCAAACAATGTATATTCCATCACTTAACATGTTCATTTTGAAAGCGAAGCCTTTGATATTGGTGGGAGATGAAAAACATTAAGGATTTGTTTGGCACATCATGGAAGAGCAAAAAATAGGAATAGAATTGTTATTCCGATGAAATAATTTGTCAAACGAATTTTAGACTAAGTAGAAGAGTGACATGAGTAAATAGTGCTAATCAGCGTATACCAACTTATAAGGTGGAGATACGGTTGATTAGCTATAGTTATTTCGGAATAATTTGCGATTATTATTTGATTATATTATATTATATTATATTATTATGATTATGATTAAGATTTAGTATTATTATATTATTATATTATATTTATTATTATATTAATATTATGATTATTATTTATTATTACTATTATCATTATATTATTATTATAAAATTATTATTATCATTATTGTTATTATATTATTGTTATTATTAGTATTATTATATTATTTATTATTATTATAAATATAATTTTTATATTATTCATTATTATATTATGAATATAAATATAATTCTTTTATTATTATATTATTATGATCAAGATTATTTATTATTATATTATTATATTATGATGATTATGATTATGATTATTATTACTTATTATTATTTTATTATGTTATATTATATTATTATATGTTGATTATAGTTATGATTAATTTATTATTATATTATTATAACTATAATTATTTATAATTATTTTTATGATTATAATTATATTTTTATTATTATATTATTATGATTATGATTATGGTTATATTATTATGATGACTATAATTATTATTATCATGATTATGATTATGATTATTATATTATGATTATATTATTAAAATTATGATTACTTATTATTATAATATTATTATTTATTATGATTATTTTTTATTACTTTATTATTATTTTATTATGTTGTATTATATTATTATATGTTGATTATAGTTATGATTAATTTATTATTATATTATTATAATTATAATTAAAATTATAATTATTTATTTTTATGATTATGATTATATTTTTATTATTATATTATTATGATTATGACTATAATTATTATTATCATGATTATGATTATGATTATTATATTATTAAAATTATGATTACTTATTATTATTATATTATTATAATTATTATTGTAATTATAATTTTTATTATTATATTACTATATTATGATTATGTTTATATTTTTATTATGTTACTATTATAATATTATTATTTAATATGATTATTTTTTATTACTTTATTATTATTATTATTATTATTATCTTACTATTATGATTATTATTTTACTATTATTATTATTATCGTCATTATTATTATCATAATTATTCATATTTTAACTATTCTCGAGTAACAACCGCCAAACGATATTTTCGCCCTTCCGAATAGTCAAGAATACCACTCTTCTACCACTCTTCTCGAAAAAATACGATTCTATCACTCTTCCAAAATTACCACTCTTCTAATTATAATTATTTATTATCATCATTATTATATTATGATTATGATTATAGTTATATTATTATGATAATAATTATTTATTATTATTATTATATTATAATTATAATTATTTATTATTATTATATTATTATGATTATGATTATAGTTATAATTTATTATTATTATATTATATTTATGTTTATATTTTTATTATATTATTATGATTAAAACTATGAATATTATTATTTATTATTTATATTATTTATTATTATTTTATTATCATTATTATTATCATTATTCTTACTTTACTATTACTTTACGATCATCATCATCATCATCATCATCATTATTAGTATCATAATTATCCATATTTTAACTATTCTTATTAATAATTACCAAATAATATTTTCGCTCTTCCGAATAGTCAATAATACCACTATTCTAAAAATATACTATTCTATCACTCTTTCAAAATTATCATTATTCCAAAACTATTCCTTAATTTGCCAAATAAACCCTAAATTTATTCACGTCACAGGGAGAAATCGAAGGGACTTCAAGAAGGTCGCAACCAATCACTACAACCATTGTTTTAAAATACGGCCGCATATGCGTTCCGCTTATGCTTATGCGGTGTGATGCCGCATGCATAAGAGTATGCATCCGCATATTCAATAATGTTTATTATTTTTTAAATATTTATCATATGAAGTCTATAAAATTAATTATATTATATTTTTCATGTAAAATATTCAAAATTATATTAACATCTTATTATATTTTCTTATTTACATTAAAATTCTTCAAAAATAAATGATCGATTCAAATATTATAAAAAAAATTTAGAATACATATCCGCATATGTAATCCGCATGTTGAATCGCATATACATCCGCATATCGCATATGCGCTATGCTATGAACCGCACATATATTGAAATTCATATTTTAAAACGTTGACTACAAGAGGTACAACGTTTTCAAAGCACTAAACGCCAAAAAAAAAAGATAATTTAGACACCACTTGACTGTTGACACGTGTCAACACGTGTGCTTTTATGTTTCTAACAAATTTCAAACGCTCTAGGATTATATTTCTGTATTTTTCTAAGCCTCATTCTGTTAATATTATGGACAAAAAAAATTTAGTTAAATTTCTACATTGCACATTAGGTATATATCTTTATTAAACATCCATTTTTATATTTACAAAGATCAATCTATACTAATGAAATAAAATAAGCAACATCTTGACGAGGCTCCATACCGAAATGGGGGAAGAGAAAAAGAAAGAAATCATAATTACAAACTGAGTCGATATGTGGGATAATACATCGGGACATGAATCAAAACATGACTCTTGGAGTTGCAACCAATCAATCCATCAGTCTCATGCTCTCATTGATGCCATGAAGGGTTGTTTAGTTTGGTAGTGTCAAATCTGATATGTTTCTCTCTGCATTCATTGCTACAGAAGGCGCGCTCTCCCCTGCAGCTTATTGAAGTCAGCAAATATCAATAGGAGATAAATATTCTTTTTTTTTTCCCCAATTTTGGACTTAGTTGAAAGAAACACACATAACATAAAGAAGTGATCTACCTTCAGTTTCATCATCCATTTATCTATCTATTATTTTCTTTTTTTCTGTTTGGTTGAATTTAATCTCTATTTGTTTTTGCATTTTCTAGAAGCCTTCATCATCGTTTTCCTTCCATTAATTTTACATTGTTTTCATCTTTGAAATGGAACAAAGAAAAAAAGGTTGAAGAAGAAAAAGACCAGGAAGTTGATTGGAACTAGCTTAATTAAAATGCGCCATTCCATGATTTTTGTTCACCGAGCATGATGATTAATAAATTTCAATAATTATATTTTTCGGTCAGGACTACATACATTATTCATTATTACTACTGTATTAACATCTTATTATAATTAGTTTAAAGGTACACTGTTCTCTGCAAAAACATGAAATTGCATATATGGAGTTGTCAAAACAACAAAACAAAATCTGCTATTATTCTTAATTGTCCAATAATAGAATCTTACTTTTAAATCTATAAAAATGTAAAAAAATAAAAATAGAAATAAATATATATATATAGAGAGAGAGAGAGTAAAGATACCGTGAGCTTAACTCAAAAAGTATATCAAATCATTTCCAAAGTTTAATTTATCATCCTCATTAAATTTTTATATGAAAATCTTGTAGGTTGTAAAAATTTAGAGTGTTTTGAGATTTTTAAGTCACTATTTTTAATTTTCACGGTATCTTTACTATATATATATATATAGAGAGAGAGAGTGTGTGTGTGTGTGTTTGCTACGGTGATTCCAAAAGCACTTTGGCCAAGTGCTTATTCTCGAATTTTAAAATTCCACGTCCGAAATTTTAATTTAAATAGCTCAAAAAATTATTCATATCATAATCTTATAAATTATCAATTTTCATCACGTTCGGAGTTAGTTTACTATACTTAATGATTTTTGAAATATAGTAAAATTTGACCTACAAAAATTGGCATTTTTAATTATTTTTAGAGCCATCTTTCAAAAATTATTTAGCATAGTAAACTAACTCCAAATTTGATGAAAATTGATAATCTATAAAATTATGATATGAAGAATCTTTTGAGATATTTAATTGAAATTTGAAGCATAGAATTTTGAAATTTGAGCCGTAAGTATTTCGACTCGAAATGCTTATGGAATCACCGTAGCCAGTCTATATATATATATATATAGAGTGATGCTATGGTGCTTCGCGAAACAAAAAAAAAATTGTGCTTCGCGTCCATATCTCGAATTTAAAAGTTCAAACGGCCGATCCAAACCGTTGAATATCATCTTCATATTGAAATATCCTTGGAGATCAAATTTTATATTTGTTTGAAATTTTTTGCTATTTTTTAAATGGGTACAAAGTTTGTTGATCTAAAGATTTCTGCACCATCCAAAACTAGCGACTTTGTACCCATCTAAAAAATATGAAAAAAATTCAAAAAAAATATAAAATTTGATCTCCAAGGATATTTCCATATGAAGATGATGTTCAACGGTTTGGATCGGCCGTTTGAACTTTTAAATTCGAGATACGGACGCGAAGCACAAATTTTTTTTTGCTTCGCGAAGCACCATAGCATCACTCTATATATATATAGTAAATATACCGTGAGCTGCCTTCCGTGAGCTTAACTCAAAAAATATATCAAATCATCTCTAAATTTTAATTTATCATTCTCATTAAATTCTTTATATGAAAATCTCATGGGATGCAAAAATTTGGAGCGTTTTGAGCTTTTTAAGTCGTGGTTTTTAATTTTTGAAAATCAGCTCTAAAAATAATAATAAAATATTTAATATTTGAACATCATTTTAGAAAATTAAAAACGGTGGGTTAAAAAGCTCAAAACACTCCAAATTTTTGCATCCCACAAAATTTTCATATAAATAATTTAATGAGCATGATAAATTAAAATTTGGAGATGATTTAATTTATTTTTTGAGTTAAACTCACGAAAGACCTCCGTGAGCTTAAGCTCATGATATCTTTACTCTCTCTCTCTCTCTCTCTATATATATATATATATATATATATATATATATATATATATATACTTGTAGATGGATAATCTATCAAATTTCATGTAATTTTATTAATATTTCATAGTCAATCAAATACCGTTAAATTTAAATTGTTGCAAACACTAATGAAAAACCGTTAAATTTGATAATTTTTGATGAACTAACAAACATTAATGAAATTATGTGAAATTTAACAAACTATCAATTTACAAGTATAAAATATATCCATAAACTTTTTTATTTTAAAGATTTTTAATATTTTTTTAGATTTAAAAAGTAAAATTTTATTATTGGACAAAAATAATAGCAAGATTTGGTTCCCAAAACAACATCAGCACTGAAGGCTATTATCATTAATTTTTCTGAGTTATGACACTAGATTAAGTTAGAAGGGCGTATAAGAAATTTAAACACTCGAGTACACTGCATATGGCAGTAGTTAGGCTATGTATTCTATAGCCGTAGGAAAAAATAATTAAAAAGATTGTAAGAAATACTGTAGATATTATTGCAAATTGGAAAATAACTTCAAGAAAATAATGACAGACTTCAGTTTTTCTCATAAAACGCTGAAGAAAAAGGAAAAATGTATATATATACCTCTATTAGATGTTATGGCGTGTATGTAAATTACTTTCTCCAATTAAGTACAAAATGTTTTTTATTACTAGTATTTTGTCCTCTATTAGATGTTATGACGTCTTTTAAAAATATAAAAATTCATATCTTCATGTGAAAAAGAAAGAAAATAAAAATAAAGATAATTTAATATTTAATGTAAATTTCAATCATGAATATATAATTAACGTAAAATAAATATAGAATAGATAGAAAAATTGACATTCAAAATTTAAGAAAAGTTAAAATTAATAATTAATAATAATCTAGGAGAAAAAAATAAAGTAGAATAATTGTACTCATAATTGTAGCATGTCATGTAATATAATTAAATTTACGAGAAAATTATAATTTAATACAAATTATGACAGAGATACTAACATTATTTGACAAATAACTCAATCTGATTATTGATATTATCTCCAGACATTCAATAAAAAATGTAAATTATTGTAGAATTAAAGTATTTATTTGCTTAATAAGTAGTGCTTAAAAAGAAGTAGAGATATAAAAATATATCTCATGAGTAAAAAATATATCTCATGAGTAAAGAATATTTTTCAATCATATAGATAAAGCTTTTTATTTTGGTGGTAGATCGATCATTAGATAATATCGCATGCAGTTCACTGAACTTAAGGATTATAAATATAGCTGTCTATAATAAAACAGTAGTTAAGAATTATTTAGTAATTAAACTGAGACCTGTAGATATAGATATCACGCTCCGAGCCGAGCGAACGCCTGCAAACCCCGCAATAATGCAAAAAATCAAGGGGCTTAGGGATTTCTTCTTCCTTGGAATAGGAATAGAAATAGGTGTTGATTTCCTCAAGTGACACATTCTTTCCGGTCTTAGAGTTAGAGGCCCCTTCATCTGCTTTAAGCTTACTATTTTCATGGATGATTTCACAACTCATATCTCTTCTGCTTGTTGTTCGGGCAATATTAGCAGCCGGTCTCGGCCTCTTGCGAAAAAGATTTTCCGACATATGTAGCTTTTCTCTTAATTTTTTTTTGGAGGGAAACCGAACAAGGAGAAGAACCCTAGTTATTCGTCTCTGTGGAGAGAGGCTTGTTTAATTAATAACTGAAGGTAGCGTGTCACTGTGCTGGTATAGAATTATCTCTGTCATGATCGAGGAACAGTGCAAAAACTAATGATAGGTTCTGTGTTTTTTTAATGAGGAGGATTTCAAGATCATTAATTTTATGGGACGAGAATGATTAGAAAAGAACGGGGATTATTAACTAAATCAACTTTTGTAAGCCGTGCAAAATATGGGTGGGATCACTTTGACAATGGGTTATTTTGATAACCTTAATAATGAATTTTAAATAAATATTATTTTTTTCTAAAAAATATAAATTTAATACTATCTCTTTTATTTATAGGTTGATGATGATTTAAATTTTATGTAATTTCATTATCGTTTGATACTCCATCAAGGACCATCATTTTTTTTTATAATTTACAACGGTTATAATTTGACGGTTTTTGATGTTCTATCAAACGAAAATAAAATTACATGAAATTTGAATCACCATCAATATATAAGTAGAAGAACATATTCATAAAGTTTTTTTTATTTTTAAAATTTTTTCATATTTATTTAAAAATTCATTGTCAAAATTATCAAGATAACCATAGTCAAGTAATCCCTTCACGCAAAATATTATCTTTACTAAATCATCAAATGATTTTTAAATTGCAAGTTAAAATATAATCAGTTTATAAATTAAAATTTATATCTATAAACATTTTATCCATTTTTAAGTTTTTTTCAAATTTATTTAAAATTTTATTATTAACATTATCAAAATCCCTCCACTTGGTATACTGCATTTTGATTTATCGGTAGTCAGTAATGATTCAGGGGTTGTTTTTAGCATTTTGATACTCCACTTGGTATATCCATGATCTTTGAGCTTCTTACTTTGGTCATGAGTTTATAATTCAGCAAATTGTAATATTTTTTTTTTCCTTCACCATATCTTATGCTAATATGCCATCAACTTTCTCCGTATGCTTACAAAAATGTGACATTTGCAAATACATACATGACACAAAATGAGAAATGCTGAGCATATGCACAAAAAATGAGAAATGCCGGGGAGGGGGCAGCAGCCTCCTCCTGGATTTTGAAAAATAGTGCTTTTAGATAATAGTTTTGATAATTTACCTCCTTGAAAAAAAATTTACCCCTTAAATTGTCTGATTATTTTTATTGAGAAAAAAATATTTAATATCATGAATAATGAAATAATTATACAATGATGTCAAAATATAAAATTTCGTAGAGGAAAAAACTTTCTTCATCAACTTGATTATCTATTACTTTGAGTTTTATTTTGTTGTGTATTTTTAATATGTAAAATATTATTATTTTAATAATTTTTATTAGGTAAGAATATATATTAAATTATTAATTTTTATTTAGTACTCGATTTGTTAATGAGTTTAAACTCAATAAAATATTACAATCCGATAATTGCCCCCCTGACCAAAATTCTGCATCCGCCACTGCAAAAAACACAGGATAACCCGAATAGTCCAAGCATATCTCTAGTATAAAGCTATACTAGGATATATATAAATCAAGAAGTTATGAAAATTTTAGTGGACAAATACAGTGAGAAACTTTTAAATATATTTCGTTCAGTAAAAAAAAGGGAAAATGATTCCTTGCAAAATATACATCGCTGTAGTCCTCAACTTCCTTCAAAATATTTTGAAAAGGGGAAATATTATGTTTATTTTCTTATTGGGGCTTAAATAAACAAATATGAAAAAATAGATATATTCTGAATCATCTCAATTTTAAATAAAGATTTATACAAATTTATCTTCATTTCAATAGCTATCAAGAAGGGGTCTTAACTAAGAAAATGTATTTCAATGATTTCTTAAAGTTTAATGCTTATAGAATGATGCAATTTTTATGTATGCATATAATATGATATATACAAAAATATTTCATCGATTAGCTTTATTATTTAAGAACTTAAAAAATAGTTATTATAGATTTAATTTATTTGCTCCCATGTAGCAGCGATGATTGGACATGGATCATCCTCCTCTGTTTCACCACTAATACAAAAAAAGGGATAATTTTAGAAGTATGTTTGCTAAAAAGATGGAAAAGCATGATGGATGGTTTACTATTCACTTCCAATATCTGAGATATTCTTTTAATTGGAGCGGACACAACACTAATTATTTTTTTCTATTTTATATGAAAACAGATAAGCAAAAGCAAATGAGTAAACACTGATAGGTCACTACATGTCTACTGATTAGAAGTAATAGATTTCGTAATCTGATTTAACGTGCTAACAAACCAAGGAAAAGTACACACCAAATTGTCAAATCATTAATCATTGTCGAAGTTATAACGCAACAGAATAGCTCTCCTGGTTTTGTGAACTACCAATTTATTTTTACTTCATAACTCACAAGTTGTGCAAATATTGGGTACAATAATGCCAATTTTATTGTTGTCAAAAGTCAATTTTTTTATGTCGTCAATTATATGACTTGGGACCAAAACAAGATGACAGTGAATGGACCAAATAGTGGTATACGAAAATTCAAGTTTTTTTTCAAAGAAAAATAAAAATATTTTCCATGAAAAATTGAAAATCTTTTACTACTAATTTGCTTTGGGTAGATTATGAAAGGATTCATTACGGTATAGAATAAAGAAAACAAAACAAATCTGGTAAATCATAACAGAAATCAAATCTCACAAATTAATCTTAACTAGAAACTAAATATGACGTAGTGCAATTTCTTCAGCATATGTTGATAGCTACATTGTTCTTAAAATTTTCAAGAAGCGTTACAAGTAACAAAACAGTTTCCATAAAAGATATCTTGTATTTCAATTTTATTTGTAATTTGTGCTTGCTGGTGTCTAATAATATGGCAATTAGGAACAATAATTCAAACTTCATTGCATGCTAGATTTTGACTATAAAAAAGTTATCTAAAAAGAGAGTATATTGACAAATTATATACCAATTCATAGCGAAATCAATTCATGGAATGGTCTCTAAGCTTCAGTCTCACAAGTCATAGTCCAATTGAAGTATACATCGACAAATAAGACGCTAGTAGCAAAATTCGTTGGAACTACATCACTTTTGATGGCTGCAAAAAGTCTCTTCATTTTTATTTTATTGAAACATAGTGCTTTTTGTTTAATTACCAACTTCATTGTGTATTATTTCTTCGCTAGGGTTGAAATGATCTGACGGATCTGTATTTGATTATAATTATCGGATACGAATTTATATACAAATATGTATAAAATATTAAATGAATATGGGTGAAAAACTAATAATTAATATATATAGATACAAAAGAAGAATATAGTGCGGATATTAAGATAAAATTGTCACAGATTTCATAAAATGTACCAAGAAATCACGAATCCCAATTAGAAGTGATCTAAAATTACTTCCTCGATTGTCTTTCTAATGCATTTGTACCTTCACACAACAACGGATTCTACTGATTGTTTACAGCTCCAACAAACATGATCAACGTTTAATTTTTATTTAATTATTTCAGATCCTTGAAAGTGTAGAAGGACAATACAAGCAAAAAATTTAAAATAGCAAAGCATCTTCATATTCTTGAACAATATTAATTTTCCTATAATTTGGGTTTGTTTTTGTCGTTAACTAAATTTTTGTCACTTAACTGAAAAACGACATACTCTACACATTGAAAACACTCTGAGCAACACCAGAATGTCAGTGATTTGATACAATTTTTGTTGTCGGACTTGTCTACAAGAAATCCAGATATATATATTTGTATTACTATATATGCATAGAATACAGGCCGTTGACAATCTTTTAACCAAATTGGCCCTTTGTCTGGATGTGAATTTCCTTTGATTAAAGAGAGTACAAAAATGGTAAAGCATGATGATGGGGTGCTTGTGGCTTATAGAGGAAAGCCGATATGTAATGCATTAGTGTAGAATACTATTGTTAATGCATCAAGAATGTGATGAGAGAAAAGCAATGTAGAAATTCAAAATTTTAAAAATAACCAGAAGGGAGTGATTACAAATCTTATTGTTCAGATAATGCATCTATCATATGCATAAAGCTCGCAACTACGCATTTACTTGCGCCTTTTCAATGGTTTAAGCTTAATTTTGTCCCTCCATGGCTCCACACAAATTACTCAACTGACATTTAATAAACGCGTCTATCTGCTCATGGACTCTTCCTATATAACCACCACCACATTGGCCATTCTTTCTCAATATATTTTCAGTAAAAAAAACAAGTAATTTACGAGTAAATACCAGCAATATTCCCGAGCGCAAAGGAGCAAACTCACAGGTTTTGTGTACTCTGTGAAGCAAGAGCGGTGTCTCTAAAGGTTTCATTCCTGTTTCTTTTAGATTTCCCTTCTCACAAGTTGCTACCATTGATATGGCGTCAGATAGCACATCTCACATTTTTCTGTAGAATGAAGCTTCTTGGCTGTAGCAAATATCTGCTGTCATATTGAAATAAGTAGTTGCATTTCACTTTTTATCAATATTTCATGGCATGGCAATTAATAGTGTAAAATATTGGAAATGAACAGCTGATCAAGATATGCCTGGTAAATAAAATCAAAAAATTTGTATTCATACCAAATGATATATAGCTTCTGTAACATAAGCAATTAAGATTTTCCGACTAAAAATTTAGTATGGTCATACCAAGCATAGATTTTTTGTGTTACACAAAAATTTTCAAGATTCTATCAAATCAAGTTCTTCTTAAAACCACATGGACATTGACATTTAAAGTAAGAACATAACAGAATTTAGTGCCCCTGAACTTCTTTGAAAAAACTGGATACTAGAAATTTCAGCATGCATTCAAATTAATAATTGTGATTTCCTAAATATACAAGATAAAATGTTCCATATACGTCTCTCCCCAACTATTTCCAAATGCAGGAGCTGAGGTGTATAAACTTGACTAGTTCACACAATAGTATCATACTTACATTAGTATAAGATCCATATCACTGAAAATTGAATTTTTTTTTTTGCAGAAACAACTAAAAATGAAGACAACAAGAAATGGAAGGGATAACCAGCTTACACTACCTGTGCACGCTAGCGACCAACCAAAAACTGGCCCTTCCGCATCAAGGCATCTCATCAGGCAAGCCAAACTGACTGAAATGACTGTAAGCCAGTTGGGTGGCGGGCTCTCAAACTCAAGACCAGTGACAATAGGAAATCCAAATATGAAAGAGAACAACGCAGGACCACCCTTGTCCTCCTTGCTTAAAAGAAATTTTACTGAGGAGGAATTGCAAGAGAAAATAAACAAATATACTGCAAAGCTGAAAGCATATGCAGATAATAAGACAGACAGAGCGACCAAGGGGAAACAAAAGGCCTGCTTTGATGATAGTCTAAAAGCATGCCAAAAGAAGGTTTCCGTCACCACCAAAAGATTTTAGAACAAATGCTGATGATAATGGAATGGTGTAATGCTAAAGGCTTTGTCTATGGAATGGTAACCAAAACTAGTAAGCCAATGACTGGGGCATCTGATAGTCTCCGTGCATGGTGGAAGGATGATGTCGTATTTGATAAAGCTGCTCCAATCCAAATTGAGCAGTACTTCAATGAGAATTCACTTTCCTCAATTGCGGCACAAGACAGCGAGGCCAAATCAACAACTGAACTGCTCATGGCACTTTCAGACCCAACACTCGGGTCAATTCTGTCCCTGATAATGCAACACTGTGATCCTCCCCAACGGAAGTTTCCATTTGAAAAGGGTCTGCCACCACCATGGTGGCCCACTGCACGGGAGGGCTGGTGGAACCAAACCAGCATCTCAACAAATGAAGGAGCACCACCCTTTAGAAAGCCACATGACCTCAGGAAGAGGTGGAAAGTAGCAGTAATAGTTGGAATACTAAAATTGATGTCCCCAAACTTTTCAAGGCCATATAGTATCGTGGAGCAGTCACGGTACATGCAGTCACGCATGAATGCTAAAGAAAGAAAGTTTTGGAATTTGGCTTTGGTAGCAGAGGCAAAGCAATATTGCCAAGAGCACCCTAATATGTCTGCAGATGAGGCAGTTGAATTTTTGCATGCTTGTGGCAGCAGTAGTTCCCACACAGCTCCTAAAGTTGACAGACAAAGCATTTCTTTTCCTAGAAATGAGGCTCCCAGCTTCAGTAGTCCCTTTGGAGTTGTGCATCAGCCTCTAATTGCACCACCCAGCACCATTCCTTCAGCTTGGCCAATCACAGTGCCACCGAGGGTCCAATCGCGACGAGGTACTCAAGAAAGTAGAACTGCCCATGAACCACACTTGGCCATGAGTGGAGGCTTTGATCCCCAATTTTCACCATGGGCCTTCTCTTACAACAACCCTATACTTTCTGCTAATGTACCAATGGATGTTCAACAAAATCACACAATCCGGGGTTTAGTAGCATCTAACAATGCAATGCAAGAACACCATACCCGAGCAATACCGCATCCAGCATTTGTTGAGCTTGAACATCCAGGTGGTGCACCTAGCATGGGTGGAGCTCAAGATGTACAAAACAATGTGCATGGATTTGAGGCAAATATGGGATTTTATATTGAACCAACCTTTGGTAATTGGAACAGTGAAAGTTACCGTTAGTCGGTTATGGTGTTATTGCCCCCATGTTGGCACAGTTCATTGTATCTGCTTTCCTATCTTTACTTTCCTTATTGTTGTTGCGGTGGCCAAATTAAGTAACTGGATACTCAATTATTTCCTATCTTTATTTTCCTAAATTGTTGTGGTGATTGGAAGAACTCAGCATATAAATTCAATATCACAGTTTAAATTCTCGCTAACAGCTTTAGAAAGCAAGATTTTGAACAGATCTTGCGATTGTCAGCAAGGAAATAATTAAAGAAAAAAGCACGATTAAATCAGGGCATTGGAAACATCCAAATAGACAGAACACAAAGGGATAGCTAGCAAACATATTAAAATTCGAGTGTTATTTTAGCGGCTTCAAAGCAATCTCAGGTAACGCGATCAATAAAGAGAGATTGATTGTAATGTACCATAGCGTAGATCGGCGCTTAGCAACACAAGTCCGCAAATTCTGCGTGTAGTAGGAGTAAGAGAGGAGGAACAGGTGGGAAGAGGCTTTGAAGAGAGCGCCGGAGAGGAGGCGAAAATAAATTGATCTAATATCTTAGCTGATTGTGTTTATGTGGTGTATTTGAAACATGGCGGAACTAAAATTTAAACTTGAGAGGTGTCGATATTATATTAGACGATAGATATAAATATTGGAGGGTGCTGATTACTGAATGGATAAAAAATCTGATTTTTAATTTTTCATATAAATTTCAATTTTCATGGATGGGGGGGCATGCCCCTGCTTGTCCTCCCTTAGTTTTCACCCCTGATTTGAAAAATGTATTTATATATAATTAAAAATTTATAGAAAATTTTAAATGATTCGATGAATGAGGTTTTTTAAAAATGATGGAATCTGTTATCATATTGTTAAGTAACAAAAATCTGCAATGCAAAAAATAATATTAAGTAAAAGGTCGAAATGCTTTACAGATTTCAATTGTTTAAACAACATCATCTAATTCCTTGATATATTTTCTATATATAGCAAATGAATAAATTATTGGTATTGGCAAATAAAAAAGTTAAGACTTTGAATTATGATTGCTGATACTGCTTATTTTTATAATTTTTCTTTCTACACGGCATAATTTTTTTTTACTTGGAATATTAAAAAATCAAAGAAGCAAATAATACCGTCATATAATCAACAACCCTACAAAGTGCAACATACATATAAAATCTATCACGGTGGTTTATGTCAAAAGTCCAGAAGGTCTCGTTGCAATTGAAAATAAAAATAAAAAACTCTCCATTTTTCCGTTGCTTGAATTAAATACGCCTATGCGGCATGATCATCATGTATATGCAGATTTTTATGCAAATTTATATATACAGTTAAATTTTATGAAATTTAGAATTTTCGTATGTATTTTAAATATTAATATATATAACTTATTTCTTACTTTGAACAAATATGAAATATGGTAGGGTGACCTTGCTTTTGGGCAGCATCCAAGAGGTATGGGGTTTGAATCTCACCCTCACAATATATTTTTTAAGGATTTTGAAGTATTCTAACTGACTGGATCTTCTATGGCGAATAAATTTGTGTAAATAGTTGTGTGGCGGTTCAAAAGGATTAGATATGAGATTTTCTATAACTAAAAATCTGCATATATCATATTCGGTTCGCATATTAATTTGATCGCGCTCATTAATCCGCACATGCATATGCACCGCACAGAACCCATTTTAATACAATGGTCATAGCATCTATACAGTCAAATAAAGATTTAATATTTTTTATGGATCCAATGAGTCATTGGCATAATGACAACCGATTACCATAGTAAAGTACGACGGCAAATATGTTTCTGTTTGCTCTTCGCTATGAAATTAGTAAATATTTCGTAAACAGAAATATTTAAGTTCATTTTTTTTAGAAAATTTTAAATTGTCGAATATATATATATAGAGGGTGAGGTTATAGTGCTTCGTGAAGTACAATTTTTTTTATATTTTGTGTTCATATCTAAAATTTGAAAGTTCAAATGATTGATTTAAACCGTTGAATATGATCTTTATATTGAAATATTTTTGGAAATCAAATTATATATTTTTTAATTTTTTTTGCTATTTTTTATATAGGTGAAAAATCATCCATATTGGATGATACAAAAATCGTTAGATCAATAAATTTTGTATCCATCTAAAAAATAACTATTTTTTTAAAAAATATAAAATTTAATTTCCAAATATATTTCAATATGAAAATCATGTTCAGCTGTTTAAATCGGTTATTTAGTCTTTTTAAGTTCGAAATAGAGACGTCAAACATCATAACCTCATTCTTTCTTTCTCTCTATATATAAGATTTTGGTATATGATAAAATAGTGATTATTGGATGGTTTTGATGTTTATTGACTCAATGACATTGAGAAGGATGAGTTTTTTTGTTATAACAGCAAAAGGTACACAAAGATTTAATTCATAAGTGAAAAGATATAACAAAATTGGCCCTTGAGTATATTATATACAACTCTATTACTACATGTCATATTTCTAACGTAGAAATTGGAACAAAAGTTTATACAATTGATAGGTCCAAATAGTTTGAGCTGACAAGTTTGTGGCCTTTTACTCTTCTTCTGTTGATCTTGTGTAAAATTAATGAGGATATATCTAATATCGTGAAAAAAAAATTACTACCCAAAATACTGTATATGTATAATATTTGTTTTGACAGTATATTATGATATATGAAAATAGAGTATCTGTTTTGTGATTTTTACAGTATTTTATATGAAAATCTTTACTAATCGCAAATACCTTTCACTTGGCTCATATATGAAAATACATAAATAGATGAATGTATAAATAAATATTCATATATGAAGAAAACTAAGATTACTTAATTGAAGAAGAAAAATTGATGTATTGTTTTATCAAAATGACACCTAACAAATTCTAGAACTTAAGATGGTATTAAACTCCTAATGATAAACCATCACACATGGATCATAAATCATCATACATGGAGTCAGTGGCGGATCTAAATGTGTCCATGAGGGGCACGTGCCCCCCTGAATTTTGAAAAATAGTGATTTTCGGTAATATTTTGATAATTTGTCTTTCTTTGAAAATTTTTTTTGGCCCCCTTAAATTGTCTGATTATTTTTATTGAGAAAAAATATTAAATATCATGCATAATGAAATAATTATGCAAATATATCAAAATATAAAGTTATATAGACGAAAACTTTCTTCGTCAACAATTTATTACTTTGAGATTATTTTGTTGTTATTTGTAATATATAAAATGTTATTATTTTAATAATTTTTTATTAGATAAGAATATATAGAAGAGCTGAGAGAGAGTGATAGATCGAGCAGTTATGCTTAGACCTACCACAGAAATGATAGAGAGACGGAGAAGAGCTGAGAGAGAGTGATAGAGAGACCTACCACAGAAATGCTTGTTCGGATAATTTGTTGCAAGAAATTGATCGGAGCGTCAAAATATAATCAGAAATGATGACCGCAGAATGCGAGGGAGATTGGGAAAAGTGAAGCATTTTTAGAAAGGACCAGAAATGTCTAGAGCAAGTAAAAGCGAGTGGTGAATGGTGATGAAAAGCAGCTCAATTCAATGGATAAGATCTATCACTATTTTCAACTGTAGCAATTCTAGGTCATAAAAAGCAGTTGAAATTAACGGGCACGATTTATTTATTTTCCCATTTAAGATTTATATAGATATATTATATAAGGGTGGGATCACGCGGGTTATCTTGACAATTTTGATAATAGATTTTTAAAGAAATATTAAAAAAAATTGAAAATAGAAAAATCTTATTGATATGTTTTTCTATTTATATATTGATATGTATGTGAAATTTTATATAATTTCATTATTGTTTGATACTCCATCCAAAACCATCAATATTTTATACAATTTGTAACGGTTATTATTTTATGGCCTTTATAGACCCATCAAATGATAATGAAATTATATGAAATTTGAAATACCATCAATTTATAAGTAGAAGAATATATCTATAAGATTTTTTCTATTTTAATTTTTTTTCGTATTTATTTGAAAATTCATTATCAAAATTGTCAAGTGATCCTTTCCATTATATAATGGGGGAGGGATTCATTAAATGGGTTATTTTGACAATTTTAGTAATGAACTTTGAAATAAATACAAAAAATCTTAAAAATAATAGAAAGATTTATATATATTATTATACTTATAGGGTCCGTTTGGCAAATCAAGGAATAGCTTTGGAAGAGTGGTAATTTTGGAAGAGTGATAGAATAGTATTTTTTTTGGAAGAGTGGTAGAAGAGTGGTATTCTTGACTATTCGGAAGAGCGAAAATATCGTTTAGCGAAGTGGTTACTCGAATAGTTAAAATATGAATAATTATGATACTAATAATGATGATGATAATAATAATAGTAAAATAATAATCATAATAGTAAGATAATAATAATAATAAAGTAATAAAAAATAATCATAATAAATAATAATATTATAATAGTAATATAATAAAAATATAAACATAATCATAATATAGTAATATAATAATAAAAAATTATAATTACAATCATAATTATAATAATATAATAATAAATAATCATAATTTTAATAATATAATAATCATAATCATAATCATGATAATAATAATTATAGTCATAATCATAATAATATAACCATAATCATAATCATAATAAAATAATAATAAAAATATAATCATAATCATAAAAATAATTTTAACTAATTATAATAACAAAAATAATAATAAATTAATCATAACTATAATCAACATATAATAATATAATACAACATAATAAAATAATAATAAAGTAATAAAAAATAATCATAATAAATAATAATATTATAATAGTAATATAATAAAAATATAAACATAATCATAATATAGTAATATAATAAAAAAATTATAATTACAATCATAATTATAATAATATAATAATAATAAGTAATCATAATTTTAATAATATAATTATAATATAATAATCATATTCATAATAATTTAATAATAAAAAAATATAATCATAATCGTAAAAATAATTATAAATAATTATAATTATAATAATATAATAATAAATTAATCATCACTATAATAAACATATAATAATATAATACAACATAATAAAATAATAATAATAATCATAATCATAATCATCATAATATAATAATATAATAATAAATAATCTTGATCATAATAATATAATAATAAAATAATTATATTTATATTCATAATATAATAATATAATATTAAAATTATATTTATAATAATAATAATAAATAATATAATAATACTAATGGTAACGATAATATAATAACAATAATGATAATAATAATTTAATAATAATAATATAATGATAATAATAATAAATAATAATCATAATATTAATAAAATAATAAATTATATCATAAATATAATATAATAATATAATAATACTAAATCTTAATCATAATCGTAATATAATAATATAATATAATATAATCAAACAATAATCGCTATTCCGACGAGAGCTAATCCGGTATTCCACCTATAAGTTGGTATACCGGATTAGCACTATTCCGCACTCTTCTACTTAGTCTAAAATTCGTTTGGCAAATTAATTTATCGGAATAGCTATTCTATTCCAACTTTTTGCTATTCCATTGGGTGCCAAACGAACCCATAGATTATAGTATTTTAAATTTCATATAATTTCATGAACTATCAAAGATAATAAAATTTTATGAAATTTAAAACACTATCAAACTATAAATAAAATAATATATTTATAAATTTTTTCTATTTTTTTTTTAATATTTATTTAAAAATTAATTATCAATTTTGTCAAATAACTCTTTATCAAGGATCCCTCCATTTCTAAGTGATGTTAAAATAATCGCTGTTAGTCAATAAGGGAACGAGATCTTTTAACAAAATTTGAAAATTTTTTTGTGCATGAAGTCAAAATGGAATATGAATTGTTTCAAAATTATTTTACACAGGACATGATAACTTCAATTTCCAAGGACACGATTCCTGAAAAAAATGACTTTTTTAATAATATTTAAGAGAACTTTAATTCCGCAAGTTGTTGGTATTAGAAAACATAAGTTCACTGTTTTATTGGTATTTCAAAATTTGTAATATAAATATCAAATTCAAACCACTGATTTTATTCATTTTCATAAGAGATACATTGATATAACATTTCATAATCTTTTAAATTTATTTTAAACAAGATCAAGGCGTCAAAGAAATAAAATGAATGCGAGAAAATTAATCAATTATAAAATGACCAGACTCAAAATTATGTCTTCGAAGTAGGGGTGATAACGAGCCGCGCCGACCTAAATAAATCTAAATATCAGTTTGCTAAGCAAACGATTGTTAATTATTATTGCTCCGAACCAAAAGCTTTGGTTTGATACTTATTAAGTTAACAAACTAACCTAATTAGCTTTTAATAATATTGTATATTAAAACTCATATAAAAATTAATAAAATATATATTTAACAAAAGTTTGATATAATAATTTAATATATATCAATACTATATATACTATTTATCATAGTAAAACTAACATACTCTTAAAAACATAGAGTTCTTTCATACTCCTAACTCAAAAAAAAAAATATTAAATTATTTCTAAATTTTAATTTATCATACTAATTAAATTCTTCATATAAAAATCTTATAATTTTCTAAATTAAATTTTTAATTTTTAAAAATGATATACAAACATTGAATATTTATTGTTATTTTTAGAGCTAATTTTTCAAAAATAAAAATGAATTAAAAAACTCAAAACACCATAATTGTTTATATCCCATAATTTTTATATAAAAAATTTAATGAGCATGATTAATAAAATTTTAAAAATGATTTAATGTACTTTTTGAATTAAAGAGCACAAAAGAACCTCGTGCTTCTAAGAGTACGCTAATTTACTACTATTTACTATACTATAATTCAATACAACAACAACAACAAAACTTTTAATCCCAAATAATTGGGGTAGGCTAGAAATGAAACCCGATTAATAGTTTACCGAGCTTAATGAATCGAGTCAGCTCAAACTCAATTCATTAACTTAATAAACTTAACGAACTGACTCATTAACGGTTCAGTCTATTAATGAGTCAATCCTGAACGAATCACGAGTGTCGAGAACTTATGCAAGCACGAGATGTGATCTAATTTTCAAGGAAATTAGTGCTTGCGAGCTAATACCAAAAATAATTTGGTACATGCATAAACAAAACATGTATCAACGCGTCCTTTAATAATTTGCCAACAGAAAGACATTAGTCTCTTTCTAACAACTATAACAGCTTAAGACCGAAAAAAATGAAAAGGAAAAAACGGATCCATTATGCAAATAAGTCTTGCAAGTCGATTATGTCAGCAAGGACTCCAGCAGCAGTTGTGTCATTACCAGCTCCTGCACCTTGGATCACCAGAGGTGAGTTCTGGTAACACCTACTGTATATTTCCACCTACCAAAAAGCCACCACTTATCATGACAAAAAAGCACAGTTATTGGTGGTGTGCATATGCATGTGAAATGTTTTGTGTTTGGTGTCCAATGAAACTTGCCTTCGTTCTCAGGTGGTGAACATAAAGATAGGACAATTTATATAATGTGTGATTGACATGTGTGTGGAGCTAGCAATTGATCTACCCGAAATAATCACCTCAACTAGACTTAATTAAAATTGAATATTCTGCAGAGCCAGGTACTCAGGCTCAAACCTGAATCAACCTGCAACCTGACAGTTCTGACCAGCCAAAAGTAGCCAAGTGACGGGAATCCAATAGAAAAGAACCGAACAACTGATAATCACGCCTGCCTGAACCCCACATAATAATATAAGCCCCATAACACGAAGAATAACCAACATCGCCTGTGCGCTGTCAAAATCTCAGAAATATGACTAAAAAAACCCAGTTTGGAAGCCAAATGTGACCTGACTTGACAAGGCCAGCCCATACCTGACTAATTTTGTAACCTTAATATAGAAGAAATATCAACATGATGGGAAAAATAGCATACCACATTATCACCTCCTTTTAATCTTCCAAGTGCAGAATCTTTAGGGAGCTCCCGGATACCTACATTGCAACTGAAAGTAGATCCATTTGCAATATTGATTTAGACGAGACAAACTTGAAGATACAAAGCAATAAAAAAAGCAAAAGGAGTGAAGAATTGTACATACCATCCGAGAAAAAAAATCACAAAAAATTGTTAGTAAAGTATACAGTAACTAACCTTAAATTTTCAACTACACATACATATCGAAGAACATTCCCATTTGCGGAGGCAGATGTGACTCTTGCTTTTAGTTTTTCATCTAACTGAGACAGACCCTTGGAAAGAAAATCCTCTGTTGACATTGAGCTGGGACCAAATTCAGTTGGATACAAGCTTTCTATCTGTAGGACAAAGAATAACATGGTGTTAGACAAAAGAATTCAAAACTTAAGATTGAAAAGTTTCTATTTTCTTATCATGCTAATCTGTTCAATAAGATAGATCAGAGAAGACAAGTACATAATTCAAACAATTTTAACCTTTATATCAGTCAACTCAATTCTCCACCCAAGCAGTCTGGCTAGAATTAGTCCCTGCAATTTCATATTGGATTTGTTACACTAACTCCTTATTTTCCAGGCTAGCATTTAAAATGAACTTCCTTTCTGGGATGCTCCGGAATGAACATGGAAAATAGCTCTATATCATTGAAGATATAATTTTGCAATAAAATTTAAAATATAAATATTACTCAATAGGAATATACAGAACCTTTCTAGCTACATCCATTCCGCTGAGGTCATCCCGTGGATCTGCCAAATATATTCCATCAAAAGTATTTCAATAAGAATCCAATGGAAATCAAGAAAACGATTAAGAGAACATAGGTTATGAACTTATTATTATTTACTGCAAAGCAAAATAAAAGCACTCAAATCCCTAACTGTAGTGAGGTGTGATACCGATTATACTTTAGTTTCATAATGAAACTGGTGGCTCATTCACTTTTTTTACAAAAATAAAAACACCCATCAAAACAAACTCAGAAAGAAAAAAACCATTTGTTATGTGTCCTGACTCCTGAAACATCAAGGCATCATGGAAATGAAATATCTTATAGAACACTCTGAAGCATAAAAAAAAATACCAAATAGCCCTCCTCTCCTAACTTATTTAAACAGCCCTGCAGTATCAATTTAAATATTACATTAAAATCAAGGAGTGTAAATATTGGTATGTGTTCAAGTAAATGAGGATAGGAAGGATAGATATGGCGTTTTCAATCTTTGCAGGGGTGTTTTTTTTTCTATATTTCAGACAATGCAGAGTATTCTTAAAATTCTTAGTGATGTGTTATAATAGTATGCAGGGTTATAGGTGATACTCCAAAACCTGGTTCGGTGTAGCCCAGACTCTTAGCAGCTCGAACAACTTCACTAAATGCCTTTCCGTCTTCTAGTTCACTCATTACATAACCTAGCGTACCTACGAGGATTGGATTAGAGTTTTTGATCAGGTGCAATTAATTACTATCTTCTATGAACAGAATGAAGGCAGTAACTACAAATTACAGTACCACTTAAACTCCCAACAATGCGAGAAATGGGATCGCCGGAGGATATAACACGGGTGACTGACGCTATTACTGGAAGACCAGCACCAACCTGCAAATAAAAACATTTATTAATAGTTAATAGTTATGAATAACATATTGTTAAAAACAAAAGAATAAGGAATGTTAAACATGAATTCTTCTACCTTTGTGTGCCACAGCAAGTAGAAATATCGATGTAAGGAGGGGCAGCTTACAACATTGTCACTTTATGAAATGAGAATGCAATTTGCTAATATTTTACTTTCAACATGCTCAAAGTTAAAAGAAGATAAAATCATTTTATCATAAAAGCTTACAGTTGATTCAAAACGAATTCGGCGGAAGTGAAGAACCAGCTTATCAAAATCCTCCTAAATAAAAAGAAATAATAAATAAGAATATAACAGAAGTAAAAGAATCATACTTAGCTTAGGAATAATCTAGAAACAGAAATCATACAATTGCAGAAGTAAGTGGCTTCTTATTTGCAAGAACGACACATGAGCCGAGGCTGCAAACCTGCTTTAATATATCAACTGTCTCTGTACTTGCTGAGCAATCAACTACAGCTAAACCTGCAAATTTTTAGTTATGTATAATCAGTAGTGGAGCTTCACCAAAAATCTAGAGGGGGCGGAGGTATCATTTGATAATGTCACCAAAGTCGAGGACCATAGTGGTACTGGAGGAGATTCCATGCCTTGGAGATCTTTCTATGATACAGTAAAGAATTAAATGATGACATCACTACATGTTTATTTGGAATCTTTTACATTTAAAATTCATCTGTGATACTTGAAAAGACTTAAAAAGTTTAAAAAATAAAACTGAATGCTCTTTTTTTTTGAGCTTTAAATGCTGACTTGACGGGGGGGGGGGGGCAGAAGCTGTCCAATCCATAGTTAGAACTGAAAATAATACCCTCACTTGATTAATTTTGAAATTTAAGAGGGGGCCGGGGCCCAATTTGGCTTAAGGAAGCTCCGCCTCTGTGTATAATACAAACTCATTATCATTAAAATTCAATAAAAAAGACCATTGAATGATAAAATCTAATCGATAATTCTTCTGAAATATAATCAAATAGTTTACTGTGCTTGCAAGAACACCAGATCTAAATAGATATAACATTCATGCACACTAATTCAATTATATGTGCACATTACTTGCAAATACAAAAATGTTTCAGGTATAATAAATGTGTGTCATCTTAATAGGGGGCACGTTAAATAATGGTTTCCCATAATATCAATCAATAAACTTCTTCAGACTTTATGCATAAATTCATAATGGACTTTGTTTTCAGCTGACACCACAACCTGTGTACAAGCTAATTACATGAGTAACTTATTTAACAAAAATCTTATTTTACCGAATTAAAGTCCTGAATTTTAAGGTCAAAAATATCATGGAAAAGCATGGGAAAGCATATTAGTAAACAAGACAGTAGAATACAAACCTGCAGTTCTTCCAAGGCTACTCACAATATGAACAATTTTGTCCAGGGCCTCTTTGTCAGTATATAATTGACAATGACCTGAAACGACAAAAATAAACAACAATCAGGGGCTAATTTGGAACTTTTCTGCGATGATGCCTGTAGCCTCAGAAACTTTCTGTGTTAAAAGAAGTATACCAAGATTGAGTAAGGATTTAAGTGGTGATCCTGCTGACTTGACACGGCATATCTTGGCCAAAAACTCATCGTCCATCCCGGTCAACATGACATCATCTGACACCAGTAACGATCTACTATCTGATACACCCACCACTCTTATTACAATACCCTGTCAGGTAAAAAATGTTTAACAAACTTGTGCTCGATTTTACCCTGGTTTTGACACTTTGATGCCCACTGGAAGTAATGAACAGGTCCTCAGTTTGTGTATGGAAAATAGACATTTTGCCAAAACCAAAGGGTGAACAAATGACCCCATTTTCAAAACAAGATTACAAAGACATTGATTCTGGTAAGGACATGAAATCAAAGAAGCTAAGAGTAGGTAATAAAATACGGTTACCTGTTTGGAGTGGAGAGATCGGCAGGAGATGACGTGGTCCAGGAGCTGGCGGCCAACGCCGCCACAACCCAATAGGATGATCGGTATAGTCTTCATGAATTCGCGCTTAGTTTCTTTAATTAAGAGCGATATCAGATGGCAAAATGAATCTCGGAGAGGCAGGGAAAAGGAAGCCGCCGCTTGCTTCCAAGGAAACAACTCAGACAAGCACTAATCGGAGAGTGTAACAACTGAACTCGCAAGTCGCAACTCACAAGTACTCACGACTGAGAAGAGTTTTGAATTTCTCTGGCAGTCTATTCGCTCAGCCGCTTCAGCGGACTCTCGAGTCTGGACTGGGCTGTTGGTGGCTTGGTGCTGAGTGAATTCTGTGGACTGGACTCTTTCAAAGGATGCTACCAAGAAAATAAAAACGAGATAATTCGTGAGTTCAACTCACGTCTTTTAAATCTCAATTTTTTTTTTACTGACTACTAACTGTGTCATATTGAGATAAAAGATCAGTGTCAAATGACATTCTTCACGTCCTTCAAATCTCAATTTTATTTTTTTACCGACTACTAACTATGTCATATTGAGATAAAAGATCAGTGTCAAATGACATTCTTCACGTCCTTTAAATCTCAATTTTATTTTTTACCGACTACTAACTGTGTCATATTGAAATAAAATATCAGTGTCAAATGACGTCCTTCACGTTCTTTAAATCTCAATTTTATTTTTTACCGACAATTAACTGTGTCATATTGAGATAAAAGATCGGTGTCAAATGATGTCCTTCAGTTAAAAAAGGCATGATTTCAACTTATATTCTTTGACTAAACTAAATATAATTTTATGTTATATATATATATATATATATTTTCATGAGTTTTTTGAATTGTTTTTAAATATTCAAATCAAAGTTTAAAAGTTATGCTCATTTAAAATTTGAATTATTCCTCCATAATTGAATTTCTCAAATTATTTTATTTTTTCTATTATTTTTACATGCATGATTTAAAAAATATTTAAGTATTTGCTCATTTTTTATGTTTAATATTTTTATACATGATGAGCGGGTATCGAAATTTTTATTTCAAATCATACATATAAAAATAAATAATATAATAAAACTTCAACAAAAAGTACTAATGAATAATTTAAAATAATCTGAAAATTTCATAAATAGATCTACATGCATAACATAAAATTATATCTAGTTAAGTTAAATGATGTGAGATAGAATCATGCCAAATTTAAACCGAAAGACATCACCTAACCTTAAGTCTTTAATCTCAGCGTGATATTGTCAGTTGCTGTGCAGAAAAATTGAGATTTAAAAAACATGAATCAAAGTTACGCCTTGACTAGATCATATGTGTAAATAACTTTCTTTGTAGACTTTTGATGTAGATTTATTTAATATTCATATTGTTTAAGCAAAAATTCCTCACACAACCTGCCTTCATGCAATCTCCAGTTGTTAACAAATGGATGGGAACAATTCTTAGCGAGTTTTTGTTAAAACTTAAAAGACCAGTCACTGCAGCCAGAGGCGCTCGGGAGACCAAAAGAGCGGAAAAGAAGGATGCCTCCGGTGTGCGATGGAACGATCTCTGACACGGTCACTGTATTTTAGCCTGTTCATCTACAGTGAAGCTCAAAAGAATTAAGAGTATTATTATTGTTATCATATTATGATGTTATATTGGTATGCTTTCACTTTGTTTGTCCTGCATTAAAAGGGTTTTCCTACCTCACCAAGTTAACATACGAACAAAAAAAAAAAAATCAAAACGACAACAAATTTCTTCCTTCTAACATTAACAAATTCACTCGATCAATTGTCCTTGAGCTGATTACTTCTATTCATTCGGGGCACATTGTCAGAGCTTTACACATGACATAACCGACAACAAAAGAACACCTAACATGGGCATGCAAATAGACAGTGTTCAATCAAAGGAGCAAACGAATTAGACTAACCTAACTGTGAAAGTGAGACCAATAACCCCTTTGTACACCACAACCTTTCTACTCTATTTCTAACAGGCAGAGAAGGCCGACTCAGCAGCCTTTATAATCTCTGCATAATCAAAATGGAACTTTCTGAAGCTCTTGCCAGGACGATTGTCAATCAATTTTGGTTCTGGCGCCTTGAAAGTGGAACTCTCTGCTCCATCAGCAGTACTTGCTTTTGCTTTCCATACTGTCGTGCCTGAAAAGATGTCAAGAAAGAAGACGTTGAGTGTACTTCAAAAGTCACCGAATACGAGATTTTATAATCCTGGATTTTAAATATTATCTTTTTATAAGAGATTCATAAATAGTTATATTTCAGTGTTCTGCTTCAAGGGTAAGTGCTGCTCATGGTCATCTAACACAGTTTTTGAGCTATCTGATGGTCATCAGTTAAGAGTTCAAATAAATATTATTTAGCAGTACAGTAGTGCCTGTTTGTTCCCACATAGTAACATTGACCTTTAGTACCAAATATAAAAGAGTGACATACCTTTCACAGGTGGGTCCGATTTCTTAGCAATTAGAGCAGGATCAGTACTTAACCATGTTTGTAATGGCCTGAAAAGATACAACGAGAGTTATTACAAACAAACAAAATTCTAATAAAGGGATGCTTCCACAAAAGAGAAGAAAATGCAGAACTACATTTATATCATAAAGCTCAGGTAGAGAGGAGAAAGATGTAGTCACAAAAAAAAAAAAGAAGGAAAGCCTTGCTACAGGCAATGGAACAATCTATGGATGCAAAAATATTTAAGCAGGGGAAAGTACACTGACTTCAAAAAGGGAGCAACCATGTAAAGCTTCAGGCCATTTACGGAGCGGGTTATCATTTCATCACAAGCTGGTTCAAGTTCATCCAGTCTATGCCATGCTATTTCCTTTAACAATGGACAAAGTAACATTTAATCTAAACTACAAGATTACAAATTGCTCAATATTAAATTTTGACCAGAATTCTATTTTATTTCCAAGCAAAAACTGAGCCTCGAAAAATGTGTTCAACTGTTTGGTTGACCAAGCTCAGTGTGCGTTGTAATTTGTACTGACTATCATTTAACATGGTGCATTTATTTGATTCTGTGGGTCTCTTGATAAAACTTGCAATAGATCTATTAGATTTTTGGAGCTTGACCTAGTGAATATAGACTGATCATGAGATTATGTATTTTCTTTTCTTCTTTTTCTTCAACTCCTGATAACCACAATCGATAAGCACAGAAGGCCAATGAGAGAAGAAATATCATACACTTATCTCCTTTTTAGTTTGAGGGGCGAAAGCAGTATTTGCACTAACAGACGGTATGATAAAAAGACGAAGCCTTTGTGTACCAAGGTGTGTTTCTAGATGATCTCCCACTTTCAAAAGGCCTCTCAGATCAAATCCTGTTTCCTCCTCGACCTGCAAGAAGAAACAAAATATATTGTAAAAAGCATGCCAAAAAATAAAAATGTGATGGCAACTCGAACTCTAACAACCTAAACAAAATACAAATTAAAAACCAAGTGGATAGATAAAGCTTACTTCTCTTATAGCAACATGATCGTCTTCCTCATCTTTGCCTCTTTTACCTCGAGGGAAACTCCAACAAGACCCTGCCTTCCATCCTTTCACTAGCAAACACTACAAAACAAAATATAATAATAAGTTGTCAACTTTCATGTGCTTTGAGAGTTAAATCTTTACCTGATTATTTACAAAGAAACAAAGAAAGAATTCTGTGCAGTTAGCACTAATTCCTCTCAAACCAAGGGATCATAAATTTGATAACTGAGGGATAAAGTCTAACAAAAGATACAATTAGCTACAAAAAATCTCAGGTATGCCCCTACTAGACATCAAATTATCACATACAAACCCTACAAAGAATGAATTATCATCACAATCTCAGAAACAAATTTTAGATTAAAATATGAAATATACACCATACACCCAAATCTCCATGCTTTCTTTAGAATCACCGATAAAACCTCTTATCCTTCCTCCTTTATGCAGACACAACAAGTACAAAGGGGGTACAGAAACTCTAGGAGCAATTGGGATGAAGACTACTAGGAACCTATTAATTGTTCTTAATGGGAATATGTGATGAAATCATATATTGTAACTATGTGCACATATTCCGAATCATCCCAAGGGTATACAAATATTTTGGACATTTTCCAGCAGTATACAAAAGTACACACATAAATTCCAAACCTGATGATCATGTATGAATAACAACTCAGGTTAGGACCTATTTTAAAAGATTTAAACATCTTCTAATCACTAGCTCTTTGATTCCTTTGCCAAATACAATCTAATTCAAGTACTTTTCTTGTGGAAGATTATAACCAACATCTTTCTTCTTTATTAGCACAATATGAACAACATGACTAAACCAGAGTTAATATCTAATTACTTTATTTTCCAGTCACTCAACCTTTTACCTAGTCCATGAAAATTCAAAAGCTGAAAACTCACTTCTAGCTAAATTTTGACTCACATGAAAATGCAAGGATATAAAAATATCCGCCACTATATGAAACTTTTAGTTTTAATTAGGAAAAAAATCTTGATAGAAATACAGATTTGTTTAGAAAGCATACTCTCTCATTAGTATCATCCAGAATAATGGCTCCAGAAACAGGAATTGAGAATTTGTAGTCCGTAAATTCTCTGTGGATGTCATCAAGGTATCTAATGTATGGCCTCAGCTGAGCGCAATTGTTGAACACTGTCGACAAAAGAAAATAAATAAGAATGACATACAGAAAAAGAAAATAAACACGTAAGCTAAACAGATAATGCAAAAACAACCGATGTCATAGTGCTGGTATGGCATGATACTATTAACATTGTTTTCTCTGCACAAGGAAACATCAAAAAACTACTAAAGCATTATTTCTTTCTTACACCCTCTTTTGTTTCTTAATTGTGTAGATATTTCACACATGCCAAAGAAATCCTTAAGCATTATTTTCTTGGTTTACATAAGCATTATTTCTTAATTGCACATATGTATGTTATTTACCTATTATGCAGATCCCCAAACAAGAAACTCAACTACATCACCAAAACACATATTGTAGCTCATGCCTAGTCCTTTCATTTCATTTTTTAACTCAAGAATAATAGAACCAAAACTTATATTGGTAGCACTTTATCATGAAATGGTATCACCATGTATGAGTGTATGACTACTATTCCATTTTTCAGTAGAACTTTCCAACCAGTATCTTGAGTCAAAGAAAGCACAATACTTAAGACAGTGAACTCCTTGAAGGAGAGGGATCTGAGAGAAGGATTTTGTTCAACCGAGTTGTCTTCATAAAACCAATGTGCTTGTTCCATTAAAAAAAGAATTCGCTCAAATGATTCCAGATCTTCTTTTGGTACATTCAACAAAAATCGGCTGGAAAAGTAAAATAATAAAGTAAATAATTATTTGAGTAGAAAATAAGGATAATCAGGTCAAAAACTGGTGCACATGATGAAGTCTGGTCCTGCAGTTCTAATTGATACTATTTGACACAGAAGTAGAGCAAGAAGAAACCAAAACAGGTAATTATTAATTAATTTGGGCACAATCAATTAAAAATCCACAAAACAAAAGTAATCAAACAGAAAGAAAAGAAAAGAGAAGAAGGGTATGATATACCTGCACAGATCGTCTAGGAGTTCCTGAGACGGGAGGCCTTTTGAGGTGGCACGGTTATTTCCCACCATTTCTCAAATTGTCACGAATTTACTACAGTATCCAGAAGTAAAAGCTATATCAATTAGAAATTCAATTCAATTTTAAAAGGATTGAAGTGAGAAACCAAATTTGTTCGGTTCGGAAACTAATTCGACTTCTGTCAACACTAAACGACTAGGGGGGGCATCCTACCCTACACGGGCTACACCAGTGAGCGAATAGGTCAACCCGAACCTCAATGAGTAAGAGAATACCAGATCGACGATGAAGAGCGCGTAATCCCCTGCGTGATGAAAATCGAAGAAAAATGGTGTGAGATTGCTAATGCTAGCTATCACTTATCAGGCGCGGTAGGCCTGGAAACAAATGGGGTCGAGCAGTTGGGCACTCTACACTCTCCATGCAGGTTGGATCATACGGCCGGATCGGATTTCCATCTCCTCGTTAATGGTTCAGATCAGATCGACGACACGTAAAAGAATGTTAATTTTGTATCAACTTCGAACACATAATTTTGTATCATTTTCTAATTAGAAAATATAAAGAAAAAAAATATATTATCAATATATCGCATTATTCAATAATACGAACCAACACAGAGGCGGAGCCAGCTTCCTGTCTTAGGAGGTGTCAGAAAGAAAATTAAATTAATGTGCTAACTATTTGATAGACTTTTGAGGAGGAGGGAGAGCAATAAATTTCTTTACAATTTTCTTACTTGAGATGATATATTTGAGAGTGATTCTTTTGATTGCTGTGTTGATTTTCAATTTTTTGCCACAATTTTGTTGTTGTCTCACCGTAATAGAAACTTTGGATAATTGAGGCTCAAATGAGTTGGTGCTCAGTGTCATATCTTGGCTATCCATCATATTCCGCTCCTCTTATTCCTTGGCTCCAATTTTTGGTTGGATTTTGTTTCCATTGCTGTCTTGGCCCAAGAAATATAATTCCTCCCATTTAACAGAACGTTGGTTAATTTTTGAGCTAAATTAAAATCAGAATTTGTTCTTAGTCTTGTTGAATTTTGATTTGGATTTGAATCAAAACTGAACATTGGACTCGCATCTATCATGTTGACAGTGACTTGATTTGATAGTTTTTGAGTTACTGTTGTTGAATTGATCTTTGCTGATGTATAATCAGTGTTTCTAGTGTGGGATCAGCTTTTTTAGTACGGGATAGTTTTATTGGTATTGTGGGATGGTTTTATTGGTACTAGACCGTTGTGGTATGTTGCGCTTTTACTAAGGCGTCTTTACTGTTGTCTCTGTTGACTTTTGCTATTGTTGCTACGGAATTGAACTTTACTCGAGATACTACTTTGATACCATGTGAAGTTTATGAGATAGCTTTGATGTTTGATAATAACATTTATTATATGAATTATTAATTATAAAGGCATAAACCCCGAATGCTATATATATACATATGAATGCAACAGTAAGAATAACTATCATTGGTATCAATAGTATCAATTGGCTCTAATAAAACCGTTAGCATCGTTCTAATTACTAGCTTGTGATGAATAGTTTTTGAGATTAATTAAATCACTCTAATCACTCGATTTCTTAACAATGAGAATTAAGGATATATATAATTTCTCTCCTATTTCTCCTTGTCAAGACGGGGATCATGCATGCGGGAGTAGATCTACATTGGTCCAGGGGAGTTAACTGACCCTCTGGATTTTGAAAAATAGTGTTTTTATGATTAAAATTTTATGAATATAATCCCCTTGAAATTAATTTTAACCCTCTCTGAATTGTTTGATTAATTTTTATTGAGAAAAAATATTTATTACCGTGAATAATGAAAAAATTATACAAAAGTTTTAGAATATGAAGTTCATAAAGGAAAATTTTCTTCATTGGTATAATTATTTATTATTTTGAGTTTTATTATTTTTTATTTTTAATATAAAAATATATTATTTTGATAAATTTTTATTAGATAAAAATATATGCTAAATTATTAATTTTTTTTATTTAGTACCCGATTAGTTAATGAGTTTGAACCCGATAAACTATTACAATTCAATTATTGACCCTTCTAATTAAAATTCTACATCCACCCCTGCATGCATGCATGATTAGGTTGTGACCCACAAAAAGAATGGTACGTATTGAAAGAGTGTTCATGGTGAGGTTAGGGTTTCGTCAAGGTTGAGGGAGAGGCAAAATGATGCGACATGCAGAGGCATGGCAGCATCAATGGAAGATAGGCATGCAGTTGCGAGGTACTTCTTCACATAAGGTGGATGTGTCGTTGTTATTTCAATCTCTCGACGCCGTCAGATTTGACAAGAAAGTGATGATATTGTCAGATTTCATCAAGACAAAAGTATCAAATGAACTCTAAATTAAACTATCTACTTTAATAATCTAAATAATTTTATCTTCAATACATATAAAAATACAAAAATTCCTTTTAATAATGAATATCATCTTGTTTGATTTTTATTGAATCAGATTATTACTCATTAAGTACTCTTGAATACTTTAATTCTCAAATCACTATCTGAGATTTTTAAAATCAAACCAAGACTCCTCTTTTATATAATAATTCATTACATAATATTTGAAATGAAAAATATTAATAATTTTTTTCAAAACAGAAATAACAAAAAATAATGAAGAATAAAAATTAAGTTAATGACGAGATAAATTTTAAAAGACAATAAAAAAATGTCAGGAGAGAATAAGTAGACATTCATCAGTCTCACCCATGGTTCCTAAAATCGGCCGATTCTGAGTTAACTCGACTGAGTCAGATTGGAATCGATCGGTGCTGAGATGAATTTTGTCAATTTTTATGACTGACCATTTTCTTGAAAGAAAATCATCAAAATCAGCCGAGTCAACCAATTTCAAGCCTGGGAACTGCCGCAGGAAGAGTTTCATGTTAGAAACTGAGGAATAATTGTAGTGATCGAGTGAAAACTTAAAGGTTTCAATTTGTAAAAAAAGTAATGATTCAATTCAGTTGATACTTGATTGGTTGCTAATATATTAATTTATAAATGTTACCTATATAGTGTTTATAATATTGACAATAGTTTTATATATTATATAATTGTCAAATTTATTTTACTTAATTGACTGTTATTTCTTTCATTTATTACACGTAGAAAAATCAGAATTGAAAACTTGAGTAAGTATTTGGCAGCGTCTTGTAATGATCATGTAAATGCTACTAACAATGATCATGACAATAGTAACAGCTTGAGCGATGATGGTAGCAATGATGTCAAAACTGGCATCCCCAATACATATTATGAAACTAAAAATGAAGAATATGAACATGACTATAAGCGTAGATGAGAACGACAAATATCATACCGAAGATGATCCCAAGAGAGAGATACAATTTAGAGATATCAATGAGCTAACAGCTAACAAGGTTTCGAGGTTTAATAGTTATGAGGGGACGTTGGAGACCACATTAAGTGAAGGATACTCAATCCCATATGCATATGGTGTACAACCTGACTAGAGTACTAGTAGCAACCAAAATATTTCTAGCATGTATAACCCGTATGTTGGACATAAAGATGGTAATAATTCTCAATTTTTCTTTACAATTTCTTTAATTTTTGGCTCTGGTGAACAATGCCCTCCTTTGTATTTCAACACAAATAATGACGAAGTGATCCATCTAGCCCGATACAATTTCTAATAGTAAATGTATGTGTTTCAATTGTAATTTTATATAATCTAAGTTTGAATATTGATATCAGTTTGATTTATCATTAATTAAATATTTTTTATTTTTATATGTTTTTGTACTAAATGTGAGAATGTATCATGCTATCTGATTAGTTTAAATGTTTGTATTGTATTAACATAGTGGATTATTTGAGTGCAATGTGTTACTTTAACATTATTTTGTGATTAAATATTTTTTCTATTTTTTTAATGAGAAATAGGTTTTTTCCAAAAAAAAAATCTGAGTTTCCGATCCGATTTGGCCGATTCTGGCTTATTCTTCTGATTCCGATTCTGTAAATAACTTATCAATTTCGATTCCGATTTCGATTCCGATTCCGATTCCGATTCCGATTTTGTGAACGTTGATCTCACCGCTAAAAAGAGATTTTCAAAAGGGCGGCCACGTTTTGTTTCTATATATCTCCGCCTCTCGCACACAAAGTGTATTTCAACGAATTACTCAACATAAAAACAAAACTAATTACTGGCCTGTGTAGACCTGAGAGCAGCCTTGTCTTTTTTCTTGAGAGTTGAAACTTAAATGAGAGCACAGTACTAATCAATTTGTGTATAAGAAGCTCATGAGGAAACGCAACTCATTCAAGGAAAATAAGCATGGAACTAAGTCTCCTGTTCATCGTCCTAACCGTCTGTGTTGTGGTTGCCCTCTCTAAAGTATTTTCTTTATCACGCAATATTGCTCCACTACCACCAGGCCCGGCACCACTACCGATAATCGGAAACCTGCTAGACTTAAGGGATGGCCAGCCACACCATTCACTCACTCATCTCGCAAAGGTCCATGGGCCTATCATGTCTCTCAAACTTGGTCTAAAGACCATCGTTGTTGCTTCATCACCAGAGATAGCGCACGAGATTCTACAAAAGAAGGATGCATTTTTCAATGGCCGTTCAATCCCTGACTCATTACGTTCTGGTAACCATCATGAGGCACTGATGAATTTTCTTCCAAGAACATCTCCTACATGGAGACGCAACCGCGCCATTTGTGCCATCAATATCTTCTCAGTACCTAGTCTTGAAAAAACTAGAGAGATCAGGGCTCAGAAAGCACAAGACATCATAGATTGTTTCCATAAGAAAGCAGGCCAGAATGTACATGTCGGTGAGATAATTTTTGCTGGAATGATTAATATGATATCCAATGTACTATTCTCGCAAGATGTTGTTGATATCAGTTCCGAGTCGCCGCAAGAGTTCGCAAAGTTGATTAAGGAATCCATCAATGAAATCCTAAAACCCAATATCTCTGATTTTTTTCCTTTTCTTAGATTTCTGGATCTACAAGGCAGGAGGCGCACCAGTGCAGGTTATAATAGACGATATTACAAATTTTTTGATGTTATTATAGATGCTTCCTTACAGCACAGGAGCAATGGTGAAAAACAGTATGGTGATTTCTTAGATTCCTTGCTCGATTTATATGCGAACTCAAAAATAACTCGACGGGAAATCCAAATTCTTCTCATGGTAATTTTTCGTTCTTCCTATTAACAAGTAAATTTCTTTAATGGAGTCACAGCATGCAAAACTTCCCATATTAGAGAATCAGTCTTTGGTCTAGTGGCCAAATACAACACCCTCTAAGTGAGAGATCGTGGGTTCGAAACTCAGATGGAGGGTCCTTATGGACAATGATAAAAAAAAAAAAAAATTCCCATATTATCATGTTGCAGAACGAAAAAATTAAATTAGAGATTAAATCTTTGAAAACTTAAAAGACAAATTTTGAAATAATAGATAGCATCACCAACATTGGTTTGTCCCTATCTATTTACTGTTTCACAGCAGTAAATTAGAATTTTGAAACAAAAAAAAAACAAGTTTGGTGGATAAATTGAAACCGTTCAACATGTAGGATTATCCTTAATTATCCACATAAGTCCTCTGCATTTTTTTCCTCCCAACTTAGGTCAAATTTTAGATTTCAAGTTCGAAATTTTATTTTATGTTTATGTCAAAGAAAATAGAAAGGAACGGACACAATTTTATTTTATGTTCATGTCAAAAAGATGGACAAAATTATATTTTATGTTTTTATCAGAGAAAATAGATATGAACGGACAAATTTTTCTAAAATTTATTTTTGAGCAAAACTATGATAAAGTGTCATCAAGTTATAATTGATTTTCCTATGTTGTGAACTAGAATGCTGAATGCTAAAACAAAGGCAAAAGGTTGAACCTCACATGCCGTATTGATTTTTGTCGCATCTGTAATCAGAACCTGACATTCATTTGCCAATCAGAAGTTCAGATCACAATTTACATATACAGAATAAAATTTTTGATCCAATACAACACGTTGATGAAAATGTTAATAATTTCCTCATCAGGAGCTTTTTGGGGCAGGAAGCGACACAACCTCCATAACATTGGAATGGGCAATGGCCGAACTTCTACACAACCCCGTGGCCATGGCGAAAACTCAAGCTGAAGTGCGGCAGGCTTTTACATCACATACTTTAACAGAATCAGAAATAGTCCAGCTTCCATATCTCCAAGCAGTGATTAAAGAGGTACTGAGATTGCATCCGCCGGGGCCATTGCTACCCCACATGGCAACGGAGGATGGTGTCGATCTCAGTGGGTACAGAGTGCCAAAAGGAACTCAGGTGCTTGTAAACACCTGGGCCATCGGACATGACCCACAAGTGTGGAATGAACCAGCTGTGTTTAAGCCAGAGAGATTCTTGGAGGAAGAATTCAGCCTTCAGAGGAGAGACTTTGGCTTCCTCCCGTTTGGATTCGGAAGGAGAAGCTGCCCCGGGATGCCTTTGGCTATGAGAGTGATTCCGCTTCTTCTAGCTTTGATCCTTGGCGAGTTCGATTTGAGGCTTCCAGATGGGATGCAACACACAGATGTAGATATGACAGAGAAGTTTGGAACCGTGCTTGAACGTGCGGTTCCGCTCCTCGTAGTGCCGGTTCCAGTGAAAAAATAACGTATGTCACATGAGTAATTCTACTGTACTTTCCAATGGAAGTTTGAGTTATTTCAGCATTAATATTTATCTATGAATAAACTCTGTGTGAGGTGTTATCTTGGTCTAGCAGGTTAGATAAGAGCATTATCCGCTTGTAATTTCAAGATCTTGATTATTTACGTACCACATCAATATATGTAAATTTTTATATTAATTTTAGAATGCATCCTTTTCTGCATTTCAAATTTGATTTTGAATTTTGAACAGAAGGTTGGTTAGCAGTATGGAATTGCCAACATTTTTTAGAGCGACGAAGGATGATAGTGAGTCCTTGATCGATTTATTTCGTAGATTAATATTCCTCCTTTGAAATTAACTTCATTAAATTATTAATTTTGTGCTACATAGTCCACTGTGCTCCAATTCCTTGATTCAATATTTTTTCAGGTTTCACCGAGACCAAGCTGGTATATCCTTTTTGTCAACGAAAAATTTTCAGTATGAGAATTTTATTCTTCTGAAAAGTCCACCATTCATACACCGGTCACCTACCTTCCTGTTGCTTGCTATAAATTTGAGATATCCTCTTCATTATATGTAATTATTTATTTTGAAATCATGTAATTGTCATTTTCATTATTAATAAATATTGTTCACTTATCACAAGTTTCCTCGCGACTAATGTCAAACTTTATCATTAAGACATTTTTATGAGATGGAGAAAGATGATTGCAGAAGTCAATATGATATTAATCAATGGGGTTGCTTGGCACAGGGCGGAGAGAAGGGGACAACCCTCATAATTTACGCAAGTTACGTCAGTTAGTATAAGTCATTATTTTTTATTTATATTTATAAGATATTTAGTTATTGAATATCTCATAATTTTATTCTAAATATATAGACCATTAAAAATCTAATTATAGTTACTATTTAGCCCAATTACAAGGTCCATTATATTCACTTCTTAATTTAATTTTTAACGATTTATTTCCTCTCTTTCGACCGGTGATAAATAATGATTGATTTTATTCTTTGATTATTCTCTATCATTGTATCGTAGACTCATAAATTAACTCTCTCTGATCTCTTAGCACCCCAAATTCAAATGTTGCTTCCACCCCTAATTTGTAATCCCAGATAAAGCCTCCTTAAGACTCCTTAAATTGTTTTTTTAGTTTTCTTTGTAATTTTATCAAACACGACTTCCTTATCATGAATTATGCTTGATCTCTTTTAACCTCCTTAATTGTCCCAATCTTAATCATGTGTGGTTCCTTAAGGAACTTATACTCATGAATTAAGATTTTCGCCTCCTTAAGAATTTTAGTAGCTTGTCTTAATCTGTAATATCAAACCCTGTTAGCATGGACGTTAAGTTTTAATCTCTTAAGTTTTATTCTCAGATGTGGCTTGATTAATAGGTTATCACTCTAATTAGGTTTTAATCACATAGTTAGTGTAAAATTTAATAGTTTAATTTTTGTTAATAATTAGTTATTAGATTTAATTAAAACCTAATGATAGATTATACACATGATCTAATTTAGGAACTATTCTCTCATGTGCTTGTTTAGATAGATTCTTATGTACTTTAGCTTGGAAAAGAGAAATTTCTTTTAGTTTGAATAAATTCCTATCAAGATACCAATCAGATCATAACCCAATTTTACTTAACACTAACACACATAACCCCAATAACAGTAACACATTAATAAGATGGGATACAAATTGGGTATATCAAAAAGGGTTTAATGATTTATTAATATCATGGTGAAACTCTCAGAAGTTAGATGTTAATAATATAGGACTTTGTTGGAAAATAAAATGTAAATATTTAGGAAAAAAACTTAGAGATGATGGAATAATAATTTCAGAGGTCAATCAAGAAAGAAAAAAATTAGATTTGTTATAAATAATTAATGATATAGAATTAATACAAGATGATAGAGAAATTAATTATGATGAATTTAGAATTTGGGAAGATAGTAGAGGAAGATAACTATTAGCAACAAAGAGTCAGAATGCAATAATTACTTGAAGGTGATTTGAACATAAAACTTTTTCATATAATTGTTAATAATAGGAAAAAAATTATATCTTCTCTCTAGAAATTAATCATCAAGTTGTATATGACCCACCTATCATCAATAGATATATAGTAGAATATTATAGGAATCTCTTAGGTACAGTGGACACTTTGGATCCACAACTATGGGATGTATCTGAAAACTTAACAAGAGAAACTAGTCTAAAATTAGAAATAGCATTTACAATTGAAAAAAATAAAAAATATTATTTTTGAGTCCAACAACAGTAAATCTCTAAGATCAGTGGTTTCTCCTTTCATTTCTATCAATATTTTTGGAATATCGTAAAAGAAGATATAGTACAAATAGTTAATGTATTTTATAATCATACACTCAATCTAATAAAAATTAACTTAGCCGCTATAATTTTTATACCTAAAGTTTCAGTCTGTTCATCAATTGAATAATGTAGACCTATTATTTTAATAAACTGGAGTTTAAAAAATAATATCTAAATTATTAGTTAACATAATATCTAAAGTGATGGACTTTCTAGATAATTCATAGACATCATATATATAAGGTAGGAGCATTTATGATAACAAATTTGTATACAAGAAATACTTTTTCATACCAACAAAACTAAGACCAAAGACATATTACTTAAATTAGATTTTTTCTAAAGCATTTGATAGAATCAATTGAGATTATATAGAGGAAGTACTATTATTTAGGGAATTTGGACTTAAATGGACACAATGGATAAAAAAATTATTAACATATGGCAGGCCACTATTATAATTAATGATCAATTAACATCACACTTTAAATGTAAAAAAGGACTCAAACAAGGAGATCCTTTTTTTTTTTTTTTAATTTAGAAGCTAATACACTCTCACAAATACTAAATAAAGCTAAGATAGAAGGGTATTTACAAGGACTATGAAAATTTAATGATAAAAATATAATTAATCTTAACTTTGCTGATGATACATTGGTATTTTTAAAAGCAGGCAGTAAAATGATTGAAGCATTAAAATTGCTACTAGTAGGTTTTGAAAAATTATCAAGGCTAAAGATTAATTATACAAACAGTTAATTAATTCCACATAAAAGTACCTGTTTAGCTCAAATATTTGGTTGTAAAGTTAGTAAACTTCCCATAACTTATCTTGGAGTCTCTTTGCATTGAAAAAAGAAACAGTGGTTAAAAATTTCTAATATCTAAAGTAAAAAAAGATTAGATAGTTGGAAAGAAAAGCTTTTATTATTAGAAGTTAGATTAACTTTAGTGAAATCTGTACTTAGTGCATTTTTATATATTGCATGGCTATTTTTAAATTACCAATATATGTAAAAAAAGGATAGGATGTTATGCACGAGATTTCTATGGTTTGGTGATAGTTCTATTAGAAAAAAAAAACTTACTACTTAGTATCATGGAAAAATGTCTGCACCTCAATTGAACAAGGAGGATTAGGTATTATAAATTTAAAATTAACGAATAAAGCTCTATTATGCAAATGGCTATGAAAATATTACAACCCTGAGCATAAGGGTCTATGGAAAGAAATAATAACAGCTTGATATCATCATAGAAGATCCTTAATAATTGCATCACACTTTTGAAAAGAAGTTAATAAAGAATTATTAATGTTTAACACAAGCATTAATAAAAAAAATGAAAATGGTAAAACAATTAAATTATGAAAAAATAGATGGTTTACTGATTGTAACTTACAAACACTTTTCCCACTATTTTATGATTTAGCTAGTAATAAAAAAGCAACAGTTTCAAATCATAGGTTACAATATATTTTATCTATCATTTACTAGAACACTTAATAATATTTTAAGTCAACAATTACAGTCTCGATACACCTTACTATCATCAATTACATTAAATCATAATATAATATATAATAATTCGAGGATAGTCCACATTAGGTTTATTTAGTATTAGGTCATGCTACAATTAATTAGATTTTGAGGTGTTAAATCCAATAGATTTTAAATTTTAAATTACATGTTCTACTACTATTCCACTAAAATTAAAAAAATTCTTTGGTTACTTCAACAAAATAAAATCTTAACAAAAGATAATTTTTGATAAAGAGGATGGCTAGGAAATGAAAAGTGTATCTTTTGTCAGTAAGATGAAACTGTCAATCATTTGTTCTTAAATTGTTCCATTGCTATTTGTTTATGGTCATGACTTACAAGATAGAATAATTTTAACTTTCACATTAGCTCAATTGGTGAATTATGAAAATTAGATTATAGCATACCCTATAAGGATAGTAATCTATGTGAAATAATAAGGGGGCCTTTCTTTGGATAATATGAAATTAAAGGAATAAAATAATATTCCAACAGACTAATTGTAGAAGCATTAGATCACTTGATAGTTCAATAATTGAACTTGCTAGATATTGGTGTCAATTAAAAGGGAGCAATATTTATAAAATATGCATATCATTTTACCATTTAATATTAGCTTGTTACTAGTGTAGATAACAACATAAAATTTAAGTATCTTTCCCCCGGAGGAAAGGGTCTTGTTTGGAGGAGAGAATAAAATGATAATTGTGGCACCAGATTAGTATCACTCTTAAAAATTACATGTAGGTAGTCCAATTATGCAAATTTTAGATCATGGCATAGTTAATTTGAAGGATGTGTGTTTGTTCTTGTTGATTTTTTTTGTGACTATATTTTCAGCTGATATTGACAAAATCATTATCAAAATGAGATGCCTGAAGGGATTAAATAGAAGATTAGAGATCCCATGTGATAACATTACCTTCAAGATTAACAAACATTGAACTGTTCCTTTATTGTGTTGTGATTTATTTTCTTAATGTTTGAATAGTTTAAAATAGTCAAATTGTGGCAAAAGTACTTTAAACTTCTATTTTTTAGTTTAAATATTTAGATATCGGTTGTGGTATCATGAACAACATGTTTTTAATGAAACAAATGGTAACCCCACTATTTAAAAAAAAAAAAATCTCTCAAGTCTTGTCGAACAACCACATTGATTACATTTTTTTCCCATTAGGTAGATAATAAGAAAAAGGGCACAAAGCTCTTAGCTATATAGTCAACTTCATGAAGATGGAGTGATCTTTCACGCACTTATGATAATTAAATTTTAATCCGCATTAAGGAGTACATGCTTGGTCACCTTAATCATTGAGAAAAAGAACTAAGAAAATTTGATTCAAAGGTAGAGATGCCTTAAGATGTTGGGTGGGGATTAAAATTCGGGTAAAAGGGGAGGCTAAATGAGAGATATTTAATCTGTACTAAGGAGCATATATATAGTACTGAATGGATTAAATTCCTAAAAGAGTCTAAAAGAGGGTTAAATTAAAGAGACGTTGCCGAAAGGCACAGAGTTTAAATTAGAATCGACTAGACACCTCCTAATTGCGTACTAAAGCTTTACTAAACCTCAAAAATGCACAATAAAGCTAGTTTAAACTAAACAACAAATGAAACGTGCAAAAAGTTTTAAGCGAATCAATTAGTTCAAGCATTAAATTAACATGTTATGCATTATTGCAGAAACACTATTCGTATTAATTAATCTCTCTAGCTATTTGATTTATGGTTTGTCGATTCCGGTGTCACATAACATATCTTTCACGCCACTGCAGCTGATGGCATGAATCTAATAATTATTATATCCAAGTTCACAAAAGATAATGATGTGCTTACGGAGGTTTAACAATTATTATCGACTTCAGCGAACCATTTATCATGATTTTTTTTGTAATAATCATTATTTAATTCTTAATTTTAATAATAATTTATTTAATTGGGTTTTGAATAATAAAAATGACAGCATATCAGTAATAAGAATGCTTTATAAACGTGTCAGCCTCAGTTGTATTTTTTTATTTTAGTTACTTATCAAAAAAATAAAAGTCAGTGAGAATGACGTTCTTTCTCTGACAGACAAAAAACACAATTGCAATGTTTATAAACTTTGAATGATGGTGTGAACTTAAAAAAAAAAGTTGATATACCTATTAGTATCTTTCCAAAAAAAAAAGATAGTAAAACTGATGAGTTTGATTAACTAAATATATTATTAAATTAAAAATTAATTAATTATTGTTATAAAAAATCAAGGAAACATGTACGATCTGTTGTGGGTGAGGGGGGGAGGAATCAAAAAAAGTCTATCCATTGATGTGGGAGTGACGGGCCCGAGCAAGATCCAATAGAAATGCAATGCAGCCAGAGAACCCAAAACGCCAATCTTCGTTAACCTCTCTTGTGGATCATGTAAGGACGAACAATATAGAGGAGCTCCTGGGCTCCTCCCGGCGCTAGAACTTAGAAGCCTGTGTGTCTGTGTGGACCGGGCTCCGACTCCTCACCGTGTAATATAAACCGAGTGGATATTCTTTTATGTTACTAATTTATATAAAAAGAACCGTAGGTAGATTTAGTACATGTAGTATTGAATCTCATCTCCTTATCTCCTTATGGAATGACTCAGATTCAAATTCTAAAAGATACATATAAAAAATAATATATATATATCGAAATTAATTAGAGCCCTAATTAAAAAAAACAATTTATATAAAAATGAAAGTCATAAAATCTATGATTTCTGATGTACATGAAAGAATATAATATAAATAAAACACATGAAACGATTTTATTTCACTATTTAAGTTACAAAACATTTTTTAGAATAATGGAGACGTTCGAACCCTTTTCATCAATCAACTATAATTCAAATGTCATGGTCAGCTTTAGTAGACCTAATGGGTCAAGCACTGAGAAGTTTATCATTACAAATCATATTACAAGATGTATCAGATTTTCATGATGCACAAAAAAGTATAAGAACCAAGTCCCATATGAACCTGAGAAGAACAATCCGGCAGCCCAAGGATTGCACGGTCTACAAACACCCAAAAAGGGAAAAACCGATTTTATATATACCTACGAATTAAGTATTCATTTCCCAAAGCTCTCTTTTCCATCTGAAGACCGCTCTTAAGACTGAAACAAAAAAGAGAGAAAAGATGAATATATCAGTACCATATAATGACAGTTCCCCCATGAATGGTCCTAGATCTGCACCTTCTCAAGATTTCATTTTAGAAAACCACCGGATATTTTGACTAAATTGTACGTAAGAGAAGCTGCTAACTCACACTTTACAGGCATCTTGCCAAAAGCAAGCTCAATTCAATCTTAACTTGCAGATGAAAGAGATTTGTGGGCCATTTTCCAATATGAAATAAAAAGCACATACCTGATTGAAAGAGGGAGAGAGAGAACAGAGAATTTACCTTGCTAGCAATATTGTTGGAGAGCCAATCAAGACCCTCATACAACCCTTCGCCAGTTGTAGCACAGGCGCTCTGTATGTACCTACATAAGCCAACAAGATCTGTTTCAATACTTTTTAAATATTTAAGACACAAGTGCATGACTTGTAATCATAAGCTGTCATCCAGAATTGTAAGAGAGGTTCATCAGCCAAATGATTTTTGCAATATTGGTTAATTTCTTTTTTTTTTCTTTTTCTTTTTTTTTCTCTTTCTTTCATTCTTTAATTTATTTTAAGGCCATGTGATGTACCAGTGTCGCTGACGCAGGGAATGGAGGCCCAGTTTGTCAGTGATCTCAGCAGCATTCATGGCATTTGGAAGATCCTGCTTGTTTGCAAACACAAGCAGCACAGCATCACGCAGCTCATCCTATCAAAAAAGGATCAAAATTAAAGTTGTAATACTTTTTTTATTAAAAAAAGCAGCATTTCAAACATAACACACCATCAACATGCTCAGAACCGCTGCCAGGTAAGGATGATGGCCATTCAACAGGTCGTGTTTTTACCAAACCCTACTCACTTTAGGCATATGTCAGATAGAGAAGAATAATCTTTTCGCCCTAATTTTAACAGATTTTAACATAACATCATTTATTTTTTGATCTAGAAAGGAAGCACGTAAAGAAAGTCTGTGTAAGTTTCACATGCATCAATAAACTGTGTCACTTAACATTTAATGCCCCACATTCCTAATGGTTACAAATATAGAGACATCTGGGAATAGCATCCATTTCTTTAGTTTCACTGTATGAGAGAAATCCATTTCAAACACTTTTAGCCCCATTGTACCAACGAAGCAAACCTAACTTGAACTAAATTCTGGGGGTAAAATTCTCATTGGTATTGGTATACATAAATTCATTGTTATCACGTAAAAATATTCCAAACTATTGACAAAATTGTCCTTCTTTAATGAATGTAGCAAGCCGAAGTTGAAGCAAAATCAAGACAGGAAAAAAAGGTTCATTTGGAAGATAAATTAATCAAATATCAGGCGACTACAGGACCTATCAACACTAGACAGTTTAATCCTTGCTAGACAGTTTAAGACAAAAACATATCAATGATGATATAATCACATGCAATTACTACAACTTGCCAGCTGCGCAGGATCAGGATTGACATCATATAGTATAGAGTCCACTTTGAACTTATCTGATGTAGCTCCTGACAAAAAAATAAATTTGAGATTTGACAAGGGCGATAGTAAAAATGTACCTCATTAAGCATTCTATGGAGCTCATCTCTGGCCTCAACTATACGATCTTTATCGTTGCTGTCCACCACAAAAATAAGGCCTTGTGTGTTTTGGAAATAATGCCTCCAGAGAGGCCTGATCTGTTTATTTAATGCCAACATATTTGATCTCAGCAGTTAGAATTAGAAAAGATATAAATAATACTTCTTTGACAGGAGACATACATACAGCCCATGTTAGATGCTTCGATACTCATAAAAAAGGAAGGGCAGAATATAGCAAGAAGTTACATGTTGTATTTTTACATGGAGATGTAAAATTAGGTGAGAACATACCTTATCCTGACCGCCAACATCCCAGACTGTGAAACTAATATTCTTATACTCCACAGTTTCCACATTAAACCCTATAAAATTAAAATGTTAATAACATTTCATGGCCTCCTCTTATTAACAATTCCTACCTCCACAATAATATTATTCTAGAATTCACAAACAACCCCAAATATCAAGTATATGATGAGCAACAATTACTAAAACATTTTTCAACAATATCAAACATTTTTCAAAATAAAGATAGAAAATAGGAATTGATAATGCACCTATGGTAGGGATGGTGGTGACAATTTCACCGAGCTTGAGCTTGTAGAGAATTGTAGTTTTACCAGCCGCATCAAGACCAACCATCAAAATTCTCATTTCCCTCTTTGCAAAAAGTCGGCTGAACAGCTTAGTAAACGTAAGCCCCATCGTTTTCTCTTCTGCTAAATACACAAAAGCAGAGCAACAAATGATCTAAAAATCGCCAACATAGAAGTTTCTCTAAGCACAACAAACAAATCATAACAAATATATATATATATATATATTTACTAAAATTCAGTGGCAGAGCTTAAACCAAACCTATGGGAGCTAAAAAGTTTGAAACAGACCTAGGTATCATGTTTCAAATTCTTGAGGGGCTTAAATGGCAAAACTATAGTATAATTATCATAAAGTGTCTTAAATCCTTATTAAGCTGTAAAATTGCTTGTTAGAAATTGCACTCAAAATACAGACTAGCTTAAAAGAATTGGACAACCCTTGACAGGAATCCTAATACAGTATTTACATAGAAATAAAGACGCCATCAAATTAAAACCCCATGCCTAGAGTGATTAGTGGAAGTATTTTAAACAGATTCTCATACCGTTCCGAAAGTTTGAAGAATAAGTAAGATTACATTTATTTATTCACATCACAAACGAGATAAAAATAGTCATATTTACTAAATTCGTAATAGGACAGGATCGGAGAAGAGAAGCTCTTACCTTCTTCGCCTCGGTGCTTTTTTCTTTATTTTCTTTTGCCTTTACTTTTGCTTAGTCTTTGAATGGAATGAAAACTGTATGAAAGAAAGAGGGAACAAACTAATCGGTAAATACTGCTGATGCGAAGATCGGGGGTTTTATAAATGAGAATGGAGAATAATGGTGTTCAAGTTTCGCCTCCTGTGTTATACAAATGGAGAAAACAATAATCATGCAAAAAGAAAAATGTTGAATTCTTGATTTTCACATAATAGAAAATATTTCATCATTTTGTTTAATAGCACACGAAAATACAAAAATTATCTCTATCAAATTGTAATGAGATGGCTGTACCCAAAGCTATTCCTCAGCGAAGTATTTTTATGAATAAGAATAACATATTTTGTGCATCAATTAATTAAATATTACAATTCGTCATCAAGTTAATATCATTTAGGTTTCTTGATATTTATTTTATAAGAATTAAAAAATAGTACGTATCCAAACGTTTCAATTAACGCAACCTATTGATTTCATGACAGTCATCCTATACTAATTGGTTGTAATTAAAAAAAAGGAATGAAAGAAAATATCCAAACAAAATAAGAGACTACGGAATGGGAGGTTCCAGTTTATAAAAACCGGAGAGGATAAAACCAGGGATAAGTATGGAGGAATGAGATGCGATGGCCCACTCCACTTCTCTGCGTCGATCTCACGCAGATGCGAGCGGCTCGTGCCGACCCAGCACGAATCCTAAAGCATGGGACCGTGGGCTGTGGCTTTGAGACGATGACTCGAAAGCCCTCCGCGGTTTCCACCCAGAGAAACAAAAGAAGGAAACCCTCCGCGCTGTGTAAATATGAACGTAGACATTTATGTGGCGAGTCACTGACCACTCTACTGGGTTACTGCGCTTTGCCGAATATGGATGGATTATGGGACATTCATCATGTTTCATCGCAGGTTCGGTGAATATATTCTCGACACGAAGAATCTAGCTTACATGGCTGACCTTGACTGTCGATTTGACAGTTCGGTCAAAGTACGGAATATGAGTCTATGACTGTCTAGAAGAACAATTCGAGGAAAACCAAGACATTTTTTTATTTTTTTTTTTTTTTTTTTAAATAAATTAAAAGATCGAAACATTGTTCAAACAACAAAAGAAAAATATTCGTGGAAAACGTGACGATGTTCTTGTGTTTTATTAATCGCTCATTTACCCGTTCAGAACTTATTTTTGTTCTGCTATTACGTGGTTTTCGTTTTTAGTCCTTTTCAAGCCACAGCTACGTGTAGAAAATTTTAAATAGAATTCACATGTCATGCCAAATGTCGATATTTCATCATTAGATTATTCATATTTATTACTTTCAACTTTTCTAGCCTTTCAGACTCTCCGCTATTGATTTTGCTTCGTTTCATTTATTTTAATTAAATGACTTATATAGAGATGTCAACGGATACATTGCAGTCATATATGTTTTATCATTGATTTTGTTGTATTAATTTCATCATCCGCAGAAGAGTATAAATTAAAAAATTTCAAAAATAAATCTCCTCATAAGTTATGATACAATTACACTATTAGAATGTTGCATATAAACCAATTTCATAACAATATTAATAATAAAATAATAATTAACAATTAATAATGATCGTATATATGACAATGATAATGATAGGTATATATTATATAGTTAAACATAATGATATATATCATTGATCCTATAAGACAATGGGTACAAAAATTAATTTTTACATGTATCCTTATCAGATATGTTAATGATCTTTTTTCTTATCCATACACATACTTACTAAGCTAACGAAAAAAATATTATCTATATTTATCTTATCAAATATGATACAAAATAAGATAAATAAATAAAAGAATTTAATTAACAGCTCTAAGTTGATATCATTTTTCTCTTTCCTCATTTGAATAGATGATATAATATATTAAAGCTATTTTTTTTAGTTACAATCCTTTGATTTCCATTAACAAACTTTTTTCTATCTTATGTTAACAAAAAAAATTTACCCGCGTACCCGCGCTTCTTATTCATATCTACATCCATTAAACTATTGAAATAAAAATCTTATATATATTTGTCTTATTAAATATGATACGAAAACAAATGCAAAAAAGTTTAATAACAACCCTAGATTAATATTATCTTTCTCTTTCCTTATTTAAAGACAGAACATTTCGATGTGTTACTATAGTTTGTTTCTATTACAATCCTTCGATTTCCATTAACAACTTTTTTTCTATTAGATTGTAGTATCTGGAAAAGGAATAAGTTAAATTTCTTATAAACCTTCGATTATCTTTCAAAAATGTATATACTATAGGTCCGCACTCAACAATTAATAGAAATAAAATTAATAGAAATAAATATTCAAAATTTATAATCTTAATAATAGCTAGAAGTACAAGCAAATAAAATAAGAGAAAATATTTTAATCCCTGAGATTTTATTCTCAAATCTGTCATCCAACTGTTTTTTTTAACTGAGTTTTCTATTTTATTCCAAGAAACTATTGAATCATTATGTGATTGTTTTGTACGGATTGTTTATAACAACAAATCAGTTCAATGCTTTTTATATAGTGAGCATCGATCAACATGTGAAAATTTGAAATTAATAACATTATACTTATATTTAGGTCAATTTTAGCCATATATATTATGTCAAGCAAATGATGTTTAATTTGCAAACAACATCCGGTAACAATATGAATCTTTTCCATTCATGCAACACAGATAATTGATTGGAAAGTATTGGTAAACATCCTTAATTACACAAACCTGGCAATTCTGAAAAACAGAAAATAATGAACGAAAAGAAGATAGAGAGAAAAAATAGCCATCATCTGCCGTGGGCAAGCAAAAATGCAGCAGCCTCACCTGCAGGTATGCCCGGGTGCTGTTGGCAGTACAACTTTGCCTCTGCTACCAAAGCCAAAGTCCAGAAACCAACCCTCTTGTGCAGTTGGCCACCATGGTGGTGGCACCCGTTTTTCATACGGAAAATTGTGTTGCGGCGGATCACAGTGCTGCATCAGTAGGGCCAACATTGACCCAAGTGTTGGGTCTGAAAGCTCCATGAGCAACTCTCTTGTTGATTTGGCCTCTCTGTATTTTGCCACATTTGATGGAAGAGAATTATTTTTGCGGTAGAGCTCAATTTGGGCCGGACCATCTTTGTCAAACATAACTTGCTCCTTCCACCATGCCCGAAGACTGTCAGAGGCCCCTGTCACTATCTTACCGTCTTCAGTTACCATTGCATAGACACATCCTTTAGCGGTACATTGTTCTATCTCCAGTACTTAATCCAATATCCTCCTCTCATGATGATTGGAAATCCTTTTTGGTGTTTGTCACTGTTTGTGACCTTTTGTTTTTCCTTTGCCTTTGTCTGTTTTCGTGAGTACTCTTTAATCTTTGTACAATACTCATAATTTTTTTTTGTATTTCCTCGAGAATAAGATCTCTTACAGGTGAGGATGGAGAGGGTGATCCTGTGTTGTGGTCTCCCAATGTGCCCTGTCTTAGGTCTGAGCTGCTTGTGCTCATTGTTTCTTGTTTCTGTAAATTTCTTAATTGAGTGAGATGCATTATTTATGGCAATTAAAACTTGTGCAAACTATAATTTTGATTGTGTTTGTCTATAAGGTTTATCCTAGTTTGGTATATAAAACAATTTGTTATATATATGTGTGTTTAGCATAATACAAATTTAAGGTAGAATTTTTGCTCAACGCAATACTATATATTCAGTTCTATAAAGATTTTCAAGGGCATCTGATAACCAAGAAAATTCACTATGTACACTCTCTGACTATCTCTAATGCTCTTCTCTATTAGTCTCCGACATGTTTAAACAATGCAAGAAGTTTATCATCAAACTTCAAACTATTTTCTATTAAAGAATCTAAATATCACTTTTTGTCTCAACTCTTGTGTATATGAATGTGTTGTTTACAAATGTTTGGGGTTCAGTTTCTGACTTTCAGGTCCAAAGGCACCGCTGAAAAAAATGTTACACTTGAAGTTGAAGTATCATTTAAACTGTGCACTTCTAAATTTGCTGGGTATAATCTTACAATATATGTAATTTGGCAAGCATATCTTGATCATTTTTTTGTTCATAGGAATTTGTACTATTTATTGCCATTTGAAGTTTTGTTGGTTCACTGCCTGTTAATATTCTCCTGGACCCATTTCAGGTGATGAGATATTAAAAGCTCGTCAGATGCTCTAAATATATGACAAACATATATAATAATATTGAGATGAAAACTTCTAAAAGAGACTTTTCTCAAAACAAAAAATAAAAGAAACTGCTAAAAGAGACAGAGATGAAACCTTTTGAGGTATAAAACTTGGTGCTTGAAGTACACGGAACTTGCGAAGGTTTCTCCACGGTGCTCGTAATACAGGCAACATGTAAACTTTTAGTTGCTAAGGACAAATGCTTGTAAACGATTTGCTTTTCTGATGAAATAGATTGCAGGACCACGATACTGTTTAAATAGGAAGAGTCTGAGAATACATACATGCATTAATCAAATGCCAGTTGGCTAATTAGGATGCACAGAGCCACAGAGGGAGAAAAATGAGTTTATCTCATTAAAAAGGCGTCAACAAATTCTTACTGGATTTGAGTTTTGTGCACTGTATTCCTTCCCCATATCTAAATGTTAAGATTTGTGTCATCATTTTCCTTCTGGTTATGTTGCAATTTTGATTTTTCTTATTGTTTATTTTTCTTTTACCATATCTGTGTGTCTTAATCCATTTATTGTCAATCTAATATTGTTGCCACATTAAACAATAACATTTCCATAACAATCTTCAATGTATTTCAATATCAGCTTTCTGCTATAAACCAAGCAAGCACCCCTCCGTCCTGTTTTACCATTTTTGTTTGTTTCTCTGTAGGCAAACATGATGCAATTTAGTAGCAAGGTTTCAAAAGCCCATATTTTGCATATTACATAATCCAAATAGATAGAAGCCCAACAACATAATTTACTGTCGCTCACATACCCGGCCTCAGGTGCATTGCATTACTTTATGATATTTGTAGACTAAGTTAGAAGATTTCTAATTTGCAAAAATGATGGCAAGATGAACCCAATACCAGAGCTAACTTAATCTCGTCTCCAGGAGCCCAATAAGGTTTTCGGTTATAGCCATATATATCTTATCATTTTGGTTATTGGTTTTAATAAAGATTAATAATGTTTTCCATGAGGCACATTACAAAGTTTTGTCTCACTTATATTCCAGTCGAATACATCTTTAAGGCAAACAAAAACTTTTCTTTAATCTAGCACCAAAGATATTGCTAGCTTTTTATAGGAAATCTCCGGTTGGAAATTCGAATGTAATTCATCTATAGACAAAGTTATATTGTTTAGACTCTCATTTTCATCTAAAAGGAAAAAATAAATAAAATGAAGGTTGTTCCAGACTTCATCCTTAACCTTATGATATGACATTCCTTCAGGGAGGAACTAAAAATTATTGTCCATTTTCACTTAGCGGATCCTCCCATGAAACATTTTTTCTTGTGTCCCTTCAATTAAAAATATTTCAATTGAAACTTTCTTTGCTCATTTTCAGTTCGACAATAAAATTAAGAAGGCATACTATTTATGTAAAGTTATGTAATCATAAGATTTTTTATTTGGTTAAAGAAATGAGAGAATAAGAAGAATATTTATGTCATAATATTAAATAAAATATATAATGTTTATAATGATCCAACAATAATAATTATTGTTTTGATGATGATAATGAATATGATGTTGTCAATTATTATTACTATATAATAAAAGAGTTGGGATACAAAGCTAAGCATATCACAAATGGTCTTGTGCTACGGATTATTTTTTTTATTTTAAAATTTTAAATGGTTGATCTGACTGCTCAAAATAATATTCATATGAAAATCTAATTGTAGACAAAAATATGTATTTTTTAGATAGCTAAAAAGTCACTATATTTTAAGTACTATGAGTCATTTAACAAAATAATTTTCTAACTATCTAAAAAAATAAAAATTCTAAAAAAAACATAAATTTGGTCTATAGTTAGATTTTTTTATAGAAATTATTTTGGACCGTCAGATTAAGTATTTAAACTTCAAAAATGAAGAAATATTTTATTTTTATAGCACACAAGTCATATGTACTACGCGTAGTATTGTAACCTAACTTATAATAAAATTATTATAATAATAAATCATTATGATAATAAATAGTTCATGCTAGTTGTCATACAGTATCTGTTAATAGATTATAACAGTAAACAAAATGGTAGTAATAATTATATGATAATATAAAAGTAATCATAATGTTAACGTAAAATAATTAATTATTATGATATCAATATTTATAATTATATAAAATAATAGAATATATTTGAGGGTATAACCCTCATCTTTTTTCTCAAAAAAATAAATAATAGAATATAATAACATGATCGAATAGTTACGATATAAAATTAATTATGAAGAAGACGAATAATTACAATACATGCGTAACTCGCAATACATAAAGTCGAAACACATACATGGCAAATAATGAGGAGTGAAAAGAACAAAGCATGTGTTCGATACGCATACGAGAAAAGAGTTTAGATGCTACAGGACAGAAATATCATTAGACGCACGACAAAAATATAGATATGAAAATGAGGATTCCGTCTATGGCATAGAAATTTTTAACATGGTTTTGAAATCGGGATCAGAAACGAATAGGTAAATTGGTTGTGAAATTGGAATCGGATGAGTCTGGTCAGAATGGACTGAATCGGATCACAAACTCAGATTTAAAAAAAAAATACTATATTTACTCATTTAAAAATAAAAAATATATAAAATAACTAATTCGTTTATATTTTTTGACAAAAAGTATTATACTATTATAAGTCACTAACATAATATATTGAAGCATTGAAAATTAATAAGAATATCAAATAATAAATAACTATAAAATGCGATGTCAAATCAAAAAAATAATTACATAGTATAGGAATGAAACATATAATATTAATAACAAATATAAGAATAATAAAATAATTATAATTATAATATATTTTGCATGGATAATGTGTTGTAAGAAATAAATTTTTAGAATTGTTTATATAACTTAAAATCTGATTCTTTAATTTTGTTAAACATTGTAATCTGATTCTTATGAAAAAATCGTTGTAAAACACTATTTATAGCGGTTTTTAACTACAAAACCGCTGTAAATAGAGTTTTGCGGCGTTTTTTATATAAGAACCGCTGTTAACAGGGTTTTGCAGCTGGGTTTTTCACAAGAACCGTTGTAAACGATTTGCAGCGCTCCCAATAACAACGATTGTACAATCATTGCTAACTGGAGAAAATAACCGTTGTAAAAGTCCTTTTGTGGTGTAGTGTATAGTGGGATTAGACTTAAAATTTCTAAAACTATTTAGGATCTTTTAATACCACTTAAGATTAAAATTTTCTTCTAATTTGTAATTCATAATAAAATTTTACTAAATTAAATTTGTACACATGCATTTTATATCCTGAGATAATATTCTAAACTATGCATGGGGATTAAGCTTGGTTAGGTGATTATAGTGCAAGTCACAACCTTAAGTTTTGCTGAGGGTTCAAGTTCTAATGCTGCATCGGGCTCCAGCCCAATGCAACGGTTTGTAGCGCTTTTAGTTGATTGTCTAATTCTTGATTTTTATCACATTGTGAGCTTATCTTCTTGGTTCCAAAATTTTTCTCCTTTTTATTTTACATTCGTGATTATCATCGCAAATAATGTAGTTTTGCTTAGCTTAGAAGTTGTACTGCTTTATTGTTAGTTGTTAAATATCTAGAGATGATTTAACGCTTATGTACTGTATCTATGAGTGGCTGTTTATTAACACATGCAGCAAAAAAGTAACAAATGATATTACGAAAATTTATCAGTATGGACAGGATGTGCTAATAATTTGCCATGTGCTCTTTTGATCGACTTTATATGCGTGCTAGGGCCCCAGATTAGTAATTGACATATAAAATTTACAACCATATATCAAGGCCGTCCTAGCTCAGTGGTAGAGCGCGTGGCTTTTAACCACGTGGTCGTGGGTTCGATCCCCACGGACGGCGAACAAATTTGCTTTTTCCTTTTTTATTAGATTGCAGTGGGGAAAATTTACTTAATTACTTTCAATAAAATATTATTCTCAAATGTGATAGAGAAAATATTTGTTAATCTTGATTGGGTTACTTGGTATCTAATAAATTTACTTTCATTAGAATATTCTCCACAAATGTAATATTAGGAGTCAAAGAGTGAATGAACTATATATATTAATCTAGTGGAAAAGGGAAATCGCAGAATTAAAATTTGAATAAAAATTTTCTTATAGATATTTAAAAGCTGGAATTTAGACTCTCCATCTAGAAGAGAAAATTTTTAGGTAGTCAAAGAGTTTGTTGATGGTATAATAAGTAGGCTACTAGAAGAATTTTTTTTATATATTATGTCTTATCACTATAACAAAAAGGATCTTTACTAACACCTAATTATTAGTAGGGAAGGTCGGTGGCATTTTGATAATATTTGATAACATTTTGGTAACGATTATAAATAAAAATCGTTACTGAAAAGTGTGTTTTTCGGATTTTTTTTCGGCAGAACTTTTAGTAACGTTTTTTTAAAACTGTTATTAAATATAAAAGATCAATAACGGTTATTGTTTAACAACCGTTCCTGATTGTTTCTAGGCCGTCTATGCTCGGTCTGTTGTGAGATATTTTCATCTCACCATTCGTTCATCCCAATCCAACGATCCAAAAATCAAAATTCAAAAACTGAAATTCCACAGATTACCAACCCCTTTTCATCTATTTTCATATATAAAAGAAGAGATGAGAGAGAGAAGAAATAAAAATCGAAATCTGACCATCTCATCTTCAAACAACCATAATTTTTGATAGAAAACTCTGATTGAGGCGTGCTATGCGGTCACGAAAAGCTCACGACGAGATCTACAGGGTTAAAAAACCTCATCTTGACCTTCAAAAACACATTTGAAGTTTTTTTTTTCTGTTTTTTGTGTTTTTTTTTTCTTTTTTTGTGGTTTTCATATTATTGCATGAGCAAGATACATATTGTTGAGTAAATATTTTTTTCATTTGATGAATAATTATATTTTTTTTTCATATTAATTATTGAATGAATAAATAATATGTTATATTATTCTTCTTTAGTTATTCAATCTCTTTTCTTTTAATATTTTAGTTCAAGAATGTTAAAAAAATAAAATTTAGTTTTATTTTTAAAAAAAATTAGTAACAGTTATTTAATAATAACAAAAGTGTTAAAAAAAATCAGTTTCAGTAACGGTTATTTTGAATAAACTGTTAGAAAAGTAAAAAAAAAAAACAGTTTCAGTAACGATTTTTGTTAACAACCGTCACTGATTCCAATAGTTTCAGTAATGATTTTTTATTAAACCATTACTGAATGTTAACAATGCGCAACATAATTTAATAATGGTTCTTATAAGTATTAGTAACCCCATTCAATAACGGCTCATGAACCGTTATTAAATGGTAAAAAAACGTTATTGAATGTTTTTTTGTTGTAGTGTATTTAACAGGAACAAATTAATAAACATGTAAAGAGCACAAGTTTGAAGTGATCATCAGCAATTTCTAGTGATTTTTTGTAATGTAGTTCAAATTGATTAATTAAAAACAAAACAGGCGTGCAAAAAATACATGATAAATATATTTTTGTGCCATTTTAGTATTCGATAATGATAATATGGTAAATGCAATCAAATTGATTAAAAATATAAACAAATGCGTCGTCAATGCATTTTTGAAGATGTTATGTAAAGTATTGAATGTAACTATTTATTTTTTGCATTAATAAATTATGATAATTTAATAGAATAATTAGTTACACAGTATATGCTCGCCAGAAACATAAACACGTCTTTTTTCTTTTCTTTTCGTTAACCTTTGTAGATAATGCACCTCCAAATTAAAACTCTAGTTCGGTTCTTGTTGATATATATATTTTTGTTTGACCTCTCTTTATCATACATTTTGAAATCTAAAGATTTATTGCATGTTTTATGGAGGGCAATTGTGTCAATTTATACATGAATTTTGAAGGGGAGGAGACATTTAGTGCATGTTGGAATGGGAATGGGAATGGGAATGGATAGAGATTTTGAACTAAATTTTATTGTGCATGTGGGAAAAAATTCACTTAAACTCAATTTTTTTCCCACACGCACAATAATGGCGCCAAACGGGCTCTTAAAGGTTAATTTCTATGTCTGCAATCAGATTTCAGAACTACAATTTACAAAGGCAGGGTACTTGATGTATAAAGCTAAACTGTGTTCGTATTGACTAACAATATTGTTAGATTGATTAAGGCAAACATAATTATAGATTAGATTGAGCTAATTAAATCTGGAACAAATCCGCTAGCCACTTCCCAATTTCATTAGTTACACATTGTTTGTTTTGAACGAAGGGCGGGACGAAATGAAACTGTTCTAAGGTTAGGATCGATGCAAATATAAAAAATGAAAATCATCTTGAATCAGACCGAAGCAAGAAAAAACGAAGGAACTAAAACTTTTTTTATATATGAATTCATTAATTCTTCTGGAATTCAAAACGTAACTCTAATTATAGTAATTTTTAGAGCCTCATTCCATACTCTTGTCATGTCCTCATGCAACACTCATAACCTAACTCAGCAAATAGCGATTAGGTGAATCACACCTCCATTAAACCTGATTTAGGTTACTCATGCAATTTTCATCTTCTCCTCCTCAAACTACAACTATAAATTGTTCATATCACCAAGCCATCTCACAAACACATTTCATACATACACATATATATACCTTCAATTGAAAGTATTGCCATTCACTAACACCAAAGAAAATGGCTGCCACCAAGCTCGGTGCTCTTGCCTTGGTCGTTCTTTTTCTCTGCCTGTCAGGCCAATACCAGACTGCCTCAGCTGCCGACACTTGCTCGACCCAACTTGCCAGCCTAGTCGCATGTGCTGCATCCGTTGTGCCGGGATCTTCCGTGGGTCCACCAACCAAGCAATGCTGCACTGCTCTGCAAGGTGTCAGCCATGAGTGTGCATGCAACACCCTCAAGATCATCAACAGCCTCCCGACTAAGTGCGGCCAAAACGCCGTCACATGCTGTAAGCCTATTGTTTCTCCGTTCCTGTTATTTATTCCATTTTGTTTTTGTAAAAAAAAAAGGAGAATATTTCAAGTTATACATCATGAGCATAATTAATAGGCTGTCATAAAAAAATGACTTGATAGATAATCATTATTGATCAATGATTTTTGGGTTGATTTAATTTCCATTGATTTTAGGAATTTCTGACTTATTTACTATTTCTTCACATCTTTAGCAGCTTAAGAGAAGAACCCAGCCTCCAAAGAGTCTTCTATAAGGATACTGTTTTTCTTTGTTGAGTTATGTTTTCATTGACGCAATATACATGGAGTTGAACTCAATTGTTCTTTGAACTCAATTGAATCAAATTAATAAAATTTGTTACTGACTTCAATGTCTTGCGCTTTGTGTTGTTGTTTTTTGCTCTATTTTGAACTAGTCATTTGTAACGAAATGTTATCCACAATAAATAGTTTGGAAAAACATTAGCGATGTATATAGCGCAGCTGACCTGGACATTGGGTCGCTAAAAGATTATAGTAAAAAAGAGTTACACAGTTTATGGGTCAGTAAATGGTCACATTTCTAAGAAATATTGAATGATACAGTCATTAACACCACATGAATACATAATAAATGGGGAAACTTGGTTATTTATCACTATAAATTTTCAAATTTAGAAAAATACCACTGCAAAATTTCAATTAAAAAGTCATTACAAATCTGATTTATTTTTAAAATAGTCATTATACCTATTTAAACATAATTGAAGAATTAGAAAATTTAAAAATACCAACAATACCCTTTTGCATAATTGTTTTGTTTTATTTATGAGACTCGGTTGATTCTGACCCTTTACTTCTCTTCGATGAAGATCTGTCGAGAGATCCATTCTATTCATTTATGGAAGGGATCGGTGGTTGATAATGGGTTATTTTGACGACGGTTTCTAAATAAATATGAAAAATAGAAAAAAAGATATATGTGTTCTTCTATCTATAAATTAATTGTCATTCAAATTTTACGTAATCTTATTATTTTTTGATAGTTCATTAAAGATCATCAAACTTTCATATAATTTATAACGATTTCAATTTAACGGTATTTAATAGAATATCAAATGATAATGAAATTGAATGAAATTTAAATAATCATCTATCTATAAATATTTTTAAAATTTTAATTTTTTTCATACTTATTTGGAAGCCCATTCTCAAAATAACCCGTTGTCAACCGTTCTCACCTTTTATTTATCAGAATCGTCTTCAGAATCGTCTTCTTCTTCTTTTGTTTCACTTTATCATTCAAAACCGTTTTGATTCGAACCTCACAGATCCATTCTATTCATTGCTTTTCATGCGCTCGAACCAGTTGCGTCCATGGGATTGGCAGCCGATCAGAGGCTCGGAGTCGGAGCTAGCCATGGCGTGGCTTCAATGGCTCTGCTAGGCTAGGATGCAGCTCAATATCTGAGAACTAGGGAACAACAATCATCTTCTTCCTTCATGCTGATGTTGGTGCGGTTACCTGCAGGCCTCTCCTCCTCCCTTAACATTTCTCTCCGCATCTGCCGTCTATGCACCGCCTCTCTTCTCTTAGCTCCGCCATTACCACATATATCGTCGCTTCTCCGTTCTGTTGTCGATGCCAAATACACTCGCCTCACACGACCAGAAGCTCTCCCTCTGCACAAACCTGATTTGTTCCTGCCTTCCGTGAACATTCCTGCCTGCCTCAAGTTTTAATTAAGGAATTTGATAAACAGTTTCAAATCAGAGGAGAGATGGTAAACTATTTGTCGAAGAGGAACTCTTAAGTTTTATGTCAAACCCCTCTCTTCTGTATCTCGTCAGATCTTTGTCGAAGTCGAGAAGTAGAGATCTGAATCCATCAGACAAATAGAACAAAACAAATATGCATAGAGTATTGTTGGTATTTTTCAGAAATTTTAATTATTTAATTCTGATGAAATATATATAATGATAATTTTATAAATAAATCAGATTTTTAATGATAAATTTCTAATTGATGTTTTTTTTCCAAATTTGAAACTTTATAATTAATTTTCCCTAATAAATGTACATTATTAAATTGGACCCCATAAAATTAAATAATCTGGAAGTAACCCTGAAAAAGTTGTAAATCCTCTTTTACGGAATTTGAATGACGCAGGTGCTTCTCGGAAAGATCAGGAATTCAATCTCACTCTAAACATGGATCAATTCAGTTTTCTTTTATGCGAACAGCCAAATTGCTCCCCATTTGCTCATATCTATTTTTTTGTAATTAATTATTAAAATAATTAGATTATTAAAAATAAGAGTGATAAAATATTATCTTTAAATTTACGAATGGCAATACATCACTTGACAGTGACGCGATGAAACATTTCACTGTCAGTGGCGTATTTGAGGAAACACGCTAATACTAGCGGCGTCTTTTGTCATTATAAATACTAACCCTCCCGTCGCTCTCCTCATCTCACAAACAATCAAACTCTCTCACTCATCTCATGAAATATTTATTCAAATATCCAAAATTTTCATATTTCTTCAAAATGAGATCTGATTTAAATTTTCATCCTACCGATGAAGAAAATTACACTGCAGAGGAACCGAGAAGTATTAGCTTTTCTGCCAAACCATGGTCAAACTGATTCATATTCAAATTAGGTTCAAAATATAATATCAAATTTTAGTCAAGGCGAATATTATTCGAACTATCCATATGATAGTAGCATTTATTGAAATCCATATTCATCTATTTACAATAATACTATAATTTACTAATAACTGAACACAACAGTTTAACCATGTCATACCTATAATTTTTTTTAGTGATAGTAATAGTACTTATTAAGAATAAATTTTTTTAAAGATAACTATGATAATTTAGGTGATAATCTTAACTTAAATATTTTTTATGGTAATTTGAGTCTTGGTAGAACCGAAGAGAAAAGTACTATTGGTGGATGTGGTAATATTGATTTGACAGTATCAAAAGTCATTTTAATACCTGTAATGGAATATATTGATGATCAGGAGGAGAAAGATGATCATGGTCCACAATATTAAAGTGAAGTAGAAACATGAGAGGATTACACTGAGTAATCTAATATTTCGAATGATGAATCTAAAAATGAGAAAATCCGAATAAGTGATACCACATTATTAGTTATCAGAAAGATCGAGAGGCAACATCCTATAGAAGTGTTGAATAATTTTGAGATGTTCGACTGTTTAGGTGCAAATAAAGACCGATTAGGACCCAATGATAATTTAGCTTAAAATAAAATATTTACTTCTAAATCGGCTCTAAATTGGATAATTTATGATTTGAGTGTTAGAAAAAATATTTAATGTTTGATACAAAAAAGTTATAAAACATGACTTGTTATGAAATACAAAAAAAAAAAGTTGTCCTTAGAGATTATACGCTAAATCTGAAGAAGGCTCCACCATATGAATGATCATTACAAATAAAAACCTCCACAACTGTAGAAAATCACTAGAAGACCGCAAACACTTACAAACTCACATTTACTTTGATTTGTAAGATATGTTTGACAACATTTAAAGAAATGATCTCTCTTTAACAGTGTAACAAATCAATATGCTTATAGAAATGAGATATTTCGATATTGCGCCAACGCATAATAAATTTTGGTGTGGTCGAGAAAGAGCAATCGAATAATTATTTGGCACTTGAGAATAATCATATGCATTGCTCTCATAAATATTAGGGGCGATTATTCAGACTACTCTAAGTACAAAATATAAAATATTGACGTGTAATATTTCAAATGACAATGTAAAAATGTTTAAATCCATAATTTGAGCTTATAGACTGTGTATTGTAGCGTTCAAACATCTAAGATCCGTTATAATCATTGATGTTGGTGTCTTATCGGCCATTATAAAGATAGATTATATATGGCATTATTTCATAAAGAGATGACGAATGTTGAGGTAATAAAAAAAACTGGCTGATTTTTTTTTTAAAAGTCGGAAGAAGATTAGAAAATGATGATAAAAAATCTCCTAATTTCATTTTATGGACACAAATTTATGATGGAGGACACTAATGAGGTATAATGACTAACAATAGTTTGAAAACTCTGAATAATTTATTTAGAGTTGAGCGAATTTTATCGGCTGCGGCAATCTATTGTATTCAAAATATTAAAATATAAGAAATACCTAATCACACGACATTAATATAAAAAAAAAGAAAGAGAGAAAGAAATTCTCTAAGAAACAAAGACATGAAAGGGACTATCAGTTGGAAGGTGTCACTAGTGAGAAAAATCGGGTATGAAGTTCCATTAGTCCCATATGAAAATTTGAAGAAGAGATATTAAATAAATTAAATTAATTAGGATTATTTGAAGGGTTTTTGTAACCATAGATATAGATATAAATGTAATACACATGGTTAATCCTCTTGTTTACTCATTTATGACCTAGGTACTATATTTGATCCTTTTGTTAGAACTTGTGTTTGTTGGTAAACCTAGTTTGCTGATAAATATAATCATGTAGGGGATAATTCTGTCACAACATTAACCTGTGAATCCGTCAGCTATAATATAGATCATAGATCTAAGAATAATCAATGGATGAGGATATCCAAGCTTATATGTATTCAATTTAATAGAAAGTAAGATCAATGAGGCCTCTGGTGAGAAGTACCGGTACTAGTCAAAACTGCAAAATACAAAAGCGGTTTAGATCTATTACTGTCATATAATACTCTAACAAAATTTATAATTAGTTGTTGAGGCTTTATGTTAAAAAGATGATAATAAATTAATAATAATAGTAATAAACAAAGCTATCCTATAGACTATTTTTGCTTATTTCTGTTTGAATGCACATTTTCCTTTCTTTTTCTTTTCTGATTTTTCATAATTTTTTCTTTTATTCTTCCTCTTTAGGTGCATATTATATTTATAAGGCTAACTGATGAAATAAAGATATTAATATAAGAGTTAGTTGAAAGATTTTTATAACCCTCATAACTTTAAATTAAATAAAAGAATAAAATAATATAATTAAACTCAAAGATAGTTGAAGTTTTTTTGTAACTCTTCTGATTCTTCTAGAAAGTTGATTGATTAGGCTTAATTCATTGAGAAATAGAACAAAATTAGATCTATTTTTCAATGAAAAGTCAGTCCAAATAAGTGATAGCTTGGTCAATGAAGAAAAAGGCTATTTGAGTGTCTATCTGAAGTATATAATTGTACAGTATTATGCTGTTCTGGGGTTAGATGCAATACAATATTCTATTCAAGGATCTTTCTAGAAAAAAAATGAAGATGATGCTTTTTTACCTTTCACTTAGATTATGTTCCTCAAAATTATCATTTTTGAGTAATTACATGTTTCTATTCATAATGCAGGAAATGGAGGCCAAATTTAAGAACAGAGTACAGAGATATGTGGGGATATGGTGTTGTGTAATGTTGCGGGACCCAGTTCACATTTACTATGACATGTATTGGGATGAGAAACCAGGTTGGAAACCTGAATCACCACGCTCTAGGCAAGATGACCACCCCCCTTGGGCTTAACTCATGTATGCCTCTGCCTTCATGCATATCTGACACAATTAGATGCAGGTTTTCTGATTTAGGGTTACAGAGAAATTCCTTCTCGTTTTCATTGAATATATATACCTGTTTTGAAAGTAATCACAAATCTGGAGGTCTAGGATTACAGTGCGTACTTATCTTTCTTGCCTTGGGCTCTTTGAATACATGGAGATGTTCAAGTGAAATCAGTCAGTAATTGCAACTGAACAGATCCAAGGTTTTCAAATGGAGCTAGGTCCCTCTTTATTGCTGTCAGAATAGAGATATCCATAATGACTGATGTTCTTGATCAGGCACTGGTGATAGAGTGCTTCATGCATTGATAATAAAAGGATACAGGAATGTACCTTTTTACGACTTCTCATTCTTTCTTTTCTGTTAATTTCTAAAATTATGGATTTGCAGAAAATTACTTTTTTTCTTTTCTGAAAGTAGATATATATTAAAATAACTTCACCGTCAATACTCAATAGCATGAATCTGTGATCGATGTAGTATGTACATTGCTTAAGAAACTGATTAAAATTAAAGTCTTGCCAAGGAGTTGGAAATAGAAGATTACACCAAAGAAGAAGTGTAATTAAAAAAGGAGAAGGGATCGGCTGACAAATGGTTTATTTTGATAACCTTGACAATGGACATCTAAATAAATATTAAAAAAATCTTAAAAAAAAAAAAAAATTATAGCTGTGTTTTTTTAATAGTTCATTAAAGACCGTTAAATTGAAATCGTTATAAATTATATAAAAATTTAATGGTCTTTGATGGACTATCAAACAATAATGAAATTACATGAAATTTTAATGACCATCAATCTAAATGTATAAGAACATATCTATAAATATTTTTAAGTTTTTAAGTTTTTTTTTGTATTTATTTAGATATCTATTGTTTGTCAAAAATACCCATTGTCAATGGATCCCACTCTTAAAAAAATTATCTTAAAAAAATTATCATATGAAGTGACAAGAGTATAAGACCAAAGTACCCTTGTTAGGTTGTTATGTGATACGCATTACCCATTCGGGTTGTTTTCTTACAACATATTACTCATCTGAAAATATACTCAATTGTGTCGCTGAATCAATGAGTTCAGGACTTGGGAACGTTCGCAGCCTTTCTAATCAAAAAATTGGTTTGAAGGATTCTTGAGCTGTTGATTTTACATTGAGATTCGTAACAATCATTAAAAGTGAATCTACTCTGAATCTATGAGATATGTTAAAAGTATGAATCTCGATGCAAAATCAATGGTTTGAGAATCTTTCAACTAATTTTTGATTTAAAGGGCTGTGAATCTACTCCGAATCTACAAGTTCATCATTGACGAGAGCGCAACGGAGGCCAGAGAAGTGGAAGTTATTTTTCACGTCCTAGGGCAAGCGTTCATACAGGGAACATGAGAAACAATAGAAAAATGATATGAAAAATGGAGGCAGGCGTGAGAGAGTGAATGCATATCTCCTGTGCTAGCCCAAGATGCTCAAACCCAGAGAATATCATCGTGTTATAAATTCTGCCTTGTAAAAAAATTGTATATATTAATATCAAATCCATGGAAGTGAATAAAGTCGTTAGTTCACAGCTTGAGATTTAAGATCACTCAGAGGGGCAAAACTTCACAAGTATATTGTTTTGGCACACAACATTCCTTTGCTTCACACTGGGATTTTCCAAAGGAAAAAGAAAGAAAATTTTCAACAAAAAGAAAAGTAAATGGAACCAAGCAAATGCACAACGATTAACGATACATTATATTTCTACTGCTCTACATCACAACAGAGCATCAGATGCTCCACTGTTTTTTTTAACCAACTTCCACATCCCATTGAGTCAGTTAACAAAAAGAGGCTCACAACATTTTCTATAGCTGGAATATTATAGGCATCACCAGTCTCACCAAAAAAAGCAGCAGGAGATATCTCTAGAATCTAGATACTGCTCACCTATTTCAACAAACAAAAAAGCAGGAGGTATCTCTGCTCTTGATGCTTTTTTTTTTTCTCAGGATGAATATTCTGTCTGCCTTGAATTTCAGTGATGCTCAAGCAGCACAGTCATTCGGCCTATTAGAAGAGCCATTTAATCGCCTCTCTTGTTCCAGGTACCATTTATTTAACCGCTCCTTAGAAATTATGACCTGTTGATCATCACAACATTCAACATCAACTATGCGTTTTTCTTTTCTTTCAAGAAATAAGAAGACTACGACAAAAGAAGTGTGCATGCTAACTAGGTCATACTAACGCAAAAAGTGACAATATTCAATGTTATGTTGGTCCAATTGTAAGTTTTAGCTTATAATATGTTGAGCATTGGTACGAAGGAAAGTTGTCTATGTACCTGTTTATTCCAGTCTGTTCGCATAGTTATTACCAATAGCACAATAGTTTGTACAAGTGTTCCAAGCAACATGCCTACCCAAATACCCTGCAAGCATGAACATATTGTTAAAAAAATTGGTAAAAGCTTATGATCAGGGTTAATGTCACCGTAAACTATATACTTTTCAGCTTAAAGCTATTGTTAAAGACTATATTGTGCATGTGGTATGTAGAATAGTCCAATTCTTTTTGCTCTCAAACTCGAAGTTCTTGATCTGGTACCTTGAGATTGATACAAGTGAGATTGATACAAGCACTATCTTTCACTCAAACAAATGATAGAGATCCCATCAGTTATGATATTAAATGTCTCATTTGAATGATATCTCACCAAAAAACAACTAACTTCAAGTTAGATTTTGACTCTGAGATTTGTCCAATTTACAATGGAGACTAATATTTGGCATGAGTACCATAGAATGCAATGAGCAAATGGGAGAAATTTCAAGGACCAGAATTACTGTATGGACAACTAATAGAAGGTTGCAACCGTATGTCTACACACAAATACTGGCGCATAGTTAATGTTGATCCTAGACCCATATATTAAGAAAAATAAAAAGAAAAAGAAGAAAGGGAAATCCATAACATGATGGTTTTCTTTTAGGCTAAATAACTTACATCCACATGATATTTGAATCCATAACCAAGGAGCGCTCCAAGGGGAATGCCAACTAAGTAGTAGCATGTTATGTTGACATATGCCACTGCACTTTGCCATCCAGCACCAACAGCAACTCCTGAAGTGCAAAAATTCATACAAATTTAGAATAGTACTTATTCCACTAGTCAACTAATTATTTTATGAAATCTCCAATCAAATTGATCGCTGGGTACCTGTGTTCTTTAAATAATATTATTCGAGTAAGAAAAAAAACTATCATTTTAGTTACACAAACCTGACAGCACTGGTTGCACACTATTAAGCAAAATCGAGAAGGCAAGGAGGGGCGAGAGATGTGAAACAGCCTTTGCCACATTGATATCCTCTGTGAATATGTATGCAAGATTTCCTCTAAATACCAAGAAAACTACAAAAAGAACGGAGCCGATTGCCAAGGAATTAAGCACAACATTTTTTATAGCGTATTTCGCTCTCCTTGCACTCCCTGCACCGAGTTCATTTGCCACACGCACCCTATAATCAGAAAAAGGATCGATGTTAGGTATGAGATGCAGGGTTTGTGATGTTGTTTTTCAATTTATTTCAAAATAATGAATTTGGCAGCCAAGGGGGAAGATCAAACTGTGCAGTACGTGCAATATTTGGGAGGGTTAATACATAAATTATATCAGAATTCTGATCCAATATAGCCTTTTCTTTTGTTCATTGTGTTCGGATGGAGTTGTCAACTAAAAGAAATCTATATGCTGGCTGTTGTTAAAAATAGTCAAAACATCTGCTATAAAATAGAAGTTTTGTGTAATGACATTTGAAATGGCAAGCAGGCTATAATTGGACTTGGTAGTTGGTGATGAATTTGCAGATAATTTTACATATGCAGTTTGATTATACTAGTTTTCTAACAGCAACTAATAATAAGGATAATTAACAAATTTAGTTCTAGATGAAATGCAAGCAAAACAGTAAGAGAAATACCCAGCAGCTGCCAAGAAGCCAACAGAGATCATCATCTCCCACCCATTAATGTTCAGGCTACATCACAAAAAAAAAATGCAGTTCAGATGAATTATTATTCCTTAAAATTACAAGAACATTTTCTTCAATTACGATGGATCAAAGTTGAATATATTTGTACCAGATTGAAAGAGCATCTATTGCAACCTCAGCATTCTTCATGTAACCGGTGAGAAGAATCAAGATGGTGTTGTACCAGAGCTCCAAACTACAGGGAGAAGCCAAGAACCAATCAATTTATCAGGGCTAAGGATCCATATTGTCGTTACAACTAATGAGAGATATATCCTGTTTCTACGCAAACTTCTTTGAGTTTAAGATGACAGTGCTATAAATTAGACAAATGATGTTGTCCAATCAATTGGTATAGGTGGTTACTGTATTTTTTGCCTGCATAGAAAGGCATCATCATCATTATTTGCAACTAGTATCATTATTATTATTGTTGTTATTATTATTATCATCATCATCATCATCATCGTTGTCATTATCCTCATCATCATTACTATCATTATCATTATCACTATTACTATTACCATGGGCGGATGCAGGATTTTAGTCGGGGGGGGCAAATATCGGATTGTAATAGCTTATCGGGTTTAAATCCATTAACTAATCGGGTACTAAATAAAATAATAATAATTTAATATATATTCTTACCTAATAAAAAATTTATTAGAATAATAACATTTTATATATTAAAAATAACAATAAAATAAAGCTCAAAGTAATAGATAATTAAGTTGATGAAAAAAATTTTCGTCTATAAAACTTTATATTTTGATATCTTTGCATAATTATTTCATTATACATGATATTAAATATTTTTTTCTTAATAAAATTAATCAGACAATCCAGAGGGGGGGCAAAAAAAATTTTCAAGGGGGCAAACTACCGAAAGTATTACCGAAAAGCACTGTTTTTCAAAATCCAGGGGGGCGCTTGCCCCCCTGGGCTAGTGTGCATCCGCCCCTGACTATTACTATTACTGATTTTTGATATTTGAGATCTCTTATCTCTATGATTTTGGATTGGGTTTCATTTCTAGCCTACCCCAATTTATTTGGGATTAAGGCTTGTTGTTGTTATTGGTGGTGTTGTTGTATAGAAAGGCATCATCAGTTATTTCAAACTAATAAGGAAGTAGCAAGTGCAGTACCATAGCATCACACCAGAAGAAATTGAAAGCTTCACAATTGCTGTGAGATCGGAGAATGCTTTCCATGAAAACCCTGTCCAGGTCTCAGGGCACCCACCACAAAACACAAATGCAAGCTGTCCAAAAACTGGGACCCACATGGCCAGAATCATCGACCCCATGACCCCCGCCATTCCTAAATTCAGCTTAATTGTCATGAACCATGACAGAAACAAATGTAACCCCAGATTTAACATGGCAAGATAGGTTATGACGATGTTTCTACTTTGTGCCTGGAGGTACATTTGAAGGGTGAAGGTGTAAACATAAGAGAACAAGACGGGGATAAACCACATGGAGATGACACCAGCCACCTTAGCAATCTCGGCATCCTGGCCGAGAAGTCTTAGAAGTGGGTCTGTGAAGACGAACATAGGGAGGAGGCATATAGCAGCTACTGTAAGGATTATCCAGGAGCGCTGGAGATAGATACCAAGCATGTGGTACTGTTTTGCACCATAAGACTGGCCACACAAGGTCTCCAGCGCACTTGCCATTCCTAGCTGAAAGGATAAAAAATTATAAATGTTAAGAGCTGTTTAATTAGTTGGAGAATACATTTGCCATGGGTTTTGCAAGCACAGCTGTTTCATTAGATGGAGAATAAATTTGCCATGAATTTTTGCAAGCACAAGCAAAAAATAAGCTAGCTAAATGATCCATGATAGATTAAAAAAAACTAATGCTGAAAACAAACTAAATACTAATAAAATTTTCTGAGATAAGATAAATGAAAAAACGCAAACCCATGTAATTAAATGCAATACAGTTTCGATGAACAAAAGAAATGCATAAAGGCACATTATATAGCTACATAGACAATACCAATGCATTTGACTCGTAGATATGTGCTAGAAATCATGAATCATTATCAGGTAACAATCATGTAAATTATTTTCTGATAACACTGACCAAAAATTCATTTCAGTGGAAATACTGGTGAGATGTTCAATATATTAAAGAGAACTCCGTGGGTAGCATAATTTCTATCAACTTTCTTCCATCAGATTTGGGACTGCAATAGTTTTTGCATCAGAAGATTGATGATTTTACTTTTTCCTATTCTTTTAATAAAATATTTTTCGTTTCACTTTATTATGTTTATCTGGTTATTTATGTAGTTGTTCAGTGTTAAAAAAGATGTCACCAAATGGTTTAACATTCACAAAGATTTCTGTAGTAAATCCATCACACTACAAAAAGCAACATCCCAACTTCAAAGAGCAATTAATTAGCAAACTTTCCACATCAGCTAATTAAAGGCACACAATAAACCACTATAAAAAAGTACCCGATGGAGGTACCCACCAAAATGTAGGAGATAAAATGCAAATATAAATGAGGGTAATACAAAAATGAGTGAGATAAAAATAGATGTGTCACATTCATTTTTATCTCACTCATTTTTGTATTACCCTCATTTATATTTGCATCTTTATCTCCTACATTTTGGTGGGTACCTCCATCGGGTACTTTTTTCAGAATGAGGACTTTAATGCCCTTGAGGCTAAGTGGTGGCAGGGAATTCCCCCAAGGGAATGAAAAGAACCCCTTTTTTAGAAGGAATTTAAGGGGCGGGCAGGGGTTTGAATAGTGATTTTTTTGAAGATACTTCTATTTTCTCTTCGGAGGACAGAAACTCTTTGGTTAGGCCTTGTCAAGTAGATAGGAGTTCACTTTTATGAATGAGACCGTTGTTGTGACGTAAAAGCTTTCGATCTTGGTTCTGCCCAAAAAAGTACCTCACATTATTGTTAATCCTATGGAGTTAAATGTCATGCCATGCCTAGGTCGTTCAGCTATGAAACTGGAATGAGCCTGGAAATAAGGAGAAAATCAACGTTCACCTTGCTAAACAGAAGCAAAAGAACAAATACAACTGAAAATGAAGTTCTATTGGTCATTTTCTTTAAAAAAAAAAGAAAAGTACCAGAAACAAATATGGACTAAAGAAAATATGAAAATGACATACACCAACTACTGGGCCAGGTTCAATCTGACAAATATGTTTACTTTCAAATTAGTGAAACTTGTGATGTATCTTGGATGCAGTCCGAAAATATAAAGTTTAAATAACTAAAAATTGCACTACTTGTCTTACCAAAGCCATGTTATGAAGTAAGAGGCTAACAGCACTTTACTAGTATTTTGGGTTATGGCGCTTCGTGGTATCTAACTTATCAAAATAACAGAACAAATTTTCACTTGAGAAAAAATGCACCTGATAAGGACGTGGCATAAAAAAAAGGACATCCAATATCCCCCAATAATTGTCCTTCAATAGTTCAATTACCCTTATAAACAAGGGCCATCACAGTTCTAAAGGCAGGCCCTGAAATATTAGTTTTAAGAAGGTGAAGGCTCTTTCCTAGTGTCGACATAATTACATGAAGACAACTTTAGTGGATACTTTGTACAGGCATCATGCAGTTTTAAAGGTATGTTCTTGACATAGAAAGGGGTTGTATAAATCGATTGATTTTGAAAGCTTATGTAATGAGTGGTTTATTTGAAATGCTAACAAAGTCCTTTTATCCTTTGACTAATTAATATGTAGGTTTAATTATGAACATTGGAGAACAATAATACATTACTCACTTCAGATACTATTTCAGTCTCCTCAAACTTCTATTGGCGTCACTAATTTTTTCAGAAAAAATGACTTAGCAACCTCGGCAACACATATAAAAAGAATTATGGTATTTTTAGCCGTGTTACATTATTTTAATTAATTACGTGCTTGCCAAAAGGAGATACGATCTTCTATTTTTAGAACTTTTCAGTTTAAAATCCCATTCTCATTGCTTTCATTTACATTGGTATCCCATATCCCAATCAGTGTAGTCTGTTTACAGTGCAGAAGAAAGAAACGGTGTTTGAAAGTGTGGGTTTTTGGAACTGCATGTGTGATTTATTCTCCTTGGAAGAAAATTAGATTCATCTCGATGGAAATAAAAGAAGCACATGGAGATGGAAAAATTTGTCGGATTTCCTCTTTCCTTTTTGTAATGATCGAACACAAGTACACAACGCAATTCGAATCAAGACTAGTAAAAGGTAAATAATTCGCGATCCAATGAGAGATTACGTATAAATTCACCATAGTTGACCAGCGATACGAGTTCATACCTTCACGTGGTGGATATATCTTTATTATTTATTTATTTGATCGGATCATGGCAATGCCGTGGTTGGTGTGAACGTGCATGCTTCTATTCCTCACTCTCACTGAGCGACTGAGATATGGACGAAAGCAGAGATACAAATGGTTGTAAAAAAAAATACAAAAAAAATGTGCCAAGTCAAACGCCAATGGGCAACGTTCGGAAGCATAAAAATGCTAAAAGTAATCTGCATGTTAGAGTATAGGAATAAAATTGTATAGGTTAGTTGGAGATGTGATGTATGATATGGGAGATGTTTAGTGATTAGATTTAGTTAGTTAGACTAAGTGATTAGTTTGTTAGATCATTAGTCTATAAATAGAGGTTTAGAGATTGTAATCAATTTATTCAAAGATAATTAAAGATTGCTCTCTCACTCTCTCATTCTGTCATGATATCAGAGTCAGAAAACCGCTAGAATTAGGCTCACGTCTATTTCAGACATTATGCACTATATTACAATCCTATTCCAAAAATCATACCATTTTTTTCTTAGCTATTTCAGTATAAACCTCTATTCTACTCTATCCTATTTTTTTATTCCTCTGTGCTCCTCTCCTCTCCTCTCCTGATCTAAATAAATCAGATCAAGATCCATCTCGTGATCGATTCTCTCCTCTCCAGATCAGCGATTCTTTCTTCTCCTCAGATCAAAGATCCGATCAAAGATTCAATCAAAAACATGTCAATCAACAATCTCGATCACGATCACGCAAACAGATCGCCTCTTCTTCCGATCGTCAATCGATCACATCCGCTACTACGGCTGTGCCTTCGAGGAATCAAGAATTGCTTCGCAAGAACCAAAACTCTCCATCCGAAGAAGCGATCACTCACAACGAAACTAGAAGGAAGAACCGGCGTCACTCGGCGATGGCGACGACTTTTCCGATTCTAGCTCTCTTGTGCAAAAACGAACTCTCCATCGTAGTCTTGATCTCTGACATCGTGCGATGGATGCTGATATTCGGAACTGGCAACGCGAAGAAGATTACATCATTTATCTTGCAAGAAGGCGAGTGGGAAATCCAATTCCCAAAGGCATATTCCCTAAAAACCCTTATAAATCCCGCTTGTATTCAGTTTCCGCTCGCGTGAAGTATGTAGTGGACACGGCAGAGCATATCTGGGGTTGCTTGGATGACCCTGATGCATCGATGCTTCTGGAAGCTTCTGGAGGGTACCTCCGTGCCAGGCAAGTGTATTCTTTGCTTCTACAATCGCTTGATCTAAATAAGTTCCTCTATTAAAGCACCAATGGGAGATTGTGGAAACCTTCAAACATCATATCTCAAAACGCAGCCGTGACAGATTATCTGTTCAAGACTGCAGGAGTCTGAAGGCATCCAGACACACCTGACCTTTGTTTATAGTTTTGCACAAGCAGCAGCGGCAGCTCAGGCGGGTGCATCTGTCATCTAGATTTTTGTTGGCCGACTCAGGAATTGGGCCCGTAACCACTCTGGTGATCCTGACATAGAAGCTGCCTTGAGAGGATCCTGGCATAGCTTTGGTTAAGAAAGCATATAACTACATCCACAACCTATAACATCAATATAAAATTCTCGAAACTCTAATTTCATCTTCAATTCTCCAAATCTTTCCTACAATTTTCAACCTAACCCTTATTCCCAATTAAAATTTCAACGATCAAACCATACACAGGGCATTTATTTCTTCTTTTCTTTTCTTTCAAGAGAACTCAAACGAGTCTCGAATTGTTGTTAAAAAGGACAAAAATCTTTCTATTTGATGTTTCAAAATGTCTCAAACGAGCATGAAACAATCAATAGTTTTTCTTGAGCCAAAAGAGCTCATCTTCCTTCTATCTTTCTTCAAGACGACCCGTGATGCAATTGGAGATCAACTTCATGAATCGAGATGTTATAACTCGTAAGATGTGCAAATTCATCATGTGTACCGCACGATGAGTTTGAGTGGGATGTTAGAGTATAGGAATAAAATTGTATAGGTTAGTTGGAGATGTGATGTATGATATGGGAGATGTTTAGTGATTAGATTTAGTTAGTTAGACTAAGTGGTTAGTTTGTTAGATCATTAACTTATAAATAGAGGCTTAGAGATTGTAATCAATTCACTCAAAGATAATCAAAGATTCTTCTCTCACTCTCTCATTCTGTCACTACATGTCCATGTGAGTTCCAAAAAAATCTATACGTCCATGTGAGTTAGATGAACATGAAGTTGCTCATTTTTTTAACATAAAATTATATTACTATTATTTTTTTATATGATGTAGAATATTACTTAAAAAATTTAAGATGTAAAATATATATAAATATTAATATTGATACGGATAGTTTTCGATCACCGAGAAGAGTTCGACGGGCTTTTACTCTTCCCTATAAACTGTCTTGTGTGCGCGTGTATATAAATCTGTGTTTAAAAAAATCATCCCCAGCATATCGGGGATATATCTTATATAGGCTCTATTTCGCGGCATATGACCGTTGAACCGTTTCAACCGCTATCTTCGGTATGATAGTCATGACACTTAATGTCGGGCATGTATATTCATGGCACGTCGTGCATGGATGGTGGCAGATCCAATATTGTCCAGGGGGAACGTGCTTCCCTAGATTTTGAAAAAATTGTGTTTTTCCGTAATTTGCCCACCTGAAATTTTTTTTTGCACCTCCTATATTGTCTGATTATTTTTATTGAGAAAAAAATATTTAATATCGTGTATAATGAAATAATTATGCAAAGATATCAAAATATAAAGTTACTTAAACGAATACTTTCTTGTTTATCTATTACTTTGAGATTTATTTTGTTGTTATTTTTAATTTATAAAATATTATTATTTTAATAATTTTTTATTAGGTAAGAATATATATTAAATTATTAATTTTTTATTTAGTATCTGATTAGTTAAAAGGGTTTGAACCCGATAAACTATTACAATCCGATAATTGCCTCCCCCAAAAAAAAATCATACATCCGCCACTGTGCATGAATATTCATGGCACGTTGTGCATTAACATTCATGACGCTTAATGTCATGTCTGAGCATTCAAAACATTTTATTTTGAGGTTAGACCCTCGTGACAGATAAGAGAAATTATGGACTTATAGAAACTTCCGAATTCATTCTGTGGACCTACTCGAGCCCATTAAATAATATCGAATAGGAGTCCCTATCAAATATAAATACTCCATAACAATAATTAACAGCCATTATTAAGAGATATCCTTATTAAGACCAACTCGCAGCTTATCAGCCATGAGATGAAAAATAGAAGAAAAACGGACAACTCCATTTAACAAAAAGTAACGGAGAGAATATAATTCAATGTATGAACAAAAGACAAGTGGGTTCGGATCACGTGGGTGGACCTGAAATGAAGGTTATAACTTATAAAGGCCGGAGACCAGGACTTGCAGCGGTAGATGAGAAGCGAGAGACCGAAAAAAAGAAATACGCTATAAAAGAGCAAGGGCTTTAAATTCACGTGCCTGCTCACACTCACAGAGAACGTGGCCGTATCTTCATAGGCTGGTCCCTCGCGCTGGTTGCAGTTTTTAGTAATAATATGTTTTATTAAATTAATATTATTAAAAATAAAAGTGATAAATGTAAAATTTCAAATATATGAATGGCGCTTGGCACCTGGTAGGCGCGCTGTTTGAATTTACGAAACGCGCCACTGTCAGTGGCGCGTTTCCGTTTTTTTTTACGAAATGCACCACTGCCAGTGGCGCGTTTCCGTTTTTTTTTTTTTTTTTTTTTACGAAAATGTGCCCGCGGCATGCGCGCGTTTCCGTTATTTTTTTTTTAGAAACGTGCCACTGACAGTTGCGCGTTTACTTCTTATATATGCAAAACGCGCGCAGGCGCAAGTGAGATGGAGGCGCTGCGCGGCGTTTCATTATTTTTTTGAAACGCGCCACTGCCGAGTGTGCGTTTCGTCCGCCATCGCATCGACAGCGTGGCCGCTACGCCATTCGTATATTTGAAATTTTACGGTTTTCACTCTTATTTTTAACAATATTAATTTAATAATACTTATTAATAATAAAAACTGCGCTGGTTGTTACATCGATATGGGAAGCTGGCCACGGTGGTCCCACCAATCTGAGTGGGGCCAGCTTATCCTGATTTTCAGCCGCTTTGCTGGGACCATCATCCAACCCCAAGGCCGAAACCATGAGAGAGAGAGAGAGAGAGAGAGTCATGTCAAAAAATTTCCGATAGGAAGGGAGAAGTCACGCAAAAATACAAAAGCGCTAATAATGAGGCACCTCAGACTGGAGGAAACGTGGAACTGGGGAAGGAAAGGATTAAAAAACGAATCACGAATATCCTAGAAACAACCCGAGATATACCAACAATGCAAATAAGTTTGCTGAGTATACTGACTACGATTTTTTTCATTTCTTAGATTTATGAATTTGAAATCAATTTTTGTTACTTTTGTATGTAGTATTATTCAATTGTCTGCCGAAAATTTAAGTTTGAATAAACCTCATACTTATCAAGTCTGTAAATTTGTGGATAACTCGCATTTAATGTGGCACAAAGTTGGCACATGCACCGGATTAACATGGACCTCGGGAGTTTGGTAGACAGTTCGCCTCTTCAGATTAAAACAAATTATGAAATTATTCCTGACAAAGCAAATTATTGTCCTTATTTTATTTCGTTTAAATAAGAAAGTAGAATATGTACGAATCATTAATTTACTCGGCCGAGATTCCGGAGTTCAAAACAAATCCAGTTTGGTAGACAGTACTATCTCTGTGTATAATACTCCTATGACAAAGAATATAATAATAACCATCGATTTTGGACATAATATACCCGAACGGATTATTTGATTATCTCAAATTCTCAATTCATGTACATTACAATTCTAAGCTTCTTTATTGTTTAACAAAATTGAGGAGCTGATCAGATTACCCCATAAAAACCAAGTGACAAGTGACAACCTGGACTAACAACAGCAAAGAAAAGCATTAAAATCAATTTCCTCATCGGAGTATATCTTGGGGAAATGATGCAAAAAAATTTATATCGCTAAACATGAAAAGAAAGAATAATGCAAGTTGATTAAAAACCTGCACGAATAACAACAAGTGCTCGATTAGAACTGCAAATGAGCTGAGTTCAAGTGAATCAGATTTAGCTCAAACTCAACTCATAAAAATATAAATTAAGTCGAGCTAAGCTCATAAAAAATTTTTGAACTGAAAAACCTAACTCAAAATCAGCTCAGCTCATTAATATTCAAGCTAACTTACGATCTAATACATGTGTTTTGACATAATTTTGTCATTTAAATTTGGTACATCTATAAAACTGATACAAAATTAATACATCTATAAATTATGTTTTCAATAATATCTTTGCTGCACTAATTTGAACGAGTGGACTGACAAAAAATTATCGAATTAAATATATAAATCAAGTCATTAGCGAGTAAAAGATGTCACTACATCGCTGAGATGATGAGAGAAAATGAGACGGATTATCGAGTTAGAATTCGAATGAAAAAAAATATAAACCATGATAATTCAAGCCGAATTAAGTAACTAGTTGAATCAATTTCAATTTAAACTCAACTCATATAACTACGCGACCAAATTAATTTGAACCGGAATTAATTCTGAGATGAACCACCAACTCTAGCTTTTTTACACAATCCTATATTCAACATATAAGTGGGGCAGGCCAGATACCGATTTTTAGTCAAATATTTGTATTTACGTAATTCAGCTGACAGAAGAAAACGAGTTATTTATCAGTTGGTGGAACGGTTGAAATGAAAATAAGTTATCTATCACGGGAACGGTTGCTTCAACTGTTCAACATGAGAAGCACGAGTGTTCGGCACCCTGGAAAATAAAGGGAATAATTCGTAACGCTAGATTTTACTGTCCAATCAAACAACATTCTCGTGTGAGTGATTGATTTAAGGCTAATGAGAGAGATCCTAGTGGGTTATTTTCACTATCTCGACAATGATAATTAAAAAAATGTAATAAAATAAAATTTTATTGATATATTTTTAACTTATAGATTATAGTTAGTGTCAAATCAGGTGCAAATGCATAATTTTAATTAGCGGGATCAATAATCGAATTATAATAATTTATCGGATTCAAACTATTAATTAATCGGATACTAAATAAAAAAATAATAATTTAATATATATTTTTATCTAATAAAAATTATCAAAATAATAAAATATAAAACTCAAAATAATAAATGAGAGTTTACAACATTGCTATATGACCAGACTTAGCCCCAGAAAAAAAGGCACACAAAATAGAGAAATCCACTGCTCACGGTCAACAGTCTGAAAGTCTAGTATTTTAACCTACGACCTAAGCTAGAAATGGATCTCAATCAACATGGACGGAGGAGCTATGGTCAGCCCCACCTTCCACTTTTTTTTTCTTTTTTTTTTTGGGGCTACCATTTTCTTTTTCTTTTCTTTTGATTCTTTTCTTTTCTTTTAGAAAAGGAAAACAAAAAGAAGAGTATTTCAAAAATCGACCTTTGGAGGGACACTCCTAGGAAAAGCGAGTCAATATAAACCAGACTAATATAATGATGATTTTTTTCCTTTAATGACTTTATATTTTAGAGAATTTGAATAATTTTTTTATTATTTATGGTACTAAATATTTTTTTCTCAATAAAAATTAATCACATAATCTAGAAAACATCAAAAATTAATTTTAAGGAGGTCAGATTTGCTAAATCTTAACTTAAAAAAATTATTTTTTAAAATACAGAGAGGGTCAGTTGACCTTCCTAGACCAACATAGATCTCCCCCTGTGTCAAACAATAATTAAATTGTATAAAAACTGAAACACTATCGATTTATAAATTCAAAAATTTATAAATTTATTTTTATTTCAAATATTTTTTATTTATTTTGTTTACAGTTTTAATATCAAAATTATCAAAATAACCCATTGTCAAGGAATCTCTCCACTTAATTTAAATGGGAATGAATTTGTTTTCTCAAATTATTGCACCAAAATGTTGATTCAATGAGAAAAAAATAATTAATTTGAACTTTTTTCCATGAGCGTTGAAAATGTGATAGTTGGTGAAACCAATCTCTTACCCATGTCATTTGATTTCCAAAAGATTTTGTTAAATACTTCAATGTATAGTTAATTTTGATCTTTATAAGAGCTTAATAAAGTCCGAACAGTCTCATTGAATTTTTATTTTCTCAATGGATAGTCCGAACAACTCTAAGCCGAAGGTAAAGGCTAAAGAGGATAAATTTTAAACGTAAAATCTGTCAAAAGCACAACACCACCGAATGGATCGATGGAATCCTCTATTCACCAACGACAACTGTAACAAATATTTTTATCCAACGACAACTGTAACAAATATTTTTATTACGATAATTGTGTTATATAATGCCACCTAGGATCAAGCGTCCGACTGGAGTCCTAAAAAAAAAATTAACAAATTGATAAACATCTAAATATCTTCGTGAGTCCTCAAAAACTTAGTATGTTTTCCTCTTCAACTGTATTTGATGTCGGCATAGTTTCATGGAATGTTAGAGAAACAAAAAAAAAACGAACTTAAAGTCTGCATATCAAGACAAACTAACTTTTAAACATTTTTCAAGTTCTTTTACTTTTACGCCGGTAATTTATTTACACAAAAATACTGGAAGAAGTCGCTGGGAGAAGGTCGTACAAAGACCTTTCTACGAACAATTCAAAAGCTTGCTTACTTTTTACATTTTATTTGGAAATTCTCTCGGAGGTTGGGAGCACGTTCCTTTGACGGAGCAACAATGGCGTACTCTTCGGTCAACTCAACTCCATGCTAGACCAAACAAGATACAGCACAAAAGGCGGAAATACCTTGAAATGACTAGCGTTCTAATAACTTCTACTGTTTCATCCTGGAGCTGGAGCCAGTTCATTGCAAAATGCAAACTGGACCCACTCGTCAGAAATATTTTCCACGGATCGAGTTATCAAATGAAATCTAACTGAGCGCATTTCTAAACAAAATGATATGAAAAAAAGGGCTTGTACTATACCAATGCCACAATGGCTCACCGAAGCAACTGAAATCAGTTGAATTCGAACTCTGAGACTGGGCGGAAGAAAAGCACGTACCAGGATGCCATTGGCGAAGCGCATGAACACAGTGGAGACTATCGCATACGCCGCGAGCTCAGTGGATCCGATGTGGCCGATGAATGCCTGACTGATCACTGTTACGCCAAATGTCGAGAAACGAGTGAAGATGGAGGGGCCCGCCACGATCCACAGCTTCTTGTTCTCCTCTAGGATCTTCCTCCCCACACTTAGAGTCTCCTCTTCTTCCTCCTCGCCTCTATCGATCGCCTTAGTCGCCAGCAAAGGCGCCTCAACTCCATTTCCCTCCAACAGCTTCTTCGTCAGCTGATTTCTCTCCTCGGTGCCACTCTTCATCGAATCTCTCTCTCTTGATTAGGATCACTTTCGATTAGAGATTGCTTCGACGATCTGATCTGAGATTTCTAGAAGTTTCTCTCTCCCCCCACTGCCGCAGCGGCACTTGCAAGGTCCAATGGAATGGGAGGGTCCGATCGAGTGGTGAAATGGAAGTTCGCTCGAGAATTTTATATATAGAAGGGAAGGAGCAAAATGACGAGAATTTCCCACAATATCAATTTAACGAAACTTAGGTCGGAGGGTAAAATGGGAATACGGAGTGGTATGTATACAGTATACTTACGATCTTGGTGCCGTGGTGCGGTTGACGACCACGATTTCCATTGTCAACTGAACGAGGCGAATAATAATATACGGAGACTGATAGTGTATTATGATAACTTATCAGAGAAGAGAAGAGGGATGCGAATCTAATTCAAAGAAACTGATGGACTAACGATTTCACTATACGCAATTCGATACGCGGATTGATACGGAATTATGATGCACATTAGTAATTATGCAATTAATGATTTTATTATATCATTTATTTTGTATAGTATTTAGTCGATACAGCTAATAAACACAATAAATCATTTAATATGCATAATAATAATAATAGTACTATATAAAATAAATGATATAATAAATATATAATGTGCATCATAACTTTATATCGTTGATGATATCAACAAGTGCATATCTGTATATCAACTCTCATAAAAAAAGCGAGAATTTCAGAACACCACAAATGATGTGTCTTCAATATTTAGGAAAGGATTGGAATTCCTTGACAATTATTTATTTTGACAATCTTAACAATTAAATTTATATAAATATATATAAAAACTTAAGAACAAAAAACTTTATAAACATTTCTTAAACTTTATAAATTGGATATCATTTAATATTTCATCAAAAATCATTAAATTTAAATTGATAAAACTGTTATATAATATTGATGGTATAACATTAAATGACATTCACATTGTGTGAAATTTAAAACATAATTAATCCATCAATTAAAGAATATGTTCATAATATATTTTTTATTTGTAAGATTATTTTATAAATTCATATGAAATTGATTGTCAAATTATCAAAATAAATAATTGTCAAGGGATCCCATTCTTTAAGAAAATTAAACTTAAACTTTTTAAGAGCACCCGTTAGTCCCTACATTTATTATTTTTAAAATTTCTTTTTGCGGGATTTGAATCTACATTTCTCTGTACATTTAGAAAAATATAACATATAATAGATTGATTCAATTGTTTCGAATTTAATACAGAAATCTAATTAAGTATTACTGTGAATATGAATAAAATATTTTTTGTTATATACGATTTATTGATTAATTGTTAACTCGATTTGTCAAACGGCCTACCAACCTTCAAGTACTTTGATATAAATAATTATATTTTTAATAATAAAAGTGATAAAAATAAAATTGAAAATGCGTGGAGATTTATACAGACGTTCCTGCAATATTGCTGCATTCGTAGAATATGGTATTGGGCTATTGGCCGCCGGACACGCGGTTTGAAAATGTGTTTGGGCTACGTGGAGACTGCAGAGAGAAGGAGAAATGAAAGGCCATACGACTGACACGCACGACCTTAAACCCGGGGCAACCCTATATGGGGTCACGGGTTAGGTACGTATTAGTCATGAGAGTAGTAACCCGTAACCGTGTAAAAATGAAAATAACAATTAGTGTTTTATGTGTAGTTTTAAATAAAATGAAAATAACAATAATTATTGGTGTAGTGAAAAAAATATTCTAGATAACATCAAAATATAATAACTATTATGTGTAGTTTTAAATAAAATGAAAATATTAATTATTGATGTAGTAAAAAAACATTTTAGATAACATCAAAATATAATAACTCACCAAATTTTTAATTAAGCATGTTCATAAAAAAATTTCATTGTATTTCCAAAATTATAATTTTCTGAAATTTTATTTTTTTAAATTTTTTTAATTTTTTAACTATTATATTTTTAAACAATTAAAAATAATAATTCAATTAGTTAAAAATTATTATTAAAAATATGATAAATTATAATTTTTTCCAATTTATAAAAAAAAATTTGGACGGACCGTGGACCGTCCCCGGACCGTCCCGTTTCGGCCCCGGGGGCCAACAACGTGGGGCCATTTGGATTTTCATATGGGCCGTCCGGGTTTGGGCCGGATGAGACCGGACCGTGTTCAATATTAGTTTGGGCTACGTGGAGACTGCAGAGAGAAGGAGAAATGAAACTGACACGCACGACCTTAAACCCGGGGCAACCCTACATGGGGTCACGGGTTAGGTACGTATTAGTCATGAGAGTAGTAAGTAACTTTCTACACAATATATATATATATATATATATATATATATATATATATTTAAGTTATGAAAATACTTTGTTCTCGAGTCTTGACCCCCTACATGATCTCGCTGCTTCTCCTACGTCCAAAAGTTTTCGAAATTTGTTAACAGAGAACCATTTTATATTATATAAAATAATGACCGACATGGCTTTACTTTTCTAGAAAACTAACAATTAAATATGTCAAGCCATTTATATAAAATAAAAACAGTGTATGTTACTAATATCGAATATGTCGCTATAAGCTATCATAATAATTATCTAATAAGGAAGCAAAAGAGAGCATCAGAGACGCTCCTTTAGTAAGGTTATTGATGACACTGTTACTATATTTTTCAAATATTAACGAAATATGATTTTTTTTCAAGCTCCATCAACGAATAAGATGGGCACAACCAAGGCATTTTTTGGTGTTGGGATGCAATTTGAAACGTGAATCCCTCTAGATAGATCCCAAATGAGATTTTTTTTCCTAATCGTTTGGCATTAATGAAGAAAAAGAAATATGTGTAATGCCTACTAATTACTGTAAAGAAATATATGGACGTTGACTTCTGTGATTTGGCTATTATCCATAAAGGGACAAACATTATTGATTTGAAAGAAACTGATTGGTCGGTATTACACATGTAAGTATAATAAGAAAATGATTTATATTTTATTGAATTTTTTATGTGGCTCAAATAATTGCAAACGTATATATGTGCGTACAAAATATGACATAAATTGGTAAACAAAAAACAATTGAGAATATGCAACCAAGAGGATAATACCACAGAGAGTAACACTGATAATATAATTCATTATGCAATCATGATGTTGTAGAAGAGTTGAAATAGCGATAGTAAAATCGAACCTATTCTGCATATAACAACCGATTGTGCTGTGGTCCTTATTATCTAGGAAAATTAAACCAATGAGAATTATAAACGTAAGAGTTACTTGGTCAGGCCTCCATGTATTTGGAATTTTTTTTTTCTTTCGCAAATTGGGTAGTCTCCGTTTCTAAAAAGAAATACCCCTCCCTCAAAAAGGAAAAAAAATGATAAATATAGAAATACTAGTTGATGTAATTTAAATTTGCATGAGTTTTGAAAATATGTATGCAATTGGAAATTCTCTATCTCTAGATTTTCAAAAAGATATTCATATGGAATGACAAAAATAATTTTGTGATAAATCTGTAAGTAAAAATTTGAATGTCTATACAAACTAAATAAATACTATTTAAACTCACATACATATATTTACAATTCAAATTATACCATATATTTCGATTCTTCTAAGATATAAAATATTTTCAGAAAAATAAATATGTTTGGATGAAAATAAAAGATATAAATAAAGAAAGTAAAAGTAATTTCAAAAGAAAAGAAAATTGATTTCCTGTCGATTTGCATGGCAATACTTCTTGCAAAACTTCAGCCTGCATTTTTTTTAGAAAGATGATTTTCTTTTCTAAGTAGAACTGTTTTAGTGGGTAATTTTTTTTACAACACAAATAAATAAAAAACTAAAACTAAAAGTAATTTCGAGAAGAAAATAAAAAATGATTTCCTCTAGACAATTCGCGTGGCAAGACTTCTTGCAAAAAAAAATGAGCCTATATTTTTTAGTAGAAAGATGATTTCTTCATCTGAGTAAAATTATGTAGTAGATAATTTCTTTTTTTGCAGCAAAAAATGAAAGTAAATGTAATTTCAAAAGAAAATAACAATGATTTTAATTATGTCAATTGCAAGCTTTTAAAATAACTTCATTTTAACCGTTTAAATTTTATTTTAATTTCATCAAAATTTTTAATGTTAAGTAAAAAAATCTTCATTTAAATCATTAAAACTATTAAATATCATTAAAAAACTCTGTTTAAAGCGTTTTAGCTCGAAACTATTGCTTTACAGTTAAGAGTGTTAAAATATTTTAAAAGCTTGGTCAATTGGGATGGCAAGAAGTACATTTTTTTCAGTAGGAAGATGAATCTATCATCTTCTCTTTATATAGGGGCGCAAGAAAAAATTATAATTCATAGTTCGTTGAGTGTTCGATACGGTATTATTGTTTAAGCTCACATATCAGTTTAGCAGTAAAGAGAAGGATAAAGAGTCTCAATTAGAACATCAATCAACAAGAATACTATAATTTTCATCTGACTTAATTCTAATTTTGAGTAAATCAACGAAAACTGAGTTATGTCCAGAATCAATGATTCTCCTTAAGCTGTGCTTCAGAGATGATGAACGGGGATGAGAGAATGAAAAGAGAAGAGAAAGAATGTAAACACCTTGCCTTAAATTTTTTTTATTCTAGCGAGTTAAAGAAGATTTGAAGAGGGTGAATGAGGAAACTCATTCTATATAATTTGGACCAAATCTTTTACCTTCAATTTAATGGTTCAAAATATTAACCCTCCATTTCATTCCTTCTTTTATCTTTTTATTTCATCCTTTTCTTTCAAACTGGGGAGCACGGCCTTAGAAGACCACCCATGCACTCTTAGATTACCACCCATTTTATAGTTTTAATTCTTAATTAAAAGATCATGGTGTTGTTCAGCTTTTAAGATGAATATACATAATACATTTCCATTGATTGCCTTTAATCTAGTGTCCCTCTCATTTGAATCTCAGTTTTTATTAAGAATTAATATTATTAAAAATAAGAGTGAGAATCGTAAAATTTCAAATATACGAATGACAGAGCGCCACTGCCAGTAAGATGGAGAGACGCGTTTCATCCAAAAACCCGCGCAAGTGAGATGGAGAGGTGCTGCGCGTTTTTGTATATATAAGAAGCAAACGCGCCACTGCCAATGACGCGCTGCCATTCGTATATTTGAAATTTTACGGTTCTCACTCTTATTTTTAATAATATTAATTTAATAATAATTATTATTACTAAAAACTGTTTGAATCTGAACTCCATATCTGCTATTATTTTTGTAGAAGAAGAGGATCTTGTTATTTATTTCAAAAAAAAGTATATTTTTTTAAAATCTAAAAAATGTTATAGATACATATTTTTTTTAGAATTTACAAACTAAAACATATTAAATTAAAAAGAGTAATGATTTCATTCGTCCGAGGGATGTTGCACAAGTTCATCCGTTATAGAACCCATTTTGTTTTGTTAACCCTGTAAATTTAAAGATTGAATAAAACTTTAAATAGAGTTTAGAGCAAAGAAACAAAAAACAAATCAATCGTGATGACTTCATCGAACAGATATATTTAAAATTTTGAAACATTGCAGAGAATAAAAATGATATCACGAGATAATTTCATAATTTGGCCTCGAGGGCTTACAGACTTAATTACAATATAGAATGTTTGACCGCTAAGAAAATATACAACTACGACTTGCCGATTAAAGAATCAACTCCAATCAATAATAATGTAATGCATTTAATATGATAGGGAAAGATAATTTAGTGCTACTTGCAAAGGTCCAAACAAAAAAGAAAAAGAAAAAAATAGTAGCATTTATTGTAAACAGATACCAGATCTACCATTTGCATATAAAATGATATGCTTTGCCTAGCTCAAAATATTTGGCACCCCTTTTTCAAAAGCAACATCTAAATATAGAAATACCAATTTTTATTTCAGAGGAAAAAAAAATTCTCCGACAGAAAAAGTACTGTTGGACGGGAGCTTTTAGTCTTTTTACCCCTGCGGGCTCTCTCTGATCTAGAGTTTTGAAAAAACTCAAACGGATAGATCCGTCAAGTATAAACTCGCGCCCGTCATCCTTTTCGGACCGTTCCAGGGTAGAGTTGGACCCGCTAATGGTCCGGTCTTAGTAAAGATCGGGTATAAAAAAATTAAAAATGAAACTGTCAAATCCGTCTCGCTCTCACCCGTTACCCGCTCTCACCCATGACCCACGTTCATTCGCCCCGCTCTCACCCATCCAAACCCACAACCCGGACCCGGCCGGGTACACCCGTGAAACCCGGACGAGTGACCCATCAGACCCGGACGGATGACCCGTCAGACCCAGACCCGATACCCGTGCTACTTGGACCCGATACCCAGGAAACCCAGACCCGACCCGTAGTATCCGGATGGGTCATCTCTACTAAACCAATCAATTAATTTCATCCATAATTAAATGAATTTGAATGAAAAATGGTCTAACTACTCATAAACATTGATTATTTTAAAAATGAATACTATCTAACTTAAAAAATGAAATATTTTTTCAATATAAAAAATATTTTCAAGTACACTATTTAAATATTAATTTATAATTAATTCAAGAAATTTATTTAAAAAATGTTTTCTACAACATTTGATTTTTTTAGAAAAATTTGCTCTTTACATTTTTAACATTTTAACTTTCTATGCTTGAATTTATTTCATAAAAAAAATATTTCCTGAGAAACTAAAAATCAAGAATGAATTGTAAATTCATAAATAAGAACAAAAAATAATATTTAATAAATATTTATTCTTCATTGAAATTTAAATTTTAAAAAATGTATAATAGTTAAACCGATGCAAAAGTATTGTCATATAGTTAAATGACATTTATAAGTTTTTTTTGAGATTTTTTTTTATTTTTACATTATCGATAAATTTCATCTTTTTTTACCAATAACTTATTGTATTGTATCGTTAAATCAATTACTTATCTAAGTTCATTTTTATTAGTTAACGCATGATAATTTTCCTATTGTTTTGTCTTTAAAATCCAATAAAAAAATTTACATTTTAATGTGGCATATAAGTCACTAAAATTTATATTTTAGAGTTTATTAATATTGACGTGACACTGAGAATTAACAAATATGATAATAACATATTGTGTTAATTTGCGGAAAATACTTTTTAATAACATTTTGTATTCATCGGGTAATGATCTTTTTTAAAAATTTACATGCATGATGTTGAAGTGATTTATAATGTATTTGTATGGTACTATTTATCATAAATAATTAACATTATCGATCATAATGAAATAGGTTACTAACTCATTATACTTGAACAAATAATATCAGAGAACATTGAGCATTAAAATACAATGATTATTAGGAATTATTAAAACTTGCTTGATCCATTCCATTGAAACTATAGAACATTGAGTGCAAGACGGCCCTGCATGGCTGCGCTTCAGGGCGACGTTGCATGGGGGCGCTGCATGGGGTCGCTGCCCCTTGGCCCACCTGTTCCGACCCGTGAGGGTCGTATCCGCAGGGGTCCAAACCCGTCCTGTCCCATCCGTGACCCGCGTTCACTCTTGCCCCGCGCTCACCCATGACCCAGAGGGGTTTCACCCGGACCGTCTCGTCTCGACCCATTTTCAAAACTCTCTCTCTCCTAGGGATACAATAGAATAGTAATTAAAAATATATTTGTATTCATTTTATTTTTTCAATATGAATACGGATATGGATATAAATATGAATATGAATAATTTCATATATGAATACGGATAATATATCTAAATTATCAAAGATAAATATAAAATTCATTGAAATTTTTTAACATTTATTAAAATATACTAGTATCTTGCCTATGTATTGCTACGTTGATGTCTTTTAAAATATAAAATTTTATATCTTAATGTGAAAAGAAAAAAAAATGAAAATAAAAATAATTTAGTAATTAATATAAATTTCAATCATGAATAATAATTAATATAAAATAAATATAGAATTAAGAAAAAATTAACATTTAGAATTTAAGAAAAGTTGAAATTCATAATTGATGGCAATATAAGAAAAAAGGAAACAAAGTAGAGCAATATTATTTCCAAATATGCAACATTTTGTGTAACAATCAAAATTGAGAAAAAAAATTATAACTTCAACACAAATAGCCATAGAGATAGTAACATTATTTGATGAATAACTCAATCCGATAACTAATATGAGCTCTTAAAAATCAATAAAAAATCTAGACCGTTGCAGAGTCAGAACACTTACGTGCTTAATAAGGAGTATAAATAATAAAACAAAATTTTCAATACTCTTTTTTAGTTAAATATTATTTTTTAATTTTAAAAATATTAAATTTTCAATATATATTCAATTATAGTGATGAGTGATATTTATATTTGTATAATATATATTAACAATATTACATATTTAGTATTTGAATACAAATAATGAAGATTGAAAATTATTTTCATATTATTTCTCATTCGGATATTCAAATAAAGATTATAATATTTAATTTTTTGAATACAAATTAAATATGACCAAAATATTATCCTCTTAAATTTACGCCCTACTCTTTCTTCTCTCTGATTTTTTTAATAAAGCTTAACAAGAATATTTCTCTTCTCTCTCCACTTTCTGGATGTGACTAGACTCATACTGGAGGACGATGTTGAAGAACGATTCACAAATTGAGTAATTTATTAATAGGTCAGAGGATCAATCTTTAGTTTTTTTAATGAAAATATGAAAACAAAAATCTTTAGTTGGGCTATTAATAGGTCAGAGGATCAATCTTTAGTTTTTTTTAATGAAAATATGAAAACAAAAATCTTTAGTTTGCCCAACGCTACAATTTAGATGCCCAACGCTATTATATAATAGTATTTTGTTCGACGCAGCAGGAAAATGAGGAAATTTAGATATTTATTTAGGGAAGGGATTCGGGTTATTTTGACATCGTTGATAAATAATGTATTTTAAAAAATATTAAAAAAAGTAAAAAAATAAAAAATATTTATAGATATGTTTTGTAGATAGTTCATCAAATACTTCCAAATTGAAATAGTTATAAATTATATAAAATTTTATATTTTTTGATGGACTATCAATTGATAATGTACATAAAATTTGAAACACTATCTATCTAAGCAAAGAAAATATTTTTATTTTTTATTCAAAATAACCCATTGTTAAGTATCCCTCCCTTATTGATAAAAAAAATTATCCCTACCTTATTGATAAAAAAATTATCCTTAAAAAATTATCCCTACCTTATTGATAAAAAAATTATCCTTCCCTTATTACTGGTCTTGTTGTATTTTCTTATTTTCTTTTAACCTGGCTGAGTATGAGCTGGCTTGTACGAACGCCATAATTATATTAAGTTATACCTACATTGCAATAGCCTTTAATTTGTCAATCTGATCATTGCTAATAATATTTAATAGTTTTTTTTAGCAGATCCATGTACGGATGTACTCGAGTCCAGATGGACCACATCCTCTTATGCATCATGTAGCGTGCAACAAATTTGATCCGGACCGTCAGATTTTTATTATGGACGTGATAAATAAGATGATGCATGGTTTAGATCCTCGAGGCCAACTGCTAGTCTGCTACACTAATGAAGATATATTTTTTATTTGAAATATATCTTATTGATTGAATTCAGATGTTTACAAGAATAAAATTCGGTTCGAGATGAGTTTGGGTTCGGATAAATTGGGTAATTTTGATCTTTTGAAAGAAATCGGATTGGATAGAATTATGTTAGGGTCGGATGGAGTTAAGTTATAGGTTTTTTTTTCAAATCTTAGATTGATTTGATTGAATTATAAGTTATTTGATTTCAAATCTAATTAGATGGGTTCATATCATACCGGATTAATTTTATTTATTTTTAAATATATAAGTCCAAAATTAAATAAATCGGATGAATTTCTAAAATTATGGTCGGATTAAATTCTGCCAACTCTATTTATTTGCATAAAATAAAAAACAGATAAACACATGAATCACATGCATTTTCTCTCCTTTTTTGGATCTGTTCGTACACCCCTCTCACACCTCTGAATAAATTTATTATATTCTAGTAGTAGTAGCCAATAGACAAGTTAAAAATGAGCTGCTCCAACCATAATCACTCTCATCTTTCCCACAAAGTAACAAGGAACAAACTCCTGTCCTATGAAAATGCTGTACGTACATCTTGAAAAAAGAAAATACTACCCAAATATATACACACTATGCCACTATGGTTCACTACTTCAAAATCAATATTATTCATGCTCAATTGAGTTTTATGGTTTTACTAGTTAAGTTGAACTCACCTAACTTAATAACAAAAATATTTTATTGTGTAAATTTAGTAATTTCTTAAATTCCTTAGAGATCGAATGTGAAATAAATTTTTATCCTTTTGAGTATTACACAATTAATAAATAGACAATTCAATTCCTGTGACTTCTTTTCAGAAGAAATATTTTACAAAATCATTTCTCTGTCCAAATTTCTTCTTAAGAAGATAGTTATATTATTATTTTAAATTTATATTCAAATTGATTGTGCTTTCAAAATTTTGACCTATGAAAAAAAATAACATTATGGAGCAATAATTTTAGTGTAAGCCAGAAGATTAATATATATTGAGCTCCATTTTTTAGATAATTTAATAAAAAAAATTTTTGGCTTTCTAAATAATTTAGTAAAATGATTTTGTAGAAATTTTAATTTTTAAACTTATTTGAACCATAAAAGTGTAATATTATAAAAATAAATGAATATATCTATATGCCATCTCCTGACCATTATCAAAATGTCACGTAGTTTTAATTAAACGTGCGGTCCCATATGCGGCGTGTATATACGGTCATGAGGATGCAAAATTTAATTCTAGTCTGGTGCTTTCTTCGTTGATGTCCACTTTGATAGGCATATTTTTCGGACGTCAAAATGCACCTCGCTTTGGCACGCTTGTATATTTAGCTTTTCATCTTCCTAAAAGATAAACCATTTTTTGATTATTTTGTCTACTTGATTTTGACTGAAAGAAATAATAGCTTAAATTTTTTTGAAAGAAATAATAATTTCTTCTTTTTTTTTTTTGGAAAAATTGACACTGTCCTCCCAAATTTGTCCTTTTTAACACCTTTATTCTCCTTGATTTTAGTATTATACTTAATTGAAGCTAAATTGAATCGTTTTCTATTCGTAGGCCCTTTAATTGAAGATTGATACTTGTAACAACCTTTTAATGGTGAGCAATTAATATTTTTTTCTTTTTAGCTGGCCTGAGTGGTTCAAAAGTGGTTGGTTAGACACTTGCGCTGCATTGGCTGGGAAGTCTTGTGAGATTTCTGGAGCTTTAACTTTAGCTGTGGAAAACAAATTCATTAGTTAGGTCCCCTCCAAGATAAAGGATTCATTTGTAAGCTTATACTTTTATAATTATTTAAGGGCCAAAAGAAATAAAAAAAGCAGCAGTAAATATAGTTTGTTTTCTGACCTATACTTGTATAATTTGCTTACTAACACAAAAGAGTAATTTTGTTAATTTACTAGTACAAAATAGTACTTTTTTTTTCTTGCTGACACTAAAGAGTAATAAAATAAATAACATTTTGTTTGCATATGCAGTATGGATGGAATTAATTTGATGACATGATGAATGCTTTGGATGACGATGCATGCTGAATCATGGGATTTCATAAATATTGTACTTCCTAATACCTCTTTTACTAATTCAGAAAATGTTTTTATGATTTCTTATCGAATATGTCTGATTTTTATTGAATATATCTCAATAAAAATAATCAAACAATCCAGGAGGTGGGGGAAAAAATTACTGCAAGCATTACCGAAAAATACTATTTTTCAAAATCCAGATGAGACACGTTTGGCAATAACGTTTGAATCCGCCCCTACCCACACACTACATTTGGCAATAACGTCTCCCTTTATTCTTAATTTTTTTAATATGTAATTTATAATAATAAGTTGAACATAACAACTCTATATTTATCGCGCAATTTAAAAAATAAAAAATTGCATATATTAATATGATTGAGGATTTTTTGACAAACAAGCAAGATCGAGTTTATTTTTTTTTTTCAGCCAGAGGTGGTGATCCGGGGAAAAAAAAAATACTCGGGCGAGAAAGAAAAAAGAAAAAAAGAAAATAGAAAATAGTGGACCAGATAACTGTAGAATGTGCAGCAGCAGCTCAGAACCTCCGTAGCATGATCGGAGAGCAATTTATATTTTATAGCGTGATTAAAATTCATGTGAAGGTATTTGATTGTCTGCAGTACTGTCATGTGTTGTTGTGTCCTGGATCTTTTCCTCTACATTATTTTTGATATAAAGTCCATTAATACATAAGTGATATTATTTTTGGAATCCAAAGCATAGTTTTTATTAATTCAGTGATGATGGGTGGTAGGTTGATGTTAGGTAGACGTTGGTACTTTTTCCAAGTTGAGGCATGTCCACATGTGTCAATGGAGGGACGGATCGGTATTCTCTGCGGATATTTTCTGTGTGGAGATTTCCGTTGGGAAATCACAACGGTTGTGGAGAAGTTTTAATACGAATTTTGATGCACGAGACTGTTTATTATCGTTAAATCAGAATCGTTGATAAATGATCGGACCGTACAAATCAAAAGAACCGCTGTGATATAATTCCATGGAGGGACCTATACAATTAACAATATAGCTGGGATTGTAAGGTTTTGGTAAGATGCTTTTTAGGATGCAAATATATTTTTTGATGACTGTACAAATTGGTGAACGAAAAACAAAATGTATGAAAGTCTCTTATTATTATTTGTTTAAATGGAAAGAAAGCATATATGTTCCTGCTTTCAGGGTCCGTTTGGCAAATTAAGGAATAGCTTTGGAAGAGTGGTAATTTTGGAAGAGTGATAGAATAGTATTTTTTTTGGAAGAGTGGTAGAAGAGTGATATTCTTGACTATTCGGAAGAGCGAAAATATCGTTTGGCAGTTGTTACTCAGAATAGTTAAAATATGAATAATTATGATACTAATAATGATGATGATAATAATAATAGTAGTAAAATAATAATCATAATAGTAAGATAATAATAATAATAATAATAATAATAATAATAAAGTAATAAAAAATAATCATAATAAATAATAATATTATAATAGTAATATAATAAAAATATAAACATAATCATAATATAGTAATATAATAATAAAAAATTATAATTATAATCATAATAATAATAATATAATCATAATAAGTAATCATAATTTTAATAATATAATCATAATATAATAATCATGATCATGATAATAATAATTATAGTCATAATCATAATAATATAATCATAATCATAATCATAATAATATAATAATAAAAATATAATCATAATCATAAAAATAATTATAAATAATTATAATTATAATAATATAATAATAAATTAATCATCACTATAATCAACATATAATAATATAATACAACATAATAAAATAATAATAAGTAATAATAATCATAATCATAATCATCATAATATAATAATATAATAATAAATAATCTTGATCATAATAATATAATAATAAAATAATTATATTTATATTCATAATATAATAATATAATATTAAAATTATATTTATAATAATAATAAATAATATAATAATACTAATGGTAATGGTAATGATAATATAATAACAATAATGATAATAATAATTTAATAATAATAATATAATGATAATAATAATAATAAATAATAATCATAATATTAATATAATAATAAATTATAATCATAAATATAATATAATAATATAATAATACTAAATCTTAATCATAATCATAATATAATAATATAATATAATATAATCAAATAATAATCCCTATTCCGACGAGAGCTAATCCGGTATTCCACCTATAAGTTGGTATACCGGATTAGCACTATTCCGCACTCTTCTACTTAGTCTAAAATTCGTTTGGCAAATTAATTCGTCGGAATAGCTATTCTATTCCAACTTTTTGCTATTCCATTGAGTGTCAAACACTCCCTCAGTTCATACACTTCTTCAGTAATAGCTCGGTAATAATTTGGCAATGATTAATTTCAACTTAGTCTTTCTTCTGGCGTCACATTTCAAATTAAGCAATCAGATTTTCCCTGATAAATTGTTTGAATTCGATTTTATAAATGAAATCTCTTGGATATTATTATTTTTATTGGATAAATTTTTTATCTATATAACAATAACTAAGCCATTAATTGAGATAGGCTAGAAATGAAATTCAATCCGAAAGCATAGGGATTATAAATCTCAAATAACTAAGTCTTTAATTTTTTTAGAATGATGATAATGATTATAAATCTCAAATATAATTGTACAATGGTGATGATGATAATAATGATGACAATGACAATGATGATGATGATGATAATAATAATAATAATAATAATAATATATACAACAATAATAATAATAGTAATGTTAATAATAATAATAATAATAGTTTTATAATCTACTGCTAGACTCTAATTTCTAAATTCTAACTCTAAAATCTTATAATATAAAAATAGAAAGTCTAAGAATCTAAAATTTATACTCTAGTCCTAAATTCTAACTCCTACATTCTGATTCTGGTAAGTGAATCGTTATTTTTTAGACACTCTTATCCACAACAAACTCTTTAGATATATTTCATTCCTTCAATTTTTTTTATTACTTCCTCTCATCTCAATCTTGATCGACCTCTGTCCCTTTTTGTGTTTTCGAGATGACATAGAATACCATTGCTTACCGTTATCTCAAGAGGTTTTCATTTGATATGATTAAACCATCACAAATGATATTGGACCAATTTCAGAAGAATTGGCGCTATCACAAATTTATAGCGTACATCATCATTTCCGATTTGATTTCTCCTTGTATAACCACATATCCAACACAACATTCATATTTTGACTACACTCATCTTTTGAATATGTTGCCTTTTTGTAGTCTAATATTCTACACCATATATCATCACATGCCTAATTGCTGTCCTTTAGAACCTAATTTTTAGTTTATTTGAGATTTTTTTATCACATATAATGTTAAATGTTTGTCGTTATTTTATCCATTATGTTCTTGTTCTATAATTTACATATTCATCGATCTCTCCAACATTTTGTAACATTATACATTTCAAATTGAAATGTTTAATATGAGGCAATTCGTACATTTCTGAATAAAAAAATGGAGAGTTTTTATGAAGAAAGTTAAATAACTTAGATAACCTATCACTTCATCTGTATTTCAAAAAAAATAAAATAAATGAGACTGTTCCTGCCATGTTCACCATTTTACCCGTTTGAACAATAAAAATACAAAAACAATTTTGAACTTTAATTGATAAATAAAATTTTTGGATGTCTTGATGAATAATTCAGAAAATTGAAAAACATTAATCATATTTAACTATCAACATCATATTTAATGAGGGTCCGTTATTAGAATACAATGTAGCGGGCAAGCAATATTTCATCAGCAAATTACGAGTGCCACATACATACTTCCTGGTCTACCGTCTACGATTTAATTTTCTCAAAAATGAAAAAGGTCAGTATCAATGACTGCATCTTTTAGGTTTTCTTCTCCATGCAACCTTACTGATTCTCAACTATTTTGACATAAAAGAATAATAAATAGAGCAGGAAAATGCAACTTGTGCAAGCCGGGCTTCTCTGTGAACAAAAAAAGAAAGAAAAATAAATGAAATGTCAAAGGAAAAGTAGGGTTGTCAACGGGTACACTTTTGATCATTTTTCTAATCCATATCGTACTCGATAAGACGGATATGGGTAAGGTTTTATTTTCGTTAAGTTATCGGGTATGGGTATTGGTAAAAAAAATTTTGTTAACTTATCGGGTATGGATATGAGTAAGGAGTTTTCGTTGCCCATTATCTATAGGGTAAATTATATAAATATATATATATATATATATAATTATATTTTCTATTTTTAATAAATATATATAGTTTTTATATATATATATATATATAAGTATATATTTTTGATGATAATTGACATAAAAAATTATAAAATTTTTATTATATTTAAAATATTAATTATTGTTACACTTTATTAGTATATTTAATTAAGAGAGGGGACCACTTGACAATGGATTATTTTGATAATTTTGACAATGGACTCTTAAATAAATAGATAAAAAATCTTAAAAATAGAAAAAAATTGTAAATGTGTTCTTCTACCTATACATTGGCGGTCATTTAAATTTCATATAATTTCATTATCGTTTCATACTTCATCAAAAACTATTAAATTTTTATAATTTACAACGGTTCTAATTTAACAGTCTTTGATGGAGTATCAAATGATAATGAAATTGCATGAAATTTGAACCAATCTATACGTAGAAGAATATATCTATAATTTTTTTTATTTTTAAGATTTTGTCTATTTATTTAAGAGTCCATTGTCAAGATGGTCAAAATAACCCATTGTCAAGTGATCACAACCTTTATTTGATGATATTTATTCGTCTAAATTATACAATTTTTTATTAAATAATTTTTATTTTTACCCGTTATCTATCGTTGTCCGTTCGTTATCAAAAAAATTAACGTGTAAGAATAGAGTATAGATAATTTTTTTTAATAGATATGAGTAGGATATGAATAATTTTTTTTAATGAATATAAGTATGAAAATATCTTCACCCGTATTTTACCCTATTCATTGACGACCCTAGAAAAACAGGATGGACTGAAGTGCAGATATAAACGGTCCTCCAAACTGGGATTGTGCTGAAATGGGCCTGAATTTGAACGGTTTTATATATACCGAAAGAAAGAAATATGAGAAGACAGGGGTGAGAACCAGAACTTAAATAGGTCTTTTCTTCATATCATTTCCTATATGATGATTGTTCTTCAATAAATGGAATTGATTGATCTATGTTTAATAGAAAAGCAATAATACATTACTGAAAGTTTGAAACTACTTAATTAATTATCATTTCTGAATATAAGCACGTCTCTTTCTTTTCTTTCTATACAACAATATAAAAGATTATAACAATGGGCCGTTACATTACGAAGTACTTCCATTCGATACTCCACATGGGCTGGAAGAAATCAGAAATTATTTGAAGAAGTACATTTGAGTTCAATTGCTTATCTGGTCCTTTTGGTTTGTTGATTTGATTTGATTTAATTTGATTTTTTTTTTTTTTTTGCATCAGTTCCTTCATAGAAGCAAGAGCAAAATGATGACATCAGTGTACTGATTTTTTTTTTAAGAAGTACATTTGAGTTCCTCTTTCTGGTGTTTTAAATATTCAGTTCAATAAAAATATGTGTCTGCCTTGTCTGGTGCATTTGCTTGATATCCAATAAAATTGAGTATTATGTGAGCATATAGGATCAAGCAAACTCAGGTCTCTTGAGGTCAATTATCAAATTAGTTCAGGCCACTGATAACTATTTTATGACAACATTAAAATACAACATTGTATATCAGAAGTTAATTAAAAAAAGTTATACTTTTGTATTTCATTTTATTGAACTTTACCCCGTGAGAAACATGTAATTCTTACTAAAATTCATTCATGTAGACCGATGTCCATTTTAGTCACTACTGAGATCAATGAATAGTTCATTCACCCGTATATGCTGTGAGCGATAGTTGGTATAGCCAATAAAGCTTTCAAGGAAGCACCCAATAAAGCTCCAGCCCTGACGGAGAAAAGAAAGAAGTCAGATAACAAAGCATTCATGTAAATGTACATAAAAAACTTATCCATGATAAATTAGCCGAGAATGAACCACAGACGCTCCGCGCCTCACTTTGGCATTTCAAAGAATGATGTGCTATGGGACAATTTTCTATATATGATGCTGGTTGTCCATCGATATGTATTACAATTCTTCCCCTTTTGTTCAGTATTGTGATGGAGATCAAGACATGAGAGGTCTACAAGTAGATAATCATGATCAAGGAAATATGTTTTGAATCAGGTCATCTTTATAAGAATCAGGCTCAAGTCAGATTTGCAATTAATTTCCGAAAAAGCTTTTTGAACAGATTGGAACAGGTCAGTATTTTGATCATAACTTTCCCATACAGGCTCCAAATTAAATGATTTAAAATGTTGTGGAGAGCTGACGAAATGGGTTACAACCTTTGTGTTTTGAGTTTCTTCAGATTCCAGACGATTCTAAGTCATAAATGTGCATCAAGTGAACGTGATCATTGAGAAGTCATCCAGTCTGCAGTTTTAATTATTCTCTTGAGTCTTGTAGCAACTTTTGGAATTTCTAGGAGTCTTTTGAGTATCTCTAGGTATTATTTATTATGTTTTGGTAACAATAATAGTAGTTAAGGTTATTTTAATTATCTAAAATCTTTTTAGAGTTGTAAGATGGCTATATAAATCCTCATAGCAAAATGTAAAAGTAAGTTATTTTGAATATATGAAAAGTTTACCTTGAGTTGAGTTTATCTCCTCTTTTATTTTGTTGTGAGTTGAGAGTATCCTCCAGTTGTAAATTTATCGTTGAACGTGTGCGTGTCCTTGGGCAATTCTACTTTGAACTCTATCAGTTGGTATCAAAGCTGCAGGCGAAGGATGGTGCGACGTAGTGCTCATATCAATCCTCTTGGAGGAGACTGGCGAGACGATTGAGACATTGAGTTGAACAAGTTAATGTAGCATGTGCAACAACTCAAGGAGTGTCTAGCGTGCATGGATGTCGCTAGGCACAACCGTGATTATTACTATCGTGGCTCAGATGACGAAACAAATCGTGAAGATGATGAAGAATATAACCCCTTCCACGACAACCACACAATGGCATCTAGTGATGAAGAGGCTCTCCATCAGCGACACACCCGAAGGAACCAGCAAATCCGACGAGCTTTTGATCTAAAGGCGGATATTTCGGTGTATGAAGGTCGCATACAACCTGATGAGTTCATAGATTGGCTCAACACGATTGAACGTGTCTTTGAATACCAAGATGTCTCTGAAGAACATAAGGTGAAAATTATTGCCACTAAATTGAAGAAACATAAATCTATTTGGTGGGAGCAGATGAAGATGAAGCGAGCTTATGAGGGTAAGCAGAAAATAAGAATATGGGAGAAAATGATGAAAGAGTTGCGAAAGAAGTTTCTGCCTGAAGGATATATGCAAGAGGCATTTCTCCAACTGCACGGTTTTGTTCAAAGTGACAAAACTGTGGTATATTACACTAAAGAGTTTGATCATCTCATGCTAAAGTGTGGTGTGGTAAAACTTGAAGAGCAAACCATTGCACAATATCTTCGTGGGTTATGCAAGGAGATTCATGATGTGATAACTCTGCAGCCTTTTATTTCATATCATGATGTTTTCAAACTTGCCACAAAAGTTAAAAAGCAACTCAAGGAGAAAGAAGTCAGAAAATCAGCAAGCTTTAGTGGTAGCCGAACTTTCAGCCAACCGAGGGAGCGGTTCGCAATCAGCCAAGCCAACAACAAGTAAGGTGACCTAACCTCCAACAAAAATCGTATCGACATGACCTTCTAAACCGAGATCTAAAACTGTTCAATGCTTCTGGTGCAAATGGTATGGTCATATGATGTCCGAACGCCCAAATCAGCGGGTATTTACCATTATCGAAGAGCCCCAGAAGATGAACATGTGGAATTTGATTCTCCACCAATATTTGATGAGCCAACAAAAGATGAGGACGTCATATATGGAGATATGGGTGAGATGTTAGTGATTAGATGTGCGTTAAATTTCAACCAAATTCAAGATGATGTATGACTTCACAACATCTTTCATACACGATGTACTTCACATGGGAAGGTATGTGATATTATCATTGATAGTGGGAGTTGTGAGAATGTAGTTTTTGAAACTATGGTGCAAAAACTATTGCTCAAAACTGAAAAGCACCCAAAACCGTACAAACTCTCTTGGTTACAAAAGGGTAAATCGGTGCAAGTGGACCAGCGTTATTTGGTTAATTTTTCTATCAGGGAAAAGTACTGAGATGAAGTATGGTGTGATGTGGTTCCTATGGATGCTTATCATTTACTTTTGAGAAGGCCTTGGCAGTTTGATAGAAAGGTACATTATGATGATTTTACGAATACATATTCTTTTGATCTGAATGGTGTTAAAATTATTTTGGGACCTTCTAAGATGGATATAATACCGAAGGTAGCCCTTAAGGACCGCAATTTCATTCTCTCAAAATTTAAATTTGCATTGGTGGTAAAAGAAGTTAAGGAGGAAAACTCGAAAATTCCAGAATTATTGGTGCCTTTACTTGAACAGTTTCAGAACCTTGTTCTCAATGAAATTCCAGCAGGTTTGCCTCCCATGAGAAGTGTGCAACACTATATAGACCTTGTACCTGGTGCAGTTTTGCCAAACAAGGCATCCTACCGAATGAACCCAACAGAAAATGCCGAGTTGCAGCGGCAAGTAGATGAGTTGTTGAGCAAAGGTTTGGTGCGAGAAAACATGAGTCCTTGTGCAGTTTCACCTTGCTTGTTCTAAAGAAAGATGATTCATTTTGCATGTGTGTGGATAGTAGAGCGGTTAACAAGATTACTATCAAGTATCGCTTTTCTATTCCTCGCCTTGATGACATGCTAGATCAACTCCATGGAGCTAGTGTGTTTTCAAAGATTGATCTTAGGAGTGGGTACCATCGATTCGCATGAGACCTGGTGACGAATGAAAGACAACGTTTAAAATCTATGATGGATTGTTTGAGTGGTTGGTGATACCATTCAGACTTTTTAATGCTCCTAGTACTTTCATGAGACTAATGAATTTAGTGTTTAAGTCTTTTATTGGCAGATTTGTGGTGGTCTACTTTGATGACATACTCGTGTATAGCACGGGTGCAGCAGAGCATTTGGAACGCCTCCGTCAAGTCTTTGAAGTGCTAGCTGAACAGAAACTCTACATCAACCTGAAGAAGTGCGAGTTCCTAACCAACATCTTGATGTTTCTAGGCTATGTGGTTTCAGTTGAAGGAATTCATATTGATCCTTCAAATATTGACATGATTCTCTCATGGCCAACTCCAACAAATATTCATGACATAAGGAGTTTTCATAGGCTAGCCTCATTTTATCGCCGGTTCATTCGAGATTTCAGCACTCTTATCTCACCAAACACTGAGTGCTTGAAAGGTGACGTGTTCAAATAGACGAAGGAAGCTCAAATAAGTTTTCAGCTCATTAAAGAGAAGATGACAGCAGTCCCTATCTTTTCTCTGTCCAATTTTGAATGTGATGCATCTAGTATGGGCATTGGTGCGATTCTCAACCAAGAAGGACGACCTATTGCCTTCTTTAGTGAAAAACATTCAAATTCACGCAAGAATTACACAACATACTATAAGGAGTTCTATGCAATTGTGCGAGCTCTTGGGCATTGGAGGCACTATCTCATTTCTAAGGAGTTCATTCTCTACTCCGACCATGAGGCGTTGAAATGTATTAATGGACAACACAAACTCAAACCGAACCATGCAAGGTGGGTGAAATTTTTATAAGGCTACACATTCCACATCAAGCATAAAAGTGGAGCTTCAAATTAGGTGGCAGATGCTTTGAGTAGATGACATTCCTTGTTGTCCACAATGAACATAAATATTTCGAGGTTCGAAATGATAAAAAAATTATATTCTGAAGATGAGTTCTTTAGCAAGGTGAAAGCTGAATGTGCAAAGAGGTCATATAAAGAATTTATGGTGAAGGATGAATATCTCTTCTATGGCAAATATTTGTGCATACTAAATTATTCTTTGCAGTGATAGATCATTAAAGAGGTTCATGATGGTGGGTTAAGTGGTCACTTTGGGCGAGATAAAACTGTTGCTCTACTCCAAGACCGCTTCTATTGGCCAAAGATGACGAAAGATGTGAACCATTACATTTTGAGGTACCACACATGCCATCTAGTGAAAACTAAATCTCAAAATTCTAGACTTTACACTCAACTTCCTGTATCAATTGCACCTTGAGAAGATGTGAGTTTGGATTTTATTATGAGACTACCCCAGACTCAATGCAACAAAGATTCAATCACGGTGGTGGTTGATCGCTTCTCTAAAATGATGCACTTTGTTCCTTGTGTAAAAATCATGGATGCCACTTACATACCAGATCTTTATTTCAAGGAGATAGTGAAGTTGCATGTCATTCTGAAAACCATCACATCTGACAGAGATCCAAAGTTTGTTGGATATTTCTGAAGAACTCTTTGGGGAAAGATGGGAACAAAGTTGTAGTTTAGTTCAACTTATCATTCTCAGACGGATGGACAAACTGAAATTAAGAATCACATACGTCAATGGGACCTTGTTCTGCCTCAAGCTGAATTTGCTTACAATAGATCCAACAGCAAAACAACTGGCAAAAGCCCATTTAAAGTGGTGTATGTATACAATCTAAAGTCTACTCTTGATCTTGTGTCATTGCCAACCAGTCAACGCTATAGTGCAGATGCGAATGAGCGTGCTAAGGCTATTAAAGACTTGCATGAACAAGTTAGGAAGCAGATTGAAAAACAAAATCAGAAGTATGAAAGACAAGCCAACAAGCATCGTAGGGCTGTGAATTTTAAAGGAGATCTTGTTTGGGTGCATTTGAGTAAGGAGAGGTTCCCACCTGGTCGTCATGCAAAGCTCAAACAATGTGGTGATGGACCATTCAGAATTCTGCAGCGCATAGGTGATAATGCATACAAAGTAGAGCTGTCAGGAGATTATGGTGTTTCAGCTACATTCAATGTGAAGGATCTTTCTCCATACCATGGCGAACATGAGCCGAACTCATGGGCAAGTTCTTTTCAACCGGGGAATAATGATGGCAATCAAGACATGAGAGGTCTACAAGTGAATAACCATGATAAAAAAAACATGTTCTGGACTAGGACACCCTTAGAAGAACTAGGCTCAAGTCAGATTTGCAATAAATTCTCGAAATAGCTTTCTGGACAGATTGGAACGGGCCAGTCTGTTGATCCTAACTTTCTCATACAGCCTCTAAATTAAATAATTTAAAATTATGTGGAAAGCTGACAAAATGGGCTACAACGTTTGTGTTTTGAGTTTCTTCAGATTCCAGACGCTTCTAAGTCATTAATGTGCATCAAGTGAATGTGGTCATTGAGAAGTCATCCAGTCAACAGTTTTAATTGTTCTCTTGAGTCTTCTAGTAACTTTTGGAGTTTCCAGGAGAGTCTTTTGAGTACCTCTAGGTATTATTTATTATGTTTTGGTAACAACAATAATAATTAAGGTTGCTTTAATTATCTATGATATTTTTAGAATTGTAAGGTTATATAAAGTCTCATAGCAGAATGTAAAAGTAAGTTATTTTGAATATATAAAAAGTTTATCTTGAGTTGAGTTTATCATCTTTTTTATCCTGCTGTGAGTTGAGAGTATCCTTCAATTATGAATTTATCGTTGAACGTGTATGTATGAGAATTTGTACCTTGAACTCTATCATATCGCCTATGGCTTTTTAGGCTTTACTAATTGGGGCACTCTCAGAAGCTTACTTGAGAAGCAGTTTTTTTGATTGGGAAGATAAGGGACACGCCTTTAAACTTCTTGAAATATCATACTTGAGAAACTTGGTACTAGTGTATATTGCAATGCAAAATAGTCAAATCAAACATAACGCAAAAGTTCATTTTTTTTTACTTTCGTCTTGCATGATTCAATACAACAAGAAAATACAACGAGAAGAAATTCTTTAATCTCAAATAAATTAGAATAAACTAGGAATAAAATAATAATAATATATATATAAATAATAAAAATAATAATAGTAATAATAACAATGATATTGACAACAATGAGAATTATAACAATGTTATGAATATATACATAATAATAATAATAATAATAATAATAATAATAATAATAATAATAATAATAATAATAATAATGATAATAATAATAATAATAATAATAATAATAATAATAATAATAATAATAATAATAATAATAATAGTAATAGCAACAAGAACTATATTATGGTATTTTGTGAAACACCATAAATGCGGCGCTTCAGCAAAAATATCTAATTTCAAATTAGCTATGACCAATGAGAACCATTTAATCTAAACTCCATATGAATATATATTAGCACTACAAGAAAATCATAAATTGGTGGCGACATATTGATGACAAGAACCATGTTGCCTCCTAATATCACCAAATAGTGACTACAAATAAATGTCGTCACAGATTTTTTTTATGCAATGGCGACTTAGCAAAAGTCGTTGCGTATTCTATTTTTTTCAATGGCGAGTTAAAAAGTCGTCCTCTAATTTATTTTTTTGAATGACAATACATTAAAGTCGTCACTTGTTTGTTGGAACTTATAGTGACAATCATATAGAATCGTCACATATCTCATTTTTCAATGGCGAATTCGAAAACCGTCATATATTTCATTTCTTTTAGTGACCCTACTATAAAGCCGTCACCATTAATTAAAACATAAATTGTCGTCTTCGTTGATAATTTAATGGTGATAACATAATACACCGCAACTAATGTATATTTATAATGACTATAGTTTAGTTCGTCTCCTTTCACTAGATAAATTGGTGACAAACTCCTGTCGCCTCTATAATTTTTTAAAAAATAGAAATTTATGTCGTCGTCATATGATAATTATAGTGGTGTATCTTTTTAATTAGTTATTGGTTGGAAAATTGAGTCGTTTCAATATATTTTATGAACGTGATGATTTTTTTATGTGCAACTTGATCTTTATAATATATATAGTTGCTATGTTAGAGTTTGGCACTAAATATTGAAGTTGTTAATAATAAAAAAATACATATTTTCTTTTAATAGTATAAATATTATCGGTTAATTTATTTTTAAATTATATCACACCTCATATAGTTTGCACATAATAATAAAAAATATATTTGTAATTTTTGATGCGTGATAGTAAAGACCAACAATATTATATACTAATTTAGAAAATACATATTGTACATTTCCATACCGTACGTGACCAAGCAAGAAAGATAGTAGCGTGGTGGTAAAAAAATAGAACTTATTTATTTATTAAAATCAATAGAGATCAATAATGCATGTGTTAACTTTCTTCTAGTCGTTCATATCCAAAATAAATGTAAATTCATATTTTCTCAATGGACTGCCATGACACTTAAGAAAATACTAGTAAATATACCGCTCTTACGCGCGGATTGTGTAAGTTTCTTTTGGATGCTCTCGCATCTATTAGTAATTTTTAGAAATTAAACGAAGGATAGACTATAAGATATCTATAAATTTTGTACGCGCGACTCTCAAAATTGGGACAATATTTAACAAAAAGAAGATAAATCAACAATTAGAAGAAAAATATCTTATCTCGAGATAATAATTTGCGCACTGTGTATCCGCGACATAAAAGAATTATACATGATCTATTATATACAAACTAACTTTGGTTGTCCTATCTTGCTACAACTGTCCCATAGTATTTTTTTCAATTATTGCAATCCCAAATGTGTCATGATAATGTTATAATTTAACATACATGCTTTGAAACTGTCCCCGCATCACAAAATTTGTATCAAACAACCGTAGCGATTAGAAATACTTGGCAAAATCAACTCTTAACTCATTCTTACAAATCATATGAAATTGTTACATAATCTATGCCAACTGAAAAAGCGAATTACGTAATTCTAGAATTAATAACAATGCTCTCATAGATTTACTATAGTTCCCCTCTGTGCAGGCCAAAAACAAAAATAGAACACAGAAAATTTTGGAAACTATCAAAATTATTAAAAATGACAAGTAAACTTAATTGAATACAAAAGATTAGGAAATAACAAGAACATTTATACCAGTAAGATAGGGAGGCGGAGCAAGGCTTAGTAGTTTGATGTGGAGGAAATAAATTGAAATCATACTTGTTGTCCTGCCAAATCAAAGAAATAATAAATAAGCCAAGGTTAAATTCAAAGGATGAGATATACATAAGCAATTATTTTAGGCCTTGATCTTGTATCGAATGACTTGCAAGCAACATTGACGACGCGGTTGATATCCTCTGCATCTCCTTCCACCACATGTGCAATTAGTTCATCTAAATATATAGAAAGTTAAAGGTGACGATATTTTTGTGTATAGTGATGACTTTTATCGCCGTAAAATATCTATTTTCCTGTAGTGTAGCAATCCAAATATTTTTTTGGAATTGATTTGCCATTTTTTTTTGGATGTGAAGAAAATCATTATTTTGGATGAACCAAATTCTCAAATCAAGACATTTCTCCCCATCCAAGAAAATAGCAAATTAATTCTAAAAAATATATAAAATTTGGCTTGCTAATATATATTCATATGGAGATTAGATTGAACGGTTTGGATCGGTTATACCTAGTTTAAAATTAAATATTTGAGTCCGAAACACCGGATCCATGATACTTCGTGAAGTACTATAACATAGCTCATAGTAATAATAATATAATAATTAAAGTACTAATAAGTACAAACATCCATAATATATTTTTTTTACTCTTGATAACACATTAATTGAACTTTATAGAACATGCAAATTTGAAACAAAGTAAAATATTAATTATACTTTCGCTTTTTCTTCAAAATAAACAGGCGGAAACAAAAAAAATATTTTTATTTCTTACAAATGAACATGATATATTTTTTTATTTTCACTTTCCACAGGAAATTTATTTTGCACGAACGTGCTCTACTCTCCAAATAGTTTTGACTTGGAATTCTAGTTCTTCGTCTCATCTAATAAGAGAATAGACTACCTAATTCATTTCTATCGAAAACTGGTTTGTCAAGCTCAAGAGTCAAGATTTTCATCATTTTATCCGGTACGTGTGAAAAATAATGATGTATTGTATAATTTTAATTATATGTCCAAATAAAAATGATCAAATTAGATTAGAATATTTTGCATATTAATGTCTTGTATAGGATGTCATTTTTATTGTGTAGAATGTACATTTATAATTTTATGATCTCAGTGATTATCTGAATTTTATAGAATTATATATTAACTCTATTGATTTCCGGATAACACAAGATTTCTATGTTGTCATAAATATGACATATGAATGATTATAAAGTTTGTTTCATAAAAACTTTGATAAACTGGAGGTGTCCGTTTTTTTCTTAAACGGAGAAGATATCATGTACTTGAAAAGTTTGAATTGCTATACATGCGATTTCTACGGTATTGAATTGAATTAATTCACAAGTTTAATTGACCATAGTTTTCTAACCACTATCAAATGCCGTATGATTCCTATCTGTTATAAGAAATTAACCGACTTTTATAAAACAAGTGAAGTATAGTCGGTTAATAATGATTATAAAAGGCACGTATATGTTTAATTTTTTAGTCACAATCCGATTCAAAGTTTGTGAAATGGTGTGAGATAAAAAAAAAAGACTATTGAGCTATCAATTTATATCCATTTCTCTTGATCTTTTCACTGGATTTTGAGAAAAGCCACCGTAAGAATTAAGAAATTCGTTGATTAATTAATAGAGTTGTATTTCTCTAAAAGAATCATACCATGAAAATCAGTTCTATCAAAAAAAGGAGATCGACTAACAGTCCTTCAGAACAAATCTTTTAAGAAAATTTACTTACCTAACTTTCTATTTTTGATAAAAATGGTACATTCTCTGTAACTATCTTTTCATTTTTGGCAAAAATGTACCTCCATCTACATAACTGAGTCGGATAAACAAGTTGAGTATTTATATAATTGAGACAGATATTAATATAAGTGAGTCAGGTATTTAGATATGTGCTTTAAGTATTTAGATATGAGACTAAAAAAATTAGATACGAGGTTCAGATATTTAGATATACAACTTAGATATTAAATATGTGACTCAGTTATTTAGTAAAAAACAGCGAGAGAGAGAAAAAGAGTCTCAAAAAATAAAAAATGATTTGAGTATTTATATAGATGTCTCATTTATTTAGATAAATGAACTAGATATTCGGATAAATGAATTAGATATTTAGATAACTGAACTGGATATTTAAATAAGAAAATGATAACATCATATGGATTATATAGAGAGTCGTGTTGTACGAGAAAATACGTGGAGAATTTTTTTGGAGATGAAGGCTTGGGAGACAAAAAAAAAATTCTCTTTTGAAAATTAAGAACTTGATCCATAACAAATTTTGATAGCAAATTTCATCATACAGAACATCTGCATTCAGACGTCTTAATCGAAAGTCTATACTTATAGTTTGCATGCATATACAACTTTTTGTTAGAAAGAAGGTTGAAATGTTCTTTTATGCTTTGAAAAGTCAGTGATGGTGATCAATTCATCATTTTTTTAAAAGTGATGATTAACATATACAACTTATCCAATGTGCTGACAGTATGATGCTTAATAAAATTATGTTATAAATAGTAAGAAATTACCTACTATTACTATATTTTTGTGGTTATAAATAGTTATCTTTTATAAGAAAAGATAAAAAATAATTAAAGACAAGGAATCTGTCCATTGTGCGAGCCTTCAAAATTTTCATGATTTTTTATTATTAAAATCATAAAATAATAAATTGCTTTAATTAATTAAATATGAAATATACTAATTTTCAAAAACATACAATAGTTCTGAACTTTTTAACACAATAGTTCCGTATGGAGTTGGCAAAATTTTATCATAATCCGTACGATCCATTCATATGTGAATTTGACTTGATATGATTTTTTTAAAAAATCAAACTAATCCGATTCAATCATATCCGATCTAAAATCAAATAAATTATAATTCAATTAAAATCAATACATAAATTAACATGAAGTCAAACACGAAACCGATCTGGTCCATCCAAAGCTGAACCCGACATTACACACTATTTTTTTAAATTAGTGACTTAGCGTCACCCGCTTTTATTGCTTTTCAAAAGCAATACATGACAGAAGTATAACAAGTGTCAAGAAGAAAAGTTGCATCTTAAGCAACGTGCAATATAAAAGGCTGCAATAATTACAAACATGGCAGCCACATAAAATTCAGGCAGAAGAAAAAGCGATACCATAATACAATAAGAAAAACTAGCTAACCACTAAACGATCCCAACGCATCTCAACCATCCAATAAGTCTTCATCAGAATAATCAGAGATCTCCACCACTTCCTCACGATATAAATGATCCAGTCCACTAGGAGAACCTGTATAGAACTGAAAATAACTTAAGACCTGTCGAAACAATACCATTGCCCTTGTCCCAGTAGTACCCTTAAAAACCCTTCTGTTATGCTCCTGCCAAACAAACCAATAAAAAATTGCACTTAGTGAAAGAAAGGATCTCCTTACAGGCTGGGTAAGGAGACTTACAGAATCTAAAACGTCATCCCAAGAATGAAAATACAAGTAAAAGCCAGATAAACCCTCCAAATTGAAAATATCCTAGAACTCCTTTGAAAAGGAGCAAAAGAAAAATAAATGAGACATAGTTTCGGTATGTGTGTGACAAAAAGGACATAAGATATTAAGCTTGGTGAGAATTTTATCCTTTAATAACAACCAAAAAAATAGTTGAATCTTGAGAGGAGTTGCGAGATCCCAAACCGTGTGTGAAAGCCTAAGGCGAACCCCTCGAAAGTTTTGATAATCATATGCACTTTTAACAGTATAAAGACCAACAAAATTACGTTGCCAAATAGCTGAATCGTTATCCCCCGAATTCAACACCAAATTATGAAGTAATTGTAAAAGTTGAATTTTCTTATCTCTAACAATAGTAGAGATCCCCTGCGTGAGAAACAATTTAGAAAATCCCCCATTCCAAATAGTAGCTAAAGAGGCAAAAAGATTTTTAGTTTTAGCATACAAATGAGGAAAAATATATGCAATAGTAGTAGAACCATGACAAATACCATGCCAAAAACTAATATGCTCACCACTCCCCCACCACCCTTTGGATACCGGATTAATCAAGGGAAGAACTTGTAAGATGCCTGTCCAAAAAGGGGAAAATATGAGTTTTCTTACCTCTGGGATACTTAAAGGAAATGATTTCCTTCCAAATACCGTCACAATCTTTGTAAATAAATTTCCACCGCCATTTACCAATTAGAGCAACATTCATATGTGTAAGATTCAAAATGCCCCAACCCCCAAAGTTTTTCCGCAAACACAAGGAATCCCATCGAGCCAAATGATATTTTCGTTTAAAATCATTATCAACCATGCGCATAAAAATTATTTACGGATTTGATCCAACTTAGATAAAATACCTTTGGGAATTTTGAACAAAGATAGATAATAAATAGGTAAATATGACAACACAGAATTCAACATAACTAATCTACCTCCTAAAGAAAGTAATTTCCCTTTCTAAGATGGTAAGCGCTTTTGAACCTTAGTAATTAAAACTTCCCAATCTGATTTAGAAGGTTTCTTCCAATGTAAAGGGAGACTCAAGTACTTTAAAGGTAATGTATCAATTTTGCATTGTAAAATGGAAGCAAAAACTGTAGTTTCAGACTCAGAAAGATTTAAAGGAATTAGTTCAGACTTAGCAAAATTAATTTTTAATCCCGAAATACCCTCAAAACCCTTCAAAGCTCATTTAATACGCTCTAACATATTAGCATCAGCATTGAGGAATAACAATGTATCATCAGCATATTGGAGATTCAGTAGTTGATGACCATGAGATAAAGAAGGACCCAAACCAGAAAAATGATTAAGACGAATACCCTTGAACAAAATTGTATTTAGACCATCAGTAGCCAATATAAATAAATAAGGACTAAGGGGACATCCCTGTTTTAAACGCCATCGACATGCAAAATAAGGACTGACCAAACCATTTACTGAGACGACAATCCTTCCTCCCCAAAGAATCTTAGTAATCTATAACACCCATTTCTCAGAAAAACCCCTTGCACTTAAGGAATAAAAAATATAACCCCAATTGACAGAATCAAAAGTTTTTTAAAAATCCAAATTTAACAGAATCCCCTTTTCTTTAGATAAATGCACCGAGTGTAAAATCTCATGTGCCGTAATAATCCCATCCATTATAAATCTCCCCTTTAAAAAGCTGACGAGGCATGCGATTGCCGATTATGGCAACATGATGAGTGCAACCATATTTTTCATGCTTGATGAAATGAGGAAGCAGTCGGCCGGAGAGGGAAAGACATATGATGGAGAATACGGTGTCCTTTTAGGATTTGGAGCTGGAATCATCATGGAGACTACCATCTTACGCGCCAATAAGTATAATGCGCGCAATTTCACTGAAACAGAGGATGATGTAAGGACAATTTAATTGACTACATGTATTCTCGTAATAAATTAATTAAGCTAGTATAATGAGCAAAATTAATACTAGGTATTTGAGCGGATGGAATACCCGCAAAAATATTTATATTTTGTTTTGGTGCAGTCGCTTTCATTTCGAATGATGTAGTTTATATTCAAATTTTTGCTATGGTGTGCACAAGATCTGTTAGTAAGATTTTATCATGATGAATTTAGCGTTTCTTTCTGATCAACCTTATATCAAGAACGTAGTGCCATTTTAAAAAAAAATGACAGTGAAATTTACTTATCAGTATTGACTTTTTTTTTTTTATAAAATCAACACTAAAAATAAACAATCAGTGTCAGTTTTGTTATAACACCGATACTAATATCTTAAGCGTAATTTTTGTTTGCTATATGACACAAAACATTGTTATCCGACACAAAACTGACGATAGTAATTAGCATTTTTGTACTTAATTATGTAAATATTTTTCATCATAATTATAAAGAGATCGATGGCAACCATATAAAGGAAAAAAGAACAAAATGAGGTTTAGCCTACTAGTTATCTAGGGACTAATATACTGGGTCAACAAAATTGAGGTTGAACTCACTCTACCCAAGAACCCTTTCTTGACGAATTGGACAGTTCTAAACTGATTTAAGTGAATAGTTCCGTATGGAGTTGGCAAAAATTGATCATAATCCGTCCGACTCATTCGTATGTGAATTTGACTTCTGATTTTTTTAAAATCAAACTGATCCGACTCAATCATATCCGATCTGAAATCAAATAACTTTTAATTCAATTAAAATCAATTTAAAATTGAAAAAAATCAATACATGAATTAACTTGATTAGATCAAATTTCTTCCGGTATCGATGGCATGAAGTCAAACCCGAAACCGATCCGGTCCATCCAAAGCTGAACTCAACATACACATTTGTTTGCCGCATCTAGTCCAGTAGGTCTTTTATCAATAGACATAAGGATTATATCTCTTATCTATGACATTTTACTATTTTCCACTCATCTCCTCACAAGTTGCTACTATTTTCTACTTAGCATATAAGTTCTGTTGTCCTTTCACAAGGACGGAATGAGGCTGAACTGACTTGATTACAATGTTTTAATGTTTAGCAGTTTGCACAACATTTCCATTTATTCGTCTTACTTTGACAAAAAGTCTACACTTATTGTTAGCATATACATTTTTTTGTTAGAAAGAAGGTTAGGAATATTCATTTATGCCTTTGAAAAGTCGGTGATGGTGATCAATTCATCATTTTTTATATAAAAAAATGATGATTAACATATACAACTTATCCAATGTGCGCTGATAGCATGCTAACCAGTGCTTTATTAAGAATCATATTTTATAAGTAGCAAGCTATTACCTACTATTAGTATATTAATTTTCTTTAAGAAAAGATAGAAAATAATTACGTACAAGTATTGGATGTCTTCCGTTGTTTTTTAGAACTTATATTGATGATTCTGAAAGCAACTCGAACTCTAATTATACGTACTCTCGCCCAATCCCATGTATTAGTTTCTCCGATGCCAATCTTTCACACATTTTTATTATGAAAACACTTATAGTTAGATAATGCTCAATTAGCATGTCATATTCTTAGAATAATCGCATTGGGAGATAAAATTACGTAATAGTGTGAGTAGTTTGGCATAATTTGGTAATTAATTCTAATTGGGATGAATGTCTGCATGAACACATAGGAAGTTTCTTAGGAAGTATCTTAGATAACATCCTTTAACAATTGTTATAAGTCAAATTCAATGTAAAAGAATCAATGACACTACCGAAATATTGAGAACTTTTTATACAATGATTTTTAATAGAAAAATATTATTAAAATAGAGTCCTGACATACCAACAAGTTAAATATTTCTTTAACAATGATTTCTCAAAAAAATCATAGTTAAATACCACTTTAACAACGAACTCCGGCGATCTTCGTGGCAAAAAAAACTCGCTTGACTTTGAAAAATATATTTGAAGTTTCAATATCTTTTTTTTTTTTTTCATTTTTTTCTAATAAATTGTGTTAATATTGATATTATTAAATGATTAAGATGTATTGTTGAGTAAATATATTTTTTATTGAATTGAGTAATTTTATTTACAACCAAGGCGTGAGGCAGTGGAAGCCAAACCCTTCTTTCAAGAACACCACATTTTAGCAAAGAAAAACATAATATATAACAATGTTTGTTTTATATAATTAATTTACCTTCATTTTTCATTGTGTGCTAATTGTTCTTGGTTAAAGTTATTTTTAAAAAAAATGACATTTAATGATAATTTTTAACTTAGAATAATTGCTAAAGTATATTTTAATAATGATTCTTAGCTAGAAATATTATTAAAGATTCATTTAATAATATTTTTTTTAACTAAGAGCTATTGCTAAAGACTCTTTTAGCAATAATTCTGAGGTAAAAATAGTTGTTAAAGGTACTCTTCCAAGAACATTTTAACAATATAATTTAACAATAGTTGTTTATACTTTTTATAATATCCCGCTTCAAAATCGTTGCTGAATCCAGGGGCAATTATCGGATTGTAATGCTTATCGGGTTAAAACTCATTAACTAATCAAGCACTAAATAAAAAATTTATAATTTATAATATATTCTTACCTAATAAAAGCTATTAAAATAATAATATTTTATATATTAAAAATAACAAAAAAATAAAACTCAAAGTAATAGATAATCAAGTTGATGAAGAAAATTTTCCTCTACGAAAGTTTATATTTTGACATCTTTGCATAATTATTTCATTATGCAAGATATTAAATATTTTTTCAATAAAAATACTCAGATAATCTAGGGAGAACAAAAAAAATTTCAGGAAGAATAATTTATCGAAAGCATTATCCAAAAATATTATTTTTCAAAATTCAAGGGCAGCCTGACCACACATATAGCAGCCCCTGGTTGAATCTCTTCTTCTAACACAATTTAGATTAGGCTTTGTAATTAATTAATTATTATCCAAACAAAGAAAGAGACTTTCTTTTTTGGAAAAATAATGGATTCCATCCCCACTCGTGATAGGATAGGGCCTGGCAATCTAGGCTGCCGGATGGCAACTTCACCAATCCGACAAAATGATTAATTTAACTGGACCGAAGAATTCGATCACTAATAACAATTAGCTCAGGTGATTTCAAAGGATTTAAGAATCAAGAAAGTAAACTTATTTTTTGGGTCAGGTGACGAAAGGAAAAAAACCTAGAAACTAATGGCAGACCATAATTGATTTCAAAGGATAGTATGAGGCGCCAATAGGAGAAGCATGATTATTTTAATGAAATTATGACAAGATCTTGATGTGTCTAAACTTTTAGGGCAAGGCATTGAAGGAAGGAACAATCCTTAAAAGTTTAGGCATGATATTATTAAGCCATAAGTGTACTATATACATAGAGAGAGTAAAAATATCGTGAGCTTAAGCTTACGGAAACCTTACATGAGTTTAATTCAAAAAGTATATCAAATAATCTTCAAATTTTAATTTTTTATATGAAAATCTTGTGGGATGTAAAAAATTGGAGTGTTTTGAGTTTTTTAAGTCACCATTTTTAATTTTTGAAAACCAGCTCTAAAAATAATAATAAAATTTTTAATATTTGAACATCATTTTTAAAAATTAAAAACGGTGACATAAAAATCTCAAAACACTTCACATTGTTGTATCCCACAAGATTTTCATATAAAGGGTTTAATGAGCATGTTAAATTTAAATTTGGAGATGATTTAATGTAATTTTTGAGTTAAAATATAGAGAGAGAGTTTGGCTACAGTGCTACGCGTAACACGGATGATCCGTGTGCTACGGACCGCTTCTCCGTCTTTAAAGTTTAAATGTGTGATCCGACTGGTCAAAAAAATTTTATATGAAATCTAGTTGGAGACTAAATTTTATATTTTTTTAGGATTTTTTTTTATTTTTTAAGATAGTTTGAAAATGACTTCTTTTGAATGGCTCATAATAATTAAATCAAGTAATTTTCTAGCTATCTTCAAAAATAGTAAAAAAATTCAAAAAAATACAAAATTTAGTCCCCAACTAGAATTTCATATGAAAAATATTTTGACCGGTCGGATCGACTATTTGAATTTTGAAGATGGAGAAACGGTCCGTAGCACATGGGCCATCTGTGCTACGCGTAGAACCGTAGCCATATATATATATATATAAACATATAAACATATATATAAATTCCGACTATGGTGTTTTGTAAAGTAAAAGAGCATTGTGTGCTTTGGGCTCTATTCTTAATTTTAAGTCAGAAATGATCGATCTGAACTTTTCAATCTAATCTTCATATCAAAATCTATTAGGAAAACAAATTTAAAATTTTTTAAAAAAATTTTCTATTTTTATTGTGAGGAGAAAATGAGTTGATCTGAAAATTATGGTTCATCCAAAAATAACAGTTTTCCCCCTATCTCATAAAATAGCAAATAAATTCTAAAAAATATAAAATTAGATTGAGCGGTTTCGATCGATCATTTCTGACTTAAAATTAATAATAGAGCGCAAAGCACACAACGTTCTTGTACTTTGCAAAGCACCGTAGCCTAATTCTCTCTCTCTCTCTCTCTCTAAATATATATATATATATATATATATATATGTTTAGAGTTAGGCTATGTTGCTATGCGTAGTTAATGATCAAATTTGCTATGGACTCAAAAATATAATTTAAACATCTCCAAATATTGATTTATGAGTCTCAAAAAATTCATTATATAAAAATATAATTGGATATAAAAAATTTCTATTTTTTGGATTTTTTAAGTATTGATTTTGGATTTTTAAAAATGACCTATATATTTTATATTATATATTATTTTATTACTATTATTAAATCATCTAAAAAAACTTTGATTAGAGTGTGTCATGCGATCATGAAATGCTTATGACAAGATCTACATGATTTATGGCTAATATCATAATGATAGTTTTTGAGGTCAAAAAAGCTTGTGATGCCTTATAAACTCATTTCAGATTTTATTAATCCATTTTTTGATTATTATTTTCTTGTCTTTTCTTAGAAATCGTAAGAAATTGTATATATTCCAGATTTTATTAATCCGTTTTTATATTTGTTGGCTTTTATTATGTATTAGTTGAATTAATTACTTTTATATTTTGTATTTGTGTACCTAATTCTGCTATAATTTTAACATACATGATATATAAATGTATATATATTTGATAATTATTTTCTCATTATTTTCTATCTAAATAGTATTATTGTAAAAATCAAGCAATTAATGATTTTTATTAAATGACAAATTCATTCATTCAAAAAATTTATGTATTTAATAGTATCGGATTTTGATGAAAAATCTGACAATAATTATCATATTGATTGTTAGTTACTTATTAAAAATCTGACATTAATTTTCACAATTTTTGTCATTTTTTTCCATAATTTCAGTTACATCAGTTTCAAATAATTTGTCCAAACACTAAGGGCTCAACAATCCAGCACCAATTCAAATTCTGGACTAAAGAATCAAACAAAAAATTGAATTTGAAAAATGACAAACATCCTCCTCTATAATTTATTAGTTGCTTGGAGTACAAAACGTGATGAGAACTACACCCAAACAAAATACAAATATTTAACGGGTATTCCATCTGCTCAAATACCTAATATAAATTTAGCTCATTACACCACAAGAGCTTAATTTTAATTACGAAAATATATGAATATATTTCAATTAAATTGTCCAGACGTCATCCTCTGATTCAGTGAAATTATGCGCATTATATTTATTGGCACGTAAGATGGTAGTTTCCATGGTGATTCCAGCTCCAAATCCTAAAAGGACACCATACTCTTCATCCAATGCATTTCCTTCTCCGGTCGACTGCTTCCTCATTTCATCAAGCATGAAAAATATGGTTGCACTCATCATGTTGCCATAATCGGCAAGCACATGCCTCGTCACCTTCAGCTTTTCCTCATCAAGTGCCAGATCTGACCGCACTTGTTCGAGGATAGTGGGCCACCCTGGGTTCACGACCCAAAAGGCTGAATTCCAATCAGTAATAATATTGAGTGGTTCGACAATCTCTGAAAGAGTACTGATGATGTTATCCGAGATATGTTTTGGTGCAGGAGGTGACATGTGCAATGTGAGACCGTCTTGTCTGATATGTCCCACCATTGCATCATCTGTGCCAGGAATGATGGTTTGACATGCTGAAATGATTTCAAAAATAGGACGCTCAACTGACAGGTTCGGCTGGGCTCCCACAATCACAGCAGCCGCCCCATCTCCGAAAATTGCTTGAGGTAGGAGAGTATCCTTATTCGCCTCAGATGGCCCACGGAAGGTTGTGAGAGAAATCTCTGAGCAGATTACAAGGACACGAGTACCTCGAGCATTCTCAGCTATATCCTTGGCAAGACGCAGCACCGTGCCACCACCCGAGCAACCCTGGTGGTACATCATTGACCTTTTGGTAGATGGAGAGAGACCAAGGAGCCTCACCATCTGACGATCGGCACCAGGCATGTCAATACTACCTGTTGTGCTGTGAAAAAGTAGGTGGGTGATATTCGACTTTGGCTGGCCCCACTCTTTAATGGCCTTCTCTGCCGCCATGAGGCCAAGTCTCGGCACTGCACCTAACACTATGTCTTGTCGAGCATCAAGTGATTCTTGATCCTTATTTGAAGTTATTTTTGGATGTTTTTTGAGCATTTCCTCCGTGAGGTGAAAATGACGTTTGTGGATTTTTGTGTCATCACCTACAAATAAGGATGATGAATTAATGTTAGTTATGTGCATGTGTGAATGTGTGATGTACGTGATGTAAGAAATCTACTGTGAATGTGTGTGTTAATTTTTGGATTTCTAGCTTACAGATTTTTTGAAACTCCTGCTTGAGTTCTTTAAGGTGCTCGCTCTTCGTAACACGAAAGAAGTAATCGGCATATTGGGATTGGTATATGAAATTAGAGGGAGTAGCTGAGCCGATTGCGAGCACTGTCGCTATTCCTTGAGACCTCTGTGCCTCACGTATCTCATTCAAAATTTCCATTTGCTTCTTCTGTTTGTAAGATTATACATAGTTAGTAACATATTTCTGATATATAGTAAATGAAAAAACACAAGGAAATAATTTTGGAAACCACTGATATATATACATGTATATATAATAAGAATTGCTTGGCAACTCCCTACACACATATATATATATTCATGGTAACACAACAACGCCAAAACAATACCTTTGGAACGACAGGTATAGTAAATATTGTTGGATCAGATGTTTGTTTCAAACGAAACACACGGATGAAAAATGTGTGTTATTGGTTTGCTTTCAGTATGTGTGAGTAGCGAGAGGTATACGAAGGGTTTAAATAGAAGAAGTGAAGAATACACTGCAATTCAAATGATGCAAATTCAATGAATGTCGCATGCATTCAACGGGTGCCACGTTGCTGTTTTCAATTCTAATAATTCGGTGGTAGCTTTAAGATTAATTAGATTGTTGAAGTAGCTACTAGCTAGAAAAGTTAAGTACGCAAATATATATGCCGCCAGGAAACTAATTGGGGAAAAACTACCTGTCACACGTATCTGTCAAAACTATATGGCACACGTACCTGTCAAAACAACAATTTTTTTGAAAAATGAAGAAAATCTTGGTTCTTGACAAACCAGTTTTCAACAGAAATGAATTAGGTAGTTTATTCTCTTATTACATGCGACGAAGAACTAGAATTCCATGTGGAATTAAAGGATCTGCACAAGGGACACATTGCTTACTAACAAGTTCTAAACAACCAACGACAAAATCCATGCCCGTAATTACTTCTTATCTTTTCATATAAAGCGTTGCCTATAATCATTTCACAAAAATTGTATCAATTTGTGTCTATAAGATTAAAGATATGCGTGCCTTTTATAATCATTATTAACCGACTATCACTACAACACACATCATTATTTAACAGCGGTTTTTTGGGGTCATTAACAACGGTTCTACAACCGCTGTTATTGGTCATGCTGCTAATTTATATAAATAACCGTTGTAAAAAAGGGTGATTTGAGTTAAATTTGTGTATAAATCAACAGCGGTTATTAGCAGAAAACTGCTGCTAACATTACGCCTCAACATCGGTTATTTATAAAAAAACGCTGCTAACATTTATTTAGCAGCGGTTATTTACAAACACCGCTGTTGTTCTCGACTCAATAACGGTTTTTTATAAATAACCGCTGTTGAATATATGTTAGCAGCAGTTTTTTGTAAATAACTGTTGTTGAGGCATAATGTTCGCAGCGGTTTTCTGCTAATAACCGCTGTTGATCTTTAAAAAAAAATTGGGTTTATTTTATTTTCTGTGACTAGCCCACATGCTAGCCGTATAGAATTTCATTCATCGAATTCACACACATATAATCGATACAACAATCAATTCTATTCAATAAATAATTCACACAGATATAAGACACACATACATAAATATAAATTAAAACATAATATAAATAATCACAACAAATGTATACATCTGTGCGACCCTTTTTCGCGCGCTCCGCACCGCCGCTGGGCGATGGGTTGCGGAAGAAGGACACGGAGATCCCTCCCGAGCGTGCATCTGTTTGGGTGCCGCCGATTCTCGCCGTTTAGAGAGATTTGGATGCACATTCAGGGGGTTTTTAGTGATTGTGAGTTCTTGTAGATTCCGGTGGGCGCAAGCCCCCACCGTTAATTACCTTGGGCTACTAACCTCGAGGCACCTCTGGATCTTTGAAAGAGAGAAGCAAATAGTATAGTTAAATGATGGTCAAGTGGTCGTCTGGGTTCACAAAAGGGGTCTATGGAAGACGAACCTACAAACAGATCGGTTCAGTCTTTACCGCTTCAAGAGGTAACCTTACTTACAGATCAGATTAATCTCTTCAAAGGGGTTCGAGGTGAGTCTACTACAGAACGACTCGACCTACTTCATCCTATGGAAGACGAACCTACAAACAGATCGGTTCAGTCTATGCCACCTCGAGATATAACCTTACTACGCACTGTGTTAATCTCTTCGTAGGGGCTTGAGGTGAGTCTACTACGTAACGACTCGACCTCCGTTGATCTAGAAGATAAACCTACTACGTAACGGTTCAATCTTAACTAGTCAACAACCAATCACACAAAATACAACTCGAAGCACCGAGCCGGTTGATCTTGAGGTTGGTGAATCGTGAGAAGGGTGGATATGGCCCACGTGTTTCTTCTCACCGATCTTCTAGATCATGAATTCGAAGCACTAAGCCGATCCATAAACCTAGGAAACACAAGCTTACACACAATGTCAAACCCGAAGCACCGGCCGCCTTAACATCGAGGCATGTGTTAGTGAAGGAACCTACCTACAGAACGGTTCACATTCACTGTTTTGTGGATGAATCTACTACAGAATGATTCAATCTCACGATCTCGGGAGATGAACCAGAAGACAAACTTATCAACGGATGAGTTCAGTCTTGCTAGCTCAAATGGTCATGAATTACTTGTTCATGACACCGAGTCATTAAGATGTCACTTCTCTCGGACATCGTAATGTTCTTCTTCTTCAAAGTCGACATATCTCTCCATGCTGATATCGTAGCTTTGGTCATTCTTCAGCGAGCGTCAAGATGTTCTTGTCCTGACTAATCATTCTACATGTTGCATTACTTGTGCAAAATCACTATGTTGCCCTACACCCCTTGTGTGAGCGTATTTAATCATGAGTTACTTGCTCATGGTGATGAGTCATTAAGATGTCACCTCTCTCGGACATCGTAATGTTCTTCTTCTTCAAAGTCGACATGTATCTCTATGTTGATGTCGCAGCTCTGGTCATTCTTCATCAAGCGTCAAGATGTTCCTGTCTCGACATATCTCCTCATGTTGCTATCGAAGCCTTAGTCATTCTACGTCAAGATGCTCTTATCTCGACTTATCTTCTCATGTTGCTGTTGCAACCTTGGCTATTCTTCGTCAAAATGTTCTTGTCCTGACTAATCGTTCTAAATGTTATATCATGTGTGTAAAAATCCTCATGTTGTTCTACACCCCTTGTGTGAGCGTATTTGTTCATTTCCAAAATGTACAAAGCCTATAATATCTTCCATTATTATCTCTATTATAAAGATGCATTTATTTATTATTATTATTATTATTATTGTTATTATTATTTTTTATTTTTTAAACTCTATTTATCTATGTAGAAAATTATTTACAAAAAATAATAGAAAATGGGTTAGCTATTAACTAGAATTTTATTTATATTTTTGGGATTTTTATAATAGCTAAAATAGTAGAATTTTATTTTTATTATTTCTAAACTCTATTTATTTTGTAGAAAATCACTTACAAAAATGATAGAAAATAAAATGGCTATGATTTTTATTTGTATTTTTAAAATATTTATAATAGCCAAAGTAATAGAATTTCATTATTATATTTCATTATGTTGAGACATCATTTATTATGTAGAAATTATTTACAAATCAAAAAGAATGATTAGCTATATTATCTTTATTTTTATTATTATTATTATTATTTTTATTTTTAGGATCTATAATAGCTAAAATAAATCATTATTAATATTCTATCTTATTTATTATAGTTTTTTCATTTTTTTATTATTTCTATTTATTACCTATATAAAAGTATAAGATTTTTTTTATTATTAGTTGAAAATAGCTATAAGAGATGAAATTCATTATATTTTTATTACAACTATTATTTTGTTGCATTTTATTCATCAAAAATATTTTTATTGTATATTTGTATAGAAATAACAAAAGAAATGCAATTCATTTTATTATAAAACTATATTATCATTCTTTATTATAAAAGAAAATGTATTTACTATCTATTATCATGGTAGTATATATTTTTGTATTTTTTTTTTGTGCTATTTATTTTTATTATTCTTTTTACAGAAAATATCAACATAATATCTATTATTATTTATTTTTATTTTTTTATTTATCAAAGAATATAGCTAATCTCATCATTTATTATGGCATATTACTATTATCATTATTATTTCATGAAAAATCACTTGAAGAATCAGTAAAATATACCTAGTTATTATTCATGATTTTTATTTGAATTTTTGGGATTTTTATAGTATTTAAAATGACAAGTCAAAGCTAGGTTAAACATATCAATATAGGTAATGTCTTTTGCTTTTAAATTGTTTTATCATGATTATATTTTTAAAACTGGAATATTATTATATAGAAAAATAGTATGAAAAATAAGGAAATTTTAGAAACAAATTTGAGTTAATTTGGAGTTCAGGAGCATTTTCAATTAATTTATTTATTCTTTATTTGCGGTATTCTGTTATTATTTAACTACTGGGCTTGATATGGGCCGTCAGATTTGCATCCAGATTATCATATACCTTTTACTTAATTGTAAACTTATTTGGGCCGTTGGATATGTTCCTGGGATTGGTGCACATTAGATGAAGGGCCCAGATCTGCTTATCATATTTACTTAAACTACATCTTATTATACACGTCCGATTTATTCCAAGATTTGCGCCCGCATCAATACTCGTGTCTATGCGTTAATATTCGTGCGCACCCGTTTCTTTGACTGTTCTGTTGACCACCTTGCTGAGATTCGCGCTGGAGGCTGTTTCCGGCGACCGGAGCTTTGTCCTTCCGATCAGATGGACCTAGTAGCATCGTCTTGTTGCCAAGAATCTCTCTGTCACACCTGATCAAAGATCGATACGGTGCTTCATCGTGTATAGGGGTACCATTTTCCTAGATGCCCCCCGCTTTGGTACCGATCGAGTTTCTAATCGCAAATTCAACTCAGTTAATCAATGATTCTTGCAATTAACCTTCCATTATTGATCGCCTATGCCTTCTAATCATGTTTGCAAGTTCAATTCCTTCTGAATTTGTCGTGTATAGCCCAATTGGTCTCGACGTCGCCTGGTATGGTACCGGCCATATTTGTTTTAATCGTTATACACTAATTGACCTTCAATTACGGTGCTTTCTTGTATCTTGAATCGATCGTACGTTTTCAGATTATCATTCAAGCGACAAAATCGAGAGGATTAAGCTATCCTTCTATCGATTCAAGATTGAACAGATCATTGACCCGGATCAGTGAATGGGAGAGTTATAGAACTCTACTACCAATTCAATCAAATAACATAATGAAAATGCAGGAGGAGATCAAAACAATTATATGAAACCTTGAACCGAAAAGCTCAAATCTTTGTCCATATGAAATTCATGACTTATTTGAATATAATGCTTGGTAATTCATGAAATTCGATTGAGAAAATAGAAATTGAAAAGCGTAAATGCAAGGAAAGCATCGAATCAATGTTATAGTATTTGAATCAAATAAAAAATAGAGAATTATTATGCGGTTCAATGCAAGAGTCAAGCTTATTATACAATTTTATAAAATCATTCTCAAATACACATTGAATTTTACAACAAGACATCTAATCAAGCTTGCGATGATGATTGAATCTCCTGAAGCCGCAAAATGAATTGAATTGAGAGACTAAGTCTACTATCAATTAATCCAATTGCTTTTTCTTGCTCTTTCTTGATTCTTCTTTGCTAGCTATCAATTGGCTTTCTCTCTCAACTCGTTAAGATCTTCTAGCTTCTAAAAACCCCCCTTTTTCTCGTGTTCCCAATTCGGTTTATATAGGCTATGGTGATTGATAAAGCTAGATTATGATTGGTTGAATGGAGATTGGCCGGATTATAGTTTCCAATTGATCTCAACCCTTGGTTATACTCAATTCAATGGCCAGGATGTATTTGTGCTTTCTAATCACTCAATTGAGTTGACTGTCAGTGGTTGAGCCGTTTGAGTTAGTTACAAAGGTCTTCTTATTCACTCTTTTGCCACTCCCCATATTAACTAACCATTACTCACCTCTGGATTGTTCTAGAACCTTCTCCACACTTGGCAATCGCCAGAGAGCTCTCTGAAATACTATAAAAGCCTCTGTATAGTGAGAAATCTCCATTTCTCCATTTGAGCCCGATTTTTACTCAATTACCATTGCCATCACCTTCTTCATTAATTCATTCAATTGCAAGCTCTTTTAGCCTCTTCTTAGCTCCAGTAAGTTGATCCGCCTCACCTCTCTGGATCATTCTCATGCTTCAACATTGAATTTGAGCTAGTCGCTTTCTTCCCGATTGGTGACTTGGTGAAATACTATTACCGAGCTTCAAAATTATCATCTTTGCATTTGAACAATGTCGCTTGGTGAGAGGAGACTCTTTGTGCAATTAATTTCAACTTTGCAAGTGTACAAAGGTTAGTCCCAATTTTGATCTCATCGATCGCCTCGCAATTCTCTTATTTTTTCATATTCCTTGAAATTCATGCTTGATACATGTTCTAATCAATGAAATGCACCTTTCTATCGAATGAATTCAAGGATCCTCGCTATCTCTAGTTCACTCAACCATGGCGCCTCTCGCCGCGCGCGGAAGAAAAAGGAGAAGAGGAAGAAGGGAAGAAGAAAGCGCTTCCGGGGGCTCTGCCTCGCGCATGTGAGCCGCAAAGAGAGCGGGGGCCCACAAATGGAGGGATGATGTGCATGAGCCAGGTACATACTTCCTTTCTTTCCTTTTTATTTGAATTGCGGTTTTATCTGAATGGGCTTGGTTTACATAATAGCTTATGCGCCTCTGATTCATAATCCTGACAATAGGGTCCCATCTGTAAGTCTTTTGTGTCTAGGTTTACAGGGATGATTATCAATTGGTTAATTCACAGTTTAGTAATAATCATGCTGAGTTGGCACATTATGACTGGCTGCTAGGTTAATCACTCCCCTTTAGTATTAATGACCTGCTTAATAGCTGCTGAGGTGGCCTTGTAGTATTATGCCATGTGGCATTAACAGAGCGAGGTGGCTCTCGTGGTATTATGCCATGTGGCACAGCCGAATGAGGCGGCCTTGTAGTATTATGCCATGTGGCATTAACAGAGCGAGGCGGGCTTCCCCGGTTGTGCCGTGTGGCATGTACTCGGTGAGGTGGACTGTCATAGCCTGCCACGTGGCATGAGGTGGGGCCCACATGTCGTCGGTGTGGTGGGGGCCCACATGGCCGAGGTGGACCAATGGGGTGTCGACACGTGGCACGAGGTGGCCCAATGATATGCCGACACGTGTCATATCCTCTCTCTCTCTCGATTCTCGTGTGTATGTGTTTGGGATCCCCGCTTGCACCCGAGATGAGTTTCTCTCGTCTCCGCATTGTACCCGAATCGCTTTGATTAAATCTCACCCTTGATTAATCTATTTAATCGCTTTTATCCTCCCCGAATTTATTTTAATAGCTCCACTTATCCAAAAATCATGAAAATTTCACCAAAAATCCCTAAATTCATGATGATCATCCCTGTAATTTTTAATTCCATTTTTACCCCTCCTTCTCTGAATTAAAAATTCTTTTATCCATAAAACCCTATTATTTCTTCAAAATTAATCCCGATCTCAATTGTAGCTCGTTGTCTCTCGCCAATTATCTCTCTCTTGCAGAAACCACCCTAACTAAATACCAATTAGACTTATATTGATATTCATTAGGGCTTGATCTCGATCAACAACTGATTACATGTCAACAATTGATACAGATCTAGACTTGATCGATGGTTGCTCCCAGCTTTGGCACCGATAAGTCTTGTGAAATTGACTTTCAATCCCTTAACATGAGGGTGACTTGGTCAAAGAACCGACTACTTATCAAGAATTGACACAAATCAAAGCATGGTTAGGTGGTTGCTCGCAGCTTTGCACCAGTGTCACCTTGAAAGCAAAATCACATTTGAAATTTCTCATGACTAGTTGCATCAAAATGCTAGCTTGGCATTGACATCATTTCATGTAGCATAGGGATTATACTTGCTTCGCTCCTTTCTAGGGTTAGCTCCAAGGGCGATTTTTAGGGTTTAATTCGACTCCTTCAATAGGTCACCGAGGCGCTGGGGTCCACCTGTCGGTAAAAATGGTCACATGGGTGACTCATCGATAGGCTATGTTGTTAGATTCATCTACAAGGGACCGCCAGTGGGTCCCACTTGTCGAGAAAATATAATCAAATGGTGACCCATCGAGATTTTCTCTCCGAAATCTCCCGAGGTCGCCACCTCGAATGAGTAGGAGGTGGTGGGGTATTTATATCCTCGTCTTTCACCCCGATATTTCATTGTGGGATTAATGCTTAATCTCTCGTTCCGGGTTGATTAGTTTTCTTAGCAAAATAGACTAGGTCCATGTCATCGAGTCGCTTTCATAAGGGACCGCCATGCGGGTCCCACTTGTCAGAAAAGATATAATCACATGGTGACACCCGAGAGATCTCCTCTCTCCCTCGATCCTCTCGGTTGTCACTCATGCTGAATGGATAGAGAATAGTGGGGTATTTATACTCTTCACTTCATGCCCAAAGATTCCATTGTGGGACTAATGGATTCATTCCGGGGTTAAGCAGCGACCTCTTCTGATCAGTGGGCCATCTTTCATTGCTTTCTCTTCTTCCCTCTTCTTATGATTTATTATTAATCATTGATTTTATTTCCATTCATTCATCTATTCATCCTTGGAATTTTTCAAGGGTAAACAAAGAGCCACCCACCAAGACGAGCCTTGAACGCTCGAAAGGCTTGTCTTGGTGCATTGTTCCTTATTATTTATCTTTTCATTTCTTATGACGTCTTCTCTTCGGGTGTTGTAGTTCCTTCTCATGGCGCCATTCCGCGTCGCCCTTTGAGTCACTACCATTCTTTTTATGAGGATCCTAGTGATTGGACTCCTTTCGTCTCATCCATCCGAGCGACTCCGTCTACCCGCGAGGCGGCGGTTTATTCTTTAGAGATGATCGCCTCATGACATCATGCCCTTCACCCTTAGGCGTTGCCTCTACGCCCCTTTGACACATCTCCCGGGCAAGGAGATCATTGACGGGGAGGCCTCTCGCGGGACTTCCGCTTCTTTTATGGCTCCTTTAGAGTGCCACGGTTACCACCGGAGTGGACTCGATATATACTCACGCGGGAGAGGGCTATACTTGAGCGTACCGGGATATACGACTCGATCTTTCCGTCGATGTTTCGCTACCACATCGACACACCCCGGCCGTGGGCCTTTTGCGAGAGGTGGAACTATTCCACCAACACTTTGTTCATCGACGACCGGAGCCGACTCCGACTCTCTCCGGAGATACAAAGCAGCCGACCGGCCGCCGATCTTTGGTCATTTCTACGACGAGTTCATGGTCTCACCCGCCGACTCGAGAGACTTCATCTCGATTCCCGCCATCTTTGCGTAGGGTGTATGATATATACTATCACTTGAGAGGAGGTCACTCGGAGTCCCCTTCGACATTGGATTGCCTATTTCACGATCGAGTTCATACTCGTCCCGAGGGCTTAGCCTCTATTCGGGATCCTTTTGGTACAGTCGGCTCGAGATTCACTATGATGGCCCTATCCCTTCTCGATACATTGTGCTCTCACGATATAGATCGGGAGACTTATCCGACCGCATTCATTTCCGGTGGATATGTTACTTTTTACTACCCACCCCCAAAGATACACCATCCGACCTTCGTATTTGTCATGGCGAGTTTGATTGCACGCGGCAGCAGGATTTCTTTAGCGGTGCTCGTATTGGCAACATTTACAGGGGGTCTTCGCGGTCTCGGTATCATCTCGTAGTCCTTCGAGATGTAGGGAGCCGATTCCATGGCATTTGGTTAGCGGCCGGCTTCATATGCATTGGTCGTGTTCTTATGATCCTAGTATGGTCGTTCATCGAGAGACCATTTACCTCTCGTTGGGTGATTTAGCCGAGTACACCCCGCTTTTTGACTCCCACAGATGCTAGATACGATTTTATAGAGTCGTGATCATCCGAGGTTCGCTCGGATAGACCGACGACTCGCAGGATAGCCAGACCGTGGAGAGGTCGGTGATTGATAGCAGGGTTCCCTCTTCCGACCCTTCCAAAGATTCGGGATAGATCGACCGACTTGGAGTACCTTGTTAGCATCCGCCGTGGTTTCCTTCCTTTTAGATCGGTGATCACATATTCATTGAGCCCTATTCACCTCATCGGTGTGCACATCGCTTGGGCTAGATCAGATATCCCGCCGCCTCTTCTCCGTCCCGAGTTTTTGGCACCGATTTGGAGGGTGTCGGGTGGTGTTACACTCACCTCTTCCGACTAGGTACAGTGTGTTCGTTGCCGATGGTTTCCACTTCCCGAGTTCCCACTTTCTCGAGACGTTATCGCAGTGGTACCATGATGCCATCCGCTCTTATCGCTCATACACTCCTCCCGTAGTCGCACGTATCACTTGTCCTCGCGACGACATGTCTTTTCTAGCGGCGATATCTCATACGGCCGCTCTCTTTTCCGTGCATCACCGTAGAGCCTATTGATTTCCGTGGTTTAGACAAATGGCTTTCTCGTGCTCCCGTTAGGACTACTCTTACAGTACACTTCATTATTCCTTTTAGGTTATTTTCCTTTTGATAAGCCTCGTCTCATTTCAACCAATTCTTTTTTGATTCGTAGTTGGCTTACGAATATGATCATGCGGAGCCCGGTTCTCGGTCCCTCGTCCACGAGTAGTCGACGTTCATTCTCGCCCACATGTCGAGCCACCGCTCCGCCCACCATGGGGAGAGATCGAGACGGCGCCTCTCACCCGCCTTCCCCGTCTTCTTTTCCTTCTCCCACTCCGGTGATTTTCTTTATCGACTCGCCTATCCTTATTCGGGCGCACTTCATTTTCATTTCGATTAAGGTTTATTTTTCAGCTCGCGGGACATCTCCTGTGGAGGCAGCCCGAGATGACATCGTAGCAGATTCGTCGACGCCGGCGAGCACTGCCCTCTCAGGATTTTGCACCGACCTTGCCGTCGCAGGTTCGTGTGCATCATTTAACACTTAGTTGCCAATATGCATCAGTATTTTCATTCTTACATGTAGATTTTACAGGCCCTGAGGCCGATGACATGGCATCTCCACACCGCTCGGAGTCTTTCTTCTACGACGGTCCTGCCTCACCGTCGATCTTATTGGTGCCCACCGGAGATGGCGACTCATTTGATGTGGTTCTCGGGGCCGTGCTCACTCTTGCACGATCGTAGGAGGCTTCTTTCGAGCAGGGAGTCCATCGGGCCGTCGAGCCCGCAGCGACGAGCCACTTTTGATCGAGGGAGGCCATCTCATGCCTCTTCATCTCCCGACGGCACCTCTCATGGCCATAGATGGCGAGTCTCATCGATACTCGAGTGGGGGACTCGACCGAGCGGTGCAGCCGATTATGACTCGTAGCCGGATGAGAGTTGGGTCAGTGGAGCAGCCTATTCCACACCCCAGAGACGGAGGTCCCGCTAGCGAGGGTCTCACCGAGCCTCATGCCTCTCCCGCACCTTATATTTCTTTTATTATTTTTCCATATTTTACTCTTTCATGTACTTATGCTCTTCATTTTATTTTGTAGCCGGTCCGGTACACACTTTGCGGTCCTCCCGAGGCGACCGACATCCCTATCCCCGACTCGGGCCCCGCCTGCCTCAAAGTGCGACGAGGCGATAGGTTAGATCTTCTCTTCCTTCTATTTCTTCTTTGATTATAACAATTTGTCTAACCCATTTATTTTACTTGCGATGTTACATCGAGGGATGTGCGCTCGCCTTGGCCGCGCGCGCGGATGCACTCCGAGACACCTTCTTCGGAGACTATCCGCTAGATTTTGAGATCCCGGACTCTCTCTCGCCCGATGGCTTCTCCTTTGATCGGTATAGGCCGATGCGGATACCATCGCGCCGCCTCTACTTATTGCACCTCGTCTCGAGAGTACCTTCATTTCTAGGAGGTGTGAGGAGCTCGCTCGGGCTTATCAGATGCGAGCTCTCTCGTATACCAAAGACGAGTTGGAGATTCATGAGCCGCGCAGCACTTAGAGGCCGCTCGACTCCGTTATCTTCACGCTCTCCTCTTGTGCCACTCTCCGTTCCATGGGAGTCGGTGGTGGGCCCGCCGATCGCTCGTGCAGAGCTAGAGGACCATAGATTATCGCGGAGGGCTTCTCCCGACATCTAGCGGACGTCTCCCGAGTTGCATTCATTCGAGCGCCGGATAGTGCCTTCTCTCGCTCTGGATTTCGAGGCGGCTTCGGAGGAGGATAGGCACTCCCTCCATGTTCATTTGGAGACTATTAGTACTGTGCTATTAGAGCTGGAGTCCCGCTTTTTGGGCCCATAGACTGTACTTTTCATTTCTTCTTTTCTCCTTTTCTTTTGCTTATGTTTGATATAGGATGCCTTGACACTTGTTATCTTTGATCTCTTTGTTGTGGATGATGCTTGCCTTTATTGTTATCCTTTCGTCACTTCCTCCAGCAGCGAGGAAGTATTTTATTTATCTCATGTCGTGCACCCCAATCTTATTTGTAAAAGCGCCCGATTACAACTGCTTCATTCTTTCGCAGCGTCTAAACATAATAAAAGGAAAATCTTACAACATCCTATTACATTCATTCTATACATGTTTCTCTTTATTTATTGCAATACAAAACTTAGTAACCGTGGTATTTTACGGATACCGAACCTGTCTGTATTGACCTCTAGGTCGGCATAGATAAACCCGTTTATCCCTTTATTACCGATGGATAAACTTACCGCATCAATTGGATTATGGATGCAATTGATAACACCATTTTGTGGATGCTCCTTGTATATTTAGTTGACATTTATTTGTGGAAGCTCACCCACTCTCCCTCATTTGTGCACCGTTGCTGCTGCTAAGTGGAAACTCACATTCACTCATCTCCACTCAATTTGTTTTGTGGGGGTACTACCCTCAAACATCCATCACGCATCCCCGCGAGACAAAGCTTTCATCGGTAGGTCCGCTCTCCATGACTCCGAGTCACTTCTTTAAGCGAATTACTTTATTTGACACCGAATGCTCGGCAAAAGCGTAAACCCTTAATCCGACCCCTCCATGACCTATTTTGGGATTAGAAACGTATCACCTCCTCGGGCGTGTGGTACTTTTGCGATGAATGTACCCAACCTGGTTTTTTATATTTTGGCTACCCTCAAACATCCATCACGCATCCCCGCGAGACAAGCTTTCATCGGTAGGTCCGCTCTCCATGACCCGAGTCACTTCTTTAAGCGAGCCGCTTTGTTTAACATGAAATGCCTGCACAAGCGTAAACCCTTGATCCGACCCCTCCATGATATGTCGTGGGATTATGACACACCATTTCTTCTGGCGTGTGGTGCTTTTACTTGATGAATGCACCCAACCCGGCTTTGTATAACACTCATGGTGTCTGGGACAAAGGTGGCAACCCCTTATTGAAAAGATTTTATTATTTTTTATTTATATATTTATTTTTTTTTATCAATGAGTAAGGAAAATAGGTTTTTATTGTTTTACTTATATATCCTTTTATTTTATTAGAAGAAGAGCAGATTTTTTGTTATTAGTGATACATGTTACTAATAATACGAGAGTTATTTATTTATATGCCCTCTAAGCGACTATTTACTAGCCACCAATTTGCTCGACCTATCCGTTGGCTTGCGCGCGCGGCGACCAATATGAGCAACTTTCGTCATCGGGCAACATGTATAGTTTGAGGGACAACCGCAAACCCCGCCCATTTTTGTGTTTATTCTCAGTATCAAATGGACAAACCCAAAGGGTATTTGTATTATGAGCCCAAACACCAAAGCTCTCGCCTTACATTCTCGCGTGGTTTTGGCATTGAATTCTCTTATTCTATATTTTTTATTTTGTTATAGGGCTAAATGTGTTTGTGTGGTTTTGGATTTTTGGATGCATTCTATTTACAAATGCAAAAGTAGGGTTTTTGGGATTTTTATGCAAAAGTGGAGGTTAGACATGGGTTTGTGTTTCGTGCACGTGTGTGTAAACGAACACTTATTCCCTCCTTATTTATTTACAATAGATACTACTCGGTTGGCCCCGCTCCGGGCTATGTGTAGTACTTCTTCAGATATCGCCCATTAATCGGTGGCATGGGCCTTTCACCTTCATGGTCTATGAGTTGGTATGCGCCGCCCCCGTATACCTTCTCAATTACATATGGCCCTTCCCAATTCGGAGAGAATTTTGGGCGATGTGCCGCCAATGATCGCCTCTCTAAGGACAAGAACAAGCTCCCCTTGTTGAAATGCCCCGACTCGCGCCATTTTATCATATGCCCTTGCCATTTTTGCCTCGATATATCTCGAGATTCTCGTTGGCTATTAATCTCTTCTCGTCCATGGCATCCAACTCGTCCAATCTAAGTTGTTGGCATTCATCCATGGTCATATCATTTTGCATAGCCACCCGCAATGATGGTAATTCCACCTCAAGAGGGAGAACGCTTCAACCCCAAAAGCCAAAGAATACGGGTAGCTTGCGTAGGCGTTCGTACGTGGTTCGATAAGCCCATAATGCCTCCCGTAGACGATTATCCCGGCCTCGTTGGTTGCCGTCCACGGTCTTTTTCATAATATTGATTAGGGTTTTGTTAAAGGCTTCTACCAGTGCCGTTGGCTCTCTGGGTTATAAATGGACGAGAATCTCCAATCAATATTGAATTGCTCCGCCAGGGCATAGACTTTAGAGCTCTTGAAGGCCGTCCCATTATCGATATTATTCGTCATGGGGTACCGAATCGGTAGAAGGATGTGCGTCTTGAAGAACTTAACCACATCGATGCTTTAACTTCTTTAAGTGGAACGGCTTCGCCCATTTTGTAAAGTAATCCGTCGTCGCCAAGATGAACCTAAGTGACCTCTCGACGTAGGGGGTCTATGGGTCCCACTATGTCCGTGCCCCACATATTAAATGGCCAGGATGCTACCGTGGGGTGCAACGGGTTTGGCGCTTGATGTATAAAAGGGCCGTGTATCCGGCACATGCGCACTTCCTTGCGTGCTCTTCACAATCGCCCACCATTGTGGGCCAATAATACCCCATTCGCTTGATCTTTAGCTTCATTTTTGGCCCGATCCGATGCGCTCCACATAGTCCCGAATGAACTTCTTTCATAACCTCGCTTCGCTTCAGTGCCCCGATACACATCTTAGCCACAATCGATCATAAGACCTCCTAGATAGCGTATTGCCCACATACGCATACCGTAGTACCCGCTTTCTTATTTGATCGGCCATCCTTTTATCTTTGGGAAGGGTACCATGCCGGAAATATTCGATGAACTACTGTCTCCAATCATCGTCTTCTTCATTATCATTGTTTCTTGGCATTCTATCTTTTCTAGCCCAAAGATTTTCATTATTCGCATTATCTATCGTCCGACACAATGATAATGGCCTTCTATCATGCGACGATGATGTGGATTTCCGCTCTGTTGGTTCACCCAAATTTCCTCCTGGCGAGTTTGGCCAACGCATCCGCTTCACCATTCACGCCCTCGTGACCTTCTCAATGGACACGTACGGATTTTCTTCATTAATTCCATGGCCTTTTGGTGATATTGTATTAGCTCCGCTTTAGACCTTGTATTCGCCAATTATTTGATTTATTATCAATCGTGAATCCCCAAAGATGCGCACAAATTTGATTTCTAGCTCCAAGGATAGCTCTAGTCCCACCGATAGCGCCTCATACTCGCTTCATTATTTGTGCATGGTTCGCTTAAAGCCGTAGAATGTCGTATTATCCCGCCTTCCGGGTTACGAAGACTAGTCCCGCGCCACCCGCACAAATGGGACTCCCGGCCCGCGATCGGCTTGATCGACGAGGCACCATCAAAGTACATCTCCCATATAGGACTTCCTTCTTCAACATGTGAGTTTCCTCATCGGAAAAGTCACATTTTAATGGGGAGTCATCTTGATCGGATGTGCGGCCAGAAAATCCGCCAGCGCCGCCCTTTATCGCCTTTTGCGTGTATAGGTGATGTCAAACTCGGTAAGAATGATAGCCCACTTGGCCACCTACCCGTCAAGCATTGGCCGAGTCATCGATATTTGAGAGGGTCCACCTTGGATATTAAAATGATTTTATGGGCTAGCATGTAGTGCCTCAATTTCTTCACCGCGAAGATTAGGGCTAAACAATGCTTTTCAATCGGCGAATACCCGTGTTCTCGCCCCCTACCATCATGCGACTTAAGTAATATAGCGCATTTTGATTACCATCCCGGTTTTCTTGTGCCAATAGGGCTCCCAAGGATCCATCCAGGGCGGTCGTATATAGAATGAGTTCCTTCCTGCATGGGCGCCGCCAATACCGGAGGGTTGAGTAGATATGCCTTGATTTTTCAAAGGCTCGCCGGCACTCGCCATCCCACTTAAACGGATATTCTTCTTAGTCACCGGTGAAGGGTTGGATTTTACCCGATAGGTTGGCTATGAACCGCCCGATGTACGCCAATCGCCCTTGCAAAGATCGCAATTGTTTTAAATTCTTCGGCGGGATAGTTCGGCTATTGCTTTGATCTTGCCCGGTCTATTTCAATTCCCCGTGGCGTACCACAAACCCTAGAAATTTACCGATGATACCATGAATGCGCATTTCAACGGGGTTTAATTTGAGCGCATGTTCTCTCAAAGTGCGGTTGAAAACGACCTCAAGATATCGGAGGTGTTCTTCATATGACATGGCTTTGATGACTAGATCGTCCACATAGCACTCAACTATCTTGTGGATTAGATCGTCGAATATTTTCGTCATCGCCCGTTGATGGTAGGTGGCACCCGCATTTTTCAGCCCAAACGCATGACTTTGTAACAATAGATGCCAATCGGCGTGCGGAAGGCCGTGTGCCTTTCATCTTCCGGCGCCATTTTGATTTGATTATAACCCGCATAACCGTCCATGAAGGAGAAGACTTCATAAGATGATGTATGATCAATTATGATTTCTGCATCGGGAGCGGAAATCATCTTTAGGGCACGCCTTGTTTAAGTCCCGAAAATCCACACAAATGCGATTTGCCCATTTTTCTTTTTAACCGGACAATGCTAGCCACCCATTCCGCGTCTCTTCTTCCCGTATGAAGCCTCGCGTCGATGAGTTTCTTCGTTTCCTCCACGACCTTTTCTTCGAGTTCTATTCTCATCCGCCTTGCGCTTGTTTAATCGGCTTGAAGGTTGGATCAATTTTTAAGTAATGAACCGCTACGTCGGGATCTAATCCGGCATTTCTTTATAACTCCAAGCGAAGCACCCATGTAGCTTTTAAGGAATGTCTTCAACCCGTCACCACCTCTTCCGGTAACGACGCGCTTATGAAAGTTGGTCGTGGGTCTTCTTCCGTCCCCATTGATTTCACTAACTCATCGACCGTATTAGGTTCCTTTTCTAGTCGCTTCAAAGCATTTTTCAGACCGGGTATTGTCCTCTTCTCGTTTCATTATCCAAAGATCTCAACGTGTCATGCAACAAATTTCTTCCATACGGCATCTGCGTTGAGGGACCCTCAAAACATGCCGCGTCATCGCAGCTTATACCCTAACCCCCGGTGTATTTTATTTTACCATCCAGGCCCAGACCTTATTCTCGCCGCCATTCCGCAGTTCATCGAAGCGCTTGGCCTCGCCTTGATATGTCTCTCGACATTTTGCCCTTTTTGCCAATTTATACAAATCTCCTTTCCAAAGGGATGAGATGCAAACGTCACGCTCGTTGCATTCTCCGATTCTTGTTCTATCACCCACTTCTTCCAAGTGTTGTGGTCGTGGTTCTTCGTAGACCGGGTTGAATCGCTCCGATAGAAAATTATAGCCTTATGGATGATAGTTTTCCCTTTGATGCGCTCTACCTTTGCCGCACAACAAAGGTCTTTAGTGGTTTGATGTGGTTCACTTCCTTGGCATGAGGTCTTTAAAATGCCTTTCGGAAACCGCAAGATCTCTAGCGCCGCCATCTCCTCTTCTATTTCAATATTCATGACCGAGTTGGAGCGGTAGATTTCTTTGATCGGCTTACGTCTCGCAACCTTGGGTTTACTAGGTACGGAGTGTGCGAGATCGTATAAGCAACCCCTTTGCCTTTGTTATTCGAGTTGTGTGGAGCCGGGTCTTGTTGAAAGCTCTTCGGAGTTGATTGTCCCGTTTCTCGCCCTTCTTCTATAAGGTCCTTGAATACCCAACATTCTTCAATTGTGTGACCCAATATGCGATGATAAGGGCAGAATTCACCTTCACCGCTCTTTCTATGTCTCATGGTCTTTTACAAACGGAAGTGTCAATCCGCTCTTTAAGGCCTCGCTCAAATATCCGAGCCGTTTTTTATTTTTCAGAAAGAGTATGGTTTACTCTTCTTGACCTTGAGGGTTTGCATGACGGCCGATTGTTTAGCTTTCGTTTCTTCCCCTTTGATTCATCTACTATTACAATTACCCGTTTGCCGCTATCGGTGCTTGCCTTTCGGGGTCCCGAACGGGTTCGCTCGCCATTTCTTTGAGTAGCTCTGAGTTATAATCGCGGTTTGCGGTTTTCAATCATTATCATGATTTCATTGTGTTGCACTTTAATATCCCGCATCACTTCCCATTGTTCGTACACCTCCCTTCTATTATTTTCAACTTGGTGCCTTATTTCGTCGATCGCATTCCGTACGCGACCTTCAAAATTTTCCCGCCATGAGCGTTCTTCATTTATAGGCCTCGCCTAACCGGTTATCCCTTCCGCCACCGGTCCCGTGTTGATCATATATGACTCCTCGCTTTCATTATCTCGTTTCGTGCCTTTGTATGGCTTTTTGAGGATGTGATAGATGATCTCTTCGTCGATTCTTCTTCCTGTGGTTGACGATCATGGCCGATTCTTCTCCCGAGGTGATGTCGCCCGAGTCGTCGAATCTTCGTAGTCTTCCCCGAAGTTGCCTCTCGTGATCCGAATTTGAGGGGTGTTGGTAGGTTTAAAGTTGAAAATGACCTCCTCCTCGAATCACTTGACTTGATTTCGCTCGCTTTATTTGGGCCTTATACGTAGCCACCGTTTGAAGCGGAAGGTTGCTTCCTCACCCGACTTTCTTCCGGTCTTTGGGCTCGAGCACCTCGGGTTTAATATTGAATTTAACCTCTTCTTCTTCTCCGATGAGGTATCAAATTTAGGGCCTTTATTGAAGGGTTTCGACCGCTTTTGTTATAGGCCGCTTACTGCGCCACAAAGGATTTAGGCGTAAAAAATATCAAGGCGTCATTGAATTTAATCTCATGCACCCCGAATGGTTTGACATCTCCGTCAATTCTCTTTTGTTTACCATTCTCAATATATTTCAGTATCAAAGTGCAGTAGGTAGGGGTATGACCCGATTACTATGAAGCCACGGCGACCCAAAGAACGCCCGATAAGAGGTTTCAAATAATGACATAGAATTTAGTAGGCGCTTTTAGGCTTCCGCATTGCAGTTCGTAGTTATAGCTCCTGTGGCCTTTTGGGAGTTTTGATTGAAGCCATGAATAATCACCTTTTCATCGATAGGTTCTTCACATCTAAGGTGATGGTCTTCGTAGTTTTAAGCGCATGATATTAATCGAAGACCCCGCGTCGACCAAGATGCGACCAATCTTTTGCCCTCCGCAGCTTCCTGTGATGTATAACGGGCGGCGGTTGTGGTCGACGGTGCCTATTAGAGGTCATCGTCCGTGAAATTTATACAAAGTGCGCCCGCTTGGCGTGAATAGGGCTTCCCGCATATTTTGCTCGATGAAATATGACTTGTACTTCTCGGATCTTGCAAGGCTTGGATTAATACCTCCCTTAGGTCTTGTGACATCATCAATGCGTCGAATATGCTTAATAATGCCGGGATTTTACGCGATGTGCCAACACATTGTATTCTTCGCCCGTCGACCGGTCTTTTCTCGGGTTCTTGCTTAGGTTCTCACCTCTTTACCTTTATTCTGGGCCTTATCCTTTCCTTTATCGAATCCTTGGGAGCTTGCCTCTCGTGCATGTAAGTCCCTGACGGAGCACGCTTTGCATTCTTCATTTTTGGTCCCGTAGGTGCTTGCTTCCCCTTCGTCATTTAGGAAGAACATCTCCTCTAATGTTGGCATATCTTCGTCGTGAGAAGAATATACCATGTCGCACGAAGCACCCCGCATCTCTTCGCTTTCTTCCTTATTTATTTCTTCATCTACATCTTCTTTCTTTTGACCTAGGGTTAACTTCTCCCGCCTTCTTTTTGAGATGAAGTGTTGAAGGGTGATCGCCTCTGGATCGCCCCCGCTCATACTCTTCAATTTTATTCTTTTTGGACTTGTTGCTTCTATGCTTCTTTCTCTTCTTAAGAACCCGGTCTTGGCTCGGTCCACCTTATAATATACCCCGGGTTTCGGTGGGACCACCGGCGTGATGTCGTCTTTCCATCTCATGCCGGTTCTTTCTTAAGAGCTTTAAGCATTTTAATCGACTTCTTCGATAAGTGCGTAGTCCATTGTTCTTCCCGGTCTTCACTTAATCGGCCCGGATCTTCTCTCCTCGTGAGAGATCATATTGGCTCGTTCATGGGCCGATGGGCTTTGCAAGAACCCTTTAGGTAAAGTAATTTCACCGTTTTTGTACGCCTTCTCGACCCAATCTTTGAAGACCCAAAGAATCTTCAATTGAGTGCCCTAGTACTCGTGATATGGGCGTAAGTCGGGTTCGTCCGATTTATCGCATCTTCCGGGCGTTTATCGGCTCTGGTAGGTTAGACCATTCTCTTCGCCCCTCTCGAAGATTTGGGCAACTTTATCTCTCCCCGAAGGAGTACGGCTTTAGATTTCTTTTGTTCGAGGGACTCAAAACTCCGTGAACTCCCTCCTGGATCGGGCCCGGGTCCCTTATTGTAATTATTGCCATTTGTGCCACCGTCGCCGCTTTGAGTATCTCGCGTTAGCGACCATCTTATCCTTTAACGAGGTGAATGCCACCTTGGTCTCACCGGCTCCTCGTTGCGCCTATTATTCATGAAGTTCGCACGGTGCGCGGTGACATCCTTTCCATATCGGATACCGATCCGAGCAAGTCTTTGAACGTGTTGACCTTTGTCACACCAAGAAGCATGCCCATCCACCCGTCAATGTTTTTCATGATTAGGTTGACGCCTCATCTTCGCTAATGCGCGGCCGCATTTGATGCCGAGGTTCCGCCATCTATTGATAAAATCTGTCATCGACTCCCCTTTCGGGTTTAGTGCTCGCCAGACGGCTATGTTTATTTTGTCGACACCATGACAAATCGTGCCCCGAACGAGTCCGCCATCTCGTCCCAGTCCCGATGTCGTTGTTTTCTAATGAATAGTACCATTGGAAGGCGGTTCCCACTAAACTTTGAGGGAATTGTCTCAACAACAAGGCATCATCGCCGCCCGTGTTACCGCACGAGGCTACAAAGCGGGCCAGTGTTGTTCGGGTTTAGGTCTTTATTGCCTTCCCCGAGAAGGTCCCGAAGCGGGGATCACATACCCTTTAGGATATTCTTCTAAATCGTATATGGCAGGTATGGATGTCCACGCTTTTAACGGAGGGATAGCGTATCCACCTCCAAACTATTTGCATTTGTCCGGGCAATCATGGCTTGAATCTCTTTCCGGGATATTCCCGTTGGTTCACCTCCACTTCTATGGTTCTATGTGGATGGGGTTTAGAATCGACGGTTGTTTTCCCTTATGATTGCTTTTGGTACCGTGGACCCCTTCTTGACGGAGCTACCACCTTTGAAATTGGCGTCTTGTGATTCTTGCAACGACTTGACCGCCTTAATCGCTTCTTCGTTTTGTTTCAAAGATGGTAGCGATTAGCTCCCGTTGCCTAATCAATTCTTCGTCCCGTGCCTCGATGTGGCCTTTTAGTATTTCAATTTCATCGATAGGCACTTCGGACGTGTTTCAACGTCATCTTCATTATCGAAGAAGTCGTGGTTTTCGTCAGTGGTCTTCCCCTTCCCTCGCTATTGCCCTCGGGTTGACTCTCTTGGGAGGTCTCCTTTTCTACCATTATTTTTGTCGGTATTGGTGACGTGAGCTTGATTAGGCGGGGACCGGTCATCCCGGGTCATATTCACCTCAAAGATCGTTGTCCGGATCGCATCGTAGCTTATACCGATGGTGTTGACCGAGAAGTGCTCTTCATAGCGAGCGTTCTTCTCTTCTTCTTTGTTTGGTCGTGCGCTATTTTCAGTTATTGAGTGGTATTCTCGAGCCTAATCGGCCGAATACACTCTTCCGACCTAGGCGGCCGAACACACTCCCGGTGAGCGTACAAGAGTTGCCCGCCTTTCCGGGTCGGGCTTGAGACCGGGTTTTGTTGGCCGGAACCCTTTCGGGACCCACACCGCCGGGTGCTAGGTGTTGCCTTTGGTGTAAACCTCCTCGGTGCGCGAGTTGAGACAATGGCTCGCGCCGAGCCATGTCTTGAGATTGACCGAGCGGAGACGTATTGTCTCGACCTAGCGTTTCTACGCTCTTCCTCTCGCTTCGAGGGCCCCGCGAGCCTTGTAGATGGCTTCGCAGGGGCTTGAGACTTGTCCCCGCGCGCCGAGGCCTTTGAGTTGGGCGAGGTGTGGGCTTAGGCACCTCCCATGCCCGGCGAGCCGGCTCGTGGCCGAGTTCTCGGCCACTATTCGAGAGCCGTGAATTTATTGAGATCGGGATAGCCGGCCTAGCCACCACCGATTTTGGTATGCATCCAGTGGCCCTCTTCCCGGACGCTTGAGAGTTATGGGTAGTTTGGGCCGCGCCGTTGGGGCCGTCCTCTTGACGGCCGCCTTCTCCTCTTTGGGGAGGCAGTAGGAGAGGCCATGACATTATTGGAAATACCCTTGGGAGTTAGGGTAATCGAGTCCTCCTCCTCGTCCGGATGGAGATCCGACGGCTGCGGAGTGATCGTGGCCACCGGAGCCGGGCCATAGATGGTGAGTTCTTGCGCGGATGGTCCCGAAGAACATGAACAGCTTGCCCTCTCGGGCTCGTGCGTGCAGGAGTGACAAAGCAGTAGGGAGCGAGGTCAAGTTTCCAAAGAATGCCATTTCCCAAAAACAAAAATACTTGAAAATCATTAGTCATTTTTAGCGCATAGAAGACCACTTGTATCTCTTAACTATTCTATTTGCCTCTCTCTTTCAGAGATAAGAGGAGAATCTAGGTCCCACCGGCGTGCGCATCCCGTGCGACCCTTTTTCGCGCGCTCCGCACCGCCGCCGGGCGATGGGTTGCGGAAGAAGGACACGGAGATCCCTCCCGAGCGTGCATCAGCTGGGTGCCGGCTGATTCTGCCGTTTAGAGAGATTTGGATGCACATTCAGGGGGTTTTTAGTGATTGTGAGTTCTTGTAGATTCCGGCGGCGCAAGCCCCCACCGTTAATTACCCCGGGCTACTAACCTCGAGGCACCTCTCGGATCTTTGAAAGAGAGAAGCAAATAGTATAGTTAAAAGATGGTCAAGTGGTCGTCTGGGTTCACAAAAGGGGTCCATGGAAGACGAACCTACAAACAGACGGCTCGCCTTTTACCGCTTCAAGAGGTAACCTTACTACGATCGATTAATCTCTTCAAAGGGGTTCGAGGTGAGTCTACTACGAACGACTCGACCTACTTCATCCTATGGAAGACGAACCTACAAACAGACGGTTCGCCTATGCCACCTCGAGATATAACCTTACTACGTACCACTGTGTTAATCTCTTCGTAGGGGCTTGAGGTGAGTCTACTACGTAACGACTCGACCTCCGTTGATCTAGAAGATAAACCTACTACGTAACGGTTCAATCTTAACTAGTCAACAACCAATCACACAAAATACAACTCGAAGCACCGAGCCGGCTTGATCTTGAGGTTGGTGAATCAGAGAAGGGTGGATATGGCCCACGTGTTTCTTCTCACCGATCTTCTAGATCATGAATTCAAGCACTAAGCCGATCCATAAACCTAGGAAACACAGCTTACACACAATGTCAAACCCGAAGCACCGAGCCGCCTTAACATCGAGGTATGTGTTAGTGAAGGAACCTACCTACGTAACGGTTCACATTCACCGTTTTGTGGATGAATCTACTACGTAACGATTCAATCTCACGATCTCGGAGATGAACCGTAGACAAACTTATCGACGGATGAGTTCAATCTTGCTAGCTCAAATGGTCATGAATTACTTGTTCATGACACCGAGTCATTAAGATGTCACTTCTCTCGACATCGTAATGTTCTTCTTCTTCAAAGTCGACATATCTCTCCATGTCGATGTCGTAGCTTTGGTCATTCTTCAAATGAGCGTCAAGATGTTCTTGTCCCGACTAATCATTCTACATGTTGCATTACTTGTGCAAAATCACTATGTTGCCCTACACCCTCTTGTGCGAGCGTATTTAATCATGAGTTACTTGCTCATGGTGATGAGTCATTAAGATGTCACCTCTCTCGACATCGTAATGTTCTTCTTCTTCAAAGTCGACATGTATCTCTATGTTGATGTCGCAGTTCCGGTCATTCTTCATCAAGCGTCAAGATGTTCTTGTCTCGACATATCTCCTCATGTCGCTATCGAAGCCTTAGTCATTCTACGTCAAGATGTTCTTGTCTCGACTTATCTTCTCATGTTGCTGTCGTTGCAACCTTGCTATTCTTCGTCAAGATGTTCTTGTCCTGACTAATCGTTTTAAATGTTATATCATGTGTGTAAAAATCCTCATGTTGTTCTACACCCCTTGTGTGAGCGTATTTGTTCATTTCCAAAATGTACAAAGCTTATTACATAATATCTTCCATTATTATTTCTATTATAAAGATGCATTTATTTATTATTATTATTATTATTATTGTTATTATTATTTTTTTTATTTTAAACTCTATTTATCTATGTAGAAAATTATTTACAAAAAATAATAGAAAATGGGTTAGCTATTAACTAGAATTTTATTTATATTTTTGGGATTTTTATAATAGCTAAAATAGTAGAATTTTATTTTTATTATTTCTAAACTCTATTTATTTTGTAGAAAATCACTTACAAAAATATAGAAAATAAAATGGCTATGATTTTTATTTGTATTTTTAAAATATTTATAATAGCCAAAGTAATAGAATTTCATTATTATATTTCATTATGTTGAAATCATTATTCATTATGTAGAAATTATTTACAAATCAAAAAGAATGATTAGCTATATTATTTTATTTTTATTATTATTATTATTATTTTTATTTTTAGGATCTATAATAGCTAAAATAAATCATTATTAATATTCTATCTTATTTATTATAGTTTTTTCATTTTTTTTTTTTATTATTTCTATTTATTATCTATAGAAAAGTATAAGATTTTTTTTATTATTAGTTGAAAATAGCTATAAGAGATGAAATTCATTATATTTTTATTACAACTATTATTTTTTTGCATTTTATTCATCAAAAATATTTTTATTGTATATTTGTATAGAAATAACAAAAGAAATGCAATTCATTTTATTATAAAACTATATTATCATTCTTTATTATAAAAGAAAATGTATTTACTATCTATTATCATGGTAGTATATATTTTTGTATTTTTTTTTGTGCTATTTATTTTTATTATTCTTTTTACAGAAAATATCAACATAATATCTATTATTATTTATTTTTTTTTTTTTATTTATCAAAGAATATAGCTAATCTCATCATTTATTATGGCATATTACTATTATCATTATTATTTCATGAAAAATCACTTGAAGAATCAGTAAAATATACCTAGTTATTATTCATGATTTTTATTTGAATTTTTGGGATTTTTATAGTATTTAAAATGACAAGTCAAAGCTAGGTTAAACATATCAATATAGGTAATGTCTTTTGCTTTTAAATTGTTTTATCATGATTATATTTTTAAAACTGGAATATTATTGTATAGAAAAATAGTATGAAAAATAAGGAAATTTTAGAAACAAATTTGAGTTAATTTGGAGTTCAGGAGCATTTTCAATTAATTTATTTATTCTTTATTTGCAGTATTCTGTTATTATTTAACTACTGGGCTTGATATGGGCCGTCAGATTTGCATCCAGATTATCATATACCTTTTACTTAATTGTAAACTTATTTGGGCCGTTGGATATGTTCCTGGATTGGTGCACATTAGATGAAGGGCCCAGATCTCTGCTTATCATATTTACTTAAACTACATCTTATTATACACGTCCGATTTATTCCAAGATTTGCGCCCGCATCAATACTCGTGTCTATGCGTTAATATTCGTGCGCACCCGTTTCTTTGACTGTTCTGTTGACCACCTTGCTGAGATTCGCGCTGGAGGCTGTTTCCGGCGACCGGAGCTTTGTCCTTCCGATCAGATGGACCTAGTAGCATCGTCTTGTTGCCAAGAATCTCTCTGTCACACCTGATCAAAGATCGATACGGTGCTTCATCGTGTATAGGGGTACCATTTTCCGGTACAGTCCCAGTTTGGTACCGATCGAGTTTCTAATCGCAAATTCAACTCAGTTAATCAATGATTCTTGCAATTAACCTTCCATTATTGATCGCCTATGCCTTCTAATCATGTTTGCAAGTTCAATTCCTTCTGAATTTGTCGTGTATAGCCCAATTGGTCTCGACGTCGCCTGGTATGGTACCGGCCATATTTGTTTTAATCGTTATACACTAATTGACCTTCAATTCGGTGCTTTCTTGTATCTTGAATCGATCGTACGTTTTCGATTATCATTCAAGCGACAAAATCGAGAGGATTAAGCTATCCTTCTATCGATTCAAGATTGAACAGATCATTGACCCGGATCAGTGAATGGGAGAGTTATAGAACTCTACTACCAATTCAATCAAATAACATAATGAAAATGCAGGAGGAGATCAAAACAATTATATGAAACCTTGAACCGAAAAGCTCAAATCTTTGTCCATATGAAATTCATGACTTATTTGAATATAATGCTGGTAATTCATGAAATTCGATTGAGAAAATAGAAATTGAAAAGCAGAAATGCAAGGAAAGCATCAGAATCAATGTTATAGTATTTGAATCAAATAAAAAATAGAGAATTATTATGCGGTTCAATGCAAGAGTCAAGCTTATTATACAATTTTATAAAATCATTCTCAAATACACATTGAATTTTACAACAGTACCTAATCAAGCTTGCAGATGATGATTGAATCTCCTGGAAGCTGCAAAATGAATTGAATTGAGAGACTAAGTCTACTATCAATTAATCCAATTGCTTTTTCTTGCTCTTTCTTGATTCTTCTTTGCTAGCTATCAATTGGCTTTCTCTCTCAACTGTTAAGATCTTCTAGCTTCTAAAAACCCCCCCTTTTTCTGTGTTCCCCAATTCGGTTTATATAGGCTATGGTGATTGATAAAGCTAGATTATGATTGGTTGAATGGAGATTGGCCGGATTATAGTTTCCAATTGATCTCAACCCTTGGTTATACTCAATTCAATGGCCAGGATGTATTTGTGCTTTCTAATCACTCAATTGAGTTGACTGTCAGTGGTTGAGCCGTTTGAGTTAGTTACAAAGGTCTTCTTATTCACTCTTTTGCCACTCCCCATATTAACTAACCATTACTCACCTCTGGATTGTTCTAGAACCTTCTCCACACTTGGCAATCGCCAGAGAGCTCTCTGAAATACTATAAAAGCCTCTGTATAGTGAGAAATCTCCATTTCTCCATTTGAGCCCGATTTTTACTCAATTACCATTGCCATCACCTTCTTCATTAATTCATTCAATTGCAAGCTCTTTTAGCCTCTTCTTAGCTCCAGAAGTTGATCTGCCTCACCTCTTGGATCATTCTCATGCTTCAACATTGAATTTGAGCTAGCTGTTTTCTTCCCCGATTGGTGACTTGGTGAAATACTATTACTGAGCTTCAAAATTATCATCTTTGCATTTGAACAGCGTCGCCTTGGTGAGAGGAGACTCTTTGTGCAATTAATTTCAACTTTGCAAGTGTACAAAGGTTAGTCCCAATTTTGATCTCATCGACTGCCTCAGCGCAATTCTCTCTATTTTTTCATATTCCTTGAAATTCATGCTTGATACATGTTCTAATCAATGAAATGCACCTTTCTATCGAATGAATTTGAAGGATCCTGCTATCTCTAGTTCACTCAGCCATGGCGCCTCTCGGCCAGTCGCGCGGAAGAAAAAGGAGAAGAGGAAGAAGGGAAGAAGAAAGCGCTTCCGGGGGGGCCGGTCTCGGCGCATGTGAGCCGCAGCAGAGTGGGGCCCACAGTCAGAGGGATGATGTGCATGAGCCAGGTACATACTTCCTTTCTTTCCTTTTTATTTGAATTGCGGTTTTATCTGAATGGGCTTGGTTTACATAATAGCTTATGCGCCTCTGATTCATAATCCTGACAATAGGGTCCCATCTGTAAGTCTTTTGTGTCTAGGTTTACAGGGATGATTATCAATTGGTTAATTCACAGTTTAGTAATAATCATGCTGAGTTGGCACATTATGACTGGCTGCTAGGTTAATCACTCCCCTTTAGTATTAATGACCTGCTTAATAGCTGCTGAGGTGGCCTTGTAGTATTATGCCATGTGGCATTAACAGAGTGAGGTGGCTCTGTGGTATTATGCCATGTGGCACAGGCTGAATGAGGTGGCCTTGTAGTATTATGCCATGTGGCATTAACAGAGTGAGGTGGGCTTCCCTGGTTGTGCCGTGTGGCATGTACTGGGGTGAGGTGGACCTGTCATAGCCTGCCACGTGGCATGAGGTGGGGCCCACATGTCAGGTCAGTGTGGTGGTGGGGCCCACATGGCTGAGGTGGACCAATGGGGTGTTGACACGTGGCATGAGGTGGCCCAATGATATGCTGACACGTGTCATATCCTCTCTCTTCTCTGATTCTGTGTGTATGTGTTTGGGATCCCCAGTTTGCACCCAGATGAGTTTCTGTCTCCAGATTGTACCCAGAACTGCTTTGATTAAATCTCAGCCCTTGATTAATCTATTTAATCTGCTTTTATCCTCCCTGAATTTATTTTAATAGCTCCACTTATCCAAAAATCATGAAAATTTCACCAAAAATCCCTAAATTCATGATGATCATCCCTGTAATTTTTAATTCCATTTTTACCCCTCCTTCTCTGAATTAAAAATTCTTTTATCCATAAAACCCTATTATTTCTTCAAAATTAATCCCAGATCTCAATTGTAGCTCAGTGTCTCTGCCAATTATCTCTCTCTTGCAGAAACCACCCTAACTAAATACCAATTAGACTTATATTGATATTCATTAGGGCTTGATCTGATCAACAGTTGATTACATGTCAACAGTTGATACAGATCTAGACTTGATCGATGGTTGCTCCCGCTTTGGCACTGATAAGTCTTGTGAAATTGACTTTCAATCCCTTAACATGAGGGTGACTTGGTCAAAGAACTGACTACTTATCGAATTGACACAAATCAAAGCATGGTTAGGTGGTTGCTCAGCGCAGCTTTGGCACCAGGGAGTCACCTTGAAAGCAAAATCACATTTGAAATTTCTCATGACTAGTTGCATCAAAATGCTAGCTTGGCATTGACATCATTTCATGTAGCATAGGGATTATACTTGCTTTCCTCCTTTCTAGGGTTAGCTCCAAGGGCGATTTTTAGGGTTTAATTCGACTCCTTCATAGGTCACCGAGGTGTGGGTCCACTTGCCGAGAAAAATGGTCACATGGGTGACTCATCGATAGGCTATGTTGTTAGATTCATCTACAAGGGACCGCCAGTGGGTCCCACTTGTCGAGAAAATATAATCAAATGGTGACCCATCAGGAGATTTTCTCTCTCCGAAATCTCCCGAGGGTCAGCCACCTCGAATGAGTAGGAGGTGGTGGGGTATTTATATCCTCGTCTTTCACCCTGATATTTCATTGTGGGATTAATGCTTAATCTCTGTTCCGGGTTGATTAGTTTTCTTAGCAAAATAGACTAGGTCCATGTCATTGGAGCTGCTCATAAGGGACTGCCATGCGGGTCCCACTTGTCAGAAAAGATATAATCACATGGTGACACACCGAGATCTCCTCTCTCCCTCGATCCTCTCGGTTGTCACTCATGCTTGAATGGATAGAGAATAGTGGGGTATTTATACTCTTCACTTCATGCCCAAAGATTCCATTGTGGGACTAATGGATTCATTCCGGGTTAAGCAGCGACCTCTTCTGATCAGTGGGCCATCTTTCATTGCTTTCTCTTCTTCCCTCTTCTTATGATTTATTATTAATCATTGATTTTATTTCCATTCATTCATCTATTCATCCTTGGAATTTTTCAAGGGTAAACAACATCACACCATAAGAAGTATTGCATATATCCAACAAATATTAAAGTATCTCGTACAATCTCAGAATATAGACTTCAAAAATTCTATCAACCATATTTTTACCTGCTAGAGATCCTCAGGCGGCAAAGGCGCAAATGATCTGAGAGACTGCAAAAAGTAAAAACATACATGGTTAGTAATTTTATAATCCTAGGTAAATGAACGATACTAATTAAGTAATTATTATCTTATAAATTATACCTTTGGAAGATCCGTCTCCGGATCCGCATGCTTTAGGATTATGTCAATCATGTTTCGCATGACATAATACCCGCACTCACCAGTGTCTTGAGTTGGACTCTAATACAGGAAAAAAATAATTTGAATAACCCTATAAGTAGTGATTAATTAATAAGTTTAGAAAATTCTTAAAGAAATTTGTTTATCATACCGTAATATGTCGAAACTACAATATACGCAATTGTCATGCATATCTACTATTGCCCTTGAGTTGCCAATAATGTCGTGTTGCACTGAAATCAAATTAAATCAAGTGATTAGTAAATTAATAAATAAGTATGCATATAATTTATAATCAATTACAAGAAAATATATGTTTCCAAATGATGTTTGAGAGCTAAATCAGATGGATTCAACAAATAGTTCAAATAGTCAACAAAATGAACAATCTTTTTCTCAAACGACACTATCAGAAGAATTCAATGCGATCTGCAATTAAAGTTATCATCAGCAATATATAAAGAAAGCTTGCACAAATAAAAACACGATTGTATAAGTAGATTACTAATTATGGATACTTAAGTTCATTATTATCCGGTGCAATAAGACACTAAGATGTACTGGTGAGGCTTTACTATCCCGGCAATTAAGATGAGGTACTTGGTCGCTTCTCCGGGTACAAATCGAGACTCGTTGTGCGATTACACTTCGGATCCACAAATAAAAACTTATCGCTTACCAAGAAGTTATCCAACTTGTCCTTGCAATACCTGCATACATTTGTATAACACAGCTATGATATCGCTAACTATATTTGACTAAGTTATTAGATTTGGAAGTACGTACATGCACCATATCTGCATGATTTGAATGCCGAGCCACTCATTCTTGTAGACCTCCATGATGTCCGTCAACCTAAGAGCAATGAGCTTCTGATCGTCTTCATGGTTGAAAAGCCCCTTTTAATAATTTATCTCCCAAGAAGTGTGGGGCTGCCCCATAAGCATCCGGTGGAGGTCGTGGTAGGGCTTAGGTAATCCGGACTTTACTTTATCTGGAATCATCGGTGGCATCTTGACATTTGACCCCGCACTTGGCGCCTTTGCCGCATCCTTCCTCTTCGTCGCACGTACCGTCTTCTCAGGGGTATTCTCCTACGCATAACAATGTATTGGTTAGCTAGTGCGGGTTTGAAGTAAAAAATAAGTTAGTATAACTATTCTATGATACCTGGCTGGGAATTTTCTCTGCTTCCATACTCAAAGGACACAACATTCTTCTTGCCCTATACGTCGACTCGGGCAACTCATTTTTTTCTGAGAGCATTTCTCATAAAAGATCGAGCAAAGAGTCAAAACTCTTGTCACTCCATCCATTTTTTTCCTTCAAATTATACAATTTAAAAGTAGCAGTCATTTTTGAAAAATTTATACAACCGGGAAATAAGGGTATGTTTTTTTTCATAACCAAAGTTTCAAACAATCCAGGAGTATCAGCAAAATTAGGCTCAACATCAGTCATCATTTCATCTAGTTTATCATTAATACACTGATCATCAAAATTTTGTACATTAATTTCAGCATTTTCAACCACCACTTCTTCCCGCACATCACAACTTGAATCTATATCTGCTGCATTATCATCACTATTAATGTTTGATACTGTCCTGATAGGCCTTATAATATTGCACATGTCTTCCTTGGACTCTTTGTGCTTCACCCATTGAGTGTAACCCAACACAAACCCACGAGCAATCAAGTGATCTTATAGGACTTCAACCGAGGGTTGTCTCAGAATATTCTGGCAATCAATGCAAGGACACGGGATAAAACGAGCAGCACAGACCCTCATATCTTCCCTGACACATTCCACAAATTTCTCAACTCCTTCCAGATATTCAAATGTGTCCCGCCTCCCATACATCCAGCTTCGAGAATCCATTTGTACGAGTTAAAAATATTATCACGTCATGATAGTCATATAACAATGATTGGTTTTGGGCCGGCCAACCATCCTAACACACTCTTTGAATACATTGTCTCAATAGTGAATGTACGCTCGTCAATCTGTTGTCTAAGAAAAATTCGGCAGCATTTCTCCTTGGCTCCCCGAGTACGTCAACGCACGTTTATATGTACGTGCGTATTCGTGGGAACATAAGGGAAAATACTAGACCGAATCCTTCTCGGACACCAGATTGCTAAGCGTACACCTACTAATCCTAATTGAGACAAAGTATTCAAAAAGCAGTCCTAAAAGGAGACTATTTGAGATTGATCCCTATCGGATTAATCTCGAATGGGTACCGACCTAAAATAGTTTAAGTAACGGTATAATATTCGGTTTCTACATGACAATACTCTAATCATGCAAATGTACTAATTAACACATAATATAATACAAATTAAAAATACTAAATTATTTTTTTCTTTTTATTAGTTAAAGTTCAAGTGTCGTCCTTAAATCAGATTGTTGCTCCGAACCGTTGTCGATGCTTTTCTGTACCGTTGTCCTTGCCGCTCTGACCCGCTACCTCTCTCGCTACTTCTTGTTTTTGATCCCGCTCTCGGAGATGGATATAAATAGATGAAACAAGTTAAATAACAAAGAGAGACCAATTTTCTTGAGTTTGGGATGTTGTTGGACGAGCTGAATAAATTGAGCTCGTTAATGGTGCTGGTGTTGGCGGCTGTAGGGTTCTGGAACGAGTGGGAGAGAGGCTTATATATATAGGTTTAATGGTGGTTTTTATAAATAAACCGCTGAAAAATAATATTTTACAACAGTTGTACAGGAAAACTGCTGTAGAATTCAAAGATTTAACAACGGTTATTACTAAATAACCTCTGCTAAGTTTTTAACAGCGGTTATTACTAAATAACCGCTGCTAAGTTTTTAACAGCGGTTATTTAGTAATAATCGTTGTTAAATCTTTGCATTCTACAGCGGTTTTGATTTTAAAATTGCTGTAAAGTTAATTTAGTAACAGTTCTCTCAAAAAACCGCTGTAAACGTGTGTTGTTAATTCCCCATATTCTTGTAGTGTATAGTACTTCACTTGTCACTACAATAGAAAGGATCTTTGCTAACACTCAATAACTAACGATTTATTAAGAAAAACCTTTAGCAGAGAAGGTCAGTGGCATTTTGATAATATTTGATAATATTTTGATAATGGTTATAAATAAAATTGTTACTGAAAAGTGTGTTTTTTGGATATTTTTTCAGCAGAACTTTTAGTAACGGTTTTTTAAAAAAACTGTTATTAAATATAAAAGATCAATTACGGTTATTGTTTAACAACCGTTACTGATTGTTTCAGTAATGATTTCTGAGTATAAACCTTATTAAAAGTTTCTAACCCTAGCAATGCATATTTCTAGGGCGTCTATGCTCAGTCTTTGTTGTTTGTTCTATTCTCCACCAATTATATTTGCTCCCACGGATTGTGAGATATTTTCATCTCACCGTTAGTTCATTCTAATCCAACGATCCAAAAAACAAAATTCAAAAACTAAAATTCCAAAGATTACTAACCCCTTTTTATCTATTTTCATATATAAAATGAGATGAGAGAGAGAGAGAAGAGATCAGATAGAAGAAATAAAATTGAAATTCGATCATCTCATCTTCAAATAGCCATAACTTTTGATAGGAAACTCCGATTGAGGCATGCTACGTGGCCACGGAAAGCTCATGATGAGATCTACAGCCGTTACTACTATTTTCGGGGCCAAAAAATCTCATTTTGACCTTCAAAAACGCATTCGAAGTTTTTTTTCTCTTCTTTTGTGTTTTTTTTTTCTGTTTTTTTCTTATAAATTATATAGATTTTCATTTTATTGCATGAGCAAGATATACGTATTGTTGAGTAAATATTTTTTCATTTGATGAATAATTATATTTCTTTCATATTAATTATTGAATGAATAAATAAGATGTTATATTATTGTTCTTTAGTTATTCAATCTCTTTTCTTTCAATATTTTAGTTCAAGAACGTTAAAAAAATAAAATTTAGTTTTATTTAAAAAAAATAGTAACAGTTATTTAATAATAACAGTTACCAAAAGTGTTTAAAAAATAAAAAAAATTGTTTCAGTAATGATTTTTATTAACAACCATTATTGATTCTAATAGTTTCAAGATAACGATTTTTAATAAAAAAGCATTCTTGAATGTTAACAAAGCGCAACGCAATTTAATAACAGTTCTTATAAGTTTTAGTAACCCTTCATTCAATAACGGCTCATGAACCGTTATCAAATGGTAAAGAATGTTTTTTTTCTTTTTGCTGTAATGTGTTTTATAATTAAGTCGGTCAACTTTTTATAACGTATAAGAATTAATCGCATGGCATTAGATGCCGTGGTTAGAAACTATGGTCAATTAAGCCATTGACTTGATTCAATTCAATACCGTAGAAAATCACATGTATAGCAATTCAACTTTGAGTTTTCAAGTACATAATATTTTCTCCATTTAAGTCAAAAATGGACTCCTCCAATTTATCAAAGTTTCTGTAGAACAAACTTTGTGATCATTCATATGTCATGTTTTATGACAACTATATAAGTCTTTAGTTTTCTTGTGAACCAATAATTTCATAACATTAATATGTAATTCTATAAAATTCAAATCATCGCTGAATCATAAAATTATAAATATGCATTCTACGGATTAAAAATTATACCCTATATGACACATTAATGTCCAAAATATTTTAATCTAAATTTGATCACTATAATTTGAACATATAATTAACATTATCCAGCAATGCAAACTACTAAACATGATAATTAAGTCAGTTCAACCATACTCCCTTGTGAAAGGACAGCAGAACCTATTGGCTAAGTAGAAAGGTGGGAGGAGATGAGTGGAAAATAGTAAAATATAGTAGATAAGAGATGTAATAATCCTAATCTCTATTTGTAAATCGCCTACTGGGCCTATACAGATCCAAAAAAAAAAAAAAAAAGTTTAGAGCTATCCATTCTGTCAAGAAAGGGTTCTCAATTGGGTGCTGACGTTCAATCTCATTTTTGTTGACCCGGTATTAATGACTCTAACTAGTAGCTTTAACCTCATTTTACATCTTTTTCTAGTCACCATCGATCTCTTTCAATTTATAATGATAACATTTTACGCTTAGTACAAAAATGCTAATCAATATCAGCAGCTTTATGCCAGATAAGAAAAAAATAACATTGAAAATATCAGTACGAGAGTTATAAGAAAACTGACACTGACACTACAACAAGAAGGGGATTTAGCAAGACCAATAACTTTTGCACAAAGCTCATATATGTTTTGCTAGGATGTCTACCAACACCATCTCATGTCTTGCTATATCTAATCTAGTAAGGTGCTATAACAAGATCAAATTCTTCTCTTGGTAAAGATTAAAAAGCTGATGTTGCAAGTGGGCAACACCTCTTTCTTTGAGCTATTCCAAGATCAAATTGGTCTTGCTAGTTTCTTTTTTGTAAGTTATATCTCAATGGCAAAATGGTAATTTATTATTTATTTATTCATTTGTACAACAACAGGCATACTTTTTATGTGCTTTTGAGTATTCATTTCAATTGGGCATGGCTCATCCATTTTAAATGTGTATGGTTATAATACATTACAATTAAAACTAAAAACAAAAAGAAAAACTCAAAATTCAATTAAATATCATTAATGTCACACAATTGCTTTACGGTATACTAATAAAACTGTAGTTGAAAAATATATATTATTCTAATACATCTTTTATGTCACTAAACTATATAAACAAACACTCTTACGTGCATTAGACTATTCTATCTCACAAATCTTCAAGGTTGATGCATCTCTTTCAATATAAAAAAACTCCAATCTGCATTGAAAAAAAAATTGAAACTATTATCGGCATTTTAGTGATAACCTATACATACCCCGATAATCAAAGTCCTTATAGGTCAGTATGATATGATCATCAAAATGGAAGTAATCCTCTACTAAAAGAAAGTATTGTTTACCTTTTGTCTCATATGTCTTTTCAGTTTTAGATAGGAGTACGATAAATTTAGTCAGCTTTAGCTGAAGTAATTTCACTTTGACCGCTTTTACTTTAATATATGGTGTGCTTGAAATGAATCCAATTAGATTTGTTCCTTATAACCAATCTATCAAATATAAAACTGAAAAAAAATATACAGAAATATAAAATGCTAGCTTGTTTTATTAATTAAAATAATGTTTGCCTACAAATATCAATTTAACAAAAAAATCCATTATCAGCAAACATGACCTAAATACCAACAAAAAATATAAGTGAGGAAGGTCAAGGTAAGTTCAAATATAAGTGAGGAGGTCAATGTAGGGCTGAAAATCTTTGATTAAGTAACGAAAAAAAATACATGTTCACCTTCCTCTAATGTTGGGATGGGCAACACACCAATTGAAGCCCTTTGAGGCATAAGACTATTCCTAACTAGTTTCCAGTATGTAATTTCCTTTCAGCAAAAAATAAATTAATCCAAGATATCGGACAAAGATATGGGTCATAATCTACTAAAATGGCAGAATAATAACCTTCACATGGAGAGAGTCGTCTTAAGATCTAGCAAAAACTCCATCTGCCAAATTTTAAAGTAAACACTGAATTATTTCCAACAAAGCTATGTATAGATCACAAGAAAAACTGAAGACAAATAAGGAGTTTGTACCTTTATCAATTATTAGATTTTCCAATTGGTGTTGTCGTGATGAGCTTGATCCATATTGGTAAGCGTTGTTAGAACTAAGAGAGTTGTAGACTGCTTAGGATATTGAATTTCAAACATAACTTGCAAATAAGACCTAGGTTTTTTTCATTATAAAAGTTTGGAAGTACATTATTGTTAATCAGAATTAACTTAAATTATACTAACCTTTTGGTGTAGTTATCAACAGACAAGATAGCCCAAGCTTTCAACCTGCAAAAGACCAAAATGAGCATAAAAGACACAAAAATGCATGTTTCTAAAAGATAAAAGATAAAACGAACCACGCGAAGAAAATTAACATGTTACATGACAGTCTTCCAACATGCGATGATTAACAAAATTTATATTTACACTTTTAGCAAGCTCGTTTTTGAGCGACTGTCAAATCCCTTTGCTAGTAGCTTCATATTTATCATAAATTCATAAAAATCTTACCTCTCTACCTTGTTGAGTGACTGCCAATTCCCTTTGCCAGTAGCCTCCCACTGTCCCATTGTACCAATAATTGGTACATCATCATGGCTGGGACTTCTGCTTGGTGAAGAATTCACTGATGTTTCTTTGATATCCTTCATCATCAGTGCAAAAAGTGATTAAAACTAGCAAAATATTACGCCAATAAAATCAAAATTGATTAATAGACAATTGAAAAGTGAAAATTAAAGTGCCAAATTGAATAGACCAGTATTTCTAGACTATTACATGATACCACACTCACTATATCTAGATTGTCCTTGAAAAAATTAGAGAAAAAAGGACCATTTTCTCAAATTGAGTTCAAATTAATAGAAAAAAAAACTTAAAGAACACACATCTCATTATATAATTACCATTGTACAATGGCATCAACAGAAGTGTTGTATACCTTGTACCTGCAAATGAAGGTTCTATTAACAACTCGACTTAGACCTTGAAGACCGTTCACCAGATGTTGAAGTTTTGTCATACTCATTTTGCAAGTTCCTCACCTCTCATATGCCTATATAATATTTAATAACACATTGAGAGAAATTGAGCATGTCGACCTTTGGAATCAGGAAAGTTATTGCAAACTCACAAATTGAGAGATTTTGTGCCCTTTTGAAATTAGGAGAGTTATTCTGAGAGTAGCACCTCTAGGTCGGGTAAAAGAGAATGAACTAGGGTCATGTCGACCTTGCCAAGTCAGCGATAAGAGGGGAGCCGAGCGGCGATTGATCTGACAAGAGAAGAGGGAAACGAGTCAAGAGAGGTAGAGCGAGCCTCGGGTCCGGTGATCGAGAGGACAAGATGAGAGAGATCCCTATCGAAGGATCGAGTGGGAAAGAAGGAGAGGCGAAGATGGCGCCTCTCGAGGGGAAATTGAGAGAAGGAGAGGGTTAGGGTTCAGTCGTTCAGGTTATTAGAAGAGAATGGGTATTTGCTGAAATCTTTCAAGAGGATCGAAATTTGACTCATACGGTTAGGTAGGGGAGTGTTGGAGAGGGAATTTTACCGCTCAGAATTTTGGCACGCTAGATTGGAGGCAAATTTAGCACCTTAAATTTTGGAAAGCTGAATATAAATGAATTTTTAGAATTAGATGATGATTTTGTTATAGTTTGTTAATTAATATTATTATGGATGATATATTTTTCAAAATTTAGTTGTAGTCACAAAAATGTTATTGTCATGATATTAAAATCGATTGGTGATTCACTCTCATGAAAATCAATTATAATTATTAGAATGGGTTTTATGGATAAAACACTTTTCTTTTAAATTTGATTCAAAATGTTATTTTTACTGAATTTATTTATTGTTGAAGAAAATCGGATGAATTTTTTCAAGTTCCAAATTTTTATTTGCATTTTGAAGCGTTCAGTAAATTTATGTAAATTTTATGCAATATGAACCCGACTTCCTATCTTAGCAAAAGTCTTCTAATTACATTGTAAATTATTAAGCGGTCAATTCATTTTTACATAATCTACACAATTTTATTGGAGTTCAGCGATTTGGATCGGTTCACTCTCATGTCTGTTGTTTTTTTTTTCACTTTATTGTTTTTCTTTCCATACTAGATAAGTTGATCTTGCAATTTGATGTTGCTAGCAGATTTTCAATGAAAAGAGAATATATTTTTTTGAAAAACAGTATCATTCTAGCTAGAGAAAGGTTGGTCTTACATACTTCTCTTGCAAATGTAGAGAAATAGCAAAATCAAGTACAATCTCTAGCGGGGTTTATCTTGCTAAATCCCTATTTTGTTGTAGTGTGATCGTCCATTTTTAGTATTAAATTTCTTAGAAAACCAAAACAAATATTAATGTCGATTTGTTTTTATAAAAAAAAAAAAACTGACACTACGTTATTCATATCAGTGGTTGATAAGAAAACAAGAAACGCTAAATTTGTTTTGCTAAAATCCTACTAACTGATATCTTGTATGGATCAAACAAAAATTTGAATATGAAACTATAACGTTTGGAGAAATGATAAACATTCTCCTCATTATTAATAAAGAAACTATAACTTCTATGAAAATGAAGAAATGATTGATTCTTGACAAACCAGTTTTCAAGAGAAATGATTATCTTTTCCATGCGCACTACGGAAAAAAAAAATCAGTAATGGTTATTTTTACCATTTAATAACGATTTATGGACCGTTATTGAATGGAGGGTTACTAAAACTATATAAAAACCGTTAAAAAATTGTGTGGCGTTCAAATCCTATCGGGGATCTTCAGTAACAGTTTTTATTTAAAAACCATTATTGAAATTTGGAGAATCAGTAACGGTTTTTAAATAAAAAGCGCTACTAAACTGATTTTTTTTTTAAAAAAAAAAAACTTTTCTAACGGTTTATTCAAAATAATCGTTACTAAAACTGATTTTTTTATTTTTTAAACATTTTTGGTAACTGTTATTATTAAATAACTATTACTATTTTTTTTTAAAATAAAACTAAATTTAAATGAACTCTTACTTTTTTTGATAGTTTGAAATATTCATAATTTTTGACAATCCCCACAAACGAATTGTCTGATCATCTCTTTGACTCATATCATTAATTGCGCAATCCATAAATTCCTCAACACTTCTCATATATTCAAATTAGAATAAGCTAGGAATAAAGCCCAATATTTAGATATCATATATCTCAAATATAAAAAATAATTAGAATAATAACAATGATACTGATAACATTGAGAATTATAACAATATTGATGATATGAATAATAATAATAATAATAATAATACACATAATAATAATAATAATAATAATAATAATACACATATACATAATAATAATAATAATAATAATAATAATAATAGTAATAATAATAGCAATAAGAACTATGTGTGCGACCCTTTTTCGCGCGCTCCGCACCGTTGCGGGTGATGAGATGCGAAAGAAGGACACAGAACTCCCTCCCGAGCGTGCATTTATTTAGTGCCGGTTAAACTCACCGCTAAGACCCATTGGGATGCACATTCAGGGGGGTTTTGTTAATTGGGGGTCCTTTTAGATTCCTGTGGGCGCAATCCCCCACCGTTAATTACCATGGGCTACTAACCTCGAGGCACCTCTGGATCTCGAAAGGGGGAAGTAAATACTATAGCTAAATGATAATCAAGTGGTCGAGTGGTCAAGTGCTTCGATGATGGGATCACTAAAGCACTCTGGACTTACTAACAAATCAGTCCGGTGAGGCAGGAATGACAGAGAATATGACCTTACTAACAGATCAGTTCTATCTTCAGGGTACAGTGTAAATTGAATCTACAAACAGATCGATTCAACTTACATAAAGTATTGGCAGACAAACTTACTATAGATCAGTTCGGAGTTTTTAGAAACAGATGAAAATGAACTTACAAATAGATCAGTTCAAATTTAAAATAGATAACAGATGCAGATACAGATACATATGAACTTACTACAGATCAGTTCATTGAAACATATGATAAAGGTATAGATGAACTTACTACAGATCGGTTCATGAATGCGAATAAAAAGGATACAAATGAACTTACTACAGATCGGTTCACGATACAGATACAGTGTAAATTGAATCTACTAAAAGATCGACTCAACCTACGTGGAATGCGGTAGCGTACAAACATACTACGATCGTTCATTGATTGATGGCAGATACAGATGAACTTACTAATAGATCATTTCATTCTGTAATAGAGAAAGATGAACCTACTACATATCGGTTCAATCTTTATTGCTCCGAGAGACGATCTTACAAACAGATCAGATCAATCACTACGGAGGGATAGAAAATGAGTCTACTAACAGATCGACTCAATCTTAATTGATCTAGAAGATGAACTTACTAACATATCAGTTCAATCTTAACTAGTCAATGACCAATCACACAAAATACAACTCGAAGCACTGAGCTGGTTGATCTTGAGGTTGGTGAATCCGAAAATGGGTCGATATGGCACACTTGTTCATCTTTTGATCTTCTAGGTCATGAATTTCAGGCACTGAGCGGATTCATAAACCTAGAAAACACTCTTGCACACAAAGTCAAACATGAAGCGCTAAGCCAGTTCAACTTTGAGGCATGTGTGTTAGTGAATGAACCTACAAACAGATCAGTTCGATTTCACTATTTAGAAGATGAATCTACTACAGATCGGTTCAATCTTATGGCTTGAGAGATAAACTTACAAACAGATCAGTTCGATCTCATAGACTAGAAGATAAACTTACAAACAAATCAGTTTAGTCTTGCTAGAATATCAAGTCATGAACAGTTGTTCAAGACATAGAGTCAATAGACAGTGGATATAGTCCCTACAGTTGTCTTACTTGACCTCATAAATCATGAATTCTGAGCACTTGATCGATTCATGGATTCAGGGTTACCTTGTACACAAAATTAGACTCGAAGATCCCGGCTGGTCTAATATTGAGATAGGTTTGTTAGAGAGTGAGCTTCTAGACAAACTAATTCAGTAGTCTAATATTGTGATGACTCATCAGTAGTCAACAAAGTGTATCACCACTTTATTAATCATTCATCATTTTAGGAATCATATAACGATTCAACGAATCGTTATAACGCTTCTGGAAGATAGTAGACTTGTCACAGAGTTAGTCAAACGATCAAAACATTGCCGACGTTCTATAAAGTGTTCAACGTTTTAATGAATCATTGTAATGATTCAAAGAACCGTGATAACGATTCCTTAGAACACATAGACTTGTCAGAGAACAGTCAAAACGTCGTTAACATTTTGTAAAGCGTTCAACACTTTGATGAATCGTATAACGATTCCTTATGCAAGGACACTAGTCATTTTGTAAGGGATACTCATCATCCCTCATCTGTATACTATCGACCTTGGGAGGCAACTTGTGCATTGATAAGTTCGTGGTTAGCTTGTACACAAAACTAGACTCGAGCTCATGGTTGGTCTAAATAATCATCAATCTCAGCATCATGATGTCACTTCTTCAAACATCATAATGTTCTTCTCTGAAGTCATCACACTCACCGTGTTGATGTTACAGCCTCAGTTATCTCCTTGACAAGCGTCAGAATGTTCTTGTCCTAACTGTTATTAACAAATTATTCTGAATGTTGCATTACTTGTGCAAAAATACTATATTACTCTACACCCCTTGTGTGAATTTGTTTAATCACCTTTAAAATGTTAAAAAAAATATTGCATTTATTATTGACTTTTATTAATAAGATAATACATTTTATTATTGACTTTCTAAATCTCTTTATTTTTATAGAAAATTACTTACAAAAATAATAGAAAATAGTTGGTTATTATTCAGAATTTTACTTGGATTTTTAGGATTTTTATTATAGCCAAAAGAGCAAGTCAAATCTTGGTCAAACAGAAAAAGCAAACAAAGTCCTTTTGCTTTTAAATTGTTTCAGTACAATAAAATTACTAAAACTGAAATATTTTTACATAAAAAAATACTATGAAAAATAAAGAATTTTTAGAAATAAATTTAAGTCAATTTGGAGTTTAGGAAGGCATCCAAATGAGAGTTGGGCTTTAACAGTTGGGCCAAGTTTAATTCTTTTTATTTCCTGCAGATTGGGCCCTGTCCTTGGACCTACGTATTAATTTTCTTTTTTCTTTTCACTATTGGGCCCGAGTTTTATCCTTCTCTTAATTTCACGAATTGGGCCTAGATAATTTTCTCTTTCCACTGTTAGGCATGGATTGATTGTTGTTATTTTGGGCCACCTCCATTTTACTTGAACCAACTTCGGTCGTCGGATCAAAATAGAAGGTTGCGATGCCTTTGATTGAATTCTACTCGTGCGCACCATCTGATCTTCTCCAAATTTGCGCAGGGACTTTAGGATTCACACCCAGAGTCGTGTTGTCAGATCATTTCCTCTCTCTTGATCTTGGTTTTCTGAGATCTGCGTAGATAGGCTTCGCTGACAGTGTGAGTCACCGATTGGAGATCAGGCAATGGAGTCAGAATCGCTTGAGTACGGTGAGTTTAGTGTCGGTCCTGTCAGACACATCTGTACGGTGGATCTCTGGGCGAGTCAGTACGTTTGGTCCATCGGTGCCAATTCGGTACAGTCAAGTCTTGGCCTCGATTCACAGTGTTTAAGTGCTCAATTGAGTTAGTTCTTCCTAAAATCTTGCGACTTTAATGTCAATTCTTAGGCCAAGGATTTCAATTGAAAGTAAAAAGTTAAAGAGAAAGATGTTCTGATATTTGCTCTAATAGTGTCGAATTTAGTGTAAAGCAAACATCTATTGGTTCCTTAAGCCCTTACTCACTTTCTCAAGTTTCATTACTCTCATGAATTGCTGATGTGATTTACCTATGTACATTGACTTAAATTGAAACTCATATTATCAGCCTCTCACGGTTTGAGCTAGATGCAATCTTCCAAATGTGTTCCCTTGTGAAAGCTTATTTATAAGTAATCAAATCAGAAACTGCATGTTTCACTTGTTATTTTCATTCGGTACAATGATGCTCCTTTCTCTCTTTAGGTTTAGCATCATCCCTTCCAACCTTGGTTGCCATGATGTTCTATACTTAGGCAACCAAGTCATAACTGAGACTAGGAGGCACTTAGTGCCTACTACCAGTCGGTTGTGGAGGTAGGAGTACTATAAGCACTTCGACTACCCATGTATTAGTCCAACTCTTTCGATTAAACCTTATGAATGATATTCTAGGAAAGGAAAGATAATAGAAAGTAAAAGAAAGGAGGAGATAGGCAAGATAACAAATCAAAGAATGCAAAGAAAAGAAGAATCTCATATCTTTACTTACAAGAAAATTCCTTCAAGAGTTACATTTTTTTTTTAAAAAGTTACGACACCTAGCTTAGGATGTGTGGCAGAGAGTGATGCTTGTGATGCTCTAATTTGATCTAATTGAGAGATTCCAATGAATCTACTATCAATTGGTCAAATTGTCTTCTTATCTTCTTCAGGGCCTTGATTGATCTTCTATTTTCCTTCTTTATTGCTAAAATTGGATCACTTGGCGAGTTCTTTACTAATCTCACTGGATTCTCGAATCCAGGGAAGACAAGTGTATAGAGGCTGTGGAATGGATGTAATGAACTGGGGGGCACTCAATTGCTGCCTAGGGTTTATATAGGGAGCTAGCAGTGGACAATCGTGTTTTTATTTCCCCCAATCTGTGTTTCCTAAATGCCACGAATTGTTGAAGTGGCAATATCTCATCCGTTCATCCATCAAATGAATGGTGTAGATTTAGTCAATTTGTGTTTGTTGTGAGTGAATTCTGAGGTTTGGATTGCCAGCGTGGCATTGTGATCACAGCTCAACCCTTCCCAACTACCTCTTATTGAAACACCAAATGAATTAGCCTCTCTTACTGACTTTCAATCCTGTACACCAACTCCACTATGAAGATCATGCAAAAGAGGCTTAACTTATGCCAGTAACCGCCTTAAAAGAATCGTGGGACCCACACAATGTCCTCTAAACCACCAATTCGTCTCATCACTCTTCAAAGCATCCGATTGAACTCTATACCCGATTTCTTTTCCCTTGAATGTGAGTGACTTACAATGAAACCAAAAATAAATTGTTCTAGTGTGTTCTCCTGACCGAGAGCTTTCGAACGGTATATTATTTGTCAAGTTTCGTTACTAATTGACCCTTTTGCCATTTTTTTCATTGGCTTTTGTTCAAAACCGGGTCAGCAAAGGGATAATTCACAGCAGCAGGGAAGGAGAGGGTTCTTCTGTCTATGTGGGGCCCGGTGGCAGCGATAAAAATGAAGGGGGAAGGGTAGTGCATGTCGGTGGACTCGGTGTTCATGGATGACCCCACATATAATGATTAATGAGAGACAAATGAAATGGACCAAGTCCATTCAGTATTTCCTCTTTTCTTAAACTCCTCTCCAACGCCATTTAGGTGTCTCTCTTATTTTTTACCCCAGGTTTGCACCCAATGAAGTGTTGTCCCCAAGTTGCACCCACAAAGGTCTTTGATCAAATCCTAGCCTTCTAATTAGTCTGATTTTCTTCTTCGAATTGATTCTAATAGATATCTTCATTCAAAAATTATGAAATTTTCATCAAAGTTATCTAAATTCATGATGAACATCTCTGTATTTTTTAAATTCTCATTTTACCACTATCTCTTTGTACTAAAAATTCTTTGATCACGAAAACTCTGTTTTTCTCTTGAATAAATCCCAGATTTCAATTGTAGCTCAGTGTCTCTACCAAATAAAATTCCTCCTTGCAAAAACCACCCTAATTAAACACCAATTAGACTTGTATTGATATTTATTAGGGTTTGATTTGATCAACAGTTGATTACTTATCAATAATTGATACAAATCCAGACTTGATCAGATGTTTGCAACATTGACACCTGATCAGTCTTATGAAATTGACTTTTAATTCACTTGTATGAAAGCAAAATCACATTCAATTTTTTTTGTGATTGGTTGTATCAAAATACTGGTTTGGCATTGACACAGTTCTTGTACAGGGATTGGATTGCTTCGGTTTTTAGGGTTTGCTTTGATGGTTTGATCTTGACTTTTCTCTTGAGTTTCTTCCTTCGATCTGTCAGGGGTAAACACTATGTTATGATATTTTGTGAAACACCATGGATTTGGCGCTTCAACAAAAATATCTAATTTCAAATTAGCTCTGACCAATCAGAACCATTTAATCTAATCTCCATATGAAAAGATATTAGCAATCCAAATATTTTTTTTAATAGATTAGCTATTTTTTTTTATGTGAAGCAAATCATTGTTTCGGATGAACCAAATTCTCAAATCAAGATATTTCTCCCCATCTGAAAAATAGCAAATTAATTCTAGAAAAATATAAAATTTGGCTTGCTAATATATTTTCATATAGAGATTAGATTGAACAGTCTGGATCGGTTATACCTAGTTTGAAATTAGATATTTGAGTACTAATAGAGATTAGATTGAACACTAGATCCATGATAATTCGTGAAGCATCATAACATAGTTCATAGTAATAATAATATAATAATATAAATACTAATAAGAATACACACATCCATAATATTTTTTTTAACTCTTGATAAAACATTAAATAATTTTTAACAATACAGTATTTCTTATTTATGTATAAATAAAGCGATATTGGTCCTAAATAAAGTGTTACCAAGAGAATTTTGAACGTACTTCCACTTGCATTCTTGTTCTGTACCGAACCGAATAAACTAATAATGGTACCCGTCTTGTGTACCTATTTAATTATACATACATGTCACGGTCATATTATTTGCTATTTTGACAATTGATTGAAAACCAAGATAAAATTGAACTTTATAGAACTCGCAAATTTGAAACAAAGTAAAATATTAATTATACTTTCGCTTTTTCTTCAAAATGAACAGGCGGAAACAAAAATATATTTTTATTTCTTACAGATGAACATGATATTTTTTTTATTCACTTTCCGAAGGAAATTTATTTTCCACGAACGTGCTTTACTCTCCAAACAGTTTTGACTTGGAATTCTAGTTCTTCGTCTCATCTAATAAAAGAGAATAGACTACCTAATTCATTTCTGTCGAAAACTGGTTTGTCAAGACTCAAGAGTCAAGATTTTCATCATTATATCCGGTATGTTTGCATATATCCGGTACATGTGAAAAATAATGATGTATTGTACAATGTTAATTATATGTCTAAATAAAAGTTATCAAATTATATTAAATTAAATAAGCTGCCAAAAATCAAACTGAGGCTTATACCCAGCTGCAAGCGGATGTGGAATCACAACGTGCTGAAATAGAAATCCAACGCAAAGCAATTGAAGCACAGAGTGGAGAAATGAGACTAAAAATTCAAGATGAAGTGCAGCGACAAGTATCAACGATTTTTACAAGCATCGCTTCTGAAAACTCTTTTATTAACTTCGAATCAAGTGCGCCCATTGATGCTTCGATAGAAAAAGTAAGTAGTATCAATTTACAAAAACTAAAGTAGAATTTGTATGGCTGGTATCCTAGAGTAGCTGCTTAGTCTTGAATAACCTATGTTACTGTAGCATGAATAAATTTATCTTGACAGTTATCCATCTACCTTACTTTGCCTAAGAGCTTATCAGTGTTGCCATATTATTTTTAGTAAAGAGTAAGTAAAAAAGTATAATTAACTTATTTCTTTGTATGCTCATAGGTTCATGAGAAATGACTTCATTAGAATACGCTTGAAGAAAAGTTGAAGTATCCAGAGAATAAAATTATCTTTTATCTTCTTAAAGTAGTTATAGGATTCAAATAGTTAAGTAATGATTAATGTTTTTTTTCCTTTTTACATAGGTCCATAGGCTTTATTGATATTTTATCCATGTGATCATCATAATGAATAATTAATGAAAATTTGTATTTTTCAATCATTATAATTGTTATTTTATTTCGTTTTTAGCATAAAATTTTAATGTGTTTAAAAAATAGTATTTATAAAAATATCCATATCATTTTCAAATATTTTATATACAATAATATAAAATAATAATATGAATTAGTGATAAAAAGAATTGGACAAAATTATATTTGTTGCATATGAAATTTTGTCATTGTCATAGTGACAATATAATTCTCAACACAATTAAAAATATGTCAATCAATCTCATTATTATTAGCTATATAAGAGCATCATATTTTTTTGACATAGTTACTAGATAACTGTGTCATGAAAACTTCACTAATTAAAAATATTCATGACAAAATATAATGTCACAAATTCGAAATATTTTTATTGTGAATTTTTTATGTCACAATTATTATGATTATTAGTGAAGAACCTCAAAATCATCACAAATATAATAGTGAGGCTCGTATTAATGACGACCAGTGATAGACAAAAAAATCGTCACAAAAATATTTTTGTATTGGAATTTGATACTTTAAGTGATGAATTTGTTGTTCACAAAAACCTTTAATTTTTGTAGCGAACCAAGATAAGATTGAACTTTATAGAACTTGCAAATTTGAAACAAAGTAAAATATTAATTATACTTTCGCTTTGTCTTCAAAATAAACAGGCGGAAACAAAATTTTTTTTTTTATTTCTTACAAATGAACATGATATATTTTTTTATTTTCACTTTCCACAGGAAATTTATTTTCCACGAACGTGCTTTACTCTCCAAATAGTTTTGACTTGGAATTCTAGTTCTTCGTCTCATCTAATAAGAGAATAGACTACCTAATTCATTTCTATCGAAAACTGGCTTGTCAAGACTCAAGAGTCAAGATTTTCATCATTTTATCCGGTACGTGTGAAAAATAATGATGTATTGTATAATGTTAATTATATGTCCAAATAAAAATGATCAAATTAGATTAAAATATTTTGCATATTAATGTCTTGTATAGGATGTCATTTTTATTGTATAGAATGTACAGTTATAATTTTATGATCTCAGTGATTATCTTGTGATTTAGTTATTTAGTAAAAAACAGCGAGAGAGAAAAAAGAGTTTCGGAAAACAAAGTCACATGAAAAAAACTGACAAACATCACATGAGTTGTATGAGAAAACACGTGTGGCAGATGAGAGAAAAAAATAACAAACATCACAAGCGAATTAGGTAATTAGATAGATGAATCAGGTATTTAAATGAACTAGTTATTTAGATAGATAAGCTACGAAAATTATTTGATATGAAATTAGCTGCTTACGCATCTGAAAGGTCCAAAAAGAAAATGATTGATTAATTACGTGTGAGATGTTTCTTAATTAAGTTTGCATGTCAACCACCGATACATTACGTTAAATTAGTGGTTCATATTTCTAGTTGCAGAGTATTTCTAACTAAAATAGTGTATGTAGGGCCCACTACTAGAATTGTTGTTATTACCGTGGAATGAAAAACGCTTGTTCCGTGGAGTCAAGCACGGAAAAGTCATCATTTCCGTGAATTACCCACAGAAAGGCTTCCACGGTACTTTCATCGTCAGAACAAATACTATTTCCGTAGAATACCACGGAGATAATCCTTTTCCGAGGAATTAAGCACGAAAATAATTCTACAAAAATAGGTTCCCATCTGAGTGCTCCGGTTCTTAATTCCGTAGTAAATATTTGGCAGTTCCGAGGAATTGAGCAACGGAATAACTCATATTATTTTCATGGTTTTTACTTCCACGAAAATAACTTTAACAAGTCACAGAATAACTCTACTCATCCATATTATTATTTTTCTATTATTAATTAATTTACGCAGATTTTAAGAAAAATTATAATATGTGAGCCCATTATTTCTGTTAGTAAAAGCATATTTCCGACAGTAGTATGTTTGTCAAGAGATCTATTATTTATGGGAGTAACACCACTTATTCTGGCAGTAAAACTCATTCCTGCACAAAATAGCATCCCTAATTTTTATTTTATTTTCCAATTGTCAACTGATGACAAATTAAAACAATCAAGCATTAAAAATAACTTCAGAAAAATAATATAGCATATAAAAACACCAATTGAAAGTACATCAAATCAAAAAATATAGGTATTGAACTGCCAAAATATAAACACGTATATCAACTGCTATATTGCTATAATTGAAAAGCTGTTTGTCTGCTATATTGCTATAATTGGACATTCTATTACCAAAAAATTGAAAATCGTTAACCATACCAAACCTAACTACTGTATTTGTTGATTGTCCGAGTTTGATCCCCCGTACCATCGGTACATGGCTGCCTCGTCTGTTGCAGCTTGCGTTACAAGTGCTTGTATCCCTCCCATCACATTTGATTGCGACATTGAAGATAATCTCTAGTATAGAACAAAAAATATACTTAGGATCTTTTACTTTGAAGCATCAATACAATTAAACAACCTACATTTATAAAATTGGGTCATTTGTATCTCTCTATTTTAAAGCATGTACAATACAGTTTTTTCTTTTTGCCCTCAAGCATGACTAATATAAATTTGTAATATTTACCACTAAACACATGCTTAAACCCAATATTGAAAATTGATCAAACCTTAGACATAACAACAAAGTTGAATCAATATGTTTTGTTCTTACTTGGTGCAGAGGCATTTGCATTCCAATAAGTGCACTGTAAGGAGAGGCCATGTGACCCTAAGTAAATAATATGAAAATATTAATATTACGATGATATTCTTTTATGACTGCATAAGAGCCCTGAAATTTGTCATAATTTCTTTTTAGAAAATATATATAATTTTTAGTGAAATATGATAATTATCAACATTCATACCTATCTATTATATCAATTTCAGCAAAGTCTTAAAACACAAACTAAATCTACAGACTTTGACATGCATGAATCTCACAATACTAGTCCACTCCAATGTTAAAAACTATGAAAATCTTACACAAGTCCCATCAAACACCATCACTCATTCAAAATTGTTAGAAATTATACTTACCTGAAATAAAGGCATATGTTATCCTTGAGTTGGCTGAGAAATGAGACCATGAGCCTACAAGCACAACATACAGTGAACAACAAAAATTAGTATTGTGAAACATCAAAACCTGACTTGTTTGCACTCAATTCCCACTATAGAAAGCTGAAAATTCACCTAAGATAAAACTCTGCTGTGACATTTCCTGCTCGATATTTAAATTATTCCTTCATTAATAAAACAACACAATAGCAATTTGATGAATACATTAATTAATCAATTACTGAGTTAATAAAATCTACTGATTTCCATTTGTATATAAATTATAAATTAACAATAATTTTTATTTACCAAAAATTGGATCTCGAAAGTATCTCTTGTGGTCTGATCAAATATGCGAAAACTTCTAAATGGTCCTGGCATGAGGTTCTAAATGGTCCTAGGATTCGTTTTATCTATTTTTTCAGTGCTTAACTCTTCTGGGACCACCGGCCACACCTCTGGCTTCTGATTTGGCGGTCTTGATTGAACTACCTTTCCAAGACCTCTTCCCTTGCGCTTACGCACTTCATTGCCTGCCCAAGGTACTTCTGTGTGTGTGGAATCGTGCTCCAATGCAATAGAGCTATGGACGAGGCCCTGTTAGGTGTATTTAACCCTTTTTCCCCTTGGTAGAGAAGACTTTGTACCAGCCATATGAAGAAATCAGTGTCATAAACAGCACGAAAGAGTGTTTGATTAAGGCAGAAAATAATATATATGTGTTGTTTGAATAGAAATTAAAGTATCAAAAGTTATTTTGGGGCAAGCTAGCATATATATTACCAGTACAAAGAAACAACTATTTATATAGTAATGCTAATATTTCTATGCGGCAGAGATTCTTTAGTTTTCACTTGAGTCCACACTAATATTTGTTCTTCTGTTAGAAGAGCAAATATGACACCAACTGTAAAAATAAAATTAAAGTCATTATTTCTGTGAGTAATGTCAATATTTCTGTGAGTAATGTCAATATTTCTGTGAGTAATAATAAAAATGAAGTCAAACTGCTCAAATTCCAAAAAATAAGGTTTTCTAACAGAAGAAAAGGGGCACGGGCTCAGTCCTTGGCACCGCGAGATGGCACACTAGGCTAGGAAAAGAAAAGAAAGGGAGTACCAGAATGTCAAGGCGATGACAGGGAGCAAGGTACAAGAAGGGGGGCTTGGCCAATATTAGCCCGAGATTGTGTCGACCGTGTCGAGGCGACCACAAGTGGGGAGGCGAATGAGGGTTTCACAGCGGAACCCTAACTTGGAGATGAGAATGATGGGGAAATGAAGGCGGAGAGCTAGCTTGGAGTATATATGTGTACTCTTTTTCAAAAGATGTCTCCTCTTTTCTAATTTTAGGCCTCTGAAATTGCTTATGGACCATTAGATTTATGATGTGATGCATTTCTGGGCGTTACGATTATCATTTTATGGTTTCTCTCTAATGCAATTTATTTATGGGTGAAATGATTAGGGGGAGGGGGGATTTTCAGCGGAGGGAAATGAGAGTTTTGGCCTCCCTCCCAAAAATTTCACTCTCACTGTGTTTTTCAAACATATAGAAAGTTCTTGAGTATTTCCGTGAAAAGATAGATTATATTCCGTGCAAATTTCTTCCGTGGACTTATCTACAGAAATGATGAGCGTCACGCGCCAATCTTTTTATTTTCGTAGAACCCAGATTTATCACGGAAAAAATATCAACTAACCACGGTAATAACTCAAATTCTAGTAGTGGCCATGATATATGCTATTACAATTTTATGAATAAAGATTACTTGCTATAAGAAAGTTTTCCCGAATTTAATGTAATGTCAACAGTCAAAATTATTTGCAGGTATTTCCATCCTTCAAATGGATAAGATCATTTTCTCCATCAATTGCAATTAGTCATGTTGCAGAGATGAAGATATCCAGCACGTGCGTCTGTATTTTTATTTTGAGTTCACATATTCATTTATTCCCGTTTTTCTTTTTTGACAATTTAAAACCAAGATACAATTAAACTGTATAGAAGTTGCAAATTTGAACTAAAGTTAAATATTTTACTTTTGCTTTTTCGTCAAAATGAACAGGCGGAAACGAAAATATGTTTTCACTTCTTTACAAATGAACATTAGATTATTTTTTTCCTTTACACTTTCCACTCGAAATTTATTTTCGAGTTACGTGGTTTACTCTCTAATATTTTCCACATATAATAAGAGAATAAACGACTAATTACTGTTGAAAACAGGTTTGTCAAGAATGAAGGTTTATTTTTTTCATTTTTTATAGGAATTGTCGTAATCACATGTACGTGTGCCAATTCCCGGTATAACAAATAAAACAAATCGGTATATACGTATACCATGCAACGAAGTTTCTTGTGACATCGTGTGCATACGACTTTGTGGGTGTAAAACAATCCGTACCACGATCAATTTCCAAAATTCAAAGGCATGATCACGCTGCTTAATTTTGACTGCTGACATTACATTATATCACTAATTAGCTACAGTTGTTCAACCGAAGCAAAGATAAGCACAATATTATTGGGATTTATTCAGTATATCCTGTATTTGTTTTGAATTGTAACATATGGGTAGAGGCAGTGCCAGAAATTTAAGCCAACAGATAGTGAATTAATTAATTTTTTTGATCAAATCGCGAACTAATTAATAGTGTTGCACGTGTTTGACTGACCATGGAAATGTCGATGTACCGTTGAGTGCGACATTCATTGAATTTACATCATTTGAGTTTGTACGGTGTATTCTTCATTTCTTCTATTTAAACCCTTCGTATACCACTAGCTACTCCAACACATACTGGAAGCAATCCAATAATATACACACACCCAACAATATTTACTATACTTGTCACTCCAAAGGTATTATTTTAGAGTTGTTGTGTTACCATGCATATATGTAGCAAACTAGCAATCTTACCATGTTTGTCGTTGTGTCACTACTCACCATATATAAACGCATTTAACAAATTTGTTGTTATGTTACAGTAATAATGCACTTACCGTTTTTTGTGTTTGTGCCACAACAACTGCCTCTTTAGGGTTCCGTCACAGTTCAAGAAAAAAAACAAGTGCATCTCAATATATCGGTCACTGTATGTATTTATATATATATATATATACACGAGTTGCAAGCGATATTCTTATTATATATACACGTATATATCATGGGTTTCCAAAATTAATTCCTATTGCTTTTCCATTTAATATATATCAGAAATATTACTAACTATATATAATCTGTATAATAGGCCGGGGAAGCAAATGGAAATTTTGAACGAGATACGTGAGGCACAGAGGTCTCAAGGAACAGCGACAGTGCTCGCAATTGGCTCGGCGACTCCCTCTAATTTCATATACCAATCCCAATATGCCGATTATTTCTTTCGTGTTACAAAGAGCGAGCACCTTAAAGAACTCAAGCAGGAGTTTCAAAAAATATGTAAGCTAGAAATCCAACAAATTAACACACACATTCATAATAGATTTTTTACATCACGTACATGCATACATTAACACATTCACACATGCACATAACTAACATTAATTCATCATCCCAATTTATAGGTGATGACACAAAAATCAACAAACGTCACTTTCACCTCACGAAGGAAATGCTCAAAAAGCATCCAAAAATAACTTCAAATAAGGATCAAGAATCACTTGATGCTTGACAAGACATAGTATTAGGTGCGGTGCCCAGGCTCGGCCTCATGGCAGCAGAGAAGGCTATTAAAGAGTGGGGCCAGCCAAAGTCGAAGATAACCCACCTACTTTTTCACACCACAACAGGTAGTATTGACATGCCTGGTGCTGATCGTCAAATGGTAAGGCTCCTTGGTCTCTCTCCCTCTACCAAGAGATCAATGATGTACCACCAGGGCTGCTCGGGCGGTGGCACGGTGCTCCGTCTTGCCAAGGATATAGCCGAGAATACTCGATGCACTCGTGTCCTTGTTATCTGCTCAGAGATTTCTCTGACAACCTTTCGTGGGCCATCTGAGGCGAACAAAGATACTCTCCTACCTCAAGCAATTTTCGGAGATGGGCGTCTGCTGTGATTGTGGGAGCCCAGCCGGACCTATCAGTTGAGCGTCCTATTTTTGAAATCATTTCAGCATGTCAAACCATCCTTCCTGGCACAGAGGATGCAATGGTGGGACACATCAGACAAGACGGTCTCACATTACACATGTCACCTCCTACGCAAAAATATATCTCAAATAATATCATCAGTATTCTTTCAGAGATCATCGAACCACTCGGGATTATTAATGACTGGAATTCAGCCTTTTGGGCCATGAACCCAGGGTGGCCCACTATCCTAGAACAATTGCAGTCAGATTTGGTACTTGACGAGGAAAAGCTTAAGGTGACGAGGCATGTGCTTGCCAATTATGGCAACATGATGAGTGCAACCATATTTTTCATCCTTGATGAAATGAGGAAGCAGTCGGCCGAAGAGGGAAAGGCATATGATGGACAATACGGTGTCCTTTTAGGATTTGGTGCAGGAATCACCATGGAGACTACCATCTTGCGCGCCAATAAGTACAATGCGCGCAATTTCACTGAATCAGAGGATGACGTATGGACAATTTAATTGACTACATGTATTCTCGTAATAAATTAATTAAGCTCATATGGTATAATGAGCAAAATTAATACTAGCTATTTGAGCGGATGGAATACCCGCAAAAATATTTGTATTTTGTTTTGGTGCAGTCGTTTTCATTTCAAACGATGTAGTTTATATTCAAATTTTTGCAATGGTGTGCACAAGATCTGTTAGTAAGGTTTTATCATGATGAATTTAGCGTTTCTTTCTGATCAACCTTATATCAAGAACGTAGTGCCAGTATAAAAAAAATGGCGGTGAAATTTACTTATCAGTATTGACATTTTTTTTTATAAAATCAACACTAAAAATAAACAATCGGTGTCAGTTTTGTTATAACACCGATACTAATATCTTAAGCGTAATTTTTGTTTTGTTATCCCACACAAAACTGACGATAGTAATTAGCATTTTGTACTTAATTATGTAAATATTTTTCATCATAATTATAAAGAGATCGATTGCAACCATATAAAGGAAAAAATAACAAAATGAGGTTTAGCCCACTAGTTATCTAGGGACTAATATACCGAGTCAACAAAAATGAGGTTGAACTCACTCTACCCAAAACCCTTTCTTGACAAATTGGATAGTTCTAAACTGATTTAACTGAATAGTTCCGTATGGAGTTGGCAAAAATTGATCATAATCCGTCCGACTCATTCGGATGTGAATTTAAATTCTGACTTTTCAAAAATCAAACTGATCCGACACAATTATATCCGATTTGAAATCAAATAACTTACAATACAATTAAAATCAATTTAAAATTGAAAAAAATCAATACATGAATGAATTAACTTGACTAGATCAAATTTCTTCCGGTATCGATGGCATGAAGTCAAACCCGAAACCGATCCGGTCCATCCAAAGCTGAACTCGACATGACACATTTGTTATCCGACACAAAACTGACGATAGTAATTAGCATTTCTGTACTTAATTATGTAAATATTTGTCATCATAATTATAAAGAGATCGATGGCAACCATATAAAGGGAAAAAATAACAAAATGAGGTTTAGCCCACCAGTTATCTAGGGACTAATATACCGGGTCAACAAAAATGGATATTAAACAAGCTTTCCTTCAATTGGCCAGTATGCTCACAGCTGATGATAAAATTAGGGCCGCAAATCTATTATGGTGTATATGGAAGGCTCGTAATGCAGAGGTCTTGGAGGGGAGAAGGATGAATCCACTCGCAGTAGTCCGACAGGCACAGGCTATGGTAGATAGCTCCCAGAACCTGCCAACCGTTGAAAAATGATTGGGCACTCCTCATGTTCTCCCGAAAGGGAAAAAAAAGTAATATTAGTTGATGGCTCTTGGGACCAAACGAGGAGGGCAGAGGCAGCCATTGTCGGGTATGACATAAAGGATAAAATTGAAGCAATGAGGTGTTGGGCTTTCTTTGCAGTAGACGCCTTCTGTGTAGAAGCCAATGGGGCCTGGAAAGCTATAAACGGGCTCCAAACAGATGGAGTAGCGCATGGGGGTGGGACTATTATGGCGTCAGATTGTCTAATGTTGGTGCAGGCGGTCCAGAACAAGAATATGGTATTGCTGGGGCGATCCTAAGAATTATTGAGGGGCTTACAAAGCTAGGGGACCAAGTCCAACTGATTCAAATAAGGAGAGAAGCGATTAAGCCAGCACACCTTCTGGCTAATTGGATTCAGAGAATAGGAAGCCATTTTTTTAGGGAACCAGATTAGAACCTGTAAAACTAATGTATGTATGTGTTTGTTAAATCAATAGTGTGGATGGCAGAAATGTGTTAGAGTCCTCCGCTGGGCTAGTAACAAAATTTGTATTATGAACAAGTTAAATAAGAAATTCAGCCTACAGGCATTTACCCCTCAAAAAAAAAGGAAAAAAACCTAGAAACTAACGGCAGATAATAATTGATTTCAAAGGATAGTATGAGGCGCCAATAGGAGAAACATGATTATTTTAATGAAATTATGACAAGATCTTGAAGTGTCTAAACTTTTAGGGCAAGGCATTGAAGGAAGGAAAAATCCTTAAAAGTTTAGGCATGATATTATTAAACCACAAGTGTACTATATATATAGAGAGAGAAGAGAGTTTGGCTACGGTGCTACGCGTAGCACGGATGATCCGTGTGCTACGGACAGTTTTTATGTCTTCAAAGTTTAAATGTTCGATCCGACTGGTCAATATTTTTTATATGAAAATCTAGTTGGAGACTAAATTTTATATTTTTAAGATTTTTATTATTTTTTAAGATAGCTAGAAAATGACTTCTATTGAATGGTTCATAATAATTAAATCAAGTGATTTTCTAGTTATCTTAAAAAATAGTAAAAAATTCTAAAAAATATAAAATTTAGTCCCCAACTAGATTTTCATATGAAAAATATTTTGACCGGTCGGATTGACTATTTGAACTTTGAAGACGGAGAAACGGTCCGTAGCACACGGGTCATCCGTGCTATGCGTAGCACCGTAGCCAAACTCATATATATATATATATAGTCCGACTACGGTGTTTTACAAAGTACAAGAGCATTGTGTGCTTTGCGTTCTATTCTTAATTTTAAGTCAGAAATGATCGATCTGAACCGTTCAATCTAATCTTCATATCAAAATTTATTATGAAATCAAATTTTATATTTTTTAGAAAATTTTTCTATTTTTTATGGTGAGGAGAAAATGACTTGATCTGAAATTTCTGGTTCATACAAAAATGACGGTTTTCCCCCTATCCAAATACATTTCAAAAGATATAAAATTAGATTGAGCGGTTTGGATCGATCATTTCTGACTTAAAATTAATAATAGAGCGCAAAGCACACAACGCTCTTGTGCTTTGCAAAGCACCGTAGCATAACTCTCTCTTCTCTCTCTCTCTCTCTCTCTATATATATATATATATATATATATATATCCTATGGTGCTACACGTAGTTAATGATCAAATTTACTATGGACTCAAAAATATAGTTAAAATATTTTCAAATATTGATTTATGGGTCTCAATAAATCCTTTATATCAAAATATAATTGGATATAAAAAATTTCTATTTTTCAAATTTTTTAAGTATTAATTTTGGATTTTTAAAAATGACTTATATATTATATATTATATATTATTTTATTACTATTATTAAATCATCTTAAAAAACTCTGATCGGCGTGTGTCATGCGATCATGAAATGCTTTTATTATGTATTTGTTGAATTAATTACTTTTATTTTTTGTATTTGTGTACCTAATTCTGCTATAATTTTAACATACATGATATATAATTATTTTCTCAATATGTTCTAGCTAAATAGTATTATTGAATATACAATATCGACTTATATTGTAAAAAAATATTATTGATTTTTCATAAATGACAATTTCATTCTTTAAAAAAATTTATGTATTTAACTAATAGTGTCGGATTTTGATGAAATATCCGATAATAATTATCATATTGACATTAATTTTCACAACTTTTGTCATTTTTTTTCCATAATTTCAGTTACATCAGTTTCAGATAATTTGTCCAACACAAAGGGCTCAACAATCCAACACTAATTCAAATTCTGGACAATGGAATCATACAAAAATTTGAATTTCAAATTATAACATTTGAAAAATGACAAACATCCTCCTCTTTAATTTATTAGTTACTTGGAGTACAAAACATGATGAGAACTACACCCAAACAAAATACAAATATTTAACGGGTATTCCATATGCTCAAATACCTATTATAAATTTAGCTCATTACACCACAAGAGCTTAATTAATTTATTACGAAAATATATGTATATATTTCAATTAAATTGTCCAGACATCATCCTCTGATTCAGTGAAATTGTGCGCATTATATTTATTCGCACGTAAGATGGTAGTCTCCATGGTGATTCCAGCTCCAAATCCTAAAATGACACCATACTCTTCATCCAATGCATTTCCTTCTCCAGCCAACTGCTTCCTCATTTCATCGAGCATGAAAAATATGGTTGCACTCATCATGTTGCCATAATCGGCAAGCACATGCCTCGTCACCTTCAGCTTTTCCTCATCAAGTGCCAGATCTGACCGCACTTGTTCGAGGATAGTGGGCCACCCTGGGTTCACGACCCAAAAAGCTGAATTCCAGTCAGTAATAATCTTGAGTGGTTCGACAATCTCTGAAAGAGTACTAATGATGTTATTCGAGATATGTTTTGGTGCAGGAGGTGACATGTGCAATGTGAGACCGTCTTGTCTGATATGTCCCACCATTGCATCGTCTGTGCCAGGAAGGATGGTTTGATATGCTGAAATGATTTCAAAAATAGGACGCTCAACTGACAGGTCCGGCTGGGCTCCCACAATCACAGCAGCCGCCCCATCTCCGAAAATTGCTTGAGGTAGGAGAGTATCTTTATTCACCTCAGATGGCCCACGGAAGGTTGTCAGAGAAATCTCTGAGCATATTACAAGGACACGAGTACCTTGAGTATTCTCAGCTATATCCTTGGCAAGACGCAGCACCGTGCCTCCACCCGAGCAACCCTGGTGGTACATCATTGACCTTTTGGTAGAGGGAGAGAGACCAAGGAGCCTCACCATCTGACGATCCGCGCCAGGCATGTCAATACTACCTGTTGTGGTGTGAAAAAGTAGGTGGGTGATCTTCGACTTTGGCTGGCCCCATTCTTTAATGGCCTTCTCTGCTGCCATTAGGCCGAGCCTCGGCACTGCACCTAACACTATGTCTTGTCGAGCATCAAGTGATTCTTGATCCTTATTTGAAGTTATTTTTGGGTGTTTTTTGAGCATTTCCTCCGTGAGGTGAAAATGACGTTTGTGGATTTTTGTGTCATCACCTACAAATAAGGATGAAGAATTAATGTTACTTATGTGCATGTGCGAATGTGTGAATGTGTGATGTAAGAAATCTACTGTGAATGTGTGTGTTAATTTGTTGGACTTCTAGCTTACAGATTTTCTGAAACTCCTGCTTGAGTTCTTTAAGGTGCTCATTCTTCGTAACACGAAAGAAGTAATCGGCATATTGGGATTGGTATATGAAATTAGAGGGAGTAGCCGAGCCGATTGCGAGCACTGTCGCCGTTCCTTGAGACCTCTGTGCCTCACGTATCTCATTCAAAATTTCCATTTGCTTCTCCTGTTTGACAAATTATATATAGTTAGTAACATATTTCTGATATATAGTAAATGAAAAAACACAAGGAAATAATTTTGGAAACCACTGATATATATACATGTATATATAATAAGAATTGCTTGGCAACTCCTTATATATATATATATATATTTAAAAAAGAAATGTCATGAACTACACATACAGTGACTGATGTAAAACAACAATAAATATGAGAAGGCAGTTTTTTTTCTTGAATTGTGAACGGAACCCTAGAAAAAGGCAGTTATTGTGACACAAGCACAAAGATGGTAATTAAGAGCATTACGGTAACACAACAACAAATTTGCTAAGTTCGTTTATATATGGTGAGTAGTGACACAACGACAAACATGATAAGATTGCTAGTTTACTAAATATATTCATGGTAACACAACAACGCCAAAACAATACCTTTGGAACGACAGGTATAGTAAATATTGTTGGATCAGATGTATGTTTCAAACGAAACACACGGATGAAAAATGTGTGTTATTGGTTTGCTTTCAGTATGTGTGAGTAGCGAGAGGTATACGAAGGGTTTAAATAGAAGAAGTGAAGAATACACAGTGCAATTCAAATGATGCAAATTCAATGAATGTCGCATGCATTCAACGGGTGCCACGTTGCTGTTTTCAATTCTATTAACGGTACATCGATATTTCCATGGCCAGTCAAACACAAGTTCAACACTTGATTAATTTATTCAGGATCTGGTGGCTTAAATATCTTGCACGGCCTCCATCCGTAAGTTACAATTCAAAATGCCGTTTGATGACTCTATGCATATAATTGAGCTGCTCGATCAATTTTAATGTAACTCAGTAATCCACATACCAATAAAAAAAAAATACTAACGAAGCATTTTTGGTAGTTCTCACGTATACCTTGTAGTGCTGGTCATTTTTCTGCACTATATATATATACTGAATAAAGCCCAGTAATATTGCGCTTATGTTTGCTATAATATGACCGTCCCAGGTTTATTCTTTTCTACGTTGATGTTGGTATGCACACGATGTTACTAAGAAACTTCGGTGGTAGCTTTAAGATTAATTAGATTGTTGAAGTAGCTACTAGCTAGAAAAGTTAAGTACGCAAATATATATGCCGCCAGGAAACTAATTGGGGAAAAACTACCTGTCACACGTATCTGTCAAAACTATATGGCACACGTACCTGTCAAAACAACAATTTTTATGAAAAATGAAGAAAATCTTGGTACTTGACAAACCAGTTTTCAACAGAAATGAATTAGGTAGTTTATTCTCTTAATTATTACATGCGACGAAGAACTAGAATTCCATGTGGAATTAAAGGATCTGCACAAGGGACAGATTGCTTACTAACAAGTTCTAAACAACCAACGACAAAATCCATGTCCGTAATTACTTCTTATCTTTTCTTATAAAGCGTTGCCTATAATCATTTCACAAAAATTGTATCAATTTGTGTCTATAAGATTAAAGATATGCGTGCCTTTTATAATCATTATTAACCGATTATCACTACAACACACATCATTATTTAACAGCGGTTTTTTGGGGTCATTAACAACGATTCTACAACCGCTGTTATTGGTCATGCTGCTAATTTATATAAATAACCGCTGTAAAAAAAGGTGCTTTGAGTTAAATTTGTGTATAAATCAACAGCGGTTATTAGCAGAAAATTGCTGCTAACATTACGCCTCAACAACGGTTATTTATAGAAAAACGCTGCTAACATTTATTTAGCAGCGGTTATTTACAAATACCGCTGTTGTTCTTGACTCAACAACGGTTTTTTATAAATAACCGCTGTTGAATATATGTTAGCAGCATTTTTTTGTAAATAACTGTTGTTGAGGCGTAATGTTCGCAGCAGTTTTCTGCTAATAACCGCTGCTGATCTTTAAAAAAATTTGGGTTTATTTTATTTTCTGTGACTAGCCCACATGCTAGCCGTATAGAATTTCATTAATCGAATTCACACACATATAATCGATACAACAATCAATTCTATTCAATAAACAATTCACACAGATATAAGACACACATACATAAATATAAATTAAAACATAATATAAATAATCACAACAAATGTATACATCACACTATAAAAAGTATTGCATATATCCAACAAACATTAAAGTATCTCATACAATCTCAGAATATAGACTTCAAAAATTCTATCAACCATATTTTTACCTGCTAGAGATCCTCAGGTGGCAAAGGCGCAAATGATCCGAGAGACTGCAAAAAGTAAAAACATACATGGTTAGTAATTTTATAATCCTAGGAAAATGAACGATACTAATTAAGTAATTATTATCTTATAAATTATACCTTTGGAAGATCCGTCTCCGGATCCGCATGCTTTAGGATTATGTCAATCATGTTTCGCATGACATAATACCCGCACTCACCAGTGCCTTGAGTTGGACTCTAATAGAGGAAAAAAATAATTTGAATAACCCTATAAGTAGTGATTAATTAATAAGTTTAGAAAATTCTTAAAGAAATTTGTTTATCATACCGTAATCTGTCGAAACTACAAGATACACAATTGTCATGCATATCTAATATTGCCCTTGAGTTGCCAATAATGTCGTGTTGCACTGAAATCAAATTAAATCAAGTGATTAGTAAATTAATAAATAAGTATGCATATAATTTATAATCAATTACAAGAAAATATATGTTTCCAAATGATGTCTGAGAGCTAAATCAGATGGATTCAACAGATAGTTCAAAGAGTCAACATAATGAACAATCATTTTCTCAAACGACACTATCAGAAGAATTCAATGCGATCCGCAATTAAAGTTATCATCAGCAATATATAAAGAAAGCTTGAACAAATAAAAATACGATTGTATAAGTAGATTACTAATTATGGATACATAAGTTCATTATTACCCGGTGCAATAAGGCACTAAGATATACTGGTGAGGCTTTACTATCCCGGCAATTAAGATGAGGTACTTGGTCGCCCCCTCCGGGTACAAATCGAGACTCGTTGTGCAGACAACTTCTGGATCCACAAATAAAAACTTATCGCTTACCAAGAAGTTATCCAACTTGTCCTTGCAATACCTGCATACATTTGTATAACACAGCTATGATATCGCTAACTATATTTGACTAAGTTATTAGATTTGGAAGTACGTACATGCACCATATCTGCATGATCTGAATGCCGAGCCACTCATTCTTGTAGACCTCCATGATGTCCGTCAACCTAAGAGCAATGAGCTTCTGATCGTCTTCATGGTTGAAAAGCCCCTTTTCATAATTTATCTCCCAAGAAGTGTGGGGCTGCCCCATAAACATCTGGTGGAGGTCGTGGTAGGGCTTAGGTAATCCGGACATTACTTTATCTGGAATCATTGGTGGCATCTTGACATTTGACCCCGCATTTGGTGCCTTTGCCGCATCCTTCCTCTTCGTCGCACGTACCGGCTTCTCAGGGGTATTCTCCTACGCATAACAATGTATTGGTTAGCTAGTGCGGGTTTGAAGTAAAAAATAAGTTAGTATAACTATTGTATAATACCTGGCTGGGAATTTTCTCTGCTTCCATACTCAAAGGACACAACATTCTTCTTGCCCTATACGTCGATTCGGGCAACTCATTTTTTTCTAGGAGCATTTCTCATAAAAGATCGAGCAAAGAGTCAAAACTCTTGTCACTCCATCCATTTTTTGCCTTCAAATTATACAATTTAAAAGTAGCAGTCATTTTTGAAAAATTTATACCACCTGGAAATAAGGGTATGTTTTTTTTCATAATCAAAGTTTCAAACAATCCAGGAGTATCAACAAAATTAGGCTCAACATCAGTCATCATTTCATCTAGTTTATCATTAATACACTGATCATCAAAATTTTGTACATTAATTTCAGCATTTTCAACCACCATTTTTTCCCGCACATCACAACTTGAATCTATATCTGCTGCATTGTCATCACTATTAGTGTTTGATACTGTCCTGATAGGCCTTATAATATTGCACATGTCTTGCTTGGACTCTCCGTGCTTCACCCATTGAGTGTAACCCAACACAAAACCACGAGCAATCAAGTGATCTTATAGGACTTCAACCGAGGGTTGTCTCAGAATATTCTGGCAATCAATGCAAGGACACGGGATAAAACGAGCAGCACAGACCCTCATATCTTCCCTGGCACATTCCACAAATTTCTCAACTCCTTCCAGATATTCAAATGTGTCCCGCCTCCCATACATCCAGCTCCGAGAATCCATCTGTACGAGTTAAAAATATTATCACGTCATGATAGTCATATAACAATGATTGGTTTTGGGCCGGCCAACCATCCTAACACACTCTTTGAATACATTGTCTCAATAGTGAATGTACGCTCGTCAATCTGTTGTCTAAGAAAAATTCGGCAGCATTTCCCCTTGGCTCCCCGAGTACGTCCCCTAGACCGAATCCTTCTCGGACACCAGATTGCTAAGCGTACACCCACTAATCCTAATTGAGACAAAGTATTCAAAGAGCAGTCCCAAAAGGAGACTATTTGAGATTGATCCCTATCGGATTAATCTTGAATGGGTACCGACCTAAAATAGTTTAAGTAACGGTATAATATTCGGTTTCTACATGACAATACTCTAATCATTCAAATGTACTAATTAACACATAATATAATACAAATTAAAAATACTAAATTAATTTTTTTCTTTTTATTAGTTAAAGTTCAAGTGTCGACCTTAAATCAGATTGTCGCTCCGAACCGTTGTCGCTGCTTTTCTGTACCGTTGTCCTTGCTGCTCTGACCCGCTACCTCTCTCGCTACTTCTTGTTTTTGATCCCGCTCTCGGAGATGGATATAAATAGATGAAACAAGTTAAATAACAAAGAGAGACCAATTTTCTTGAGTTTGGGATGTTGTTGGACGAGCTGAATAAATTGAGCTCGTTAATGGTGCTGGTGTTGGCGGCTGTAGGGTTCTGGAACGAGTGGGAGAGAGGCTTATATATATAGGTTTAACGACGGTTTTTATAAATAACCCGCTACAAAATAATATTTTACAGCAGTTGTACAGGAAAACTGCTGTAGAATTTAAAGATTTAACAGCGGTTATTACTAAATAACCGCTGGTAAGTTTTTAACAGCGGTTATTTAGTAATAATCATTGTTAAATCTTTGCATTCTACAGCGGTTTTGATTTTAAAATCGCTGTAAAGTTAATTTAGCAACAGTTCTCTCAAAAAACCGCTGTAAACGTGTGTTGTTAATTCCCCTTATTCTTGTAGTGTATAGTACTTCACTTGTCACTACAATAGAAAGGATCTTTGCTAACACTCAATTACTAACGATTTATTAAGAAAAACCTTTAGCAGAGAAGGTCAGTGGCATTTTGATAATATTTGATAATATTTTGATAACGGTTATAAATAAAATTGTTACTGAAAAGTGTGTTTTTTGGATATTTTTTTCGACAGAACTTTTAGTAACGGTTTTTTAAAAAAACTGTTATTAAATATAAAATATCAATAACGGTTATTGTTTAACAACCGTTACTGATTGTTTCAGTAATGATTTCTGAGTATAAACCTTATTAAAAGTTTCTAACCCTAGCAATGCATATTTCTAGGGCGTCTATGCTCAGTCTTTGTTGTTTGTTCTATTCTCCACCAATGATATTTGCTCCTACGGATTGTGAGATATTTTCATCTCACCGTTAGTTCATTCTAATCCAACGATCCAAAAAACAAAATTCAAAAACTAAAATTCCAAAGATTACTAACCCCTTTTTATCTATTTTCATATATAAAATGAGATGAGAGAGAGAGAGAAGAGATCAGATAGAAGAAATAAAATCGAAATTCGATCATCTCAACTTCAAATAGCCATAACTTTTGATAGGAAACTCAGATTGAGGCATGCTACGCGACCATGGAAAGCTCATGATGAGATCTACAGCCGTTACTACTATTTTCGAGGCCAAAAAATCTCATCTTGACCTTCAAAAACGCATTTAAAGTTTTTTTTTCTCTTCTTTTGTGTTTTTTTTTTGTTTTTTTCTTATAAATTGTATAGATTTTCATATTATTGCATGAGCAAGATATACGTATTGTTGAGTAAATATTTTTTCATTTGATGAATAATTATATTTCTTTCATATTAATTATTGAATGAATAAATAAGATGTTATATTATTGTTCTTTACTTATTCAATCTCTTTTCTTTCAATATTTTAGTTCAAGAACGTTAAAAAAATAAAATTTAGTTTTATTTAAAAAAATAGTAACAGTTATTTAATAATAACAGTTACCAAAAGTGTTTAAAAAATAAAAAAATTTGTTTTAGTAACGATTTTTATTAACAACCATTATTGATTCTAATAGTTTCAGTAACGGTTTTTAATAAAAAAACTGTTACTGAATGTTAACAAAGCGCAACGCAATTTAATAACAGTTCTTATAAGTTTTAGTAACCCTTCATTCAATAACGGCTCATGAACCGTTATCAAATGGTAAAGAATGTTTTCTTTTTGCTGTAATGTGTTTTATAATTAAGTCGGTCAACTTTTTATAACGTATAAGAATTAATCGCATGGCATTAGATGCCGTGGTTAGAAACTATGGTCAATTAAGCCATTGACTTGATTCAATTCAATACCGTAGAAAATCACATGTATAGCAATTCAACTTTGAGTTTTCAAGTACATAATATCTTCTCCATTTAAGTCAAAAATGGACTCCTCCAATTTATCAAAGTTTCTGTAAAACAAACTTTGTGATCATTCATATGTCATGTTTTATGACAACTATATAAGTCTTTAGTTTTCTTGTGAACCAATAATTTCATAACATTAATATGTAATTCTGTAAAATTCAAATCATCGCTGAATCATAAAATTATAAATGTGCATTCTACGGATTAAAAATTACACCCTATATGACACATTAATGTCCAAAATATTTTAATCTAAATTTGATCACTATAATTTGAACATATAATTAACATTATCCAACAGTGCAAACTACTAAACATGATAATTAAGTCAGTTCAACCATACTCCCTTGTGAAAGGACAGCAGAACCTATTGGCTAAGTAGAAAGGTGTGAGGAGATGAGTGGAAAATAGTAAAATATAGTAGATAAGAGATGTAATAATCCTAATCTCTATTTGTAAATCGCCTACTGGGCCTATACAGATCCAAAAAAAAAAAAAATTTAGAGCTATCCATTCTGTCAAGAAAGGGTTCTCAATTGGGTGCTGACGTTCAATCTCATTTTTGTTGACCCGGTATTAATGTCTCTAATAGTAGCTTTAACCTCATTTTACATCTTTTTCTAGTCACCATCGATCTCTTTCAATTTATAATGATAATATTTTACCCTTAGTACAAAAATTCTAATCAATATCAGCAGCTTTATGCCAGATAAGAAAAAAATAACATTGAAAATATCAGTACGAGAGTTATAAGAAAACTGACACTGATCGTCCATTTTTAGTATTAAATTTCTTAGAAAACCAAAACAAATATTAATGTCGATTTGTTTTTATAAAAAAAACTGACTCTAAAAGGAGATTTTAGTGTGGATTTTTTATAAAAAAAACTGCACTACGTTATTCATATCAGTGGTTGATAAGAAAACAAGAAACGCTAAATTTGTTTTGCTAAAATCCTACTAACTGATATCTTGCATGGATCAAACAAAAATTTGAATATGAAACTATAACGTTTGGAGAAATGATAAAAATTCTCCTCATTATTAATAAAGAAACTATAACTTCTATGAAAATGAAGTAATTCTTGATTCCTGACAAAACAGTTTTCAAGAGAAATGATTATCTTTTCCATGCGCACTACGGCAAAAAAAAATCAGTAATGGTTATTTTTATCATTTATAATGATTTATGGACCGTTATTGAATGGAGGGTTACTAAAACTATACAAAAACCGTTAAAATTTTGTGTGGCGTTCAAATCCTATCGGGGATCTTCAGTAACAGTTTTTATTTAAAAACCATTACTGAAATTTGGAGAATCAGTAACGGTTTTTAAATAAAAAGTGCTACTAAACTAATTTTCTTTTAAAAAAAAAACTTTTCTAACGGTTTATTCAAAATAATCGGTACTAAAATTGATTTTTTTATTTTTTAAACACTTTTGGTAACTGTTATTATTAAATAACTATTACTAATTTTTTTTTAAAATAAAACTAAATTTAAATGAACTCTTACTTTTTTTGATAGTTTGAAATATTCATAATTTTTGACAATCCCTACAAACTAATTGTTTGATCATCCCTTCGACTCATATCATCAATTGCGCAATCACAAATTCCTCAACACTTCTCAAATATTCAAATTAGAATAAGCTAGGAATAAAGCCCAATATTTAGATATCATATATCTCAAATATAAAAATAATAAGAATAATAACAATGAAACAATGATACTGACAACATTGATGATATGAATAATAATAATAATAATAATAATGCACATATATACATAATAATAATAATAATAATAATAATAATAATAATAATACATAATAATAATAATAATAATAATAATAATAATAATAATAATAGTAATAATAATAGCAATAAGAACTATGTGTGCGACCCTTTTTCGCGCGCTCCGCACTGTTGCGGGCGATGGGATGCGGAAGAAGGACACAGAGATCCCTCCCGAGCATGCATTTATTTAGTACCGGTTGAATTCACCGCTCAGACCCATTAGGATGCACATTCAGGGGATTTTTGTTAATTGGGGATCCTTTTAGATTCCGGTGGGCGCAAGCCCCCAACGTTAATTACCAAGGGTTACTAACCTCGAGGTACCTCTGGATCTCGAAAGGTTGAAGTAAATACTATAGCTAAATGATAATCAAGTGGTCGAGTGGTCAAGTGCTTCGATGATGGGATCACTAAAGCACTCTGGACTTACTAACAAATCAGTTCTATCTTCAGGGTACAGTGTAGATTGAATCTACAAACAGATCGATTCAACTTACATAGAGTATTGACAGACGAACTTACTATAGATCAGTTCGGGGGTTTTTAGAAACAGATGAAAATGAACTTACAAACAATCAGTTCAAATTCAAAATAGATAACAGATGCAGATACAGATACAAGTGAACTTACTACAGATCAATTCATTGAAACATATGATAAAGGTATAGATGAACTTACTACAGATCAGTTCATGAATGCGGGTAAAAATGATACAAGTGAACTTACTACAGATCAGTTCACAGATACAGATACAGTGTAAATTGAATCTACTAACAGATCGACTCAACCTACGTGGAATGCGGGCAGACGAACTTACTACAGATCAGTTCGCTGATTGATATACGGCAGATACAGATGAACTTACTAACAGATCAGTTCATTCTGTAATAGAGAAAGATGAACCTACTACATATCGGTTCAATATTTATAGCTCCGAGAGACGAGCTTACAAACAGATCAGATCAATCACTACGGAGGAATAGAAGATGAGTCTACTAACAGATCGACTCAATCTTAATTGATCTAGAAGATGAACTTACTAACATATCAGTTCAATCTTAACTAGTCAATGACTAATCACACAAAATACAACTCGAAGCACTGAGCTGGTTGATCTTGAGGTTGGTGAATCAGAAAATGGGTGGATATGGCCCACTTATTCATCATTTGATCTTCTAGATCATAAATTACAGGCACTGAGCGGATTCATAAACCTAGAAAATACTCTTGCACACAAAATCAAATATGAAGCGCTAAGCCAGTTCAACTTTAAGGCATGTGTGTTAGTGAATAAACCTACAAACAGATCGGTTCGATTTCACTATTTAGAAGATGAACCTACTACAGATCGGTTCAATCTTATGGCTTGAGAGATGAACTTACAAACAGATCAGTTCGATCTCATAGACTAGAAGACAAACTTACAAACATATCAGTTTAGTCTTGCTAGAATGTCAAGTCATGAATAGTTGTTCAAGACATAGAGTCAATAGACAGTGGACATAGTCCCTACAGTTGTCTTACTTGACCTCCTAAATCATGAATTCTGAGCACTTGGCCGATTCATGGATTCAGAGTTAGCTTGTACACAAAATTAGACTCGGAGCTCACGGCTGGTCTAATATTGAGATAGATTTGTTAGAGAGTGAGCTTCTAGACAAAATAATTCAGAAGCTGTCATATTATGATGACTCATCGGTAGTCAACAAAGTATATCACCACTTTGTTAATCATTCATCATTTTAGGAATCATATAACGATTCAACGAATCATTATAACGCTTCAACGAATCGTTATAACGCTTCTGGAAGATAGTAGACCTGTCAGAGAGTTAGTCAAACGATCAAAATGTTGTCGACGTTCTGTAAAGCGTTCAACGTTTTAATGAATCATTGTAATGATTCAAAGAACCGTGATAATGATTCCTTAGAACACATAGACTTATCAGAGAATAGTCAAAACATTGCTAACGTTTTGTAAAGCGTTCAACGCTTTGATGAATCGTATAACGATTCAAGGAATCGTTATCTTATGTAAGGACACTAATGTCCTTTTGTAAGGGATACTCATCATCCCTCATCTGTATACTATCGACCCTGAGAGGCAACTTGTGCATTGATAAGTTCAGGGTTAGCTTGTACACAAAACTAGACTCAGAGCTCATAGTTGGTCTAATATTGAGACATGTTTATTAGAGAGTGAGTTTCTAGACAGTTCAGCTCAACTCTTCTAATCTAGTCAAATCATGGGCTTACTAACAGATCAGTCCCATATTTGTGCACCACTAGCCTTGGGAGGTAGCCAGTGCATTGATGATCGATGAATCATCAATCTCAGCATCATGATGTCACTTCTTCAAACATCATAATGTTCTTCTCTGAAGTCATCACACTCACTGTGTTGATGTTACAGCCTCAGTTGTCTCCTTGACAAGCGTCAGAATGTTCTTGTCCTAACTGTTATTAACAAACTGTTCTGAATGTTGCATTACTTGTGCAAAAATACTATATTACTCTACACCCCTTGTGTGAATTTGTTTAATCACCTCTAAAATGCAAAAAAAAGATTACATTTATTATTGACTTTTATTAATAAGATAATACCTTTTAAATTGTTTCAGTACAGTAAAATTGTTAAAACTGAAATGTTTTTACATAGAAAAATACTATGAAAAATAAAAAAAAATAGAAATAAATTTAAGTATTTGGAGTTTGGGAAGGCCTCTAAATGATTTATTTACTATTTTTTTTTATTTTCTATTATTAATTGAGAGTTGGGCTTTAACAGTTGGGCCAAGTTTAATTCTTTTTATTTCCTGCAGATTGGGCCCTGTCCTTGGACCTATGTATTAATTTTCTTTTCTTTTTTCACTATTGGGCTCGAGTTTTATCCTTCTCTTAATTTCATGAATTGGGCCTAGATAATTTTCTCTCTCCACTGTGTGCGACCCTTTTTCGCGCGCTCCGCACCGCCGCTGGGCGATGGGATGCGGAAGAAGGACACGGAGATCCCTCCCAAGCGTGCATCTGTTTAGTGTCGGCTGATTCTGCCGTTTAGGAAGATTTGGATGCACATTTAGGGGGTTTTTAGTGATTGTGAGTTCTTGTAGATTCCGGTGGGCGCAAGCCCCCACCGTTAATTACCCTGGGCTACTAACCTCGAGGCACCTCTGGATCTTTAAAAGGGAGAAGCAAATAGTATAGTTAAATGATGGTCAAGTGGTCGTCTGGGTTCACTAAAAGGTCGATCCCGTGGAAGACGAACCTACTACAGATCGGTTCAGTCTTTACCGCCTCGAGAGATAACCTTACTACAGATCAGATTTATCTCTTCAAAGGGGTTCGAGGTGAGTCTACTACAGAACGACTCAACCTCAGTTGATTCAGAAAATAAACCTGTTTCAGAATGATTCGAAGTTAATCCCATGAAAGATGAACCTACTACGGATCGGTTCGCTTTTTTACCGCCTCGAGAGATAACCTTACTTACGGATCGATTAATCTTTTCGAGGAGTTTGAGGTGAGTCTACTACGAACGACTCAACCTCGGTTGATCTAGAAGATAAACCTACTACGAACGGTTCAATCTTAACTAGTCAACAACCAATCACACAAAATACAACTCGAAGCACTAGGCCGGTTGATCTTGAGGTTGGTGAATCAGGAGAAGGGTGGGTTTAGTCCATGTGTTTCTTCTCACCGATCTTCTAGATCATGAATTCGAAGCACTAAGCCGATTCATAAACCTAGGAACACAACTGCACACAAAGTCAAACCTGAAGCACTAGGCCAGCTTAACATTGAGGCATGTGTTAGCGAAGGAACCTACTACAGAACGGTTCACATTCACTGTTTTGTGGATGAATCTACTACAGGACGATTCAATCTCACAATCTCGGAAGATGAACTAGAAGACAAACTTATCGACGGATGAGTTCAAATTACTAGCTCAAATGGTCATGAATTACTTGTTCATGACACCGAGTCATTAAGATGTCACTTCTCTCGGACATCATAATGTTCTTATCTCTTGGAGTCGACATGTCTCTTCATGTTGATGTCGCCTTGGTTATTCTTCAACGAGCGTCAAGATGTTCTTGTCCCGACTAATCATTCTAAATGTTGCATTACTTGTGCAAAATCATTGTGTTGCTCCACACCCCTTGTGTGAGCGTATTTATTCACCTCTAAAATGTAAAAAGATTATTACATTTTTATTAATTTTTATTATTAAGATAATATCTTTCATCACTATCTCTATTACAAAGGTGAATTTATTTTTTTATTTTTAAACTCTATTTATTTCTGTAGAAAATTATTTACAAAAATAATAAAAAATGGGTTAGCTATTATCTAGAATTTTATTTATATTTTTGAGATTTTATAATAGCTAAAGTAATAGAATTTTATTTTTATTATTCATAAACTCTATTTATTTTTAGAAAATCACTTACAAAAATAATAGAAAATAAATTGGCTATGACTTTATTTGAATTTTTAGGATATTTATAATAGCCAAAATGATAGAATCTTATTATTATATTTTTATTATTTTGAAATACTATTTATTTTGTAGAAATTATTTACAAAACAAAAGATGAATTAGCTATATTATTTTATTTTGATTTTTTTTTTAGAATTTATAATAGCTAAAGAAATCATTATTATTATTCTATTCTATTTATGATAGTTTTATTATATTTTTATTATTTCTATTTATTATCTATTAGAAAAATATGAGGTTCTTGTTTTATTACCATCATTATTATTCTTATAATAGCTACAAAGAATGGAATTCATTATATTCTCTATTACAATTATCATTTTTATTGTATTTTTATATATCAAAAATATTTTTATTATATTTTACTTAGAAATAACCAAAGAGGTACAATTTATTTTATTATATGACTTTATTATTATTATTCTTTATTCTAGAATAAAATGCATTTATTATTTATCATTATGATTATTTATTTATATATATTTTTTATTCTTACAGAAAATATTAACATAGTATTTATTTAATATTATTATTTATTCCCAAGAATAGAGTTTATCTTATTATTCCTTATTAAATATTATTATTGTCATTATTATTTTATGAAAATCACTTGAAAAATCATTAAGATATATTTAATCATTATTTATGATTTTATTTGAATTTTTGGAATTTTTATAATATTTAAAATGACAAGTCAAAGCTAAGTCAAATATTCAAATGCAATATAATGTCCTTTTGCTTTTGAATTGTTTTAATATGATAGTATTTTTAAAACTGAAATATTATTATACAGAAAAGTATTATGAAAAGTAAAGAAATTTTAGAAACAAATTTGAGTTAATTTTGTGTTTAGGAACATTTTTAAATGATTTATTTACTATTTATTTTGATTTTCTGTTATTAATTGATATTTGGGCTTAATGGATTGGGCCGAATTCATTTTTTTCTTTATTTTCTATTTATATTTCCGAATTGGGCCCAGCACATGACTGGGCCGGCCCTTGCTCTGTTAAACCTACCATTTAATGTGGGTCATTGGATCATACTGAGATTGGTGCAGAATTTTGTTTTAATGATTAGATGCACTTGGGCCGTTGGATCTAGCTGAGATACGTGTTGTATAGGTTTAAGGCCCAGATCTATTCTCCATTTTATTTCTTTTAAACTCCTGGCGGATCTCACCCGCTAATGATCCTTAAAGATTAGTGAGCGCTTCAATAGTCGTGCAGAAGAGATCTCTTCAGCCTTTAACTTCCCGACGCTCTGAGATTCGTGCAGTACGGCGTTTCTGGTGATCAAGAACTCCGATTGATGATCGGCCGACGGCCTTAGCATCGCCTCTCTGAGAGGAATACGACGATATCCTCCGATGGAAGATCCATGTGGTGCATTATAGGAAATGTCTGAACCGATTTGATACTGTTCTTACGATTTGGTACCGAGATGATCCTGGCGCCAAATTTAATTCATTCATTAATCAATTAGTGTAATTTTTGTGTTGTATAGCATCGCCCTTGCTTCTTTAATAAATCGACACAATCAATTTCTATTTAAAGTCATTCGGGAATGCTATGGAGCTCAAGATCATTCGGTACCGTTCGGTACCAACTCAAGTTACGTTTACAATTGGTATACACACAATATGCAAGCAGTCTTAACACTCCTCTACACTCTTAGACTTACCTAGGACAAGTTATTGATGTGTAAAGTGTTAACAACTCATGAATCAATGTTAATTGAGTGAAATACGCGATCGGTACTGATGTGTTTATCAGTATACCGATTGATCTAATGGAATTAGTTAAATTCATGAAATCAAATTTATAAAACTCATTGAGGCGACTATGATATCCTTAATTGCTATTTAGATACAGTTTTAAACCTAATCATTATGCTAATTCTGATGGAAATAAAAGAAAAAAATAAGAAACGACTCCAATTCACCCCATGGTATACCAGTACATCAATCCCACTCGATGAATTTACTAAACCCATGCAATTAGACTTGTGAAAGAGTTGAGAGGGTTACGGGAACCCTTCAATCAACTTCATCACCAACTCAAAATGAATTACAATTTCAATTTAAATGCAAAATCGGGAGGGTTACTCAAACCCTTCAACCGATTATCAATTACTCTAATCTCAGTGTACTAATACCTATGTAAATATTCACAAAGATATAAAGAAATAAGAAATGAGGAAGGAAAAGTGAGAAAAAGGCAAAGAAAAGTTGAATTCAAAGGAAAACCGAATTGCATTTCAAATTTTCATCAATTACATCTTTAAATGGAGATCATACCGTTCTTGATTCTTGATAGAAATAATAACAAAGATGATGACACTCAAATTCAATTCAATTGAGAGAATTGAACTTATCCAATTGCCAAAATCCGATTTTAATCAATCTCTCTCTTCTCTCTCTATATTCTTTCTTCTCTACTGCTCTATATTATCTTCTCTCTCCTCCTCCTCCTCTCCTTTCTTGTTGTTAACAGAAGGTTTATATAGGCATTTTGCTTAATTATGATTGGTTAGGTGATTAGAGGCCGGATCATGATCTCTAAGCCAATCTTAACCCTTGCTTCAATCTTAATTAACGGCCAAGATCTATTTGTGCTTCTTATCACTCAACAAACTATCTCTAAACTGATTCTTTGCAGTTGGAGTTAGTTATACTCTTTTTCTCTTTTTACCCTTTTGCCACTCCTTCACATAATTCGGTCTCCCATTGTTCCAGACCCTTCTAGAAGCTCCCAAGGGTTCTAACATCCATCCCACACTCCTATAAGTCAATTGAGCTCGGTGTAAGGGTTCTGTTTGACGCTTTAGATCCATTTTTCATCTCTAGGCTTTCCAATCGGTCTCCATTGCCATCTCACCTTCCCTTCATTAATTCTTCTATTTGCAATCTCTAAATTCATCATTTTAGCTCTAGAACTCAATCCTTTACGCTTCGTGATCAATAGCATGCTCCATCATCATCTCTTCATCACTAGTCTCGCCTCCAATGGTGATTCGGTGAAACACTGACTCAGAGCTTCTAAAGATACTGCCTTTGCGCTCAAACAAGGTCGCCTAGGTAGTAAGAGAGTGTACACGTGATCAATTTGCCTTCTACTTGTTTACAAAGGTTAGTCCCAATTCCAATTCCGTTGATTGCCTCAATCAATTACCCACTGTCTCCTTTCAATTCTTAAAATTGACCATTCATATAAGCTTTAATCCATGTCGCACAACTTTCTGTGAAGAAATTTTGAAGAAAGAGGCTGCATTCAACTCTATTCAACAATGGCGCCTTCTTCTCCACCGCGCGGAAGGAAGAGGAAGAGAGGAAGAAGGGAGAGGGGAGAGCCATCCACGGGTGCACTGGCGCATGTGAACCAAAGCTTCCAAGAGAGGATTGTCGAGAGGGGATGGCGCAAGAGCCGTGTTCGTTCTTCCTTTTTCCCCTTTTTATTTAAATTATGTCTCTTATTTGCATGAGATTGGTCTATGATTGTTGATATGCGCCTCTGTCTCATTATCTTGCAAGTGGGCCCCATCAGCCAGCACTTTGTAAATAATCAAGCTGACATGGCGTGCTGTGATAGGATTAGATGTATAATTAAGCCATGATTAGTCATTAACTATTGCTGACTGTGCCTTGATCTGTGGATGCCACATGGCACTAGGTAGGGTCCACTGTGCTGACTTTATCCAATAGGTAGCTGCCATGTGTAATTGAATAGGATTGTGCTTGCTGATGTGTATGGCCTGATGTATTGCCATGTGTCACGTGGGTGTTAAGGTGGCTCTGTCACAGCTTACCACGTGGCATATTGGTGGGGCCCACATGTCAGTCATCTTGTGATATGGTGGGGCCCACATGGCTGAGGTGGACCAATAGGGAAGTGCCATGTGGCACTCGTGTGTGTTGAGGTGGCTCACTCGCCGCCGCCATTTGTCATGTCCCTTGCTGGTGTGGACCACTCACAGATAGCCATGTGGCTCAAGTGGTGATGTGGTCTTGATGTGGTCCAATCAAATCTGGCCATTTGTATCCGCGGTGATGTGGCCGCTGATGCGATGCGCACCATTGGCGACCGCCACGTGGCATAGGTGGGACCCACTTGTCGGATATGTGGGACCCACACGGGTGAGGTGGACTAATGAAATGTCGACACGTGGCACCGACACGCCGAGGTGGCCCGATGGGGTCCGACACGTGTCACACCCTCTCTCTTCTCGATTCTGTGTGTGCGTGTTTGGGGTCCCCGCTTGCACCCATATGTGTCTCTCGTCCCCAAGTTGCACCCGATGAACCCTTGATTGAATCTCGGCCCTTGATCTTTCCTTTTAATCTGCTTTTATCTTCCCCGAATTTATTCTCGATAGCTCCACTTATCCAAAAATTATGAAATTTTCACCAAAAATCCCTAAATTCATGATGATCATCCCTGTAATTTTTAATTCCATTTTTACCCCTGCCTCTTTTAATTAAAAATTCTTTTATCTATAAAACCCGTTTCTTCCTCCGAATTAATCCCGCATTTTCAATTGTAGCTCAAATGTCTCTCGCCAATTATCTCTCTCTTACAGAAACCACCCTAACTAAATACCAATTAGACTTATATTGATATTCATTAGGACTTGATCTGATCAACGATTGATTACATGTCAACAATTGATACAAATCTAGACTTGATCGATGGTTGCTCCCAAATTGCACTGATCGCCTTGTGAAATTGACTTTCAATCCCTTAACATGAGGGTGACTTGGTCAAAGAACTGACTACTTATCAGTAATTGACACAAATCATAGCATGGTTAGGTGGTTGCTCACAGCTTTGGCACCAGGTCAGCCTCGAAAGCAAAATCACATTTGAAATTTCTCATGATTAGTTGTATCAGAATACTAGCTTGGCATTGACATCATTCCTTGTTGCATAGGGATTATGCTGCTTCAGTTCTTAGGATTTGCTCTGAGAGTAGATTCTTAGGGTTCAATTCTGACTCCTTTAATAGGTCACTGAGGTGTGGGGCCCACCTGTCAGTGAAAATGTGATCAGATGGCTGACCCCTCGGGAGATCTCTCTCTCTGGGATTTCCTGAGAGTCAGCCACCTCAAATAAGCAGGGGGTGGCGGAGTATTTATATCCTTGTTCTGCACTTAGGATTTCCTTGTGGGATTAGTGCTTAACCTCTGTTCCGGGTTGATTAAATTTCTTAGTAACATAGGCTAGGTCTATGTTATTGGAGCTGCTCACAAGGGACTGCCACGTGGGTCCCACTTGTCAAAAAAAATGTAATCAAATGGCTGACCCATCAGGAGATTTTCTCTTTCTGAAATCTCCCGAGGGTCAGCCACCTCGAATGAGTAGGAGGTGGTGGAGTATTTATATCCTTGTCTCTCACCCTGACATTTCCTTGTGGGACTAATGGATTTATTCCGGGGTTAGGCAGCGACCTCTTCTGATCAGTGGGCCATCTCTTCCTTGCTTTCTCTTCTTCCCCCTTCTTATGATTTATTATTAATCATTGATTTATTTTCATTTATTCGGCTACTCATCCTTGAAATTTTTCAAGGGTAAACAAAGAGCCACCCACCAAGACGAGCCTTGAACGCTCGAAAGGCTTGTCTTGGTGCATTGTTCCTTATCATTTATCTTTTCATTTCTCATGACATTCTCTCTCCTTCGAGTGTTGTAGTTCCTTCTCATGACGCCATTCCGCGTCGCCCCTTGAGTCACTACCATTCTTTTTATGAGGATCCTAGTGATTGGACTCCTTTCGTCTCAGCCATCCGAGCGACTCCTGTCTACCCGCGAGGCGACGGTTTATTCTTTAGAGATGATCAGCCTCATGACATCATGCCCCTTCAGCCTCTAGGCGTTGCCTCTACGACTCCTTTTGACACATCTCCTGGGCAAGGAGATTATTGACGGGGAGGCTCACAGATGGACCACTGCTCCCTTTATCACTCCCTTAGAGTGTCATGGCTATCAGTTGGAGTGGACCCGATACATGCTCATGCGGGAGAGGACTCTGCTCAGGCGAGCCGGGATATATGACTCGGTCTTCTTGTCGATGTTTCATTATCACATCGACACACCCTGGCTACGGGCCTTTTGTGAGAGGTGGAACTATTCCACCAATACTTTGTTTATCGATGACCGGGAGCTGACTCCGACCCTCCTGGAGGTACAGCAGTTGACTGGGCTGCCGATCTTTGGCCATTTCTATGACGAGTTCATGGTCTCACCCGCTGACTCGGGAGACTTCACTCGATTTCCGCCTTCTTTGCAGAGGACTTACGAGATTTATTATCATCTACGGAGGGGGCATCCCGGAGTCCCATTCAGGCATTGGATCGCCTATTTCACCGACCGGGTCCATACTCGCCCTACGGGCTTGGCTTCTACTAGAGATCCGTTTGGTACAGGTCGGCTCGAGATTCATCATGACGGCCCTATCCCTTCTCAGGATACCCTGTGTTCACATGACGTGGATCGGGAGACTTATCTGACCGCTTTCATCTCTTGGTGGATCTGTTATTTCTTATTGCCTAGCTCCCCCGCATACACCATTCGGCCTTCGGTGTTCGTCATGGCGAGCCTGATCGCACGTGGTGACAGGATTTATTTGGTCGTGCCTGTACTGGCCAACACTTACAGATGTCTCCGCAGTCTGACTTCATCCCGTAGTCCTTCACAGTGCCAGGAGTTGATTCCATGGCATCTGATTAGCGGATGACTCCATTTACACTGGTCTGGCTCATATGATCCCAGCATGGCGGTTACGCTGCGGGACCGCCTACCTTTATTGAGTGACTTGGCTGGGGTGCAGCCAGCTTCATTGACTCCGGAGGCTGCTCGGTATAGATTCTTCAGGAGCCGAGACCATCTGCGCTTCTCTCGAGATAGATCAGTGGCCCGTGGGGCAGCTAGGGTTGCCGACAGGATGGTGATTGACAGTAGGGTTCCTTCTTCTGACCCCTCTAGCATCCGAGCCAGGCCTATCGACTTGGAGTACCTTATCTGTTAAACCATGAAATTTAATTAAGTAATAATTGTAATTAAAAGGAAGCAATATAAATTAATGAATAATTTAATTTAACAAATCAAGGGGATACACATAATTAATAAAATAAATAGATAAATGGATAAATAAAGATAAATGAGATTATGTATCAAATAACAAAACTCAAGAATTGAATTTAGATTTATGAAAATATAATTAAGTTAATATCAAATTTATTTAACTAACACAAATTATCTTGATCAATTTAAATTATGATGTATAAAATTTGTAACGGAGAAATAAAATAAAAATAAAGGAATTAAACTTGAATCTTAAGAACAAAATAAATTATTAAATGTACACTAAATTAATGAAATCTAAATTGTATGTTAAATTAAAGAATATGAATTTTATAAATATCGTTGAGTTTAATAATCAAATTTGTAAGAAGATAAATAAAATATCAAATGAAATTTTTGAGAATTCATGAACACACGATAATCTACACGGTGTCGGTCGCGAAAGTTCGGATTCATGCCACACCCACTTTTTTTTTTTCTTTTTCTACGGTCATTACTCGGGACTTGACTTTTCTCGACTTCCTCACCCGCTCTCTGTGATTTGTCCGTCTCACACTTCGAACCCCTATTTCCTTCACACTCTCACGAACCTCTCTATTTGCCTCTTCTTCCTGAATCTTTTTATCCATGCAATTTTCCTTCTTCCTTGGTCTTTTAATAAGAGAACCCCTCTCTTTTATCTCCAGCATCAATACCCTTTCTCTCACCACTACATCCTCCTAACACCACCATTTTCAACTTCCTCACACTATCGACAACGCATCACCTCTTGTCTCCTCTCGTAGCGACGCGACGCAACACCACCTAACACCTTCTCCGCGCTGCCGCCCTCACCTCACGACCGACCAGTCACCTTGGCCCTCACCAGAGCCGTGCATTACCTCATCCCCGACCTCCTCCACTCAAACCCGTTCCACAATAATAGACCCGAGCCAGCCCCAATACCTCTATCTGATCCGGTCAGCAGGACAACCACCAGACCCTGCCCCTTGTCTCCTTGCGATTTACTGGTAAACCATAGTAGATACCCCTTTTACTTTGAAATTTTGCTTGCTTTGTGTTGTGATCTGATTTCTAGGTTGGTTTTTGAATTGTTGGTTTGGTTGATGCTGAACCTTGGGTTGAAGGTGCTTGCTAACCATACTGATGCTAGTTGGATCGATTGTTGGTTCGTTTTATTTCTGATATCACTAGTTAATTTGACTATTGGCTCAACTCATCCCTAGTACTATCCGAGGTTGATTGATTCTACTACTTGCTTGTCCTTACTACATTCGGTACTAGTGTCGGTATTGTTGGTCCCAGAGTTGGCCTTTGCTGACCCTGAGTTGTTGCTTTGACATGTCACTGGTTTGTACTTGGTTGCTGATTTTCCGACTTCTTGGTTGATTTCCACCCTTGAAACCATTTCGTGTTGCCTTTATGGTACTTGGAACTTCGATAGGTGTTGTTGTATCAATCAATTGTACAGCCCTGGTCTTTCGTTTGCCTTGGTTGCGTGAGTTGCTCTCTTGTTATCTCTGTTGGTGGTATACTCGATTTATGCTTTAATTTCTTGTTGCGATTTGAATTTATACTGGCCCCTTTTTCCTTGACTAAAATAGACTTGGGTATTTGGCTGGTAAGAACCTAGGAAATCTCATATTTGGAAATAAATGGGAAGTCGGCACCTGTAAGTAGCAAAATTTTCTTAATAAAAATTTATTTAGCTAAATTGAATGATTAAAACACCAACACATTTTAAATCAAATAAAAATATTAATTGAATTTAAGTTTCTTTTCTTTTATTTTCGTTTTTGTTTTTATTTTTATTTATTTTATTTTAATTATTTATTTTAGTTATACTTCTATAATATAGAAAATCTAATTTTGTAAAAATAATATTAATAAATAAAATAAAAATATATATTTTAAATAAGATAAATAATTAAGACGTATAGAATGAACATTAAGATATAGTGATTAATCATATTATAAAATATATATTAATCAATTTCTCTATTGTAATAATTGAATAACATTAATTAATATATATAAATACCTATTAATCAATTTTTCTATTTAATAATAAAATAATATAAATAATTATATAAATATATAAATATATATATATTAATTAATTTCTCTATTTTTAATAAGAATAATATTAATTATATAATATTATATATTAATCAATTTCTCTATTTCTAAATAATTAATTATCCTGATTATAATTAAATTAATTAAGGGATAACATTTAAGCTAACTTAATTAATTTAAATAAATTAAATTAGTTACATTAATCGAAACAAATATAATCTCAAAACACCAACACATTTAATTAAATTAAAACAGTAATTAAATTTAAGTTTAATGGAAATTAATTACTTTTCTTTCATTTTGCTTTTATTTGAATTCTAACTTATATTATCTATTTTCTAATTAATAAAATGAAATTATGATATAAATGAAATATAATTAAAGAATGTAAAATGAATAATTAAGAGTTATGAAATAACAAGAATAATAATAATTTATAATATAAAATATATATTAATTAATTTCTCTATTTTTAAATTGATAAGAATAATTATATTATAATATATATATATATAGTAACTAATCTCTCTATTTAAATTTATAAGAATAATACTAAATATATTAAATATAAAATATTATATATTAATTAATTGCTCTATTCTTAAATAATTAATTATCCTTATTATAAATTTAATTTAATTAAGTGATAATGATTAGTTAGCTTAATAAATCAAAATAAAATTTAAATCAATTATATTAAATCAAAATAAATAAAATCTTAAAATACGAACTTAAATAATGATGATTTCAATTGAGAGTCCCAGATACCCCCGACCTAACCGGACCCAACGCGAATAGGATACTCGCCAATTTAATTTATTTTGACTTTATAGGTTCTCGGAAATATCTTGACAACCCGACAATCACGTACACTCAGGATGAGACGGCTGACGAGATCGTGAGCGCCACCGGAGACCGAGCAATCAGACGCTATCAGCCTTGCCAAAATATTCAGGTGCGGATTGCACTGAGATTTACGATTTCTTAGGATATGACTTTAAATTATATTTTTTTTTCTTTTGATATTGAAACTTGTTCATATCATCCGCATTTCATTTTATATGCATTTCATTTGATCATTAATTAGATTAATATTTTAAGTTAATTAGTTATAGGATAGATTATCCTAGATAGAGGAAGTAGTATTTAATAATTTAATATAATCAGTTACATGATAGATTATCTAGGATAGATTATCTTAGATAGAGTAATTAGTATTTAATAATTTAATATAATTAGTTATATGATAGAATATCCTAGATAGAGGAAGTAGTATTTAATAATCTAATATAATTAGTTACATGATAGATTATCTAGGATAGATTATCTTAGATAGATTAATTAATATTTAATAAATTATATTAGTATTAATTAAGTACTTTGAAATTTTTATTATATAAATAATGTGATTTTTAGATTATAATTAATCAGATTGTTATATTGATCAAATTAAGCGAGTCATAACTAAATTGAATTAAGATTTGAATTTGCATAATATCCGTTTTCTATAATTGGTATGATGTTATGAAACTCAAGGAAATTTTTAAGTTAAAAATGAATATCCAAATTTGGGTTTGGGAAGAGTGTCAGTACCGACTCGATTTCATAGTAAAATACACTTTGAATATATTATTGAGGAGCTATTCCGTGGTTACAATGATTATTTTATCACTTTATATTTAGCAGTGACTATTTTGTCACTTTATATTTGTTCGTGATTGATTCACTTCATTTTATATTATTTTCGGATAGTCTCCTTCAATTTGAATTATATATTGATAAAAATCGAGTCGTTGTTCGTTTCATTATAGTAAGGGACTGAGCGGGATAAATTAGGGATGGTTTTGATAGTGAATGACGCTCTCTTCTATAGAGCGGGCTCTCTTCTATAGAGCACTGGTTGAGGTTGGTTCTTTCTGAAAAGAATTTATCCCGCAAAGTCATTCGTGTGATATGAGAGTTTGAACCCGTACCTTTTATATTATAATATCTCAGAATGATTCATTTTGGGTTTATCCTTGATTTAAAATATTCATGACATTCAAGTAGTGAAATTTTTATAAATCTCTTTCGGTTTCTTTTTATACCATACTAATATATGATTAAATCAACTTTGATATTTAAACTAAAATAAAATTATGTGCTTATATGTAGCTACTATATTTATTATAAAAATAAATTTTTAATGGTTTTAAGTCTAAACCTAGATATTTATAACATCTCGGTGCTGGACCTAAAACCGTACTTAGTGATTTATCACTCACGTTTCCACGGTGGTTGTGGGGTCCAGGTTTTACAGGAGCGGGATCGAGTTTTTGGATGAGAGTGCTAGGTGCAGTCCTGCGTGGTGACAGAGATGCTTCGCCGCTTCCGCATGTGAGCAGGGTAGTGGATTAGGATCTATCGGATTTCGAGTTTTATTTATTTCTTTTGGGTTTTTCTTTGAGAGATTTTGCTGCCCATTTCGATGGAGCTAGCCCCGCCGGTGTTAGGCGTTGTATTTATCTGTATATTCTGGACTGCTATTGTTTTGTATTATTATTATTGTTTTGTTTATTCTGGGATTTACTTTATTTTTATTCACTTAGCCTTTCGTACGCGCGTCTCGTCGTGCGTACGTGGCGGGATTAAGCACCCCTAATCCGTTCTAATTATTCTGGGGTGTGACATTATCAGTATCCGCCAGGGCTTCCTTCCCCTCAGATTGGGCGATTATATGTTCATTGAGCCCTATTCGCCGCATCGATGCGCACATCAGTTTGGCTTGGATCAGGATATTCCAGCGCCTCTTCTCCGCCCTATATCATTGGCAGCCGATTTGGAGGGTATCGGATGGTGCTATACTCACCTCTTCCGACTAGGCACGGGCACTAGCTACCAGATGATATCCACATCTAGGGCTTCTACCTTCTCGAGGCGTTATCAGCAGTGGTACTATGAGGCTATTCGCTCTTATCAGTCGTATACTCCTCCGGTGGTCGTCCGGAGTACATGTCCACGAGATGATCAGCCTCTATTGGATGGTACTGTCTCGCGTGATCGCAGCCCTTTTCCGGCCATTGCCGCAGAGCCTGTCGATTTTTAGGGTTTAGACAGCCGATTTTCTCGTGCTCCTGTTAGGACTATTCTCACAGGTACACTTCATCATCCTTTTAGGTTATTTCCCTTTGATAAGCCTCGTCTCATCCCAATCAATTCTCTTTTGATTCAGAGCTGGCTTATGAGTATGATCATGCGGAGCCCGGGTTTTCAGTCCCTCGCCCACGAGTTGTTGGCGTTCATTCTCAGCCACCTGTCGAGCCACCGGCTTCACGTCATCGCCGGGAGAGATCGAGATAGCACTTCTCGGTTGCCTTCCCCATCTTCTTTTCCTTCTCCCACTCCGGGTGATTTTCTTTACTGACTTGCCTAACCTTATTCGGGCACACTTTATTTACAGCTTTGATTAGGGTTTATTTTTCAGCTCGCGAGACATCTCCTTTAGAGGCAGCTCGAGATGACATCGTAGCAAATTCATCGGCGCCGGCGAGCACTGTCCTCTCAGGATTTTGCACCGACCTTACCGTCGCAGGTTCGTGTGCATCATTTAATACTTAGTTGCCAGTATGCACCAGTATTTTCATTCTTACATGTAGATTCTACAGGCCTTGAGACTGATGACATGGCATCTCCACATCGTTCGGAGTCTTTCTTTTATGACGGTCCTGCTTCACCGTCGATTTTGCTAGTACCCACTGGGGATGGTGACTCATTCGATGTGGTTCTGGGGCCGGTGCTCACTCTTGCGAGATTAGAGGAGGCTTCTTTCGAGCAGGGGAGTCCATTGGCTGTCGATCCCGTAGGCGACGGCCATTATTGATTGAGGGAGGGCCATCCCACGTCTCTTCATCTCCTGACGGGCAGCCTTTCGTGGCTACAGATGGTGTAGTCTCATCTGAGCTCACAGATAGTCGGATGGAGGACTCGACTGACCAGGCTGCAGTCGATTATGACTCCGAGCTGGATGAGAGTTGGCTAGTGGAGCAGCTCTTTGACAGCCCAGAGACGGAGGTTCCGACTAGCGAGGATCTCACCGAGCCTCATGCCTCTCCCGGTACCTTATACTTTCCTTTGTCATTTGCTCATGTTTTACTTTTCTGTGTACTTATGCTTTTCATTTTATTTTGTAGCCGGGTTTGGTGCACCTACGGGTCCTCCTGAGGCGACCGATGTCCCTATCCCTGATTCAGTCCCGCCGGTCTCAGGCGACGAGGCGATAGGTTAGATTTTCTCCTTTCTATATTTCTTCTTTGATTATAACAATTTGTCTGACCCATTTACTTTGTTGCAGATGTTACACTGAGGGATGTGAAGCTCGCCTTGGCCGAGCTGGCGGATGCACTTCGAGACACTTTCTTCGGAGACTATCCGCTAGATTTTGAGATCCTGGATTCTCTGCCCGATGACTTCTCCTTCGATTGGTATAGGCTGATGCGGGATACCATCGCGCCAGCTCTACTCGTCGCGCCTCATCTTGAGAGTACCTTCATTTCTAGGAGGTGTGAGGAGCTGCTCGGGGCTTACCAGGATGCGAGCTCTCTTGTGTACCAGTACGAGTTGGAGATTCATGAGCTACGCAGGCATTTGGAGGCCGCTCGACTCCGCTATCTTCAGCGGCTTTCTTCTTGTGCCACTCTCCGCTCCATGGGAGTCAGTGGTGGGCCCGCTCGACTGCTCGTGCAGGAGCTAGAGGACCATAGATTATCGGTGGAGGGCTTCTCTCGACATCTGGCGGGACGTCTCCCGGAGTTGCAGATTTATCCAAGTGCCCGAGATAGTGCCTTCTCTCAGTTCCTGGATTTTGAGGCAGCCTCAGAGGAGGATAGGCACTCCCTCCATACTTATTTGGAGACCATTAGCACTGTGTTGTTAGAGCTGGAGTCCCGCTTTTTGGGCCCGTAGATTGTACTCTTCATTTCTTCTTTTCTCCTTTTTTTTTGCTATACTTGTTTATAGGATGCCTCGGCACTTGTTATACTTGATCTCTTTGTTGTAGCTGATGCTTGCTTTTATTATTATCCCTTCGTCACTTCCTCTCAGCCGCGCGGGAGTATTTCATTGATTTCACATTTTACACTCTCAATCTTAATTGCAAAAGCGCCTAATACAATTGCTTCATTTTCTTGCAGCGTCTAAACATAACAAAAGGAAAATCTTACAACATCATATTACATTTATTCTATACATTACTTCTCTTTATTCATCTCAATATAAAACTTAAGTAACCGTGGTATTTTACGGATACCAAACCTGTCTGTATTGACCTCTAGGCCGGGTACAGAATAAACCTGTTTATCCCTTTATTATCGATGGATAAACTAACCGCATCAATTGGATTGTGGATGCAATTGATAACACCATTTTGTGGATGCTCGTTGTATACTTGATTGCTGTTTATTTGTAGAAGCTCACCCACTCTCCCCTCGTTTGTGCACCGTTGCGTGCTGAAGTGGAAACTCACATTCCCTCATCTCCACTCAATTTGTTTTGTGGGGGTCCTACCCTCAAACATCCATCACGCATCCCTGCGAGACAGGCTTTCATCGGGTAGGTTCGCTTTCCATGACCTGAGTCACTTCTTTAAGCGAATTACTTTATTTGACACTAAATGTCGGGCAAAAGCGTAAACCCTTAATCTGACCCCTCCATGACCTATTTTGGGATTTGAAACAGATCACCTCCTTGGGCGTGTGGTACTTTTGCGGATGAATGTACCCAACCTGGTTTTTATATTTTGGCTACCCTCAAACATCCATCACGCATCCCCGCGAGACAGAACTTTCATCGGGTAGGTCCGCTCTTCATGACTAGAGTCACTTCTTTAAGCGAGCCGCTTTGTTTAACATAAAATGTCGGGTGCAAAGCATAAACCCTTGATCCGACCCCTCCATGATGCGCCGTGGGATTATGACACGTCATTTCTTTGGACGTGTGGTGCTTTTACGGATGAATGCACCCAACCTGGCTTTGTATAACACTCGTGGTGTCGGGGACAAAGGTGGCAACCCCTTATTAAAAAGATTTTATTATTTTTATTATTTTTTTTTTATTTTTTAATTGATGAGTAAGGAAAAATAGGTTTTTATTGTTTTACTTAGATATCCTTTTATTTTATTAGAAGAGAGCAGATTTTTTGTTATTAGTGATACATGTTACTAATAGTACGAGAGTTATTTATTTATATGCCCTCGGAAGCGACTATTTACTAGCCACCAATTTGCTCGACCTATCCCTTTGGCTTGCGCCGCGGGCGACCAATATGAGCAACTTTTGTCATTGGGCGACAGATAGTTTGAGGGACAAACTGCAAACCCTACCCATTTTTGTGTTTATTCTGTATCAAATGGACAAACCCAGTGGTATTTGTACTGTGAGCCCAAACACCAAAGCTCTCGCCTTATACTCTCGCGTGGTTTTGGCATTGAATTCTCTTATTCTTATTATTTTTTTTATTTTGTTGTAGGGCTAAATGTGTTTGTGTGGTTTTGGATTTTTGGATGCATTCTATTTACAAATGCACAAGTAAGGTTTTTGGGATTTTTATGCAAAAGTGGAAGTTAGACATGGGTTTGTGTTTCGTGCACGTGTGTGTAAGCGAACACTTATTTCCTCCTCATTTATTTACAACAAATACTACTCGATTGGCCCCGATCTGGGCTATGTGTAGTATTTCTTCAGATATCGCCCGTTAATTGGTGGCATGGGCCTTTCACCTTCGTGGTCTATGAGTTGGTATGCGCCGCCTCCGTATACCTTCTCAATTGTTGCCGCGCAGCAGCTGTCCTCTGCTTGATGTGAATGGTATTCGTTAAGGGACCCTTCAAAACATGCTGCGTCGTCACAGTTGTAACCCAGCCCTCGGGTGTACTTTACCTTGCCATCTAGACCCAGAATTTTATTTTGGCCACCGCTCCATAGGTCGTCAAAGCGCTTAGCCTCAGCCTTGGATATGTCTCTCAGACATTTCGCCTTTTTAGCCAATCTATATAGGCTCTTTCCAAAGGGATGAGATGCAACGTCACCGCTCGTTGCATTCTCTGACTCCTGTTCTATCACCCACTTCTTCCAGGTGTCATGATTAGGGTTCTTCAGAGACTGAGTTGAATCACTCTGATAGAAAATTATAGCCTTGTGAATGATAGTTCTCCCTTTGATGCGCTCTACCTTAGCCGGCACAACAAAGGTCTTGAGGGTCTGGATGTGGTTTACTTCCCTTGGCGTGAGGTCTTTGAAATGCCTTTCGGGAACCGCAGTGATCTCTAGCGCTGCCATCTCCTCTTCTATTTCAATATTCATGACTGAGTTGGAGCGGTAGATTTCCTTGATTGGCTTTCGTCTCGCAACTTTGGGTTTGCTAGGCACGGGAGTGTGCGAGATCGTATAGGCAACCCCTTTGCCTTTGTTATTCGAGTTATGCGGAGCTGGGTCTTGTTGAAAGCTTTTCGGGAGCTGGATTGTTCCGTCTTTGTGCCCTTTTTCTATAAGGTCCTTGAATACCCAGCATTCTTCAATTGTGTGACCCAATATACTATGATAAGGGCAGAATTCACCTTCGCTGGCCCTCTCTATGTCCGCGGGTCGTTTACAAGCGGGAAGTGTCAATCCGCTCTTTAGGGCCTGCTCAAATATCCGAGCCGTTTTATTTTTCAGAAAAGAGTATGGTTTACCCTTCTTGGCTTTGAGGGTTTGCATGACGGCCGATTGTTTAGCTTTCGTTTCTTCCCCCTTTGATTCATCTACTATAACAATTACCCGTTTGCCGCTATCGGGTGCTTGCCTTTCGGGGGTCCCGGAACGGGGTTCGCTCGTCACTTCTTTGAGTAGCTCGGAGTTATAAATCGGGTTTGCAGGTTTTCAATCATTATCATGATTTCATTGTGTTGCACTTTAATATCCTGCATCACCTCCCATTGCTCAGATACTTCCCTTCTATTATTTTCAATCTGGTGCCTCATTTCATTGATCGCATTCCAGACGCGAGCTTCAAAATTTTCTCGCCACGAGCGTTCTTCGCTCATGGGCCTTGGCCTAACCGGGTTATCCCTTCCGCTACCGGATCCCATATTGATCATAAATGACTCCTCACTTTCGTTATCTGTTTCAGGCCCTTTGTATGGCTTCTTGAGGATGTGATAGATGATCTCTTCGTCAGATTCTTCTTCCCAGGGCTGACGACCATGGCTAGATTCTCCTCCCGAGGTGATATCGCCCGAGTCGTTGGATTCTTCAGAGTCTTCTCCGAAGTTGCCTCTGTGATCTGAATTTGAGGGGTGTTGGCAGGTTTAAAATTAAAAATGACCTCCTCCTCAGAATCGCTTGAATTTATTTCACTTGGCTTGGCTTGGGCTTTGGACATAGCCACCTGTTTGAAACGGAAGGTTGCTTCCTCACCCGACTTTCTTCCGGGTCTTTGAGTTCGAACACCTCGGGGTTTAATATTAAATTTGATCTCTTCTTCTTCTCCGACTGAGGTGTCAAATTTAGGGCCTTTATTGAAAGGTTTCGACTCGCTTTTGTTATTGGCTAGGCTTGGCGCGCCACTGGCGGATTTAGGCGAGTAAAATATTGGGCGTCATTGAATTTAATCTCATGTACCCCGAATGGTTTGACGTCTCCGTCAATTCTCTTTTGTTTACCATTCTCAATATATTTTAGGCACCGGTGCAGTAGTAGAGGTATGACCGATTGCCGTGAAGCCACGGCGACCCAAATGAACGCCCGATAAGAAGTTTCACGTCAATGACATAGAATTTAGTAGGCGCTTTTAGGCTTCCGCATTGCGGTTTCGTAGAGTTATAGCTCCCAGGGCCTTTTGGGAGTTTTGATTGAAGCCATGAATAATCACTTTTTCATCAGATAAGTTCTTTACATCTAAGGTGATGGTCTTCAGAGTTTTAAGCGGCATGATATTGATCGAGGACCCCGCATCGACCAAAATACGGCCAATCTTTTGCCCTCCACAGCTTTCGGTGATGTACAACGGGCGGTTGTGATCGATCGGTTTGCCTATCGGTCGTCGTCCGTAAAATTTATACGAGGCGCGTCCGTTCTCGGGATCTTGCAAGACTTGGATTAGTACCTCCCTTAGGTCTTGTGACATCATCAATGCGTCAAATATGCTTAACAACGCTGGAATCTTACGCAGATGTGCCAACACATTATATTCTTCGCCCGTCGATCGGGTCTTTTCTGGGTTCTTGCTTAGGCTCTCGGCCTCTTTGCCTTTATTCTGGGCCTTGTCCTTTCCCTTATCGGACTCTTTGGGAGCTTGTCTCTGGGTACGTAAGTCCCGACGGAGCACGCTTTGCATTCTTCATTTTTGGTCCCGCAGGTGCTTGCTTCCCCTTCGTCGCTTAGGAAGAACATCTCCTCTAAAGTTGGCATATCTTCGTCGTGGAAGAATATACCATGTTGCACGAAGCACCCCGCATCTCTTCGCTTTCTCCTTATTTATTTCTTCATCTACATTTTCTTTCTTTTGACCTAGGGTTAACCTTTCCCAGTCTTCTTTGGAGATGAAGTGTTGAAGGGTAATCGCCTCGGGACTACCTTGCTCACATTCTTCAATTTTATTCTTTTTGGACTTGTTGTTTCTATGCTTTTTTCTTTTCTTAAGAACCTGGTCTTGGCTCTGGTCCACCTTATAATATACCCTGGGTCTTGGTGGGACCACTGGCGTGATGTCATCTTTCCATCTCATGCCGGGTTCTTTCTTAAGAGCTTTAAGCATTTTAATTGACTTCTTCGATAAGTGCGTAGTCCATTGCTCTCCTTGGTCTTCACTTAACTGGCCCGGGACCTTCTCTTCTTCGTGAGAGATTATATTGGCCTGTTCATGGGCTGATGGGCTTTGCAAGAACCCTTTGGGTAGAGTAATTTCACCATTTTTGTATGCCTTTTCGACCCAATCTTTGAAGACCCAGCAATCTTCAATTGGGTGCCCTAGTACTCTGTGGTATGGGCAGAAGTTGGGTTCGTCCGATTTATCGGCATCTTCTGGACGTTTACTGGCCGGTAGGGTTAGACCGTTCTTTAGTGTCCCTCTGAAGATTTGGGCAACTTTATCTTTCCTGAAGGAGTACGGTTTAGTCTTCTTTTGTCTAAGGGTTTCGAAACTCCGTGAACTCCCTCCTGGATTGGGCCTAGGTCCTTTATTGTAATTGTTGCCATTTGTGCCGTTATTGCCACTTTGAGTCTCCGTGTTAGCAACTATTTTATCTTTTAACGAGGTGAATGCCACCTTGGTTTCGGCTCGGGCTCCTCGTTGCGGCCTATTGTTCATGAAGTTCGGCACGGTGTGCGGTGACATCCTTTCCATATTGGATACCGATCTGAGTAAGTCTTTAAACGTGTTGACCTTTGTCACACCAAGTAACATGCCCATCCACCCGTCAATATTTTTCATGATTAGGTTGACAGCCTCATCTTCAGTTAATGTGCGGTCGCATTTGATGCTGAGGTTCCGCCATCTATTGATAAAATCTGTCATTGACTCCCTTTCTTGGGTTTAGTGCTTGCCGGATCGGCTATGTTTATTTTGTCGGACACCATGACAAATCATGCCCCGATCGAGTCTACCATCTCGTCCCAGTCCCGATGCTTGTTGTTTTCCAAATGGTCAATACCATTGAAAGGCGGTTCCCACAAGGCTTTGAGGGAATTATCTCAACAACAAGTGCATCATTGCCACCCGTGTTGCCGCACGAGGCTACAAAGTGGGCCGTGTTGTTCGGGGTTTAGTCTTTATTGCCTTCCCTGAGAAGGTCCTGAAACGGGGATCACATACCCTTTAGGATATTCTTCTAAATCGTATATGGCGGGGTATGGATGTCCACGCTTTTTGACGGGAGGGATAACGTATCCACCTCCAAATATTTGCATTTCTTTGGGCAATCATGGCTTGAATCTCTTTCCGGGATATTCCCGTTGGTTCAGCCTCCACTTCTATTGTTCTATGTGGATGAGGTTTAGAATTGACGGTTGTTTTCCCTTATGATTGCTTTTGGTACTGTGGACCCCTTCTTGACGGGAGCTACCAGCCTTGAAATTGGCGTCTTGTGATTCTTGCAACGATTTGACCGCCTTAATCAATTCTTCATTTTGTTTCAGCATGGTAGCTATCGGCTCCGTTGCCTAATCAATTCTTCATCCCGTGCTCGATGTGGCCTTTTAATATTTCAATTTCATCGATAGGCACTTCGGGACGTGTTTCAACGTCATCTTCAATATCGAAGAAATCAGGGTTTTCGTTGTGATCTTCCCCTTCCCTGCTGTTGCCCTCGGGGTTGATCTTCTTAGGAGGTCTTCCTTTCCTACCATTATTCTTATTGGTATTGGTGACGTGAGCTTGATTAGGCGGGGACTGGTCGTCCTGGGCCATATTCACCTCGATCGTTGTCTGGATCGCATCGTAGCTTATACTGATGGTGTTGACCGAGAAGTGCTCTTCATAGCGAGCGGTTCTTCTCTTCTTCTTTGTTTGGTCAGGGGCAGTTATTTTTAAGTTGTTGAGTGGTATTCTCGAGCCTAGTCGGCTGAATACACTCTTCTGACCTAGGCGGCTGAATACACTTTCGGACGGAGTGTTCGAGTTGCCTACCTTGCTGGGCCGGGTTTGAGACTGGGGTTTTGTTGGTTGGGAACCCTTTGGGACCCACACCTGCTGGGCGCTAGGTGTTGTCTTAGATGTAAACCTCCTTGGGTGCGGAGTCGGGATGATGGCTTGCGGCTGAGCCATATCTTGAGAATGATTGGGGCGGGAGACGTATTGTCTCGACCTAGCGTTTCTAACGCTTCTCCTCTCGTTTGAGGGCCCCGTGAGCCTTGTAGATGGCTTCGCGGGGGGCTTGAGACTTGTTCTCGGCGGCGCCGAGGCTTTTGAGTTGGGCGAGGTGTGGGCTTAGGCACCTCCCATGCCCAGCGGAGCGGCCGTGGCCGAGTTCTTGGCCACTATACGAAGAAACGTGAATTTGTTGGGGACGGGATAGCCGGCCTAGCCACCAGCTGGTTTTGGTATGCATCCAGGGCCCTCTTTCTGGACGCTTGAGAGTTACGGGTAACTTGGGCTGCGGCCGTTGAGGCTGTCCTCTTGGACGGTCGCCTTCTCCTCTTTGGGGAGATAGTAGGAGAGGCCATTACATTGTTGGAAATACCCTTAGGAGTTAGGGTAATTGAGTCCTCTTCCTCGTCCGGGATGGAGATCCGGACGGTTGCGGGAGTGATTGTGGCCACTGGAGCTGGGCCGTAGAAGGTAAGTTCTTGCGGGATGGTCCCGAAGAACATGAATAACTTGCCCTCTGGGTTCTGTGCAGGTGTGACGGTGTAAGGAGCGAGGTTGAAGTTCCCAAAGTATGCCATTTCCTGCAAAAACGAAAACACTTGAAAATCATTAGTCATTTTTAGCGCATAGAAGACCACTTGTATCTTTTAACTATTCTATTTGCTTCTCTCTTTCAAAGATAAGAGGAGAATCTAGGTCCCACCGGCGTGCGTGCGATCTGTGCGACCCTTTTCGCGCGCTCCGCACCGCCGCCGGGCGATGGGATGCGGAAGAAGGACACGGAGATCCCTCCCAAGCGTGCATCTCGTTTAGTGTCGGCCGATTCTGCCATTTAGGAAGATTTGGATGCACATTTAGGGGTTTTTAGTGATTGTGAGTTCTTGTAGATTCCGGTGGCGCAAGCCCCCACCGTTAATTACCCCGGGCTACTAACCTCGAGGCACCTCTGGATCTTTAAAAGGGAGAAGCAAATAGTATAGTTAAATGATGGTCAAGTGGTCGTCGGGTTCACTAAATGGTCGATCCCGTGGAAGACGAACCTACTACGGATCGGTTCAGTCTTTACCGCCTCGAGAGATAACCTTACTACAGATCAGATTTATCTCTTCAAAGGGGTTCGAGGTGAGTCTACTACAGAACGACTCAACCTCAGTTGATTCAGAAAATAAACCTGTTTCAGAATGATTCAGAAGTTAATCCCATGAAAGATGAACCTACTACAAATCGGTTCAGCCTTTTACCGCCTCGAGAGATAACCTTACTACGCATCGATTAATCTCTTCAAAGGGGTTCGAGGTGAGTCTACTACGTAACGACTCAACCTCGCTTGATTCGAAAATAAACTGTTTCGAATGATTCGAAGTTAATCCCATGAAAGATGAACCTACTACAGATCGGTTCGACCGCCTCGAGAGATAACCTTACTACGGATCGATTAATCTTTTCGAGGAGTTTGAGGTGAGTCTACTACGAACGACTCAACCTCGGTTGATCTAGAAGATAAACCTACTACGAACGGTTCAATCTTAACTAGTCAACAACCAATCACACAAAATACAACTCGAAGCACTAGGCCGGTTGATCTTGAGGTTGGTGAATCAGGAGAAGGGTGGGTTTAGTCCACGTGTTTCTTCTCACCGATCTTCTAGATCATGAATTCGAAACACTAAGCCGATTCATAAACCTAGGAACACAACTGCACACAAAGTCAAACCTGAAGCACTAGGCCAGCTTAACATTGAGGCATGTGTTAGCGAAGGAACCTACTACAGAACGGTTCACATTCACTGTTTTGTGGATGAATCTACTACAGAACGATTCAATCTCACAATCTCGGAAGATGAACTAGAAGACAAACTTATCGACGGATGAGTTCAGCCTTACTAGCTCAAATGGTCATGAATTACTTGTTCATGACACCGAGTCATTAAGATGTCACTTCTCTCGGACATCATAATGTTCTTATCTCTTGGAGTCGACATGTCTCTTCATGTTGATGTCGCAGCCTTGGTTATTCTTCAACGAGCGTCAAGATGTTCTTGTCCCGACTAATCATTCTAAATGTTGCATTACTTGTGCAAAATCATTGTGTTGCTCCACACCCCTTGTGTGAGCGTATTTATTCACCTCTAAAATGTAAAAAGATTATTACATTTTTATTAATTTTTATTATTAAGATAATATCTTTCATCACTATCTCTATTACAAAGGTGAATTTATTTTTTTATTTTTAAACTCTATTTATTTCTGTAGAAAATTATTTACAAAAATAATAGAAAATGGGTTAGCTATTATCTAGAATTTTATTTATATTTTTGAGATTTTATAATAGCTAAAGTAATAGAATTTTATTTTTATTATTCTAAACTCTATTTATTTTTAGAAAATCACTTACAAAAATAATAGAAAATAAATTGGCTATGACTTTATTTGAATTTTTAGGATATTTATAATAGCCAAAATGATAGAATCTTATTATTATATTTTTATTATTTTGAAATACTATTTATTTTGTAGAAATTATTTACAAAACAAAAGATGAATTAGCTATATTATTTTATTTTGATTTTTTTTTTAGAATTTATAATAGCTAAAGAAATCATTATTATTATTCTATTCTATTTATGATAGTTTTATTATATTTTTATTATTTCTATTTATTATCTATTAGAAAAATATGAGGTTCTTGTTTTATTACCATCATTATTATTCTTATAATAGCTACAAAGAATGGAATTCATTATATTCTCTATTACAATTATCATTTTTATTGTATTTTTATATATCAAAAATATTTTTATTATATTTTACTTAGAAATAAAATAACCAAAGGGTACAATTTATTTTATTATATGACTTTATTATTATTATTCTTTATTCTAGAATAAAATGCATTTATTATTTATCATTATGATTATTTATTTATATATATTTTTATTCTTACAGAAAATATTAACATAATATTTATTTGATATTATTATTTATTCTTATTTTTATTAAAGAATAGAGTTTATCTTATTATTCCTTATTAAATATTATTATTGTCATTATTATTTTATGAAAATCACTTAAAAAATCATTAAGATATATTTAATCATTATTTATGATTTTATTTGAATTTTTGGAATTTTTATAATATTTAAAATGACAAGTCAAAGCTAAGTCAAATATTCAAATACATATAATGTCCTTTTGCTTTTGAATTGTTTTAATATGATAGTATTTTTAAAACTGAAATATTATTATATAGAAAAATATTATGAAAAATAAAGAAATTTTAGAAACAAATTTGAGTTAATTTTGTGTTTAGGAACATTTTTAAATGATTTATTTACTATTTATTTTGATTTTCTATTATTAATTGATATTTGGGCTTAATGGATTGGGCCGAATTCATTTTCTCCTTTATTTTCTCTTTATACTTCCGAATTGGGCCCAGCACACAACTGGGCGGCCGCCCTTGCTCTGTTAAATCTACCATTTAATGTGGGTCATTGGATCGTACTGAGATTGGTGCAGAATCTTATTTTAATGATTAGATGCACTTGGGCCGTTGGATCTAGCTGAGATACGTGTTGTATAGGTTTAAGGCCCAGATCTATTCTCCATTTTATTTCTTTTAAACTCTGACGGATCTCACCCGCTAATTATCCTTAAAGATTAGTGAGCGCTTGATAGTCGTGCGAAGAGATCTCTTGACCTTTAACTTCCCGACGCTCTGAGATTCATGCAACACGGTGTTTCTGGTGATCAAGAACTCCGATTGATGATCGGCCGACGGCCTTAGCATCGCCTCTCTGAGAGGAATACGACGATATCCTCCGATTGAAGATCCATGTGGTGCATTATAGGAAATGTCTGAGCCGACTTGGTACTGTTCTTACGATTTGGTACCGAGATGATTCTGACGCCGAATTTAATTCATTCATTAATCAATTCGTGTAATTTTTGTGTTGTATAGCATCGCCCTTGCTTCTTTAATAAATCTACACAATCAATTTCTATTTAAAATCATTCGGGAATGCTATGGAGCTCAAGATCATCCGGTACCGTTCGATACCAACTCAAGTTACGTTTACAATTGGTATACACACAATATGCAAGCAGTCTTAACACTCCTCTACACTCTTAGACTTACCTAGGACAAGTTATTGATGTGTAAAGTGTTAGCAACTCATGAATCAATGTTAATTGAGTGAAATACGCGATCGGTACTGATGTGTTTATCAGTATACTGATTGATCTAATGGAATTAGTTAAATTCATGAAATCAAATTTATAAAACTCATTGAGGCGACTATGATATCCTTAATTGCTATTTAGATACAGTTTTAAACCTAATCATTATGCTAATTCTGATGGAAATAAAAGAAAAAAATAAGAAAACGACTCCAATTCACCCCATGGTATACCAGTACATCAATCCCACTCGATGAATTTACTAAACCCATGCAATTAGACTTGTGAAAGAGTTGAGAGGGTTACGGGAACCCTTCAATCAACTTCATCACCAACTCAAAATGAATTACAATTTCAATTTAAATGCAAAATCGGGAGGGTTACTCAAACCCTTCAACCGATTATCAATTACTCTAATCTCAGTGTACTAATACCTATGTAAATATTCACAGCATATAAAGAAATAAGAAATGAGGAAGGAAAAGTGAGAAAAAGGCAAAGAAAAGTTGAATTCAAAGGAAAACCGAATTGCATTTCAAATTTTCATCAATTACATCTTTAAATGGAGATCATACCTGTTCTTGATTCTTGATAGAAATAATAACAAAGATGATGACACTCAAATTCAATTCAATTGAGAGAATTGAACTTATCCAATTGCCAAAATCCGATTTTAATCAATCTCTCTCTTCTCTCTCTATATTCTTTCTTCTCTACTGCTCTATATTATCTTCTCTCTCCTCCTCCTCCTCTCCTTTCTTGTTGTTAACAGAAGGTTTATATAGGCATTTTGCTTAATTGTGATTGGTTAGGTGATTAGAGGCCGGATCATGATCTCTAAGCCAATCTTAACCCTTGCTTCAATCTTAATTAACGGCCAAGATCTATTTGTGCTTCTTATCACTCAACAAACTATCTCTAAACTGATTCTTTGCAGTTGGAGTTAGTTATACTCTTTTTCTCTTTTTACCCTTTTGCCACTCCTTCACATAATTCGGTCTCCCATTGTTCCAGACCCTTCTAGAAGCTCCCAAGGGTTCTAACATCCATCCCACACTCCTATAAGTCAATTGAGTCGGTGTAAGGGTTCTGTTTGACGCTTTAGATCCATTTTTCATCTCTAGGCTTTCCAATCGGGTCTCCATTGCCATCTCACCTTCCCTTCATTAATTCTTCTATTTGCAATCTCTAAATTCATCATTTTAGCTCTAGAACTCAATCCTTTACGCTTCTGTGATCAATAGCATGCTCCATCATCATCTCTTCATCACTAGTCTCGGCCTCCAATGGTGATTCGGTGAAACACTGACTCAGAGCTTCTAAAGATACTGCCTTTGCGCTCAAACAAGGTCGCCTAGGTAGTAAGAGAGTGTACAAGTGATCAATTTGCCTTCTACTTGTTTACAAAGGTTAGTCCCAATTCCAATTACGTTGATTGCCTCAATCAATTACCCACTGTCTCCTTTCAATTCTTAAAATTGACCATTCATATAAGCTTTAATCCATGTCGCATAACTTTCTGTGAAGAAATTTTGAAGAAAGAGGCTGCATTCAACTCTATTCAACAATGGCGCCTTCTTCTCCACCGCGCGGAAGGAAGAGGAAGAGAGGAAGAAGGGAGAGGGGAGAGCCATCCACGGGTGCACCTGGCGCATGTGAACCAAAGCTTCCAAGAGAGGATTGTCAGAGAGGGATGGCGCAAGAGCCAGGTTCGTTCTTCCTTTTTCCCTTTTTATTTAAATTCTGTCTCTTATTTGCATGAGATTGGTCTATGATTGTTGATATGCGCCTCTGTCTCATTATCTTGCAAGTGGGCCCCACCAGTCAGCACTTTGTAAATAATCAAGCTGACATGGCGTGCTGTGATAGGATTAGATGTATAATTAAGCCATGATTAGTCATTAACTATTGCTGACTGTGCCTTGATCTGTGGATGCCACATGGCACTAGGTAGGGTCCACTGTGCTGACTTTATCCAATAGGTAGCTGCCATGTGTAATTGAATAGGATTGTGCTTGCTGATGTGTATGGCCTGATGTATTGCCATGTGTCACGTGGGTGTTAAGGTGGCTCTGTCACAGCTTACCACGTGGCATATTGGTGGGGCCCACATGTCAGTCATCTTGTGATATGGTGGGGCCCACATGGCTGAGGTGGACCAATAGGGAAGTGCCATGTGGCACTCAGGTGTTGAGGTGGCTCACTCTGCTGCTGCCATTTGTCATGTCCCTTCTTTGGTGTGGACCACTCGCGATAGCCATGTGGCTCAAGTGGTGATGTGGCTTGTGATGTGGTCCAATCAGATCTGGCCATTTGTATCTGCCTGGTGATGTGGCTGCTGATGCAGACCATTGGCTGACTGCCACGTGGCATAGGTGGGACCCACTTGTCAGATATGTGGGACCCACATGGGTGAGGTGGACCAATGAAATGTCGACACGTGGCACGACATCTTTGAGGTGGCCCATGGGGTCTTCGACACGTGTCACACCCTCTCTCTTCTCTGATTCTATGTGTGCGTGTTTGGGGTCCCCAGCTTGCACCCATATGTGTCTCTGTCCCCAAGTTGCACCCAGATGAACCCTTGATTGAATCTCAGCCCTTGATCTTTCCTTTTAATCTGTTTTATCTTCCCTGAATTTATTCTGATAGCTCCACTTATCCAAAAATTATGAAATTTTCACCAAAAATCCCTAAATTCATGATGATCATCCCTGTAATTTTTAATTCCATTTTTACCCCTGCCTCTTTTAATTAAAAATTCTTTTATCTATAAAACCCTGTTTCTTCCTCCGAATTAATCCCATATTTCAATTGTAGCTCAGTGTCTCTGCCAATTATCTCTCTCTTGCAGAAACCACCCTAACTAAATACCAATTAGACTTATATTGATATTCATTAGGGCTTGATCGATCAACAGATTGATTACATATCAACAGATTGATACAAATCTAGACTTGATCGATGGTTGCTCCCGACTTTGCTTTGATCGTCTTGTGAAATTGACTTTCAATCCCTTAACATGAGGGTGACTTGGTCAAAGAACCGACTACTTATCGAGTAATTGACACAAATCATAGCATGGTTAGGTGGTTGCTCAAAGCTTTGGCACCAGGTCAGCCTCGAAAGCAAAATCACATTTGAAATTTCTCATGATTAGTTGTATCAGAATACTAGCTTGGCATTGACATCATTCCTTGTTGCATAGGGATTATGCTGCTTCAGTTCTTAGGATTTGCTCTGAGAGTAGATTCTTAGGGTTCAATTCTGACTCCTTTAATAGGTCACTGAGGTGTGGGGCCCACCTGTCAGTGAAAATGTGATCAGATGGCTGACCCCTCGGGAGATCTCTCTCTCTGGGATCTCCTGAGAGTCAGCCACCTCGAATAAGCAGGGGGTGGCGGAGTATTTATATCCTTGCTCTGCACTTAGGATTTCCTTGTGGGATTAGTGCTTAACCTCTGTTCCGGGTTGATTAAATTTCTTAGTAACATAGGCTAGGTCTATGTTATTGGAGCTGCTCACAAGGGACTGCCACGTGGGTCCCACTTGTCAGAAAAAATGTAATCAAATGGCTGACCCATCAAGAGATTTTCTCTTTCTGAAATCTCCCGAGGGTCAACCACCTCGAATGAGTAGGAGGTGGTGGAGTATTTATATCCTTGTCTCTCACCCTGACATTTCCTTGTGGGACTAATGAATTTATTCCGGGGTTAGGCAGCGACCTCTTCTGATCAGTGGGTCATCTCTTCCTTGCTTTCTCTTCTTCCCCCTTCTTATGATTTATTATTAATCATTGATTTATTTTCATTTATTCGGCTACTCATCCTTGAAATTTTTCAAGGGTAAACACACTGTTAGGCCTAGATTGATTGTTGTTATTTTGGGCCACCTCCATTTTACTTGAACCAACTTCGGTCGTTGGATCAAAATAGAAGGTTGTGATGCCTCCGATTGAATTCTACTCGTGCGCACCATCTGATCTTCTCCAAATTTGCGCATGGACTTTAGGATTCACACCCAAAGTCGTATTGTCAGATCATTTCCTCTCTCTTGATCTTGGTTTTCTAAGATCTGCGTAGATAGGATTCACCGACGGTATGAGTCACTGATCGGAGATCAGGCAATGGAGTCAGAATCGCTTGAGTACGGTGAGTCCAGTGTCGGTCCTGTTAGACACATCTGTACGGTGGATCTCTGGGCGAGTCGGTACTGTTTGGTCCATCGGTGCCAATTTGGTACAGTCAAGTCTTGGCCTCGATTCACAGTGTTTAAGTGCTCAATTGAGTTGGTTCTTCCTAAAATCTTGCGATTTTAATGTCAATTCTTAGGCCAAGGATTTCAATTGAAAGTAAAAAGTTAAAGAGAAAGATGTTCTGATATTTGCTCTAATAGTGTCGAATTTAGTGTAAAGCAAACATCTATTGGTTCCTTAAGCCCTTACTTACTGTCTCAAGTTTTATTACTCTCATGAATTGCTGATGTGATTTACCTATGTACATTGACTTAAATTGAAACTCATATTATCAACCTCTCACGGTTTGAGCTAGATGCAATCTTCCAAATGTGTTCTCTTGTGAAAGCTTATTTATAAGTAATCAAATCAGAAACTGTATGTTTCACTTGTTATTTTCATTTGGTACAATGATGCTCCCTTCTCTCTTTAGGTTTAGCATCACCCCTTCCAACCTTGGTTGCCATGAGGTTCTATACTTAGGCAACCAAGTCATAGCTGAGACTAGGAGGCACTTAGTGCCTACAACCAGTCGGTTGTGGAGGTAGGAGTACTATAAGCACTTCGACTACCCTTGTATTAGTCCAACTCTTTCGATTAAACTTTATGAATGATATTCCAGGAAAGGAAAAATAAAAGAAAGTAAAAGAAATGAGGAGATAGGCAAGGTAACAAATCAAAAAATGCAAAGAAAAGAAGAATCTCATATTTTTACATACAAGAAAATTTCTTCAAGAGTTACATTTAAAAAAAAAAAGTTACGACACCTAGCTTAGGATGTGTGGCACAGAGTGATGCTTGTGATGTTCTAATTTGATCTAATTGAGAGATTCCAATGAATCTACTATCAATTGGTCAAATTGCCTTCTTATCTTCTTCAGGGCCTTGATTGATCTTCCATTTTCCTTCTTTATTGCTAAAATTTGATCACCTGGCAGAGTTCTTTACTAATCTCACTGGATTCTCGGATCCAGGGAAGACAAGTGTATAGAGGCTGTGGAATGGATGTAATGAACTGGGGGGGCACTCAATTGCTGCCTAGGGTTTATATAGGGAGCTAGCAGTGGACAATCGTGTTTTTATTTCACCCAATCTGTGTTTCCTGAATGCCACGGATTGCTGAAGTGGCAATATCCCATCCCTCCATCCATTAAATGAATGGTGTAGATTGAGTCAATTTGTGTTTGTTGTGAGTGAATTCTGAGTTTTGGATTGCCAACGTGGCATTGTGATCACAGCTCAACCCTTCCCTGCTCCCTCTTCTTGAAACACCAAACGAATTAGCCTCTCTTACTGACTTTCAATCCTGTACACCAACTCCACTATGAAAATCACGCAAAAGAGGCTTAATTTGTGCCAGTAACCGCCTTAAAAGAATCGTGGGACCCACACAATGTCCTCTGAACCAGCAATTTGTCTCATCACTCTTCAAAGAATCCGATTGAACTCTATACCCGATTTCTTTTCCCTTGAATGCGAGTGACTTACAGTGCACTAAACCAAAAATAAATTGTTCTAGTGTGTTCTCCTCACCGAGAGCTTTCGAACGGTATATTATTTGTCAATTTTCGTTACTGATTAACTCTTTTGCCATTTTTTTCATTGGCTTTTGTTCAAAACCGGGAAAGCAGAGGGATAATTCGCAGCAGCAGAGAAGGAGAGGGTTCTTCTGTCTCTGTGGGGCCCGTTGGCAGCAACAGAAATGAAGGGGGAAGGGTAGTGCATGTCGGTGGACTCGGTGTTCATGGATGACCCCACATGTAATGATTAATGAGAGACAAATGAAATGGTCCAAGTCCATTCAGTATTTCCTCTTTTCTTAAACTCCTCTCCAGCGCCATTTAGGTGTCTCTCTTATTTTTCACCCCCAGTTTGCACCCAGTGAAGTGTTGTCCCCAAGTTGCACCCACAAAGGTATTTGTTCAAATCCTAGCCTTCCAATTAGTCTGATTTTCTTCTTCAAATTGATTCTAATAGATAACTTCATTCAAAAATCATGAAATTTTCAACAAAGTTATCTAAATTCATGATGAACACATCTGTATTTTTAAATTCTTATTTTACCACTATCTCCTTGTACTAAAAATTCTTTGATCACGAAAACCCTATTTTTCTCCTAAATAAATCTCAGATTTCAATTGTACCTCAGTGTCTCTGTCAAATAAAATTCCTCCTTGCAGAAACCACCCTAATTAAACACCAATTAGACTTGTATTGATATTTATTAGGGTTTGATTTGACCAACAGTTGATTACTTATCAACAATTGATATAAATCCAGATTTGATCAGATGTTTGCAACATTGGCACCTGATCAGCCTTGTGAAATTGACTTTTAATTCACTTGTATGAAAGCAAAATCACATTGAATTTTTTTTGTGATTGGCTGTATCAAAATACTGGACTTGGAATTGACACAGTTCCTGTACGGGATTGGATTGCTTCGGTTCTTAGGGTTTGCTTTGAGGGTTTGATCTTGACTTTTCTCTTGAGTTTATTCCTTCGATCTTTCAGGGGTAAACACTATGTTATGATATTTTGCGAAACACCATGAATTTGGCGCTTCAACAAAAATATTTGATTACGAAACACTAGATCAATGATACTTCGTGAAGCATCATAACATAGTTCATAGTAATAATAATATAATAATATAAATACTAAGAAGAATACACACATCCATAATATTTTTTTAACTCTTGATAATACATTAAATAATTTTTAACAATACAGTATTTCTTATTTATGTATAAATAAAGCGATATTGTCCTAAATATTTTAATCTAAATATTTTAATGTCCAAAATATTTTAATCTAAATTTGATCACTATAATTTGAACATATAATTAACATTATCCAACAGTGCAAACTACTAAACATGATAATTAAGTCAGTTCAACCATACTCCCTTGTGAAAGGACAGCAGAACCTATTGGCTAAGTAGAAAGGTGTGAGGAGATGAGTGGAAAATAGGAAAATAGGAAAATAGTAAAATATAGTAGATAATAGATGTAATAATCCTAATCTCTATTTGTAAATCGCCTACTGGGCCTATACAGATCCAAAAAAAAAAAAAAAAAAAGTTTAGAGCTATCCATTCTGTCAAGAAAGGGTTCTCAATTGGGTGCTGACGTTCAATCTCATTTTTGTTGACCCGGTATTAATGTCTCTAACTAGTAGCTTTAACCTCATTTTACATCTTTTTCTAGTCACCAGCGATCTCTTTCTAATCAAGACATTTCTCCCCATCTGAAAAATAGCAAATTAATTCTAGAAAAATATAAAATTTGGCTTGTTAATATATTTTCATATAGAGATTAGATTGAACAGTCTGGATCGGTTATACCTAGTTTGAAATTAGATATTTGAGTACGAAACACTAGATCCATGATACTTCGCGAAGCATCATAACATAGTTCATAGTAATAATAATATAATAATATAAATACTAATAAGAATACACACATCCATAATATTTTTTTAACTCTTGATAACACATTAAATAATTTTTAACAATACAGTATTTCTTATTTATGTATAAATAAAGCGATATTGGTCCTAAATAAAGTGTTACCAAGAGAATTTTGAACGTACTTCCACTTGCTTCTTGTTCTGTACCGAACCGAATAAACTAATAATGGTACCCGTCTTGTATAGCTATTTAATTATACATACATGTCACGGTCATATTATTTGCTATTTTGACAATTGATTGAAAACCAGGATAAAATTGAACTTTATAGAACTCGCAAATTTGAAACAAAGTAAAATATTAATTATACTTTCGCTTTTTCTTCAAAATGAACAGGCGGAAACAAAAATATATTTATATTTCTTACAGATGAACATGATATTTTTTTTATTTTCACTTTCCGAAGGAAATTTATTTTCCACGAACGTGCTTTACTCTCCAAACAGTTTTGACTTGGAATTCTAGTTCTTTGTCTCATCTAATAAAAGAGAATAGACTACCTAATTCATTTCTATCGAAAACTGGTTTGTCAAGACTCAAGAGTCAAGATTTTCATCATTATATCCGGTACATGTGAAAAATAATGATGTATTGTACAATGTTAATTATATGTCCAAATAAAAGTTATCAAATTATATTAAATTAAATAAGCTGCCAAAAATCAAACTGAGGCTTATACCCAGCTGCAAGTGGATGTGGAATCACAACGTGCTGAAATAGAAATCCAACGCAAAGCAATTGAAGCACAGAGTGGAGAAATGAGACTAAAAATTCAAGATGAAGTGCAGCGACAAGTATCAACGATTTTTACAAGCATCGCTTCTGAAAACTCTTTTATTAACTTCGAATCAAGTGCGCCAATTGATGCTTCGATAGAAAAAGTAAGTAGTATCAATTTACAAAAACTAAAGTAGAATTTGTATGGCTGGTATCCTAGAGTAGCTGCTTAGTCTTGAATAACCTATGTTACTGTAGCATGAATAAATTTATCTTGACAGTTATCCATCTACCTTACTTTGCCTAAGAGCTTATCAGTGTTGCCATATTATTTTTAGCAACGAGTAAGTAAAAAAGTATAATTAACTTATTTCTTTGTATGCTCATAGGTTCATGAGAAATGACTTCATTAGAAGACGCTTGAAGAAAAGTTGAAGTATCCAGAGAATAAAATTATCTTTTATCTTCTTAAAGTAGTTATAGGATTCAAATAGTTAAGTAATGATTAATGTTTTTTTTTTCCTTTTTACATAGGTCCATAGGCTTTATTGATATTTTATCCATGTGATCATCATAATGAATAATTAATGAAAATTTGTATTTTTCAATCATTATAATTGTTATTTTATTTCGTTTTTAGCATAAAATTTTAATGTGTTTGAAAAATAGTATTTATAAAAATATCCATATAATTTTCAAATATTTTATATATAATAATATAAAATAATAATATGAATTAGTGATAAAAAGAATTGGACAAAATTATATTTGTTGCATATGAAATTTTGTCATTGTCAAGTAACAATAGTGACAATATAATTCTCAACACAATTAAAAATATGTCAATCAATCTCATTATTATTAGCTATATAAGAGCATCATATTTTTTTGACATAGTTAATAGATAACTGTGTCATGAAAACTTCACTAATTAAAAATATTCATGACAAAGTGTAATGTCACAAATTCGAAATATTTTGATTGTGAATTTTTTATGTCACAATTATTATGATTATTAGTGAAGAACCTCAAAATCATCACAAATATAATAGTGAGGCTCGTATTAATGACGACCAGTGATAGACAAAAAAATCATCACAAAAATATTTTTGTATTTGAATTTGATACTTTAAGTGATGAATTTGTTGTTCACAAAAACCTTTAATTTTTGTAGCGAACCAAGATAAGATTGAACTTTATAGAACTTGCAAATTTGAAACAAAGTAAAATATTAATTATACTTTCGCTTTGTCTTCAAAATAAACAGGCGGAAACAAAAAAAAATATTTTTATTTCTTACAAATGAACATGATATATTTTTTTATTTTCACTTTCCACAGGAAATTTATTTTCCACGAACGTGCTTTACTCTCCAAATAGTTTTGACTTGGAATTCTAGTTCTTCGTCTCATCTAATAAGAGAATAGACTACCTAATTCATTTCTATCGAAAACTGGTTTGTCAAGACTCAAGAGTCAAGATTTACATCATTTTATCCGGTACGTGTGAAAAATAATGATGTATTGTATAATGTTAATTATATGTCCAAATAAAAATGATCAAATTAGATTAAAATATTTTGCATATTGTATAGAATGTACAGTTATAATTTTATGATCTCAGTGATTATCTGAATTTTATAGAATTATATATTAACTCTATTGATTTCCGGATAACACAAGATTTCTATGTTGTCATAAATATGAGATATGAATGATTATAAAGCTTGTTTCACAAAAAAATTAATAAACTGGAGGTGTCCGTTTTTTACTTAAACGGAGAAGATATCATGTACTTGAAAAGGTGAAAATTGAATTGCTATACATGCGATTTCTACGGTATTGAATTGAATTAATTCACAAGTTTAATTGACCATAGTTTTCTAACCACTACCAAATGCCGTATGATTCCTATCTGTTAAAAGAAATTAACCGACTTTTATAAAAACAAGTGAAGTATAGTCTGTTAATAATGATTAAAAAAGGCACGTATATGTTTAATTTTTTAGTCACAATCCGATTCAAAGTTTGTGAAATGATGTAAGATAAAAAAAAAATATTGAGCTATCAATTTATATCCATTTCTTTTGATCTTTTCACTGGATTTTGAGAAAAGCCACCGTAATAATTAAGAAATTCGGTGATTAATTAATAGAGTTGTATTTCTCTAAAAGAATCATACCATGAAACTCAGTTCTATCAAAAAAGGAGATCGACTAACATTCCTTCGGAACAAATCTCTTAAGAAAATCTCCTTACCTAACTTTCTATTTTGGATAAAAATGGTACATCTTCTGTAACTATGTTTTCATTTTTGGCAAAAATATATGTCCATCTACATAACTGAATCAGATAAACAAGTCACGTATTTATATAAGTGAGACAAATATTCATATAAGTGAGTCAAGTATTTAGATATGTAACTCAATTATTTAGATATGTGATTTATGCATTTAGATATGAGACTCAAAAATTTTAAAATGAGGTTAAGGTATTTAGATATATAACATAGATATTTAAATATGAGACTTAGGTAAGTAGATATGTGATTTAGTTATTTAGTAAAAAACAGCGAGAGAGAAAAAGAGTCTCGGAAAACAAAGTCACATGAAAAAAACTGACAAACATCACATGAGACGTGCAACAAATATAATTGTGACATAAAAAATTCACAATCAAAATATTTCGACGAGACGTGCGTACGAAAGGCTAAATGAATAAAAATAAAGAAAATCCCAGAATAAACAAAACAATAATAATAATACAAAACAATAACAGTCCAGAGTAACAAGAATAAAATACAACGCCGACATCGGCGGAGCTAGCTCCATCGGAATGGGCAGCAAAATCTCTCAAAGAAAAACCCAAAAGAATAAATAAAAACTCTAAACCCGATAAATCCTAACTCACTACCCTGCTCACAATGCGGAAGCGGCGAAGCATCCCTGTCACCACGCAGGACTGCACCTAGCACTCTCATCAAAAACTCGATCCCGCTCCTGTAAAACCTGGACCCCACAACCACCGTGGAAACGTGAGTGATAAATCACTCAGTGCGGTTTTAGGTCCAGCACCGAGATGTTACAAATCTCTAGGCTTAGACTTAAAACCATTACAAATTTATTTTTATAATAAATATTACAGTTACATAAAATTTGATGTTTGAATAATTAAATTGATTAAATTTTGTTCTGAGTAGAGTATAAAAGAATCCAAAAGAGTTTAATAAAATGCACTACTTGAAATCATGGATATTTTAAATCAAGGATAAACCCAAAATGAATCATTCTGAGATATTATAATATAAAATGTACGGGTTCAAACTCCCATATCACACGAATGACTTTGCGGGATAAATTCTTTTCAGAAAGAACCGACCTCAACCAGTGCTCTATAGAAGAGAGCCCGCTCTATAGAAGAGAGCGTCATTCACTATCAAAACCATCCCTAATTTATCCCGCTCAGTCCCTTACTATAATGAAACGAACAACGACTCGATTTTTATCAATATATAATTCAAATTGAAGGAGACTATCCGAAAATAATATAAAATGAAGTGAATCAATCACGAACAAATATAAAGTGACAAAATAGTCACTGCTAAATATAAAGTGATAAAATAATCACTGTAACCACGGAATAGCTCCTCAATAATAAATTTAAAGTGTATTTTATTATAAAATCGAGTCGGTACTGACACTCTTCCCAAACCCAAATTTGGATATTCATTTTTAACTTAAAATTTTCCTTGAGTTTCATAATATCATACAAATTATAGAAAACGGATAATATGCAAATTCAAATCTTAATTCAATTTAGTTATGACTCGCTTAATTTGATCAATATAACAATCTGATTAATTATAATCTAAAAATCACATTATTTATATAATAAAAATTCCAAGGTACTTAATTAATACCAATATAAATTATTAAATACTAATTAATCTATCCTAGATAATCTATCATATAACTAATTATATTACGTTATTAAATACTACTTACTCTACCTAGGATAATCTATCCTATACTAATTATATTAAATTATTAAATACTAATTATTCTATCTAGGATAATCTATCCTACAACTAATTAACCTTAAATATTTGTCTAATTAATGATCAAAGTAAAATGCATCTAAAATGAAATGCGGATGATATGAACAAGTCTCAATATCAAAAGAAAAGAAAATAATATTTTAAAGTCATATCCTAAGAAATCGTAAATCTCAGTGCAATCCGCACCTGAATATTTGGCAAGGCTGATAGCGTCTGAATGCTCGATCTCCGGTGGGGCCCACGATCTCGTCAACTGTCTCATCCTGAGTGTACTTGATTGTCGGGTCGTCGAGATATTTTCGAAAACCTATAAAGTCAAAGTAAATTAAATTGGCGAGTATCCTATTCGCGTTGGGTCTGGTTAGGTCATGGTATACCGGACTCGGAGACGGAAGCATTATTATTTATGTTCGTGTTTTAAGATTATATTTATTTTGATTAATGTAACTGATTTAATTTATTTAAATTAAATAAGTTAACTTAATGTTATCCCTTAATTAATTTAATTTTAATTAGGATAATTAATTAATTAAAAATAGAGAAATTGATTAATATATAATATTATATAATTAATATTGTTCTTATTAAAAATAGAGAAATTGATTAATATATATTTATGTATTTATATATTTATTTATATTATTCTATTATTAAATAGAGAAATTGATTAATAGTTATTTATATATATTAATTAATATTATTCAATTATTAAAATAGAGAAATTGATTAATATATATTTTATATAAATATAATATTATATTTTAATAATATTTTATTTATATTAAAAATAGAGAATTAATTAATATATATTATACATAGATAATATTATATTTTAATATTCATTTATTTATTTTAAAAGTAGAGAAATTGATTTATATATATTATATCTTATATATAATACTAAATTCTAATATTCTTTTGTTTATTCAAAAACAAAAGATTTAATTAATATATATTATTTTATTATATATATTCTTTATCTCTAATATTCTTTTAAATCTAAAAATAGAGAAATTGATTAATATATATATATATAATATATATATATATATACTAATATATATTCATTATATCCTAATTACTATTCTTATCAATTGCTTTTATTATTATGTATATATATATTTAACATTATATTTCATAAATTAGAAAAATAGTTTAAAATAAATTAAAACGGAAAACTTAAAAGAAAGATTAAAAATAAAAAAGAAGTAAACTAATTTAAGAAAATTATTATTGTTTTATTAATGTGTTGGTGTTTTAATGTGTTTGGGATCATAGTACATCCGAAACCACTTGTATACTGTTCGGATTTTCATTATTGAGGCGAGATCATTTAATCATCTCCCATATTCACTATACGTATTAATTAATTATTAGTTGCGCAAATTTTAAATTATGGCACTTACTAATTTATTAATTTTACTTTTATCCGCTTATACCTTTCGGCCCACTTAGTTAAGTTCAATATATTTTACGCATTTATGATTATCCGTTCAGGTGATATTTTGCGCATATAACCCTTAAAAAGGGTTATTACCACAAATTTTCAATTTGATCTCTAAACTTATTTTCCAATACTAACATAGATCACAAGCCCGAATAAAGGAAATCAGGGAGCCAACCAGTATAGGCAGCAATATGACTAAGGGGGCATGCAAACTATAACCCATAATTCCAGACAGGACGGCATATCATTTCAAAGAGTGAGTGCTAGCCAGAGAGATAATACCATGATTAAAATTCAATCCACACATTAACAACAATGATACAAATCAAATCAGCAAGAGGGACTAAGTCAGCTTATATCAGCAACGAGCTTGACCTTGCCTCACTGGGACCAACTGGTACCAATGTACCAAGGTAAGTCAGTACAAGGCATAAGGCCGCTACAGTTCAGTTCATACCAGCACCATAAATCAGCAACCGATACCAGCATCAGAAACAACAGAAATACCAAGATTAACAGTAAGTATCCAAATCGACCAACAATCAATGATTCACTCCACAAACAATCGATTAACCATAAAGTCAGAAAGAATCGGCCAACAAATAAATGGATCAACCAACACAGGGATCAGCCCTGGCACAACAAGGCCTACACGACCAGCGAGGCAAGAGGAAAGGTATTACCAGTTGGGGCATGAGGCAGCAATGAAAACAATGATGGTCGGATAGAGGTGCTAGCACAGGTCGGTGTGGGGCGCCGGCCACGGGTATGTGAGCTCAGACCAGAGAAGGGGAAAGATGGGTGTGGCTCGGCCAACTCAGCACAGAGAAGGCGTATCGGCCAGGGGTTGCCAGGACGATGATCTGCCACTGCCAAGACTTGGGTCGATGTGAGGATCGGGAAAGAGAGTGAGCACCGGGGAAGAGGAACCGAAGAAGGGTTTCCCCGTGCCGAGAGAGAGAGAGGGCATGCATATAGGCGATCAAGAAGTGAGGCGAGTGAGGGTTGGGAGAGGTCGGCTACGGAAATGGAGAGGAAGGGAAAAAGAGGGAGGGTTTCTTTGTCGCCGCCGGGGGAAAATCAAAAAGGGGAAAAGCAAAGAAAAAGGGAAAAGGGAGTTCACGGGCGGCGAAGGAGAGAGAAGGAGAGAGAGAGAGAAGAAGGAAGAAGGAAAAGAAAGAAAAGAAAGAAAAGAAAGGAAGAGAGAGAAATATTTTGACTTTGGCGTCGATCCGGATTTTCTGTGATCGAATTTGTGCGGCTATTCGTGCGTCAAGTTTTAATTGTTTAAATATGTTTATTCTCAGGACCAATTTGATTATTATATTTTTATTGCATCAAATAAATTAAATTGATGTCATTTAGACCATTAATCAGCATTTGTAAATCTCTTAAATCAATCGTGGTTAATTTAAACTTAACTCTCAATATTACGATTCAGGTTTATAACTGACATTTCATTAATTTTATTCATCATAATTTAACTTCACTAAGATATTATTGAGTGGTTATATTTGAAATCACTTATTTAAGGTTTCACAAATTTTAATTTGATTTTTGGCTTTGTTAATTGATAGTTAATCTCTTGATCCTTCCTAATCTCATTCAAATTCGTTTGATCAATTATGAGTTTGTATCAGCGATAATTTTCTTGATTTGTTTACGTTCTATGTAAACGTATATATACACACGTTTATTTTTCATATAATTATTTGGTGTTAATATATGAAACTTTATTGTCAATGTTAGATTATTTATCAATTTATTTATTTATTCCCATAATTATTTATATCAGACTATTCATTTAATTAGAATTAGTCGCCCATAATTATTCATTTAATTCTTATTATTTATTATAAGGTTTATTTATCTATTTATTTAATTATATATAAATATATTTCATTAAATATTGATTTAAGTTATTTATTAATTTATGTTAAATCATTGTAATTATTATCCTAATTATCATTATTTCTTAATTAAATTTCACGGTTTAACATTTCACCCCCCCTTAAATAATGTTTCGTCCTCGAAACAAGATGTAGATGGGAGTGATGAAAATTTTATGGTATCGTCCATCGATGGTACTAAATTTGTTCTTGTTAAATTTTATCGTTAAGCTTGTTTGAGTACTTAATTTAAGCAAATCAATTCATCGTGCTTAATTAATATATGTTTGACATCAACTTTAAGTTTATTTATTCGGCCATCACATGTGTCGTTTATCGCTTCTTAATATATAGAAAGTTGTTAAATGCATTTGCTTAATGTACATTTATAATTATTATACTTTTAGATTTATTGTTCTCATGATATAATTGTCTATATTACAATAATGTGCATAAATTCATTTTCGAACGTGCGAGGCAATGTACTAATAAACATTCTGAAGCATATCTTTGTAATTATTATAAATGAACTGTGAAAGCGATGCACTAATACTTGTATATAACTATGAACATGCAGTAAATATTAATTTGACTTTATTTCAATATTTATTATTATTATTATTATCAATTTTAGTTTGATCTTTGGGTTAAGTTCCTATGAATTAAACTTATTCTTCTGTATTTTCATGTTGTTGTGTGAGCTTTTTATATAATAATTTAGTTGTCTAGGATTCTCCTTGTTTTATCATTTAATTATTATTATTATTATTATTATTATTATTATTATTATTATTATTATTATATATTTATTTTTTTATTTTTTTATTATTATTTTATATATATATATATATATATATATATATATATTTTTAAACCAAGTACAGAACTTTCAAAGTTAGATCTAAATAAAAAATCAGGCTAGACATGCGAAATCAAATTAATTGAAGATAATTCTCTGAAATTTTTAATTTCATTTGGGGCAGGGATCCTCATAGGTAATATTAAAGGTGCAAATCGACGATTTGGAAACACATTGGAGATCAATGATGGGTAAGATGAAAATGAGTATAATGCAGATAATACATAATTCGGGAGTACGTGTAAATTGGTAATTCAAATTTTGCGTCAATTAATTTAACGTGATTGATTGATTCGTCCCAAGTCAGAGTGCGAAAGTGGAGTCCACAGGATGATTAGGTATAAATTATTATTCATATATGTTAAGAGAACTTAATTCCACGTTCCAGAACCGCTTAATTTGATATTGAATCACTAAGAACATTTAGCGAGGGCGAGTTACTGTTTATCGATGCTTAGAGATCCGCTTCATTGAGGTCATGAGGGAATAACACGGTTAGCAGATCTTACCAAGGTTTAAACGCGAGGAATATCTTTACAGGATATATAGTTGTTATCATTTCTATGCTTCAGTTTAAATTTAAAACTCTTATTAAGCATACTTTTATTATATTTATATATATATATATATATATATTTATATTTAAAAAATTTATTATCTTCTGAGTGCGAGGTCTCTAGCCTGACGGCCTGGGTCAGAATATCAGGTCGAGCAAAAGTATGACAAATTTGGAAGAACTAATTGCAATCTAAATTTTCAAATTTTACAGTGTTAAAACTGTTTGTAAATGATTTATTAACTTTTCTCATGTTCGAGTAGTGGGATCCCTCGGGATAGCGAAGTCACGCACATGTTAACGTGCAACGCTTGCCCAATACTCTTAGACCTACCCCTCACAAAGCTATGTCAAGTACATATTATTATTTTGTTTAATTATTCATATTCTCGGGATTTCTGAGATGTTACCATAGCATGATTTATATGAAATCGAATTATAAAAATCCATGCTCTGATACCACCGAAGGATGTCACACCCCAGAAATAATAAATCGGATTAGGGGTGATAAATCCTGCCACGTACGCACGACGAGACGTGCGTACGAAAGGCTAAATGAATAAAAATAAAGAAAATCCCAGAATAAACAAAACAATAATAATAATACAAAACAATAACAGTCCAGAGTAACAAGAATAAAATACAACGCCGACATCGGCGGAGCTAGCTCCATCGGAATGGGCAGCAAAATCTCTCAAAGAAAAACCCAAAAGAATAAATAAAAACTCTAAACCCGATAAATCCTAACTCACTACCCTGCTCACAATGCGGAAGCGGCGAAGCATCCCTGTCACCACGCAGGACTGCACCTAGCACTCTCATCAAAAACTCGATCCCGCTCCTGTAAAACCTGGACCCCACAACCACCGTGGAAACGTGAGTGATAAATCACTCAGTGCGGTTTTAGGTCCAGCACCGAGATGTTACAAATCTCTAGGCTTAGACTTAAAACCATTACAAATTTATTTTTATAATAAATATTACAGTTACATAAAATTTGATGTTTGAATAATTAAATTGATTAAATTTTGTTCTGAGTAGAGTATAAAAGAATCCAAAAGAGTTTAATAAAATGCACTACTTGAAATCATGGATATTTTAAATCAAGGATAAACCCAAAATGAATCATTCTGAGATATTATAATATAAAATGTACGGGTTCAAACTCCCATATCACACGAATGACTTTGCGGGATAAATTCTTTTCAGAAAGAACCGACCTCAACCAGTGCTCTATAGAAGAGAGCCCGCTCTATAGAAGAGAGCGTCATTCACTATCAAAACCATCCCTAATTTATCCCGCTCAGTCCCTTACTATAATGAAACGAACAACGACTCGATTTTTATCAATATATAATTCAAATTGAAGGAGACTATCCGAAAATAATATAAAATGAAGTGAATCAATCACGAACAAATATAAAGTGACAAAATAGTCAACATAAATATAAAGTGATAAAATAATCACTGTAACCACGGAATAGCTCCTCAATAATAAATTTAAAGTGTATTTTATTATAAAATCGAGTCGGTACTGACACTCTTCCCAAACCCAAATTTGGATATTCATTTTTAACTTAAAATTTTCCTTGAGTTTCATAATATCATACAAATTATAGAAAACGGATAATATGCAAATTCAAATCTTAATTCAATTTAGTTATGACTCGCTTAATTTGATCAATATAACAATCTGATTAATTATAATCTAAAAATCACATTATTTATATAATAAAAATTCCAAGGTACTTAATTAATACCAATATAAATTATTAAATACTAATTAATCTATCCTAGATAATCTATCATATAACTAATTATATTACGTTATTAAATACTACTTACTCTACCTAGGATAATCTATCCTATACTAATTATATTAAATTATTAAATACTAATTATTCTATCTAGGATAATCTATCCTACAACTAATTAACCTTAAATTTTTGTCTAATTAATGATCAAAGTAAAATGCATCTAAAATGAAATGCGGATGATATGAACAAGTCTCAATATCAAAAGAAAAGAAAATAATATTTTAAAGTCATATCCTAAGAAATCGTAAATCTCAGTGCAATCCGCACCTGAATATTTGGCAAGGCTGATAGCGTCTGAATGCTCGATCTCTGGTGGGGCCCACGATCTCGTCAAGTTTGTCTCATCCCGAGTGTACTTGATTGTCGGGTCGTCGAGATATTTTCGAAAACCTATAAAGTCAAAGTAAATTAAATTGGCGAGTATCCTATTCGCGTTGGGTCTGTTAGGTCATGGTATCTGGACTCGGAGACGGAAGCATTATTATTTATGTTCGTGTTTTAAGATTATATTTATTTTGATTAATGTAACTGATTTAATTTATTTAAATTAAATAAGTTAACTTAATGTTATCCCTTAATTAATTTAATTTTAATTAGGATAATTAATTAATTAAAAATAGAGAAATTGATTAATATATAATATTATATAATTAATATTGTTCTTATTAAAAATAGAGAAATTGATTAATATATATTTATGTATTTATATATTTATTTATATTATTCTATTATTAAATAGAGAAATTGATTAATAGTTATTTATATATATTAATTAATATTATTCAATTATTAAAATAGAGAAATTGATTAATATATATTTTATATAAATATAATATTATATTTTAATAATATTTTATTTATATTAAAAATAGAGAATTAATTAATATATATTATACATAGATAATATTATATTTTAATATTCATTTATTTATTTTAAAAGTAGAGAAATTGATTTATATATATTATATCTTATATATAATACTAAATTCTAATATTCTTTTGTTTATTCAAAAAC